>OX276378.1:10750095-12235928 GCA_946251855.1 Alsophila aescularia | reverse complement strand
ACAGCATGACGCTTGGTTCCTATTTTATATTTTAACCCGTCATTGGGTTGTATGATAAGTATGTTTGTATATTCGTACGTTTCTTATGCGCGCCCTACAGCCTAAACGGCTTGATGGATTTTGATAAATGAGAAATCATTGGATTCGTCATCACAAGAGTGCTACAGGATATATGAAGGCTTACAGCTACCATATGTATTTCCGACGGAACAAAAAATGACCAAAACCTATCGAGTGAGGTATCAAAATACAGGTCTATATAATTAAGACCATTTCAAAATAATTCTTATAACTAATTTCTTTTAATTTCTTTTTAAGCTTCTCACAAAATTGACAATTTTTGATTATTTAAGTTAATGTAAATACTATATAGTCTGATGTGGCAATTGCAACTATTAAAGTAAAGTAAAATATGTTAGTAAAAAAATAAACATTAAATTTATGTAAATACAAGATGCGCCCCGTAGTGTAACTCGCGTCCCAGGCTATAAGCTACCTCCGTACCAAATTTCATCCAAATCCGTTCAGCCGTTTAAGCATGAAGAAGTAACAAACATACACACACACACCTTTACCTCTTACATGCATACAAACTATCGTCTATATAATATTAGTGAGATTATTTTTGCGGACGATGAGCTCGTATTCAATAATTTTGTTCGCAGTCGGGTTTTTTTGTATTTCTATATTAATTTTACTTGTTTGTTTTGTGTTTCATCATTCTAAAATTGCTTGTTATAAACAGTGAAATTAAAAGGCAGTTTTTTTCAATAGTGACGTCCAGCAAATGCAGTACTTAGAGCAAATAATAAAAGAATCGCTCCGTCTCTATCCCTCGGTGCCATTTATTGAGAGATACCTAGCACGAGAATCCAGTAAGTACTACTCACATAATACCGACCTGTCATTAAGTCATTATAATTTTATTATAGTATCTACATCCTTAAACATTTTATCCATACTGACTGCAGCTAGAAAGACTACAAATAAATCAGTATCGCTGCAGCTTCCGTGTCGTATCCAATATAGCGTTTAATTAGGTATAGGTATGGCCGATCGGTAAACTAGATTCCAAGGCCGCAACGGTAAAGCGACAACGATCGCTCCGTGCTTCGGTCGAGAGCACACTAAGCTGTCGTTTCTGCCTGGCTTCAATGTTGTTGCTTTATAGCAGTCGTTAAGCCATTTCAGAGGCCCTCGGGCACCTCACAAACTCTGACACCAGCCCCCCGATTCAGAACCCTGCGATAACTCAGTTGTCAATCGATATGGTATTATTTATTCTGTGGATTCGGTTGGAAATCGTTCAATTCAATAGATTTTTCATTCACGATATCGAATCGAATCGATTCGGTTCGTTATCGAAAGGTTCTGAATCGGGGGCAGAGGTCAACACTATCTCTCATTCCCGATCGACACTAATGGTGGCAAAAGAGACATAGTTGAAAATATATTGCAGCAATGCCACCAGCGGCGCGGCGCGGCGGCGCGTGACGGTGGTGGCAACTGGGAATGACCCCCGTCATTCGACAAGCAACTGCGTATTATATAGGTTGATACCTAGTTACAGGAAATACATTAACGCCGAATACGAGTCTATAATGTAGTATTTTAAGGTGACCCAACAGCTTCTAGAAACCTCCCGGAACTCAGCATCGATATTATTTATTTATTAAAATTATTTATTTATATTTTGCACTTGTACAGTTAGAGACTTACATACATAAGCTAAAACTATTACAAGACCCTGATAAGGCGTAGGAAAAAATAACAAAAGTTACTGGTACAGTTAATAATTTGTTAGTATTTGTTGGTATCACAGAAGTCTGCAACTGTTGCATCGTTGCAATAAGATATTCATTATCGCATGCATGCTAAATTGCACCTAAATGCCGTGAATCACAGTTGATATTACCTACTTTGTGTCGTATAATGAATTTCTTATTGCAAGTTTTCCTGTATTATGGCTATTAACGCAATTACATGACATGATAAAAGATATATATGTGTGCTTCTTAATACCTACCTACCTACTTCGACTCATTCTCATCATATTTCCGTGTCAGTGTATCTATCTACAATTAATAGATCATGATATCTCATTGAAATAATTACTGACCCTTAGATGACGAGTTTCCTACCTAGTCATTGTCAGGGTGTTAAATAAGTGTATCTACCTTTGTTGCAGTTGCACACGTGCAGTGCAACTCACAAATAGAATACCTACCTTGACCACAGAATAAATAATGGTACAATCTTGACCTTACTTGTACTATTATTTATTCTGTGGTCTTACACTAATCCACCCACTCTACCGTGTTGGCCGTATTATTTACCTCTGTAGTAGTAGTAGTAGTAGTAGGCAGGGGAGGGTATTTTGGGGGTTCACCACCCCCACCCTCCCGCCCCTCCCTCCCGAAATGTCTTAGTTAAACACCCACCGTTTTATACACGGAAAGAGTGGAGCTCGTTTTAAACTGAATTTTTACTATAGGTAAAATTGCAGTTAAATTTACTAAATTTTTAATGTAACCTGGAAACGACATTGAAATTCTATTCTTTTTATTTGTTTTTGGTGATTTTATTAAGAGATAAAGTAAAATAAAGTATGTACCAAATCATGTTTTCAATTAAAACTAATGTCATATATAAATTAGGTACACCAGTGAATAAAACCATCAAACATCGCAATGTATGAACGTTTTTTTATACTGTTACAAAAATTTGTAAAATACACACATTTTTTACTTAATTGTGTTTGTTTGTCGTATGAAGTAGTGCTGGCCTCTGGTGTCAGAGTTTGTCAGGCCGCCCGAAGGCCTCTAACATGGCTTAACGACTGCTAAAAATAAATAACAGCCGGGACCGACAGATTAACGTGCCCTCCGAAGCACGGAGCGATGGAAAACCGCACATAACTTAAAAAAGTCATTGGTGTGGAGCCTAGGACTGGTGTAGTGTGAGCATCTTATCTAACAAATAATAGTTTCAGAAAGATGTTCAGGTATAACTTTTTATTCCCTTTTTTCAGAATTGGGTGATCTGGTCATCCCAAAAAACACATCAGTGATCATAAACATTCTCCAAATGCAACGGAGCCCTGATATATATGAGGACCCCCTCACATTCCGACCAGAACGGTTCGAGAATGGCAATGGAAATATGCCCTTCAGCTGGATCTCCTTCAGTGCTGGCCCGAGAAATTGCATAGGTTTGTAAATTAAATATTTAAAATACCAAGATAATCTTGACTGCGGCGAGACAAAGGGAAGGGTAATGAATTTAACAGTCTATGTACGTATGTATGTATATAATATTAGCTCTGCCCGCGGCTTTGCCCACGTGGTCATTTAATTTAATAGTAGCCCATACGTGTTATTCCAGGACCAATATATACTACATGTCATCATAATTCGTTCAGCCGTCAAATAGTTATTTATCGATTGCTCGGCATCTAATCTTCGGATTAAGATACCGAGTACTAGAGCTGCCGCGAATACTCGCTATTATTCGGTATTCGGCATTACTCGTAATTTTTTTGATATTCGTTGAATAACGAATAATAGCTAGTAACATTCGGCATTCGGCGAATAGTCTAAAATATGAGTTAATAATAATCAATTTTTATTATTTTCCTTAATAAAACAATACACAGTATCAATTATTATCTGTAATAATATGTGCCTGTGCCTATCATATTAATGAAATTAAATTAGTTAGGCTTTTTAATTAATATTTAAAATCCAACAGAGGTAGATTGTGGTGCAAAAAAACTATTTTTTCTGCACGTTCGGGAGCAAGTCGGTTTCGCTTTTTCTCATAAACTAAACCTGCCTCGGAAAATAGTCTTTCTGAATAAACAGAGCTTGCTGGTGTGATTAAGTATTGTTTAGCAAGCTTACTTAAAGTAGGAAATCTATTCTTATTGGTACTCAAAGCCCACCATTCATATGGGTTTATTTTTCTGTCAGCCTTTGCTAATGCGATGTAGTGGGTGATTTCTTCAGCAGTGGCATTCTTGGGTTGCTCTTCAGTAGGCTGCTCTATAGATGATTCTTCAAAACATGCCCAAAATAGTTTATGAGTTTCTGAATCGACATGCATTGAGCATGTCGATTCATTGTCTAAACGAGACCTTTTGGATGCCGTTTCTGGATCCGAATCATCATTTTCGTCATCTAAAGACGAAACCAACAACCTTCTCTGAGCGCAGCTCTACGCATCCGTTCAGCTTGGGTAGCGTCAAAGTAAAAGTCCTTGTAGCGAGGGTCTAAAAATGTCGACAAGTAATATGTCTTCCTGAAGCATAGATAGTCCAAGTTAAAACTTGCTTGCATATTTTCTATTAACGCCTTTCTAAAATCATCAACGTGTGCAGTTTGTTGAATCAGCGCATCTTTCATTAGGTATCTGGTTAATGAAACAGTGCTAGGTATCACATCTGATATAGGTGCATATGTGGAAATCGTGATTTTTGTTATCTCTTCGAAAGGTTTTAAGAGCTTTAACAGATGTTATTACCAGATGTTATTGTGTGTTACCTCCCACTGATCACTGGTCAAATTTTCAAAATTCACGCTCCTTGATTCTGAAATATACACCGAAATTGCTCTTTTTTGCTCAAATAGACGCTCCAGTAGGTAATGTGTTGAGTTCCAGCGAGTTTGAATATCTTGAATCAGTTTATGCTTAGGAAGTTCGAGCTCAGATTGAATACTTTCAAGTTTTGTATATCCTGAATGATTAAAATGTGTCACTATGCGGCGGGCACTAGTAAGAATTTCTTTTATTGCAAAACTGTTATCTAATGCATTATTTATCACCAGCTGGAGAGTATGTATGAAGCAACGCTCTGAAGAGTTTCCTTAACTCCTTTAACCATATTCGCCCCATTATCGTGAACAATCGCTTGAATTTTAGAGATGGGTATGTCCCATTTCGTTACACACTGTAACAGTTCTCTTTTGATATTTTATTATGTGTGTGATTCAGGAAAATGATTAGAACGGCATGATTCAGTTTAAAGTTTTCTGATATCCAGTGTCCTGTTAAACTCAGAAATGCAGCATTATTTACAGAAGAAGTCCAAAGATCGGTAGTGAATGCTATGGCTTCAGCTCTTTCTAACTCGTTTTTTAGTTTGCTAACCACTCTCTCATACGTCTGGAATTATTTTCTCGGTGAAATATGTCCTGCCAGGAATAGTGTATTGCGGAAAAGCATTATTAATAAGACGTTTAAAGCCCACATGATGATCGACGATGGAAAGTGGCTCGTTGTCAATAGCGATCATTTCACCAATCAAGTAGTGATATTTTTTTGCTCGGCTATCGTTGATGTCCCAGAGCTTCTTTTTTTCAAGTAGTTGTTGCAGTGACGGTTGCACCAAAGGCTGAATGGGCAACTGGGTGGATGAGGAAGTACTTGGAGATGATTCTGCGGGAGCATTATGTTGAGCATGACTACTTGAGCTTCCAAAAATTTTACCATACTCATCTGGGTGTTTGAATTTCAAATGATTCTGCAAAGCCGTCGTTCCTGCTTTTTTGCTGCTCTACTTATTTTTACACCACATAAATTTCATTTTGCACTGTTTTCTTCCTCTTCAAAATGTAGCCAAACATGAGATTTTTTTCCTGGGTTTGGCATGATTGTTCTTCTTTTTAAGTAACACTTTAACTAATTAAGTATTCAAGTCTTTAATTCAATAGCAATATGCAAATAAGTATAGAAAGAAAAAATAAAAAACGTCAACCGATGTCGAAAATCATATTATAAATGCGTGCCGCCTACCCTAAACACAAGCGTATTGATTGAGCGGGAAATCCCCTACAATAGTAACGCTGGGTAATACAAAACGGGGTATTCCCCGTAAAATATGTACAAGAAAAGGGTTGCCAGCATTTAAAAATTAAAATACTACATATATATGTAGATATGTAGAACATGAAACAAATTTCTTTAACTTTATTGTTTTCTTTTCTCACAACCTTAGAAGAAATTAGAAATATTTATAATGTGCCTTATTTATGTCGAATAGTAATGTCGAGTTATTCGACTATTCGCCAAAGTGAATGGCGATTAATCGGTATTCGACTATTCGCTATAACAACTATTCGCGGCAACTCTACCGAGTACCCCAGTTTTTAAGTCAAACCCTAAGCTATCCAACAGTGAAAACCGCATCGCAATCGGTCCAGTAATTTTTACGTGATGCATACACAAACATACAGACAAACAAACAAACACATTTTTTTAAAATGTTATATTCTTGTTCAGTAGCATATTTTAAGTACCATAAACAGCTGCGGTAGCCTAATGGTTCTATAGTGCAACTTGGAATCCAACGATAACAAATTCAATCCTAGGCTCCGCACCAATGACTTTTCTAAGTTATGTCACAGAATAAATAATAGTACAAGTAATGGTTATGTGCGGTTTTCCATCGCTCCGCGCTTCGGAGGGCACGGTCAGTCCCGGCTGTTATTGATTAATAGCAGTCGTTAAGCCATGTCAGGCCCTCGGGGCCTGACAAACTCTGACACCAGGGCCAGACAAGTGCCGTAAACCATATTTTTTAGTTATGTGCAGTTTTTTCTTTCTTGTTGCTTTATTATAAGTATAGATATAGATATGTGGATGTTACACCATAGCGTCACCCCTATTGGTCCGATTTTGACAAGCGAGGTGTGAATCAATTCGTCTTCAGGCACAGAATACATATACTTAATAATCTTCAGGTATTCAGGTACAAATAGGCTATTTTTTTATTACCCGACTGCTGCTGCGAAGCAAAGGATGGGTTATGTGTTCAAACTAAAAACTTGGTCCGATTTTGACAAGCGAGGTATGAATCGATTCATGCTCATGTGGTCTTTATGTATAGTGTCATGGACTATTTTTTTGCCCGACTACCCGCAAAGCAAATGAAGGGTAATGTGTGCAAACTAAAATTTTAGTCAAGTATCAATCGATTCATCTTCATCGCAAGAGTGTTTTGGGTTTTGAACAAATCATCATTCAATTTCTAACAAGGCCATAAATGCGGAAGTAGCAGTTAATGACCTGCCAATAATTTACACTCTTATTTATATTGCAGGTCAAAAATTCGCAATGATGGAGTTAAAAGTCACCCTATCAGGCATTGTCAGAAAGTTTACACTTGTGCCTTCTGATACAGAGCCTGAACTTAACGGAGACCTCATCTTGCGGTCCAAAAATGGCGTTCGTGTTGGATTTCTGCCCCGTTTCAAATAAATAGATATTTTCAATGTTATTTAAAGCTGTTACTTCATCTTATTAAGCACAAACTGTATTGGAGAAAAGAGGATAGTAAGTAAACAAACAGCAAAAGTACCTAGTACCTAGTACCTGAAAGTTTCAGGGTAGCTTATCAAGTGCTCAAATTTGAGTTGCAAGATTCCACCCGGAACGACAGACAGACAAACGAACAAGAAAGTGACTTCATAAACACATGGTAAAAAATAAAAACGTGGTAAAAATAGACAATTGCTTCCCAAAGGGTGGTATACCTACCCTATGTAATTTTTAGGGATTTTTAGTTTATTAATTATACATTCCACTTTTGGTATTTCTTTGTTACTTGCGAGTAAATAATTATTTTTAATTATTTGTTTTCTATCTTTATTTTTACTTGTTTCAAAGAATTATAATAAAATAACTCAACAGAATAAAGAAATAAAGTATTTAGTACTAATCATAAAGGTTTTAATTGCTGTATCCCTTAATTTTACATTTCTAAATGTTGTTAGTATATTATTTTACATAAAACGAGTTGTTCGGACAATTACACTTTTTCGGCGTAAAATATGGAAATATCGTCCAACTTATTCCATGACTCTCGGTCTCTAGCTCTACCCAGAATAAAAAAGGGTATTGATAGTTCAGTGCTCTGTACCAATTGTACTCTCGACTATTGCCTCTGAAAGGTTGAACTAGTTCGGACAACTATACTAACAACCGAACTACTTCCACGACAGGAAATCACATCGGTGTTAAGGTAAGGAACGTAACTTCTTGTCGTACACACTAGTGTGAACGTTAGAAAATAAATTTCCTAACCTTCATTTCACTGCTATACGAACAGTATGAAGGTTAGTAAATTTTCTTCCTAACCATCACACCAGTGTGACAGAGCAGTGTAAAGGTTAGTCGGTCGCGCTTTTCATCAACCACTTTGCGCATGCGTGCCGCCATGTTGGATTCAATTATTTCGAACAGTGTGGGAGTTTTTCAAGGATACTAGCACATTTACGAACCAGAAATCTTTATTAATGTAATCGCTGATTGGCAATATTTTTTTTAGTAAGTTTAAAGTAGCTAAATAGTTAATAGTTAATATATTAACTATTTAGCTACTTTTATCTACTTATACACTTATAATAAAGCAGTAAGAAGTAAAATTAAGATAATTAAAAAAATGCTCAAATAAGCTACTGATCAAAAATATTACATTTAAAAAAATGAGTGTATATGTTTGTTTTTCTGTCTGATTGTTCGCGCATCACGTAAAAACTACCGAACCAATTACGATGCAGTTTTCACTGTTGAATAGCTTAGGATTAGACTTAAAAACTGGTGTACTTATTCTTTTATTGAAACAAGTTTTGAAGACAGAAATAATTTTCCCTTTTGGAAACCGATTTCAAAAAAAGAATTATTATTCTTATCTTGAAAATGGTTTCGAACTTTGGTTTCGGATGAGTCCGAAGGGTACTTGGTATCTCAATCCGATGAGTAGAAGCCGAGCAATCAATAAAAAACTATTTGACGTCTGAAGTTTGATGAAATTAGAACTTTTTTGAACTTTTGGTTCTGGAATAACTCAAAGGATCCTTATATCCCAGAAAAATTACTACGTGAGCAACACCGCGGGCACAGCTAGTGTATTAATATTACACCATAATAATTGTTTATTTCCGCTTCGCCCGATCATGCACGTACGTACCTACGTAGTATATATTCTCTATATTGAAAATTATTTTGGTGTACCTTAAATAATTTATCAAAGTTAATTATGTAGTTTATTTATCTAGTTACTACAAAAAAATATGCAAATATGCAATTACCTACCTAGTTTCCTTGAAAACTCCCACACCTTGTTCGAAACATTTGAACTACGAATAGGGTCTCCAGGATCAAATCGTAAATGAAAAGGTCTATAACCTTTTGACATATGTTCAACCTTGTTCAACACTGAACCATATCCTTAGCCTTTTTGTAGGTCTTAGGTACAAGGTTATCTACTCTGAGCTGTAGGTGAGGTTATCTATATTTTGCTATAAATAAGTAATTATTCAGATTCAAGCCACTTCCAATAATTATTTGTACAGATTCTGATGCAATCATAGTTATTGTTTGTTCTATTATAGTTGTAAAAATTAATTACCAACAATATGACGTAAGAGCTCGTGTACCTACTTACACGATGCGCCGCCCGCGCCACACAACTTTAAAGTGGTATGGCAAAATCAACGCAGCGGCGCGCCTCTGCGTTGATTTTGCCATATTGCCGGCGCGTAATCTGTCGCGTATACACTGGTGACGCGGCGGCGGAGCATCGTGTACACGCTTTAAAGGGAAAATTTTAGGAAAACAGTGTCCACACGTGATCTACACGCGCGTGCGCAAGACTCCCGTATCGTATGTGCCACGGGTGGGACATTGGAAGGGTATCGGCTTACGGCAGCGCGCCTAAATAAATCATAGATATATAATATGTACTTAAAACTCAATGAAATAAAAAATAAATTGCTTATTTTTGCAAATAGGTTTTGGCGGGGATTTTTTTAGGCGGGATTAAAACATGATATCTATATGTTTTTTTTCCTAAATTAACTTTCAATCACGTTAATACCAAAACAAAATAAAACATTTACCAACTCCATTTTTAATGGAGACAGCGGGAAATTAATAAAATAAATAAAAATAGTTCCCGTCGTCCCCATTATCCGTCCCCATCAATGGGGAAAGCGGGAATTGAATAAAAATATTAAAATAGAAAATAGTTCCCGTTGTCCTCTTTACCAATTCCCCATCAATGGGGACAGCGGGAATTGAATAAAAATATCAAAATAGTTCCCGTTGCCCCCATTACCATACGCCTAATTAATGGAGACCGCGGAGATGGTTCATTTTGTGTGTTTTTGTCTCCACTTGATGGGTCGTGTTGCTTAAGTAGGCACCTTCATATTAAACATATAAAAACATTAAAAATTATGAATTAAAAAAATACATATAAATAATGTACATGTCCCATTATTGGGAACGGATCTCGTCTCGGATATAACAAGACTACTCCTTCGTGAATACACATTTGGTGAGCCAAAGTTATAACAAAATACCTCTATTTTGAAGACACTGTTGACATTAGACAGTCGAAATTTTGAATGTAAGCTTGCGAAATATTCCGGCACAGTATTTCATCAAAAATCTCAATTTTCGCAATTTTTTATGAAAAACCTTTTATTTTCAAAAATTTTGATAATTCCTGAATCACGTGTAAATTTATTTTATTTTGGGAGGTTACATTCAAAATTTAAACTGTCTAATGTCAGAAGGGTCTTCAAAATAAAGGTATTTTGTTAAAACTTTGACCCCCTTTTAAATACCCTTAAAATTTGTTTTATTAAAAAAAAGCTTTTTGTGTACGTAGTTACTTCTTTATAAACATATTCTCCAAATATCAAATCCCTACATTCAGCGGTTAAGAATATACGTTGTTCCGGCATTTTTAGAATATGTACATGTTTTTTGCGCTTCTTGTAACTTTTTACCTATGAGACTTAGAGAACAACTGTGAACGCAAAAAATTTTGCAAATATTGTCTTCTTTATACTTTTTATTCTTGCCGTGAAGAAGTTTTTTTTTAATTATTGTTAAAGAACTATCTAGAAAAAACTAATTTTGGCCCCTTCCATTCAAAATGGCGCCTACCCCCCAAGGTCGAAAACTAGGAGTTTTCACCAGAGTCTAGACCTAAACAGCAAAAGGTGGTGTAGTAAAAATCATTACTACGACACCTTTTGCCAGGCAAATTTCTCTACTTACTGGCCTAATATGGGAATATCATTTAAGAAGCAAAACTTAATGTACAGCAGTGCGAGCATGGATCTTATCGATCGATAAATTTACCGACTTTTTTTAATTAAGTTTCACGTTAATATTTGATAATACGAGTTCAGTAGCACGGAACGTACTTTATCGACAACGACATAAATTCGATAAATCATATTTAATATATAGACTTATCAACAAAAGGAAGCATGAATCTTATTTTTGACAATTGTTGTCGATATAATGTCGGTAATTTTACCTAATTTATCGAATTTTATCGACTTTCCAAAGTTACACGACAAAACTTTTTTTTGTGAATTCCTTTTCGGATTATAAGCCAAAACTTGGAGGTGTCAGAACATAGTGAGGCAAATTTCAGGGATGCCAATGATCCTTTCGATCTGGAAGAACTGCATTTTAAGATTATTATTAGAATTTATAAGGAAATTGCCCTCGCCCTCATTCAAGATGTTGAGGGCGTTTGAGAAGGAGTTGATCTAATGGACTGCCTGCGCATGTTGTAGTATCTACTTTACATAATAATACCAAAATACTTAGTTACGTTTTTTCTATTTCCAGAAATTATCTTTTGTTGTGATTGTGTCTAATGCTCTAATTATTATGGTACCTAGTAGGTACTCAGTCTAAAAAACTACCTGTATAATCATTGTTGTAGGTTCTATCAGCTGTACGCTTTTTCACCGAGGGCAGTTACACCAACGATGCATCGGCCAGGAATATAATATAGCACTAGGACAGCGCACTGTCAGACTTGTGAGGGAGGTGTCTCAAGCAATTGTGCAACGAGTTATGGCTAGTTATACTTTAGGTTAGGTTCAAGGAATATAATACTTTATGGTAGTTAGGTAAAATTCCAAATGACCACGAGTTGCCATTTTTTAAATCGATAAACTCACGACGTGTTATCGAGTCAATAAAATTTACCGAGAGGCTAGATCCATGCTACCGCATTTTGATAAAATTGATAAAAAAAGAACTGTTTACCGGTCGATAAATTTATCGAATTTTATCGATCGATAAGATCCATGCTCGCAGGGCTGGTTCGATAACAATAAAATTAAGTATAGTTTATTTATTTCCTCGAAATCTTGGTAGTGGTACATTAATTGACTACTAGTACCTATAAATCATTATATTACTATCACTACATACATAAACCAAACAAGTATGTCTGTCTGTCTACAAATATCTCAGAAAATACTTGCTTAGCCGTTTTTTTTTCAGTTTTCACCTATATTTTTTTTAGGTTGGTTCAAGGGTAAGATTATAAAGTAATTTTGAACTGGGGTAAACTTGGAAAGATCCAATGAGAGCTTCGTAAAAATAAACAATATTACCAGCGCTTTTGTTCTGTGGGGGCATCACCGGTGACAACGGTGCTTACTGTTCAAGGTCATGCAAGTGTTATTAAATGACACTTGCATGCCCATGCCACAAAAATAAATAGTTCTCTGGGAAATTCAATTTTATGTTCTGTTTCGCATTATTACTTTTAAACTTAAATATAGTGGAACAAAGTTTTGAGTCTGTATTGTATTTTATTTAAAAAAAAGCGTTTCACTGATGTAACAATTTCTTGATTCGTATATAACAGTAATTTGTAGGTAATTTTTTGGTTCAACTTTCTCCAAATAAGGATAATATTTGATTTTGTGATAATATAAATTGTTTACCTTGTTAACTGACGAACTGGCAAGGAGAGGTTCGGGTTCATGTGCCCTGTGGGGCCGGAACCAATGATTCCATTGCCTTTCAGTCAAATTCAAGCAATGAATCCGTCATAGGACAAACAAATTACACCAAGAACTATGAGCAAGTATTAACCCTTTAATCAAATGCGATCTTTTGGAAGGGTAAATAAACCTAATGAGCTAAAAGTTGGCGCTAATTGGCTTACCAAAAATGTATTTACGAAGGAGTTGTTTTGTAATATCCGAGACGAGATCCGTTCCCAATAATGGGACATGTACATTATTTGAAGTATTTTCTTGTTTTTATATGTTTAATATGCTGTAACGCAGTATTATAAGCATAAGTCATAGCAACTATCCTAAGTAACTCATTAATTACTTAAAAGTATAACACATAATAAAATAATTTACATACATACATCCATTTTATATAGATACAAACGCAGCTAAGCCTATTGTTCTCGGCTGCCACTGATAAGAAGCGAAGTGACGCTCGCACTCGGACGACGATGCCAGCGCTATAACTTGCGTCGGAAATATTTTGAATTTAGTGTAGATGACGTTGTCTGGAAGCGTTGTTACTTTCAAAGTGACAAAGACGCTCACTTTAGCAAAAAGTTAGCACCAAAATACGTTAAATGCCGAATTAAAGCCAAACGTTCTCCATTGGTCTATGTTCTGGAAGACATGAATGGCCGAGATCTAGGTACCTGGCTTATCAAAGATCTCAAAATTGTAGGCAGACATCTAAACGCCAATTAAAAATAGAAAACTACATAACCTAGGCTAAATACTATTTTTAGCATATTTTTTTTGTTTTTATATGCTTTTTATATATTAATTAATTGAATTTTACGTGTATTTAACTATTCTAAGGGAGGGGGTACTGTAACGTAGTGCTATACGCAAAAGTCATAGCAACTATCCTAAGTAACTCATTAATTACTTAAAAGTATAACACATAATAAAATAATTTACATACATACATTTACATGATGACCATTTTATATAGATACAAACGCAGCTTAGCCTATTGTTCTCGGCTGCCACTGATAAGAAGCGAAGCGACGTTTGCACTCGGAGCTCGCGCCCGCCGTACCGCTGCTAGCCTTCTCAAGGCAAAGACGTATTACTTTGTGCCTAACAAAAAGTTACGTAAACCTTAAATCTTCATATGTATATTTTGAAACTAAACTGCATACAGCTTGGCAGCTAAGCCTTAGCTTAAATACATGTGAATTGTGTTCCCAACTGGGTAAGTTGTGCATTAATCAATATTTGACTGCGCTTGCTTAATGCGTAGAAACATATTTAAATTAGAACCGTTGCACCTACGTAGTTTTGTTATAAACGGTGACGGGTGTGCTAGATATTTAGTATGTTTCTGGAATGTTAGATTATGTTAGTATGATGGTGATTTACATTCAGTTACCTCTTTTTAATCCATCTATTCTTACAAACCGTTTCTGATAGTTTTTTGAAGACCGCCTAGAATTCTTTCGACTTGCAAATGCTATGTGTAATTTGTCTGGTTTGCCTTACGAACCTGGTGACCCCCTTGTACCCTGCATCTAAGCAGCGTCCTAATGCGTCCTTACGTTCCAGGAACACCTAAAGGATTAAGAGGCGAAACCTCTACTACCTTATCTACCTACCTAATTTGAAGATTTTTGCCAGCGTAATTTGAACGCCTCTGCCAGCAGAGTACGGGACCCGGGAGATCACCAGGAGAGCGTGGTTGCCTGGACCTAAAACGAGTGTGCTTATATGACCTAGGCCGACTACCCCCTTTTTTTGTCTCAATTCATTTCTTAAAATAAATTTGTAAATTGTTATAATCTTAAATTATTTGTTTCTTTTATATACTTCTTTTGTTCTCGCTCTTAAAGCGTGACAATGTAGGTGCCTAATTAAGCAACAAGACCCATCAAGTGGAGACAAAAACACACAAAATGAACCATCTCCGCGGTCTCCATTAATTAGGCGTATGGTAATGCGGACAACGAGAACTATTTTAATATTTTTATTCAATTCCCGCTTTCCCCATTGATGGGAAATTGATAATGGGGACAACGGGAACTAGTTTAATATTTTTATTCAATGTCCCCATTAACGGGGAAACGGTCAACGGGGAAAGCGGAAACACACCCGGGCTAAGTATTCCAAAAATATTTGAATCAAATCAAATAATTTATTTATAAGAATATTGTAAGTATAGGTGTTTAATAATTTATTAGCTCAATATTCAACCGTTCCCGGCGTAAAAATATTTACAATTATTATTAACATAACAAACATATGGAATTAAATTTAAACATGCAATTAAAAATAAATAACAAAATGTCAGAAATACAATTGAAAATGAAATAACATAATTTAATAAAATTTAATTAATAATGCTAGAAATAAAATTGGGTAAAATGTCAGACAATATAAAAAACATTATAATTTATCATCTATGAATTCCATAACTGAATAATAGCACTTTTGGTTCAAAAATTTAAAAGTTGGCGTTTAAACATATTATAATTCAAGTCTTTGTAACAGTTGGGCAATTCATTGTACAGACGTATTGCCATGCAGTAAACATTGTCGCTGTATACCCTTAATCTCTGATTAGGTACATACAGTTTACATTTATTCCTATTATTAACTCTGGATGCAACTTCATTATGTCTGCTAAAATATGTATCATGTTTGTATACAAAAATGCAAATTTCATAAATATAGAGACAGGGTAAGGGCAATATATTTTTATCTATAAAAAATGGTTTAAAGCTGTCTATGGGCTCTGCTTTGCACAATTCTCTCAGACATTTCTTCTGTGTTATGAAGGCTCTGTTTGCATCCACAGAATTACCCCACATTATAATACCGTAGCGAAGAATTGAGGATACGTAACCATGATAGGCGCTAAGTGCAGCCTCCATGGTGGCTACATGTCTTAAGCGATGAAGAACATACACAAATCTTTCCAGTTTTGCACATAAGCTGTCTACATGTTCTTTCCAGTTGCAGTGCTTATCAATTGTTATTCCCAGAAACAAAGTTGATTTTACCTCATCTACAACATTGTCACCATATTTAATATTAAGTTTGATAGGATTGCTGTTGTAAGTCTGAAATTGGATCATCTTGGTCTTGTTAATATTTACGTGTAAATTATTGTACGTAAGCCAATTTATAATAGAATTAAGGGCTATATTAATTTCGGACTCAAATGTACTTACATCTCTACCCTTTATAACAAATTCAAATAAGGGTAACAAGGGTAGTATCATCGGCGTATAGTACACACTTATGTTCAATAATGTTAGGCATGCCATTTATATAAATTAGAAATAGAAGTGGTCCTAGAATGTTCCCTTGGGGAACTTCACATCGATTGACACTAAAATTGGACCTATTAACAACCTTATTGGACCCTGTGAAGCTACAAATTTCAACACACTGGAGGCGAAAACTTAAATAGCTTTCCAGCCAGTCTAGCGCTGTTCCTCTCATATCATACTTCTCTAGTTTGAACAAAAGCAGTTTATGATTAACAAAGTCAAATGCTTTAGACATATCAAGAAATATAGAGATGACTGGTATTTTATTATTCAAACATTCAGTAATAAGTCTAGTTAATAAAAAACAAGCTGAGGATGTTGAGCAATTCTTCCTGAAACCAAACTGCTCAGGCTTAAGAATTTCATGTTTAGCAATGAAATTATAAATCATGGTATACATAACCTTTTCAAAAATCTTTCATATTACTGGGATTAGAGTGATTGGTCTATAGTTATTCATATTTTATGATCACCCTTTTTATGCAATGGTTTTACCAACGAGAACTTCAATCGTGCTGGAAATTTTCCTTGTGAAAATAATAAATTAACAAGATGCGACAATGGATCTGACACAAATTTCGCACAGTTTTTTAGCATTTTTGTATTAATGTCATCGAAACCAGTTTCATTTGTGTTTTTTAGTGTATTTATAATTCTATAAATATCATATGGATCAGTTGGGGTCAAAACAATTGTATTAGGATTATTAGCTATATGATTAGGATAGTCAAGATAGTCACGTTGCGATTCAATATTTTTATTGGTTATGTCAATGAAAAACCTATTAAATAATTCGGCAATCCGATGAGGTTCATCACAGTCTTCATTATCAATAGAAATAGTACTTACCACATGGGAGATCTCATCTCCGTCAACGTTATCTTTAATTATCTTCCACGCTGCTTTGCTGCAATTATCATCGTTCGTTATATAACGCGTGTTTTCAATTTTCTGCGCCTGTAGGATAAATTTTTAAGAATGTTGTTATAATTTTTAAATTAATTTTTAGTTATACTTTTATTTGCAGGAAACAAACAATATTGTAAATATAGCTGGCGCTTAAAAATTGTGGATTTTTTAAGTCCCTTAGTAATCCATCTGTTCTTTATTGGCTTATTTGTATTTTTGACACTTATTATTGGGAAACATAAGTTGTAAAAAAGTACGAACAATTCATGGAAGTTGTCAAACGCCACATTAATATCGTCACTATTATAGACTTCTTCAAAAGATAAAACTGACAGGCTTATTATGAACTTACGAACGTTGTCCTCGCTAAAGTCTCTTTTCCTAACGAACCAGAACTTAAGTTTTTTACGTCTCACTTTAGTAATTTCAAGCTCATAATTAATACTTTGTGCTGTTTCGTGGTCCGATAAAGCAAGATGATGCAGACTGTACTGTATATTCATAAGGTTGCTTGCAATCAAATCAATACAAGCTGCTTTTCTTGTGGGTCTCGTTACGTGTATATTTATATTGTAGTTACTTAGGGTTGAGGTAAGATCTTTAGTGATAATATTTTATTTTTAAGAGTGTCTATGTTCCAATCCCCACAAATAATAATTCTTTCTCGAAAGTTTTTTGAGCAACTCATTCAGTTTTGCAATGAAAATAGCCGTGTTTGATTTTGGTATTCTGTAAATACAACTAATACATAGTTGTTGGGTAATTATTTCTGTGGCACAGTATTCAAAATGATAAAGGATAGGCTCTACTAAGTTATTGATCCTTTTGCAATCCAATTCAGTTTTTGCCAAGATACAAGAACCCCCTCTTCGTTGGTTCGGTCTTGAAAAACAAGAGACAAGTTTATAGGTTTTAAATTTTAGGTTTGATTCCGTTCCCCTCTTAAAATAATATAGAATAGTTCCTATTTTTGCTTGAGATGCATGACAACTGTTTGAGGTAATATTACACTTTTTTTTCATAGATGGCATAGAGGTAGGTTTACTAATTAGTAGTTTAAATTTAGAGTCTAGTAGTAACTTGTTAAAATTAATGTTGTCAATTTCAATGTTCACACAAATTAAGTTCTTATTATTAAAAGTAAAATCTCTAGTATCAATTACATTACAGTTTGGGAAGGTTTTTGCGAAAAGTTTTATATTTTGGTTTAAAAACTACACGTTTAAATAGCGGTTACGAAGTACATTAATAATAAAAACTTTGTTATTCTTAGGCTTATGTAAGGCACCACACAACTCACTAATTAATAGATAGGGGTTTTCATCATGAGCTCCAAGTCCAAGAACTATTACATTATATAGGAGACACACACTATATAGGAGACACTCAATTCATATTTTAGTTTTTGTGTGGAACAGTGTTGCCAATTTATATATTAATTCGTTTGTTCCAATTCCTATTTACTTTATATTGTATTTTTGTACCTAATGTGTAATTTTTATTATTGTTAATTTTTTATTTTATGTGACATTTCCGTGCGTGACGTCACCTGCCGTTCTCAACGGAAGACCAGCGCTGGTTGTTATTAACCAGCATTATGCAGAGTTAGGGCCGGCTTATGGCAAAAAACTTAACTACTTAGGTACTAAATTATTTCTTCAATGTTTTTATTTTGTGTACTTGTTTTTTGCCATAAATAAAGCTATGTCTATGTCTATGTCTATGTATATGTCTATGTCTATGTCTATGTCTATGTCTATGTCTATGTCTATGTCTATGTCTATGTCTATGTCTATGTCTATGTCTATGTCTATGTCTATGTCTATGTCTATGTATATGTCTATGTCTATGTCTATGTCTATGTCTATGTCTATGTCTATGTCTATGTCTATGTCTATGTCTATGTCTATGTCTATGTCTATGTCTATGTCTATGTCTATGTCTATGTCTATGTCTATGTCTATGTCTATTATCTTCCTGTAAGTCTTTCGCAATATCTTCACAATTATTAAGTACTAGCTGTGCCCGCGGCTTCGCTCACGTGGTCATTTCTCTAGTTTAAAAGTACTCTATGTGCTATTCCAAGACCTACAATAAACATTTAATCAAAATTCCTTCAGCCGTTTAAAAGTTTTTTATCGATTGCTCGGCATCTAATCATTGGATTACGATACCAAGTACCCCAAACCCAGTCTTGGTCAAACCCTAAGCTATCCAACACTGGAAACTGCATTGCAATCGGTGTAATACTTTTTACGTGATGCGCGAACAAACATACAGACAAAGAAACAGACAGACACGAATTTTATAAATGTTTTATTGTTGTTCAGTAGCACAGACCAATTTTTTAAAATTATCTTCTTTGTACAGACTTTTACGTTATTATTGCTTATAGATGTGCTCGCAGCGTTGCTCGCGTGGTAGTTTTTCTGGGATATAATGATCCTATGAATTATTCCAGTACCAAAAGTACCAATATAGGTACCTACCTACCTACCTACCTACCTACCTACCTACCTACCTACCTACCTACCTACCTACCTACCTACCTACCTACCTACCTACCTACCTACCTACCTACCTACCTACCTACCTACCTACCTACCTGTGTTAACAACCTTCAGTGGCGATCCGACATGGTCGTGATAGGTTAGAAGACGAAGGCGGGAGCGAAGCGTAGCGAGCATAATGCCCATTATAGCTAAGAACTCTCTCCCCCCCCCCCCTCCCAAATAGCAAAGGAACATGATGAACCATCTCGATCACATCCTTTTTAAAACATAAAAAACTGCATCAAATTTGGTCCATTCATTTGGGAGCTATGAACTTCACCATATCCCCCCCCCCCCCAACCCCCTTATTATAGCTAAGACAAATCTTGTTTACCTCAGCTTTGAAACATAAAAAATCGTAGGTAAATTGGTCGATTCGTTTGAAAGGTACGATTCTCACCCCCTTTTTCTCGAAACTCCTCCCTTTTCTCGCCCCTCCTCCCCATATAGTTAAGAACCATCTCGATCACATCAGTTTCAAACATAAAAAACCGCATCAAAATCGGTCCATTTCTTGGAGATAAATGATCCTAACCCCCATCCCCATCCCCCCATCCTCCCTCCCATTATAGCTAAGAACCATCTCGTTTACCTCAGCTTTCAGATATAAAAAACTCGAAGCTAAATCGGACCATTCGTTTGGGAGCTTTTTTATGAGGATGCCACAGACAGACACACACACACACACACACACACACACACACACACACACACACACACACACACACAAACACACACACACAAAAATGTAAACCAGTAAGCAGTTTAGTTAACAATTAAAACAGCCGCAAGAGGTCGCTTTTTATGAGGAAATGTAAATTATGTTTGATAATTTATTTCTTTTTTAAACATGCACTTCAGGTAAAACTAACAAATTTACAAAGTAAAATAAAAACAAAGTAAATTGACAGAATTCTTTTCTGTTTTTGAGTTTTTTCTAAATTATCTGAATTTGAATTATTGTGACCAATTTTGTTGTAACAATTTGACGGTTTAATTCAGGAAAAAAAAAGCATTGAAGTTGTAAAAATAACGCATCAAATAAGTAAATGCATAAAAATATGGAACAAAACATTTCATTATGTACGTGATTTCGATCCACGCACTTCTGGGTTGGCAGGCAGAAATGCTCCCACTAAACCAGACAGTATAGTGGCGAGAGGGTCGAAATTATGATACCCTTTTAATGTTTTATTTAAATTACCATAACTTTGAATACCTATCCCGCAGGAACCCTGTATTTTTTGGGGATAAAAAGAATCCATAATTTTATTACATAATATGTACTTTGACTGTGCAAAGTAACGTCAAACTCTGACCAGTAGTTTCAGCGTAATATGTGTTCTTTTAAATAACTTTTAACCCTTATCCTGCGGGAACTCATGATTTTTTCGGGATAAAAAGTATTCTAAATGTTCATCCATAACATAAGCTATGATTGTGCCAAGTTGCATCAAAATCCATCTGGTAGTTTCAGCGTAATGCGTGTTCAAAGAGACAGACAGACAGACAGACAGACAGACAGACAGACAGACAGACAGATAGACAGACAGACAGACAAAAATTAAAAAAATATCCTTTTTGCACTCTATATCGATATTGAAGTTTATCTCAATTATAATTTTCAAAAAATATTTAGTGTACAGATTTAGCCCAGTTAAACTTTTATTATAGTATAGATTTGCTTCGATGTTGCATTGGGCATAACTATTCCACTAGCTGTGTAAATGTTATTCCACTTGTTGGCATCCCTTTGTTGGATAATTTTCCGTGCAAAGCCCTGCACTTGCTGGTCTCCTAGAATTCTCTAAGTTATCTTTATTTTCAAGGCATCCTGAGTTTGTAGTCGTTTGTGTAATTACACTTGGTACTCCAAAGTTGTTAGCCAAGTTGGTTAAAATTACAGATTCTGGATGCTTTGGCCTGTAAACTTCAATTTGCCTAGCGATCGTATTTGTTGCATGTAGTGGTGAAACTCTCGGTGTTGTTAAATTAATATTTATTATCTTTTTACTGATGGGAGTTGATAAAGAATGCTTTCTAAGTGGCGTATTACGTTTACTCGTACCTAATGTATTTTTTTCAGTAGTTCTATTTTTGTGTTCTTTTCCAATAATGCTTTTTTTAGATCTGTTATTTCAGAGTTCAGACTAGAAATTTCTTCATGCGCTGAACAGAGTTCTGAATCTTTTTCCACTAACTGTTGCTTCAGGTTAATAATTATAGAAGTGTCCGCATTCAATGGCATCGGTTCACTCTGAGCTGTCAGGACTAACATTGTGGAATTAATCATTGATGTACTGGATTGTATAATGGAGATGTCATGCTCTGAACGGGCTCTTCTATGCCTACGTACAGTTATGTTCTCCATTTTAATAAGTTAAATTGGAGCCGGAACCGGTATGATAATATAGTAAAAAATATTAGTGCAAAAAGTGTTCGAGACTCCTTCTTGTGAGCTTTGAACCGTGGGTTTTAAAACTGAATCTTCTACCGCACGCCACGAGACCGACGTAACTATGATGAAAGTGGTGAAATTAGCTCTCGAGTTCTAGCTTACATTTGACTCGCGACTGTTGTAGAAATTGGCATTGTACATAGAGTCCAAAGATCAAATTATGTTTGAATTGAAAGAACTCCTGTTAACGATTGTTTATTTTGGCACTTTTCGTTAAAAACATAGTAATACTGCTCTGATTTTGTTACTTAAAGCACTGTTTTGTTTATCTAATTGTTAAGAATGTTTTTGTATATTTATTTATCCAATTTGTTTGTAACTTGCGTCGTATTTTTAGGCTGAGTTTTTTATGAATATCACTGTAACAATTCTCTGAGAAACGATACCATTTGTGTATCACAGCCTCTAACACATATTCACACCACTTGAAACTAGAAGTAATTACCTAGTTGTTGTTTTCTTTTTTTGTTGCGGAGCCGATGCTTATCGTGTTGCACCATCTGGCGGACCTTCCTATCGTTTGAAAGAGCTTAAAACTACAGTTACGTTAACAATAAAAACGTAAAACGGCGCCCTGCCGTAATCCGAGCAAGTTTATGTGCAACTTAAAAGTGCAGAAACGAGACTGAACAAAATGTCGAAATTTCACAGACTTCTACTGTATACTATAAGTGTGTAGGTATATATAATATTAGATATAATATAATTGGCTCTGGCGACCGACAGATGGCTTTATGACCATCCCAAAAACAAGCGTAGCCAAATGACACAGGCCGGTGACGGGCAGCAGCGTCACCGGTGGAGAAGCTACGCCCTGCGATCGCCAACCCGCATGCCCAGCGTGGCGGTTATGGGCAAAACCTCCAATATGAACGGCATAAGTATAAAATGGCCCCCAGTTCCCGGTCGCCCTGCTAGTTCTGACCAAGGTGACGGTCAAGGAAATGGCAGGGCAGGGGGTGCGAAGAATCCCTGGGCTACCGTTGGCAAGGCCGTAGGCAGGGGGAGGGTTTGGGGGTTCAAACCCCCCCCAGAAAAGCCTTCGAAAACCACTCCCCATTTTATACACCGAAAAAGGGGAGCTCGATTTGTACTATATCTATGTAAAATTGCAGTTAAAATTGCTAATTTTTAATGTAAAGTGGACATTTCCACACAAGGAAATTCTATTGATTTTGGTGATTTTTATTAAGGGAGAAAGTAAAGTAAAGTATTTATTTACCAAATAATGTTAACAATTAAAACAATTATATCAGACACCGCAATGTTTTTTTTTTTTGTATATTATTAGGACCCATGAGCGAGAGTAGTTTATATCCAAGTTTGCAACACAGTAATATTCTTCAAAAAGGGGGATAAATTCCTTTTAAATAACTACCAACCTATTTCACTCTTAAGCCACGTCTATAAGTTGTTTTCGAGGGTCATCTCAAATCGTCTCGCAAGAAGACTTGGCGAATTCCAGCCTCCTGTGGCCCAATTACAGAACTTGGTTACAATCGGATTATTACTTTTTTCATAGCAATTTCGACTCTATCACAAGGCATTAGTGGTTGCGATATTGAGAATTAGATTGAAGCCAAGTTATGTAATCGGGCCGCAGAACAGGCTGGGTTTTTCGGAAGATTTAGCACCATAGACCACATATACATAGTGAGGCAGGTTATACAGAAGTCTGAAGAGTATAACCAGCCCCAGTGTCTTGCTTTTGTGGACTAGGCATTGACTCCGTTGAAACCTGGGCGATTCTGGAGTATTTGCAGTGTTGTCAAGTGGACTAGCGATATATCGAAGTGCTGCGGTTTCTGTATGACGCCGCGACTATGAGTGTCCAAGTACAAAACCAGCAGTCTAAACATATCCAACTGCGCAGGGGAGTGCGACAGGGGGATGTTATATCCCTGAAACTGTTCCCCGAACTGTCCCGGAAGATATGTTTAAGACGCTGGATTGGAACGGAATGGGCATTAATATCGATAGCGAGAACATCTCACACTTTGATTTGCCAATGATATCGTCCTAATGGCGTAGTCGCTGCAAGACTTGCAAAGTATGCTGACCAACCTAGATATGCTTCTGGACGGATCGGTCTCGGAATGAACATAGATAAGACCAAGATCATGTTCAACGATCTTATTGACCCGCAACCGATTGCAGTCAATGGTTCTGAAATGAAGTTGAATGCTCTTGAAGTTGTCCAACAATATATTTACCTTGGGCAAATATTGCAATTGGGTAAGAACAACTTTGAAAAGGAAGCCAACAGAAGAATTCAGCTGGGTTGGGCAGCATTCGGCAAGCTTCGTCAAGTTTTCTCGTCGTCTATACCACAGTGCCTGAAGACAAATGTCTTCAATCGTACCAGTCATGGACACTCACGGTCAAACTAGTCCACAAATTTAAGGTTGCTCAGCGAGGTATGGAGAGAGCTATGCTTGGAGTATCTCTGAAGGACAAGATTCATAATGAAGATATCCGATGGAGAACCAAGGTAACCGACATAGCTCAAAGGATGACCAAACTGAAGTGGCAGTGGGCTGCTCACATTTCCCGAAGAACCGATAACCGTTGGGGTAAACGAGGATGCCCTGTGGCCAGGTGGAGTGACGACCTGCGAAAAGCGGTTGGTAGAAAATGGATGAGGAGAGCTGTAGACCGAGCTCAGTGGCGTGCATTAGGAGAGGCCCACGTCCAGCAGTGGACAGATATAGGCTGATGATGATGATGATGATAATAGAATAACAATAAATAAAACAAAGAATAATCTCAACAAAAACCAAACTCCAGTTTGGCTGCCACAGCAGCCGCGTGTATCGGGCCTCGGGGAAAATGGCTGTCAAGCCAGCCGCATGTATTTAGCCGGCGTGAAATGAAAATAAATTGTAAGTATTTGCATGCTCAATAATTGTACATAAATGCCGCGCATTCGAGTTGATGTTGGTTTGTCCTAATGCAACCAGTTGCAATAAGAATTTCGTAATATTACGCAATGTATTATCAACTGTAGTGCGCGGCATTTAATTGCAATTTAGCATGCACGCGATAATAAAAATTCAACCTAATACTGTTCGCATTGATTTATGTAATACGACGGCTGCAGCTGTTTTTACCTATAAGATAAGTAAGTTAATTATAAATAATTAAGATGTTGGATAATAAGTTGTGCTACATGAATTATTTCACGTGAACGTGAATATAAAATTATTTTACGATACAAATATATGAATCCATACCAATATATAAAAGTGAAACGTTGTCTGTTTGTTTGTTTCTTTGTTTGTTTGTTTGTTTGTTTGTTTGGGGAGCTTTCACGCGATAACCGCTTGTCGGATTTCGATGAAATTTGGAATGGAGATAGCTTATACCCTAGAATAAAACATAGGATACTGTTTATCCCGGATTATTCCATGAATTCCGTGGCAGCTTCCACGGGCAAACTAGAACTTGTCGAATACTCGCTGTAAGGAACGGTTGCCATGGAAATAAAATAACAAGTCCGTCAAAAATCATCAAGTGCGTTGGTGCCACAGATTAAGTTAATAAGCCACGGAGGCCATAACCAAGAAGAAAGAAGTCTACTTTTGCATTGGTTTTTAATATTTTTTGCATTGGTTTTGATGCTTTTTTCGCGATAAGCTGTAGTCCGCGCGGACGAAGTCGCGAGCGGGTAAGCTAGTATAGAATAAAGGTTGTCCAACTATTTCACTGAAGCAGTTATTTAGTAGTTATTTAGTTTAGTAGTAACTGAAAAAACGCGTTAATAAATGCTTCCATTGAATGTTCAATGAAAACATTAATTTCTCTTTTCTATATATATATTATTATTTTTAGTACGGACTAGGCAATCATTTGACCACGATCTCACCTGATGGAAAGCGATGATGTGGTCGAAGGTGTAGCACGCTTGCCTAGAAGATACCTATTCACTCTTGACTTGAACACACCGGGATTATAATTTACCGGAAACACTGACGAGGGCAGGGCATTCCACTCCTTTGCAGTTCTTATAATTAATGAAGAAGCGTAACGCTTCGTTCTTGTGCGAGGTATTTCAACCATGAAAGGGTGGCGCTTATATATATATATATATCACATTTTTAAGACTCTATAACTTAGAGGTAATTTTGTGCCTTCCGCATTACGCCAACAATGATATTGTGGTTCGAGTGTAAGCACAATTAGATACGGATACCTTGCCGACACCACACTTAATAATAATATTTGGAGTGTGAAGAGTGTAGGGTTTGCAAGAAAGATTGGTAATAGCACTACAGTGGTTTAGGGTAACTTTTGTTTTGTATCATAGTATTTATATACTCTTTGGTATATAATGGCAGCATACATCCCTGCGTTCGAGATGATGAGAAGGCGTGGGCAGTTTCGAAATGTACCTACATTTTTAACAAGCCGTTCGCTTTGTACATTTTCAACGCTTTTGCCCTTTTTGACACTATAGATCCTTTCCAAACCGAACGAAAAACGACCCTATGAGTGATGGAATAAAGTTGATTTTACTATGTCAACATGTCATCTAACCTGGTGTAACCATCGAGATGGCGTTGTGGACGGTTTCGAAATGTACATTTTCAACACTTGTTATTTTTGCAACTTTTGACACTACCGATCCTTTCCAAATCGAATGATAAACGACCCTATCGTTGACGGAATAAAGACAATTTTCTTATGTCAACATGTCAACGAAACATGCAAAACGAACGGTGATCGAAAATGTCCAAACGACTGCCAAATTATGTGATCATATTTAGCGTTTTTAACAGTTATTTTTGCCATTTACTTCAAAACGAACGGTACGTTTTGTACAAATCAAAACTCAAAATATCAAAACAAAAAGCATGACAAATGGCAATGACATGAAAATGAATTTAAATAAATATAATAAAAAAATCCCCGTACATATCTTCTTTGTAGTTTGTGTGCTCATGCAATGCGAAATATACAATTTGCGAACAAAATTATTTGCAAAACAAACTTGGTACTTTTGCTTTTAGATTTTAGCTAGTTTAATATAGGTACTACACGAAAGTGGGTCTTTCCTTTCTTTCACCCTTTCGGTATTTCTCAGAGAAAGGGGGTGAGCAATCTCTTCTTATATTTTTTCGCCAACCAAATATTTATTTTAAAAAAATGAGTGCAGACACTCTAAACATTGCACGACGTAAACTAAACGAAGTTTTGGACGAAAAATCCACAAAATATTTCAGTCACATGAAACAATGGTTTCGTATGAAACTCACTAAGGAGGAATTCGACTCGGAGGCTAGAAAACTCCTAAGTGCCGACCAGGTACATTATCACAACGAGTTTTTGTTAGCCCTGTTGAATAAAGTGGAAGGCTTGGCTGAGACCTCGATTACTATCGCTCAAGAGAGAGCCAGCACACACAACAAGAATAGTAGAAGGCACAAGAGAAGCTCCCGCACGTCTGAGAGATCCACAGTTGAGACTGTGGATCTTGTCGACTATTTGCCACCAAGTTCGCCTCCTGGTGCAGGCAGTGATGGTGTAAAATATGCTGCTCAGGTATATTTAATTTTGTATTTTCTAACTATCCTACTGCTATTTATTATAATAAGTAAAAGTAAGTATGAAAAACCAGTCTAGATTGTGGATCAAAATTAAATGAGTTGCCTAGAAACAAACTCAGTACACTCTATTATGGTATTTAGGAGTTAACCTGTGGACGAATGCGTTTTTGGAGTTACTGGGCTATTTTTTAAATATATAATTATTAAAAGGTTTGCCATACACAAAATCTGTATTTGAGGAAGGTAAATGAACTAAAAAATATAAAAAAAATAATTGTATTTTATTTTTATCTCTTTTTTTTTTGCAAAATTTGCTAAAATAACCTCAAATATCCTTACAGGATACCGATAGCCGATAGATTAACTGATTTTGAACTTAAGCAATATAAATAACATCTCTAGTGATTAATTAGTGATTTAATTTACCTAGATGACCTGGAGATTAAATACATATATGTAATACTGTGTAGAATTTCATTACATTCTCTGAAATGATTAAATTCATTTAGGTATATTATAACCTTTGTGCTATCCAAATTCTAACAATTAGTAATGTGTGTGAAATTTTGCATAATTAAATGAGGTAGATAGATAGATAACACTTTATTGCACTAAAAAACTTAAATTAAGGCACAATACAATATAATACAATAACTCTTAATTGAACAAACACATCACATTGTAGAAAACAAAATAATAGTAGTAGTTGTAGGTATGTATTCCTTATTCATTAAATTAATTGTACCTTTCTATTTCAGGAAATTTTCCTCCCTGATCATGCTCTAGTAGTTGGACGTTTTATGCTAGCAGCCTGGGAGCTTGGCCTCGAAGGTGTTGACGATGAGGCTGCTGATATCATTGTTGTTGCTGTACAGAACTTCCTCAAGAACGTAATCAGTTCTGTGGTATCCCAACGTAAAGGGTACAAGTTGCGGAACAAGCACTTTATGTATGATATTGGGGGAAATATGCCAAACATGTGGTTACGGAATACAGGGAAGTTGTATGACCCGCAGGCTGAAGGAAGGGTGAGTGTGGACGACACTCCTGATGGATTAGGCCCAAGATGCCCTCCGACTATTGATGAAGTAGAACATTCGGCTGCTTTCGAGATTGCTTGCAGGTAAGTTTTTTTAAATATATTTTGCTCCTACCCTCAGAAATATAAATATTTGCAAAAATCTCAATTTGCAAACATTTCTGAGCGGACAAGCGAAAAAACCTAATAGGAAAATAATTTTGAGATAAAGGCAATTGAAGTTTGGAGCTGTAAATAACAGCTGAGTGTTGGTTGAGACAGTTATTGTTCCAGTCGAAGATTATGAGTTAGAAACGGACAACTATGAAATAGAAATTCTAGACTTAGATCGACTTAGTTTGGTGCATCTATTTACTTATGCTAACTCAGGCCACAATTTTAAAAAAAACTTCTTTTTAATCTGTATGAGAAATATATAGAATCGAGGGGCAGGAGTTGATTGAGGAGAGGGCTGCCCCCTGGTATCCTTCCCCCCGCAGGCGACGCTTAGTTTATGAGATATTTCAGTTTTAATATTTTTTTTAAATTGAAACATTTTATTAAAATTACCCTAAGTTTTATCCCCAAAGTAAGTTAACTCAGTATGTGATTTTTAAAATTAATTGTTTTATTTTACTTCCAGCATGCCAACAAAAGAGCATAACGATGACAAGCTAACAATAGATGAGTTCTACAGCGCATTACAAACAAATCGGAACATCATTGCTTGCCATTCAGTTTATGCAGTGAACATGGAACGATTGGCAGTTATGCTGAATCATCCTAGCAATTAGATTGTGTACATACTTATATACCTATGTTATATACTTATGTATTAAGCTGAGTGATGACCATCGGAAGGATATAAAATTGGTCAAAAATCATATAAAGCTCTTTAGGACAGGTATATAATATGTTTTCAAGATCATACAGCTAGGATTTTGCTACTGGCGAATTAGGTAAATATGTTCTAAGTATACGCCATAAGTATGTACTACGTGTAAATTTTTCATAGCCGTAGTGAATGCCTAAAGTTTATTTATTTTCTAAGTATGTAACTTAACCTAACACATAAAGTAAACAAAGAACATAATTTCATCAGTTTATTTAAGAATAAGAATAATTTTATTTCCAAAACAAACAAACAATGGTGTATATTACAAAAAATATATAAAGATTGGGTTTGAAGTAGGTGTACATTATGTATTAGCGATGGGTCCCAAACTAGGCGAAGCCTGTATCTTGGGAACCCAAAAGCTAGCTGCACCCTGCGGCTTAGCATGCTTACAAATTTTGCCCCACCTGAACCCTGCCAAAGTTTCATCACAATCTGATCAATAGTTTAGAAACGCATACAGGACAAACATACATTCTCTTTTATTTATACAGACTAGACCACTCAAAAAAACAGAATAAGACATAAGTTCAAAAATCAAAACCCGACTACGCTCGGGTAAAAAATAGCCTATGACACTCTTGCGATGAAGACGAATCGATCGAATAAGAATAAAAACGTTTATTAGCACAAGACACTATAAAAACAATAATAATAAAAACAAAATAAAAAACTAAGTACCTACTTTAATAATATTAAGTAGGTACATGAATGAATTTATAGCTTGTACCAAAGGGGCCTGCACTCAGCAAAAATGACCAATGTTGATACCTCGCTTGTCAAAATCAAATCAAGTTTTTAGTTTGAACACAACCCTTCCTTTGCTTAGCCGTATTCGGGTAAAAATATAGCCTATGACACTATACCTGAAGACGAATCGATTGACACCTCTCTTGTCAAAATCGGACCAATAGGGGCGACGCTATGGTGGAACATCCACATACCCACATACATAGATACATACACACATTCATACATACATAGACTGTTAAACTCGATACCCGTCCCTTGCTTCGCCGTAATCGGGTAAAAATACAGAAAATGTGAACCTCATTTGTGGTGGCTGTAGTTCCTTTTTTTCGCCATTTCACAGATATGTTGGTCGGACTGTAGTCTGTTTGACACCTTTGATTGACAGAACTTGCGCATTGAGCAGTGGCATTCTCTTTGGTGGTCAGTCGAATGTCAAAGTCGAAATACGTCGAATAGAATTTTCTCTATTATTTTGTTAGGTGTTTTTTTTTCTGTCTTCCTTATTTTTCGGAAAATGACTTACGTGACATTGACGGAATTGTGGAATGGCAAACTCTACAAATGCCTTAGACCAAGAAGTGAAGTGAAGTAAAGTAAGTCTTTTCTTTTACGCGTCGGGAGAAAACTGGATGAAGTGAAGCGGTTCGAATACGGCGCGGGAGATAACTTGAACAGGATAGAGCCGAAGCCGGTCAGAGTGTACCCTTAGCCCTTAGGGGCTCTATGGGAAAAGACTTAGAAAAACATTTAACGAAAAACACTTCGGTACACTCTCTGTACCGAACGTTCGACGACCGACGAGGTTTGGATCATCGTATCGACGTGGACGAGATCATAGAGCCCGTGTTTGGAGAGGAGGAGGCATTTGAGCTACAAGCAGCGGGCGTTCAGTCGCTCGAGGCTTTTGGAGTTCCCTGAAGGTGACAGGAGAGAGGTTGTACGACCGCGAGAGGGAGTACCGGGCTCCGTCGTGCCAGTGGTGGCCGAGGGGCAGCAGAACAAGTTCCGTCACAGCTACGCCGAGCTTGTCAGCTGCGGTAGACTCGAGACAGTCCGACCATATTGAAATGCCATAGTAGATATTTAGATTTGTGATCAGTTTCAAGTGTTACATAAAATTGACGTTTCTTAGGCCTACGGTGTTTTCTTCAGCTATAATGTAACAGCGTGCTGAGAGACAATAGGCTAGCTCGACCCATATCTGCTCGGACTGGTTAACAATCTCCACTCAACGGGGTATTTCCACCAGCATGCAAGAGAGAAGAGGTCTAGCAACCTGAACCCGCAGATGGATCAGGTTGTATGTAAATACCAAGGAAGTTATACTTACGTACAACTGGAACGATCTCTTCAAAGAAAAACGGGGTATCGATTAGTGACCTTGAAAACGATTTAAAAATAATAAAAGACAAGGTAGTTGAGCCCTTGCTGTCTCTTTCTTATTTATAGTGTCAATCTCAGATGACAGCAAATATTTCGTAACACGAACAGGACAAGAATTCTATTTCTTCTACACTTACTTGGGAAGTTCTTCCCCTTTCCTATGGTAGTGATCATTACCCCATCCTTATAAAAATGCCTCAAAGAGTCCCTCTCCAGCGTTCTCCCAACCCTCTTCTTAAATACAGACTCGCAGGTGCTAAGTGGGACTTATACTCTTCCTCTTTAAACCATAAAATAGGTGCAATCCCTTGCCCTAATTCTACAAATTCCCTTTCTTGTTATTCAAAATTCGTAGAATCAATCATTTCCTCTGCTGATGAACATATTCCCATTAAAAAGCCTAGAAGCAACAGATCTTCCCCCCCTTGGTGGGATCCTGATTGCTCAAATATTGTTCAGAAACGCAATATGTCAGAGACTACCTATAATCGTCTATGACGAGTAACTATTTAGATTACCAAAGAACTGCTGCACAATCTAGGAAATTGCTATCATCAAAGAAAAAACTAGGCTGGCTTAAATTTTGTGAAAGCTTATCTCCTTCCACTCCATCATATTTGGTATGGAAGCAAATTCGTCGATTTAGAGGGGTTCACAACTAATCAACATAACATCAAATGACTCTTCTTCCTGGTTGGAACCTTTTGCCAACAAACTTGCTCCTCCTTTTGTTCATCTTGCTCTGTCTTTTAATGTCCCTCATTCTTTACTCCCTTCTGATAGTATGGACACTCTGTTCTCCTTCGAGGAATTACAAATTGCTTTAAATGGCTTGGTTGACTCATCGTCTGGTATTGATGGAATCCCATATTCATTTGTCATTAAAGCCACAGATGACACTAAACGATTTTTACTAAATTTAATTAATATTTTTTATGATCAAGGCTTTATTCCAGGGGTATGGAGTACTCAAGTTATTATTCCGCTACTGAAACCTGGCAAAGATCCATCTGATCCTAACTCAAGAAGACCCATAGCTCTGTCATGTGTTTTAGCTAAAATCTCAGAACACCTTATCAAAAATAGACTAGAATGGATAGTAGAAAGCAAAGTTCTTCTAGCAAAAACTCAATTTGGGTTTAGAAAAGGAATGTCAACATTCCACAACCTCAGCATCTTAACTACTGAAATTCAACATAGTTTAAAAAATAAAGAATTTCTTATTGTAGTTTTCTTAGACATAGCATCCGCTTATGACAACGTACTTCTTCCAGAGCTTAGAAACAAATTGTTACAGCTAAGTATCCCTGTGAAGATGACTCGTTTCATGTGTTGTTTTCTGATGCAAAGAACCGGTTTAATTAGAACTCAAAACTCATATTTATCTCCCAGAAGTATTTGGAAGGGTTTTTCTCAGGGTTCTGTCTTTAGTCCTCTTCTTTATAGCCTCTATACTTATGACTTGGAGTTTTCGGTTAGTTCGTTCTGTCAAGTCCTCCAATATGCCGACGACTTGGCGCTATATCTTCCTGCTAAATATGTTTCAGAAGCCGAAAAATATAAATATCCTTCGCGCCCTTTCTGGGGTTGGTGGGGTTTTCATCCATTTTGCCAAAAACTTTTGTATAACGCATCTATTCGTAGTCATTTAGATTATGGTTCATTCTTATTGGATCCCGGAAATAAAGCAGCTCTCGAAAAACCATTTCAAAATTCAGTCAAAGTGTCTCCACATTATCCTAGGTGCTATTAAATCGTCTCCAATTAACGCCATGCAGGTAGAATGCGTTGAGCCTCCTCAGACAATTTCTCTCAGATAGATTTTTCTTCAAGCTTATTCAAAACTCTAAACATCCCCTTTACACAAAATTGAAAAGCTTTACAATATTATTAGATCTCAAGGATACATACCAGAGGATAAACTCCCATATATCATCCGTAGTTATATTAAATATACACAACTTCCCTGCCCTGTAGTTCAGTATCCAACCAATCCCTTATTTTCAGTGAGCTACGATGTCCTAATTTTCCAACCTTCAGCAATTTTAAACTTTGGCATTGATAAAGATTCGATTGAACCAACTTTTCAGTGAAAAGATGGATAGCAATTGGAGAGAGTGGACCCCATTTTATACTGATGCACCTAAACTATCAGATAACACTGATGTGGGTGCTGCTGTTTGGATCCCAAAGTATAGAATTATAATAAGTCAAAAATGCCCAACTGTATCTTCGGTATTTACTGGAGAAGCAGTTGGTATTTTGGAAGCCATAATGTAGGTATATCACCTCGCATAGGATAGACAAATCAATAATTTTTACTGATTCAAAAAGTTGTCTCCAGGCAGTTATATCAAATCAGTTCAAGTCTAAATCTAGGTTTCCCATTATTTTAAGGAATTAAAGAGGCCCTTTATAAATGTAGTATTGACCTGGATTCCTGGTCATGTGGGCTTCCCAGGTAATGAAACTGCTGACTCATGTGTTCCTGAGCGCCACCGCTCGGCCAGCCACCAGTCGATTAGTGGACTGTATAGCTGAGGCGGAAGTCGGAAAGTGACCGACCGTGGTCGATGGCGCTCGTCTGGTCGATGGAACGGGCACTGGGTTGATGAAGAAAAGTCGCCTTAGTTCAGGGACTTAGCTTAGACCCTGGGTTGTTCCTGACTGAGAGGTCTTGAGAGCGAGTTCTAGTAGAGATGTTTACTCGACGGCTGCTGGCGATGGAATGAATTTCGGGCTAAATCGTTCCTATATTTATACGGTTGATTCGCGCTGTCGTCTCGCGGCGGTCGGCCGCAGCGCGGGCGGTGGGAGTGGCAAGCAGTGTCTCTCGCTCGCACGTCGCTCCCTCTCTGTCTATATAGTCCTATTTTAGCCTTTCTAATTGTTAGTGTTTTTTTGTTGTTGTCTATTACCTATATCTTGTTCCTACCTACCTATTTCTCGCTCTCATGGACCCTACCAATCAAACACAATCCCAAATCGGCTTTATTACGTGTAGGCAAACTTAAAAAACATATGTACAAATTATAGCTAAACTTAATCTATTTAACTTATGTTCTAGGTCTTATATTATCATATTGAAACATTATGTAATAGTGTCGTCGCGAACATTCTCCCGCCGTGCAGTGGCGTCCAGGGCACTGCAATCCTCTGGGTGAGCGTCGCTCGTCGTGGGCAGGATGATGATCTTCTTCACTGGTCGCCTCAGGGTGCCTGCTGTGGTGCGCACGTCGACTACCCGGGTGATGTCGTCTGCGCCCGGGTAGATGTTTTCCACTATCCCTCTTGGCCATGTGTTGCGAGGGAGAGTGCCGTCTGCGATGACGACTACGTCACCGACTTTCACCGCGGGCCCACGGCTGTGGGGCTCCCGCCGGTGTTGCAAGTCGGGCAGGTACTCCCGGAGCCAGCGACTCCAGAAGATGTCGGCGAGGTGCTGAGCGGCGCGCCAGTGTGCGCGTCCGATGAGGTCAGTCTCGCTGAAGGTGCCGGGCGTCGGTACTCGTGCCGGGCCGCCCAAGATGAAGTGATTCGGGGTCAGCGGGGCGGGGTCATCGGCACTCACCGAGACGTGGGTGAGCGGGCGACTGTTGACCGTGAACTCGGCCTCAGCCAGCAGCGTGTGGAGTACATCCGCGATCGGGTGTCTGGGCTGCTGTGTGGCGGCTAGCGCGGCCTTCACCGCGCGCACCATGCGCTCCCAGGCTCCCATAAAGGGGGCTCCGGGAGGGTGAAGCGCCAGCTGATCGTCCTTTTCGATGCTTCCTCTTCTGTCGCCCTGTCCAGCGCCCGTCGTAGTTCTTTGTCGGCTGACCGCAGGTTCGAGCCATTGTCATAGTTTTTTTCAGTTGGCGTACCACGGCGAGCGATCATGCGTCGGAGGGCCATGATCGCGGAGTCGGTGCTGAGGGACGCTGCTGGTTCCAGGTGCACTCCGCGCGTCGTGAGGCACGTGAAGATGGCGACATAGTACTTCTGCGTGCTTCTGCCGGTAGAGATGAGGTAGGGCCCGAAATAGTCCAGTCCCACGAAGGTAAACGGCCGCTGATAGTGCGCCAGTCGGCACGCCGGGTGATCGCCCGTGGATGGTCGCGGAGGGACGTCTTTTCGGATGCGACATGGCAGTCAGCGGTGGAGGACCAAATTCAAATTCAAATTGTTTATTGCATTCCATAATGTACAAATAAGGTGGTAAACATAACTAATAAAGTAACAGATCATTATGGACCATGTTGGGCACAGCAACCAGAAGAGAGCAGGAGTTACAAACCTACATTAGTTTCTTTACCTATAACAGTTCAATTAAAATAAATTTAGATTCCTACTTTAGTTAAGTATATGTTCAATATTGTTTGTTATCTTTGAAGAAATCGTGCAAAGAATAATAACATTTTTTAATTAGAAAAAGTTTTAATTTAGCGACAAATACATTTTCTTTTTCAATTTCTTGTATGCTTTTAGGGATTTGGTTATAAATTTTAATCGACATAACATATGTGCTTGAGCTGTGCATTTTTAGTTTAGAGTTTGGACGCGCTAATCTTTCCTTGTGCCTCAGATTAAATAGGCAAGTAGATATGTCTTTAAGTTTTGTAAAAAAGTGTGGGTACTTTTTTACAAATTTACAAAGTTCTAAGATGTATATCGAAGTAAATGTCAAAATTTTGTGCTTAATAAAATATGGTCTGCAGCTATCAGTCGTAACAATATTCACCAAAATCCTAACGCATTTTTTTTGCAGCATAAAAAGATCGTCTGTGTCTGTGCTATTTCCCCACAGTATAATGCCATACTGTAGCCAGGCATGAGCATAGGCATAGTATGCTGAAAGAGCTGTCGCAAGGTCTGTAGTTTTTTTCAATTCTCTTAAAGCATATGTAAAGCTACTAAGCTTTGATTTAACTCTTTGAATATGTGCTTTCCAATTAACGTTTGTATCTATGTCCAGTCCAAGTAATGTAAAAGAACTTACGCATTCTAAGTTTATTGTTTTGGAAGTCGAAATTTATATCTAATTGTTTTCTTTGGTATGGTCGAAATTGCAAAATTTTTGTTTTTGAAAATTTTATTTTTAAGTTATGGTCGTCAAGCCAGTTCAAAACTTTAATCAAAATACTATTTAACTTATTATTTAATTCAGTTAAATTGTCAGGACATGGTAGCAAAATTGAGATGTCATCAGCGAATAAGACACATAATTCATTTAACGTTTTTGGTAAGTCATTTATATATATAATAAATAATAAACATCCCAGGACACTTCCTTGAGGAATTGAGCTATTCATTTTTTTTTTATCACATCGATATTTTTTTATAATGCCGCTTTGATAATCGTAATTTTCAATTTCAACATATTGTTCACGATCTTTTAGGTATGAAGAAAACCATTTATGAGCATGGCTCCTCACACCTATACCGTACAATTTGTTCAACAATATCTGATATGAAACTTGGTCATAGGCTTTGCTCATATCGAGTAATACACCGATCGCGTAGTTTTTTGTATTGAGAATATTAAGAAGTACTTCTTGCATGTACTTATACACTGCAAGTGTTGTAGATCGCTTCTAAAGAAACCCGTTTTGGCTCTCATCAAAAATTGAATATTTTTCACAAAAAGAATATTATTGGACCATTTTGGTCACAGGTCGCAGACGAAGTATCCAGATGTATATATCCTTGTTAAGGCTGCTGCCGTCTTCCATGATATCCGTTTGAGCGCTTCGTTCATAATACGGTCCAAACCTGGGGCTTTTTTCGTTTTGAGTCTCTGAATTAGCCTCATTACTCTGCCGGGTGAGTAGAAGATTTGTGTTTCTTCTTCTGTGTTCGGCTTGTCAAAGTATTATTTTAAGTGTTTATTGATTTCTTCAACGTGTCCTTGGTAGCTTGTGGGGTTCGGTTGGAACTGAGCTCCAGGTGGTCGGCGAGGATCTCAGCCCTATCCGTTGCCATAAATTTCAGTTGGTTGTTAACGTCTAGTAGAGGTCTCACTGGTTGGGATTCTGTTGTGAGCTGACGGCATAGGCGATGGATAGAGGGGTTTTCATCGCCTAAGGCCGTTATATGTTCATCCCAGGTCTGGGCGGCATGGTCCAGTAGAACCGATTTCACTTGCTCTACTACTGCGTTAAGCCTCGTTTTTGTTCGCGGGCAGCGCGACTGCTGCCACACCTTCCTCAGCTCCCTTATATCACGGTTTAGATTCCTGATCCATGCCGGGATGGGATCGAGCCGCTCTCCCGGCACGGTGGTGTGTGAGGCTGTTTCCAGGGAGTTTTGGAAGGCTGTGGAAAGCAGCTCCGTCGCCCGATCTACCTCTTCCGGTGTCTGAATAGGGTGTGTTGTGGTACTCTTCTCCATCTCTTCAGCGAAAGATTCCCAGCAGATCTTCCTCTTCTTTATCGGAAGAGCGATCCTGCTGGGGAGTTCTTGTGACGTCGTTAGTACAGGCCTGTGGTCCAAGGGTCGATCGGGCAACACGCGTAGCTTTGGTGTGGTTTTCAGTCCCGCATATATGGCGACGTCTATGACGTCTCCGACGCCCTGCGGGGTGTAGTGGGTTTGTTCGTCTGGTACCATCACTTCGTAGTGATGGTTCACCGAGTCTTCATATAGGCGTTTCCCTATTTGGCACACCTTACTGGAGTTCCAATAGGTGTGCGTACAGTTTGTCTCCGGCTACTACCGTTGGAGTGTCATTCTTGACTAGCTTCCGTATCTCTTCTGTGATTAGGTACTCGTTCGGCGGCTTATAGAGTACGTAGTACTTTTGGTTTTGGCCAGAGACATTTACTGATATCCCCAGGGCCTGCAGGGATCCGTGTGCAGTGAAGGGGATCGCCTGGTGAATTACCCTCCGGTGAACCATCACTGCGACTCCTCTGTATGGTTTTCCCTTTACGTCAGCTTCATCTTTACTGTAAGTGTGGTAATTTTGAATTTCTGCCCTTCTTTGAGTCGCGTCTCACTGACCAACAATATGTCAATATTTTGCTCGCGGAGGAAGATGGTCAGCATTTGTTTCTTACCCGCGAGCGTCTGGGCATTCCAGAACACGACTCTAAGAGCGCCCATTGGAGAGGATAGTCATGAGCCCTCTTAGAGTCGCGGTCTCGGCATCTGTGCCAGACTGTACTGCTTCTAGGATACCCTTGAGCACTTCGATGGTGCGTCCAAGGGTATCTGTGCTTGTGGCGGCTGGTGTCACCGCCTTCTGGTGCCGGGGTTGGTCAGCTCCAGTGTATTTCTGTGGTTCGGTTGCGGCTTGTTTCGGCGGTCTTGCCTTTTTCCGGCCTCTCCTCGTCTTTGCCCCTCCTTGTTGTGCCGGTGCCATCAAGGATTGTGCGGCTGTCTCCTCTATTGTTGTCGGTATAACCAGGGCTTCTCCTTTCCTATTCGATAGGGTGGTGGCTAGGGTGCCCGCCCTCCTATTCCTGGCTTCTTTCTTGAAGACCGGACATGATGCGAAATTGGCAGGATGTGTACCCTGGCAATTCGCACAAGTCGCCGGTTCTTCCCTGGGGTGAGGGCATTCCCTAGCCGTGTGGGGTTCACCACAACGGACACAGGCTTGGTCCCTGTGGCAGTTGTGGGAGCTGTGGCGGAACTTCTGGCAGCGGTGGCACTGCGCTGGTCCCTTCTTCGCCCGCCACGCCTCTATAACTATTCCTGGCATCAACAATAGTTCAGTTTCCTGATATATCCTGGGCGTCAGGTCTGGCGTTCGTTTTAAAAGTAGAAAACGCATCCCGGTCTTTCTTGCCGCCCCTTGATTGCCTTCACGTACTCTGGTGAGTCCTCTAGTGCTTGCTTGATCTCTTCGATGTCGGTTTCGACTGGCAGACCGCGCACCGCAACCTTAAGGCTCCTTTCCGCCGGCAGTGAATAAGAGAACCAACTAATTTTCTCTTCCTTTTCTAATTCCGACAGGTATTTTTGGACTGCTCTATATTCCGTTTCGTCTTCCGGTGTGAAACGGATGCCCTGCCCGTACGGGCGTCCGTTTGGTGGGCGTCCCAGTTTTTCAGCGAGCACTTTGAAATGCCGCGTCCAGTTATCAATCTTCTCCACTATGAGTACCCCCCACTCATAGTGGAGAAGATTGAAATCTGGGTTCCGGCCGCTTTGCTGGAGGCTGTGAGGTTACGTTCACAGCTCCAGTAGATTGGGTAGGCTGCAAATTGGTTACTAAATTTGCTGCTCTACCCGTTGCTCTACCGGGCGGGGCTTGCGTGTCTCCTCCTTGTGGTGCTCTAGTGGGCGGGGCTTGTTTGTTCTGTTGCACTATTGGTTGTGCAGTCGTGGCGGCCTGTCCAATGCGCGCTGCCTGCGCGAAGGTGGGTGTCACCTGCTTCGATGAGTCATCGAGCAGTGATTCAGAATTTTTTGTGTTTATCGCCCTTTTGGGTGCATCTTTATTTGGCCTTTGCCGTTGTTTCTTGGGTGTCTCCTCGAGCGTTATCTTCTCCGCTTTCCGAGCCGGCGGGCTCTCAGAGAGGGAGTGGCTGCGAGATCTCTTATAGGTGGTTGTTTCCGTGTCCATAGCAGTCTCCGGTTGGAACATCCGGGTCAGCATCGTGACTGACGATGCTGGTGGCAGCGAGGTTGCGGCTGCTGAAGCGAGCCGTAAAGTTGCTCTGTCTTCCTCAGCGGGGGGTTCTCCATCAAGCTCGGCTGCTTTTATGCGCAGATACAGCGCCATCCATCGAAGCAGTCCGTCCGAGAGGACGCTCGCCCGGATTCATGAATCCGGGCGAGCGTGAGCATATTACGCTCGTAAACTCTCTTGTTTGTCGTTCCGGGTGGAATCTTGCAACTCAAATTTCGAGCATGTCCCGATTAGGTATCCGGCTGAAACTTTCGGGGAAGCTCACAACTCAACGACAATATAATTTAAAAAACGTGTTTTTAGATTAGTTTATTAATCTACATTTACTGCTTTCCATAAAAACCTAGTTTGGACTACTATGGACTTTTTAGAACAACAAATAGCCAAATCGGTCCAGCCGTTCTGAAGTGATCCGCTTAACAACAAACAGCATTTAATTATCCACACCAATGTATAAAAGTGAAACGTTGTCTGTTTATTTGTTTTTTTGTTTGGAGAGCTTGCACGCGATATCGGCTGGACGTATTTTGATGAAATTTGGTATGGAGATAGCGTATACCCTGGAATAAAACATAGGATACTTTTTATAACTGGAAAATGTTGACTACTCGCTGTAAGGAAACCATGGAAACGAAATAATAACAAGGCTTCAAAAGAGCATCAAGAGCGTTGGTTCTATACTTTTGCATTGGTTATTAATATCCTATGAAGAACATAAAATATGATAGATAGATAGATAAATTCTTTATTGTACACACCACAAAGAAAATTAACAAAATAAAGGAACAATAGTAGAAGTATCACAATGGGCGGCCTTATCGCTAAAAGCGATCTTTTCCAGGCAACCTTTGGATGGAGAGGATGATGCTTTTTATCGCGATGAACTGTTCTGTCCGCGCGGACGAAGTCGCGGGCGAAAACTAGTTATTTATATACACAACATTCATATATTTATAACATTCAGTTGTTTATAACTTTAAAATCCATACATTGTATAAAACCTTCCAACAAAATAAAATAAAAGTACTTACGCGTACACAAACAAAATAAATTGCATTTTAGTATGTATGCAGCTAATAAGAGAGTTATCAAAGACTAGCTGTGCCCGCGGCTTTGCCCGCGTGATTTTTCTGGGATATAAGGATCCTGTGTACCTATGAAGTAGAAAATACCAAATATTATCAAATTTCTTTCAGTCTTATTTTTTATCGATTGTTCCTTTGTCAAAACTTAATCGACCAGTGAAAACCGCATCGCAATCTTTCCAGTATTTTTTTAATTTTTTTACGTGAAGCGCGGAGAGACAAACACTATTAAAAAAATGTTACTTTCCTGTTCATTTGCTCATTTTAAGACCCCCTTAACCATTTTTCTTATTATCTTCATTGTACAGACTTTTTGCTTACTCTTTCAATATAAGTATTGATAAATAAACATAGATAGATTCTAAACTCGGAAACGAAAATGTTTGTTTTTTTTTTAAGTTTTAACCCCCGAACTCAAAAGAGGTGGGGTGTTACAAGTTTAGGGTGTGTATATATCATAGTGTGGTTGAGGCAACGTAGCTGAGCTCCCAAACGAATAGACCGATTTGGTTTTTTTAACTGATGTGATCGAGATGGTTCTTAGTTATAAGGGGGGAGGGGGAGGGGGGGGGAGGGGTGAGGGTCGTAGCTATCTTCTTTGTACAGACTTTTTGCTACTTACTGCTTTTTTTTTTTAATTACCTAGATAGATAATTTCTAAACTATTAGATAAATTTTAAACTCCTTAATTACTATTGGAGACTGTTTTTACTTATAGGTACAAAATACGTTTTTGTAGTTTTACTAATAGTTATACGAACGAGGAACAGTCTCTTTTGAAACAAGAGGTGACGACGCGCTGGGTTCGCATGGAGACTCTTCGGTCACTCTCGGGGCAAGTCGGCTTAAACGAGGCGATGCTCGTGGCGACACATGCGTAGAACTTTGCGGCGTCCCTTCTTTCGACCCTCGCTGCGATGCTGGGCGGCCGGGCAGGCGTCCAAGTTCAAGTTCCTCAACGGTTTCATCATGAGGCGCGCCACCGACGAATCTTCGCTTCTTCCAAACAGTAAAGCCAAGGATTGCGAGGAAAGCGGCGGTTCCGACGGCGCCGATAGCGATGCCCGTCGCAGACGCTGTAGACATTGTATAAAAACCTGAATGGGAGAAGAATTTGTTTGTTAATGGATTTCAAAAATGAAGTTTTAAAGTTTAAGAAAATATTGCTTACCTCTAAAACTAAAGAGGATCGGATCAAGTCGATACCCTAACGAGCCCATTTTCTTATGAATTTGATGAATCTAGGATTTGACAAATTATGTTTTTGACTTGTATAGGATTTGACCAATCAAGTATTTGACAAGTCTCTGCGAAACCTCACATAGTACCGAAATATCTACTTAGATATTAGCATTTTCGTCTTCCGTATTGCGGATTAACTTTTGATCCCTCGAGCACGGTGCTGACTCAATATCGCGTCATTTAAACGTTAAACAATGAAACACGTAAACAACGTCGCGGAACGATTTCATCTGTTGTTCGCCTCCCGACTAATAAGATTACTTATGTACGATTATATTCATAGTGTGAAGTTTATTTTCTAAACTTTATTCCGTACTAGCTGTGCCCGCGTGTTCCAGGACCAGAAATACCTATGCCTAATAAAGTACAATATACTAAATTTCGTTCAGCCGTCAAATAGTTTAATATCGATTGTTCGGCTTCTACTCATCGAATTGAGATACCAAGTACCTACAGGTGTAGGACCAGTTAGTTGTGAGGTCATCGAAAAAAACAAAATTTCATTTCGGCTAAAGCTCCCAGCCGCCATCTTGAATTGAAGGGGCCAAAATTTGTGTTATTCTAAATAGTTATAGAACAGTTAATTTATGGCAAAATTGTCTATGAAAAGTATAAAGAAGACAATATTTGCAACATTTTTTGCATTCACAGTTGTTCTGTAAGTATCATGTAAAAAGTTACAAGAAGTGAGAAACATATCTTTACTAAAAATGGTCCAATGCCGGAACAACGTATATTCTTAACCGCTGAATGTAGAGACTTGATATTGATGTTTTAGAGGTAGCAACGTAAGTACACCAAAATATAAATTTAGAAAATAAACGCATTTCAACGGAATTTAAAAATGGAATAAACAAAAAAAACCTATCAAATCCGATGCACGCACTAATTTACGCAGGAAATATTTAAATAATCTTTGTTTTCCGAAAGTTAAAAGCTATGTTTTTATAAAAGTGCTTTTATAACGAGCGTTAAGATTTATAATCACTTCTATTGTATATGAAGGATTTGAATGGGAATATTTTTAAAAGTAAACTTAAGTCATGGCTTTTTGAGAAAACCTTCGATAACATAAAAGAGTATTTAAGTTATAAAACTTTTCTTTTTAATGTATAATGCATTAAATGTATATGTAGGTACATGCATACTCATTAAATAAATATCATTAGTTTGTAAGTTGAAATATTGCATGCCTGATATGGGTAAACTGTTACGAGATATGAATTACCTACTATGTTGCTTTCTTAGTTATTACTGGCAGTTGAGAAATAAACATTACTTATATTTTGAAGACATTGTTTACATTAAAGTCGAAATTTTGAATGTAAACTCTCGAAATCAAATAAAATGTTTGTTCATTGAGTGAGCACCTTCTGAAAAAAATGTAATAAAATAAATTATTTAAAAAAAGCTCTGAAATAATTGTAAAACCAATATATCTATTTGTAAATAGATAAAACAAAACATAAATCATTGAATGTGTGCTCACTCAGTTCTCACAGAGGTCCGGCGAGAAATGCAAATGTATTAAGTTTACACAGAAACCTTGTGTACTAGTTGTAGTAAAACCTGCGTAGAGTTATGGTCTTTAGTTACAGGTTGCCTAGTGCCTTATATAAAAAATGTACAAATCATTAATTATGCTCACTCAATCCACCAATTCCAAAAGGCCCGATTTCTAACAAACCAAATATATAATTAAATTTCATTATATATCTAGATTTAGATAATATTCAATAGGATTTCGTAACAATTAAAATGAACCATTATCATGATACGTATTTGAGTTACAAATTGTTATATGTGCTCACTCAATCCACACATTGTTGGAAAGTAATAAACATTCATATTGCTAGGTTTGCATACACCGCAGTACATATAAATAGTTTAAGTTTTAGTGAACATTTTTACTAAATGTCCGCCGTTTCGCATTGCGGATTAATTTTTTTACTCTAAGAGATACACTTATTTTACTTTTAGCATAAAAACCCGTATCGTAGAGTCACCACACGTCTCAAAATAAACTCAAATGATCGTCACTGTAATCTACCAGGTATTCAGCTTTGTGATATCTCACACTGTCTGACGGTATAGGTTTGCTATCCCCTCCTTCCTAATACTACTCTTCACGAGTAATAACTATTCCTTTCTATTCCCGTTGTCCCCCACTTTTTGCCCACCACTGGGGGACAATAGGAAAAAAGTACCTTCCTTTTTTTTGTTTCGTTTTCAATTCTTCACTATCGTCATAACTATCAGAATCTGAAGATAGTGTGTGGATATCAATAAGACGGCGTCGGACTCGTGTTCACACTGGTGTGACCACGAGTAATAATAATTCCCGTCTATTCCCGTTGTCCGCCACTTTTTGTCTACAAATGGGCACAATGGGAAAAAAAAGTAGCGTTGTTAACGCTACTAAATTATCGGGAAGAAATCAGTTGCACTGAGTGGTGGATCGAAACTAACCGTGGCATTTGCGTGGAGACCTAATTCTTTTTCAAAAATAAAAGTTGCCTTAGTTACTCCTTATACTTAACATCAGATATCTGACAGTGAAAGTCCCGTCAAAATCGGTCCACCCGTTTCGGCGATTAGCCGGAACAGACAGAAAGACAAAAAGTGCTTTTTTGATATAATTACCGTATATACTTTCATATGCATTTAGTAAAAAGCTATTATTTTGACAATACAAACAGACACTTCAATTTTATTTATTTGTATGGACTTCATTATATTTAGCGCGCTAATCGTATTTTTTCTAATATTTTTGGCCTTAGTGCCACCATTTTCCATTTGGGTGCGTTGAATTTATATTACACAGTGTATCACATCATCGCTTTCCATCAGGTGAGATCGTGGTCAAACGATTGCTTAGTCCGTAATAAAAAAAAAAAAAAAAAAAAAACTATATGATCGGAGCCTATTTAGCATAAAAATGATATCATTAAATGTTTAATTTAAGGGGACATTTTGTAATGTTAAGTATTAAATAGTACTAAAAAGTAATAAATATTGTCATTTTGTAATATTGTTTATTACACTTAATGTATGTATCTGTGTGTTACTGTAAAAAAAAGCGAAGACATTGTTTACACTAATCATTTTGGTTCTTATTTGTAGAAAATTTATTTAATTCTGAAAAGGGACCTTTATTTTGAGACGTGTGGTGACTCTACATTACGGATTTTCATACAAACTATAAAATAAGTATATCTCTTTAAGTAAACAATTAATCCGCAATGCGAAACGGCGGATATTTAGTAAAAATGTTCACTAAAACTATAACTATTTATATGTACTGCGGTGTATGCAAACCTAGCAATATGAATGTTTATTACTTTCCAACAATGTGTGGATTGAGTGAGTACATATAACAATTTGTAACTCAAATACGTATCATGATAATGGTTCGTTTTATATGTTACGAAAACCTATTGAATATTATCTACATCTAGATATATAATGAAATTTAATTTTATAGTTTGTTTGTAAGAAACGGGCCTTTTGAAATTGGTGGATTGAGTGAGCACAATTAATTATATGTACATTTTTAAATAAGGCACTAGGCAACCTGTAAATAAAGACCATAACTCTACGCAGGTTTTACTACAACTAGTACACAAGGTTTCTGTGTAAACTTAATACATCTGCATTTCTCGCCGGTCCTCTGTGAGAACTGAGTGAGCACACATTCAATGATTTATAATTTGTTTTATCTATTTACAAATAGATATATTGGTTTTACAATTATTTAAAAGCTTTTACTAAATAAATTACTTTATTTAAAAAAAATTGAAGATGCTCACTCAATGCACACGCACACAATAAAATTACACTTGTTTCAGGATATTTCGAATTATTCAAAACGAAAAAGTCTAACAGTTTTTCATAAAAAACTAGCTTAAAAGCTAAAAAAAACACGCCTGCCCTGCCAAAAAAGAGCTTTTGTCAATAAATTATATACTATTAGAATGTGCCTTCAATTTGATACCCATATTATAAAATTCGAAGAAAAATGTTTATTTCTAATTTGAAAATGTAGCCATACTGCCGCCATATGTTTTCAAAAAAATGTAGCCTATGTTTCTCGGGGGCATATAAGGATTCTAACGATACCCCATACGTCTAAATCTGGTTCGTCAATATGCAGGCATTTTAAAGTTATAACCATACGTCTAAATCTGGTTCGTCAATATGCAGGCATTTTAAAGTTATAAACATACATACTTGAATACTAAAAACATAACACTCCTTTTTTTGGGCTGTCGTATAAAAAACAGGAAAATTGAGATTTTTGATGAAATACTGAGTCTGAACTTTTATTTGACGTAGACCTCTGCTAATGAACGCCACTGAGCTCGGTCTTCAGCTCTCATCCATGCACTTGACTATGTAATTGGGTAGGCACAACTTCGAAATGGAAGCCGATAGGAGGATTCAGCTAGCAAATGTTGCCCGCATTTGTTAAACTACGTCAGGTCTTCTCATCGTTCATACCACAGTGCCTAAAGACGAAAGTCTTCAACGTATGCGTTCTACCAGTTATGACCTACGGAGCCGAAACGTGGACACTCTCACTGAGGCTGGTCCATAAATTTAAAGTCGCTCGGCGAGCAATGAAGGGATCTATGCTCGGAGTATCTCAAAAGGACAGAATCCGAAAGGAGGTGATCCGCCAGAGAACTAACAAGTTGGGCCGCTCACATCACTCGAAGAAGCGACACCATTTAGTAAACGAGTTCTATAGTGGAAACAGCGTTTAGGCAAACGTAGTGCAGGACGTCCGCCGACAGATGAAGTGACGACTTGCGAAAGGCGGCTGCTCGAAGATCTGGCTCAGTGGCGTTCACAAAGAGAGGCCTACGTCCTGGGCCCTGTTTCATAAAACTTACAATTGTAGTTTACTATTACAATTTAGTGTACATTGATGCATATGTTAGTGTTACGTATAAATATGAATTTTGCTAGAAGATAAACTTCAGTGCACACTAAATTGTAATAGTAAACTACAATTGTAAGTTTTATGAAACAGGGCCCAGCAGAGGACGAATACGGGCTGATGATGATTATGATGAATAATTAATGTCGGTTTTTTGTTAGGCCGGACTTACACTTAGTCTTGTAAGTTTCACTCACGTAAAGTACTTACGATAAATTTGTATTGTTTACATTTGCAAATTTATCGTAAGTTAATTACGTAAGGCTTACGTGAATATAACTTTACAAGTGTAGATTCAGCGTTAGAGTAAATAGCACTAATAGGTTATTTAAGTCTGTATGACCATGGATGTCTCTAGAGCGTACATAATGAACCTGAATGGATGTCTCCAGAGAGACATTTATTCAGGTTCTTGTTCGTTTTTATGAATGAGATTTTGTACCAGTCGCACAGATAATTTATGTAAATAGAGAATTGTACAAATTGAGCATTTGTACGGATGGCGATGTTTTCGAGTTGTCCTCGTGACATGCGAGGCCTGTTAACAGTTAGATCTCACCTTCCACATCAACAGTGATCGTGTCAATGTATTCATTCCCGTCATCGAAGCCGGCGCCGCACGCCCAAGTCCCGACATCTTCGTACTTCACCTTGCGGATAACGACAGCGCAGTCACCGCGGTCGAGGCTCTTGTTGTTCGGGAAATAGTATCGGCCAAGGATTGGGCTGGAATACGTCATTTTAAAATGTTGGGTGCTCTGAGTAAAGATTTACTTTGTAGATACACTTCTACACTAATATTATACAGAGGAAAGATTTGATTGTTTGTTGGTTTTTTGTTTGTTTGTAATGGATAAACTCAAAAAATACTGAACCGATTTTAAAAATTATTTTTCCTATAGATAGCTACATTATCAGTGGGCAGTGGCAGTGGCATAACATGGGCAGTATTTTATTTTTCAATAAATTAGAGATCTCTACGAAAATTGAAATAATGTAACCCAAGGTACCAAAAATAAAAAACGTTGCCATGGAAACGAAATTATAACAAGTCTGTCAAGTAGGTGAGTATGCAGTTGTCTATGGTCAAGACACACTGCTGCCAATGATCTTGAATTACGCTTACTGACGTTTTTTTTAGAAGTTACGACGGTTATATGAAAATCTACAACAATATATTAAAGTGAAACGTTTGTTTGGGGAGTTTTAACGCGATAACGACTGGACGGATTTTGATGAAATTTAGAATAGAGATACGAGTAGCTTATACCCTGGAATAAAACATGATAATTTTCATCATCATAATCATCATCATACTTAACTCACAAACGGCTGAACGGATTTTGATGAATTTTGGAATGGAGATAGCTTTTACCAGGGAATAACACATAGGATAATTTTCATCATATATCCTTATCATCATCATACTTCACTCTCAAACGGCTGAACGGATTTTGATGAAATTTTGAATGGAGATAGCTTATACACATAGGAGATGCGACAGTGACAAAGAGACGGGTGTTATAAGTTTAGGCTCTGTATCACTGTGTGTGTGTGTGTGTGTGTGTGTGTGTATGTGTGTGTGTGTCTGTCTGTGGCATCGTAGCTCCCAAACGAATGGGCCGATTTTGATGTGTTTTTTTCTGTTTGAAAGCTGATGAGGTCGAGATGGTTCTTATCTACTGTTGGAATGTGCTTATTTTGATACCCATATTGTAAAATTCGAAGTATTTTTTTCGTGTTGAATATGGTGCCATATTGAATGTTTTAAAAAAATAGCTTTTATTCGGGGGATGTAAGAATTCTAAAGATACCCCATACATCTAAATCTGTTCATGCATTTAAAAGTTATAGTGGAATAAATAAATTCACATACATACATGAATGTTAAAAACATTACAATCCTTTTTTTGGGCAGTCGTGGAATAATGGGGGAGAAGGATCGTAGCTCCTTTTATGTCAAAGTCAAAGTATTTTATTGTAAATAGGCAAAAATAATAGCACTTTTACAAGTCAAAATTAACATCTCCTGAATAAAGAGATATACATAAAATATTATAAAAAAATCCCAAATTTAGATAAACTAAGTATTCTTTGAGTTTGAAAAGGAAATTTCCCTTTCATGTGCCAACAGAGTTAAATCTCACACTTGAAAAGGAAATACCCTTCTGACTCTACCTGTGCTTCGGAAATACGCCCGTTAGAGAAGAGAGCACCAAGAAACTACGGGGATGTATTTTTTCCATATTTGTTCATTCTTTATATTTTTTTCAAATGTCACAATTATAACAAAACATGTAAACTACAAATATAAAAGGTAAAAGTGACAATGAGATATCCCACAAACATCAAACAATCATACTGGAAAAAATAGGGTAAAAACTTCTAACTCGATAATTATGTTGCCTAATACAACGTGATCTCATGGTATGTTTGAGACATCTCACAAAGTACTTTGAACATTTCATTCACTTAACGTTAACATCGAAGCTATCACTTATTATTATCATGGAGCTTGGCCATGCATTTCTGTCATTAACATAATCATTTACATTGTAATACGCTTTCTTTATGAGATTTACTTTAACAAAAGTTTTAAACAGTTCCCCATATATGAACCACTAACTTTCTTTAACCGAAATCCAGACACTTTTAGTTTATTTTTATTTCTAGTATTAAAATTATGAACATCCCTATTTTTAACAAAGGTATTGATATTCTTCCGAACATACATTATATTTTCATATATATATTGACAAGCCACTGTAAGAATATTGATCTCTTTAAAACGTTCCCTAAGAGAATCTCGGGATTTCATATTTTAAACGGAACGAATTGCTCTCTTCTGTAGCACAAATATTGATTGAATTTCCGCGGCCTTACCCCACAGCAAAATGCCATATGACATAATACTGTGAAAGTAACTAAAATATACTAATCTTGCAGTAGCTATATCGGTAAACTGTCTAATTTTACGTACTGCATAGGCTGCAGAGCTCAATCTACCAGCTAACAACGATATGTGAGGACCCCACTGTAATTTTGAATCTACAGTAATACCCAAAAATGTGGTTGACTGCACAAGGTCTACAGGCTCACTATTTATTAAAATACTTGAATTCGTAGGAACCCCTCTGACATTGGGTAGTGAAAATTTGATACATTTAGTTTTCTTAGGATTTAACATTAAATTGTTAGTTGTAAACCAACTAAGAACTAGCGCGATTGCCTTGTTAACGTCGTCAAAATTATTCAAGGTTCTGTCAATCTTAAAAATTAGAGAAGTATCATCTGCAAACAAAACAATATCACATAAGTTCTTTATGAAAAAGGGAAGATCGTTAATGTAAACCAAGAACAAGAATGGCCCAAGTATTGAACCCTGTGGGACTCCCATTGTAATGAGAGATCCTGATGACCTCGCACCATTTACATCTACTTTTTGGATTCTATTGCTAAGATACGAGGATAAAAGATCGAGAGCTTTCCCATTAACTCCGTAATGATTCAATTTAAAAATTAATGTTTCGTGGCAAACGCAGTCAAATGCTTTGGATAAATCACAGAAAACGCCAATTGCGTGCTGTGACTCCTCCCAAGCAATTCAATAATGAAAAATAGTAAACTTATTCCCTTATTCAAGTCTGGCAGTAAATATATGCTTATATAGCATATAATATATGCTTTAAGAGCCCTGTGCCTGCGTCTGTCGTTGAACGGTCTTTAGTGAAGCCATATTGTTCATTATGAAACAGACCATTGAGATTGAAATGTGTTAATAACTGATTTAATATTACTTTCTCAAAAATTTTACTTAGAGCGGGAAGTATAGAAATGGGTCTGTAGTTAGTCGGATCATTTTTACTGCCAGACTTGAATAAGGGAATAAGTTTACTATTTTTCATTATGTCGGGAAAAACTCCTTCATCAACACAATTATTAAAAATAATTACTAAGTATGGAGCAATTATACCAATAATGGAACTTAAAATTTTAGTAGATATTCCCCAGAGATCCTCTGTATTTTTTATGTCAAGCAATTTAAATGTCTTAACAATCGAATTAACATTAATATGTTTAAATTTAAATGTAACATCACACTTTTCAACGTTGCTTGAGAGCATACAAGAAGCCTCAACTGAGGAAGATTTTAAAGACTGGGTAGTAACTATTGGTATTTTTGTAAAGAAATCTTCAAATGCATTGGCAACTTCGTGATCTTTGGAAATTAATTTATTGCCGATGTTTAGGATAAAATTTCGGTCTCGAGGTTTAATTTTGCCGGTTTCGGTATTTATTATTTTCCATGTTGTTTTGATTTTATCTTCCGATTGTTTAATTTTCCTACTCAAATGAAGAGATTTCGCGGTATTACACACGGATTTAAATGTCTTAGAATATTGTTTTAAGTATTCAACAAATTTCGTGTCATTAGCATTCATATTTTTTTTTAGAATATAAATCGTATAATTTGTTTCTACTTTTGTAAATACCTGTTGTAGCCCAGTCATCAAATCCCACCCTTATGCCCCCCTTACATTTTTTAATTTAAATATATCGTTAAACTCTTTATCCATTATATTAAACAAGGAATTGCAAAGGTCATCAGAATTCCCATCAAACGGCAAGTGACTAAGTTGATTATCAATGTTATCTGCAAACCGTTCCAAACGCTTGCAATTAATAGGCCTGTAAGTGAACTCCTGAGAGTTTTTACCTGATTTACATTGAAACACAACACTTTGCCCACTATGATCAGAGCTAAGCCTATCACTTATAGCCCTGCTACGAGGTTCACAGTTGCAAAAAACATTGTCTAAACAGGTCGCAGAAGTGCTAGTGATTCTGGTTGGCTGATTAAAAAGATTTTTTAAGTTGAAGCACAAAAACAAATTTAGAAATTTATCGCTTAATGGATATTTAACAAGTATATCTACATTGAAATCACCACATACAACAAGGAATTTTGAATTGTTAGAACATCCTCCATAACAGACTCAAACACATGATAACTCAATAGTCCGTTCAACAGACAAAGCCACAATGTCTTTCCTCTCCTTAAATTTACATGTATTCACTAAATAAATTAAAGAACCACCATGATACTTGAAAGCTCATGTGATCGAGATGCTTCTTAGCTATAATAGGGGTGGGGGGAGATCGTAGCTCCCAAACGAATGGACCTTTGTATTATGATGCGGGTTTTTTCCTGTTTGAAAGCTGATGTAATAATGGGATTCTTATCTATATAATGGGGGGATTTTGATGCGGTTTTTTATGTTTGTGTCTACTTTATAAAAACGAACACAGAAGGGAAGAGAGGAAGAGGCAGACCCAGAAGGAAATTAACAGATGAGATAAAGGAGAAGATAAATGTCATATCGTATAGGAACTGCACTGACAAGAGCTGCGCTCTTAATTAAGAAGAAGAAGAAAAAACAGGAGTTCTATCAAGCTGCATTGATGGTGGTCGTGGTCACGAGAGAATAAATGCGGGTATTTCGTCAACGACAACGTCGTGCGTTTGGTCTTTTAAAATAACTGTCCTGATCGCGACAAAACACCACAACACTTCATATACCTACCTACAACCTATTCTATGAAGAACACCACAATATTCTTGAAATTTGGTACGTTCGTTTTCGATTTCAATAACTTCACGAAATTGTAGGACAGAAATGAAGATCAGTGGAGAGGATTCTCAAGTTGAGCATTTCAAATTTCAATCCAATGTTGTTTGACTGTAGCAGATTTAGTTTTTAATCCTTGCCAATATATAAAAGTGAAACGTTGTCTGTTTGTTTGATTGTTTGGGGAGCTTTCACGCGATAACCGCTTGACGGATTTCGTGAAATTTGGAATGGAGATAGCTTATACCCTAGAATAAAACATAGGATACTTTTTATCCCGGAAAAATCTACGAATTCCGTGGAAGTTTCCACGGGAAAACTAGAACATGTTGAATACTCGCTGTAAGGAACGGTTCCGATGGAAACGAAATATCAAACCGTCAAAAATCATCAAGAGCGTTGGTGCCACAGATTAAGTCAACAAGCCACGGAGGCCATAACCAAGAAGTCTAAGTCTACTTTTGCATTGGTTTTTAATATCCTAGAAGAACGTAAGTACCTATGTTTTTTTCGCGATAAACTGTAGTCCGCGTGGACGAAGTCCCGGGCGGGTAAGCTAGTTAGAAATAATAATTTACAGCTGCGGTCAATTGTATTATACCTATTGACTGCGTGTCACTAAGTATTTTCGGGATAAGTAGTTCTCATTTCATAATATAGATACGCTTTGCTTACTTGGTCACATTCACATCAGAATTGATACTGAACGGCTTCCCACTGGGCGGCTCAAACCGACAATATCTCAACGGGGTAAGACCGTTCGTGGTCGCACACACCAGCGTCACTTGTTGCCCGTGCACCGTGCTTATATTCTTTGTCACAGCGGCCAGCTGGTTTACAACTCTAAGGTCGATGTACTGCATGACTTCCACGCCTGCTGAGCCTTTGCCCCCGATGTGGCAGCGCCATTCCCCGCTGTCGGCCTTGGAAGCTTGGATCTTGATTGCGCACTGGCCCGCGTCTAAGGTCGAACCTGAGAATCTGTAAAGATTCTTGAAAAACTTATAACGTATAAATACTTATAATAGTACAGTACCTAGGGGTATTAATAGTATTCGAAAACGAAATGTAGTTTCGTTTAGTTCCATACATTTACTGCAGTTCCTGCAAGTTTCCGCTAGAGGCGCTGCCAGTAAATGTATGGAAGTAAACGAAACTACATTTCGTTTTCGAAAACTATAAAACTCGTACTACATCCCCAGTAGTCGCAGCCAATCTATATGTTTGTGAATTTAGGCTCTGAGAACGATTACGCAGGTACTGCTGGGGATAAAACATCATAAAGTAAGGGTGAGATAGAATATGTGAAAAACGTAAGCGAGTGAGCGAGGCAGTTAGGTATACAATCTGAGTAGTGGGGATTCGCCGGTTCTGGCTCACGGGAAACTAGCTCAGTACGCCTAGTACGAGTTTGCACATTAAGAAAACGGAAAGAAGTTCCGTGAGCTCGCTAAACTAATAGTTTTGGGTGTAATCAGTAGGACAAGTTCATGTTTTCAAATGAAGTTCATACGACTAAATTTTTCGAAGAGCTCGTTGAACGAACTTCACACTACATATTTCTATCTCTCTTCCCCACAAGCAAAAAAGAGACAAAATATAGTCTATCTTATTGGTATTTGACGTTTTGTTTTTCGTATGTCGTTTTTATCTGTGGTTTTATTGAGAAAAAATGACGGTATTATGACGAAAAGTAAGATGTATACGATCCGTAGAGAGAGAGTATCAAATACGATAAGATGAAAGAGTTTCTGATTCACAGTCACAGTTGACCCAAAGAGTATATAAATACTACGTAAGAAGTTGACCAATGAGAGTGCGCGGTGCAAAACGGTGCTCGTTGTTTTAGTTTCATCCTAATATTATAAAGGCGAAAGTTTATATGTATGTGTGTGTATATTTGTTATTCCTTCACGCTCAAACAGATGAACGGATTTTGACGAAATTCGGAATGGAGATAGCTTATACCCTGGAATAACACATTGGATACTTACATCATCATTACTTTTTTATTTATTTTTGAAGTGGCTTCAACCTGGTGAGTAATGACCTGCGGAAGGCGGCCGACAGAAACTGGATGAGAAGAACCGAAACCGGACTCTGTAGCGTTCATTGGGAAATACCTATGTCCAGCAGTGGGCAAACACAGGTCATGATAATATATTGTGTTGTGTAAGTACTTACGAATATCTTTTACCACTAGGGTGAATAAAACCACAATATGCCATCGGCATGTCCGCCTTGCACTGGATCGTTATGTTCTCTTTTTCCATGGCCAATATCATTTCGACTCCATTAACATTGAAAACTCTGAAAGCTACAAAATGCCATTAGAGTAAAGGTGGGTACTGACCAACGTTACGAGGTGTAATGTAACATTCGCATCGAGCGTGTTACGCATCGAGCATGTTACGCTGTGTTCTAAAATTGGCGTAACATGCTCGTCAAAACTCTGTGCTCCGTTTTCGCCGCCAGTTCACTCAAGATGGCCGACAGCGAGGACGTGTTGGTATCTTTGATTCTACTTAATTACTGTTTCATCCAAATTAGGAAGAAGAAAAAACGTTACTGGACATCAAACTTATTTAAAAACAGAGGCGTATGTGGTGGTTTGTCATTGATAGCAATATTAAAAAATCAAATGATTACTGGATAGTATAAAAACTTTGTACGCATGTCTCCGATCGATTTTGAAGAACTCTTGAATTTAATTGGACCAAAAGTACATAAAAAATATACAAATTATAGAACAGCAATCAGTGTCACGGAACGATTAGCACTAACGCTTCGTTTTTATGCTACAGAAGATTCCTTTACTAGTATGCAATATCTTTTCAAGATATCAAAGCAACGAATAGGATTTATAGTAAAAGAGGTCAGCGAAGCCCTTATTGGAGCATTAAAAGATTATGTAACGGTATGTACTGTTTTAATTAATTCAGAAAAAGTAGTCATTACATATCAAATTAATTAATTAATTAAATCACCAAATTCTGATAGAAATTGTTCACTCATAGCTGTTGACCCATAGTCATTTTGATTGGACGTATTTGATGCAGGTGTTTCAGGGCTTTGCTGTGGCATCGATGAGGCTCTTGAAGTTGTTGGTCATGTCGAGTATCCTTGTGAAGAATTGTAGATATTCATGCCAATATAGTCATACTCTCCGCGATCAGCACTAAACAATATATTTGATATGTAATGCTGCACATGTATTTTTGTTGTCTTTGAATATGATCTCTATTTATTTGCCAAAAATATACCATAGCCTTCACATTCGTCAAGTTTGTGCGAAATTGACTCCGTTTGCTCGGTTTTCTTTTTTAAAATATTGAAAGTAGATGCCTTTATCTCTTCCGGGCTTGGGGCTACTGCTTTCTTCCTTTTTGGAGGCGGAGGGCAATCATTTTCGCTTTTTTTGGCAGGCGTAGGGCAATCATTGTCGCTTTTATTGGCAGGCGGAGGGCAATCATTGTCGCTTTTATTGGCAGGCGAAGGGCAATCATCAGGCGGTTGTTCCGAAGCACCTTCACGTTCACGTAGCTGAAAATAAATATAAATCATTATTTCAGATGCCAGAAACACCGGAGCAATGGCTGGTTGTAGCAAATGACTATGATACTTAGCGCCTAAGCTATGTGGAATTTTCCACATTGCGTAGGCGCAATCGACGGTAAACATATTGTACTACAGTCACCAATCAACAGTGGAAGTGAATTTTATAATTACAAGGGTTTCTTCAGCATCGTATTACTGGCAGTTGTTGACGCGAAATATAACTTTTTGTATGTAAACTCTGGATGTCAAGGAGGAATATCTGAAGGAGGGCTTTTCAACAACTGTGTATTAAACGAAAAACTAAAAAAATATGCACTAAACATCCCTCAACCCACTGCGTTGCCAGCAAGAACAGAAGAAATTCCATTTTACTTTGTTGGCGATGAAGTTTTTGCTCTTTCCGAAAATATGATGAAAGTATATGCAGGATATCATGAACGTGGTTCTAAAGAAAGAATATATAACTACCGACTTTGCAGAGCTCGTAGAGTGGTGGAAAATGTGTTCGGCATACTGTCTGCAGTGTTTAGAGTTTTGCGGAAACCAATGTTGTTAGAACCGAAAACCGCGACATCTGTCGTAACAGCAATGCCTTCACAATTTTTTAAGAAAGGGTAATAATGCTCATGTATGTACCCCTGCAGGTAGCTTTGACGAAGAATCGAACGGCCAGGTCAGATTAGGAAACTGGAGAGTGATATGATATAACAATGATATGACTAGTATGTTACCCTTGCAAATAAGACCGCGAAGGGCTACAAGATCTGCTCACAATATTCGTAATGAAGTTGCTAAATACTGAATTCAGCAAGGGTCTGTAAGCTGGCAAGAAAATTATGCTTAAAATGGACTTACAGTATCTGTTGTGCTACGAGGTGTATTTCTATCCAGTAGAAATCTCATAGCTTTGTATGCAAACCAAGTACTATGATACACTTTTTCTGCACCTGAAATTTAAGTTGAAATTAACAAACGTCGAGCCAAAGTAGTATATTTCGTGAATATCGTAATCTATGCTAGCAAAATAATTGTAAAATTATATTTAAATAAAAAAACAAATTGTATCTGTCACTTGTACCACCCGCACTAACCCGCGATTAAACGTTAATACAGAGTTAATATTGTAGCAGCAAAACGGTCACGCCACCACAAAACCATCTCACGCCGGGTCTGGAGGCCGGCGACACTATTCGGTTAACCGTGCGGGTGGTGCAAGTGGGCCTAAGTACTTAAAAACTTAATAAATAATTACGTACCTTTTCCTATACCAGTTGATTGTTTAGTTTTTTGTTTTTCACTCTCCAATGATGCCAGTAAACTTGTCATTTTCTTTTTACACGTTTCTCTTTCTCTGTCGAGTAACGAAGCCAATCTATCCTAAGCGTCTTCTTTCTTTAATTTGTTATAATGCTCTGGATGAGCTGGGTTCCACAACACTGGTTCTTCTCTGTATTTTTCTATAAAATACAGAGTTTTTTCTTTGTTCCACTCCATGTTTCGAGAAATAAATGAAATAATTACGAGAGGAACGACGTGTGATCACTCGCGACGTGCGACGCACCGCGTGCACTCGTGACGACTTGCAACAGCGTACTGACTGAACCGCGTAACAGTCAAAGGATTCGCTAAAAAACCGACAGCCGGGTGGAGCACTCAAAGCGAGCAACGACCGGCTCGTTGCTCGCTGGTTTCCCCTTAACACGACGTAAATGCACGAATGCTCACTGTGTAACACGTTACATTACGCCCCGTAACCTCGGTCAGTACCCACCTTAACACTCCAATTATTATGAATTTACTATGTTTAGTTTCAAAGTTGCTTAAATTAATTTGAAAAATAAGTACTTTTTTTTGGCACAATATCGCTCGTCATGGCGCTCTTTGGGGAGGCCTATGTTCAGCAGTGAACTTCTAAAGGCTGACATGATGATAATGATAATTTAAAAGTTTAAAAAAAAACCTTTTATATGTTTTGTTTTTTTCTTGCATTGTTATCGAGTTGTGAGCTAACCTGAAAGTTTCAGCCGGATACCTAATCGGGAAGTAATTTGAGTTGCAAGATTCCAGGACAGAAATACATACCTACAAGTAAATAAATTAAATTAAAGCTTCTAAAAACTTCATTATTTAAGGAAAAAGCACACAAACCTAGGTTACGTAGTAGGTATTCTTATAGTGTATCTAATAATTCTAAGTAAGTAGGTATATTATTAGCTTTGATAAGTTACAACATTATTTGTAACGACAGACAACAATGTTTGAAAACATTCTCTTTTAACGATTTAAAATAATAACGGGCAAATCATAAAATAAACAAGCGAGGTTTACAGTTGTCGCATTGGATGTGTAAAATCTGTTAACACTGTTACAATTTTCACATAATCGCTTCCATAGATATTTGCAGGAAAGCGGGAGGAAAAATGTTAACACACAGTTAAAAAAAAAAAAACTCTGTTACACATTTCACGAAATCACTGCCATAGATTGCAGGAAAGCGAGCGGAACGATATTACACATCAAAACTTTTGCAAAAACCATATAAGTACATAAAGCAAAATTACCAATCTAAATTACTTTAATGTTTACTAATTACATACCTTTCGCATTATTTACATTTACCAATAACAAAGCTAAAATCAGAATAAAACTCTGTGCAGGTATCATTTTCCAAAACATCTACGCAAGAGACTAGGTAACAACAAAGTGAACCACTGATTGCCACTGCTCTATCACTGCAACTTATATTTTGAACAACCCTCTTAGGTACAGTGTCTGTGATAATAAAAAGTCAAGAGGTCTTTGAATTAACGACCTTCGATAACAAGATACTAGTGTAAACTAATAAAGTAAGCGGAACTTACTGATATTTTTCTAATGTTTTGTTTATCTGCTAATTGTATGCAGTATAATAAGTTCATTATCTTGACGAAAATAGAGGGATGTGTAAAGTTTGAAGTGAAGAAATAAGTAAGTATATTTGTAGTGGAGACCACGTTTGGGCAAAAATAGCGAAGGAAGCCCTGTGGCCAGGTGGAGTAACGACCTGCGAAATACGGCTGGAAGAAACTGGACGCGGAGAGCTGACCGAGCTCAATGGCGTGCATTAGGTAGGAGAGACCTACGTCCAGCTGTGGACATGTACAGGGTAGGATAAGGCTTATCATCATCATGATAAGTTTTTTAGCCTTAGTCTGTCTGTAGCATTTTAATTTAACTCCCAAATGGATGTACCGATTTCAATGTATTTTTTTAATTAGCTGGACCTGGCGAGATGTTTCTCTTGGTTCCTCTTGGAAGAATCGGTGCCGCCGATCCCAAGATTTTCAGCACATTTACTCTTTTTGAAAGGGATCTCGGGTAATAACAGCCGGGACCGACGGCTTAACGTGCCCTCCGAAGCACGGAGCCATGACCGCACATAACTTAGAAAAGTCATTGGTGCGGACGCAGAGCCTAGGACCGAACCGTTGGATTCTAATAAGTAAACCGCTAGGCTGCCTTCGCTCACGACATGAACGAGTAGTAGAAGTACGCATTGTAATAGCCTCATTTTGTTTGATCTTATTTTACGTAATAATTTTAAGTACATAGGTAAAAAGCTAACAATATTGTGGCTAGAAAATAAATTTATCTTTATATGAAGGACTAGCCAGACGGAGTCGCGAGCAGTCTTCGGTTTGACTGTCAACCGATTCGGTTCGTTTTTTTTTGTGCGGGTAGTTCCAAATCTAAGGCATGTGCAAGTGGCAATACAGAGTATAATGTTCGATTTTGTGCATGCTTGCCTGGCTAAGCGTGCGACTGCTTAGTTATAGGTTTTTTGTAAATGCGTAGAGGCGTTCTTTTTCCATGTTTTTTTTTGTAAGCTTTCTAAAATTATAGTAAGATAAGAGTTACATTGTTACGTTTTTAAACGGTTTTATTTAGCTTGCCCTGTTTGTTGTTGTTTTTTGGGTCAAAATTAGTTGTTTTTTTTTGTCTATAAGTTTCTATCAACGCTTCATCCAGTGGTTAGGGTCAATTGGGAAGGTAGGTACGCCCCAGTTGATGTTAATGGGACTGGAGTCTTTTTTTTTTTTATTACTGACTAGGCAATCGTTTGACCACGATCTCACCTGATGGAAAGCGATGATGTGGTCGAAGGTGTAGCACGCTTGCCTAGTAGATACCTATTCACTCTTGACTTGAACATGCCGGGGTTATAATTTACCGGAAACACTTACGAGGGCAGGGCATTCCACTCCTTTGCAGTTCTTATAATAAATGAAGAAGCATAACGCTTCGTTCTTGTGCGAGGTATTTCAACCATGAAAGGGTGGCGCTTTGCTGATCGTCTAGTCGTACGGTGATGGAAAGGTGATGGGGGAATCAGGTTGTGCAGTTCTTGTGCACACTCTCCATAGTGCAATCTGTAGAATACCGCCAGGCTTGCTACCTCACGTCGATGCGCCAGACTTTGAAGCTTACTCTTTACCAGAGTGTCATCCCCAATGAGCCTGATAGCACGTCTCTCAATTGAATCCAAAGACTTGAGCTGATACTTGGCACAACCGTCCCAGAGGTGGCAGCAGTACTCCATACAAGATCGGACCTGTGCTTGATAAAGATTCAAAAGCTGTACCGGTGTGAAGTACCGCCTAACCTTAGACAAAATATCAAGTTTTTTTGCAGCTTGATATTTTGTTTTGGATTCAATATAAGACCCAAAATTCAGGTTTGATGTGAGTTCGACACCCAAAAGCTCCAAATGGTCGCCTATTGGTATTGTTACACTTTGGAAAGACGGAGATCGGTTTAGAGGACTCTTTTTAGCAGAAAACAAACACGCCTGCATTTTAGGAGCATTAAACTTAACCAGGTTAGCATCGCCCCAATCGGACACGGCTTCTAAGGCTAAATTTAAACGGTCTACCATAGCCTCTCTCTGAAACTGGACAGCGTCACAGCTGGCTTGAGCATTGGAAGTGTATCTCTCAACTACAGTACTGTCATCAGCATACCCAAAGTTACCGGGCTTCAGAAGGTAATTAATGTGCAGTAAAAACAGTGTAGCCGAGAGAACCGATCCCTAAGGTACACCGGCATTGATAGCCATTTGATCAGCCCTCTAAGACTACTCGAATAGATCGTTCCCTCAAGAAATCAACTATCCAATTGCATAAGCCAACAGGTAAACCATATGAGGGAAGCTTGTTTAAAAGGCCATCGTGCCAGACCCGATCAAATGCCTTCGATATGTCAAGGGAGACGGCAAGCGCCTCACCATGCATCTCTATGGCTTCGCTCAGTACGTGAGTGGCATACGCGAGAAGATCCCCAGTAGACCGGTTTCGGCGAAATCCGTATTGCCGGTCACTGAGAAGATCATTGTCTTCAAGGTAAGCCAAGAGCCTAATGTTTATGACACGCTCCATACACTAACAGAGTAAGGAGGTAATCGAGATGGGACGATAATTGGCCGGATCAGCACGACTACCCTTTTTTGGTACTGGTTGTACATTGGCAAGCTTCCAGCTCTTCGGAACTTTACCTGAGTGAAGAGAGAGGCGGTACAAACGCGTTAAGATGGGAGACAATTCGGGCGCACAGTTTTTCAACACAATCGCTGGAATACCATCAGGACCACTGGCCTTGTTCACATCTAGAGCTCGAAGCGTTCTGAGAACCTCCTTCTGGCGAATGCGAATTTCGGGCATAAAAACCCCGCAATGAGGAAGGCAGGAAGGGGTCTTGCCAGAAGCATCTAGATGCGAGGCTTTTGCAAAAAGAGAAGCAAATAAATTCACTTTGTCTCCAGCAGTGTGAGCTAGTGATCCATCAGGTTTCAGCAATGGTGGCAGTGAGGGGCGGCAGAAGTTTTCTTCGACCGACTTGGCCAGGGACCAAAAAGCTTTGCTATTAGCGGGGTATGAAGCTAGTTTGGCCCCAATTCGACTTACGTGATCAAAATAGGCCTTCCTAAGTATCTTCTTGCAGGTCTTAGCGGCAACGTGAAATTTTCTTTTCTTAGCCCGAATATCAGAAGACTTGCGCTTTCGTGCATCAGCCCAGTCTAGATATGCCGCACGCTTTAGAGCCACAGCATGACCACAGCTGGATCCAAACCAAGGCTGAGCTTTGCTGGAAAGAGACTTGTCACTGAATTGAATGAAATATTCCATTGCCTGACATATTACCTCTGTAATAGCAGACGCGCAAGTCGACGGGTCCTGGGAGGTGAAACATGTTTGCCGCCAAGGGTACAATGCAAGGAATTGCCGCATCTCGTCCCAATCTGCTGAGTTGTATCTCCACACGCGCCTATTTCCCTTAAGGCTAGGATCAGGTGGGGAATACACTGAGACGGACTTAACCAGGCAGTGATCAGAGCTACCAAGAGGTGGGGATACTGATACGGAGTATCGGTCTGGTTCAGTCGTCATCAACAGGTCGAGACAGTTGGCAGTGTCACCGTCACGGTCAGGTACCCGTGTCGGCTCCTGCACCAGCTGAGAGAGATTAACGCCAGAGCAAGCTTCCGCGTCTCTCTACCAGCGTGGTCGGTTTTTTGGTATGGGACAAGCCACTCCTTGTGGTGGGCGTTAAAATCCCCCAAAAACACCAATTGAGCAGACGGGTAACGCTGTTGGGCCACACTTGCCGCATCACCTAGATAGTCTACCACTAAAGTCGCCCCCCGATCTCCGCTGTGTGAGCGGTACACACAAGCATGCACAATTTTCTCTATGCCCGTTTCCACCAGCACCCAAATCATCGAGAAGTTAGGGTGCTCAAGATTTCGGAGACGCAGACAGCAAATGTCATCACGGGCGTATACACAAACGCCGGCATTTGGGATAAATAGATGCTTCAATATATAGCCTGGGTAATCCAAGTATGCCGTATCAGCTGGACATCCTATCTGCGTCTCCGACAAGAAGAACAAGTGGGGCTCAGAGGTCTCCAGATGATAATGGACCGGTTGGAGATTGGAGTGAATTCCGCGAATATTCGCAAGATCCACTTTAAGTGTGAGGACGTGCATCTGCCGTTTTAACTTATATCTTCTTTGGACTTTTTTCATGATAAGTAGTTGTGAATAGGTTGGACGAGTAATAGCAAACGACATGTCGGAATGGCTAACCCACGGAAGTCAAGGTATAACTACGCCATTGAAGAACTTGCGCGGAGACTGCGGGGACGCCCGAACCCCCCTGAAATAATTCATCAGTTCCTCACATCCGGTCGCCAGCCGGCCCAATGGATCATTTCAGGATTTTTCACAAGCGGCGGGGCAGCCTTTCGTAGCTGGCTAAACTACTACTTGGGCCCTCTACAACTTGCGGTCGGCCAGCAGAGAACACCGTGCTTCGGATCCCGCTACCCTCCAAAGCAAGGCCTCCGAAGCAGAAACACCATGATTCCGATCACGGTCCACCCTTCCAACACAACAACAAACACATCCGGACGGCTTCCTTGAACATCATGATGGAACACGACAAATCGTTTGGCATCAAGACTTTGTCCAGAGGGTAGTAATATAAAAAGCCGGCGAGCGAAGCCTACCACCAGGTGATTCGGTTGCTCTTTTGGCACCACCCGAGGGTCACGTGTAGGACATCGAGGGCTGAATCCTACGGACGCGAGCAAACAATAAACCCTCAAAACAACAGTTCTCTACCCTGCCGGCACAGCCCGGCGCGGGCGGGTTGGTATCGGCGGTATTATTTCAGAGAATCATGTCGGCGACTTGCGCCCGCGCGTGTTGCCGGCGATTTGTGGCAAAATGTCTCTCTACACGCGGCAACCACTAGCTGCCAAAAGAAGTTGCTGATTGCGTGCCGCATGGTCATTTTCAGCTACAAGTTGATTACAAGCTTTGAAACTAGATACGGTAGACGGTAGGCATTCGAATTAATAATACTCGAATCGGATTGTTTTCACGTCTCGAGTCTCACGAGCTTATCTTTGTTTACTTAACTTTTAATTATTTGGCAAACAATCCGTTATCAGTATCTCAAATAATATAATTAGGTAGGTGGTTGTTCTGGGGCCGTATTCAACAAACAAAATCGCTGCGCGATCGTTACCTTTCGGCGTGGCAACTGACTGGGTAATGTGGGGATGAAGGTTTGGGAAAGGGAGAGAAGGTGGGGGAATGTGAGGGTGGGTGGTGGGAAGTAGACGAATGGTGGGTCATGTCGGGAAGGGATGTCCGCTTTCGTTCTTACCCCACTTCGCACCACCTGCCCCACTTCCCACACCCTTCCCAGACATCCCCCACCATTCGTCCACTTCGCACACTACTCTCCCCTCACTTCCCCAAACCTTCAACCCCTGGACTCAAACAAGTCAAGTTCAAAACTAAAAACTTGGTAAAAAATAGTTTGTTTGCTGAACACGGCCCCTGTACTCAAACAAGACATAAGTTCAAAACTAAAACCTAGGTAAAAAATAGTTTGTTTGCTGAACACGGCCCCTGTACTCAAACAAGACATAAATTCAAACTAAAACCTAGGTAAAAAATAGTTTGTTCGCTGAACACGGCCCCTGTACTCAAACAAGACATAAGTTCAAACTAAAACCTAGGTAAAAAATTGTTTGTTTGCTGAACACGGCCCCTGTACTCAAACAAGACATAAGTTCAAACTAAAACCTAGGTAAAAAATAGTTTGTTCGCTGAACACGGCCCCTGTACTCAAACAAGACATAAGTTCAAACTAAAACCTAGGTAAAAAATAGTTTGTTCGCTGAACACGGCCCCTGTACTCAAACAAGACATAAGTTCAAATTAAAACCCAGGTAAAAAATAGTTTGTTTGCTGAACACGGCCCCTGTACTCAAACAAGACATAAGTTCAAACTAAAACCTAGGTAAAAAATAGTTTGTTTGCTGAACACGGCCCCTGTACTCAAACAAGACATAAGTTCAAACTAAAACCTAGGTAAAAAATAGTTTGTCTGCTGAACACGGCCCCTGTACTCAAACAAGACATAAGTTCAAACTAAAACCTAGGTAAAAAATAGTTTGTTCGCTGAACACGGCCCCTGTACTCAAACAAGACATAAGTTCAAACTAAAACCTAGGTAAAAAATAGTTTGTTCGCTGAACACGGCCCCTGTACTCAAACAAGACATAAGTTCAAACTAAAACCATAAGTTCAAACTAAAACCTAGGTAAAAAATAGTTTGTTTGCGGAACACGGCCCCTGTACTCAAACAAGACATAAGTTCAAACTAAAACCTAGGTAAAAAATAGTTTGTTTGCTGAACACGGCCCCTGTACTCAAACAAGACATAAGTTCAAACTAAAACCTAGGTAAAAAATAGTTTGTTCGCTGAAAACGGCCCCTGTACTCAAACAAGACATAAGTTCAAACTAAAACCTAGGTAAAAAATAGTTTGTTTGCTGAACACGGCCCCTGTACTCAAACAAGACATAAGTTCAAAAGTAAAACCTAGGTAAAAAATTGCCTATGACACTTTTGTGATTAAGACGAATCGATTAATACCTCGCATGTCAAAATCGGACCAAGTTTATAGTTTAAACACATAACCCTTTTCTTGCTTCGCCGTAGTCGGGTTATAAAATAGCCTACGACACTTTTGAAGACGAATCGATTGATACCTCGTTTGTCAAAACAGGGCCGTTTTTAATTTGAACACAAAATCCTTCCTTTACTTCGTCGTAGTCGAGTAATAAAAACTAGCCTTTGACACTATACCTGGCGACGTCGACGCTATGGTGGAACATCCATATGCCCCTATATCCACATAAATAGACTGTTAAACTCATTACCCTTCCCTTGCATAAAAATGAAGAATGAAGCCATAAAAATGTATTTTACAATATGTATTTTAACCGAATACGGCGAAATTCGGGTAAAATACATATTGTAATTTTTATGACTTCATTGGTTTAGATTTATTATAATAGGTAAATAAAAATACTGTCAATAATAAATGGTTCGAGATTCGAAACCACACACTACACTACACTAGCTGTGCCCACGGCTTTGCCTGCGTGGACATTTCATTTAAAAGTATCCCATACGTGTTATTCCAGGACCAAAAGTACCTATAAAGTACAATACTACATTTCTTTAAATTCCGTTCAGCCGTCAAATAGTTTTTTTAACGATTGCTCAGCATCTAATCTTAGGATTAAGATACCAAGTACCCCAGTTTTTAAGTCAAACCCTAAGCTATCAACAGTGAAAACCACATCACAATCAGTCCAGTCTTTACATCATGCGCAAACAAACAGAAAAACAGACGACACGAATTGAATGTTATATTTTTGTTCAGTACCTAGCTTATTTTAAGTACCATAAAGGATTTGTTTTAATTATCTTGTAGACTAGAACTAGAAGTGGCGCATGACAATTTCCGATATAAATGCTCTATAGATATCCATAGACAATAGGCTTCGATCGTTCGTTTTAAGTTAAATAGCAAAAATAATGGTTAAAAACGCTAATCATCTTTAGCGTTCGGTTTGGTCTTATACATTATCAGATGAGATGCGAGAAGACTATTATAGAGGATATGTGTCTCCCAGTCATAGACAACTGCATATTACTCCGAGGTCAGTGCTCCCGGTACAAGCCGTAAAATACACAAAGTAGCTACAATAGGTCCTGGAAATTTCACGTAGGATTCTTGTTTCCCCGAAAAATTACCATACGGGTAAAGCCACGGAGAGTAGCTAGTATGATAAATAAAATAACCTTTAAAGCTATATCCACTGGAACATTTTATTACATGAAACTGTCTGATTAACACTATTTACAGTAAACTATATAACACTTAAATTTATCTTCACGGCTTCCGTCGGTTTCTGTTCTTTTTACTTCTATCTACTTTCTTGTCTGGAGACAGCTCCTGTTGCAGTTTTCTCAGCATTTGTGGAGTTATAAGGCCCTGATGACAAGAAAAACTAAGCGTAAGATGGGGCCAGTTTAGGCCCGGAGCTATACATCTGGGCCTGGGGCGGTTCGAAACGATTCGGTTGGCTGCGCCGGCTTAAGGTTCCTAGTATATTGTTTTCATGGAAACTTTAGAGGCAATGACAGTATGAGATCAAATAAACTGTCTTAAGACCAGGCTCCACTTTTTAAGGGGATTTTTCATAAAAAACTGTGTCAACGTCAAACCTGATATGTGTGAAACTTGTCTCCGTGATCAAGACAAAAACGTGATTAATAGAATTTCATTCAATACATTTTCTTATCAAAAATTACGTTATTTTCAGTAATATTTTCATTTTTCTACTCAACGGCTTAAGTTGTATCACTAAAATAAATCTCACAGCAACAAAATATAGTTTATTATCCACTGTCAAGACAAAATTTACCTAAGTTATTAGCCTGCCAATAAAAATAAATAACTTTTGAGACTTACGTCATTTAGTTCCGAGCTAAATTGTTGGCTCCCGATATTCAACATTGTTACGCAGAAACTTCAGTTCTTATTGAGGGTAGCGGGTGGCAGAGTGTAGCCCTCTACACTCTGCCACCCGCTAGGCTCCATTTATACATTTTCCCACTCCACTGAGTATGGAAATGATGAGTGGGAAAATGTATAAATGGAGCGTGGCCTTAATTGAATAATTGGATATCAATGAAGGTTAAAACTAAGTTAACTATTTTTATCTGTTGTCGTAGGAAATTAGCGAATTGTTCAGACAATAGGCAGCTGTAGGTATTTTCCTGTTTAATTATGAATATCTACTGTGATCAGCAGTTTTGACTTCTGCCAAGCGTGGTGATTAATAAGGCAAATCCTCTGATTATGGGAAGGCCCCTGTTCAGCAGTGGACGTCTTCGTGCTGATGATGATGATGATGATGACGATGATGACGGTGCAGTTAGTAATATTAACATGAAGCTTACTCTAGCTAGTAGCGATTCCGATAGTTTCCCCTTGCCAACTTCTCCATACGATGCTATGAGATCCAGTTTGTAATATTGACATGAAACTTACTCTAGCTACTAGCGATTCCGATAGTTTCCCCTTGCCAACTTCTCCATACGATGCTATGAGATCCAGTTTGTAATGTTGACATGAAACTTACTCTAGCTACTAGCGATTCCGATAGTTTCCCCTTGCCAACTTCTCCATACGATGCTATAAGATCCAGTTTGTAATATTGACATGAAACTTACTCTATCTACTAGCGATTCCGATAGTTTGCCCTTGCCAACTTCTCCATACGATGCTATGAGATCCAGTTTGTAATATTGACATGAAACTTACTCTAGCTACTAGCGATTCCGATAGTTTGCTCTTGCCAACTTCTCCATACGATGCTAAGAGATCCAGTTTGTAATATTGACATGAAACTTACTCTAGCTACTAGCGCTGTGACGAGGTCCAAACCTCTTTCATAATAATACTCTTTTGATATCTTAATTCTTTCATAATCCATTTCTATTCATTTTGATAGTTCATTATTCATTCTATATTCAAATAACCTGTCATTCTTAAATTGTCTTTCGGATATTGATTTTTAGCAGAACTGGAATTTTACAAAATAATATGTTATAAAATATCTACATAAGTTTATTACAAATATATATGAGTCTTTTAAATATATATATATATATATACATCACAATACCTACGTAAGTGGTTTTAATCCGTATCGTCGAAGTACAAAAAGTCTGTGATCATCTCCTCCTGTTCCTGTGCTTTCAATAGTTTTGTTCCTGACCCTTTTATGTTGTCCACTGAGGCTTGGTCCCGGGGCTGGTGGAGCAAGCCCAAACCCTGGGACCACCTCGTGACACTGGCGCCCTCTACGTGTCCTTACCCTGCCCTGCTCTACCTGACCGACCAGTCATCATGCCTACAAGTTCCTGATTCCTCCGTGTCTTCTTATCCGTGTGTTTTATCGACTTCATTAATTTTGTAAATCAGTGTTCAATTTTTAAGTCGACCACAAAATTCTAAAAGGCACTAGGCCATCTTGATTTAAATTTGGATTGGAAATATTTGGCAAACCCAGAACAGTTTTTTTTATACTCAAGTGTATTTGATATTTGCATTCCAGTCATTCATGTAAGTAAGACATTTTCATTAATACGTACTTTATTCCAAATTTTACTATCGGCCTACCTAGTTCCGAATTACTCTAAACTTTGACGCGTTATTATGCGTGACGCATTAACGCGTAGTTAGATTAACGCTATTTTTTTTATATATTTTTAAAGCGTTACTATCGCACTTAAATAAACCAGAATTGATCTATGAATTAAAATGTCGAAATGCTGAGGTGCATACAATAGAAACTGTACAAAATTTACAATCAAGGTTATCGACCTTACTTGATAGCTCGAATACTCAAGATTTTCAAAGCCCGTATACATTTGAACAGGATACATACATACATTATGTACTATAAAAGTTATATTGCTTTCATATTCCCGTACCTTATTACCATACATTTAAATGCCTACTTATGACAATTATAGGTTCCCTACTTACAAACAACCTTGTATTTAAGTTGTAAATAATGTAATTTTAATATAATTTCCTTTTACGGAGTAATGTCCACATTTTTATATTTTTCTTTTATTCACTTCATTAACTTTTCGGATTCATTATGAATATTGACTTCAAGTCCCTACGTATTGCTACGAGTATTCAGTGCTATTGTACTTATTACATACTTTAATTCTTTGGTACTAACAGTAGTTAATACCCTACTTGTTAGCTATGCCTACTTGTTATACTATTTTATTTTATTTACAATCATAATGTTCAGCATAAAGCGAAACCAGTACCATATATTATTATTTACTACACCTACACACAAAACTTCCAACACTGAAAAGAGCGGCAAATGTGATTACTCTATAAACCAAGCCTAGGTCACAAAACCAGTATTATCTTATAGTTAATATGCTATTACCTACCTACCTTACTTATATTATTTTAACGTTCTAACACAACGTTTACTATGTACATACACGTACATACATACGTGCTACAGGTACGTCGTACCCTAAGGTACGTTTAGCCATTTTGGCAAACTAATTGTATATAAATATACACATACATACATTTACACATCACACACCACACACTCACCACACATACACATACACACATAATCACCCTAATCAGCGGATAGTGACTGTATAAATAAGCCTACACTATATTGTATTGGTTTCACGAGTAACCTTTGTATTAAATAAGGTTCCTCTTTCTTATAAATGAGTTTTATTTCCAAAGAAAAAAAAAAAAATAAAAAAAAAAAAAAAAAAGAATGGGAATAAGACTATGAATGATGATGAATGAATGTGTGATTTATGAATTTGAATGAATCTAGGACTATGAATGATGATGAATGAATGTGTGATTTATGAATTTGAATGCATCTAGGAATCCAATCAATTGTATATTGACATTGTTAATAAACATTTTCATATAAAAATTAAAAAGACTTCTCAGCATTTCCATTATTTTAATTAATTATGTTACTATTTTAACTTTATTACCAATATTATATATATTTTTATTATTAACTTCTACTATTATTTTTTTCTTTTGTTCTTAGCATATTTTTTTTTCTTTTCTTTAAATAAACCTTACAAAACAATTTTTTTTTTTTTTTTTTTTACTATCAAAAAAATTTTTTTTCTCCGGGTAGGTATTGTGACGAGGTCCAAACCTCTTTCATAATAATACTCTTTTGATATCTTAATTCTTTCATAATCCATTTCTATTCATTTTGATAGTTCATTATTCATTCTATATTCAAATAACCTGTCATTCTTAAATTGTCTTTCGGATATTGATTTTTAGCAGAACTGGAATTTTACAAAATAATATGTTATAAAATATCTACATAAGTTTATTACAAATATATATGAGTCTTTTAAATATATATATATATACATCACAATACCTACGTAATTGGTTTTAATCCGTATCGTCGAAGTACAAAAAGTCTGTGATCATCTCCTCCTGTTCCTGTGCTTCCAATAGTTTTGTTCCTGACCCTTTTATGTTGTCCACTGAGGCTTGGTCCCGGGGCTGGTGGAGCAAGCCCAAACCCTGGGACCACCTCGTGACAGCGCTTCCGATAGTTTCCCCTTGCCAACTTCTCCATACGATGCTATGAGATCCAGTTTGTAATATTGACATGAAACTTACTCTAGCTACTAGCGATTCCGATAGTTTCCCCTTGCCAACTTCTCCATACGATGCTATGAGATCCAGTTTGTAATATTGACATGAAACTTACTCTAGCTACTAGCGATTCCGATAGTTTCCCCTTGCCAACTTCTCCATACGATGCTATGAGATCCAGTTTGTAATATTGACATGAAACTTACTCTAGCTACTAGCGATTCCGATAGTTTCCCCTTGCCAACTTCTTCATACGATGCTATGAGATCCAGTTTGTAATATTACATGAAACTTACTCTGGCTACTAGCAATTCCGATAGTTTCCCCTTGCCATCTTCTCCTCTGGAAGACGCACCCAACATTGCTTTGGTTGCTTTTCTACTGCCTCTGATGGACTCCATTCTGTCCGGGTCTTCTTGTAACATTCGCTCGGAGTTCCGCAACAGTCTGATGGAGAAAAAACAAATATGAAAAAGGCTTGGAACCGAGCCAGTAAAGACTTGCCGAGCTCGCAGCTTTGCCCGCGTGGATAAATTTCTGGGATATAAGTATCCGCGTTATTCCAGGACAAACAATAACTTTAAAGTACAATATACAGGTTGTCTGGTAAAAAGTGGATAGCCCGGCAGGTACGTGAGGAAGGCAAAAAAATAGGCTGTTGCAAAACAAAATACAATTGGGTACATTTGCGTGATGAGGACTTTAAAAATCTTGTCAAAATTTTGTTCCCTCATTCACATTTTGGGTAAGTATTACAAATTGCGGAATAATCATTCCATTTTTGTTTTCTGTGAATATCCTTGAATTTAGGGGCTTGCTATAATGCGCATTGCAAATTATGACAAGCAGACGCAGTATTTTTCTAAAAATCTTTAAGGTATAATTTGTGTTGCCTCTTATTTTTGACAAACTTTGAGCTACTGTATTGGAAAAGGAATATAACGACATGGGTCGCCAACATTTTTAAAATATGCCTACTTTATGCAGTTTCTAAAATAGTAATAAATACTATAATTACCTCATAATTTATACTAAACAAAATTTGAGTTATTGTCATTAACATACCAGAAAAGTGATTTTCGTAATACGAAATATCCAAAAAGTTATACAAATAATCTGGTAAATAATGGATAACCGCGCAGTTACTTGAGGGGGCCGCCACGGCCACTCAAGAAAAAAAACCGAAGCTGTCTGTTTTTTTATACCTTCCATCACGTTATTGAGTACTCCGGCTACAAATTTCAAATCTAACTACAACAGATTGGAAGTCAAATCCTAAGATATCCAACAGTAAAGACCGCATTTCCATCGGTGCAGTAGTTTCTACGTGATACGAGAACACATCCAGACAGACAGAGTCAGATAAGATTTTTAAAAGATGATTTATTCCTGTTCATTTAAACTCATTTTACGACCTCGAGAGCACTTTTTTATTATCTTCATTGTTCAGAATTTTAGTTACTGCTTTATTATAAGGACTAGTGACTCACCGCGGATTCGCACAGGTAGCGCTCACACCGCGGTATTTTCCCTAATTTTAGCATTTTTATACACGTCGTAACTTCTAAAAAAAAATGTTCAGTATTTTTTGAGTATCCATTACAAACAAACATACAAACAATCAAATATTTCCTCTTTATAATATTATAGTGTAGATAAGTAGGCAACCATAATTAGACATTCAGTCTGTTATGTTCAAACTAAACCCCGATATTAGCCTGCTAAATCATGCATGACTTCCAAAACTATGAAGAATAATAAATGATATCTATTGTAACCCCTTGGAAAAACCCTTTGGAATTAGGATTACAAAATGTGACTAACAGTCGCCAGGTGACTAAGGGCATCTCAATCTCGTGGTTTTTGTGTTTCTTGGTTTGGTTTCCAGACCTGCGGAAAGAGCTATAAGGACTTGTTTATTTGGTTAAGTCTATGGCGCTCTTGCTCATAATAAAACCCCCTAAATATAATCCAGCTTATTTTTTTTGCACTATGTTCTTTCATTAATTAACTACGCTTATATACGCCTTCGTTTTTCTAAATTTATAAATAACTCCAAAGTTTTCACTGGTGGTTTTTGAGCTGAACTGACTCTTATGACATTTTCAAAATGCTCTTTTTCAAACCAAAAAAGTTTTCTTAAAAAAATGTAACGTATAAGCGTCGATTATTCAATCGATTGACAATTATAACTAAGGATGTACCCACAATGAAGGGGTTGTAAAGCGCTTTCCCCAAAACACAAATTTTATCAAAATCTGTAATACTATAACTCACGACCAGGGACCAGCCCAATTCTACTAAAGCAATTGTAATGACAACAATTTTCGCAAAATTTTCGCTTGTACCTCTTTAAAGTGGTAGAAGCGTCAATTTTGTGAAAATTCTCGCATTCAGATTTTTTTTAATTTCCTCTAGGTTTTCGCTTTACTACTTTTAAGAGATAAAAGCGAAAATTATGCGAAAATTGTTGACAATTGTCATTTCAATTGTTTTAGTAGACTCTCTCCCCAGCAACTCTCTCCGTTGCTCGTATAGGGGATCGGGGGAGAAGGTGAAATAGCAATACATTTACTAAATACCTACTTTGCGGAGATTACGTCAAGGAACTATTCTCTTAAGGCGCCTACACAGACTGACGCACGCAGTACTATAGTCCGAGCGCAACTGTTAGAATCACCGACGGTATAGGGGAAGGAGGCAGAGTAACTTTAAATTAAGTCAAGGTAGTGCGAGCTGAATTGCACTTTATTGAGTGGCGGCAAAAGTAGCTTTTTATTTAATTGTCTTATCGGAGTGAGCCTTCTGTACGTTAGTACTATTATTTCTTCTGCGCTAACAGCGGAAATCGACCTAATGTAAATCCCTATGAGCATTGAATGTAGTAGTTGATTGCAGTATCAAATTCGAGTATACCTACGGAAGGCGTATGTCAGTCAGTCTTGACATCAGTGCTGACTTAACTACGGCCAAAAAAGGATCTTTCTAGAATCGAACCCTAAGGGATAAAAAGTATATTACAGTGAGATACGAGAGTCCACGCGGTCGAAGCCACGGGTTACATGAGCTAGTTTGTTAATAAAGCAGTTTCTTTGTTTGTCGTATCTGTCGGCTTCTGGTGTCAAATTTTGTTTATTTTGTTTTATTTTTCTGACGTGGCTTAAACGACTGCTATTGATCAATAACATCAGAGACCGACGTCTTAACGTACCTTTTGAAGCACGGAGCGACGAAATCCGCAGATGACTTATAAAACTTATAGCTGCGGAGCCGAGAACTAAACCCGATATCGTTGGATTCTAAAGCGCACTAGTATAACGCTCGGCTACCAAAAGCATTTGACAGATTATTATTGTCACATACCAAGAAGATTTAAAAAAGAGGAGTCCACACCGTCAAATCGAAAGTGAAGCAACCAAGATATGCCGATCCGCCGTACGCACAAGCCTCACGCACACACCTACACCATATGCCAATCGGCCAAGATCTCGATCTTGTTAGTCGTGTTAATTCTGACAAGTTCCCACGAAAAACAATGCAGTCTTTTGTGATGAAATTTTGTATCAGCCACAAATTATCCACTCACGCACACATACGTAGCCACCATTTGCTATGCTTCACTCGTTTGTTTGACTATGTAGAGACGTCTTTTTTAAACCTTCTGGTTACATATTCAAGCAAGTTACCTTGTTATTTGGAATATTCCTTGCTGTATGATAGCGTCTAGCTCTGCTTCCATTTCCCGCACCAACTTAACGTCAGGGAACATGTCTGAGAAACGGTAACTGCAAAAAGAAATGTGCTAGTTAGAGGCCAAAACTAAATATCTATATTTATTAGTGATGCAACGAATACGAATACGAATATTCGTATTCGCCGAATATTAGACATTTACCGAATATTCGTATTCGGCGAATACTAATACGAATATTTAAAAACTAATATTTTACGTACAAACGCAACTCTAATTACTGGCAGACTTGAAAAACGCGCGTGTAAAAATACGCACGTGTGCAGTGGGCCTTAACCGCAACGACAACGCAACGGGGGACTCCCCGTCCATAGTTTGTACAGTACCGCAGCTCCGGGAGTTTCCCTATCATTACAATTACGAACCATTGATTGATTGATTCATTTCTTTCACTTCATTTGTTAGTCGAAAGCAAGAGAGTATTGTTTTATTTATTTTCTGAGGTTGCTGCGAAGTAAAAGAAGTTAAAGACACTTCACACACTTCGATAAATTACCGAGTAAGTAGTTATATGGTCTGTATTTCTTTGGTATCAACAAAAGGTAGGATAGTAAGTAAGTAACTTAGACGAACGTTGGTAGTTAATGGCTGCGTCAATGTAGTACTAGACTTTGCCCGCGACTTCGTCCGCGCAGACATCGGTTTTACTTTCACATGTAATATTATAGTAGGATAGGATTTTAAATTGTGTTGTTTTTATTTTAGACAATGAAAGCAAAGCTAGATGCAGATATTGTGCTTGTGAATTGTCTCGGGGAGGGAAAAATGCATATATTAAAGGATTTACTACGACCGCACTGTGGACTCATGTGAAGAGATTTCACGAAAATGAGCTTGCTGCCAGTATAAGTACTGTAGACGAAACAAGCACTGAAGTTGAAGTAACTCCAGCGAAGAAACAAGCGTCCTTAAAGGAAGTATGGGAAAAGCGAACTACGTATGAAACGGGTGATCCTCGGGCTGTCAAAATCACATATTTGATTGCTTAACAAGTTTGTCTAGACATGGAGCCCCTGAATTTGGTAAATAAACAGGGATACCGTCGTTTGCTCAGTGAACTAGCTCCAAGGTTTGTTTGCTTTTATTAAAATGCTATACATTTGTTCATTTATACATATCAGTGGGATTTTCTTTCAACTTTCACAAAACCCTTTTTAATTCCTGACTGCTATTTTTTTACAGATATAATATTATATCTAGAACCCACCTTACAGAAAAAAAACTGCCGGATATTAATGAACGTGTTAAAATAAAATTGAAGGAGCAGTTAACAAAGACCCCATATCTCTCTGTCACAACAGACATGTGGACCAGTGACGCTTCCTCACAAGTCAATGATTTTATAAGTCTTACTGGACATGGTGTCAATGAAGATTTCCAGCTCAAATCTTATTGTCTGGAAGTGTTTCCCTTTGAAGGTGACTCACATTCAGGAGAAAATATTGCCCACAATATGCATATGATGTTTCTGGAATGGCAGCTATTGGGTAAAGTTGCAGCAGTTGTAACGGACAACGCACGGAATATGGTTAAAGCAAATGATGAGCTTTATCTTAGTATTAAACATATTTCTTGTTTGGTACACAGCATCCAATTAGCGCTGAAAAAAAGTTTATTTGGTCAAGAACGCTTGACCGAAATGTTAACCACATGCAGGGGAGTTATTACTCATTTTAATCGCTCAAACTCCGCACTCAAACAACTGAAAGATTCTCAACAAGCTAACAATATACCGAAACATGTTTTGTTTCAAGATGTTGAAACTAGATGGGACTCAACATATCAGATGTTGAAGAGATTACATGAACAACGCATAGCGATTCAAGATGTTTTACCATCTCTACCAAATTGTCGTCATGAAATCACAGCAAGGCAATGGGCTCTTATGAGCCAAATCATTGATATTCTGGCCAATTTTGAAGAAGCTACTAAAGAGCTAAGCAAAGAATCAACGACGTTATCTCAAGCAATCCCAATAATACGAGTCTAAAATCTTGCCTCAATAAAATTTCAAATGATCCTTCTTCTCATCCTGATGTAAATGATCTGGCAAACTCCCTATTCAGTGGACTTTCGAATAGATTTGCCTTTATGGAAAGTGATGAAACTTATCTATTAGCAACGATCCTTGATCCACGGTTCAAAACAAGGATTTTCAGCTCAACAGTGGTCGCTGAAACCGCTCGATCAGTTCTTAACGCTGCTTTTGATGGCAGAGAGGCCGTAAGACCGACAAGACCTCCAGAAGAACCTCAACCGTCGACAAGTAGAGGAATTTGGCAAGTATGCCAAGAAATAATTGAAGAGGCTGAAATGGAAGAGCCAATTTCAATATTTTCTGGTGAGTATGAAAAAAGTTAGAAAAGTTATTAATAGGTAATAGGTACTCTTTGTCATCTACATAGTATACTAAAAGTTAAATTTAATTTCAAAATGTCTTTTTACAGGGGATTCGCAAACTAAAAACGAAATAGATGCTTATCTAAAGCTCCCAAATTTATCGCCGACTGCTGATCCACTGGCCTTTTAGCGAGAAGATGTCCATTTTCCAAGTCTGAAAAAACTTGCCCAAAAATATTTTTCACTGAAGCCATGTAAAGTCGCCTCAGAAAGACTTTTTTCGACGGCTGGGAACATTCAGACTGAAAAAAGAAATCGCCTTAAACCAGAAAATCTACAAATTTTATGTTTTTTAAATAAAAATTTGCCTGTTGTAAATTTTAATTATTAGAAGAATAGAAATTTATCAAATAAATTAGTCTTTTATTACCATGGCGAGATATTCGTATTCGCCGAATAGTAGGTTTGATATCCGTATTCGTAAAAGTACTATTCGTTGCATCACTAAATTATTTATAATAAAGCAGTAAGTAAAAACAGGCTGTACAATGAAGATAATAAAAAAATATAAAATATATAAGCTATTAAACAAGTTTTTTTTTAAATGCTGTCTGTTTGTTTGTTCGTGCATCTCGTAAAAACTACTGGACCGATTGCGATGCGGTTTTCACTGTTCGAAAGCTTAGATGTTGACTTAAAAACTGTTGCACTTGGTATCTCAATCCGATGGGTAGAAACCGAGCAATCGACAGTAAACTATCTCACTGCTGAACGAAATTTGGTATTTTGTAGTTTATAGGCACTTTTGATCCTTTAATAACACATAGACGCGGGCAAAGCCGCGGGCACAGCTAGTTAAACATTAAAGTGTCCAGAACAAGTATCCGTTACCTCAGCCATAAGTAAAGCTCCAGTATATCGAACACGGACTCCAGATGCACGAGGTCCATGATGGTCTTGGGCATGGGCAGCGGCCAGTCCACGGCGTTGCACACCCAGTTCTTGGTGACGGGCTCGTTGCGGCTGTACTGACGCACCATCTGCGAAAGTCAGGTGAGTGTGGTCAAGGTCAAATATTTGCCTAGTCGGTCGTAAAACAAGCACAAATCACTCTAATATTAATAATCAGAGAAGTGTAGCCACTGTAGTAAACAGGCCAATCAGAGCTTAAAGTTTTAAAAATAAATACCCTCTTATCGAGCGGAAAACTTCGTATGCGCGATGCAGAACTCCATACATTAGAACTGACAGTCCATACAAAACGTCGTAAAATGCATAAAAACCGATTAGCGCCATCTATCTTTAGAAGTGTGTTTGTTACTCAATAATGGGGATTTGGATGAAATTTGGTACCAAGATAGCCTATATTATGGATTAACACATAGGCTAGTTTTCATCATCATCCATCATCAAAGGAGGGGAAACCGCAGAGCGCAGCTAGTTAAACATGTATATAATAGAAAGAAACCGCATCAAAATAGGTCCAGTCGTTTAGGAGCTACGGTCCCGCCGCCCCCATTATAGCTAAGAACCATATCGATCACTTCAGCTTTCAAACTGAAAAAGCCGCATCAAAATTGGTCCATTCGTTTGGGAGCTTATATGCCATAGTTAAACACACGGATACTTAGAAACCCTAAACGTATAACACCCTTTTCTTTTGTCGTGGGTTAAAAAAGGCAAGGTCTATTAATAATAATTTAAAAAAAAGCGCGCGTGTTGGATCATCTCCGCTAAGAACTTGAACCCTTCTGTGTTACACATGAAGTACAGAGAGTCGTCTACTGTGCAGTGTGCATACAATGAACACATACCTTGAGGAACATGGCGCAGACGGACGGCAGCTTGTTGTTGATGGGCGCGCAGTAGAACACGTAGCGCGCGCGCAGCGGCAGCGGCACGTGCTGAATCATCTCCGCTAAGAACTTGAACCCTCCTGTGTTACACATGAAGTACAGGGAGTCGTCAACTGTGCAGTGTGCATACAATGAACACATACTTGAGGAACGTGGCGCAGACGAACGGCAGCTTGTTGTTGATGGGCGCGCAGTAGAACACGTAGCGCGCGTGCAGCGGCAGCGGCACGTGCTGAATCATCTCCGCTAAGAACTTGAACCCTTCTGTGTTACACATGAAGTACAGAGAGTCATCAACTGTGCAGTTTGCATACAATGAACACATACCTTGAGGAACGTGGCGCAGACGAACGGACCTTGTTGTTGATGGGCGCGCAGTAGAACACGTAACCCGCGCGCAGCGGCAGCGTCACGTGCTGAATCATCTCCGCTAAGAACTTGAACCCTTCTGTGTTACACATGAAGTACAGGGAGTCGTCAACTGTGCAGTGTGTATACAGTAAACACATACCTTGAGGAACGTGGTGCAGACGAACGGCAGATTGTTGTTGATGGGCGCGCAGTAAAACACGTAACCCGCGCGCAGCGGCAGCGTCACGTGCTGAATCATCTCCGCTAAGAACTTTAACCCTTCTGTGTTACACATGAAGTACAGGGAGTCGTCAACTGTGCATTGTGCATAGAATGAACACATACCTTGAGGAACGTGGCGCAGACGAACGGCAGCTTGTTGTTGATGGGCGCGCAGCAGAACACATAACGCGCGCGCAGCGGCAGCGGCACGTGCTGAATCATCTCCGCTAAGAACTTGAACCCTTCTGTGTTACACATGAAGTACAGGGAGTCGTCCACTGTGCATAGGTGGACGAAGATATCCTGAAAACAGACACAAATGTTTTTTACAGACTTCTCATGTTGTGATTTAATTCTCATTTCGTCTGCATTTCGTTTTTTGTGATCCCTTATAAAAATAATTTATATTGCTTATTCATTTATGTACGAAAACATATCGCCGTTGCGACTTTAAGATCTCTTATGTGTAAAAATGATTTTCACGAGAAAATCGATAAAAACCATCTACTGAAAAATAATTAAGGATAGCAACAAAAACAAAAAATATAGGTAGCAAGCACGTGATTTCCTGCATTGTACCACGCTATTTCCGTTTGGAATTAATAGAAGTATAATAGTAAATAAATAAAATTAATTATTTTTCTGCACTAAAAAGGTTTCGGTTGCGCGTTTTGTATCACATTTGAGGTTTTGACCTATAATCCCTCCTCAGAATTGAAATAAAAAACGATTAATTGTATTATTTAAATGATTATTTTTAGTGTCCTGTCGTTAAACACACGCACACACATACACACACACACGTATAGATTTGAGGTTTGATTCCATCTCTTCGATTTTTTTATAGAAATCATAGTTAATTGATTTCACGTCTTAAGGCTTTTGTGGCCTAGCTTTGTCTCATACGGGCGATATAGTCACTGGGAGCGTGTATTGGTGGTTTTATGTATTGCTCAATCGTGGAGTGAACGCTAGCTACCTCCATCATAGTGTGTCCCTTTTTAGATAAAGTTGCTCGATACTGATTTGAATTCTATGCACCAAATCGCTCATAGCACTTGACAAAATTCTATTCTGGTTTTGATGTTCGCATCCATCAGAAATAATAATAATTCTCTCAGTGGAAAGAGGCAGGTTTTGGCAGTAATCTATTATACAGTATGTAAATTCATTAGCAGTAATATTGCCGTCTACTTCGTGCCAAAATTAAATTTACACATTTTTCGATAGCACGTTATAAACCGTGAAGTTATGGCATTGTAATTTCAATTTGTAGTACAATGCACTAGCCAACTAGCTTTGGAGCAAGGAAAACACTTTGAACGTCGGCGGTTATAATCACAACCTTTTCGTTTGCATTAGCTATAACTTTCTTCTTGGCTTCACGGGCTTCATTTTGCTTCGCAATGTGACTATCATATTCTTCTTCTTCTTTGGAAATGTTACCGGTTTTATAGATACAGTACGTGTCGCATTGATCTTTACGTGGATGATGGATTCCGATATTTTCTTATTTAAGTACTTTCGAAAATGTCTTTCTAGAGGCAGCCCTGTAGTGCTTTTTAATACACTAGTCCTTAAAAACTTGATACATGTGAAATTCAGAGTAAAACGTCGATTCAACTTACAAGTTTTTTGATGAAAAACGACAGTAATTGCTTGGCACTTTTGGTATTATATCAAGCCATGTTTTAACAGTTTTTGTTAATTCAAAATTCTTTCCTTTTCTTGCCATAGTTGATGCATTGTTTTCGGCGTTTTGTTTATTGATATTTTCTTGCATTACATCAGCCTCTCTAGTCCATCGACAAAAACTGTCCTCTCAGATGCAAAGAGGATGAAAAACCACACACATTCTATTGCATTTCACGTCTAATTTATTGATGAAAATGTCGGGTTCTTCGCCGGATAAAAGAGAACAAAGGAAATAATTTTTAGATTTAGAAACCACGCACGTGCGTGAACAACGTGGTTTCAAAACTCGTTTCTTTCTCAATGAACACTGTATCACTATCTATCTCACTCTTTCTATCATATTATTGGTCTAAGCTTACTAATAATAATTTTGTAATAGCACATAAGATATTTTATTAAAATAATTGCCTAAAGTCCACGACTATGACTTCCTAGAAAAAAATATTATGTGTACTTTTACACATAAGATATTTTATTTACCAACTTTTGATGAGCAAGAACATTGGAGATCTTGTATTCTGTAAATAAATTACGATTGAAACGTCGTATACATATAAGAGTATTTGCATTCGATAGAGCTTCAAAATTAGAATCGATTGGTGTAAAAAAAGTGAATTTGACTAAAGTGACACATAAGAGATCTTAAAGTCGCAACGACGATATATCGATTTTCATTTTGTGTACCAAAACGTATTCATACTAATATTGTTGTAGCAGCAGATGCTCTTATTAAACGACTTCACAAAAGGAGGTGGTTCTTTGTTCCGACTGTTTGTTTTTTTATGTATGATCGATTTCTCCGTCAAATTCGGAGCGATTTTGAAAATTCTTTATTTATTCGAAAGAGTAGACCTCCAGGTTGGTCCCATACAAATTGTATCAAATTGGATCGGTAGTTTTTTTTTAGTTAAACATTTTAATTCGATTTTTGTACCATGCTAATTTTGTATCTACAGCACTTGTTTTCAATTTAAGGTCGAAAAAATAAATTTCTCGGAATTCAGTATTAAACGCATCGAAAAGTTGAACACAAATCGTCCATCTTTACTGTTATCATACCTAGATGTAGTAGAAATCCCTGCTCAAAAAATTCAACCCTAACAATTCAACTGGACAACCTAAACTATGTTTTAGAGGATACAGGCTGTTTGTGTAATATATATTACATTAATATAATTATGTTATATGTGTACACAAACTTATGTTTATTATAATTATGAATAGATTCTTTTAACCAGTAAAATATCATTTACTAATAAACTGATTATGTTGATTATTCAAAGGAAGAAAAAATATTTTAGAGTGTTAATGGTTGGTGTCTTACCATTAGACTACTGAGACTCGCATGAGGTAAATGGTAAGCGTACAGCTCCATCTGTTCAGCCGTGGGGTGCAGGCCTGCTTGGCTGACTGGGTCCGGCGCCTTGGACAGCAGCGTCTTTAGTGTTGCCAAGTCCTCAGGCTTGAACGTTGTGACATAGCCTGTTTCCCACGCGCTCCCGTATCTACCCGCTCGACCTACAAAATAACAATGAGTCTAATCAGTATTTTCCCGTGAAACCACAGAATAAATAATAGTACTACGGTGAAACGTCGATCGTATCGTACTAACCTACTTCGTGGAATCATTTTGCTTCTACTTATAATGCGTACCTCCAAGGAGTGGTCACATACAGGCCGCCTTAAGCGTGTTCAAAAGGAATATCTACTCAGCCCGTATCCACCCACAGCCGGATATATGCCTCCTCTTTCACGCCATTTTTTCCGGTCTTGCGCAATTCTCATCCAATCTATTCCTGCGTGCCTAACAATATCGTCTGACCATCGGGCTGGTGGTATCTCTTCACCTCGATGTATCGCCGGTCCACTTGGCATTGCTGCAGGGATTTGAGAACAGCCCAGGTTTCTACAGAGTCAAAAACTTTCTCATAGTCCACAAAAGCACACAAGGGCTGGTTATACTCTTCAGTCTTCTTTATATCCTGCCGCACTGTGTGGATGTGGTCCACACAGTGCGGCAGGATATATGGCAGTGGCAGGCAGTGGTCCATGGTCCCGTAAACCCCTCGAAACCCAGCCTGCTCTGGAGGCTGGAACTCACCAAGTCTTCACGCTGGACTATTTGAGACTACCCTAGAAAACAGCTTATTAGACTTAGATCAGAAGCGAGACGGCCCTGTAGTATTTAAAGAGCGTTTTATCTCTTTTTTTGAAAGACAAAACTACCATGCTTCTGTTCCACGCCTTTGGAGTTCTCCTATAGTTCAAAGCAGAGTTAAACCACTTCTGGAACTCTCGAAATTCAGGTCTTCCTGCCGCTTTTAAAAGTTCCGAAGTAACTTCGCCTTCTCCTGGGACTTTTCCATTAATATGGCAAGCCCACTGCCACTTCTGAATGCTAATTCTCAGAGTTATGTCGGTAACCTTGGTTCTCTGCGAGATCACCTCGTTTCGGACTCGATCCTGTAGAGAAACTCCAAGCGAAGACAAGGGCGGATCCAGCCTTCGAGTCAGGGGGGTCACACACTTAGGTATCCAGCCTGGACCTAACTGCTTTGAATAATTTAGGTTTAATAGTAGTTTAGCGCTCATTAACGTCTATGAGTGCAAAAATATTACTTACCAGCGATTTGTAAAGCTTGCGATATGCTGATTACGTCCATTTCTTTGTCGCCGTCTTCATTTATGACTGGCTTAATCAATGAATAGAAGATTATCCTTCGTATACTCCTGAAACGTAAACAAATTATTATAGTTTAATTTACGTACTGAATTATTTTTTGTGTACGAGATTTACAGAGGTGATGATAAACACTAAATATGAGCAGAATTCAGTAATACCGAGATTCGATAGCTTTTAATGCTACTACCGAACTTCCCCTTAGACCGAACCTCTGACCTCTGACATGGCTTAACGATTGTTATCAATCAATAACTTACTGTGCCCTCCGAATCACGGAGCGATGGAAATCCGAAAATCTATACTAATATTATAAAGAGGAAAGATTTCATTGTTTGTATGTTTGTTTGCAATGGGTAATTCCACAGATAAAGAAATTGCATTTAAGGCCCTAATACACCTCGTATTAGGGCTATGTTTAAACTATAAACTACAGATAGCTGCAAGCCTTATTTCAAAAAGTACAAACTGCTACGTTACCATCACTTTATATTCTGGAAGTTATAATGTTTGTTAAAACAAATCCTGTTTTTTTTCACAGTCGTTGAAAAAAAACGTTTTTTTACCCGTAACAGACGAGACGATAGCAAACTTCGCCTGCGCGCTGCTAAAACTGCTCCTAAGCGAAAAAGTGTCTTCTGTATGGCACCCATCATTTATAATAAATTACCACGGGCTATTAAGGATTTAAACACAAATCTCTTTATAAGAAAGATGCGAAATTTATTAACAGACAAGTGTTATTATCATTTAGTTGACTATTTGAATGATAAATTGTAATTTTATTTTTGACATGAATTTCCTTTATTATTATTATTATTATTTTATTCTTGACTAATAAATGTAATTTTCAGGTTAACATTAATTTCTTGGACTTGTGTATTATTATTTCTCAACTTTAATATTGTAAATTAATTTTAATATTTACTATTATTTGCTACATTTTAATTTTTATATTTTGTATTTTTAAATTTGTACGCCTAGTTAGAAAAACATGTAGTACTTTTTCTTTTTTAATATTTAACACCTTGCATAATTTGCAAACGCATGTTATAACAAATAAAATTATCGTTATCTTTATACTTTATCTTTATGAATAAACTCAAAAAATACTAAACCGATTTTAAAAAATCTTTCATTTATCTAAAGCTATATTATCAGCGAGTAACATGGGCATTATTTTATTTCTCAAAAAAATTGAAATCCCTACTATAATTGCAATACTCATGGTATCAAAAATACAGAACGGAATGATATGTTGCCATGGAAACGAAATAATAATGACATGTTGCCATGGAAACGAAACAGTAGCAAGTCTGTCAAGTACGTGAGTAATAATGAAGTTGTTTATGGTCGGAAAACACTACGATCGTTGCTGCCAAAGATTCTGAATTACGCTTACTAGCTATTATTTTAAAAAGTTACGACGGGTATGCCGGTCCGAGTCACTTATAACAGTCATTAATAACAGTAATCAAAAATGGAACAACAGGAAATACTTACAAATTAATTCCAAGTCCTATAGCGTCTGTCGCGACCATTACTTTACACGAACTGTCCGGGTCGTTGAACTTATTAGCTTGCGCCAACTTGGTTCCGGGAGGTAGACTACCGTATATCACAGCCACTTCATGCCCTCTACAAAGATAGCAGTCATTACCGAAAGTATTCTCTAAGTATTTAGAAATAGATAGCGTTTTATGCATAATATTTCTTAATTTTGGGATAGAATAACTGTATTGTAAGGAGAAATCACGCCAGAAGGCGGAGCCTAGCAGCTGGTGCTGACTTGTTTACTCAAGACCTGTTGAGACAAGTTTCAGCCGGGCAGACCTTTCGTCGGCGAGGCAGCGAGAGCGGCGCCACTTTTTCGCCAGTAGTCAAAGCAGTCGGACGTTCCTGAGTATAAATTCCTTAAGTTTGTAACCGTGCTTAGTTTACTTTGTGACGTTTAATAATACCTTTGTGTGTGTGATCGTGTGTATATTTTTTTCACTTCTGGTTGCTAATAATGTATTACTTATTTTACTCAAAATGTATGCTAAGAATAAAGCTGTAAGCCTGTACAATTAAGATAATTTAAAAAATGGTCTAATGTACTTAAAATATGCTACTGAACAAGAATATCATCGCTTTCCATCAGGTGAGATCGTGGTCGAACGATTGCCTAGACCGTGATAAAAAAGAAAAACAAAACATTTTTTAAATGGTGTCTCTCTGTTCGCGCATCACGAAAAGTCTGGACAGATTGCGATGCGGTTATCATAGTGGAATAGCTTATGTTTTGACTCAAAATCTGGTGTACTTTGTATTTTAGATGAGTAGAAGCCGAGCAATCGATAAAAAACTATTTGACGTCTGAACAAAGTTTTATGAAATTTGGTATATTACTATTTATTTATTAGGTACTTGATTTTGGAATAAACCTTTTTATGATACTTCTATCACAGAAAAATTACCGAGGGCAAAGCCGCGAGCACAGCGAGTTCATGCATTTATGTATAGCATCTTTCAATAATTATTACTTTTTTTTCTAATGTATCCGAAGACCTGTCATCATATTCTTTAAGCAGTTGTTTATTTTCTCGCATATACTTGGACTTGGTCTTGCGTATTTGACGAAATGCGTATTGAACCAAGTGCTATTACATCTTTCATTCTACCATCTCTATTATGGATCACTTTTGTTGAATAGACAATGGAAAAAATAGGACTAGGTAACAAGACTGACAAGAGTCTATTCTTTTTGGGAGGATTTCTGAATATGTATACTTTTTATGAGATTGGTATAAGGACATTCAACAATGATCAATCTTGATCTCCTGACAAGACTCCCCAGTATATAGGGAATCAGGTCAATCATGGAGTCTACTCGGAAAATCGACAAACGTTACGTCGTTGCATTATTCGTATCGACCCCTACCCTTCTCCTCCCCTCCCCTTCCTGAGCACTATAGTATCGTGACGAATATATTTATTTATTACATGACACAAAACATATATGATTAATATCGCCGTCGATTTTGTGAGAAGCACCATCAGAAACGAGATAAAACAAGATAATATTGATATCATAAACAACAATAAACTGTGCTACATGTACCTACAAACTCCCAAGCGTGATGCACACAAATATTTGCCCTTCACGGGAATCGAACCTGCAACCTCACGCTTCCCAATCGGCTCATCACCACGCCAAGGAAGCCGAGAAAAAGAAGGTTTGCGTCTATTTTATTTTTTCTAAAACTTGTCAAAGTCATTGGATACCTGCCTCAAGGGACTGACCTCTGTTCTATGGCACGACTTACACTGTAAATGTCGTTCTTATTGAAACACACTATACAGTCTCCGGGCTGCACGTGGTCTAAGCTGCCTAGTGCGCTATCTTGCACTTTTAGTTCTGTCAGCCTTTTGTAAGATCTAACCTGAAACGCAAATAATAATAAGGTATGAATTATTCTAAAACAAGCACAAATTAAAAATGTAATAAACCCCCACTCCCCATCCGTTTGGGAGCTACGATCCTCACCCCCATTCCCCCCCACATATAGCTAAGAACCATCTCAAACACATCAGTTAAAACGCATAAAAAAAACACATCAATATCGGTCCATTCGTTTAGAAGCTACGATTGTCACCCTCCCCCTCTCCTTCCCTCCTTCTTCTACCCATTATAGCTAAGAACCATCTCGTTTACCTCAACTTTCAACATAAAAAAACCGCAGCTAAATCGGTCCATTCGTTTGGTTGGAAGCTACGATTCTCATCCCCCTTTTCTCACCTCCCCACTATATATCTAACCAGTCGATTATCGGGAACCATCTCGATCACATCAGCTTTCAAACAGAAAAAAAAACGCATCAAAATCGGTCAATTCGTTTGGGAGCTACGATTGTCAATCTCCATCTACATCTATATCTATACTATATTTATGTCTTGAAATCCATGCTTATATTATAAAATCGAAAGTAACTGTCGATCTGTCTGCTTAAACAAAAGAATGAAAATAAATAACCAAATTCATACATATTAATTTGTACAATTATAATAAAAGTTTACATAAACAGTTTTAAATACAATATGTTGCATTTTGGCTACAAAATAAGGGCACAACTCAGCATTGTTGTGTTATTTTACTAAAAAATAACACGCTGATTTTGAGTTGCACCCTTCGCAAGAGCAGTTGCAGAAACACACGAAATTGAGCGTCAAAAATTATTATGTAGGTTTGACTAATGAATGACAAAGATTTGACTACTAAAATATGATACACAAAAAAAAACCTAATAGAATTTAACATAGTCACATAAATGTTGCTTATGAATGAAATTTATTATGTAGATAGGTTTGACTAATGAATGACAAAGATTTGACTACTAAAATATGATATACAAAAAAAACGTAATAGGATTTAACATAGTCACATAAATGTTGCTTATGAATGAAATTTATTATGTAGATAGGTTTGACTAATGAATGACAAAGATTTGACTACTAAAATATGATACACAAAAAAAAACGTAATAGAATTTAACATAGTCACATAAATGTTGCTTATGAATGAAATTTATCATGTAGATAGGTTTGACTAATGAATGACAAAGATTTGACTACTAAAATATGATACACAAAAAAAAACGTAATAGAATTTAACATAGTCACATAAATGTTGCTTATGAATGAAATTTATTATGTAGATAGGTTTGACTAATGAATGACAAAGATTTGACTACTAAAATATGATACACAAAAAAACGTAATAGAATATAAATAGTCACATAAATGTTGCTTATGAATGAAATTTATTATGTAGATAGGTTTGACTAATTAATGACAAAGATTTGACTACTAAAATATGATACACAAAAAAAACGTAATAAAATTTAACATAGTCACATAAATGTTGCTTATGAATGAAATTTATTATGTAGATAGGTTTGACTAATGAATGACAAAGATTTGACTACTAAAATATGATACACAAAAAACGTAATAGAATATAAATAGTCACATAAATGTTGCTTATGAATGAAATTTATTATGTAGATAGGTTTGACTAATTAATGACAAAGATTTGACTACTAAAATATGATACACAAAAAAAACGTAATAAAATTTAACATAGTCACATAAATGTTGCTTATGAATGAAATTTAGAATAGAAGATACAAAATGACACAAGAATAATAATGTTTCTTCAGGACGAGTTTACACTACCAGGCTGACATTTGTTGAGAAAGTAAAATAAATTTCAATTTCAATCTAAAAGTTACCTTTTCACGATAAAACGGCTGAACCGGACTTGATGAAATTTGGTATGGCGATCGTTTGAACCCTGGGGAAGGACCTATGATACTTTTCAACTGTAGTCCGTTGGAAGAAGTTGCAGGCTAAAGATAGTATATTATATTAAGCAGGTATTTTTTATTTATTTACTAGGTGTGTGTATTTTGTTATTTATGTTTGTGTGTTTGAAGAGCACCAACATTAAAATTGAGACATATCATGCCATTTCCATTTTTCCAAATGAATAAGGTGTATTATTTAATTAAAAAGTTTGAGTAATACACAAAGTTTACCTCTAGCTCCTCTCCTGTGGTATTACATATTTCCTCTATGAGATTGATTGCACCAGCTTCTCCACACAAATGTATTTCTTCAGCTTGGAGCCCTAAAATTGCTCTAGTCCACGCCCACCCTCTGCCTCGGTCACCAATCATCTGGATTTCATCTATGATTGCTACTTCATCTGTAAAAAGAAAATCCCAGTGATTTTCCTTGACAAAATAGTATACAGGGTGTTTGGCAAATGGAATGTCAAAATTTACTGCCGGATTATTTGCGAGTTTTCAATGATATACCCTATGTCCTAAGTATCAGGTTATTTTAATGAGCTATGTTTTTTTTTTTTGGTTTGGTTTGAAAATCATCTGAAATCAGATAACTTTTTTGTTTGTGGTTGTAATAGCACGAAATAAGTTTTTTTTTATATTGTGCAATGTATTCTATATAAATAATTATTTCATACAAAGTATACCAATAAAATCATTTATGAGCTTTCAAAGTACTATGAATGTGTAAATGTTTATGAAAATTGACAACTTTTAAATTTACTATAGAAAAAAGTAAATGCTATTTTGAATTTAGCTTTGTTTTAAAACTTTATTTAGTTTGTACCCTTTTTAAGGATATGCTACATAACAAAAGCAATTAATTCATTATTTATGGGTAAAATATGAGATACTAGTTTATTGGGTAAGGATTAAGCAAATACTTTTTTATGTTCAGGTAGAACATAGATCTCATTAAAAGTAGGAATATTAGGTACAACCTCCTTGGTCATAGACACGATCATTAGTCACAATCGGAGTGGCGTAGGTGTAGCACATGCTACTCATTCGCACTACAGTCTGTGTATGACCCTCTATCTTTGTTGTTGATGCACATGAAGCACAACATTGGAAATGGATGTGTGTGTGTGTGTTTTTGTCTGTAGTTGGATCGAGTCCAGTTTTTGTTTATGTGATATTAAAGCATGTCAGATCATCCCTCTCTTTAACTATGTACACCTCTGGGCCCCAATTCTACTAAATTAATTCTTCTAATGACAGTTATCAAATTAATTCTTCTAATGACAGTTATCAATACTTTTGGCAATATTTTCGCTTTTACGTCTTAAAATGGTAGAAGCGAAAATATATGTGAAATAAAAAAAATATAATGCAAAAAGCTAAAATTTTCACAAAATTGTTGATAATTGTCATTACAATTTTTTGTTTTAGTAGGATTGGGGGGCCCTGGTTATGTTTTTACGCGACTACTGCAAAGCAATGGAAGGGTACTGTGTTTAACAGTCTATGTATGTATATATGTGTGCATGTTTTATGTATTATGTGTGTGTATGTAGATGTTCCACTATAGCGTCGCTCTATTGTTGTATATTGCTCTAATTTTGACAAGCGAGGTATCAATTGATTTGTCTTCAAGTATAGTGTCATAGGCTATTTTTTTTACCCGACTACGGCGAAGTAAATGAAGGGTTATGTGTTCAAACATTAAACTTGGTACGATTTTGACAAGCGAGGTATCAATCGATTTGTCTGCATCGCAAGAGTGCCAAAGGCTGACCATAGTCAGGTTTTAGTTTTTGAACTTGTGTCTTGTTACAGAAGTAGTTACATTTGCCGATCTTATCATTCATATCTTTAAATAAGGTCACTTACGAAAATGATTAAGAGACGTCATCTCAACAGTGCAAGCAACATGATTAGACGGATTCAGTTCTGCTTCATCATTCACTAACTTTTCTGCATCTGAGTCAGACTCCTCTGGATTTGTTATTGTTGCGTACAAGGACGCATGTCGTCTCTCTTCACCTGTTAACAGATCACATGGAGTGCCCTGAAAAAAAAAACACATACATGAAAAAACTAAACAATTGTATCGCATCAAATAAGAGATTTCTTCAACAAATTTTATTATTTGGTTCTGTTTATAACATATTTGGCTTTTATATTAACTTTATGCTTGAGTTGCATGTCCCCCTTCCCCCCCTCCTAACTCATAATTATGTAGTATTAATAGGTGTTCTGTATCAAAATGCATAAAAAAACTTTCCAGGTTAATAGTGCATAATATGAATTTACTAACAAAATTATCATGGATATCTAGAATTAACAAGTTTAAGAGAAATACATTGAGCTAGAAATTAAAGATGAAGAATTAGCTAAATATTTCACGTGTGAGTCAGAAATAGTATTAGTAAAAAGACTAAAACGCCTAATTGAGCCCGGCAACTGGAGCAGCAGTGAGACGGTACTTTTTGCTTCAATAGTGCCACGTTACCTCCTTATGTGTATGGGGATGAAAGTCGAGCCATATACATTCCCAGTCACTCAGTGTTCAGTGTGTTGGCCATTTGGCCAGGGGATGCCCAGATAAGAAAGTTTGTCCCAAGTGCAGCGGTGAGCATGAGAATTGTGAAACAACTGAATATAGATGCACAAACTGTAAAGGGAACCACATATCTTTCAATAAAACTTGTCCTATATTTCTCAACGAAAAACAAATTAGACATATTATGTGCAAGGAAAACTGCACACACAAAGTAGCGTTATCCGCATACTTGAAAAAACAGAAAGTAATAAAAGAAAATGTTTATAAATATGCTGAAAGTAACAGGATCTTGCCCGAAAGAAGAAGCAGTTGTGATTTTTCACCAGTTATTACCGGAGCTTTACCTTTTTTTTTATACAATGAAAACTCAAACGGTACAGAGTGTGAAAGTCAAGCAGATGAGCAAAGTTATGATTCTGAAAGCGGTGTGGAAGAACAAAGAAACACAGAAACAACGTTAAACCAAAACAAAAAAAAGAAGAAAAATAATAATAAAAAAACACAGAAAATACTTTTCTCCGAGATAACGAAAAATAATAAACAACACAAAGAGCTTGTAACACCGAAGAATAAAGATTACCAGCCAAGCCTAAAGAGAAAAGATAAAAAGAAAGAAGAAAGGAAAGGAAGAAATAAATTTGAAGATGTAGTAGATAACATGCAAAATTTTTTTTTTTTCAGAAATAAGTTTCGAAAAAAAACTTGCGTCAGTGTTAAAATATCATTTAGCAGAAGTTAAAAAGTTCTTGATTGGGTTTGTAAGCAATGGAGATGGTATTAGGAAACTAATCAATAATTTTCATGATGGATAACAACAGTAACATGAGAAACCGTGCTGCATCGGGCTTTGGGGGTTCTGTTGCTCAATTTGTATGTATTGGGCAGTGGAATTCTCAAAGCCTAATGCCTAAAAAAAACGAATTCGAATTATTGTTAAACCAGGAAAAGATAAATATCTGTTTGATTGGCGAAACTTGGTTAACCTCTGATAAAATGTTAAAACTTAATGGCTATGATATCTAAAGAGTTGACAGGGACGATGATTATGGTGGAGTGGCTATCATAGTGCATAAATCAATTAGAACACAATTGCACCCTGTTACTGTAAGAAATTCGGGAATTGAAATAGTTTGTGTACAAATTTTCAACTGTAAATATGTAAAATTTATAGCATCAGTCATGTCAGTCATTATAGCATCAGGATGATGTTTTTTCAAAATTCTGTGAAAAAACTATAATAGCGGGCGATTTTAACGGCCATCATTCAAATTGGTCCAATAGAGTGAATGCTAGGGGTATTCAACTATTTGATACTAGTTTAGGTTACCAATTTGGTACTTTAAATAGCGGAGAAGCAACTAGGGTTAAATGGGTAAATGGTCAGTTACAAAAAAGCACACCAGATATAACTTTTGTGTCTTCAGATTTAGCGGTCCCTTTTAGATGGTTTGTTACAAAAGAAAGTTTGGGTAGTGACCATCTTTTCATTAAATTTCGATTAGAATATTCAGATGTACCATGTATCATAAAACGTCGCAACTACAAACATGCCGATTGGAAATCCTATCATGATACATGTCAAAAAAAAAACCGATAATCTGTGTACATTAAATGAGGGCGTTATTCAGTCAATGTATAATTTCTTTACTGAAAAGTTGAACCACGCAGCTGACCACAATATACCATTTTTGAAAATTAATATGAATCCATCACAATCGTTCATACCTAAACCTTATTGGTGTCCAGTTTTATCGCATTCAGTAGCTAAACGCCGCTTGGCCTTAAAAAAATCAGGAAAAATCTAACGCCAAATAATTTTGATATTCTGAATAAGAGTGTAGCAGATGCTCAAAAGCATATAAGACAAGCAGTGTCTAGAAGTTGGAAGAACTTCTGTGGCGAGATAAATGAGACAACAAGCTTCTCTGAAATGTGGCAAAAAATGAGATGGATAAAAGGTGTGAGGAAAAATCGATTTCGTGCGCCAGATGATAAAAAAGTACAATTATTGCGAGATTTAGCTCCTGATTTCGTAGAACCTTCTCCACCAGTATTCAGTTCTCAGAATTCTCAGTTAGAGAGTGAGTTTACCCCACAAGAGTTCAAAAACTGCTTAAAAAAGGACACTGCACCAGGTGAAGATTGTATCACATATAGCATGATTTATCATCTTCCTGTAGAAGGTAAATTATTCCTTCCTTCAAAATTTACAAGTTAATATTTATACATGCATATATTTATACCTGAGCAATGGCGTAAAGTAAAAATAATACCTATCCCTAAAGTAAATGCTGATAATAATACTATATCTAAGTTTAGGCCAATTTCACTGATCTCATGCATATGTAAAATCTTTCATACAATGTTAAACAAAAGGATTGAGTTGTTTATTGACAGAAACAAAATACTAGGGCACACCACATCTGGCTTTCGTAGATGTCAGTCAAGCGTTGATTGCATAGTAAGATTAGTGCTACAAATACAGATTGGTTTTGCAAAAAATATACCCACACTTGCATGTTTCCTAGATATAGATAGTGCGTACAATAATGTGCTGGTGGATCAACTAGTTATCATGTTAGACAAATTAAAAGTTGGAGCTGTATGCAAATATCTTTTTGAATTTTTGAAAAGGAGATGTCTATAAATTAAAGAAGATGGTGAAGAGAGTTATCTAACGAGATGGACTGGTAAAGGGCTAGCTCAAGGAGACCCAATCTCTCCTCTCCTATTTAATATAGTAACATCAAAGATATGTAAAGCACTTGATAACTTACGTTCATTACAATATGCAGATGACTTTGTTTTTTATGTGCAGAATAAAAACATACAAAATAGTGCGTTAGATATTCAGGACGGTATTGCCTTGGTTTCTGAACTATTAGGACAAATCGGATTAACCATCTCCTTTTCAAAAACTCATCTATGTCTATTTAGTAGAGGACGACGAAAAGATCAAGTGAATGTGACTATAAACGGACATAGTATTCCGGTTGTAGACTGCGTTAGATATTTAGGGGTCTGGTTTTTTTTTCTGAAGTGGAATAGGCATATCAACGAAATTCATGCTAAGTCAATGAAGTTACTTAATATTTTAAAAAAAATTGCAGCCTCGTTGTGGGGTGTTCACCCAAAACATCTTCGAAGAGTTTACATTTCTTTAATTAGAAGTAGGATAGATTAGTCATGTTTTGTTTGTGACAATGCAGCGAAAACCAATTTGTTAAAGTTAGACAGAGTTCAAAGTGCTGCATTATGTGTAGTAGGAGGGTTTATTAAAACCACTCCTATTCACGTTATGGAGTATGAATTATGTTTACCCCTACTTTATTTGCGGCGAAAATACCTAGCCACAAGATACTGTCTCAAGTCGCAATCTTTGACAAATAATGTGACTATACATACATTAAGGGACCTATCGAACTTAACTTCAACATACTCTTACTATAACAGAAATAAAAAACCCACTAACACTTGTATATAATGACACCAAAACTGAAAAAGTCGATACTAGTAATCCAATAAATATGTTTAATTTAAATACTTGGGTATCAAACATAAATATGGAATTTATTCAAGTTAAGATTGTTAATATAATAAAACCGAAAAATAAATATGATAATAAAATTTTAAAATATAACATACTTCATATGTTAAGCAATAAATATGATAGTTGGCACAAAATTTATACTGATGGATCCCAAACGAAAGATGGTCGTGGAGCGGCTTTTTATGATCCCAGTCACAATGTGAGGGAAAGTTTTAAATGTGTGAATATCTCCAATTACTCCATTATGTTTGTGGAGCTCTTTGCAATCTCGGAGGCGCTGTCATATGTTATAAGTGCAGGACTCAAAAAGGCTATTATTTTGTCTGACAGCAAAAGTGCCTTACAGCATATAGCTCGATGCTCCTCTGGACACAGAGGTGCATCGATAGCTTATACCATATTAAATAAAGTTCTAGTGCTGGTAGCTGGGGGCGCGACCCTGGTAAGCATCGAGCTATATAGCTCGATGCTCCTCTGGACACAGAGGTGCATCTATAGCTTATACCATATTAAATAAAGTTCTAGTGCTGGTAGCTGGGGGCGCGACCCTGGAAAGCATCGAGCTATATAGCTCGATGCTCCTCTGGACACAGAGGTGCATCGATAGCTTATACCATATTAAATAAAGTTCTAGTGCTGGTAGCTGGGGGCGCGACCCTGGAATTGATGGATTCCTTCACATGTTGGCATACGTGGTAACGAGGAGGCTGATAAACTTGCCAGAGAGGCAATATCAAATGGTACAGAAGTTGATCTGAAACTGGAATACTCAGAAGTACTTATCCAATACAAAAGTATAATTACATCTCATTGGAAGGAATATTTTAATATTGTCTCTCTCGAAAAGGGAATTTGGTACAGAACAATGCAAAGTGAGCCTCCTCGTATACCATGGTGGAAGTTTAGTAGAAAGTTAATTTTGATTGCCCATAGATTGCGCTCTGGACATATTCCTTTAAACAAATTTAAATATTTGATGAGGAAAGTAAATAGCCCCAATTGTGATGTATGTGGTATTACGGAAGATGTTTACCATTTTCTTATGGAGTGTGTCAGGAGTGCATCTATGAGAGATGAAATATTCAAGGTGATAAAAGTAAACCGGCTGGATGTGGGTCTGATCCAGAGCATCTTAACTGCGCAAACATCTGGCGCAGCTAGGATGCTCTATCAATCCACATATAAACTGGTCAAAAGCTGTTAAAAACTGATGCGTACACTATGGGACTGTCATAGTCATTGGACGACTCAAAGCCCCTAAAATAAAAGAGAAAAAAAAAAAAGTAAAAGAAATTGAGTTTTTTTTTTCAAACTGACAGATGTTTCCGTTCTTGGTCATCGTTTTTTTTTGGTAAATCCATTACAAGTTGTTTATTTTGATATAACTTTTATGTCAGACAAAACTGCTGGAATATTATTACAAACTTAATATAAAAAAACACAATCAGCTTTCAGAATTACTTACATGTTTATTAGATTTGTGATAAATCTCAGTGGCCAGCAGTTTTAGTGGTCCGCAGTAGACTCCACTCTTTGCTTCCAGGAACCTTTTCATGGCATGGTAAGTTTTACCCGAGTTAGTAGGGCCTGCATGGAATACTATTTTCCTAAGTTTGGAGCGAGCTTCTGGATACCTGAAAAAAGTAGTTTTACTTTTTAAATTTGGGATTATACTGTTAGTCATATTCATATACAATATAAATTTATCAGATTTATTGACCAAGCAAGTGTGAAGCGTCTCCATTACAGCTTGGGCAAAAATGCTTTTGTCCAGTGGATGTCGGCTGTTCTCCTCTATAGGTTGCATTTCTCAACTGATTCTCATGACATGTTGTAAGCAGGTTTGATAATTATATGTTTTTTTTTATGATTCCATTTTTTATTTTTCTTTCTAAATGGCGGAGCTGTGGGCCCTATATTAACTAACGTCTCTCAGCTTTTTGTTTGAAGGTGCATGGAGAACACTTATTTAGTTTTAACCTATGCAAAGAGAGGTCTACAGCTCAGAGAGACACTAGCTATAATAGTCTTAATAGCACAGGATTGATGAATGTTTATAAAAGCAGAAGAAACATGATGTTTAATCCATACCAATATATAAAAGTGAAACATTTTTGTTTGTTTGGGGAGCTTTCAAACGATAACGGCTGGACGGATTTTGATGAAATTTGGAAAGTAGATAGCTACAATAAAATATAGGATACTTTTTATCCCGATTTGTTTAAAGTTTTCACAGGAGAACTGGAAAATGTTTATTACTTGCTGTAAGGAACGGTTTGCATGGAAACAAAATTACTATCAAAAAATTTCAAGAGCTATTACCATTAATTGCTGTAATACCTACTTTTGCATTGGTTTTTTATATCCTAAAAGAACACAGGATGCATGAATGCGCGCATTTTTTCGCGATAAACAGTAGTTGCGAAAATTGTTGACAAAGTTGCGGGCGAGAAAACTAGTTAATTTAAATAAGAATTAACTTTTACAAACCAGTTAGCTGGTGTCCTCAAATCTGATATCTTTTTCAAGTCATCTAAACAATCTAAATGAGGGAATGCCAGTCTTGCGTGTCTTAAAAAATAAGGAAACAAATCATCCACATGGCCAGCACCTGTAACAAATAATAATTATAAATGCAACTGCATACAAAATCATCAAAAATAGAAATTCTTGGCAGTAGGTATGTCAACCTTGTAATATATCACTTATAGTGATGTGTAAATCTGGCGGCAAGTCATGTTCTAAGCAATGTCTTCGAAACGACAAGAATGCCTGATGCAATAGTTGATCATCCAAGCCATTCTCTGAAGCCAAATGTCGCACTTCAGGTTTCTGGTAGAATTTGTTAAGAATTTTTAACAAATCTTGTTTCTTGAGACGACCAGTGAACTCTTCTCCAATGTTTATGTCATCAGGACTCGGTTTCACAGGAACAGGAACAAAGAGTGCAGAAGGATTACCACGGTCATGTTTCTTGGTCCTTAGAAAAATATAACCTACATTTTGTGGTTTAGCTTTACGACTACATAGGACACTGCTCCGAAGGAAAGGATATATTGTTGGTTGCAGTTTGTCGGTGTAGTATAGGGCCAATAATCTTGTGAATCCTTTGTACATTTTTACACTAACAAAAATAAAATATTACTAAAAATTTGCCACCACCGACTGTCACATTTTTAGGTGCTACGTTCGGAAATTTTGGAATAGTTCGGATTGGCATTTGGTTTGTTTGGGTGTTGTGGACAGTTTCGTTCGAAAAGTAAATTTTTAAAAGGCTGTTCGCTTAATGTCAACACAAACAACACGAAAAACAACCCAATTTTTTATTCGATAAAGTCGCTTTTGCAATGTTTTAACTGTCGTATCATCTAAACATGCAAAACGAACGGTGATCGAAACATACTCGTATTTAACGTTGTATGATCAATTTGCTTCAACACGAATGGCCTCTAATTAATTGGTGTTCGTATTTAGCGTTTTTACTGTTATTTTTGCCAATTGCTTTAAAACGAACGGCCTATTGACTTGACTTTTTGTTTTGTTGGATATTGAATTTGATTCATTACCTACGTATTAAAGAGACCCTCCTATAATAATTTGTAAAATTCAATTAAAGATATGTGTCATGTTAATGTTAATAATAATTATTTCTAGTTTTAGTATTAGTTATATACCTTATATTCTAAGTTTCTTGTTTGTCTTTTTGTGTCAATAAACCTACGAATAAATAATAAGTCAGGAACTCTAATTCAGAACAAATGCCACATTAAAAGTGCCCCTACTTCGAACCAAAACGACGTAAGATTCAAAGTACGAATCACTTCCGATATTACAAATAGACATGCTTGGTGATTGGTTTAAATTCAGAACGAAAGCAGGGATTGGTTCACGCGCGTGCTGCAATGTCTGCTATGACAGCTGAGTCATAGCGGCGTGGACGATGTTATGCAATAAGTGGACCGGACCAAGTCAGTAATAAAACAATATTATTGTACAATGTTTTTTTTTGGCTCACTTTTTACAATTCATTAAATTCTTTGTCCCACGAAATATAATTAATTTATTAAGTTTTTGTCCAGAAGACATTAAAAGAGAATCTTTCTTCGCAATGTAGTGAAGACGGATTCTGAGAAATTTAAAACGGAATGTCCTTCAATGGTATGCGGTTGCCTGTGAATTTAGAACTGAGGTTCAAGTTCAGTAAATTATTTTTATATATTTCCATAAACTGTCAGGCGTTTGGGTTATTGTTGCAACGGCCGTGGTTGCGGATCACTCCAAAAACAACTCAATATGATCTTGGCTTAATATGGTTAAATAAATTTCTATATTTGTAACTCTACTAGCCGTGCAAAAAGTAATTTAAAACTTGAAATACATATGAGTCCTAGAAGTCCAGTTTTGGACTGAGTTATGGTCACTGGTTTCAAGGAGTTAGTATATACTGTTACTCTTTGTCCATATACTGTTCGAGTTTTTTTTAACTGCACATTGATTTAAAGACCTTTAATATATTTTTCGCTTTGATCCAAAACTTCATGTAGTTTTTTTTTTCTACCACTGAAAAAGGATGTTTAAACCCGTATCGGTCGGTCTTGAATTTAGTATGTCGAAAAGGTTGTTAAACGTTTCTAAAAAGCTAACAGTTGCATCTGTTTCTTGAAAATCAGGCATGTTTAACTGTTGCGAATCAAACTTAATCGCATCAGCTACACTTTGACTTAAGGTTTGAATCGCTAGTTTCACGTTCATGATATTATTTCGGAAGTATAGATGCCGATTTGACAATTTATTCCCAAAATGCAATCCAACGATATCTTCAACATTTTTCAGTTTCTGCATATGTGCCCACTCAATTTTTTTTCTTGTTTTTATCTACCAGTGTCTTTTTCCTCTAATGTGTTACGCACAAGTTTCACCATATGAAATGGATCTAATATTACAACTACTGGGTCTCCGGTAGATGGGTGGTAAAAAAATAATTTTGAATTGTTTGTCTTCAAAATTGCAACCTAACATTTTAGCCGTACCGATGTTAGATGCACAGCAATCAAAGATCAAAGTAACTTTTGACTTTTTCCTTTTAAGGGCTAAAACTATATCGTCCGAAAAATCATTCAATGCAGTATTTTCTGTAGTATCGCCAAATCCATTTTTCTTCAATTGGGATAAAATATTTTAAGTGAAATATTCTTCATAGTTAATCTTTTATTTGGGCGTTGTAGATTTCTGATCTGTGATAGTCGTTATACTGCCAAAATAGTTTTTTTCTTAGATTTTGCTTTAAAATGTGTGTTTTAGGAGTATTCAGAGCAGATTCAATATCTGACGATGGTATATTTATCGGCGTAACGCATGATCCTCTTTCTTCAAAACTAAAGACTTCGGTTGAAATAAGATTATTTTTTAATTTTGTTTTTCTTGGTTCTTCTGCAACACCGTCATTACATTCAGTGTTGATATTATTCTCCTGAAAATAACCTTATTGAATATCAGTTTCAAATCTATGAAAGGCTGTCTCTAATTGAAATAGATACACATATACAGCTAAAATAAAAATTCCTATCGAACCTAAATATTAAGTGCAAAAAATAATAGTGAAATCTTACAAGTTTTTGTGCCTTATGCGCTTGATTATTTAGGGTTTGCATTATTTGTTTTTTTTGAGCAACTCAGGTAAATCAAACACTTCAAAATTTCCAGAAGGTGAATTTTCATTAGCCTGAAAATTAAACGTGCTTTAATTCGATCAAACTATGAACTGTTTTTTTAATGCTATTGTTATCCCCATGAGTCGAAAAGCCGAACCTATATTACATACCAACTGTAATCGTTCATTTATTTTTTATTTTCTCATTTTGTTTAGTATTCTCCTAAATATGTTGACGTTTCTTCGGAATGAATCATCTGCGTGAAAAAATAACAGCTTAATTTCAAAATTTCATCAAGTAGAAAAAAATCTTTAGTGCAAAAATTGACTGACTTCATTTTGCATAGTATTGACCATCGCGGTTTGATAATGTATTTGAACGTCTTTGAATATAATTATAATTTTGCAACTACTTCTAGTGAAAAGTGATCCCTGGACATTTTAATCTTGTATGGCTCCTGCACCTCTTCACAACACATGCTGGCATGATGATTCACAGCTGTAGTTCACAATGATAAAACTAAAACGTACGCGAAGATATGACGTGTGCTCGCTTGCATGAAAAATGTACGACTGATGACGCGCTGGACACGACTCTTACGTAGTATTTATATACTCTTTGGACACGACTTTTAAGCCCCACCTACTTGGGCACGACTTTTGTTGGGTCATTTTATTAACGCTGTTACGTTTCCGGACTTATTACTTATTCGTAGCAATAAACCAAAGATCTAGAATATAGGTACTACCAAAATTCTAGAATCTATGCAATAAACAATCATATTCTTTAAAAAAAAAAAAAAGGGATAAACCAATGGAGCAGGAAATATTACTCTATGGGATAAACTAATACTACCGTACATATATTAGTCTTAGACTATTAAATGTACTGTGCTAATATACCGTTACCTGATAGTAAAGAGAAGATGATAATATTTTTGTCCCTTACTGCGTATGCATGGTACATAGGTTGTTTGCCCGAATGCTAATTATAGGCAAGCAAACCGTTCAAGAAATTTTTGTCATCGATATTTTTGTGATTTGTGCTAAACTGACTGCATTTGAACGTTTCTGACTGCTGTTTTATAGTAAATAATTTAAATCTGACTTACTTAATGGTGAATTGTTGCATTGTAGGCTGTAAAAGGGGGCATCCATTAATTACGTAAGGTAATTTTGGCCATTTTTCGACCCCCCCTCTCCCCTTGGTGAGATGTAGTGAGACTTTGCTCGACCCCCTCTCCCCCTCCCCCAATCTCACGTGAGATTTTTAAAAATGCATATTTTTTATGTAATTAAGTTAGTCTGTGCTTCGTTACATTAGATTTATTTATTAAACAATTTGCTATTTTTTTTTATTTAAGACTAGTATTTAAGATATCAAATAACGTAGCATAGAATCACAGTGAAAAACTCGACTAATAAAATACTTAAATAGAAACTCCTAAAAGGACGATGCCAGCTTTCGGCTTCCAAGACTTTTAAATGTTAAATGCCGCGGACACGAAATCTATCCACATTATTGACTATATAAAATAATTTAATTCCTTCTTATTAAAACAATAACATTCTGGAACTGTTATTAAAATTAAAACAATTAATATGAATAGATATAACCGGAAATAGCTGTACAAGACTTTTAAAAGTTAAATGCTGCGAACACGAAACTATCCACATTATTGACCATATAAAATAATGTAATTAATTCTTATTAAAACAATAACTTTCGGGAATGGTTATTAAAAAAAAATTGGAATTAAAATGAATAGAAATGACCGGAAATTGCTGTGAACTGATGATACTAATTACGAATCATAGTGTTCACTATAACTCGTAATTAGTGCCATTAAACTATTAATAAAACGAGAAACAATATCGATTTAAAAAAAAACTACAGGCTATGTTAGTTTATTCTAATAGAAATCATTTCAGTATATTATTTTATCTAAAGGAACTAGAGGGGATACTGGGACCCCAGTAGATTCCCCATTCGGTGGATTAATCATCTTTGGCGTGGGCAGCGGGCAAGGAGCTGAAGACTTGAGTAAAACTGCGGTCGGTATCGTAATCACAATTTAATGCTGATTATCTGCGCACAGTGCACACTCTTAAACTAATTATAACACTTTTAATCAACACGTTCCACCGAGCACGTGGAGTGCGCGCGCCTATTCCCAACGGCGGTACGAATCAGACTCACTCAAAAATGGCCGCCTCTCCAGAGCTTGGTGTTACGTCAAAGTGATATTTCGTTCGGAAACTTAACAATATTTCTTAAAATTATAGGAGGCGCCGTCATATGATATTAGAAATAAACAACAACAAACGCATACGTATGTTTTTATCCTGCTTATACGTTAATTCATTATTTTTTGTATAAATGTTTCAGTGGTTTAAGTACCAAGCTCATGACAAGAGCCGAGAAGGCCCAGGGTTCGATTCTCAGTTTGAGTACCTAAGTGCCTAATACTATATCAGGTATAGGTAGGTAAAAATACTTTATAAATGGTATTAAACATAATCGTAAGGTGTAGGTACCTACATAATATATCAGTTTAATATTAGATTTCAATAACTATGTTGGCTATATTATTCTCTTGACCATAAACCGTGTCATAATCTAGCGAAAGTCACATAACCACAAAAGTTAACTTTATTTCCTCATAACTTATTTTTGAATAGTTTCCAGAAAAAACTAATAACACACAGCTTTTAACATGATGCTTTAAAAATAAAGATACTGTTCAGTTGTGTCCGCGATAATTTTACATCGAGCCTAAGTCACTTTGGAGATCTGGCATAGTCCTTTGTAACAGAATATTCACTCTAATTCAGTCCACGGAGAGTCATGTATGGTATCAAGAGTGACTACTGCTCCTTCAACCTCGCTCTGATTTAGCCATTCTAATCCGTTTACGCTTGCACACAAAAGCTCAGTAGCTCGACGTGACAATCCGTGAGGGTCGCACTTTGCGCGCTGGTGCAGCTGGTGCACTATGAACCGCACGCCGGTGCTCTGCGAGTTTTGTGATAGATGAAAAGTAGATACCGCATACACTGCAGCATCTCTTTTCTAGATCACCACGTACACTTGGGCAATAGAGATCATAGGGCATGCTGATGAAGGCGTGCAAAGGTTGAATCGGTAGGCAATGGTGAATCAAGAAGGGAGCAAATAACTTTCCGTCATGCTCTTCAGGGTCCGGGATTGTCGGATGCCCATCAACCTGAGTGATAGGGTATGGAGGTGACAGAAAACGGTCATGAAGAATCATATGTAGAGCACTCCGGCGTGGGCTGCAGCAGTCCCCGTCATCGCATTTCACAACCTAAAATAATAATTAAAAACAATTCTTAATTTATAAATCTAATTAAAAATAAAATGTACAAAAGGACGAATGAAATCGCGATAAAACTACTTTGAAAAAAAAACAATACATCCTCAAATTTGGAAAAAATTGCCGCGTACTTGAAGTAAATATTGGCTTTCTCTAACGTGCTCAGTGTACCATCCTTCGGCTGGCAGGTCTGAGATGCTGGAAGTGTCGTTGTTTGGGTCTATGTATTTAGCAACTACTTCGTGTCCATCAATACACACTGTAGACCATATTTCAGCTAAAATTTCCCCTGCCTTTTTGAAATTATTCTTTTCCAAGCTAACGTCTGTTGCTCTGCCGCTGGAGTCAAGATGTGTCTCAAAGGAGTCATGGGGAAGGACAACACCTGTTAGTTCTCGGCTGAGTGGAGCCATGCGCCTCTCTACTCTGTTGAAAGCACTTCTTCTTCTTCAACTCTTTACGCTACGTCATAAACTAATGATATCCCTTACCTATACGCTCATATCATTTCTATTGGTATCCTCTTTCTACGCCCCATTCCGCCCCATTATTCTCTAACGGGATAAAGCATTGTACCTACGCATTGTACGAAGGAAATGTATAAGGATAAAGTCGCTTTTCCTATGTCAAATTAATTGTCATGTCTCGTTTTGCAGCTACATATCTAATCTGTGGTTATGCATCTAAGCATGCAAAACGAACGGTGATCAAAAACATTTCAGAACGCTAATTTCACCCATAAATGTCCAAAGCGAACGGCAAATGTGATCATTTATTTTCGCCATTTGCTTCAAAGCAAATAAGCGAGTATCAAGAATAGAGATGCTCCACGCGTATACTGAAAAAAGACGGGTATAAAGTACCAACAATATTAGGGTTACCCGCTTTGCAAAATAAATATCCTGGTGAGCAACAATATTTAACAGAAAATTTATATTCGGCTCAAATTATAAAGTTAGTGTACAACAATAAGGAGATAGTTGATTTTTGAGGTATTGATTGATAGCACTAAATAATTTGCCTGGTAAAAAAATACATAAATAAAATATATATTCGGTACAATTCCGCACCGTTACCTAGCCCCAAACTAGGATACTAGATAACGGATGAACATACATAGATATGAATATTAACATCCATAACTCGGAAACAAACATTTCTGCCATCACAAAAATGATTGCATCTTGCAGGATTCGAACCCGCAACCTTTTGATTTCGTATCTATACGGTCTCTAGCCACTTGACCAAAAATGGAATGTTGCAAAGTACACGAAAAATATAGATCACACTATTATTATAAATGTGAAAGTTTGTCGGCGTGTGTGTGTGTGAGAGAGAGAGAAAGTTATAGTATGCTTGATACTCCTTCATGCTGAAGGAACTATCACCTTCTTCATGGTTTTTTTATTTGTAGGAAAAGAAAGATTTCTACGAATCAAACAAGTTGTTATCTATCATTATTTTAATCAATATAAGAATGCCACGGAAAATGTGTGGATTTTCTCCTGTTCAAGAAAACGTACCTTCCAGTTAATTCGAAAAATTACAAGTCGAGTCGAAACTAAAGTTTGTAGATAGATTAAACTGGGACATATCTAGCATAGGTTTGCAGCGTTTTATTTTTTCGCAACAAGAAAATGTAACAAAATGAGAGCTAATATTTTTTTAATTGACGTCTTTAGGTTCATATTCAGTTTGATGTGACGTTACATAGCCTAAAACCAGCGGACGATGAAGACGCTTTCAACGATACCTCATTTGTCAAATTATGATAAGTAGTTTAGAAATTATGAGGGAACAGATGAACATACATACATACATACCAGTTGACTCTTTTTGATTTGCCATAGTCGGGTATACCGAATAAGCGACAACCTCTTCAATTTGGTGGTGACGGAAATATTTGTAAATAATGAAAATATACAAAATAATCTGCTCATATTAATGCAAAACGTGTTATTCAACGTTTTTTTATTTATTTGCTGCCGTAAAAATGATTATACATGAAAACGTCAAACTTGATGTGAATAAAGAGAAACCTCCTACCTTAGACAGCCGTTTAGCCGATTGTAATTTTTGATTTTCATTTGGGCATAGTTTAAACACACCAGTTTTTGCTATTCACTTTACTACTCATTTTACTAGGTTGCTCAATCTCGATAGATTTATCTTTTTCTGCAGGCTGAAAAGTAAAATACAAAAATGGAGAAACAAATTTTATCATATCTTGTGTTGTGATTACGGGGCATGCATACATACATATTACATACAATACAATCATATTCATATGCACATGATTGTACTATTTATGTAATATGTATGTATGGGTCAGATAGACGACGAACACATTCGAGGATATCATTGTCACGAGTCATCATTATGAACAATTTGGAACAACTTTTATTAGGAGATCAATCCCAGAAATCGCGAAAAATTTAAGCTGTTCCATACATTTCAATGAAAGCGACTGGCATTTTTGCCCTACATGTGTCAAGAAAATCACAGAGCGTTCGTTTTGACTAATATGGCAAATATCTTCTATCTTCTATACTATAATAAATCTGTAACTGGGCTAAATCTGTACATCAAATTATCTTTGAAAATTATTATTGATATAAACTTCAAAATCGACATAGAGCGCAAATAGGTTTTTTTTTTTGTCTGTTTGTCTGTCTCTTTGAACACGCATCACGCTGAAACTACCTGACGGATTTTGATGCAACTTGACACAATCATAGCTATGGATTAACATTTAGAATACTTTTTATCCCCATAAAATAAAGGGTTCCCGAAGGATAAGGGTTGAAAGTTATTTAAAAGAACACGCATCACGCTGAAACTACTGGAAGGATTTTGATGTAACTAGGCATAGTCTAAGTTTATATTATCTGTTATAATTTAGGATAATTTAATCCCGAAAAATTAAAGGACTTTTAAGGGACAGGGGTCCAAAGTTTATGTTGAAATAAAGTAATAATACATCCGTTTATAGAACGGTCCCGAATTTCAGTGTATTAACCAGAGTGGCGAAGCGGCTACATGCGTGAAAATGTAATCCAGACGTCCATGGATTGAAACTACGAGGTTCTATGTGTTTTTTTGTTTGAAAACTGATGTGATCGAGATGCTTTCTAGCTATAATGGGGGGTGAGGGGCCGGAGGTTTTCCTTGATATCATTGATATTTTTAAGGTTGATGTACATATACCTGTACTGTACCTGTCTTCGTGAAGACAGAAGTGACGGGTATAGTGAAACAGCTTTACTCGTAAAAAAAACTGTATATAAAAACCTATTCTTCTTCCACAACATTCTGAATTTTGTATTGTAGCAGCTCTTATTGTAGATATTTGTTTTGTATCTATATATATTCTCTACCCATCTTCTCAAATATTTCAACAATTAAACCAGGTACTTAACTTTCTCCTAAAACCATTCCATTTATTAGGTGACTTCAATAGTCACCATAGATTGTGGGGTGGTATAGAATCCAATTATAATGGAGAACAAATAGTAGCTCTATTAGATCAGCACAATCTTTTCATATTAAATACAGGTGTTCCAACCCGTCCTACAGGTCCTACTGAAAAACCCTAGTGCTGTTGACCTGTCTATAGTCACTTCAACATTAGCATTATCACTTTCTTGGCATACCCTTTTTGGGAGTGATCATTTTTCTATCTTTAAAACCTTCCCTGGAAATAAAATTAAAAAAGTGCTTCCTAAACCTCGTATGAAATATAGAATAATCACTGATAATTGGGCTAAATATAGGAACATGTTGAAAATAATCTTCATAACCTACCAGACAACAAGCAAGAACCAACAACGGTCTTCAACGTTAACAAAATTAATGTTAGATGCTGCTGATGTCTCCTTTCCAATTAAAAATATTTTCAATGGAAAACTACCTTCTGCACCCTGGCAGGACAGTGAATGAACAGATGCTATTACAAAAAGGAAAGTAGCAGAGGTAAATTATAACATAAATATGACTGAAGAAAACTTTATTAGATTTGATAGCTAACACAAAAAACTATTTAAAGAAAAAAGATTCCTAAAATGGAGACAGTACTGCACTACCATTGATCCAAGAACACCATTCTCAGTGATGTGGACTAACATCAAACGATTCCGATTAGGTATTTCTGATTCGACGTTCAGCACACTTCCACTGACGATGGCTCACGAGTTCTTGAATAATTTAGCTCCTTTTTTCGTTCCTGAACAAGAAATAATCAGTTCTCCTTAGTTGTCAGTAATTAGTTATAATGTTTTTTTCATGAATTCGCCTTTTACTCTCACTGAGCTCCAAGGTGTCCTCTCCGGAGTCAGAGAGTCAGAGAGGATGGAATATACCATATTCCTTTTTCTCCAATCTAGGAGAAAATTGTTTAGGTTATTATTTGGAGGTTATAAATTCTGTAATAGTGACAGGAGACATTCCGTTATCATGGAAATCTCAGATAGTGCTGCCTGTTTTAAAACCAACCGTAGTATTTATATACTCTTTGAAACCAACCAAAAATCCGTCAGAAGTTACTTCTTACCGTCTCATAGCGTTATAACCCGTGGTAACTAATGTCTCCCTCTCTGAAATACACAAGATGGCCCGATTCCAGGGTAACGGTGTCCTCCCCCTCTCTTCAGACTTCACACAACCCTAGAATATGCCCTTTTATGTTCCTCAGCTCTTCCTGCAGCTGGAAAAGATGTTCGTCAAGCCGTAACGTTCTTCCATTATAAGTTGCCAGGGTCAGTCGTTTTTGGCAGCCTACCGTAATCCGGGGATTCTTAGCACCCCCTGCCCTGCCGTTACCATGACCGCCGCCGTAGTCAGGAATAGCAGAGCGACAGGGAACTACGGGCCTTTGTTTTGTTTGGCTTATCATGTTGGGAGGTTAATTCCCATAATCGCAACGCTGGGCAGGTGGGTGGGCGATCGCAGAACATAGCTTTTCGCATCGATGACGTTGCTGCCCCGTCACCAGTCACTGTAATTTAGCTACGCTAAGTTTTGGATGGTTATACCGCCATTAGTCGGTTATCAGAGCCTCGTTTGTTTTTCGGCAAGATGTACTCGTACCACGAGCAGGAGAGGTTGACTTGGAGCACTCGAGTGCTATTATTTTTTTACTCCCTTACATCCTACCAACCAACCGGCTTGTAAAAAAATAATAATTAAGAAACTGCCCAAAACGCCCTCAAGCCAATCCGAACGTAGCCCTATTTGTCAAAATTTGACATGACATGACATCTGTCCTGTCTGACACTGTCTGTTCGTTTTCTTTACGAATACGAAATCTGTGAATACGAACGAAGCGAAGGCGAAGGACACGACGACGACTTGCTTGATTGCTCTCAAAAATTTTTGGCTGCAAGCAATATAATTACTGTGCGTTGATTTCGTTTCACATGATAGAATTCACAAAATACATTAAGGGAGAATACTGTACTAGTGGTATTGTGACTTATAACAGCTTATTAACAAAATGGGGAAGGCTAAAAAGGGGAAGAAGAATCAGACTGCGGAAGATGGGTGAGTTTCGCATATGTTTCAGCTGGTACTAATTATGCCAATAACAGTCCTTATTTAATGTTTTTCTTTACTACGCTTTTGCAGCGATAGTGACCTAGAGACTACCAACATCGACAATGTTAAACCGGCGCAGAAAGCAAAGAAGTAAGTAGCCCTTAGAGGTTATCTGTATAAATCATTTTTTTTCAATTTTTCTTCGATTATTCTTTATATCAGAAGGTTCTATAAATTTGAAGCTATTTCCAATTTTAGCAATTTAGTAATGTCCTTATACCGATGAAAGAAAAAGCAAAAACTTATTGGTAACATTATGTATTGTTTAGCATTAGATGTTTGACCCTTGCTTTTTCCTGTCGTAACTCAAGAAATGTTGTTCTTTACGTTACAGAGTTATAAACTCTGATGAGAGTGAAGATGAAAAACCAAAAGCAAAGGCAAAACACAAAAAACCTGTTGATGAAGATGTTAAAGAAGTCACAAAGAACATTAAAAATGTATCCATTTCAAACAAGTCTCAAAAAAAGAAAGTGGAAAGTGATGGTAAGTGTTTATTATATACAATTAGAATGTCACTTATTTTTTACCTGTTTCAAAATGGGCTAAACGCTCAGGTTACGGGGAGTAGTGACAAGGCATAATTTGAGCATGTGTATAGTTTAATTTGCCAAGGGCCAGCTCATTTAGAAAGGGGTACAAAATTAAGTGGTGGTATTTGGCCTAACACAATATGGCTGATTCTATTTCCTTCTGGTACTGTACTGCAAGGTGCAGATGGAAGTGGGCGCTCATGGGATGACCAGGTTCAGAGTTATCAGCAGGGTTGAATCAAGTGCATTTTTTATTAAAATCAGTGATTTAAAACAAATTTGTTTTTTCCATAAAAGTTCATTGATTAATTAAAATCATAATGTTATGATGACTTAAGGCTAGATTGTACTTAACTCCTTGCGGGCCATTTGGGCTTTTAAGCCCGATCATAGCAAGCACGCGCCGTAGGGCAGCGAAGCGGTGGCTGTCGAAAAGATAATTATGTTAAAGTAAAATTACTTATTAGTCTTGTTAATATGTAATATGCGTGATTTAGATTTATTAAGTTTTATATCAACAAATGTGGGTAGTTATGTTTAGGTTCTATGAAATAAATCAGTTCGCTTCTTGTACTCAAATATGGCGTATTCTTTATTGGCGACTATGGAAAATAATTTGTAATTGTGCTGAAATGGCGTCTAACGTCGCAAATATTGTGTTTCCGGGCCAGTTTAACCCAAAAGCTGATAAATGGTATGATTATAGGGAACTAACAGTGATTGTTTCTATGCAACGTTAAGGACCTACGACATCTCAAAACTGGTTTTGCTCCGTCTGATAAACGCTGTCTATAATAATCATCTTTGCACTATTTACTATAAATTCGACACAGTTCTCTTGATACTTTACATTATGAAATGTAAGTTCAGACGTGTTGTAGTCGGGCCACCTCCAGGTAAGTTGCTCAATTATCTATGTGTACCTCGCCAGAAAAAAATTAAATTGGTCCTATTGCCCCTTGAAATAAAGGAAATGCAGTCTTCTTTTATATTTTAGTAGTTGTTGTCAATAAATTGTTTACCTTCAAAATGATAAGCAATTTGTATCTTATACAAATTGCCATAACTAATATAGTGTTTAACAATGGGTAGTGTAGATTTGATTGATAATATTGACAACACTATTCTTATCCAAAGCTTCCGTACAAATTCACCTAAAGACTGCAAATTGAAACTTGGGGATGTTTCGAAACAAGTAACGGTTATTTGTCAAAATATCCGAAGTATTCGAAAAAACCTTCATTATTTTACTGTATTTCTAAACAGACTTGAGTTCCTTCCAGATGCTCTAATACTGACCGAGTGCTGGATAGATGATGATTTTAGCCCTATTGACATACCTAACTACTTATGTTACTGCTCAAAGGTGTATCGTAACCAAAATGATGGCATAGTTGTTTACACTAGGGTTGGTATGTCTGTTGAAATTCAGGAATCATGTAATGATGCAAATTGCCTGCTTATTAAAATCAGATCTTCTTTAACCATTGTAGCAATCTACCGCTCACCCTCGGTTAGAGATATCCATAGCTTCATGGATTCCCTGGAGAGCATCATGAGCAACTTAAAAGGATCCGTAATTTTGATGGGTGACTTGAATATTGACATTAAACCTGATTCTTCTGATTCAAGGGCACCTGAATATCTAGACTTAACTTCACATTATGGATTAATACCTGGTCATGTTTTCCCGACCAGAGGACCGAATTGTCTCGATCATGCTCTTATTAAAAGTAAGACTCCAGCCTGTGTGGTGGTAATATGTGACACTGATATAACTGACCATGACACGGTTCTAATTGGCTATTAATAGGTGCATCTGATATAATCCTACGTAAATCTAAGTTTATCGTTAAAACAAATTACTTGACTCTTATACCAGACCTTGAATGTATTGATTGGACACCTTTATATACAGAAACTGATGTCTCAACTGCTACAAATATTTTTATAAACATGGTTACAGCTTGTCTCAAAAAAAAATACTCACCGAGTTAAACTTCGTATTGCTGAGTTTTTATGTAAGCCATGGATGACTAATAGTCTCTTAAAATGTGTCAGAAAACGGGACGCTTTGCACTTTCAAACGAAAAGTAATGAAAATGACCTATCCTTGTTAAGTAAATACAGGGACTATCGTAACTATTGCGAAAGTCTTCTGCGAAGTTTGAAAAATCAGCATGATCGTGAAGCCATTCAGGCATCTAACGGTGACAGTAGGAACTTATGGAAAACTGTTAAAAATATATGCAGTATCAGCTCTTCTAACCATGCACCATCAAACCTATTAAAAACAAAACCTTTCGCTTTAGATTCGGCCAATCATGTAAATGTTTTTTTCTCTACAGTGGGAAAAGACTTAGTTGACCACATTTTAACACGTCTCAATACGTCTGAGGAACATTTGATAAATAAAATTTCTCTGAACAATTTAACACCAGTAGATTCTTTCTTCCTAGCACCGACAGATGGTTTTGAAATAAGTAAGTTACTGGCGGGACTGAAAGCTTCCTCGGCCCCTGGTTGGGATGGTATTAAAAATTACATACTTAAACGTGCCAAACAAGTACTTGCTGATCCAATTGCACATATCTGTAATCTGAGTATGCTCTCAGGCATTAGTACCACATATCCTCAAGACAGCAGACGTTTGCCCCATATTCAAAGCAGGTGATTCATCCTCTGTCTCAAATCACAGGCCGATTTCGCTCCTTCCTACACTTTCGAAAATTCTAGAAAAAGTGATTAATAAGCATCTTTTAAATTTTCTTGAGTCAAACAATTTGTTATCAACTAACCTTTATGGCTTTCGTTGTAATCGATCTACAGAAGATGCAGTCGTAGCCTTGGTTGACAATATCACAGACAAAATTGAAGCCGGCAAAAAATGCATTGGGGTTTTCTTGGATCTGGCCAAGGCGTTCGATACCGTTTCGCGGCCAATCTTATTACGGAAACTCGAACTGTTTGGCATCCGCGGTTTACCACTGCAATGATTTCATTCATACTTAAGTGGTCGTAAACAAAGAGTTCGTATTGAGGACACCTTCAGTGGTTACGCAGACATTGAATTTGGTGTGCCGCAGGGCAGCGTATTAGGTCCTACACTCTTCTTGACCTATATAAATGACCTCTGTAATCTTTCTCTAAAGCAATCAAATGTTTATGCTTTTGCTGATGATACATCCTTGATTTTTCTATGGCAATGACTGGGATGAAGTCATTGAAGTGGCTAGAAATGGGCTTTCAATCGTCGCAAGTTGGCTGCAGAACAATCTTCTCACGCTTAATACCAACAAAACGAAGTGTCTGGCATTTCGAATCTCAGAAAAGTCAAAGCCGGATAAGCCCATTGATCTTCAAATCCACCAGTCTGTATGTGTTAGTTCTGGGCCTTGTACTTGCCCAGTGATAGGTGAGGTCGACAATATTAAATATCTAGGTATAAAATGTTGTTAGGTAAATGTATGTTAGGTATAAAAATCGACCAAAGACTTTCCTGGACTAACCAAGTTTATACTATGTGTGGTCGTCTCAGGAAATTACTACACATTTTTAGAAAGCTTAGTGCTGTTTCTGATAACTCTACGCTGAGAATAGTCTATTTGGCCCTTTGCCAATCCGTACTCAGCTACGGTATTGTATGTTGGGGATCAGCTGCCAAGACCTTACTTCTAAGACTTGAGCGTGCCCAGTGTGCAGTTTTAAAGGTAGCTTATCGGAAACCATTTAGATATTCTACTGACAAATTGTACTCAGACACTAATCACCTTAGAGTTAGGCAACTGTACATTGTGGCCTCCGCTCTAAGATACCATAAAACTGCAGTGAACACTGTCTCGGTACCTCAAAGATCTTCGCGTCGAAATGCATGGAATATCCCTTTAGTAAGGTCCTTTTTGCATAAAGGTGTTCATATATACCAAGCTCTGGACAGATGTTGCATATTTTAAACGATTCGCGTCGTACTTGCAAGCGAAAAATTGTCAACTATCTAAGCACAGTGGGGTATGAGGAAACCGAGAACTTTATAAAAGGTTAGAGATGACAGTAGTCATGACTGTTTCGTCTCAACCAGCCCGGGAATTCTAGGCAAAAAAAGTACATTCCTGCCGGTTCTATGGAGAGAAACAGGCCCAAATTTCTTTCATTCCCAAAATATTGTGATATACCACAACCTATTTCATCAACTTATTATGTTTAAATTGACTAACTTAACCTATAGACATTTGACTTAACTTATGAATTCCTAAAGCATAGTTCAACTTCCCTCTTAGCGTAGATTTACTTGATTCCATACATCTAACTATTATGTTCTAGATATGGTTTCCTGTATCTACGAAGCATAATATAGTTTCGCAAACACACAGTTACAGTACGAATGAACAACAGTAATCACAAATGGACTTGATATTTGGCATAACTCTTGTACATGTCCCTATACAAATAAGCAGGCATGCACAAACACGTTATCACTTGATATATACACACACGCATACACACACACGCACCCTAATATACACTACACTCATCATTCGAAATCATACATCATCATTTCATTCATCATTCATTGTTCATTTGTCACACTCTCATAAATAATATGATTATGAATATTATGTTCATAAGTACTACTAGATTCCTGCGACACAGGTTTTCCTAGTGCAGGATCTAGTGATACATTTTTTTTATTTTTTATTTTTGGGTTGTAAAATACTTTGTTTTTCAACTATTACTTGTTATCTTTAAGCATTGTAATCTTTATAACTTTTATAACTTTGTGTACCATATAAATAAATAAAAAATATTTTTCAACTTATTATTATTATTAATGTTATGTGCACTCAATGCGGCGGGCTACGAAGATATCGAGCAGAACAAAGCGCGATCTTTGTTTCTTTCCCAATGTGGCAAGGAGACTTACACCGTAATTGCGTCGCTGCTGGTGCCTGCTCATCTGACAAGTGTGTCGCTTCCGCAAATCATAGCTGTTTTGGACCAGTTCTATGGACCTGAAGTCAACGAAATCTTACAAGCGGGCAAGTTTCATAGACGCTCACAGTTACAAGGAGAAAGCGTGCAGGATTATGTGGCTGCGATAAGTTTACTCAGCGCGAAATGTAACTTCATCAATTTAAACGTCAATTGAGTGAATATGGGAGTGAGAGATGATCAATCGAGAAGAGATTTGTTAAAGACAAAAGATCTTACATATGCAACGACTTTTGAAATGTGTCTCAATTACCAAATAACATTTCCCGAGATGTACCCTGGTGACGCCGCCGAGTCTAAGCAAACTCACGCAGCACCCATGGAGATTGGGAAGATTAAATCAGTGGCATGTGCACATTGTGCCAACACAAAACTGGTGAACGCTGTCTGTTTGCAGGAGCAAAATGCTATTATTGCATAAAGACGGGGCACATTGCAGATGCATGTGGGAAAAAGGCTTCGCAGATGCATCAAGTTAAGGAAACTGCAGAGAGCAGCACTAACCCAGACATAGGAGAGGAGGAACAGATGGGCCTCTATATGTGCTGTGTGGGAAATTGCTCTGATAACAGCTGTAGTGAACATTGGTGGGGTGAAGTTGTCGATGGAAATAGACTCTGGGGCAGTACATTCCATTATATCGGAATCGACATATCAGAAACTGTGGCCTGTACCTCCACCGCTACACTCAACTAATGTGAATTTAGTAACTGTGACTCGGGAAGCATTAAATGTTCTAGGATTGATGCATGTGAATGTGGTGCTTGGTGACAAGGAAGCTCTGTGTGAACTCTTGATGGTGTCAGGAAATACACCACGCCTATTGGGCAGAAATTGGTTTAACCCTCTCAGCATTTCTTTGTCTGGACTGTGTTGGTCTGAAGACGACATTACTCCATGGATGCAAGGTTTTCCAGATCTGTTTAAGGAAGAGCTTGGGGAGTATAAGGGCCCTGAAGTTTCATTACATGTTCGAGCTGATGCAGTGCCTAGATATTTGAAAGCTCGTCCAGTGCCATTTCCCCAGAAGCAACAAGTGAATGAAGAGTTGCAACGGATGATTGAAGACTGTGTTTTGACTCCAGTCAAATACTCAAGTGGGCTTCCGATAAGGGTTGTGAAGAAAGAGGATATTTCACTGCGTATTTGTGGGCCGGCCATTGATGTTGATACTTATCCACTTCCTACATCAGTGGAGGCATTTGTGAAGTTAAGTGGAGGCTGCATATTCAGTAAATTAGACTTGAAGCAAGTGTATACACAAGTGAAGGTTGACAATGAAACAGCAGAGCTGCTGACTCTCAATACTCCCCTTAGATTGATGAAAATGAACCGCCTTGTCTTTGGTGTCAGTGCAGCACCAGGAATTTTTCAGCGTCTAATGTCCTCCGCTCTAGAGAATATGGAGTTAGTACCTTGCCTGCTTGATGATGTGGCCATTATGGGCAATAATATGGAGGAATATAACCAGAGATTGCGAAGAGTTTTGTCCAAGCTAAATGAAATGGGTTTCACCCTAAATGTGAATAAATGTATCTTTGCATCTGATAATATCACTTTTCTTGGACATATGATTGATGCTGAAGGATTACATCCATCTCCAGTAAAGGTGAAAGAGATTAAGGAAAAACCAGCTCCCACTAACAAAGAGACTTTGCGTGCCTTTCTAGGACTATAATTTCTATGAGAAATTTCTACCAGACAAAGCAACATTGCTGGAACCTTTATACCGGCTGTTGGAATCTAAGAGGCAGTGGAGTTGGAGTGACACCAAGCAAATATCATTTGAGAAGGCCAAAGACTTGATTTCATCTGATCTCACCTTGATGGGGTATGAGTTGGATAGAGAACTGTTGCTAATATGTGACTCATCAGAGTATGGATTAGGAGCGATAATTGCCCATGTCATGGATGACGTTGTAGAATGGCCAGTGATGATGGCATCGCGGACAATGCAACCACATGAAAGACGATATGGTCAAGTTGATAAAGAAGCTTTACCCATAATGTTTGGGCTCACCAAGTTCCATGATTTCTTGGCGGGCCGTAAATTCTGTATGATTATACTGACCATAAACCACTGGTAGGATTGTTCAATCCTATGAAACTGATCCCAGACCAAATTTCTCCAAGGATGCTGCGATGGTCCTTGAAGTTAGGCTGTTATGATTACACCATTAAACACAGATCTGGAAAGGCTATCGGTAATGCTGACGCTTTCAGTAGATGGAGTGCACCTACAGCGTCATAATCGACTGAGGAGTCTCTAAAGGAAGTTTTGTTGGTGGAAGTACTTCCGGTGGGCTGGGATTTAGATGCGACTAGAATAGCAGCGGAAACAAAGAGGGATTCAGTGCTACGGAAAGTCATGTTCCATGTTCTGCATGGTTGGCCACCCCGTAATAGTGACCCAAGGTTACAACCGTATTGGACTCGTAGAGAGGCCCTTTATTATTATTTATTTATTTAATACTTTATGCACAAAAATAGTGTACAGAGGAGGACTTAATGCTAAGACAGCATTTTCTGCCAGTCATCCTGGTTGCGCAAGAAACATGTGTATAGGCGTGCACTCGAGAAATGGACAGTAAAATGAAAATAAAGATAAATTAATTGAAATGAATACTAAAATATAAAACTTCATAAAATATGTATATACAATTATTATAAATATTACATCATATAATATCATAAAAATAAAATATATATAAATATTATAAAATTAAACAGCTGGTATTGTTATTAAGTCTTTTTTAAATGCTCTCGAGTTAACCGTTTAAAATTTTCTTTAGTTTGACACTTTCTAATGTCAATTGGAAATGAGTTCCAGAGACGGACTGCTGAAACCTGGAAGGAGTGATCAAGGAAAGAAGTGGTATGAATAGGAGTGGCTAATATAAGAGTGTTTGAAGAGCGAAGTTGCTTGTCATGAGTGTTTGATAGGAAGTTAAATTTACATTTTAAGTATTTTAGTGAGTTACGGTCATTTAGGACGGAAAACAAAAGACAAAGAATTCTAAGATTTCGTCGCTCACGGAAAGAGAGCCATTTCAGTTTGGATCTGTACTCACACTTAGTAAAAATTGATTACTGTGGTGCAACAGGGTCATTGTATCAGCGTCCCTCCAACGTGAAGTACTACAATTATTACATACTCACATGCGGGGATCGTTCAAACTAAGTTTTATGCTAGAGGTTATGTTTGTATGTACATGGACAGACAAATTGAAACAATTGTGGCTGAGTGTGAACAATGCCAGTTGGTAAGGAACAATCCACCAAGAGACCTGCAGACCTGGATTGCAAATGAAAAGCCTTGGAGTCGTTTACATGTGGATTTTGCTGGACCTGTTCAAGGAAAGACATTCGTGGTGGTAATTGACAGCCATAGTAAATGAATTGAAGCTGAAATTGTCACATCAATGAGCAGTGGGTCTGTTACTACCATATTAAGGAAGATATTTTCATCTCAAGGATTGCCGGAAGTTTTGGTGTCTGACAATGGTAGGGCCTTCTGCTTGTCGGAGTTTGATGCCTTTCTGAAGAAAAATGGCATAAGGCACCTGTATTCTCCTCCTTACCACCCTGCCACAAACGGCCAATTAGAAAGGGCCGTTCAGACATTCAAAAACAAACTGAAAAAGTTAGAAAGTTGTCAGATGCCATGGAGTGAGAAAATGCCAAAAGTTCTGTTTTACCCTAGGACGGTACTTAACAGCTCCACCAATAAAACCGCAGCAGAGATGCTTAACGGAAGGAAGTACAGAACTGCCACATCTAGACTGCATCCTGAGAATATACCATCACGGGCAGATACCCAGTTAGAAGCATTGTCACAAAATCCACCAACCAGATCCTTCCAGATTGGTCAGCCCATACTTATACATATGTATGGGCCCGGACACAGGTGGCAGGAAAAATATGTAATTATGTATTTTAGTTTTTCTTTTACAAAATTCGTTTCCCCAAACATTCAGCCAAAATATTTTTTATATGAGGGAAAATACCCTAATCTGGGGACCCTGCTGGCGAACAAAAATGAGCACATTTGCCATTCGGTGTGGACATTTGTGGACGAAATTAGTGTTCTTAAATTAGAAATCAATTGAAATTAGTGGTCACCATTCGTTTGCATGTTTAGATGACATACTATTATTTATTTTGTGATTATAGTTAAATTTGACATGGGAAAAGCGACTTCCTTCCATAGGGAATAGAGCAGATAAGTAAGTTTTAGTAAGTTATTGTTAAAAAACACGAAAAATATAACAAAAATCAAAAAAGTTTTTTTTTTGTATAAATCAAAAAAATCCGTCATGAACAAAAAACATGATTCTTATAATCCCTGGTTCTCAGGATGACTGCCGATGCCAATTAGTTTGGCTGGTCGGGAGTGGTGGCCGTCTAGTGTTGGCTATACTTACCATACTTTGTTCCTCAAATTCTGGTGCAAAATCAGGATGTCCATTCTGGAGAATCAGGGAAATCGAGGGGTAGCCTGGAAAGTCAGGGAAAAAAATAAGATTTTAAGCTGTTTGCTCCACACTTTCCCATATTCTGTGTCAGTGATTGTAAAAGGAGGGATATATTTCATATTTATTGTAATTTTTTGTTTCTCGAACAATTACAAAACGCTTTGCAAAAAATGACAAAATATGACAGTTATGAAATGATTGGTTATTTAGATGAAAAAAACTTGCTTCATAATGAACATGGTTGGTCAGGAGAAAGTCAGGGTATCTTTTTAGAATTTTCACTGGACGCTCTGGAAATAAACACAACACTAAGGTCTTGAACTATAATAATTTAGGTAATATGGTTATGCTATACGGAGTGTTGTTTTGTGTTGTCTCCTAATGATTTAGAGTTGTGCGATCGGATTACCTACGAACAAGCGTGTCGTATTTTCGATTTATGTAGTGCGGGGCACGACAAAACGTTGGAAAAATTGTTGGCGCGCCGTGAGTACTACAGCAATAAGGTTCATTTTCCATCAGACGCATGTTTATCAACATAGAAAAATACTGTGGTAAATTTATCGAGCCTTACTTTAGATAATGTAACACAAAACGTACTGGCGAAAGGTATGAATTTTGCGCTTACCCCACAACGAATTCCGTATGAAAACATAATTAATAGTGTAGAAGAAGCTATAATACGAAACAAGGTGCCGTCTAATGCCGCAGAAACGCTTAGACAGGATGTTTCTATTATTTTGAGGAAAGCTAAGTTACCTAAGAGTAATGTTACCACGGAAGAGCGTCTAGCACTCAAAAATATTCGCGATAATGAGGACGTATTAGTGCTTCAGGCCGATAAGGGAAACGCCACTGTGGTGATTAATTCGTCTGATTATGAGTGTAAATTACGGATTTTGTTGGAGGACAGAAGTATTTACAATCTGTGTCTTACAACCCTACTGCCAGAGTGACACGCCGTATCCGAGCCATTATTAGAGACTACAAGGAACTTTTCTCAGAAGACGTTTATGGAAATCTATATAGACCTCAAATAGTGCAGCCACCAAAATTATATGGTTTACCGAAAATACATAAGAACAACGTGCCGTTGCGTCCTATCGTAAGTCAGGTAATTCCCCCACTTACGGTCTAGCGAGGCTTGTTGCGTCTGTGTTGCAGCCTCTTGTCGGTAAGACTGCGTCTTTTGTGAAGGACTCTCGCCATTTTGTCGAGATTATCAAGGATCTTAAACTGGAACCAGACGACATCATGGTGAGTTTAGACGTGGAATCTCTTTTCACCAACGTTCCAGTAAAAAAATGCCTTGAAATCGTAAGGGAAAAGTTGAGGGAGAACCATCTCTCAGAAAATTTGATTGTTTTGCTGAGGAATTGCCTAGAAGGAAATTACTTTCTGTACAGTGGACAGCATTACCTCCAGATAGATGGCGTCGCTATGGGTAGGTAGTCCAGTGGCACCTGTTCTGGCCAACATTTGGATGGAGCATTTTGAGTAGGCCATAAATCTACAATCGTTTGCGGTGAAGATATGAAAGCGTTATGTGGATGATGTTTTCTGTATCATGAAAGTCAATGAACAGACAGCGGAACAATTCTTGGGCCATCTAAACTCGATCCATGGCAACATCAAGTTTACCTATGAACTGGAGGTGGAGAAAACGTTAGCTTTCCTGGATGTCAGAGTGTCGGTGAGACCTAATGGCTTGTTATCTCATTCTGTTTATAGGAAACCAACGCACACTGACAGATACCTCAACGCCTTTTCCAGTAGCCAGATCACTTTTAGACAGAGCTCATGCCCTCTGTGACCCTGAATATTTGGATGCCGAAGTGTCTCATGTTCAGGAGGTACTCAAGCGAAACGGATATGTGGTGACCAGACGTTGGCGTCCTAGACGCAGATATAATAAGAGCAGGTCTGATGTCGATAGACAGCCGGTTTTCATGCTTTATGTAAAAGGAGTGACGGATAAAGTCGGTGCTTTATTAAAGGACTTTTCTATCAAGACCGTTTATACTCCTTTTTCCAAGTTAGCAAGGCATGTTAGAACACCGAAAGATGTCATACCTTTTCAAACTCCTGGCGTATAAAAGATAGATTGCAGCTGCGGTAGTTCCTACATTGGACAAACCAAGCGTACTATAGCGGAAAGGGTCAAAGAACACATTGCAGCTGTAAAGAACCGCCAGATTTGCTGGAATCGGGCCCTAATCACTGGATTGAACTCCATGACCCGAAGATCCTCTCCACGGAACGTCACTACTACTCCAGGATTTTACGTGAAGCGGTTGAAATTAAAAGTATCCCAATTTCAACCGAGAGGATGGTTTCAAGTTGGCTGCGTCCTGGAATCCCGTGATAAGCAAGTGTTCGCGTCGCGGTTTATGTCAGAAGATATCTGCAGATGTCGTTAGTGTCGTGTGTCGTGACAATTCTGAATTTTTATAAAACCAAATGCGGGTAGTTGGAGACAACGCTCGCCCTTCTCGACGCTGATACCCGCTACTTCAGTCTTCTCGTGACCACGATCAATGCAACTTGATCGAAACGTCGAGGTAAATAAATATTAAGTTTTCAGCGCGATTAAGTCCCGTTTAAATATTTAACAATATGGTTACAATTTAAACAAGCTAATAAAGCACATGCGATCATAGCAGGGACCGATTATTAGACTTACATTAGATTCAAAAGGGTTTATGCGTTAGTATTATAGATCAGAGGAGTGTAGCCACTGTCGTAAACAGGCCAATCAGAGCTTAAAGTTTTAAAAATGAATATTCTCATAACGAGCGGAAAACTTTGTATGATCGATTCAGAAATCTATACATTAGAACTGACAGAGCACACAAATTATTATTATCATAAAATGCATAAGACCAATTAGAACCATCTGTCTTTTATCTTTTGGTTTGTATATTTGTTACTCCTTCACTCTCAAACGGCTAAATGTATTTGCATTAAATTTGGTACCAGCATAGCTTATATCCTGGATTAACACATAGGCTACTTTTCATCATCATCATCACCCATCATCATAATCCACACGGGTGAAACCGCGGGGCGCAGCTAGTAAATCATAAATATATTCATGTACATTATAACTATAATATTACAACGCAACCTATTAACCATTAATTGCAAAAAAAAAACTTATTTTATTTAACCTCCTCCGCATTTGAGGAGGTTAAATGAAACAACGTTTATTTTTTGTCATGTGCAAAGCCTTCATTCTATATTTGAAAAAAATACCAAAATCTATGAAAAAAGCATTTGTCCATTTCTTTAACTTCATTATTATTAGCAAGTAAGAACTTTTTTTTTGTGATTACAGCAATAAAATTGTGTCTCAATATTGTGCAATATATATTTTCAGATGACTCAGAAAGTGAACAAGAGGAAAAGCCTAAAAAGAAGAGTAACAAAAAGAAAGAAGAGAAGAGCAATTTTTCTCTTTTACAAATAGAGGATTCTGGAGATTCTGCTCCTGAAGCACCTCCCTCATCTGATGAAGATAATAAACCTGTCCAAAAACAACAGAAAAAGCCAGCCCCAGAGAAAAAAGAACCTGCCGGTAAGAAGAGCAAGAAGTCTAGAAAAAAGAAGGATGACAGTGATGAGGATATAGATAAAGTATTAGCTGAGCTAGAAATGGAATATTCTGGCGTCAAACCAGCGGAGACAACACCTGCCCCAGAAGCTGAAAAACCTCAGGATGAAGAAAAACCAAAACCAAAAAAAAAGAAGGCCAAACAAGAAGAATCAAAGCAAGAGCCTGACAAAGAAGCAGAAGATAAGGAAGGCAGTGATAACGAAAATGATGTGACTATCAAGACAGCAGCTCAAAAGAAAAAAGAAAAGAAAGAGAGGGAGAAATTAAAGAAACAGGAAGCTAAGAAAAAAGAAAAAGAAGAAGATACAAAGGCAGAACCTGAAAGCAAAGCTCCCGAAAAAGTACAAACTCAAGTTGAAGAAGCCAAAGATGAAGCTAAAGCTCCATCTGAGGAAAAGGAGGCTTTAGAAGATAAGGGAGATGCTACAGAAAAAGATGGAAAGAAAAAGAAGAAAGGTGCCAAAGATAAGAAGGAGGAAGATGCAAAAGGAAAGAAAGGTCCTGCAAAGAAGGCTGTTGCTGCTATGCAGGAGGCTTTGAAGAAGATGAAGGAAGAGGAAGAGAGACTGCAACGTGAAGAAGAAGAAAGAATAAGACAGGAAGACGAACGTGAAGAGCAGAGATTAGAAGCTATAAGACTGGAAAAGGAGAAGAAAGAACGGAAGAAGCAAAAGGAGAAGGAAAGAAAAGAAAGACTGAAAGCAGAGGGTAAACTGCTGACTCCAAAGCAGAAGGCTGAGAAAGCCAGAGCTCAAGCTTTACTGGAGTCATTGAAAGCCCAAGGTGTGGAGATTGGGTCAGAGAAAAAGCCTACCAGGCTTGGCACGAGGGTTAAGCCAAGCAGATTGAAGTCCCAAATTTCTCAAGATGCTCCTCCCACACCTTCTGAAGAGAAGAAGATTGAACTTGAAGTTGAAGATAAGAAGGTAAGAAAATAAATATTGACACATTATTATCATCAGTTTTTTAGTATGACATTGCTGGGATGCAAATATTTTCTTAGAGCGAGTATGGCTAGTAAATCATCACTCTCATTCAACAACTGGTCTGGCTGAGTGAGTGGCTGGTTAGTGATCCTGACTGTAAGTTTAGGGTTGCAGATTTGAATACCATAAGGTGCAAACATTTGCTGTAGGTTTGTTTCCAAATTATGGATATGTCGCATGCAATTTGTAAAACTTGCCCATTTTACAAATGGCGATGTCTCAGGTAATTTGTAGAAGTGGTCTGTATGCTTTGTTTCTTACCAAACGCTCGCCCATGTACAAAATGTTGAAGGCAAATTTTCGACGCACTCCCTGAAATCTTTCATATCAACCTAACTTACCTACTGCGTTTGTTAGGCTCAATTCTATCAAACATAGTATTTTCCAAACAGATTAATGTTTATCTAAAATCATTCATGTCAACCTAACTAACCTACTGCGTTTTTTAGGCTCAATTCTATCAAACATAGTATTTTCCAAACAGATGAATGTTTATCTAAAATCATTCATGTCAACCTAACTAACCTACTGCGTTTGTTAGGGTCAATTCTATCAAACATAGTATTTTCCAAACAGATGAATGTTTATCTAAAATCTTTCATGTCAACCTAACTAACCTACTGCGTTTGTTAGGCTCAATTCTATCAAACATAGTATTTTCCAAACAGATGAATGTTTATCTAAAATCTTTCATGTCAACCTAACTAACCTACTGCGTTTGTTAGGCTCAATTCTATCAAACATAGTATTATTTTACAAACAGATGAATGTTTATCTAAAATCATTAATGTCAGCCTAACTAACCTACTGCGTTTTTAGGCTCAATTCTATCAAAAGGTATTTTGCAAATAGATGAATATTTATCTAAATTCATTCATGTCAACCTAACTAACGTACTGCGTTTGTTAGGCTCAATTCTATCAAACAGTATTTTCCAAACACACGAATGTTTATCTAAAATCATTCATGTCATCCTAACTAACCTACTGCGTTTTTAGACTCAATTCTATCAAACGGTATTTTGCAAATAGATGAATAAATATTGACATTAATGAATTTAGATAAATATCTAAATTCATTCATGTCAACCTAACTAACGTACTGCGTTTGTTAGGCTCAATTCTATCAAACATAGTATTTTCCAAACACATGAATGTTTATCTAAAATCATTCATGTCATCCTAACTAACCTACTGCGTTTTTAGGCTCAATTCTATCAAACGGTATTTTGCAAATAGATGAATAAATATTGACATTAATGAATTTAGATAAATATCTAAATTCATTCATGTCAACCTAACTAACGTACTGCGTTTGTTTGGCTCAATTCTATCAAACATAGTATTTTCCAAACACATGAATGTTAATATAAAATCATTCATGTCAACCTGACTAACCTACTGCGTTTTTAGGCTCAATTCTACCAAACAGTATTTTACAAACAGACAAATGTTTATGAACAGATGACGCAATTTATAAACGGGCGAATTTTACAAATTGACTGCAACACAGCAAACGCCGTTTGTAATCGGATGAGTTCTACAAATTGCCAACCACAGATACATATATTCATGTTTATGTATGTTTTCCATTGTCTATTACCCATAATACAGGGTATCCTAGTTTGGAGGTAGGTAATTGCTGTGAATTGTCTTGAATATTTATATTTACTCTTGCTAAGTACAGATTGATAGTTCAAGAATTCTATTTCATCTGATCCGTCATCATCTGAACATCTTGACATTGTAACAGCTAAATTGGGAGTTGGATGCAGTAGGGAACAGAATATAAAAAACCGGGAATTAAAAAAAAAGTCAGTTCAGTTCAGTCGATTTAAAATGATTATTCCAGTTCAGGTTCTTATTAGATCAGGATGACGTGTTCAGCAGTTGGCTGAAGATTAGACTTACAACTACTGTGTAAAAAATATAGTAAAGGCAGAACTCTGGGTCATGGAAGGTTTAAAAAATATCAGATAGTAAACAATAACCTGAATCATTTAACAATTATATTTTTAGAACGAACAAGAACTACCCAAAGCGGCAGAAAAGAAAGAATCGGACAGTGAGTCTGTAAAAGATGCATGGGATGCTGAATCTTCTGAGGAAGAAGAGGAACCAGCTAAGCCCGAGTCTGTGACTCCGGTCAAAGAACAGAAGCGGCATGCCTCTGAACATGACAAGGATAAAGAGGTAAATATTTTTTTTGGTGTGTCTACTGGAAAATGTTCTTAGATAACCAATCCCAATTTTTTGAGTTATTTCTGCATTTACATAAGTTGAAAATAAGTAAAATGTAATGTCACGAGTTTATTATTTTGTTACGCTCATTTATTTTGTTCAAGCCCTTTCATTTGATACCCATATCATAGGGGTTACTAAGGAAATTATAATTCGCCATTTTGTGACGTCCATCATATTGGATTTAGAATGACGTGATTTTACTTGGTGACTTGTGTTTCGCTCATCAAGCCCTTTCATTTGATACCCATGTCATAGGGGTTACCAAGGAAATTATAAATCGCCATTTTGTGACGTCCGCCATATTGGATTTAGAATGACGTCATTTTACTTATTGTGTTTCGCTCATCAAGCCCTTTCATTTGATACCCATATCATAGGGTTACTATGGAAATGATAAATCGCCATTTTGTAACGTCCGCCATATTGGATTTAGAATGACGTCATTTTACTTGTTGACTTGTGTTTCGCTCATCAAGCCCTTTCATTTGATACCCATATCATAGGGGTTAGCAAGGAAATTATAAATCGCCATTTTGTGACTTCCGCCATATTGGATTTAGAATGACGTCATTTTACTTATTGTGTTTCGCTCATCAAGCCCTTTCATTTGATACATATCATAGGGTTACTATGGAAATGATAAATCGCCATTTTGTAACGTCCGCCATATAGGATTAAAAATGGCGGAATTTAAGTAATTATGTATTGTCACGAGAACCAAATGTGTGTGGAGATGGGTGATATATTGATTGCAAAATTCCAGGAATACATACATACATACATACAAGTGAAATTAAATAAAAGTCAAGTCTCACGTTTCTGTTTTATGTTGATTTGTTCCTAATTCTGTCTCTAATAAGAACTTCTCGGAGAATCTCAAGAATTTTTATTTCTGCAGGAGGATGAAGAAGATAGTTCCGAGGAAGAAGATGATAGTTCTGAAGAAGAGACCAGCTCCGAGGAAGACTCCGATGATGACCAGATGACCGATGCACAGAAAAAGAGGGAGACTGTACTTAAGAGATTAGAGGCAAGTTCCAATTTACTTACTGTGACATTTTAAATTGTATACCATCTACTGCACGTATTAGACCGGGAGATGGTGACACAAAATACTAGGTCGTTTGTACCAGTATGGTTGTTCTTCAGGGGTGTAAATAAGTAATGCCATACTTCTCCGGTGTGAGTTACAGCCCGCCATACCGACGCGGACACATTAATTAAATAAACAATTAAAACTATTTGTACCAGGATAATTTTTGCACAGCCAATCATCGTCGAGTAGTCATTCACGAAAATCACCATGCCATACTTTTCAGACGGTTCCAAATGGCCGCCATAAATAATTTAAGGAAGTAATTTTTTTATTTGCAAAACAATTTGTACCATCCTATAACTTTTTTTAACAGTTTTCTGTATGATTATAAATAGAAGTCTGATAATGTCATACCTGTGGGAGGTGGCGAATGTGTATGTGTGTGTGTGTGTATGTGTGTATGTGTGTGTGATGTGAATATCATTTCAAAATTCTAAAATTTTATTCGTATTTCGAACGATTTGTACCAGTATGGCACAAATTTTTCCCGTAAGTTTGAGGTTTAAAGAACATAAATACAAAATTTCAAACACCTAGGTGGCGGCAATCTTGTCTTATAACCAGATGTTATCTTGTAAAATGTATGGCAACGCAGGTCGGCAGCTGCTCGAGGCGACTCACAACCACCCACAATTACATAGCAATAAATGTAGTTTAAGTTGACCGGTATAGTGCGCTTTAATATTTAAAAATTAATACTGGGCGTAGGAACCAGTATTTCCTACAAAATATGAGTTTACTGTAATAAAATAACAAAACAAGTCAAAATAAACAAAAGTATATTTTATCCTTTTCTTAAACAATAAATTTATTCTTATTCTTATACACGCTACGCGTAATAGCCAGAAAGAGACCAAATGCGTCGATGAAATTTATTCGGGTTACCCATGAGTGATCGAAAGATTTAGAACAATTTTTTTTTTATATCTTGGCTGAACTCTGACAGTTGTCCGCACCCTGGTTACAATCTAGAATATATTTTTTTAGGTCGAATTTTTTCCAAACTAGCAGGGCCCCAATTCTACTAAAACAATTGTAATCACAATTACCAACAATTTTCTCAAAATTTTCGTTTTTACCTCTTAAAAGTAGTAAAAGCGAAAAATTTGTGAAAATTTTTGAATTTTGAGTTTTCCACTTTTGGATTTTTTTTTTGAAAATTTCCCTATTATTTTCGCTTCTACCTCTTTTAAGAGCTAAAAGCGAAAATTTTGCGAAAATTGTTGATAATGGTCATTGCAATTGTTTTAGTAGAATTAGGGCCCAGATACTGAATACAATGATGCCATGCTGTAAAAAATGATTTTACGTATTGTACAGTCGTATTTTGAAAACGTATCGAATAAATAAGTTTTTAATGTATGGCGCCACTTTTCCCTCCTACTAGAAGTATGGCAAATATAATAATGGTCACATTGTATCATATAATTTCCAAAAATCCAAATGCCATACTGTTACAAATCGACAATTTTTTTATTTTTTTACTTATTTGCGGCGTTATGTCGGCCATTTAGAACCGTCAGAAAAGTATGGCATGGTGATTTTCGTGAATGGCTACTCAACGATGATTAGCTGTGCAAAAATTAGCCTGGTACATATGGTTGAATTGTATTTTTTTTATTAATTTGTTCTTGTCGGTATGGCGGGCTGTGAGTCACACCGGAGAAGTATGGCATTACGCTACCGCCTACTTCTTTTTTTATCGATCGAAATACAAGAATTTTTGTGGAACAAATGTTTCAACACTCGTAATTTATCCGACACATTCGATTAACGCCCACATGATTGAGCCGCCGGCACCAGCGCTATGACCATTATTTTTCTTTTTGTCATTACTTATTTAGACCCCTGAAGAACCGCCATACTGGTACAAATGAGCTAGTATTTTGTGTCACCATCTCCCGGTCTATATGGGCAACGTTTGGGAATTTGGGGGCTGTTCTAAAGCCCGCGAGGTAAATATAAAAAAAAACTGTGGATCCCATAATATAATGAGATCTTTTTATACTACTTATTAATGGGAAGCTTGAGGATGAACTTGAAAAACCACATTAATGTAAAGTGTTTCCCAAGACTGGTTCTGGAGTCTTCAATTTATTACTGTTCATAATTAAAAACAATTGTTCACATTTTTATGTGCTACCAAATACGCAAATCAGTTTTATTGCTAGCACTCTCAGCTTCTGGATACTTCCTCAGCTTCTGGATACTTCCTCAGCTTCTGGATACTTCATCAAGATAGGGTCTGTAGAAGTCAATAAGCTCCACATCTTCAAATTTTAGACATTAATTTCCGCATCACATGTGGCACGTTTTATTGTAACAAATATATTATGACTGTTGCATAGACAACTGCACATTACTCCGTACTTGGCGCTGATAGCAGTAGTTTGGCAATAGCGAGCGTTTACGTACTTGTACATTTTAGTACCATGGACGCTCGGTGTGGCGCTTTGGATCGGCACAAACGAAAGCACGGCAGAGCCTATCCATAGAGATCAGTGGACTGTTCTCACTTTGCCATAATAGAGACTAAGGAAAGTTTTATTGGATACATTCTTTGTTCTATTCATCTAACAGTTTAAGTTAATAGCCTAATTGATGGCTAGACTGTAATATAAATCCACACCAATATATAAAAGTGAAACGTTGTCTGTTTATTTGTTTGCGGAGCTTTCACGCCAAAACGGCTGATCCGATTTTAATGAAACTTTGTAAATAGATACTATACAATACAGAGACCAGAACAGGATACTTTTTATCCCGGAAAATGAAAAGTTTCCACGGGAAAACTGAAAAATTTCGATTACTCGCTGTAAGGAACGGTTGCCATAGAAACGAAATAATAACAAGTCTGTCAAAAAGCATCAAGAGCGTTGATGATATACTTTAGCATTGGTTTTTAATATCCTGAAATAGGATGTTTTTTTTTCGTGATAAACTGTAACAAACCAAGCTAGTATATAATTAAAATGTACTAATAAGAAAAGGAAAAAAGTTTTCGCATGTAGAAGGGGTGTTTAATAAGTTCTCGGTATGGGGGTGAATGTAATCCCCCTTAAAATCGATACATTTATTTGACCGCGAAGAAAGCTTTTCTATACCCTGAAAAAAAACCTTCCTCTTAGACAGAAACATTGTAATTTTTCGCCGACTTCTTTGTCGTCGGAAAAACGCTTACCCCGATTATTATTATTTTATTTGGGAAGAGTATATAATCGCTGGAGGCTAAGCCTGGGCTATAAGGTGTGGTACAGCAGCTTTGGCAACACGCGCCGTGTGAACGGGCGTATTGTCGTGAAGAAACAACACATCATCAGCCTATAACTGTCAACTGCTGGACAGGCGTCTCCCATTGCACGCCATTGAGCTCGGTCTTCAGCTATCCTCATCCATTTTCTACCAGCCAATTTTCAGGTCGTCACTCCACCTGGCCACAGGGCGTCCTACACTAAGTATACCTAGACGTGGTCTCCACTCGAGAACACGTTTACCCCAACGGTTATCGGTTCTTCTAGAAATGTGACCAGCCCACTGCCACTTTAGCTTGCTTATTCATAGAGTTATGTCGGTCACCTTGGTTCTCCTTCGGATATTTTCATTACGAATCTTGTCCATAAGAGAAACTCCAAGCATAGCTCTCTCCATAGCTCTCTGAGCGACCTTAACTTTGTGGATTTGTTTAACCGTGAGTGTCCATGTTTCGGCTCCGTAGATCACGGCTGGTAGGACGCATTGATTGTAGACTTTAGTCTACAGGCACTGTGATAACAAATATATTATTATATCAACTTCATATTTTAATTAATTTACATTAATAAAAAGGTTAAGTTGCTATCAATAAATTGTTGTACCCAGAAACGTCGTCAAGACAACGAGGCGAACAAAGTGAACAACGACCTGCGCGCTGCCGTGGTGTGCGTGTTGGGCCACGTGGACACCGGCAAGACGAAGATCTTGGACAAGCTGCGGAGGACCAACGTGCAGGACGGGGAGGCGGGCGGCATCACGCAGCAGATCGGCGCCACCAATGTGCCCATCGAGAATATTAAGGAGCAGACTCGACATGTCAAAGCGGTGAGGATTTTTACAAGTCGTTGTTTTTTTACTATTTGATTTTTACCAGAGACGACTGCTTATCTAAAACCTCTATGCTATCAACTAGTATATCTAAAACACCTATGCTATCAACTAGTATATCGCTGTATTATTATTGTTATTTATAAAGAGAAAAGTTTAGTTTTTATTTTGTATTTTGTTTGTGTGTAATGGATAAACTCAAAAAATACTTAACTGATTTTAAAAACTCTTTCATCATAAAAAGCTATATTATCAGCGAGTAACTAGTTTTTTTTTTTAAATGATTTCTGTACGAAAATTGCAATAATGCAGCCCAAGGTATTAAAAATTTGCCTGTAAAAGACATTATTTGGCGTGAGCTGCGAAAATTATTGATGATACATAAAATAAGGGATCGCACTCATACTATGTTATTCGTACAAGGGGTCTTCAAAATACCACGCTCGGTCACACGGGCGGGGGAGGGGAGCTAAGTTTTCGTCACTTAGTCAATATCCTCTAGGGAAATCTCGCCCTTTTAAGAGCTATATTCAAATATGGCGTGCAGCGTTTAGCGCTCTTTAAACTCACAGTTGGCAAAACTGACACACATATGCAGGGATGTCTACTGATTTAAAATTAACCTTCATTTACCTTCCTCAAATAAAGATTTTGTGTATGGCAAACCTTTTAATATTTCTATATTAAAAAAATAGCCCAAGAACTCCAAAAACAATATGTTTTTACATAAGTTCTTCTTGATAATATTTTTGTAATTGTTGGTATGCACAAGACAAATATGAGCCATTTATTTTTTACTTTATGTTTCCAAAAAATGTTTATAAAACTATATTTATAAATTACTACGTGAAAACTTTGGGCTAAAAATATACTATAGTAAATACACTTGGCATATACTACGGGTGGTCATCGAGGGGGGGAGGGGGTAAGAAATGGGTTACGTAGTATGGGTATCCCTAATGTACTACATATATAAAGTACTCATTATTACCCACAATAAAGTACCTGAGGCTATATGCTAAGATAGCATCATAGTTAAGAGGCCCTTCCCGGTCCGTCTATTGTCAGCGCGAGCATGATCGAAAAGATTATTGTTTCATCCAGCGCAATGTTTGAAAAAGAGGCAAAGCGAAAAGATAGAGATAGCGTTTGAACGCTCGGTTGGCATTCGGCAACTTCCGCTTTATAACAATAACAACATTGAACGAAAAATTGTGTGCGGAAATTTCATAAAACTTGTTCCAGGAAATACGTGTTTTTGAGTAGTCCTTATAGGTTTGTGAAATTAATGTTTTTCATTACAATCTCCATTACATTTGCGAAGCTTCTACCAAGATGTTTTCTTTATTTTTACAATTTATGACTACATTATGAACGGCCAAAGTTCAGGTAAAATTCGTGCGAAAAAGCAGATTTTTGAGGCTTATACTGAATTTGTTTCTCCAAATCTCAATTTTTTGCTTTCGTAGAAACCTAGACACAGTGCACGAGATACCTATTTGTTCGAAAATTTCTAAGAAAGATGTATTACAACTCCATAATCACGTACGAGCTTTTTTATGAAAAAAACTTAGCTTAGCTTAGTGCGAAGTGTCGCTAGTGTATTATAATAATTGAAAGGAAAAAATTGTTAGGGGTTTATGCGCGGTTCATGCTTTTTGACAAATAAGCCGCCGGTACTACACGCACTATTATCATTATTATTGTTATTTATTGTGCCGCGCATAAATCAGTTCAGGGATTAAATCAAATCACTTATTTGTAATGACAATCTCAAATCGACGTTTTAATATCTACCGTTGGTTGCTTGACGTATGAGGTAGTGCTGGCCTCTGGTGTCAGAGGATGTCAGGTCGCCCGGGACCTCTGACATGGCTTAACGACTGCTATGCGAGCGATGCTAGCCTAGTGGTATACTAGTGCGACTTAGAACCCAACGATACTAAGTGCGTTTCTAGGCTCCGCACCAATGACTTTTCTAAGCTATATGCGGTTTTTCATCGCTCCGAGCTTCGGAGGGCACGTTAAGCTCGGTGCTGTTGATTAACATCTTCGTGAATTGATCCAATAATCAAAACCCTATTTTTATAATGTTCCTGCAACATATAGATTTCAGACATATATATATAACCGATTATGGAAAAGTTACACCAACAACTGCTGGTGCTATCAATGTTTCTTGTAGAAAATCTAAAAGGCTATTACAATTTCCAGGTGAATGAGATAGCGTTCAAGCTGCCCGGCTTGCTCATCATCGACACGCCCGGCCACGAGTCTTTCAGTAATCTGAGGAACAGAGGCTCCTCTCTCTGTGACATTGCTATTCTGGTAAGTACAAGTGCACACAACCTGCTAAACATAATTAATGTATAATTTTATTAGCTGCTGCTTCATGCTTCTTCCAAGCATGTTGGGCGAGAAATCTTACTAGCTTTTGACAATGAGCTAGTCGCACTAAAATGCAAGCTGGAACTGCCGATTTCATGTCTCTGTAGTACACGTCTTAGGAGAAACTATGAAACAAATTACTTCTATAAAAATCACTACTAAAACTATGTCGTTCGGATAATCATTGGCACCCTCTTTCTACTGGACTGAAGTGTAATTTCTACATACGGCCAAGTGCGAGTCAGACTCGCGCACCGAAGGTTCCGTACAAACATGTTTTTTTGTTGTTGTATTTTTACTTCAAATTTACGGTTTTCAGATTTTTCCTTTTACTTGTGCTATAAGACATTGCTTCTTGCCAAATTCCATGATTCTAGGTCAACGGGAAGTACCCTACAGGTTTTGATTCTCATGCAAAATATGCGGCATAAACGGCTTTATTTTGATTGCGTTGACTTGCTGTTGCTCCAAGAAATTGTAGACATGAATTTGATATTAATTACACCTTGATATCTCCAAGTGTTTCTCAAAAAATGGTTCTCATCAGATCAGATCAGACAGACGGACAACAAAAAGGTAAGGTCTTATAAGGGTTCCTTTTGAGGGAGGGAATCCTAAAAATGAGAGAGAGTACATTTCATCAAATCAAGCTCTATTAACGCACCTTTGGAGACCTAAGTGCAGCTAAGGTGTGTGTTCATAAATGCTGTTCACCATCATCAGCAACGAACCTCCCCCATAGAACGCCACAACAATCGGTAGCTCGCTGATTGCAACCAGCGCTCCCCAAGTCTCACGTCGTCAATAAACCTCAGGGCGGGGGAGGGGCAACGAGTTAGGGAGGGTAGGTGGATTGCGGTAGAGGAGGTGTGGGGGAAGATGGGCGACTACATACTCCGCACCTCCCCCACGTCGAGGACCGTCCTACGTTCCCTCTTCCTGTGCATGGTCGCCACTCAAAAACCTTTTTTCTGGCGCTATGTGTATGTATTCATCACTACAACTTGCTAATTCTAAGCACTGTCGGTATTTCCTCATTTCAGAGAAACGCAAAGAATGGCACATGATGCTTTTATACGAATTCGTTTCCAGGTGGTAGACATAATGCACGGTCTCGAGCCGCAAACCATCGAGTCGATAAACATGCTGAAGCAGAAAAAGACTCCGTTCATAGTGGCCCTGAACAAGATCGACCGCCTGTACGACTGGCAGAGCGCGCAGAGGAAGGACGTGCGGGACATCTTGAAGCTGCAGCAGCACAACACTCAGCTGGAGTTCGACAAGCGAAGCAAGGACGTCATCGTTCAGTTTTCGGAACAGGTCAGAATTTGTACTTGATATACATTTTTAGAAGGTTTTAGCCGTGGTAGCTGAGGGGATTACTAGAGCGTGTTAGATTCCAATGATAAAGGGTTTGGTCCTCTGCTCTATTATTTTTAAGCAATATGCGGTTATGCATCGCGTCTCGATTGTCTGTGTTACATAGGATAGCTTAAAAAAACTGACTACTGTAGTCACAAATGACATCTCATCTTGGTTATAAGCAACATTTGACTTTTGTCTTGTGACTGTGCCTTTGCCGTTTGCCCTACGCCCTTCTCCTAGCTCTTCCTCCCTCTTTCTCCTCCCTACTCCCTTCTCCTCCCTCCTCCCACACCCCTTCTCCCTCCTCCCTTTACCCTTCTTCTCCCTTGTTCCATATCACTCCCACAATAGCGCGCTCTACCCCGGCTTCCTGTTACACGGTTTCACAGTTACATATTGTTACGCTTTTCACGAAATCACTCCCATATATTTTAGAAAAGCGAGAGGAAAAGTTTTACACATAAAAAATTGTGTCCGTGGTACTCTGAACTAAAATATAAAAAACACGGAACCATCATGACGGGTATCAAATCCAAGAGCTTTAAAAATACAGTTTCAAAAATATATAACACTTGTGGCAATAGTGAACAAAACTTTCATTTCAAGAAATCGGTTTTGTGTCGACATTTCAGCTTGTCGAGTTTCGTCCCATTCATTAACATTAATCGTGTTTATCTTCCAGGGTTTGAACGCAGCTCTGTTCTACGAGAACCCAGACCCGCGCACGTACGTGTCCCTGGTGCCGACCAGCGCCGTGACGGGCGAGGGCATGGGCAACCTGCTGGCCATGATCGTGCAGGCGTGCGAGGGACCCTTGCACAAGCGGCTGGTCTTCTCGGACCAGCTGCTCGCTACCGTGCTAGAGGTAAGGAACTATTGTACTCTTCTTTTTATTACCCGACTGCGCAATTGACGGTAATGTGTTTATCAGCCTATGTATGTCTCTTTCTGGTGCTCTAAAGACAGTCACGTACGTCAGTTACGTCAAACGATTTCTCATAATCTTGCGACATGACATTAGTCAAAATTTGATATGGCTACAACCAGACGCCATTATAGTGAAAAAGAAGAAAAAAAAACGACGACCTAAGTTAAGTGCGGATACGAGCACGTATTAACGAATACGCCTGGCCTCAGACCAAATGCTCATCATACGAGGCACTTCTGCACAACAATACGACACAGTAAAACCTGTTATAAGACAAACGTTGTTGAACAATGTATTTATTAAATCTATTTTGGGTTCCTTATTGACTAAGAGGAAACCTTATAGCTTTTTAATATTTTATCGTATTTATATTCTAAAAATATAAATTTATTCTGTTCAGTAAATGTATACTTGCATATGCACACTATCGTTCATTAATGTTCATGTTCTCGCTTTCTAATCTAAGGCTGCCTGGAAGAGATCGCTGCTTAGTGATAAGGCCGCCGATTGTACTATTTTAAGTTCATTGTTAATGTGCCATATTTTAAGTTTCTTTAGTGCAATAAAGAGTTATCTATCTATCTATCTATCTTATAGTTTCATAATAATTATTTTATATCCTTTAGAGTGGGGTCTCGTTTAAAATGTATTTGAAAATAATAATGAGATTTCTTTGACAGTTTACTAAATATTTGACTATCTTTTTGATTGAGTTGCATGCCCCTCTCCCCACTCATATTTTTGGTTATGTACTCATAAAGTACGACACGACTTGGGCGGTTTTATTTAAAAGTCACATTTGTATCAATTGACACGAAAACAAGAAGTGCATAGTATGGGAACAGAACTTATTGTATGTTTTCTATTATCAGGTGAAAGCCATCTCAGGCCTGGGCACGACCATAGACACCATCCTGATAAACGGCACCCTTCATGAGGGTGACACGATGGTGCTCGCCGGCACGGACGGGCCCATTGTCACACAGATCCGATCTCTGCTGATGCCGCAGCCCATGAAGGAACTGCGTGTTAAGGTGAGTGTACAAACCTAATACAGACCAACAACTAACTAGCTACCAACTGTGGCGAACTTTATGGTCGGTGTGAATATAGGCGCGAGTCGTGCGCAGTTACTTGCTTCTGTCCAGTACCGGGAATTTTTATAACAAGAGAATAACAATGTAAGATCTGATGATCGTCAGTCGCGGTACGGGGCGAGTTAAGTTCAACGGGAATATACAAGAAACAGGCGGGGTGAAGCGCACACTCTCAAATCGGTCAATTGCTCAACTCTGAGCGGTGTGTAGCTGAGGATAATCTTAAGTGGCTGGCCGAGGATGAATTGTCCATATTGTACCGGTCGGCTAAACTTACACCCCCCCCCCCCCCCCCCCAATCCGTTTCCCCGTTCCATTCCCCAGACGTTTTTTGTATGGCCTTTATGTCAAAAGCTAACGGACAGTAAGCTGAAACGGGACCGGCAGCATAACGTGCCCTCTGAAGCACAGAACGATGGAAAACCGCACATAACTTTGGTGAAACAAATAGTATAATACATAATATAATATACAGGCTGAATTTTTCAAGTGGGCGTGGTTGGCTGAATCAGAAACTATGAGGAATAGCGAAAAGGAGTAACGGGCCCGATTTTGATGAAAACTAAAACTGCATCTTTGGATTTTTGAAAAAAACAATATTCCTAGGCAGGAATCGAACACGTTGATTTTGAAAAAAAAAACACACACTGTATTATTACACCATTCCATAGTGTCGCTAATAAGGATTGAATTCTGGGAAGAAATGACATACGGCAAACTTAAGGAAAGACCTAATTTTTAACAAAAATAGTTAAACCATAACTGATTAATTGTTCAAAATGATGACCGTTGTTTTCAATACATAATAATAATATATTCGGGACATTTCCACACCAATTATCTAGCCCCAAACTAGGATACCCTGTGCTATGGGCACTAGATAACGGATAAACATACATAGATAAGAATATTAACATCCATGACTCGGAAACATGATTGCACCTTGCAGGATTCGAACCCGCGACCGTTCGATTTCGTACCTAGGATCTCTAGCCACGAGACCAACCGGACCAAGGATCAAGGATTGTACTGCATTCAGTATTAAAATATTATTGATTCCGCTTAGAATATTTTCCAAAGTTCGTTTCAAGTCATCAATTGCATTATACGTGTCTTTGTAGATTTCGTTTTTTACATACCCCCAGAGAAAATAATCTAAGGGGGTAAGATCCGGTGACCTCGCTGGCCACGGCACAGGACCATAAATTGCGATAAAGTGTTCACCAAACTGCTGAATCAACATCTCTTTTACTATACGACTATTAATACGAAACAGTACGCAAACAGTTAGTAATAATCAACGAAACGTGGAACAAAATCTAAATTATTGGCGCCAATACTCTACGTTCTAATTTCAATTGTTAACATTTTTTTCTTTTACTGTGGCCTTTAACCGCGAAGACATAATAAAAATTTGAAATTAGAACATAATGTTGTGAAGATGACCGCGCTGCGGGTCTGTGTTGAGAAAAATATTGAGCATCATTTCGGACAAGGTACAGGTAATGCAGGTATAAATTAAAACAAAAAAAAAAAAAACAACATTTTCCTTAAGTTTGCCGCATGTCATTTCTTCCCAGAATTCAATCCTTATTAGCGATACTATCGAATGGTGCAATAATACAGTCTGTGTTTTTTTCCAAAATCAACGTGTTCGATTCCTGCCTAGGAATATTGTTTTTTTTTTTCAAAAATCCAAAGATGTTGTTTTAGTTTTTATCAAAATCGGGCCCGAGACTCCTTTGAGTACTTTTCGCTATTCCTCATAGTTTCTGATTTAGCCAACCACGCCCACTTGAAAAATACACCCTATATAATAGTATAATAAATATAAGTAACAAATAAAATTGGTGCGGAGCCTATCACCGAACACGGTTTCATTGTATTCTAAGTTGCTCTATTGAACCGTTAGGCTACCACCGCTCCACACCATGGTATACACATACACACATTTACATACACGGATATCTATACAGTGGTGAGCCCGACGTGACTTGTAACATTTCCTCCTGATACTATAGAATGCCTACATCGAGTACAAAGAAGTGGTGGGCGCGCAAGGAGTAAAGATCGCCGCCAAAGAGTTGGAGAAGGCCATCGCCGGCCTCAACCTGCTCGTGGCGCAGAAACCTGACGAGGTTGATATATTGACGTAAGTACCACCAATGTGTTAATTCTCGTGTATATGCGACTGGCTATGGTATATTGCAGTCCTATCGTGGGGCTTCGGGATGAATTAGAGATGGCTGGCTAATTATACACCGTGACCTTGAGTCCGGTATTTTTCATAAATGTATGTACTCAATCCATGCAACAGAATGTGTCTGTAGCAATAAGTAGGCAAAGTAAATAACAAATAAAACATAAAACTAGGCATTATTAAATTAGTCAACATTCAAACTTGTTATCCCTGTGACATGAGAAACTCAATAATAGCGATCGCGCGCCTGGCGGAGCACCCGCGCCGCGGCGGCCGTGTAGCGTGCTCAGTGAAATAGACACATAAGCTGAAGGGCAATTTTTTTTATTTTTTTTATTGTACCTTTCTAAATAATGGACTGAATACATTCATTGCTGGCCCTAGATATATTTATTTAATTATTTAATACTTTATTGGACCAAGAAAGTACAAAAGGAGGACTTAATGCTAATAATAATTCGTACCAGTGATCCATATAATGGTACATGAGAATGGATGCAGGAGAGGATAAAAAATAGCGTTTGTTGGCAACGACACTACCAGCCGCACTACCAGCAGTGTCGGTGTAGAAAGCAGAAACACAACTAAAATTTTAAAGCGAAGTTACGAATAATAATAATATAACTACATAATCATTATAATAATACATACATTTATAAAGTCTTAAAAGGTTACTACTATAATTAGATAATATAAATAATACATATAGATAAAATACACACATTACTTTTCAAAATAATTGAGGTAATGAGGTATATACCCTCATTCTTTCAAAGAAAACCGTACTCTGAGTTGTGCATACACTACTAGGCTGGTACGTAAAAATGTCTTCAATATGTTTTAAGTGTTGTTTTTATACTCCAGGGAAGAAGTAGCGCGGGAACTGAAGAGCGCCCTTTCTTCCATCAAGCTGTCGGACCGTGGAGTGTACGTGCAGGCATCCACTCTCGGCTCTCTAGAGGCTTTGCTGGAGTTCCTCAGGACTAGCAAAATACCTGTAAGTATAGTCGTCTGTGAAAAGTATCTGAAGTTCGTGAATTTTTGTGAGGTAGGAAATGTTGCAACTACAATTGACGCTACTATGCACTGTATAAAGAGCTAACTATGCGCTAGAGAAATAATCTTGCTTAGTCTTTGTCTATAGTTTGGCGCCGGCTTGAAAACAGTGTTTAGTTTGAGTCCTAACACTCTCACCGCCAAGCATACTTATTATGATGTACGAGTACAGCACGCCATAGAGGACACCGGTGGACATACAATAGTACGCTGGCGCGCGCCGCTTTTAAAAACTGCTAACTTCTGTGGCACGCCATACGGGAAGCAAAAGTAAAAAAAAATAGCTGGATGGCCGCTGTGACCCTTAGATTTCATATAAGTTTTATTACGCGTGGCTTAATGCAGTAGGAAAGATAATTTAAAAGATGAACTATTCGTTTAATTTCCATGACATTAAAAAAAGAACGAAGTAAATAGCTTAATTATTATAAAATTTATAAAAGACTAAACATTGTATATAAAAACAGAAAATAAATCAAGAGTTTATTCATTTTTCAGTATAAAAAGGTGCTAATTATACGAAAATCTATTAAAAAATATTTGGTATGCGCTTTATCAATGCTATTAAAGCCACCGTTAGGCGTTGTGCGGCAAACTAGACAGATAGTGTGTGTGTTTTAATTAAATATTTCTCGCTTTGAAACTTGTTTTTTTTAAGGCTGATAGCTTGGATCACTTTCAGAGAAAATTATGTCGAGAAATATTGAGAAAACTTAGAATTTTAACCTTGAACTGACAAATCTCTATGAGTCTCTATGAGATTTGTCAGTTGCCTGCATGCATGCGGCGATTACTTTGTAATATAAACGATAGCAAACTTTTAGGCGCAAGTAAGTTTCGTTTTGCATAGTAACTTGACATGCTCATGTCTTTGTGGCACCAATCTTAGTCCTCATTGACTGAAAACAGCACTTTTTTTTGTAAATTATATTTCTTGTTTGTACCTAATGTTTTATTATTCTCGTTTCAGTACTCCGCCATCAGAATAGGTCCGGTGGTGAAGCGTGACGTGATGAAGGCGTCAGCCATGTTGGAACACGATTCGCAGTGGGCCACGATACTGGCGTTTGATGTTAAGGTAAATAACAATATATCCACTACTAAACTCAACTATGGAGCAAATTAATAGAAGATTCTACTAAATGTATTGAATTTGTACACACATTGTATTTTTACCAGACTGCGCTGCGCAAAGGACCGGTAATGTGTTTATTAGTCTATGTATGTATGTATGTATGTATGTATGTCTGTTCCTTTGTGGTACTATATAGACCAAACGCGTGGATCGATTTTGATGATTCTTACGTCAATCGTTTTGTCTTAATCTTACGAGTTAAAGACATGACATTAATTAAAATTCAATATGGCGGCAACTAGACGCCTTATTTTGAATAAGAAAAAATGAAAGTCGACTATATCAAGTGGGGGGTTATCATTGAATAGGTATTTGAAAATCATCTTAAGGGTTCTCTTATAATTTTTCATATAACGATTTGAAGTTGGTTAGGAGCCATTCTCACTAATTCTTAAACTAAATAGTTTAAAATAAAAATAAATTATTATGAAAACAAAAAGTCCGCAGTCGAAGGCATGCGGAGTAGCTCGCCAGGTTCTACCTGATCCTGTCAAAGGAGAAATGAAATGCATGATGCCTCCGAATGCATCTTATATTTCAAAATCACAAATCTATACCTTGTTTGCGCCTTTTTAGTTTTGTTCACAGTCGGGGTTTTTACAAAAATAATAATAATTTTAATGTACAAAAATACATTATTATGAAAACAATTTCATAATAATGTATTTTTATTCATATTACAGTCATAGTTATTGCTAAAAGTATAAGATATTGTCATGATGACAATTTTTGCTTCAGTTATCGAAAGGCCTGTGAAAATTTCCAAAATTGTAACATGTTATTGGTCTAAAATCTAAAATAACTGGCCATCCCTTAAAAGGAGAAAGCATGTTTGCCTCTTTTTATTTTTGTTCATCATCATCATGAGCCTATATCTGTTCACTGCTGGACGTAAGCATCTCCTAATGCACTCCACTGAGTTCGGCCTTCAGCTCTCCTCATCCATTTGTTCGTGACCGAGTTTCTTTTTTTATCGTTTATTTGTTTGTTTCCAGATCGAGCGCGATGCCCAAGAGATGGCAGACACTCTCGGCGTGAAGATCTTTGCTGCCGACATCATTTACCACCTGTTCGACTCGTTCATGGCGTACCGTGAGGAGCTCAAGCAGCGCAAACGCGAGGAGTTCAAGCATATTGCTGTGTTCCCTTGCAAGCTGAAGGTTTGTACTGAAGCTTTTTACGCAATGTATTTGAACATATCCGCGGCCAACAACATCTCGTTGCCGGGTTCTCTCACGACTCAAATCTTCTACCACCTGTTCGACTCGTTCATAGCGTACCGTGAAGAGCTCAAGCAGCGCAAACGTGAGGATTTCAAGCACATTGCTGTGTTCCCTTGCAAGCTGAAGGTTTGTACTGAAGCTTTCTACGCAATGTATTTGAATATATCCACGGTCAACAACATCTCTTTGCCGATGTTCTCTCACGACTCAAATCTTCTACCACCTGTTCGTCTCGTTCATAGCGTATCATGAAGAGCTCAAGCAGCGCAAACGTGAGGAGTTCAAGCACATTGCTGTGTTCCCTTGCAAGCTGAAGGTTTGTACTAAAGCTTTCTACGCAATGTATTTGAATATATCCACGGTCAACAACATCTCTTTGCCGATTTTCTCTCACGACTCAAATCTTCTACCACCTGTTCGACTCGTTCGTAGCGTACCGTGAAGAGCTCAAGCAGCGCAAACGTGAGGAGTTCAAACACATTGCTGTGTTCCCTTGCAAGCTGAAGGTTTGTACTGAAGCTTTCTACGCAATGTATTTGAACATATCCGCGGTCAACAACATCTCTTTGCCGACGTTCTCTCAAGAATTAAATCTTCTACCACCTGTTCGACTCGTTCATGGCGTACCGTGAAGAGCTCAAGCAGCGTAAACGTGAGAAGTTCAAGCACATTGATGTGTTCCCTTGCAAGCTGAAGGTTTGTACTAAAGCTTTCTACGCAATGTATTTGAACATATCCGCGGTCAACAACATCTCGTTGCTGACGTTCTCTCATGACTCGAATCTTGTACCACCTGTTCGATTCGTTCATGGCGTACCACAAGTTATTCTATGCAACTATTTCGGACACTCTTTTGTTCACCTGATAGTAAGCCTGCCCATAATTATTGCAGTGCCACTCAGAACGTGGCAATGCGTTGTGCTCTGAGATATTAGTTTTATGTCCAGTAATTTCGATGGAACAGTGCCTTTCAAACATGTACACTACAAGTTTCACAGTAACCAATAATTATAATAAAGAAGTAAGTAACAAAAAGTCTGTACAACGAAGATAATTTAAAAAAATGGTCTCGGCTGACTTATAAGGCAAGAAAATAACATATTTTTAAATAACGTCTATCTGTTTGTTTGTTCTCGAATCATGTAAAAACCACTGGATCGATTGCGATGAGGTTTGAATGCTTAGGGCTTGACTTAACAACTGGGCTACATGGTATCTCAATGCGATGAGTAGGAGCCGAGCAATCGATGAAAAGCGATTTGACGTCTGAACGAAGTTTTGTGAAATTTGGTACATTGTACTTTTTAGCCCTGGAATAACACATACATTACTTGTAACCCAGATAAATCACCACGCGGACAAAGTCGCGGGCACAGCTAGTAAGTAATATAAAAATCATACTTTACTCACTTGATAATATTTTCTTTACACAGATCTTGCCACAGTTCGTGTTCAACTCACGTGACCCCATCGTGGCCGGTGTGATGATCGAAGCCGGAATCGTCAAGGAGGGCACGCCTATCTGTGTGCCTAGCAAAGAGGTGAGGCCAAATCACAGATTCAACTTTCTTCAATCAACACGGTGTTGATTGAGTTAGTTCAACTAAGCTGCCAAGATGGCGTTACCGTCCGTGTAAGACTGATTTAGAAACTGAGAGAAAAGTTTGGATGGCAGTGTAGTGGTCATCGAGCCGAATTGGTTAAAGGCATGTGTCGCGCAGAGGCACGGATGTTCCGGGTTCGAGTCCCGTCCGTTATCTAAATTTAACCATTAGAAAATTATTTGATATTGTTCCGACCAGGGCTTCGGATAAAATTTATTTACGCCAATTAAACCAAAACTTAGCACATTTATAAGAGAATTTTTTGACTGAACTATACACAATAATCACAACAATGAAATCAACTTTAGTACTGAATATTCGCTTCGAATCACTTAGATGTTGCTCGTTTCGTTGCCAAGTCAAGACGGTCCGCTCAGCCGACGCCTGTCGCTTTTATACCCCGCGTCGCGCCGCGCACATATCGCGCGTGCTCTGGAAATTTTCCGTAGGCACTAGGACACACATTGCGTCATCCAGAACCGGCTTCTAGAGCATTCTCGTACAAACTGGAGACGTCTAGCACCTTCCACTACATCCCATTACAATACAAGCTTCTCGATCACTCTAGTTCGATTCTTCTAGAATCTTCCATTGACCTAATGTTATTATAAAAATCGACCGGCGTAACAATATTGTTACGAGCTGGGGTTCGCTTAAAATTAATGTACGCCAATTACACCAAATATTAACAACTTTATTCGAAAGACCACAAAGAAATTAAAACGTCAAGTAATACTCAGACACTCTTTAACTCTACTGTACACACTAATCAATCATCACTGAATACTCGCTTCGTTACGTTCCGAATGCCAAGTCAAAAACTGTCCCAGGCAGCCGAAGCGCGCCCTATTTATACCGCGACAGAAGTTTCCAGAAGGTACTCGTATGTACTAGCGGTAATCGGTAGGTATTTCAAACTTTCAAGGCCGGCGGCGCCTCTAATGTAGCCGCTTCGCGCCGCGCCTGTAGGGACCTAAGGCCGGCGGTGCCTTTAATGTTGCCGCGCCCGTAGGTAAATACCTACCGCGCGCTCTGGAAACTTCTGTAGGTACCTACTTTCCACTGGTGTGTTCCAGAAGGTTCCTGTAGATGTAGGTATTGCGTCATCCGACCAAGGCTCCTCGAACATTTTCGTACCTACTGTTTTTTAAGAATCGACCGGCGTAACAATATGTTATCGCTGAGCAGGTGTCAATACTAAAATCATAACAGTAGTTTATGAACCGGTTGCATAATGAGGGTTATTAAAACACGAGAGTGAGTTTATAAAACGAGCCGTAGGCGAGTTTTTTAATAGTATCACTCGAGTGTTTTAATACCTAGTTATGTGCCGTTTCATACACTACTTTATCTATACTCATGCAATAGGAACTTACTTTTAATGAAACATATATTTGTCGTAATATTTTCTTGATTTTGCTGGTAAATGCTCGTTCGTCATGTTCGTTGCTGTTTCTGTGATGTCAGGTGGAGTCAAATTCACCTCACTAACACTGCTGTCGGACATTTTTAATCAGGATAAAACTTTTGATCAACAAAAACACATACCTAACACATTAAATTAGTTAGGTAAATAAATGTAAAGTAAATTATGGCGCCAAAATCCAATCCACAGCGAATACGCACTCGTATGGTCTAACACGCGCCGCCATAGATAATAAATGGCGAAAACCCCTGTCGTGCGGAGCCAAAACGGTGCTTTTATAGGGAATAAGTTATAATATAACATTGTTTAGTTCAAAACACAGTCATATTAAAGGCGCAACCATACAGCTTAAAGAGATAAGAACCACTTATACAAACTTACGACTCAATTAAGCTGTTTTTCGACATGCTGTAAACTTATTTGGAAACAAGCTAACATAGTTGCGAAACAAGAAGGAGCATTGTATCGACTTACCTCCAATATCGGGCGCGCGTTAATAGTTAACTTGCAATATCAATTCCCTGGATATCCATCTATATTGTTGTATAATTATTATTCATCTAATTATTACTTATGGAATGCATTCAAATTTGAATTTGAAGAGAACAATGAAAAATGAACAATATATGTGTATGGCCACTATCTTGATGTAATCTTTACCCACAGTTCCTAGAAATCGGCATCGTTTGACCACTATCTTACCTGATGTACCCTTTACCCACAGTTTCTTGATATTGGCATCGTTTGACCACTATCTTACCTGGTGTACTCTTTACCCACAGTTCCTAGATATCGGCATCGTTTGACCACTATCTTACCTGATGTACCCTTTACCCACAGTTTCTTGATATTGGCATCGTTTGACCACTATCTTACCTGGTGTACTCTTTACCCACAGTTCCTAGATGTCGGCATCGATGGACCACTATCTTATCTGATGTACTCTTTACCCCACAGTTCCTAGATGTCGGCATCGTGACGTCTATTGAAGTGAACCACAAGCAGGTGGAAACGGCGCGAAAGGGACAGGAGGTGTGCATCAAGATAGAACCCATCCCCGGAGAGTCGCCCAAGATGTTCGGACGGCACTTTGACGAAACTGATTTCCTAGTCAGCAAGGTCAGTCCACTACACACGCTACTGTAGGGTACATACACCACTGCAGGGCCTGTAGGTTACACACTACTGTACTTTGTGGTACACACCACTGTAGGATTCACTTCACTGTATGGTACACGCCATTTTATAGTACACACCACGGTAAAGTATACAACACTGTAAGATCAAACCACTGTAGGATACACATATCTGTATGGTACACACTACTGTAGGATACACACTACTGTATGGGACACACTACAGTAGGATACATACCACTGTAAGATACTGTACGGTCTCTTATTATGCCGTACACGCTTTGATGATGATGTTAAAGGAAAGACTTGGTATGATTTTTAAATATATTATCGAGCAGTAAACTTGTTAATCTAAATGAGAAAGCGCGATTGATGGAATGGTTGGTCGCGAACTGTTGAATTTTGGCCGCGAGCGTGTAAACTGCACATGCAGCAGAACGCAGAGTTCAATGTACAGCTGGTTCCGTACTGATACACACCACTGTAAGATACACAGATACACAGTTCTGTATGGTAGTCATCACTAGGGCGTAGGGTACACAAATAGCTGTAGGGCTCTCAGACCACTTTATGGTAGACCGACCACTAGAATACACACGCCACTGTTGAGTGCACAAACCACCGTTGAGCACATAAACACTGTAAGGTACCCACGCCACTGCAGGGTAGGCACACCGTTGTGGGGTAGGTATACACACCACTGGTAGGATAGGTATACAATACACACACATTTCGACGATCACGATCTTAAAACAGATTCGTCCTGTGAATATCGTGTCCATTTTAGCTTTTTCCAGATAGATAAACTACTAGAACATGACACCTTGATGGAAAAAATAAATGTTTCTATCAACGTATTTGTGACAATAATAATTCGATTACTTCACACAGTGCGTCTTGCAAATCGCAAGTGCGCTCGTACTCTTAGTTAGAAACTCTTTTTACGTACTAAATTCTGTCGAAATATACATGACTCTTATGACGTTTGCTGAGGGGATACAAAGATGCAAGTGATGGAATACAACATAACTTTCATATCGATAAAATTATAGCCACGTGTGTGTCTTACCGTAATGTTATCGACATATGAATATGTTGTGCGCAATAATCGCTATTAAAATTTATATTATACCAACGCTATGCTTAATACACTTTGTCTAATAGACGTTCATAGTCTATTAGACAAAGTGGAAGATGGAAGAGAGCTTACAAAAAAAAAAGACGTGAATTTTAATAGATATGATTAAAAATCAATGTTTCATGCTTAAATATATTAATCAACATGAAAAAAAAACAACTATTTAATCTGAAATTTGATTTTTCATAAACAAGCTGGTCAACATGCACAGACCATATAGGAGATATGGGATTCGGCGAGAATTTCAGAACAACCAATAGTTATAGCACGGTACTTTAGTGTTTGACATTTTTTTATTTTCTGACTGCTTAAACATTACTATGCCTGGATTATTCGATTATTTAACCAAAGAGGTTATAGTATTACGCTTAGAGTAAGCGTTATACAACTTCTTTGTTTTAACCATTAATTTTATAATTGAAGCTTATACTTCCACATAAAATATTTATATATTAATGTATTATTCGGATTCGGACAGAAGGTATTTATCTAGCTTTCCAAGTACTACAGTATTAACAGAATCATTTTAAGTACATTAGTATTACGCTTAGAGTAAGCGTTTTAAAACTTCTTTGTTTTAACCATTAATTTTATAATTAAAGCTTATACTTCCACATATTTATATATTAATGTATTATTCGGATTCGGACAGTAGGTATTTATCTAGCTTTCCTAGTATTACAGTATTAACAGAATCATTTTAAGTACATTAGTATTACGCTTAGAGTAAGCGTTATAAAACTTCTTTGTTTTAACCATTAATTTTATAATTAAAGCTTATAATTCCACATGTTTATATATTAAAGTAATATTCGGATTCGGACAGTAGGTATTTATCTAGCTTTCCAAGTACTACAGTATTAACAGAATCATTTTAAGTACATTAGTATTACGCTTAGAGTAAGCGTTATAAAACTTCTTTGTTTTAACCGTTAATTTTATAATTAAAGCTTATACTTCCACATATTTATATATTAATGTATTATTCGAATTCGGACAGAAGGTATTTATCTAGGTTCCCAAGTATTACAGTATTAACAGAATCATTTTAAGTACATTATTATTACGCTTAGAGTAAGCGTTATAAAACTGTCACGAGGCGGTCCCAGGGTGTGGGTTTGTTCCACTAGCCCCGGGACTAAGCCTCAGTGGACAACATAAAAGGTCAGGAACTATTGGAGCATTTGGTGAATTCCATAAACAGTGGCTTCAAACAAAACGAACACTAACGACGGAATTATATATATATTTACAAGTCTCCAGTTGTAATTAACTTATTTATGTATTTTATAATATTCTTTCGAAAATTACGGTTTTGCTAATGCAATCAATGTCCGAATGACAGGTTATTTGTATATAGAATCAATAATGAACTATCAAAATAAAAAGATATGGATTATGAAAGAAATAAGAGATCAAAAGAGTATTATTATTAAAGAGGTTTGGACCTCGTCACAATACCCCGCCTCCCCGGAGAAAAAAAAAAATTTTGATAGTAAAAAAAAAAATTTTTTTTTTTGGAAGGGTTTTTTTAAAAAAAGAAAAAAAAACGTTGGGCGCCAGTGTCACGTGGCGGTCCCAGGGTGTGGGTTTGTTCCACTAGCCCCGGGACTAAGCCTCAGTGGACAACATAAAAGGTCAGGAACTATTGGAGCATTTGGTGATTTCCATAAACAGTGGCTTCAAACAAAACGAACACTAACGACGGAATTATTATATATATTTACAAGTCTCCAGTTGTAATTAACTTATTTATGTATTTTATAATATTCTTTCGAAAATTACGGTTTTGCTAATGCAATCAATGTCCGAATGACAGGTTATTTGTATATAGAATCAATAATGAACTATCAAAATGAAAAGAAATGGATTATGAAAGAAATAAGAGATCAAAAGAGTATTATTATTAAAGAGGTTTGGACCTCGTCACAAAACTTCTTTGTTTTAACCATTAATTTTATAATTAAAGCTTATAATTCCACATGTTTATATATTAATGTATTATTCGGATTCGGACAGAAGGTATTTATCTAGCTTTCCAAGTACTACAGTATTAACAGAATCATTTTAAGTACATTAGTATTACTCTTAGAGTAAGCGTTATAAAACTTCTTTGTTTTAACCATTAATTTTATAATTGAAGCTTATACTTCCACATATTTATATATTAATTTATTATTCGGATTCGGACAGTAGGTATATATCTAGCTTCCCTAGTATTACAGTATTAACAGAATCATTTTAAGTACATTAGTATTACGCTTAGAGTAAGCGTTATAAAACTTCTTTGTTTTAACCATTAATTTTATAATTAAAGCTTATAATTCCACATGTTTATATATTAAAGTAATATTCGGATTCGGACAGTAGGTATTTATCTAGCTTTCCAAGTACTACAGTATTAACAGAATCATTTTAAGTACATTAGTATTACGCTTAGTGTAAGCGTTATAAAACTTCTTTGTTTAAACCATTAATTTTATAATTAAAGCTTATACTTCCACATATTTATATATTAATGTATTATTCGGATTCGGACAGAAGGTATTTATCTAGGTTCCCAAGTATTACAGTATTAACAGAATCATTTTAAGTACATTAGTATTACGCTTAGAGTAAGCGTTATAAAACTTCTTTGTTTTAACCATTAATTTTATAATTAAAGCTTATAATTCCACACGTTTTTATATTAATGTATTATTCGGATTCGGACAGAAGGTATTTATCTAGCTTTCCAAGTACTACAGTATTAACAGAAACATTTTAAGTACATTAGTATTACTCTTAGAGTAAGCGTTATAAAACTTCTTTGTTTTAACCATTAATTTTATAATTGAAGCTTATACTTCCACATATTTATATATTAATTTATTATTCGGATTCGAACAGTAGGTATATATCTAGCTTCCCTAGTATTACAGTATTAACAGAATCATTAAGTACATAATCCAAATAATTAATTATTAATTTATTATTCACCGACATTGACGAACATTGACAGCTGACAGAGAGTTTATAATTATGTAAGCGTAATTCTCCTCTTTGGTTTATAGTTATGGTCATAGGGGCTTGCTTATTAGGTAGTGCTGCCCTCTAATGTCAGAGTTTTGTCAGGCCGCACGCGGGACTGATATGGCTTTACAACTGCTATTAATCAATGACAAGAAACAAGGTGAAGAGCCTGAGGCATAAGTCAAATTCTAAAGTACCTATTAAGTTTATCTATGGTACAAAATGAAACCATTTATTTCTTTTTCTAAGGTTATATTATATGCCAACAAGTATTAGCAGTATCAAAAGTTGAAAATCCAAAGCCAAGTCAAAATAATCAATATGACAGTACGTGTAGTAGTGCTTCGGTAGGAACATCAAGACTAAACTGAATGATCTTCGTTACATAATCTGTGGACTCGATGAAAATATCGGAGCTCAAGAGAACGTAGCTTCACTATTAGAAAAAAAAACAGCGTCCATGTTTGATGAAATATTGTTTTCTCTTGTCTATAGTTGCCTGTCAATAATTATGAAACTTCATAAGAGTGCTTTTGTCAGGAGTGACTTCTTAGTTTGGTTTTACTGTACCTAAATAAACGCCAGCTTTCCGAGCCATAATTTAAATAACATTCGGGAAAACCCCGCGGGAATACAGGCAATACAATTATATATAATTGTACATATATTTTAGATACGAGTATTTAGCATGAATGAATGATCGTTTATTTTTATTATCAATGGGTTTTACTTACTACGGATAAAACCGATTCAGGTGAAATTCCGTGATTCTTACAATTAATCGATTAGATAACAATTTTCTCAGTATATCACGTAAATGATTCATTCAACTCAACTTGCGAATGAATGACGTAGGTTCTTATATGCCAGGGGACGTTAGTAATTTTATTTATATTATCGAGTTTTGTATAGTATGTTTCAAGCTTCATAGCGAATCGGCTAAAAGATGCGAAAAAAAAAAAATACAGTAGTAGTAGGCAGTGTAAGTAGCGGGTAATAAATTATTACGTGTGATCAAACGTACCTACACGAGTGTGTTTTTATGTTCTCCTAAGATAGAGAATCCAACATTACACTCGAGAAGACACAAAGCGCAAGTTCCTTTAAACATTTCTTTATAATTAGTAACATCGGTGGCCTTGTCGTTAAACGAACTAACGAAGATCTCTTCCGGTAACGGCAACGGTTGGCTGAATAGAGGATAGAGTTAATTATGGCAGTGTGCAGAATTATTGACACTTCCCAAATTACATGTGCATTTGTTTAGTTAATTAGTATAATACTAGGTGTGCACCAAATTTCATCAAACTTCGTTCAAAAGTAAAATCTTTTTTTATGGATTGCTTGGCTTCTACTTACCGGTTTAAGATACCAAGTACACAAGTTGAAAGTGAAAACCTAAGCTATACTACAGTTAAACCGCATCGCAATCGGTCCAGTAGTTTTACTTGATGCGCGAACAAACTGTCAGACTTATTTTAATATTTGTTTATTATCCTTATTGTTCAGACTGTTTGGTACTTACTGCTTTATTATAAGAACTAGCTGTGCCCGCGGCTTTACCCGCGTGGTCATTTCATTTAAAAGTAGCCCATACGCGTTATTCCAGGACCGAAAGTACCTGTAAAGTACAATATACTACATTTCTTCAAAGTTCGTTCAGCCGTCAAATAGTTTTTTATCGATTGCTCTGCATCTAATCATCGGATTAAGATAACAAGTACCTATTCCAGTTTTTATGTCAAACCCTAAGCTATCCAACATTAAAAACCGCATCGCAATCGGTCCAGTAGTTTTTACGTGATTCGCGAACAAACATAGAGACAAATAGAGAGACACGATTTCAAAAAATGCTATATTCTTGTTCAGTACCTTATTTTAAGTACCATAGACCATTTTTTTTATCATCTTTGTACAGACTTTTTCGTTCTTATTGCTTTATTATAAGTATAGATAGCTTGCAGGTTTACTATTCGCACGTTTTATTCAAAGAAGACAATCTATTCTTGATGGCTAGACAGGAGTTACGAAAGAAGTGTCATCCTATTAGAATTACAAATGGATGTCGACGAACGATAAATCCTTTGTTAGGTTGGGTGGTGGAGTCACCCATTTAGGTGAGCACACGGGCGGTAAGAAAACGAAGCGTTTGCATTATAGCAAAGTCTTAACTTCAGTGGGTACTAGCTGCGCCCCGCGGTTTCACACGCGTGTATTGTGATGATGAAAAGTAGCCTATGTGTTAATCCATGATATAAGCAAGATATCCTAATACAAATTTTCATCTAAATCCGTGCATCCGTTTGGGCGTGAAAGAGTAACAAACATGCGCATACAAACTTCTGAAGATAGATGGCGCTAATCGGTTTTTATGTGTTTTATGACGTTTTGTATGAGCTAATGTATGGTGTTCTGCATCGCAGTTACTAAGTTTTCCGCTCGATAATAGAGTATTCATTTTTAATCGACTTCTAAGTGTCGTGTTTGTTTAAGTTTGTTTCCTCGTATCTCTAAAACCACAACAGATTAGGATTTTAAAAAATATAGAAAGTGTAGGGCCCCGATCAGGTCCCATTTTTTTAAAATCTGTAAGCTCTGATTGTCCTGTTTACGACAGTAGCTACACTTCTTTGATTTATAATATTAGTGTGATTATAAGTGCTGAGATTCGAGTAAATATCCAACTCACGGAGTTGTTTGCTTGCTAAGGTTTACTTAGTACTTGTATACTCTTTGGTTCTTATGAACGAGTCCAATATAAAAGTTCCTACTATTAGATGGCGTTGAATGTTTTGAGTAGGATCAAAATCACACTAATATTATAAATCAGAGAAGTGTAGCCACTGGCGTAAACAGGCCAATAATAACTTGGAATTAAAAAAATGAATACTATTTTATGGAGCGGAAAACTTCGTATGCGCGATACAGAACTCCATACTATAAGTGACAGTCCATACAAAACGTCATAAATTGCATAAAAACCGATTAGTGCCCCGGTGTGTTCAAGTCAAGAGTGAATAGGTATCTACTAGGCAAGCGTGCTATACCTTCGACCACATCATCGCTTTCCATCAGGTGTGATCGTGGTCAAACGATTGCCTAGTCAGAAAAAAAAAAAAAAAACTTAGAATTGTGTGTCTATGTTTGTTATTCCTTAACGCTCAAACGGCTGAACGGATTTGGATAAAATTTGGTACCAGGATTGCTTATATCCTGGATTAAACATAGGTTAACAAATTGCCAGTTTCTATACGGCGTGCGCCTTCTTTGGTTTTAAATTTCAAGTGAAGAGGGTTTACTTGGAAGTTTAGCTAATGTTATGTTTACCCGTTTGTCATGCTGTTTAGAATTCCATTTTTTCTTTTTTTGTTATTTTATTATCATGTTATGTTATGTATTTATGTATTCTGTCATATAATATTTAAATATATATATTATATATAATATATAAATAAATATATATATATATATATATATGTATTTCTATGTATATTATAATATATTATTAATCATAAAATAGCATTTAGTATTATTAGAAATTTGATATACTGTTTCCTTCTAGTATTTTTACAACAAATCCTCTCCATCCAAAGGTTGGCTGGAAGAGATCGCTTTTAGCGATAAGGCCGCCCATTGTAATACTTCTTCTACTATTGTTTCTTCATTTGTGTCATTTTTGTTTGTGGCGTGTACAATAAAGAATTTATCTATCTATCTATCTACTTTTCATCATCATCGTAATAATCGGCGCTGGTGAACCCGCGGGGCGCAGCTATTATTATCATATCGAGCGCTGATATTCTTGTTTTTTTTTTAAGGGTACCGTATGTCCGAATGAAAAAAGAACGGATCCCTTATAGGATCACTCGTGTGTCTGTCAGTCTGTGACAGATATTTTGCTCCGAATCTAATGGACCGATTAAGTTGAAACTTGCTACACGTGTGAATTTCTGTGACCCAAACACGCCGTGTGACGTAAATAAATGAATTTTGAATCATTTGTGGGCAATTTGAAAATTAAGAAAATAAAGTTTTGCTAACTGCACCGTGTGACATATCAAATGAAGGGGCTTCCTCGCCTTATCTCTGACAATAAAGCCTAATTTTTGAAAAAATATATAAAATTGTAGTTCTTTACTTATGCATTACATGAAAACCCAAAAGAAGTTTATGGTCTTAAAATAACATGGTAAATCTCTCAATATTGTGAGAATGTAATATATTGCGAGTTCAACTCGCTCTTGTCCGTTTTATTTTTATTATTTGTCTAGCTGTGCTCGTGGTCAAAATTCATGGGTTTCTTTGCTTGGACCCAAATTATTTTTCAAAAATAAAAGTAGCCTAAGTTACTCCTTATAACATCAGCTATCTGCCAGTGAAAGTCCCGTCAATATCGGTCCAGTCGGAGATTAGCCGGAACAAACAGACTGTTAGAAAGACAAAAGAAACAACGCTTTCTTGTTAATAAGTACGTCTAATAGCATTTAGTAAACAGCTATTATTTTGACATTGCAAATAGACACTTCAATTTTATATTGTAGGAAAAGGTAGGATGGTCCCATGCAAATTTCATGAAATAAAATGGTTCAGTAAGATTTAAGATAAAAATCATCCCACCAAAAAATAATTATCCCAGTTTCAACCGCGAGGATGGTTTCAAGTTGTCTGCGTCCTGAAATCCCTTAATAAGCAAGTGTTCGCGTTGCGGTTTATGTTAGAAGACATCTGCAGATGTCGTTGTTTGTCGTGACAATTCTGTTTTTTTATAAAACCAAATGCGGGTAGTTGGAGACAACGCTCGCCCTTCTCGACGCTGACACCCGCTACTTCAGTCTTCTCGTGACCACGATCAATGCAACTTGATAAAAACGTCGAGGTAAATAAATATTAAGTTTTCAGCAAGATTAAGTCCCGTTTAAATATATAACTATGCAATTAAAACGGTGTACTTCATTATTTAGTATTCTTTCGTAAAAAACAACATTTTCAATGCTATACATATCGGTCAGTTAACAAAATCCACTAAAAAATTGAAAAATATGTCGTGTATAATCAAATATATGTACTCTATACATGGTCAAATAACACATTTTTAACACTATAATATTGTTAGCGAATATATTTTTTGTGTCGTTTAATTTTTTATTCGATTTTATAGTATCGCTCGTAACTTATTTAAGTTGCCACCGATACAGAGGTTACAAAAAAATGCATTAGCTATAAAAACTTCAGAAGTAGATATTTTGAACACAGGAAAAGAGATAAATTATCTCTCATGACCTTCGATACTGACTACACACAAGATAAGTCGTAGAATATCAGTTTTGACACAAAAAATTATAATAATATAGCATTCTAGACAGTGCATAAACTTGGTTAGCTTTCGGAATCTATTGCTGCAATTGTACAGCCAGCGAATTAGGTTTTGCAGAGTGTATCCTCAACATAGTTTAGGAGCGAATGTGACAAAAAATATGTATATTATATATATGTATATTTTATATGTAAGAAGTGTGGGGAGACTCCCCACACGATGGAGCGACGACATTGTAGCCATCTAAGGAAGTCGGTGGATGGAAGTGGCACAAGATCGCTCGTCATGGCACTCTTTGGGGTAGGCCCATGTTCAGCAGTGGACTTCTAAAGGTTGACATGATGATGATGATATTTTATATGTGTATTTAGCAACGGCAAAGATGTTTAAAAAGAGACGGATCCCACACCGCCAAATGGAAAGTGAAGCACCCAAGATATGCCGTTCTGTTCGTACGCACAAGCTTACACTTACACCATGTTACGCCGATCGACCGCCACATCGCAGCATTAGCTCGACCTTGTCAGTCAGACCAATACCAGTAGGCGACCATTTGGAGCTTTTGGACCTGAATTTTGGGTCTTATATTGAATCCAAAGCCAAGGTAGCTGCAAAAAAACTTGGTATTTTGTCTAAGGTTAGGCGGTACTTCACACCGGGACAGCTTTTGAATCTTTATCAAGCACAGGTCCGATCTTGTATGGAGTACTGCTGCCACCTCTGGGACGGTTCTGCCAAGTATCAGCTCGAGTCTTTGGATTCAATTGAGAGACGTGCTATCAGGCTCATTGGGGATGACACTCTGGTAAAGACTAAGCTTCAAAGTCGTGCGCATCGACGTGAGGTAGCAAGCCTAGCGGTTTTCTACAGATTGCACTTTGGAGAATGTGCACAAGAACTGCACAACCTGATTCCCCCATCACCTTTCCATCACCGTACGACTAGACGATCAGCAAAGCGCCACCCTTTCATGGTTGAAATACCTCGCACAAGAACGAAGCGTTACGCTTCTTCATTTATTATAAGAACTGCAAAGGAGTGGAATGCCCTGCCCTCGTCAGTGTTTCCGGTAAATTATAACCCCGGTGTGTTCAAGTTAAGAGTGAATAGGTATCTACTAGGCAAGCGTGCTACACCTTCGACCACATCATCGCTTTCCATCAGGTGAAATCGTGGTCAAACGATTGCCTAGTCAGTAATAAAAAAAAAAAAAGAAGTTCGTAACGAAATATCTAAAACAATGCAGTTTTTTGTGTTGAAATTGTGTAACAACCACAAAAGACCACAAATTATACACGCACGCACACATACGCAGCCGCCAATTGCTGTGTTTCACTCATATGTTTGGCGGTGTAGGCTTTTTTACCCGACCACGGCGAAGCAAGGGAAGGGTAAAGTTAACAGTCTACGAGTATGTATGTATATATATAGGGAAGGGTAAAGTTATATGTATATGTCTATGTAGATAGATAGATAGATAGATAACTCTGTATTGTACACCACATAGAACAAAAAATACAATAATAACTAAAACATTTATACAAAATAAATGGGACAATGGGCGGTCTTATCGCTAAAAAGCGATCTCTTCCAGACAACCGACCGGTTATGTATATATTATATTATCTGGATACTAGGGCCTCGCCTCTATTGGTCCGATTTTGACAAGCGATGTGTCAATCGATTCGTCTTCAGGTATCATAGGCTATTTTTTCAAACCGGTTACGGCAAGGTAAAGGAAGGTTATGTGTTCAAACAATAAACTTGGTCCGATTTTGACAAGCGAGGTATCAATCGGTCCGTCTTCATCGCGAGAGTGACATTTGACTTATGACTGTTGTTTAAACTTCTTGAGCAACGGATTGCAGCGAGATCTGATTTGAAACGCTATTTTCTATAACAGTAACCCTTATTTTATAAAACCTAATTGCTTGTCAATGGTCAAATGCCGTCGTCCCTACTACGGTCGCTCTGGACGCGTATCGAACCTAAATAAGAAGAAATAAAAAAAAAAACTTTACGGTTTTTTTAATGAACGTTACTTTTTATTTTTTGTTGCTTTGTCGTTGGTTTGTGAGCTACACTGAAAGTTTTAGCCGGATAGTTAAACGAGAAGTGCTCTAAATTTGAATTTCTAGTTTCCAGGACATACAAAATACATAGATAGACACATACAAGTGAAGTGAAATAAAAGCTTTTAAAATACAACAATCGAATTAGCCCAATACTCAACACATCCCACGCTGCAGATAGCTTACTGTTCAGTTCTGCAAACGCCCGTCTGCAAGCCCCTGTATGCCGCACGTGACGTTATAATGAATGGGCCGTGCATTGCACAAGATATCGGTACCATTTTAGCTCGCCAGACAAACGGCTTCGATTGACACGGACTATTTATAGAACTAACACACACGCAAACATTTGCCTATAGGTTGACTTATTTTAGAAATGTCAGTTTTGAGAACAAATTGATGTAGTGCGCCTACAACGGAACTCTATGTTCAGTACAAGACGTTTAGTCTTCGTAGCGAGAACTATACAGGTGGATTTCTGAGACGGGACAGTAAGGGCACCTTAGCAAGGAAAACGTCCCTAGGAGACCATCCATAACTTTTTGAGATATTCTGAACTGAATTCACAGATTTTGGAAATAATGTATAGCAATTTTGAAAAATAAAACTACAGGAAAACGTTCTTAGGAGACTCCTAAGAATGTTTTCCTGTAGCTACAACGGTTAAGGTTATTTCGTTCAAAATGTATGGGACAATATTTTCGCAATTTCTGACATTTCTAGTACTCAAACTCTGACTGTGCATTTTTTCCAAAATCTGGGAATGCAGTTCAGAATATCTCAAAAAGTTATGGATGGTCTCCTAGGAACGTTTTCCTGTAACTATAACGGTTAAGGTACCTGCCCTTACTGTCCCGTCTAAAAAATCCATTCTGTATACTGATAACTATATTGTTGATGTTTTTCCTGGAGATTGTTTAAATATGTTGTCCGCTGGTTACAGGCTGTAACGTCACATTAAATTGAATATGGCGCCCTCTAGAGAACGTAAAGCAGCGCACTAAAAAAAAATATTTTCTATGATGCCGTGTTTGGTATCAAATGAAAGGGCTTAATTAGCACATTTCGAAAATATAACTCCAAAAAAATTAAAATATAAGTTCAAAAACTAAAACCCGACTGCGGTCTTAATGGACTAAAAAGTCACAAACAAGAATATTTAAACGTTTTAGAAATTTAAAACTTTACGGCCGTAGGAGTGCGACTAAGTCAGTAGTCGGGTTTTAGAGCATCACTTCTATCATCGATCATACGCTTCTTCCAATCCCCTAATCACACAGGACTCGATCCTGCGCAGATAGGTGTAATGTAAAGCGCAAATGTTTGCATACGAGAATAGAACGGAAGCGGCGCGTCGCTAGCTGTTGATGTTTGAGTCTTACAGCCGCTGCTAGTAAACGTTCCGTGTTGCTGAACTAGCTAATGCAATGAATTCCGCGTATCTTGGACTTGGTGGTTCACATCTTGGTAATGTTAAATCTATGTGTTTTACCTTCAACCTAGGACTGTCCGCGCAGACATTGACACAACCGACGCGCCGGCCGACCGCGTGACGGGGCTAGATTTTAACAGCTTTGTTAGTTTCTTTTTACCCGATTGCGGACGATTATGTGTTTGGTTTGTATGTACGTTTCTTTGGTGCGTTTTACAGCCGAAGCGGCTTGATGGATTTTGATAAATGAGGTACCATTGGATTCGTCTTAATCATGAGAGTGCTATAGGATATATGAAGTGTCAAGAAAACTAATACCAACACCTATCGAGTGAGATATTTAAAAGACCATTCTAAAAATATATAAGGCAAACTAAAAAAAAAAAAAAAAGCGAACTAAACTATAAAGAGGCAAACAGCTTTAGTTTCTTGATTTTGAAATATAAGGTACAGTCGGAAGCATTATGCATTTCATTTCTCCTGTGACGGGGATCAACCTGGCGGACTACTCCTCATGCCATCGACTGCATATTATATTCAAAATCAAGAAATTAAAGCTTGTTTGCCTCTTTTTAGTATTGTTCGCAGTTTTTTATTTATTTATTTTGAAACCTTTTTGTTTATTCCTCAAGATATGCGGTAAAGTATTATAAATGTTCTTAAGTTCGTCGATGATACCTCTATAGAACTTTCGACACGCACTGTACTAAGAAGTGACTATTTCGTAGACATTTTTGAGAAGGCGGCCGATGGTCATTGCTAATAGCCATTCGCTACTATCATTATTTGTGCTTCTGCGAAGCTCTCAGATCTGTATCTAAGTTTTAATAAATAACATGCATTACCTGAAGTGAAACTGTATGAATAATACATAATTACTCAGTATTTATGGCGCTTGCATTGCAACAGTGCAGATAATGAAACTCAGATGCATAATCTATATTTATATCTACTTATAATAAAACAGTATTAAAAAAAGAAAATTTATATAAAAGGTCTAGAATATAATATACTGAACAATTTTTATTTATTTTTTAATTTTTTCTATCTGTTTGTATGTTTGTTCGCGCATCATGTAAAAACTATTGGACCGATTGCGATGTAGTTTTCACTGTTGTATAGCTTAGGTTTTGACTTAAAATCTGGTGTACTTACTTGGAATCTCAATCCGATGGGTAGAAGTCGAGCAAACGATAAATAAACCACTTGACGCCTGAACAAAATTTGATGATATTGGTACTTTTGGTTTTGGAATAAACATAGGATCCTAATCCCAGAAAAGGCACAGCTAGTTTCACATAAAAGCCTATAATACAACACCTAATATTATTATTATTCATATTATTTATAATCATAAAATTGAAAGAATTCAAAATAAATTTATAAAACATCTTAATTATCGAAAACGAGTGTTTTACAATTACAATGATGGTTGCACATGTCACAATTTAATGTTCTTAGAAGACAGACGTACCTTATTATACAATATGCTTTTGTACAATATATTAAATAGTAATTTGGATTCCCCGTCCCTACTCGCTTCTATAAGTTTCAATGTGCCATGCTCGTCATACAAAACTGTTTTCAATTCCTTACTTAAGCACTAATTACGCCAAGAATGCACCAATCAATCGAATCTGTTCGAAATATAACAAACGATTCTCGAGTATTGACATTTTCAACACCAGTAAAAATACCTTTAGAAAAGGTATTATAAATTTATGAATTAATCCATAACATTAATTTCATAGTGAAGTAGGACTTCTAACGTTTAACTTACTTGTACACATACGAGTACCCTCATTACCCACTCTCAAAGTTAACTTTCCTAACCTTATTCTCTTACATGCACCCACTCCCTCGCACTCCATACCTCCTTCCACACTCCCTGAACTTTCCACAAACCCTATTAAAAAGGTACAAGCTAAGTGTAACAAAATTAATTATAAAAAAATATTCATAATATTCATTTTTCAGATTTTTATTTTCGGTGTATTAAATACTTATCTTTTATTCCCACGCAGTTGAACATATTGTAGTGTGTAACCTATTGTGTTCTATTGTTAAACTTATTTTTGGTTTATTCCCCCAGTTTATACTCACTCTTTTTCTACTTTATTGCCCTAGCTCGCGGCCGATAAAAGTATTTTTGGAAAGAAAAGTGAGTTTTAATAATATCACTCATACACCTTCATGTAGTTTATGATGGCCTCGTACTTTGAATGAATCTGAGGAGCGTCGAAGGCACCCCCGTGCTGCATCCGTCCGTCCGTCTTATTTTTTGCACCTCCTTCCGATTTATGGGAGCCTGGTACTTTAGTCTACTTAATAAAACCGCAGTCACTAACTCCAGACTATTTTATATGTGCGCTAACTCCTGTTAATTCATTATATCCTGGTACATTTCACTGAAAATTCAAGTTATATATTGACCTTATCGAAAAGTTTATGAATCTACAGAATAAATAATAGTCCCTAGAAGCTGAATCTTTCATTATGCCTCCTTCCGATTTATGATGGCCTGATACTAAATTTGGAGTTAAGCTACAACTAGAAAACGAATATTGAGTGTTTTTCTGTACTAACGTAAAGATAAATTTGCATAACAATATAGGCCTCATAAAGTAGAAAAATAGTGAATATAAACTGGGGGAATAAACCTTATTTTTGATAATTGTAGGAATTACCATACCTTTTGTTTAGAATTAAGAGAGACCTGTAATTGGCTGTATTATTTAATTAACTAAGAAGTTTGTTTTATATTTGTAGCTGTTGGTCTTTTCAATAAAATAAAATAAAATAAAAATAAATGTAAACCCATAATGTTGCTTATGTCATCATAATATCATCTTTATCTATATCATCTATAAGTAAGTATGTATGTATGTATGTAATTAAGGCGCTCAGCACACGTAGCAAGTTTGAGCTCCCAGTTGCGGCAACCGGCAACTCGCAACTAGCTGTATTTACTATTTTCATAAAATTTTGAGAAACTCTAGTTGCGGGTTTCACTGATCGCAACATTTTTCAGTTGCTGCAATCGGTGACGAAATCATTTCTAAATTTCCGCCACTAGTAATTTACAAATTTGTACCAGTTTTTTCAAGTTGCTGGTTTCCGCAACCGCAACGGGTAGAGCGACTTCACACACTGGCAAATCGAAAGTGAAGAACCCAAGATATGCCGACTCGCTCGTACGCACAAGCCTCACGCACACACAGCATGTTATGCCGATCGGCCTCCTCCACAACACAGCAAGGTTTCTTGTTAATCGTTAAATCTGTCAAGTTCACACTAAAAATAAAAATAAATGCAGTATTATGTGATGAAATTGTGTATTTATCACAAATTATCCACTCACGCACACATACGCAGCCGCCATTTGCTATGATTCACTCGTTTGTTAGGCGGTATGGACCCCGTCTTTTTAAACCTTGGTTTGTGGTGTGTTGATGTAGGTATGTGTCCACGGCACCCTTGACACAGGGAATGCTAGTACGGGGGGTATGAGAGTGTAAAAAAATAAGAAGAAGGTGATATAAGTTAGAAAAGAGACGTCAATTTCTAACGTTAAAGCGCGTCACAGACGACTAAGTTACGATAATATTTTATCTTAAGATAAAATATCGCTCGCTATACAATTTATATGAACCATCACAAACGGCGAAGATAATATATATTTGCATCTTACAGTATCTTAAGATACCGAGCGATATGGAATTTATTAAAAGATGTCATCTTAAGATACGAAATATATCGTAAAAGATACAAAATATGTATTAATATACTTTCTTAGCATACAAAATATATCGTAATATGCTCTTCAGGTTGCTCTGTTTTGTATTCGTGACGGTTTTTTTTTAACCCCTGAACAAAGAGATGGGTGTTATAAGTTTAGGATGTGTATCAGTGTGTGTTGTGTGAGTGAGGGTGTGTTGGTGTGTGTGTATGTGGCATCGTAGCTCCCAAACGAATGGACCTATTTAGCTGTGGTTTTTTTATGTTTGAAAGCTGGGGTAAACAAGATGATTCACAGCTATATTTTGAGGATGGAACGGGGGTTGGGGGGGGTGCGAATCGTAGCTTTCGAACGAATGGACCGATTTAACTGCGGTTTTATATGTTTGAAAGCTGAGGCAAACGAGATGGTTCTTAGCATACTGCAAGTCATTGTTCTGTTCAAATGCTCTCGCGCATGTAGGTATTTTGTTTCACTAAATCTTCCTTAATCAAATTATAAATTTCGAGAAAAGTTTCCTTCGACTTATTAAAATAAGTTTTTTTTTGTAGAAACATCTGCTTAGAGATTAAATTCACCGCGGCTTTTTCTAAATTTCATGTGATTTTTTATCCAAATTGATCACTTTTTACAGTGCGCTAATGCAATTTGCATATCAAATTCAAAATCAGAATCGTCGTCTGATGAGCTATCTAATAAATGTAATAGTGAAACCGTACTACTCATATTTTATCATTCTGTATAAAGAAAGCGGTGAAGAAATACGTGTGGCACCTAGGACGGCCAGCGAGCGAATGAATAACTTCAATATATTATCGTATCTTAGCCCTAAGATGCTATAATATTTTATATGCAGATATCGTAAAATCAAATATTATAGTATCTTAATCGTCTGTGACGCCCTTTACTAAGAGGTACCTAATATCAAATTATCCTGATATAATGTTCTTATTCAAAGAAGCTATATAATACAATACTATAGAAAACGAGACCTAATCGAAAGTCCTAAATACCAACTGCAAACAAAACTAAAAAGAGGCAATAAATTAAGTGAGAATGGTTGATGACTTTAAATCATTATAGATCCTAAATGATGACCTGAAATGAAAAATGATATGAGAAACCTTAGATGATTTACAAATAACTATTGGTCTATTCCGGTCTGATACCCCAAACTCATCCACCACTATTTATTATTAAAATAAAATTCCGATCTGATCCACCAAACTATTTATTTCCGTCCCGGTCGGATCCACCGTGGTTGGGTAAGGATGACAAAAAAAACATTAAAGACAATATCACTTGTCATTTTATTTCAATCATAACCAAATCCATAGTAGTTTGCAAACAGACATATATTTATAAAAAGTTTTCATTGTCAACCTAACTAGCCTACCTAGTTGATAAGGCGCTCTTCTAGGGCAGTATGTAGGTATGAACACATTTCCTCAGCCCCCGCAAATGTTTCGAGCGTAAAGACGCAACGAGCGAGAAATACGGCGCGAGTCGCGAGGCCCCCGAACATTACCGTGCAATTCCCAAACAATTCTATGCAACATAGTAGTTTTTGTCTATGCATACTACTATGTTACATAGAATTGCGCCTAAAAATCTATAGGTAGGTTAAATAGGTTAAACGTGAAAATTGTTTGGATACAAATGTTTGTTACTTAATATTGAATAAAACAATTTAAATTTTTATTCAAACATAACCAAATAGTGTTAAAAATTAAGAGAGGATCCGACCGGAATAGGAATTTAATTAAATATTTAAATTTTGTAACGATTCACTTACAAAGGGACCGGAATAAAAAATAAATATTTAATAAAACTGATCCATCACGGGATCTCTTTAGTGGATCGGACCGGAATAGACCTAACTATTCAATGATAGTCGAGTTTTATATCTTTTCTCTAATGTCGTCTTGTTATCGCCGTATTGAATTTTGATTACTGTTATGTGTTTAGAAAGCACTTGCAAGATTAAGACAAATCGATTGACGTAAGAATCATCAAAATCGGTCCACGCGTGAAGTCTATACAGTGCCACAAAGGAACAAACATATAGGCTGATAAACACATTACACTCCGCGCAGTCGGTTAATAACACCATTGCTCATTAACTTTACACATCGCGGATCAACAATGTAGGTAAGTTATCGGTGCGACCTTTCTAAACCGGTGCGATATGTATTCTCGTCTTGTTCATTGAATGTACCGAGTAACGCGGATGCGAGGATAATGCAGCCCGATCCGCATTTTAAACCTATTCGTGTTCAATGTATCGAGCACCCACAGAGCTTGTTAACATACAGACAACCTACGAATTATTCGTAGCTGATAATTTCGTGCAGACGCTTTCCAGCAGTAAGACCGCGTATGCATCCTCAATTTTAACAAGATCATTGATTAACTATATACATGTTACTATAAAAGCCCGAACTATGGTAAATCCTAAAACTCACCAGTAAAGCCTAAGGTCTACCAACTCTTAATGGTAAAAGTCTGAACAGTTCTATGATCATCGTTCATTTTCAACTTTTACCACATTTCACATATGGTAAATCTGAAGATTAATCTCAGAGACACGGTGAATGTTTAAAAAGACTAACCTAACCTTACCTTTACATAACTGCTTTCCCGCGGTATCCATGAGAAGTACCTACCACACCAAGGCAAAACAAAACCTAACCTAACCAAAACCAATATTTACCAGCCGTCACTTGTAAAACCTAGTATTTATTCAATTCTAATTGTAAAAGCATGAAAAAAACGATTTATCAACTAAAAAAAAAAACCTAAGATTAACCAAGGAACGCGCTTTTACAGTGACATATACTAAATGATGTAAAAATCTGAAACATTGGAGGGTACGCACCCTTTGTTCTGCGGTACGCACGTATGCTCGAAATTGGATTGTGTGCTTTTGGATATTTGTTCGGTCGAACAAAGCTTTTACAAATATTATCATAAAGAAGTATATTTTTACTATCAACTAGCTGTACCCGCGTGGTCATTTCTCTGGGTTAAAGTAACCTATGTGTTATTCCAGTTCCAGGACCAAAAGTACCGTCTTCTTTTATAGTCTTCTTCTACCAAGTGAGTATAGGCCTCCTCAACTATTTGACGGCTGAAAAAAATAAATTTGTTCAGCAGTCAAATAGTTTTTTATCGATTGATCGGTTTCTACTCATCGAATAGTTGAGATTGCTATCTCAATTATTACACCAGGGCCCCAATTCTACTAAAACAATTGTAATGACAATTATCAACAATTTTCGCAAAATTTTCGTTTTTACCTCATAAAAGTAGTAGAAGCGAAAAATTTGTGAAAATTTTTGAATTTGGAGTTTTACTTTTTGGAGACATTTTTTTTGAAAATTTCCCAAAAAAAAAAACGCTTCTACCAGTTTTAAGAGGTAAAAGCAAAAATTTTGTGAAAATTTTTGAATTTGGAGTTTTACTTTTTGGAGACATTTTTTTTGTTGACAAAAAACGCTTCTACCAGTTTTAAGAGGTAAAAGCAAAAATTTTGTGAAAATTTTTGAATTTGGAGTTTTACTTTTTGGAGACATTTTTTTTGAAAATTTCCCAAAAAAAAAAACGCTTCTACCAGTTTTAAGAGGTAAAAGCAAAAATTTTGTGAAAATTGTTGATAATTGTCATTACAATTGTTTTAGTAGAATTGGAGCCCAGTTGTTAAGTTAAAACCTAAGCTATCCAAGAGTGAAAACTGCATCGCTTCGTTCCAGAAGTTTTAATGTGATGCGCGAACATACTAACAGACAGACACTATTATAAAAAGGTATATTCTTGATCAGTAGCTTATTATAAGTAGCCTAGTTTAAAAAAAAAGTACCGACTTTTTGTTACATACAGCTTTAGTATAGGTGTGATAAAGATTAACTTTTTTTTATTGTGAAATGTTTTTGTATATACCCAAAAAAAATGCCTGTTGTCAACATCTGAGGATTTTCATTCATGGTTGCCGACATCAATGCAAGCCGTAAGCTTCAATGGCCCCAAGGCTCCCCCTTCCGCAAATTCAATGATCGCTTGCAGAGGGGTGTGAAGCGGGGTGCGGGGAGTGGCAGGTCACTAGGTCGCAGTAGGGAGGGGCTCGTAGTTGCAGCTATTGCTCTGTTGCTAGGCCAGCTCTGACGTCAAAGATACCGACTTTGTTTATGAGTACATTTTTCGCGGCATCAATTTTTTTATAGAATGAAATATGAGCGAGCAATTGTATTTTTATAAAAAACACCGCCTTCAGTTATGATATCATAGTTAAAAACTCGGGTACCTATCTATTTAGAAACTGTACATTTCATTTTGACACCAGTCGTTTTTTTTAATTTATTGTGTCCCACTGTTGGGCAAAGGTCTCCCCCATATCCTTTCATGCGTCTCTTTCCTAGGCTAAGTGTTGCCAAGTAAACATTTTAGTCATCACACCACCTTTTTCGAAGCCGACCACGACGTCGCTTGCCATTTGATTCTGCAGGCATTGAGTGGTGACTTTATGAATGTTAATTTGTTTCAACTGGTTACCGACGTTAATAAAACTGTTTTATGTTATTAAATTGTTAGAGTTGAATTGATGATTTATCTATCTATACTTATAATAAAGCAATAGGAACGAAAAAGTCTGTAAAAAAGACAATTAAAAAAAAAAGGTCTAGTGTACTTAAAATAAGGTACAGAACAAGAATCAACCATTTTTTTAAATCGTGTCTGTCTGTTTGCTTGTTTGTTAGTTTGTTTGACTGTATGTTTGTTCGCGCATCACGTAAAAACTACTAGACTGATTGCGATGCGGTTTTCACTGTTGAATAGCTTAGGGCTAGACTTAAAAACTGTGGTACTTGGTATCTTAATCCGATGAGTAGAAGCCAATCGATAAAAATATTGATGACGGCTGAAGGAATTTTGATCAAATGTTGGTATATTGGTATTTTTGGTCCTGGAATAACACATAGATACTTTTAACTTGGAGAAATGACCACGTGTGCGAAGTCGCGTGCATCAGCTAGTCGTACATATAAAATATCTGATTACTTGCAAAAAAATATACGCTCTTTGTATTGAAAAGATTCTTGTACTACCTAATTATGAGTATTTTTTTCCGTGCATATTTTAAATACTTAACAGGACGTAATTGAGACTTTCTATATGGTTTCCTCCAGTTATGTGCCATTAGAAATGGCACGTCTCGTTCGTAAAGAAGTTTCAATTAATTTGCCTATTAACCTATCGCGTTTGCTAGGAAATATAAATATCCTGGCGCATGTCCAAAGTTGTAGAACGTTTGCAGAATGTATAATTTTCTTGAATGAGTTTTCCCTCATTCATACACAAATGTATGTGAACGGTAATTTTCATTGCACGGTGTGCGGTCATTGTAATACCGGGGTTTATTCACGTTTTTACGTATACTAGTTAAATTATAGCTCTGCGTCTTCATTCATCGATCATTTAACAAATCCAACCGACTGAAACAGTCTTAATCCTAGATTAGATCCGCGCAAGAGTCGTCAATATGTTTTTTACCCGATGTTGATGTTACTGGGCTGTATGTTTGTGCGTATGTTTGTATATTCCTTTGGCGTGTCCTTAACAGCTTGATAGATTTTGATAAATGAGGTATCATTGGATTCGTGTTAATCACGAGAGTGGCTCCGGAACTGTCAAGAAAAACTAATATGTTGTATTTCCGACACAGCAAAAAAACTACCAAAACCTAACGAGTGGGAATCAAAATGAAGGCCTCTAAAAGACCATTCCTAAAATCAATAATTATTTAAGCTGCTTTGAGCCTTAAGGCGGGGTAGTCTCTTAATTGTTTGTCCTGCTCGTCTAGGTGCAGTGTGAGCGGGAGAGGTAATGCTGCTCGGGAGTCGATTTTAGATAAATTTGGTGCTTTTTTATCGATATCTCAATATATAAACTCAATTAAAAAAAGTGTTCGGTTATTTGTCTAATTTAATAGCGTAGCTATATCTAGCTATAGCGTAGCCTTCGTAGCTATAGCGTAGCGTATCTATATTTCAGTTAGAGCCTCATCAAGAGTTAGGTACCACTTTCAACCGGATTATTTTCGATACAAAGTTTTCTTCCATTGTTATCAACACAGCACAATGTCAACTAGATGTGAAAAAATATTAGGTATATTGTTCAACAAGTGCATGAAAAAAGCCATTTTAACATCATCATTTTGACATTCTCCGAGCCAAAGGCGAGGGTAGATATAGAAGTCGAGGATAAAATGCCTTGTTTTGTAAACGTTTTATTCACTCTGCTTTTCACTACGTTTGCGAGAAAATTAAACAGAGATATTGTAAATATATTATATTATACATATTTACAATATACAATATATTATATTAATTCTCGCTTATCCAATGCATGTTATTTTCATACGTTTTAAAATATATTTACTTAAATTTTGGCGGCAATGTCTGCTGAATACATATTAAAAGGCAAAAACGGGAGTTACTCACGTATTATTACGTACGTATATTAGTTGAATTATTCCAACTGTAGTTTCAACCATATCCGGTGGTCTCTTTCTCAAGGGGAGTGCGGAACGCTCACGGACGTGTCTCGCCTCGCACTCAGTGAGTGATGTGGTTGAAATTACAGTTGGAATAATTCAACTAATATACGAGAGTAACTGAAGTTGTTACCTTTTAAAAGGTATAAAAAAACGTGTTAATTTCGTAATAACTGCGTTTTTTTTTTATTAATTTGCTAGGAGTAAGCATTATTTCTCATGTTGACTTCATGACATATTTAATAATCAAATAACCAAACATTACTGCTAAAAAATATATGAGAACTTCTTTCTCGCCACTAAGCGTATAACATGCAGAATTAGTCCCCTTACACCTAGCATAAACAAGATCTTTACGAGAATGTGAAGGAACACTTTTTTTATAAAATCTTTCCCGAATTAGTGTGATACGCCTGACTGAACAGACCTAATTTATCATCGTTTTGGTGTAAACCCACCGATCCCAGGGTCCTTGCTTGTATCGATTCTGACAAGCTCTGTACCTGTGTCAAGTTTATGGGTAGTGCTGAACACTACCCATAAACTTGAGGTCGATCATGACTAAAACTTAATTCTGAAACCATAATTGACGCCTTTCTACATTCAAGACTTCCTGGTTATGAGTCATAAGTATTTAATCTGTGTTTTTCACTTTTGCTCTGTATAGACATCCTCTCAGTTACTTTGTATCCTGTCTACATTAAGTCAAGTGGTTGAGGAAATTCAAGTGGTTGTGTGATCTTGTGTGCGAAACTGCTCTTAACAGCTTCTGGTGTTTCATTTTAGTCATTTTGTTGTCATTGATCTATTTATTTCATGATGCGTATTAAAATAACTGCTAGGTACACGAGCGATGGTAGCCTAACTAACGGTTCAATAGTGCATCTTAGAATCCAACGATACCGGGTTCGATCTTAGGCTCCGCATCACTGATTTTCTGATTTATTTGCGGTTTTTCATCGCTCCGTGCTTCGGAGGGCACGTTAAGCCATGTCAGAGACCCTCGGGTGGCCTGACAAACTCTGACCCCACAGGCCAACACTACCTCATACGAGAAACAAACAAACTGCTAGGTATACCGTTTATCATTATTATCGCAGATGTCGACACGAGATGGATAGAAAAACCCTAATAACACGGTAATGTTATCTATACTAATACTTATAGCAAACTGGATCATACCCGGAATATAACCTTCAGAAGCCAAGGAAAAGGGGTCTTAACATATTTACTACTAGCTTTTGCCCGCGACTTCGATCGCGCGGACTACAGTTTATCGCGAAAAAAAACATTTTATGTTCTTCTAGGATATTAAAAACCTACGCACCAACGCTCTTGATGCTTTTTGTAATCATCGTTTTCCCGTGGAAACTTACCATTTTCTGGGATAAACAGTATCCAAGGTGGTCTCTAAATTGTACAGTACCTATTTACAAAGTATTATCAAAATCGGATCAGCCGTTTTGGCGTTAAAACTTCGCAAATAAACAGACAACGTTTCACTTTTACATTTTATGGTGGATGTAGCCTGACATATCTACAACCGCCATTTTGAATTCATCGCGAAAGCACGACCGCAGATCAAACCTTACCTTAATAAATTGATAGAGCACTTCAATACAAACAAAATATGTTATCACACGTGGTATCCCAAAGTTTCGCGATTCTGTTCTGAGGTATTGGAGATCAAAGATAGCATATAATAATATTATTCGGGACAATTCACACCAATTACCTAGCCCCGAACTAGGATACCTTGTACTATGGATACTAGACAACGGATAACCATACATAGATACCAACATTACATACATGACTCGGAAACAAACATGTCTGCTCATCACACAAATGATTGCATCTCGCGGGATTCGAACCCGAAATTCAACCTTGATCTGGCGGAATTTTAGGTAGACCTATAACAACTTCAACCCCTTTTTAATCGACTTCACCTAGGGAGAAGTTCTATGTTCGACTGTATGTTTTTTATTATGTGTGTTCACCGTTTTCTCCGTCAATTGCGGACCGATTTTGCTTCTTTTTTTATTTGTAAGAGTTGACGTCCAGGTTGGTCCCATATAAATTGTATCAAAATTGAATCGCTAGTTTTTTTAATTAATCCTTTTAATGTGTTTTTTTTTGTACCATGGTATTATATACAGCACTTGTCAAAACTATTTGTTTCTAGATCCATTACAATATACCTATCGACTTCTATTGGGCTTAGAATTCAATGGAATAGTAGATTGTATTAATATGGAGCGAAATAATATTTAGCCGGCGAGGGCGCTATTTTGAATCCAGAGCAGAGTGAAGGATTCTAGAGTAGAATCCTGAACGTAGCGAGGGATTCAATATACGTTGCCCGAGGGAAAATAATTTTTCGCCCGAGTGATACACTCTACTTTTCATCCCCCCTCTATGTGAAAAAGAAGCTTTACGTCTCTGTTTAGACGTAAAGCTAATTAGCTTATGTCACGTCATGGAGTCATCACAAAAAAAACGGATGTTGTATGTCCCTCATAATGGCATTTAGGCCATTTTCGTCTACCGCTTATGATGAATGTATAGGTTGGTTTATGTGAAGCACTTGGGGCACACACACATGCGCAAGCCCATGGCAACTGACACTCACATGCACGTTGACCGGGTCAAACCCCCATTCTAGAATCTCCATTGATATTTCGCAGTGCGGATTCATTGATAAAAACTACAGAGCTCGTGTTGTATGAAGTCACGCTATAGCGTATTTAAAATCTCGTGAGCAGTTATAATACGTGTAATGGAAATCTTTATAGCATGTACTCGGAAGCGGAAAGTTGAATTCGCATAACACATTTTTTTTAATGTTAGAAGCTTTTATTTAATTTCACTTGAAGCATAGATAAATTATATAATCTGTTATTTATCTATGCTTGTAGATATGTATCTATGAATTTCTGTCTGTCCTGAAATCTTACAACTCAAATTTCGAGCACTTCTCGATTATCTATCCGGCTGAAACTTTCAGGGTAGCTCACAACTCGATGACAATGAATATAAAAAAAAAAATTAGCACATAAAAGCTTTATATTTATTTTGTATTTATTGTTTCTTTAATTTTTTCTTATTAACCTGTGGACGAGTGCGTTTTTGGAGTTCTGGGGATATTTTTTAAATATAGAATGATTAAAAGGTTTTCCATACAGAAAATCTGTATTATAGGAAGATAAATAAACAAAAAATTATTAAATTTTGCTATAACAGTCTCTTATTTCCCGTACGGAATACCGATAACCGACAGGTTAAGTTTTTAATTTATAATCAGTGTTTTATAAATTTGTGGTTATATTTAGTGGTTGCTCTAGAACATAGCACATATGCCAACTTTTACTACTTACCTATCTCTTTATTTTTATTATATCACAAACGAGAAACTTTCTACAGCCTTCGAACTCACCTTTGCTTCCAATATATCATCGTTCAGCCTTCAGGGTAAAAATAGACAACTCAATTTGCCATGCTTATATAACTTGAGTCGCAACCTCGGCGGCGCGCGCGGCTCCGGGCCACGGCCCCGGCTGCAACGAGGAGTCAGAAGGCTCCGGGGGTGCCAGAGGGCTCGGGGGTGCCAGGGGTGCGGGTGACCCAATTCCGTGCTTGCACAACCTGCTCTATATTTTCTCTATGACGTCAAACCTCCATTCACCCCGTGCTGCTGAATCGATGCGCCGAAATCTGGGTCGACTTGAATGAACCACTTGGTACATTCAACGAGACCATCTATTTTTAGCCACGAAGGTATTTCGGATCCGTTCTTGAGTTTTGGAACCAGTTTTTGGGTATTTCAAGGTAGGGCGCAATTATATTCAGCGATTCTTGCATTAATTGTGACAATTCGATGGGTTTTGTAATTTGTTATCCAATTATCCTTTTTCTGCGGAGGTTTTAAATGGTGATTATTGAGATCTTTATTTTTATCGGTGACTTTCAAAACATATAAACAGTTCATTGAAACCATGCAACTCTTTGGATTTGATGGTCAAAACTAAAAGAATCAATGCAGGATGGATGAAATTGCGACAGGCCTCAGGGACACCGGGCAACATGTGATCCGCGTATTTCTCTTAAGAATCTACAAAACCAATGTTTGTAGATTAATACGTGTTTTGCATTGATCTCGTTTTTTATTGTTGAGCCACTAATGGGTCAGCTGAAAGAATATTGCATATGCGAATGTTGAGATGTGTGGAGTGAACTGAATAAAATTAGAAATAAGAGGGAAATTATAAACAGTGACTGAAAAGTTGAGAAGTAAAAGGTAAGTGTGGTATGGATAATGTCATGTGGAGAGAGGCAAGTCATGTAACGAGGTGAATTTTGAGTTAATGTAAAGTTAACCAGAGTAACGGAAGACCAAAAGAAAACTATGATTGGATTGTGTGAAAGATTAAATTATTATGTAACAAGACGACAGTTAACGTCAGGTAAAAACTAATCTATGACACTCTTGCGATGAAGACAAATCGATTAAAACCACGCTTCTAAAAATCGGACTGATACGGCGACGCGGAAACTATGCTGGAACATCCACATACATACACAGACTGTTAAACTCATTACCCTTCCCTTGCTTCGCCGTACTCGGATAAAAAGAGTTGAAATGAAAAAGGAAAAAGTGTGAGAAGGAAATAGGGTAAAATAGGGAGATGGTGTTCTAAACCAGACTACACCATATTTTAGAACGCAATACAGTTTTGTTTTATTAGAGTAGGTACGGAACTATATTCTAAAGCTGGAAGCACGTCGTGGTTTCCATTTCTGGATATCCATTCTAAGCACCGTGCGTCACCATGATTCATATTTCATATAATGAACGTATAAAATAGTTGCGTCATGCGGGCTCCTCATCCATATACGTCACTATCGAATCTTTAAAAGAAACCCTCACGAGGTTCGACAATACTTAATTCGATATAAAGATAGAAATATCAATGAGTATCGAACGAACACCTACTTTATGATGCTTTGGTAGATTTCGACGTATCCATACCAATAGGTATATAAAAGTGAAACGTTGTCTGTTTGTTTGGGGAGCTTTCACACGATAACGGCTGGACGGATTTTGATGAAATTTGGAATGGAGATAGCTTATACCCTAGAATAAAACATAGGATACTTTTTATCCCGGAAAATTTAATACGTTTTCACGGGATAACTGGGAAATGTTGATTACTCGCTGTAAGGAACGGTTTCCATGGAAACGAAATACCAAATCTGTCAAAAAAACATCAAAAGCGTTGGTGCTGTACCTACTTTTGCATTGGTTTTCAATATCCTAGAAGAACATAGGATGCTTTCTTAACTGGTAGTCCACGCGGACAACGTCGCGGGCGGGAAAGCTAGTATGTTATAATTCTTGAATTTATCTTGTGAAAATAGTACACAACTAACCAGCAGATTCCAGTTTTATTTCTACACTGGCTAATGCCCGCAGCTTCGCACGCGTGGTCATTTTAATATATAGCCTATGACACTCACAAATAAATATATATATAAAACACATAAGATACTTTTCATCATCATCCGTCACACGCGTGAAACAGCGGGTCGCAGCTAGTACCCAATAAAACTTGTTTTATTTTGTTTCAGATATCACGCGCGAGTATCGACGCGTGCAAGGATTACTTCCGCGACGACCTTATCAAAACGGATTGGCAGCTGATGGTAGAACTGAAGAAAATGTTCGCCATCCTCTAAACCCACCTTCAAAGGCAGTTTAACCAAGTTTTAGATCAATAACGGAATACTGTCGTTCGTAGCTTTGTCTGTTCCATCTAACCGTAGTTCCATTGTATCATAGAATCTCATGATAACAGTTTCGTAGCTATCCTGTATTTTAACAGTAATCGTAGCCGTTAGACTTTTAGCTCGTTGGTGGGAAAATGTCAATGTTAGCGTCTCGGTATCTCTATGGACTGCCATCTCTATTTTAACACCGAAATTACTAAAAGTATGTTAATATTCGAAAAGCACTTGTATATAGTACATTTTACACTATTAATTTATTATGAACTCGTGTGTAATTTTTGGCAATTGTGTTTGGATTTGTGTTGTCAATCGAATGGAAATTGAAGATCACCTGGAGGCGTTGTATTAATGTGTAAAGATGTTTGATATCGCTTATTCCATTGTAAATACGTTTCCTTTATTTACAATAGAATTTTGTAAATATAATTTGACTTTCGCCAGCAGTTTTAAAAGTTATGTCGAGCAGTGCAATAAACGATCTCGATTTTTAACAAATAGATTAGCACTGGATGGATTTTCAAACAGACAGCGAATGCATATTTTATTTATTCGAAAAAAAATTGGAAATATTCGGGCCTGCGCTTCGCTGTCTCTTTGTAAAATCCTTATGTGAAGCAATAAGCAAGGTGCTTCTCACTGGGATGTACCGCATTCTTTCGCAAAGGTTTTAACACCTATAATACTGAAGCCAGTGTTTCTAGCCGTCGTCTGTTGTATGGGAAAAGTGTATTTCCATTGAAAAATGTAGAGAGCATGTGACTATTCCTCGTGTTACGCACCGACTGAATGGATGGAAAGTGGACGTGCCATGAAGCTCTATAGCCCACGAGTGAAAGTGGACGTGCCATGAAGCTCTATAGCCCACGAGTGAAAGTGGACGTGCTATGAAGCTCTATAGCCCACGAGTGAAAGTGGACGTGCCATGAAGCTCTATAGCCCACGAGTGGAAGCGTAAGGTTGTATTTTATATCTAGAAATTTTCCCTTTTTGAAATGCTTTGTATTATATGGATGGAATCGGACATATTCTTATATTGAACAAGTTTTATTAAATTACGAATGTATTGTTGTGTTTTATTTGTATTATATGTGTATGTAGATTACATACGAGTAGACAATCTCTCGTTATTACAGCATTAGAGTACGTAAGATATACCTAGTAGATAGATACAAAGTCATTGAATTTTATTGTTTGTTTGTTTGTCGTATGAGGTAGTGCTGGCCTCTGATGTCAGAGTTTGTCAAGCCGCCCGAGGGCCTCTGACATGGCTTAAAGACTGCTATTAATCAATAACAGCCGGGACCGACAGCTTAACGTGCCCTCCGAAGCACGGAGCGATGGAAAACCGCACATAACTTAGAAAAGTCATTGGTGCGGGGCCTAGGTTTTGAACCCGGTATCGTTGGATTCTAATTTGCACTATAGAACCGTTAGGCCACCATCGCTTTACCATTTTACCACCATTTTATTGTAACTAGGGCAAACAAATGCACTTTTACAAGTCAAAATTAACATCTCATGAATAAGGAGAAAACATAAAATGTAAGTAATAGATCAAATCAATAAAATTTGGTAAACGTATAAGAAAAAAGTTTGAAAAAGAAATTTGAGTTTTAAAAGGAAATTTCTCTTTCATGTGCCGACAGAGGAAACAATCCTTTTCCCATGTCAGGTTTAACTTCTCGACTCTATCGATGCCTGGAAAATCGCCCGTTAGAGAAGAGAGCACCAAGATACTCTACGGGGATGTAATTTTTTTTCATTGTTAAGAATTCAACCTATTTATTTCAAATCACACAGATAATACACATTTAAATGACAAATATAAAAGTGACAATGAGAGTTCCTGCAATCAACAAACAGCAAAAAAAAAAGAAGAAAGTCTCATAAGGTAATCAGGCTAGACCAGTCCCTACAAGCAGCACTCATCCATTTTAGAGGGAACGGAGTGACCCGGTACACAGCCGCCGAAAGTCAAGACATTTTATTGAGCATTTTACACCAGGAGGACATCGATAAACAGTGATCGCTTCTAGAATTCAAGGCAACATTAGGCTAGCTATTAAATTTTCTTAATGTTTTTAGTAGATGGATTCTCAATCTACAACATTTATGGATACATACATGGCTCACAGCTGAATCTACAATCAACGATATCGTAGATTAAGTATAATTGATAACGGAGGACTCGCAAGATAAAAGGACAAAAGTGAGCATTAGCCATAACAAAGTCTTCTCGTCGTCCATACCACAGTGCCTGAAGACAAGTCTTCAAATCAGTGCGTCCTACCAGTCGTGACCTATGGAGCCGAAACGTCACGGTCAAACTAGTCCACAAATTTAAGGTCGCTCAGCGAACTATGGAGAGAGCTATGCTTGGAGTTTCTCTGGAGGACAAGATTCGTAATGATGATATCCGACGGAGAACCAGGGGACATAGCTCAAAGGATAAATAAGCTGAAGTGGCTGTGGGCTGGTCATTTCCCGAACAACCGATAACCGTTGGGGTAGACGAGTTCTCGAGAAACCACGTTTAGGCAAACTTAGTGTACGACGCCCTATGGCCAGGTGGAGTGATGACATGCGAGGGGCGGCCGGAGGAGAATGCACGAGGAGAGCTGAAGACCGAGCTCAGTGGCGTGCGTTAGGAGTGGCCTACGTCCAGCAGTGGACAAATGTAGGCTGATGATGATGATAAGGATTCTACGAGACGGATGTTTGCGGCACAGTCGCCGTGATTCCGGATATTAGCTCCCAAATTGATGATGTCCTCCATAAGAACAGCGTCACCGAGAGCGCCACTTCGGTCTACTACACATAAATCCAAATAATAAGGCATTATTTAGATTTATGTGCTCTACTACCAAGAACGTCGTTTCGCTCTTATTGATGGAATGTCCCGAAAGAGAATTGATATTCAAAATGTTTTTTGTAAACAAACACTAAAAATAATAAAATAATTAGATATAAATTGAACCAGAAAATATAACTTTTTCAAAATTATAAATTTATTATCACTACAAAAAAAGAAAACGAAATATATATATATACCTAAGAGTTTTTTGAAGTCGGTGCCAAAACTGCCAAACCGTATAGGAATCATTACTAGCTGCGCCCCGCAGTTTAACCCGCGTGGATTATGCTGATGATGCTGTTGAAAAGTAGCCTACGTGTAAATCCAGGATATAAGCAATCCCCGTAAGTACCAAATTTCATCCAAATCCGTTCAGCCGTTTGAGCGTGAAGGAGTAACAAACATACACACACACACACACGAACAAAAGATAGATGGCGCTAATCGGTCTTATGCATTTTATGACGTTTTGTATGGACTGTCAGTTCTAATGTATGGAGTACCTACTGCATCGCGCATACAAAGTTTTCCGCTCGTTAAGAGAGTATTCTTATAATTTTTTGACTATGCTCTGATTGGCCTGTTTACGACTGTGGCTAGACTTCTTTGATTTATAATATTAGAGTGACAATAAATTTATATACCTACATAACTATCTTCGCACCCTTATACAAAACACGAAACGCAGAAGAGACGAAACAAGACTACAGTCGTGTGAACGGATTAGAATTCACTCGTCAACAAGCCAATCGACACGTATACAGCAATCTAGCAAATGATAGAGTTTATGTAGATAATTACTTCATTAACTTATTAAAACTTCAAGTTTAGCTCAAGCTCATTAAAAATTAGGTCTCTGTTTGGCACCGACTTTTTTGTGCAGACCTTTTGCTACTTCCTGATTTTTAATAAGTACGTATAGATATGTAAATACTTACTTCTACGTAACTATGATGTACCTACCTACATAATAATAAGTAGGTAATAACTCGATACTTATTCGTATGCTACCTACTTAGGTATCTATACTTATATTTCAACTTTAGTTGAGGTATGGTTGCGGGCAGCCTCTTAACCCTGCTAGCTCTACCCGAGCAGACCCGATATAATATATAATATATATTCACTACATCGGCGTCTTGGTGATCGCAGTAATTGGTAATAATATTAGAAATGAAGGAAGAAAAAACATTTATTTAACACACACACATATACAGAAAAAAAAACAGATTATTAACAAAAAAATAAAGAGTAAAAATTTAAGTGAGGTGTCAAAAAGGCCGCCCTTCAAAATACCGAGTATCTACGACACAGCGCTGGTATTCTGGCACGACACTGGGGGGGAGGGGGGGGGGGATTCGGAAAAATTAAGGACGAAAGTGCTCCGGCCCATTTCCTGGATTCCTTTAGCTGGTTCTTACAGCATCCTCGGGATGAGAAGGGGGGTCCTATTATGATACCACACGACTAAACAGTTAGTTAAAGTATCGAGACATCTTTCAAACTGACGTCATGTTCTCGTCTACCCCAAAACATCTAGTTAGTCCTATTTCCCTAATTCCCGTCCAATTAATAGCTTTGCCACGGGCATAGTGGGTACGTTACGGTCCAAGGTACTTCAAACATTTATAGGCTTCAACGCAGGGAAGGGTCTTGTTTGTCGTCAATAAAGGATCGTCCAGAGTATCATCATTTCTCATTCCAATCGTGGAACACCAATGCCAAAGCGACTGAACCACTTATTGGGTGGAGCCAACAACGTAGGTACTGCTCCACTTTCTGCGCTGCGCTTCCGTGTGACGTAGGTACATTATGCAGTCACAGGCTTTTCCGCACTGTCTCTCTCATGACCAACCAAAATAAGCACTGAATACACCGGATTGGACGAATATTTTTTCGTTGGATGCTTGATTTCCGGGTGTTTTTTCTTAAACTTCGAGTGCACTTGAAGTCGGTAACCATGGAAACTCGGTGTGCGTGGGTGAGGGGGTGTTGTTCCAGGGTCTAGGTCACGCCCCGGGCAGTGCGCGCGCATGCGCGGCCCAGCTCCCGTTCAGGAACCGCCACTAGTGTAGACCAGTCGAGCACTTCCTCGTCGAGAGAACCTTCAGCGTTCCCGGCAAGTAGGTACAGCACTCTACAACTCAGTGCATTTCAAATGGATAATAATAATAATAAGACAGTATAGTATCTACCGCGTTATAGTCGGAGAAGTGATTACTATTTAGTGTGTATTTAGTTAACAAAGTGACTTGGGCAGTGTCAGTTATTGGAAGTGCATCACAGTGTTTTTTTTAAAGAAATGATGTAAGTATGATTAATCTATTAGTTTTATTAGAAATTTTGAATGTAGGTAGTTATAAGGTGGGCGAACTGGTAGGAAAACGATTTCCTTATTTAGGCCTAACCATTTTGTAAAAGTGAAAGCCGGCGCTAAGTTATGTTGGTTGAATTTCAATACGTTATAGTATTTATTTTTCGTCCATTGTTAGACAACTTAGCCAAATTAGTTAAAGAATAAAATACCTGTACCTACCTAATTTGTTAAATTTATTATCTAAGCTTTGTATCTAGAGTGCCTCTCTATTAAGTATTTCAAAATAATAGTTATCCAGGCACTTGTACATAAATTATAGATCTATCCGAAGATAGGTAGTATGTGTCCCTACCTTAGTAGGTACCTTTAATCAGACACAACTATTACGAACACCATAAATCTAAATACTATTTAAATAATTGTTATCCTACTTATTTACTTCCTATTAAACAGTAACTTATTTAGGCATCTACGTAGGTTACCTAATTGTTGCACAATTACACCTAGGCGGTACCTCTAACAAATTATGTGCCTAGACTATACTTATTAACAGTTGGTGACCTGGGCAGAGTACCTACCTCATCATCAGCCTATATCTCCACTGCTGGTCGTAGGTCTCTCCTACCGCCACTGAACTCGGTCTTCAGCTCCCCTCATCCATTCTCTTCCGGCCGCCTTTCGCAGGCCAGCACTCCACCTGGCCACAGGCCTACGTTTGCCGAAACGTGGTCTCCACTCGAGAACTCGTCTACCCCAACGGTAATTGGTTCCTCGGGAAATGTGACCAGCCCACTGCCACTTTCGCTTGCTTATCCTTTGAGCTAAGTCGGTTACCTTGGTACATACCTACCTACTACCAAACAATTCACATCAATCCAACTACCTAGGCCCAAACTAGGACAACCTATTCTCTGGATAGAAGACTTCAATACAAACTAGGACATCCTATACTCTGGATAGAAGACTTCAATACAAACTAGGACAACCTATACTCTGGATAGAAGACTTCAATACAGACTAGGTCAGCCTGTACTCTGGATAAAAGCCTTCAATACAAACTAGGACAACCTGTACCCTGGATAGAAGACTTCAATACAAACTAGGACATCCTATACTCTGGATAGAGGACTTCAATACAAACTAGGACATCCTGTACTCTGGATAGAAGACCTCAATACAAACTAGGACACCCTATACTCTGGATAGAAGACTTCAATACAAACTAGGACAGCCTGTACTCTGGATAGAAGACTTCAATACAAACTAGGACACCCTGTACTCTGGATAGAAGACTTCAATACAAAGTAGGTCATCCTATACTCTGGACAGAAGACTTCAATACAAACTAGGACACCTGTACTCTGGATAGAAGACTTCAATATAAAGTAGGTCATCCTGTACTCTGGATAGAAGACCTCAATACAAACTAGGACACCCTATACTCTGGATAGAAGACTTCAATACAAACTAGGACAGCCTGTACTCTGGATAGAAGACTTCAATACAAAGTAGGTCATTCTATACTCTGGACAGAAGACTTCAATACAAACTAGGACAGCATGTACTCTGGATAGAAGACTTCAATACAAACTAGGAGACTCTGTACTCTGGATAGAAGACTTCAATACAAAGTAGGTCATCCTGTACTCTAGATAGAAGACTTCAATACAAAGTAGGACATTCTGTACTCTGGATAGAAGACTTCAATACAAAGTAGGTCATCCTATACTCTGGACAGAAGACTTCAATACAAACTAGGACAGCCTGTACTCTGGATAGAAGACTTCAATACAAACTAGGAGACTCTGTACTCTGGATAGAAGACTTCAATACAAAGTAGGTCACCCTGTACTCTAGATAGAAGACTTCAATACAAACTAGGACATCCTGTACTCTGATAGAAGACTTCAATACAAACTAGGACACACTGTACTCTGGATAGAAGACTTCAATACAAACTAGGACACACTGTACTTTGGATAGAAGACTTCAATACAAACAAAAAATGACATACACACTACTATCACAAGTGTCACGTTTCTGACATATTGGCGCTCAAAGGTAGCATAGGTAGGTACATCAAACTAGTCATAAATGATGATCTAGCTAACATGGTAAAATGCACGGAAGAGAAAAAAACAAGTGGAAGTGGTACACTACACCACGTACATTGGAACCGCTGTCGCCAAACTAAAACAAGTGGAAGTGGTACACTACACCACGTACATTGTAACCGCTGTCGCCAAACTAAAACAAGTTGAAGTGGTACACTACACCACGTACATTGGAACCGCTGTCGCCAAACTAAAACAAGTGGAAGTGGTACACTACACCACGTACATTGGAACCGCTGTCGCCAAACTAAAACAAGTGGAAGTGGTACACTACACCACGTACATTGGAACCGCTGTCGCCAAACTAAAACAAATGGAAGTGGTACACTACTCCACGTACATTGGAACCGCTGTCGCCAAACTAAAACAAGTGGAAGTGGTACACTACACCACGTACATTGGAACCGCTGTCGCCAAACTAAAACAAATGGAAGTGGTACACTACACCACGTACATTGGAACCGCTGTCGCCAAACTAAAAAATATAAAGTAAACTAGTTTTCCCGCCCGCGACTTCGTCCACGTGGACTACAGTCTAATGCGAAAAAAAGCATCATATGTTCTTTTAAGATATTAAAAACCAATGAAAAAGTAGGTATAGCACTAATGCTCTTGATGTTTTTGACATGCTTGTTATGACTTACAATTTCCCGGAATAAAAAGTATCCCATGTTTTATTCCAGGGTATAATCTATCTCCATTCCAAATTTCATCAAAATCCGTCATCAAAAGTCGTTATCGCGTGAATGCTCCCCAAACAAACAAACAGACAACGTTTCACTTTTATATATTGGTATGGATATGGATATCCTATTCTGCACTACTAACAAACCCTTCTTGTAATTAGGTGTGCATTTTGAGACGATTTAAGCTTCTGAAACAAATTTGAAAATAACTATCGCGCCTGCCCTGCCAAAAAATAGATTACGGCAATAAATTATATATTTACTGTTATATATAATATATTTATATATTACAAATTTGAAAATAACTATCGCGCCTGCCCTGCCAAAAAATAGATTACGGCAATAAATTATATATTTACTGTTATATATAATATATTTATATATTACAAATTTGAAAATAACTATCGCGCCTGCCCTGCCAAAAAATAGATTACGGCAATAAATTATATATTTACTGTTATATATAATATATTTATATATTACAAATTGTAAAATACGAAGAAAGTAATGTTTTTTTTTCACTTGAAAATGGTGCCATGACACAATATATAAAAAAGGCCATGTTACTCGGGGGATGTAAGGATTCTAACGATACCCCATACGTCTAAATCTGGTCAGGCATTTAAAGTTATGGTGGAATTAAGAATCTCACATACATACATACATTACATACAAACTTACATGAATCCTAAAAATATTACAATAATAACATTGCGCAGTACTGAGCGCATACATGCGCGTGCGTGCGCGGCAAGCAACTGGTTAATAGAGCTTAGTTTATTTTACCTACGAAATATTTGTATGCATGTTTTGATTTCCTGTGCATAACTGTGGCACAGGTCCCCCGCACACGTTGCACTTCCATATATTTTTCAATTCCGTGGTAAAATGTAAGGACCCCTTTAAAATTGGTCCTAGACCTTGTACTATTATTTATTCTGTGCCTAGACAATGGATCATCATCAGCAGCCTGCATTATTCCACTACTGGACATAGGTCTGTGACATAGGCATCTCCCAATGCGCGCCACAGAGCCCCGCGATCTTCGGCTCTTCTCATGTAATTGCTGCCAGCTACTTTACTAAATCGTCACTCCATCTGGCCGGAGGGACAATGGGAGACAATGGATAAACATGCATAAATATGAAATACGTCCATTATTAGAAAAAAAACATGTGTGCTCATCACACAAATATGTTGCGCCTTGTGGGATTGGAACCCGCGACTGTAGAGTTCGTAGTCAGGATCTCGGCCTACCGGACCTCGTGTTTGTATGAATGTGTTCGTCTAACTTTCGAGCCCTTCAGGCACAGAATAAATAATAGTACAAGGTTTAAAATGCCATTGAATTCAGAATTAATATCATAATAGATACTAGCTGTACCCGCGGCTTTTACCGCGTGGTTATTTCATTTAAAAATAAAAAACAGGTGTTATTCCAGGACCAAAAGTACCTATTTTAAAGCACAATATTTAACATTTCTTCAAAATGCGTTCAGCCGTCAAATAGTTTTTTATCGATTGCTCAGGATCTAATCATCAAATTAAGATACCAAGTACCCCAGATTTTAAGTCCAACCCTAAGCTATCCAAAAGTGATCTATCCGCATTGCAATCGGTCCAGTAGTTTTACGTAATGCGTGAACAAACATACAGACAAACAAAGACAAGAATTTAAAAAAAAAGATAAAGAAGTTGTATTCTTATTTTAAGTAACTTAGATCATTTTATTTTAAATTATCTTTGTACAGACTTTTTCTTACTTATTGCTTTATAATAAGTATCATCATCATTATCAGCCCGCCTCAGTCCACTTCTGGACATGGCCTCTCCCAAAGCACGCCACTGAGCCTGATCTTCGGCTCTTCTTTTCATACCGCCGCCAGCCATCTTGCGTACGTCGTCGCTTCACGTAGGCGGTTATAAGAATAGTTATAGATTAATTATGAAAAAATAACTTCATCTAGTATCATCGGCGCTCGGAAAAACCTAGTTTTAGGCTTTTGCTAAATTAGGAAAAAATATGGTAGGTACCTACTAAGGTAGTTCAATCGCGAGGTATCAGTTCGGGGTGATGATCAGTGAATACTTATTGATTACAGGTGAAATCTAGCTTAAGCCAGTCTGAGGAGCTACTACTAAAAGGTAGCTAGTAGGTTTACTCCTTCGATACTTATGTATTCTCTGATGCGTCATATATGCGCATTATATATATATATATATATATACTGAGTTTTGAAGGCCATAAAACTTATTGCAGATTCGTCGCGCGATAGTGTATATATATATATATATATATATATATATATATATATATATAGCTAGTGCGCATTATATATATATATATATATATAATGCGCATATATGACGCATCGGAGAATACATAAGTATCGAAGGAGTAAACCTACTAGTTATATATATATATATATACACTATCGCGCGACGAATCTGCAATAAGTTTTATGGCCTTCAAAACTCAGTACCACACTTATAAAATAAAAATAGTTTTTATTAAATTGCTTGGCTCCTACTCATCGGATTGAGATACCAAGTACATCAGTTTTGGATTCAAGACCTAAGCTATCCAACAGTGACAATCGCATCGCAATCGGTACAGTAGTTTTATTCAAAACATAGTAATCCTTTTAAAATTAATACATTTAGATTTTTTATCAATTTGCTTCGTTCTTACGCATCGGATTGAGATACCAAGTACATCAGTTTTTAAGTCGAAACTTAGCCTATCCAACAGTGAAAATCGCATCGCAGTCGGTCCAGTAGTTGTAACGTGATGCGCGAACAGACATTGAAAGTATGGTACTAAGTTTTGAAGGCCAGTGTATTAATAAATAGGCTATATATTATAAATGTCACTAAATAGTATTAGAAACAACGCAACGTGAAACGTTTTCCTAATTGATAGCATAGCTCCTAATCGAAACGCAAAAATTACGCGGACACGCTATAGCCATTTATAATAATCATGCCGTTATGGTCTCTCCTAGTCGTGAGTTTCAGTAATTTTTCGGCCACGTGCTATTCGTTCATTCATGCGTACGAATGAATGGGGAGCGGCGCGTCCGTTGAAACAGTCGGCCGCCGCTCGCCCGCGCGCACGCGCAGCGCGTCGACCTGCGCGCACGCAAGTGTAGTGACATTACTGTGCTGCTCGCGAACACCGCGGCTCTACCAGCGCTCCACACCGGATCCTCTCGGTGCGTCATCTATTTATACCACTCTTTAAAAACACACGATCGCCCGAACGTCGACCTTGAACAAAATGTGCTCGGTTTCATTCATTCATTAAAATTACCGAACTGATCTGGGCCGCACTTTGCTCTCTGTAAGCAAACGGATAGCAAACGATGACGTTTCGCTTATTGAAGATAATTTATCACATTTATACCGTCGCTAAGATGGTATTAATTGGATGACTAGCGCCCAGTTCGACCGCTTTGGAGTCATGTTGTATGGTCATGATCCGCTTGTTCGCGTTAGAACAGATTCGAGATCATACTTAGTCGAGCCTATGAACCGAATTTGTTAACCAGTCCAAAGCAGCTATAAAAATTTAAACATGGTAAGTACTTACTTTCGTAGCGATGGTAGCCTAACGGTTCATTAGTACAACTTAGAATCCAACGATACCGGGTTCTGACCTAGGCTCCGCACCAATGCCTTTTCTGTTAGGTATACCCATGCGGTTTTTCATCGCTCCGTGCTTCGGAGGGCACGTTAAGCTGTCGGTCCCGGCAGATTTTAGCAGTCCTTAAGCCATGTCAGAGGCCCTCGGGCGGGGGACAAACAGACACCAGAGGATGGCACTACCTCATAAGAGAAACGAACAAACAATAAAATATTGTCTCGCATATTTTTATGCAAGCTTATAATAATTTTAGGGATTCTCTAGCACTCACAGTGATACAGAATCCCAAAAAATATTAATAATATAATCTTATGCAACTCCTATTTTGGGTTAGAATGAAAAAAATGTATAGGTAATTTACAAAACAATTGTTTTTTTTTAATATAATAAGTATGTAAGTACTTCTCCTACTACTTTTGACATTATTTTCGCAGGGAAAAACAATCAGGTTCTTTGTTTGTTTGTAAGTCTTTAGGTAGGCCTTTGGTATCAGAGATTGCCAAGCCGCCCGAGGGCCTCTGACATGGCTTAACGACTATTAATAATCAATAACAGCCGGGAACGACAGCTTAACGTGCCCTCCGAAACACGGAGCGATGAAATTGCACCGCAAATAACTTATAAAAGTCATTGGTGCAGAGCTTAGGACCGAATACGGTAACGTTATCAGGTACTTACATCATATTTTTATGATCAAACATTTTGACTATGCTTTCTAAAAGATATATTAATTTTAACACGGAACTTCTTCAACATGAAATGAAGCAATTTTTTCTAATTAGGCCGAGTAGCTATAACACTAAAGAACATATCGACAGGAAATTACAAGTCGTCAGCATTGCGGCTAGCAATAGCGAGCGGAGGTGTCCCGTTGCAAGCAGGCTAGGCAGACGTGCCCGCACCGCGCCGGCCACACCGCTATCGCCGGCGCGACCGACACACAACACCAACCGCTCAAGGCAGGAAGCCCTTCTCTCCTTACAGCCTTTATCACGATAACCATCCAACATGTCACCCGTAAGCTTGCACTGCAACAGAGACATAAAACAAAACGCGTGCCAAATGAGAGCAACAAAAAGTCGGCCATCCGGATACCCTCCAAGATAACAATCACTTTAAGGGCTTCCACCAGATACCGTATCGCCCGTTAAAAGAATTAAGGCAGTTATCTTTTTAAGAGTCAATAAGGCGGGCTTTTAAAAACTTTTAAGACGGTTATCAATGTGGCGCCAGTGTTTTTTTTTTTGCCGAGATAAAGTTTGGGCATACGATTGTGTTATTACTTTTTCTTATGCTTTGGGTTCGATTACAAACTAGACCAGACAGAGGCTTGATTGTAGGTAACTAGATTGACAAGGAAACTATTCAAAGAGGGTTTATAATGTTGTTAACTAAAAATAAAACACACAGAATCTGGTTTGCTGTGACATTAGTCTTCGACGCCTGCTCGTCGCCTGCTGACCAAATGCAGCGCTGATATACGCGGAAACCGATTTCGTCGAAAGACAACAATGATCCTTTTGTGTCTGAAACTAACCTTCTATAAAAGGAATTCCTGTAATAATCACTTGCGTCATTAAAATGTCTTTGCTCGCAACTTTCATTGGAAAGCTACTAATTCATTACATGGAGAATAACAAAATTGCCCTATATAGATGTGCAACCAAACAGTAAATCTTGCAATGTTTGATACTGTCTGTCTAGTGTATAGATAAAAAAAAAAAAAAAAAAAAAAAATTGGTGTAAAATAATAAAGCTTTAAATATAGCATGAGTTAATAAATGAAAAAATGCTGACCAATCATTAATAAATAAGAACCTAAAAAACCTCAATAATTTATAATTATAATTCCACAAATAACAAACACCTACTTAAATAACTAATTGTTACATTTGATTTACACGCTTTATTTCGATGAAACTGATTAAAAGCATTACTCAATTTCTTCAACCGTATGGATCCGGCTTCTAAGCAGCGAGCAGCAAAAACCCATATTTGGAATGAAAAAATGAAATACTTCTTATCAAGTCACAACGCTAATATTTGTATAAGTATATCTCTGATTACACTACATTTTTATTATACGCTTTATATTAGCTTCACTTGTATGTTTGTTTGTATGTTTGTAACCGACTCCTTTGGACGCTATTTTGACCCACTTTAAACGGTCAGATTTCATTCAAATTTTGCACACCTGTCAAAGACCGACGACAATGCAATAATAAGAAAAAAAAAACTAAAAAGTAGAAAATAAATAATAGTTTAAAAAAACTAAAAAAAACACGCTTTATATAGAAAACCAAACTAAAAAATAGAAAATAAATTTTAATAGTGTAAATAAGAAAAAAATGATTTATTTAAAAAAAAATACTTTGTAGTGTTATTAGATTCCGCATAAAAAGGCTGAGACATACAGGCAGACGGACATGACGAAACTGTAAGTGTTCCTTGTAAACTCTAACATGGATTGATCCCTCAGTTCAGTTGTACCATTCTGCGTCAATACGATATGGAACCCATAGAGAGTTTTTTTTAATGTGTAACATCTTTCCTCTCGCTTTTCATCTGTGGGAGTGATTTCGTGAAAAGGGACGGAAGTGTGTAACAGGAAGCCGGGGAAGCGCGCGCTATTTGATTTGACCAATGACCGCACGCGGTGTTAGAATATTTTAATGTTGCTTCTTATTGCCAAGGTGAGCTGACAGATGTTAAACATCATATGCGACTACTAAGGCGGTTTATTCCCCCAGTTTAGAGTCTCTCGGCTTGCTCGTTTTGTTTAATGGAACCAATCAATGAGAAACAGCAAGTAGAAGTTTTATATTCAAAGCTTGATTGTAGTGCATTGCGCGCGTGACCGGCACAGCTCGCGGCGGACTGCGCGACCTCGTCTAGATAAATCTATCAATGAATGCGATAAGGGGAGCGCGTGTCACTAACGCAGGAAATGCCCCAGCCCCAGCCCGTGCACTCTGAACCGAAACGCACCGTATCGCTGGAGAGCCTGCCTACTGCGATCCGCGGGAAATGTGTGTCATGATGTCTATTTTCCGCACGATGACCATTTACGCACGTAATGCGTCGCGTTAAGATATCTTCGTGGAATCTACTGTCATAATGACGTCTCAAGTTTTCGGCAAGGAATTTCGTGTATAAGCGCCCTGCTCTCCTGAGCTTTCGGTGATGACATCAAGTTTGGTAGACACTGTGTTAGCTAGCGGAATGGTTTCTCTCGCCGCCCGGTTTACCAGCCACGAATTATAAGTACTATTATATACTCTGTGCCACGAGCACGACTGGTATTTTTTGTATGTATTCTTGTATTGTCAGCAACTGGCAAGCGCACATAACCCACAACTCCTATGTTTCAGTTTTTGATACACAAAGTTTCGTAACGTGGATTGAATCCACAACTTCCACTACGAGAGCTGACCAGGCACACCAATAATGTAGCTACTCTACTTTGGCAAAGCGGCAACTTCTAATATATATATATATATATATATATATATATATTTGTCCAATAAGTACTTGCCTGTGTAAACATTTAGGTATAGTTCGCGCAAATTATCTTGAGCTCTCTGAACTTAGTCCGAGCGCATGGTACAGTTGAGTGCACAATCGTTATTGTAAAAGGTGTTTTTTATAGTACCTACCCAGTCGCAGGAGTATATCTGAGCTGAAAAAGTCTTTTGTAATCCGACGACGAGAACTCCTATGTGCCAAATAAGTATATACAGATTATTGAGAAATTTTCAAAATGGTTACTATGATGGTGAATTAATCGAACCTACATGTACTAAATATTAGGATAATTAGCAATGTACCGAAAAAAAAGAAGTTAATTTAAGAACTTTATAATATATATATATTATAAAGTCCAATATGAATATATATATATATATATATATATATATATATATATATATATATATATATATATTTTCATATTGGAGCGTCCGGGAGGCATGATTAACGAAAATAACAACAGTAACAGTACACTGCGAGTACCAGTAAGAAACAACAATAACAGAAACAAATAACGGAAACAGAGAACAAAAATAACGGAATATTATCGCACTCGTCTCACGACTGTACTTTAGAACGGCAACGCGCATGTGTTCAGTTTACGTACGTAACACACACAGACGCGCGGTTCTGCAAGGCACAAGCGGGTGAGCGGCGCGGGACGAGCGGGCGGTACCCTTCTCGGTGCACTTCCGCGTCCCTCTGACACCTAAAATATGCGTACTGCGCAGCCACTCGCGCTAACTTCCGAGAGCTCAAGATAATTTGCGCGAACTATACCTACCTAACTAGTAACATGGCGCCTGCAATAATTAGGCACAATGCAAACTATGTAATTGTATATCCAACCATAAGTACCTAGGTTAGTTTTACCACAAAGTGCCAAAGGTATATTTTGTGGTTTTACTCAATTACTCGTGCACGTACTTACGTTTAATTTATTACCTAGTGCTTAACATGCTCTATACTTATTTTCCCACACTACTCATATCATACCTATATAAAAAAGGAGGTAAGCACTTAGATATAAGCTCTAGAAAATGTTCAATGTAGGTATTGAAATAATAAGTATATAGGTTAGGTTATCTATAATTAAAGATATTAATATTTGATTAGAATGAATGAACGGATATTTTTATCAATGGGTTTTCTCACTACCTTTAAAACAGAACTGGGGAAATTACATAGTCTTACAATGATTCATAGTTAGAACAATCATTTTCAGTAGGTAGTCATTAAAATCATTCAACACAGCGTATGAATGAATAGTGTAGTTTAGTACCTAGGTATCCAGAGTATCTACTTATATTCTAGTCTGTTAATAGTACAACACGTAAAATAATGGAAATACGCAGTGTTAGTGTCTTATAATAAACATTTTCAAGTGAACTTCCGACCATTAAGAGACCGTTGCAAGCGAGACCAACCAGCACGTCTTAAATTTTAAAACGATGTAGGTAAAAACTTTATATAATTATGTTTTGGTCATCACGCAAAGGAAAAAACCTTACAAAAGTGCAAGAGTAAGTTTATTTTCGAAGTTACTATATAAATAACAGTAATTTTATTAACTAGGTAAACGTCATTGCATTGGAGTTCCCTGAAGGACGAATTAGGTATCAACTTTCCTATAGAATAAGGTGCATACCATATTAACAGGTTGCATAACTAAATATTGGTCCGCTTTCCACCTGCCCACGGGCGACTGTGGGCTAAGTATTTGGTGGCGGAGAACCAGCCGGCTTGGAGCTTGGTGTCCATTGCGAAATGATTCTACGAAATTGGAGGTAGCAGTTATACGTAGGCGCACCGAATAGCGCGCGCGGCCCACGGCTGGCTTTAATAATCAAGCCTCCATATTATTATTGTCGCATTAGTTGGGCAACGTGGTGAAAATGTTAATGCATGGCATGGCTCTGTGGCATGGCCCTTCAATGTTGAAGTGTTTGCTATGTTGTAAGAAATTTTTGCCGCTATCCCTCATCCCTATTCTATTCCCTTCCCTCTTGCCTTGTAGAGATAGTAGACATAAAAACCGTTCTTCTCTACCAGGGGGATAGGCTGGTAGGGATAAAAGTAATAGCCCACATTTACGCGACTGCGGAGGATTATGATTATGGGCCGTAATGTATGTTTGTATGTTCCTTTGGCGCGTGCTACTGTCTACATCCTAAACGATAAATGAGGTATCATAAGATTCGTTTTAATCACTAGAGTGACAACGGATATAATTATTAAGTGTCATGAAAACTAATATGGCGGCTTACAGCTGCGATATTTTATTTCCAACGGAATAAAAAAAACCTAAATGAATGATGACACTCCAAAAATATATAATTCTTTTACATAAACAGTATCTAACAAGATAAAAAAACTACTGCTAACAAAACTAAAAAGAGACAAACAAGCTTTGCCTCCGACTGCATCTTAAATTTATAAAAAACTACTGCTAACAAAACTAAAAAGAGACAAACAAGCTTTGCCTCCGACTGCATCTTAAATTTTAAAAAAACTACTGCTAACAAAACTAAAACGAGACAAACAAGCTTTGCCTCCGACTGCATCTTAAATTTATAAAAAACTACTGCTAACAAAACTAAAAAGAGACAAACAATCTTTGCCTCCGACTGCATCTTAAATTTATAAAAAACTACTGCTAACAAAACTAAAAAGAGACAAACAAGCTTTGCCTCCGACTGCATCTTAAATTTATAAAAAACTACTGCTAACAAAACTAAAAAGAGACAAACAAGCTTTGCCTCCGACTGCATCTTAAATTTATAAAAAACTACTGCTAACAAAACTAAAACGAGACAAACAAGCTTTGCCTACGACTGCATCTTAAATTTATAAAAAACTACTGCTAACAAAACTAAAACGAGACAAACAAGCTTTGCCTCCGACTGCATCTTAAATTTATAAAAAACTACTGCTAACAAAACTAAAAAGAGACAAACAAGCTTTGCCTCCGACTGCATCTTAAATTTATAAAAAACTACTGCTAACAAAACTAAAACGAGACAAACAAGCTTTGCCTCCGACTGCATCTTAAATTTATAAAAAACTACTGCTAACAAAACTAAAAAGAGACAAACAAGCTTTGCCTCCGACTGCATCTTAAATTTATAAAAAATACGGAGAATTTTAAAATTGGGCGACGTGAGGGGTTTATTCCCAGGTTCTAGCTGATCCCGTCAAAGGAGAGAAGCTTGTTTGCCTCTTTTTATTTTTGTTCGCAATTGTTTTATTAATAACTAGATGTACCCGCGACTTCGCACGCGTGGTCTTTTCTTTAGGTTCAAAGTACCATAATGTGCTATTCAAGGGACAATATACCAACAAATGTTGGTATATTGGTCCTGAAATTAACAAAATTTCTTCAGCCGTCAAAAATACTTTTATCAATTGCTCGGCTTCTAACTCACCGGGTTGAGATACCAATTACACCAGATTTAAATCAAACCCTAAGCTATCTAACAATGAAAACCGCATTGTAATCGGTCCAGTAGTTTTTACGTTATGCGTGAACAAACAAACATACAGACAAACAGAAAGAAAGATACGAAAACAAAAAAAGTTTTTCAATACCTTTTTTAAGCACCCAAGAGCATTTTTTTCATTTGAATTCGTTTAGTAGTTTGGGTGCGATGCGCGGTCAAGATACGGACAAACATACAGACAAAATTAAAAAGTAAAACAGTTTGGTTTCAGTATCGAATATAGAGAACCATCCAAAAAATATTTTTTGGATGGTTCTCTACCCATAAATTTTTCAAAATGTAAAGTGTCCCATGTCCTACCTCGTAGTATGAATTCAAATCTTAACAAGTTTCATTTGAATTCATCCAGTAGTTCCGGCGGCGTGATGCGCGGCTAAGATACAGACAAACATACAGACAAAAATGAAAAAAACTTTAGGCTTCATTAAAGAATATAGAGTAACATCCAAAAAAAAACACTATATCTTTAATGTACAGTATTTGGATCCATATCCTACAGGAACCCTTTATTTTAATGACATAATGTATCCATAATTTTCTCTTATAAATTATGTCTGAGCCAAGTTGCATCAACATCCGTTCAATAGTTTCAGCTTGCTACGTGTTCTTTTAAATAATTTTCCACTCCTATCCTGAAGGAACACTTTTTTTTTTGGGATGAAAAGTATCCAATGTCCTACCTCGAAGTATGTACTCAAATTATACCAAAATTCATTCGAATTCATTGATCATTTTCGGCGTGGTGCGCTGCCAAGGTACAGACAGACAGACAGACGGACAGACAGACAAAAATTAAAGAAATACAGTGTTGGCTTTAGTATTGAATATAGAACGGCCTCCAAAAAAATTACATTATAACTTCAATTTACAGAATTTTGGACATTATCCCGCAGGAACACCTTATTTTTCGGGATAAAAGTATCCTCAATTTTTACCCATTATATAAACTATGACTGTGCCAAGTTTCAACAAAATCCATCTAGTAGTTTCAGCGTGATACGTGTTCTTTTAAATAACTTTCAACGCCTATCCTGCTGGAAGCCTTTAATTTTTCGGGATGAAAAGTATCCTCAATTTTCATACATCATATAAACTATGACTGTGGCAAGTTGCATCAAAATCCGTCTAGTAGATTAGGAGTCGTAAGTGTTTTTTGAAATAACTTTCAACCCCTTTCCTGCGGGAACCCTTTCATTTTTCGGGATGAAAAGTAGCCTATGAACTCAAATCATACCAAATTTCATTTGAATTCATTGAGTATTTTCGGCGTGATGCACTTCCAAGGTACAGACAGACAGACGGATAGACAGACAGACAGCCAGACAAAAATAAAAAATAAACTGTTTTGGCATTAGTATTGAACATAGAATGGTCCCCAAAATAATTTACAAAATATCTTTAATTTACAGAATTTGGGACATTATCCCGCAGGAACTCTTTATTTTTTTGGGATAAAAAGTTCCTCAATTTTAATACATCATATAAACTATGACTGTGCCAAGTTGCATCAAAATCTGTCTTGTAGTTTAAGAGTGGTAAGTGTGTTTTGAAATAACTTTCAACCCCTATCCTGCGGGAACCCTTTTATTTTTCGGGATGAAAGTAGTCTATGTCCTACCTCGTAGTATGAACTCAAATCATACCAAGTTTCATTTAAATTCATTTAGTAGTTTCGGCGTGATGCCTAGCCAAGATACAGACAGACAAACAGACAGACAGACAGACAGACAAAAATGAAAAAAAAAACAGTTTTGGCTTTAGTATCGAATCTAGAGTAACGTCCAAAAAAAAATCTAAATATCTTCAATGTACAGAATTGGACCCGTTACACCCAACCAACACATTAGTGGAAATTGCAGCCTATTTTGGAACTTAAAGATATATAATAGTGGCATTAGAGTTTAGGAAGCAGTTTTAAGTTGCATAACTACTTCCGTAAACGTCTTTAGGTACAACATGTACCAAAAGTGGCAGTAACGGAACCAAATACCACCTTGTCTTTATAATAGTTTATTCTAGAACCAATTTACCACTTACAACTTTTATAGAGAATTACGAAGAGTATTTATCACTGAAAGTTTTATGAGGGTTTCTCTTGTTACTGTTATACGCCACTCAACTGCATTAAAGAGTTAATTGTAGGCCATATAAAGCAGTTGTATAAGAGTTCAAATAACTACTCTTGTTCTACTAGAAGTTCCATAATAGGTGTAATAATATACTATAATACAGACTCAAGTTCAAAAAAGACAATCAATGTAACTAAAGATATAGTTGACGTTATTAAGTAATACAATAGACATAATTTGCGCCGCTGTATAGACTTAGTCAATCCGCCATTTCTCAAAAAAATTGACTTATTTACTTGCAATATTTAGATGTTATAATGATGTTTTTCATTACAATTAACTTTGTTTAAGTCAATATACAAACTACCAATTGCAGATAATAAACCGTCGACACATAATAAAAATACAAAATAAAAATAGTCTAAACTATTTAGCAAATATTTCTTCCATTTGGATGTTATTACGAAAGCGCATAAAAATTACTGAAAAAAACACCATATATATGTACAGTAAATATGAAAGCGTTTTTATCTGCTTGTGTTTAACAAACTAATAAGGCACATGTGAATTATTTACTTAACAATAATATTTTAATCATGGCCGATTACAATATTAATTACACTTCAACTTTTTTACATACAATACATTCATAAATATTCGGTCACTCGTTCACAAAAGTAGCTTCATAAAAGGGTTAGTGTGGCGTTAATCATCCGTTGCAGCTCTTGAGACACCATTTTACTACTATTGTGCAGTTGTAATAGAACTAAAGGCTACATAAAATTGTGCCCAAAATGGCAATAGAGCTGCTGCATTAGGCCTTCAGAGCACGCTCTAGCACTTACGTCTTAGCACCTTTGGGCATAATCAGATTGGCTCTAAAGCCGTTATGCAAATAGTTTGTGTTGGTTGGGCAGTTTTATTATAAGTTTATATAGATTTATTGATCAGCGGATCCGATATTATTTTGTGTTTTCCACTAAATAACTTTATACAAATTCGTCTGTTATTAGTTTAGTTTGAACATCCTCGAGTTTCGTCTGTTGGCTTTACTAGTGACCTTTTAGCTCTTATTTAGTTGTTTTCTATTTGAAGCCTCTGGTATAAATTAACTTCTTCAAGGAAGGTGTGAAAATAGAAATGCATGTCAAATGTTTAACCGTTTCTGAAATCTGCTTATTTCTATACAAATACATGCGCCTCCTATAGAGGAACTGTGGAACACAAAGTGACCTGTTATTTATATGCGACGTTTGTCATAACCTGTGAATTGAATATCAATGTTGCAACTTGGCAGTAGGTGGAGCCACATTCTCTGAATAGGGCGTAGAGGGACTATGAATAGGGGATACACTGGCTGGTACCAGTATATTGTGTGTGTGTGGGTTGCAACACGCAGGTGTGGGTGCGCCCCCACAGCTCACGAATACAATTCTATTAGCCAGTTTATTATTTACTAGTTGTTGCCCGTGGCTTTGCCGGCGTGTACCTACTTAGTGGGTACAAAAAGAGTAGGTACCGAGATTATATTGTAGATACCAGTAAATCCTTAACTAGCGAACAGGGATCCGCCAAAACCTAACCTTATTATTATAAGTGCCTACTTCTAAACGGTAACGGTTCGGAACGGTTATTTCGTTTCAAGATTCCGTGAAGTTCCATCAAATCTATACCGAAGCGCGCAGTAAAAGGTACCTACTTACCTTCTGAAAACCTTTGATTTACATAATTACTTACATATATCGTAGTTCTTTTATTTATTCTGTGGTATATGTACTGATTATACCTATATGTTTTATTCTAATCGGAGCTATAAACCTACTGGTCCCAAGTCTCAACCAATATAATTCCATGAAACATTACTTAAAAAAATAAAAAAATAGTTGCGCCCCCCGGTTTTACCCGCGTGAGGAATGATGAAAATTATCCTATGTGTTATTCCAGGGTAGTTATATAATTCCATTCCAAATTTTGTCAAAATCCGTTCAGCCGTTTGAGAGTGAAGAATGATGATGATGATGAAAGGTTTCTTATGTGTTATTCCAGGGTATAAGCTATCTCCATTCCAAATTTTATCAAAATCCGTTCATCAGTTTGAGAGTGAAGAATGATGATGATGATGAAAGGTTTCTTATGTGTTATTCCAGGGTATAAGCTATCTCCATTCCAAATTTTATCAAAATCCGTTCATCAGTTTGAGAGTGAAGAATGATGATGTTGATGAAAGGTTTCCTATGTGTTATTCCAGGGTATAAGCTATATCCATTCCAAATTTTATCAAAATCCGTTCAGCAGTTTGAGAGTGAATATGATGATGATGATGATGATGATAAAAGTATAGCAGCAACACGGTAGGAAGTGTAATTCAAAATCTTTGGCAATTATTTCGTTTCCATGGCAACATGTCATTCCGTTCCTTAAAGCAATCACTTCTGTATACACAAATTTTTGATACCTTGGATTAGCAGCGCTATTTTATTTAATTATATGCAAGCCCATGTTACTCGCTGATAATGAAGTTTTCTACAGGTGAAATTATTAAAATATGTTCTTTAGTTTATTCATTACAAACAAACACACATATATACAAACAAACATACAAAAAAACTCTTTATAATATCAGTGAAGATTTGCGTAGATATTAGACTCGATTTTCAGTCAATGTTATTATATGTAGGGAGTGCGTACCTACATATTGTGGCCTGTGTCCATAGACATAATGCCTGTGTCACACAATTTGTCGTTTTCGCATAGACTTATATATATTTACTTCAGTTTTCGTCTTTATTCCAAGTCGCCTTAAATATAAATTATGTCAAATTACACACATTAATTATTGGCGAATTAACTTTTACTGCGCCTATAAATACATTTTGATGCAAAGTTTATGTAATAAGGGTAACTTAATTTGAATATGAAACAACATATCAACGATTTGCATAATACATAACTTTAATACACGCTAAAGTATGTTATTTAGTGTAGAAACCGATTAATAACTTATTTATCTAATTTTAAACCTCGTGGGTAATAAAGTCAAGTAGGAACTTGCCTATCTAAGTATGGAAAGCAATATGCATAGGCATTGGACCTACTAAATATGCTTTGAGAGTGTTTTCAGTTTGTTCAGGAGAACAGTGGGAAATTTGAGTTGTTATTTCTTCTCTCGATAATTCTTGCAATGTCTTTAACATTTCTTCGAAGTTTGACTTTCGGATTGTGACTCTGAGGAGCATTGATTAGTATCTATTCTCCTCAGTCGCCTTAACCAACCGAGTTTATGACAACAATTTAGCTTTACCAACTTACCAAATCAGAGCGTCCTACAAGTCATGACCTACGGAGCAGAAACGTGGACACTCACGGTTAAATTAATCCGCAAATAGCGAGCTATGGAGAGAGCTATGCTTGTGAGTTTCTCTGAAGGACAAGATTAGTAATGAAGATATCCGACGGAGAACCATGGTGAACAACATAGCTGTAAGGGTAAGCAAGGTGAAGTTGCAGTGGGCTGGCCACATTTCCAGAAGAACCGATAGCCGCTGGGGTAGACGAGTTCTCGAGTGGAGACCACGTTTAGGCAAACGTAGTGTAGGACACCGTGGCCAGGGCCCCAATTCTGTTAACGGTTCAATAAACCGCAATAACGCAAGTCGACCGCAAGTATTTTTTTTGCGTAAGTTTCTCTGTTACCTCTAAAAGAGATCGAAGCAATTTTTTTGCGAAAATGTTCGTTTTTTTTTTTAATATTATGTAGTTAATTATTTTGTAAAAAATATTCCAAAATAGTCTTCTAGCACATTTAATTAGTAAAAGAGAAAATTTCGGAAAAAAAATAAACATGCAATCGACTTGCGTTATCGCGGTTCAATAGCTATCAGAATTGGGGCCCAGGTGGAGTGACGACCTGCGAAAAGCGGCTGGAGGAAAATGGATGAGGAGAGCTGAAGACCGAGCTCAGTGGCGTGCATTAGGAGAGGCCTACGTCCAGCAGTGGACAGATATAGGCTGACGATTATGAACTTACCAAAGAGAATAAGCAAACTGACAAATACTCCGGGCAAAGAAGGGCTCGAGACGTCAAATCTAGGTGGTGCCTATTACTTACCTAATCGTAATGTCGAGCAGTTTACGGTTCACATAGGTATGGGTTTTATTTAATTTCAACTATTATTTGCTAAATGCACCAGCCTCAGCTGCAGGTCTTGATTTGTTGGCTTCAGTATAAGGTTATTTTTCAGATGTTCAACGGAAATATTGATGATGTTAAACTAGGTAGACTATTAGAGAAGATAAGGGGAGGGGCACAGTTTAAGGTCTACTCGTTTCTGTACCTTTTTGCTGCAAATGAATTGGTTTTGAAACTGGTACGAGTAAGTCGTACCTTTTGCTGAATTAGTACAGTTGAGTTCCTTCACGATAGAGACCATCTCTCAGGGACCGCGGAAGTACTCCATGACGGGGGGAGCAAACTTCTTTGGTTACCAGAAGTTCGCCCCCCCCCACCCCTCTCCCCTCCTCCTCCTCCTCCTCCTCCTCACCCCTCTCCCCTCCTCCTCCTCACCCCTCTCCCCTCCTCCTCCTCCTCACCCCCATAATGGGACAACTTATCAAATTATTGTATTGTCATCGGTCCTTGATAAGTGTGCAAAGTTTCTGTTCAATCTGAAGTGGGTAAAAATCACGTTCAAAAATTCCGTTTCTAACGTACATACAGGTGGAACTAATAAAAGCATGATAAAAATATTCTTATTTAGTTGTTCCACTTTAATTGTTCTCTCCAGCAATTTTTCTTAAGTGCAGCGAGCGCTTTTATATTTAACACTAAAGTGGTCGCGCGGACTACATATTATGTAGTCCACACATGTATAAAAGTGTAATTTTACAGAATGTGTTTGTTTGCGGCTGTTGAGATTTTCTGTACTTTATGCTAAATAACAACGGTAGCCGATGTTGTAATAGCGTGTGTCGGCATCTTCAGGAGGGAGCAGGAGATTACTTTAAATCTCAATGGACTACATATGTACTCGTAGTCCGCGCGACCAATTACGCAAGTATTTTATGCCATAGAAATAATGTGTGAAAACAATACATAAGTACATTAGTTTTTTATGATCTAGTATTATTTTAGTAAGTTATGATCTACGTTACATGGGAAATAGATAAAAAAAGAAGAAAAAGTTGTCAAGTAATAATAGAAAACAAATTCGAAGGCAAAAGTTTATTGAAATGTATGTGTTCACAAAAATACCAATATCGAGCTAATTCAAGTTTGATACAAATACCAATACACAAAAAAAATATAAATTTTGTATTTATATATTTATTAATTTAATAGAATACAAGATTAAAATAATCACTCTATTAAATAAATCAAAGTCAAAATGGACTACAGAATATGTAGTCCGCGCGACCACTATCGCGACTTTTTCTTGCGCGACCACTGTAGGGTTAAGAAAAAATAGGTCTGTGAAGGACAGCACAGAAAAAACTTCTTTACCAGGTAGCAGTTTACCGGTAATAGGTAGGTATTGGAGGGGGCGCGGCACCCCCAGTTTGATTTAGGGAGCATTGGCCCCCTCTGTCCCCCACTTCTGCGGTCCCTGGGTTTCTTGTTTTCACATAGGCTGGGTTCCTGCCGTAGACGGAGTTGTTCATTTGTTAGTCTACAGAGCGGGAACTTAATCCTACCTGAAACAGGTACTTAATATCTAGGTACTTTACATTTGATATAAAATTGTGAAAAAAATAACTACTTAAACCTAGCTCTATAATTTTTTGAATGGTGTTTGGTTCGTCAGCATAATTAGTTATCTATTTGTAATTAGAAGTCTGTGATTTGTAATACGTTTTTGGTAACGGAATCCGAATCTCTAGGATTATGCAAGTTATCTGTAGACTCAGTTTCGGAAGAGTTCCCACAGATGGCGCCACTAGTCAACTTTTATCAAACTTCCTGTTATTCCAAAAGGAGAGTTTGTTTCTGTAACCTTATTTAAAGGTTAATGGGTCGTTATACTGATAGTGTGTGTGTGTGTGTAAATTTATTCTACTCATAGCTTATAAAATAAATAGGCTCCGAGATACTGAACTACTCAAGCGATTGTTATGACTACATTAAAATTATTGTTTAAGAGAGGGAAGTTAGGAAGCAATTTTGAGTTGGGATGTGACCTGTAACCTAATCAGAGAGAGGATCAAGTCTGAGTGGTGAAGTTCCAAGTTCCAATATTTCGGTGCGGCAGGGCACAGGGTCATCGACCGCACTCTTCGATGTTGCTGTGGCGCGCTATTTCGAGGCAGCGAGCGGGGAGGCGAGCGCAGCCGACTCAGGCCGATCGCACGATGTACCGCGCACGCGTAAACAAACAACATGGCCGAACTGTCATTCACTAACTCATTCATAAATGAACATTGCATTTGACCAACTGGATCGAATTCATTATCTGATGCCTCGACATACAAAGTAACAGCTATGTTGTACTAATACTAATAATATTTTTAAGAATACAGATTCAGTGAGTCAAATGTAACTATGCGTCTCATGCGTCGTCTCGTCTGTCGTAGTCGCACTACGTACGAAATTTAGAATGACGTTATTCGCACTGTCGCAATGCAGGAAGTGCATGTCGTGCTTGCTTTCTACTTTATTTTTTATAGTTTAGCTCCGCACGTCTAATGCATTTAGCCAATGTCAAGTCAACCTATAATAATAATTATGATTAAAAGTTATATGTTTCCGCAAGAATCAAGCTAAGCAACGTTGAAAACCTCATCATTATCAGTTCAGTGGTTCTTGAGATTAGCGCGGTTCTACAGCCAGATAGACTCGCGCCCGAAGAGCTCCCCGGCACAGAAGAAATATGATCTCCGGGGAGTTCCTTCTAAGCCGTGTTAGACCACATAACATAAGCTGTGATGATGAAGACGAAATTATTTGCAGATATTATAAAGGTGGTAATTTAAGTACCTATTATTGAAATGTACGTTTTATTGTTGAAGTACAAACTTTAAATAAAAATACTTACATATATGTTGAAAGGTAAAATCTTGCGTGAGGAAGAAACATAACAGCCACCAAGCATTTTTTTACAAGAGTACGGCTAAGCAATGCAAGGGTAATGAGCTTAACAGTCTATGTATGTGGATATCTGGATGTTCTACCCTATATAGCGTCGCTCCTATTGGTACAATTTTGACAAGCGCGGAATCATTCAATCGATTCGCCTTCAGTTTTAGAGTGTGCTATGTTTTTAGCAGACTATGGCAAAGCAAAGAAAGGTTTATGTGTTCAAACTAAAACCTTGGTTTGATTTTGACAAGCGAAGTATCAATTCCGCTACGGAACTTCTCTCACGGAACTACTGGGAACAAACAGATTCGTCTTCATTGCAAGTGTCAGGTTATTTTTTCCCCGACCGTAGTCTGGTTTTTATACCTAATTAAGCCAATACATACAATTAGCGTTATAAAAACTAATTACCCTACCTACTAGCAAGTAAAGTAGCGGATGAAGAAGGCGCGCACTGTCCCAGACATGTGGACCGAGCTGCACATCTGTAGCGCATATTCAGTCGCGCCTTTTGTTCAGCCCTGACCATGTGGCTTGCGGACGGAACGGAACGCGCTAGTTTTTGTACAACTTTTTCATGGCACGATAAATATATTAACGAGAATAAGAAATTATAAAATAGCTGTGGAGGCAAAAGCATACACGACTGGCCAATTCCGGATAGCGGAACAATAAGGTTTATTTATTTCTATCTAAATATATTGATACGCGCGCTTTTTTGTATCTTATCTTTTATTTTTCACTATGAAACTGGTAAAAACTTATACCAGGTTACGGCGAAGCAAGGGTAGGGTAATGAGTTTTACAGTCTATGTAAGTATATATGTGAATGTTCTACCATATCGTCGCCCCTATCTGTCCGATTTTGGCAAGCGAGGTATCAATCGATTCGTCTTCACGTATATCATAGGCTATTTTTTACCCGACCGTAGTCGGTTTTTAGTTTTTGAGCTTATGTCTTGTAATTAAAGTGTTGATAAACTCCGGATTCATTGGCTCGCCAGCGTGAAACGGCAGTTGAAGAGTTGCCAATGTGCGGCTCCCGGCTCTACCCGACACGGCTTCCTGTTTACCTCGTCTGTCGGACACACGCTGAAAACGTTAGCGGAGTTACCAAAAGCTATTTTACGTCACTCCAAGAAGCAACAAAGTAGGTGAAATTCTAGGGAGCTGATAGTAGTAGCGCGGTGTTATCTAGTAAAGTATATGGTTCGAGCTAAAAATGTTTAACAATACCTTTGATTTTATACAACAGAATTATACTTTACATATTTTTTGGGAGTAAAAGGAAATCGCCTGGAAGACATGAGAACCCTAGCGCAGCGGGTAACAACACGAAGAGTATTTATGTCGTGACTGGCTTTCGGATGCATTTAATTCGAAACCTTTTTTTCCTCTGGTGGTGCTTGTTACCACCGCACCGATGAACGGCATCACGGCACCGCTCACCTGAGTAGGTAGGTCGTTTTTTTTTGAAAATTTTAATACAAACGTTATATACTGTTATATAATAGGTATTTAATATAAGTACTTTAGGTATCGAAGTTGATATTACAATAAACCGTAATTAACAAATAAAAACATATCCATACCAATATAGAAAAGTGAAACGTTGTGTTTGTTTGTATGTTTGTTTGGGGAGCTTTCACGCGATAACGGCTGGACGGATTTTGATGAAATTTAGAATGAGACAACTTATACCCTAGCATAAAACATAGAATACTTTTTATTTGCAAAAATTTGCGATAATTTTCAAATTTTTCAAAGAAGCGCTTCCGAAGCGAGGTCTAAAATTATGCAAGGTTTTCTTTAGAAGAAAATTTTACATACTTTAAGGATGAAGCCTCTGGCAAGGTTATGAGCGTGACGGAAGAAAGCGCATAATTTCTTGGCTATTTGTATAGTTTTTTTGTTTGTATTATGAGGTAGTGCTGGCCTCTGGTGTCAGAGTTTATCAGGCCGACCGAAGGTCTCCGACATAGCTTAACGACGGCCATTAATCAATAACAGCCGGAACCAACAGCTTAACGTGCCCTCCGAAGCATTTCTTTAGTGTAAAACTAAAACATAATTTGAAATTGAAAACACGAAAACAGAAACACATCAGAAGCGCAAGCGCAGCGAGCGTGTTTTTTTTTTGTTATTTCTATCAGTGTAAAAATAAACATAATAACAAAACATGTAAATAACAAATGGAACTAAATAAAAAACAATTAAATGATATAGGCCCCCCTGGCCCCCCTGGATCCGCGCTTGTACCTGTGTAATATGTTATAGTGACGAGTACATTGCATTTGAATCAAATCCTTATAAGTTAACTAAGGACCTTATTAATAATGTTCACTTACTCTATTGAATTAGATAATCCTGTAATAATAGTGTAAAGCCTATAAAAAAAAACAAAAGAAAAATCAGGAAACCTTAAAACATCACGATAAAAAATGATTTGATTCAAATGCAATGTAGACACAGAATAAATAATAGTATCAATATAGGTAAGTAAGTATTTATGTACCTACCTACGTCTAAATATTTGAAATATGACTTTTACAATGCTGTTGTTACTCAATAACAAAACTGTGGTTACCTATTTAAATCAGATAACATATTTTACCTACCCCAACCAAAAAAAAACAGTAGTATCGAATCCATCAAAATATCCCTTCTAAAATTGTAGAGTTATAGGTAGGTTGTACACATATGCACAGTAAACTACACATAAGATCTCAGCCATGCAAACATCATAAAAGTAAAAATCCTCTAATCGCCCTTCACAATTTGACATTGCCATGTTCTAGAATAGAAGCAAAAATAAAATTCAAACTTTAAAAAACTTATTGAATTGTCGAATCAAGAGTTCCGCGTAAGTGCTGACCTTGATAGCTTTTAGCCAAATATTTTTTCTCGACGCGTCGCGCGTCGTTTATCGTAGACAGATAATACATTGTGTCACCTTATCAAATCGATAAATAACGACTGAGTTTTGCATAACTTGAACATGTAAAATGCTCAATAAAACGAATTATAGAGATTTTTCGTAGGTACCTAACCTACCTACTTACTTCACGGCCATTGGACTTGTCAAGTTTCCGAAGATACGTAACAACGTCATTCATTTAGGCTTTAACCATAAGAATGATGATAAGAACTAAATTCTTAAAATCTCTAGCGGTTTTCTTCCACTCTAAAAAAAACCCCGGACAAGCCATCATAAAATGAAGTTTATTCCAGCCTCCGTAGTTCCAATCCGACCACCTCTGGCAACCCGCCAGGGGGTATCAACACACTTAGACACAGACACCGACCTCGCCGGCGAGGTCGAAGGTCCCATAACACATAGTCAGATATTATTCGCTTTCGAGTTTCTTGCCGATTCTTCTCGAAGGTGTATTACGAATCGGCGGTCAGTTATAAAAATCAATGAAAGGGCACCTAGCCATTGTTCAGGGCCCCCTCGATCACTACTTAACGGTAGCGATCCAGGGGTGTTTAGTTCATTACCCCCGTAATCAGACGGCCGTCCAAGCCGAGGGCCGTACCCCCTGGGTACCCTCGTGCGGGTCGTCTAAATTTTAACTTTGGCGTGCGCCTTCTGCGTCACGCATTGCGGCGGAGGATCAATTTAAAATTGTCACACAGTTGTTTGTACCTAACAAACAACTGTGTGACAATTTTAAATTGATCGCCATCGATTAAAAACGCATGAAAGTGGGGTAAGACAAGTTGCGTAATCCCAATAAATGACATAGGTAACTTGGATTGAAATTGTAGGTAATACACTAACGGATAAGTAACGGAATACACATGTTGAACCAGTTCAATAGGTAAGTACAAAACAATGAGACAGAGGCTTCTTTGATAAATAAGTTAATTTAAAAACATTTATATTAAAAAAATATGCTTTTATGCAGTAGCCATGTCATGTCTGGAGAACTAAAAGTGTGTGCCAAATTACATTCCGATAGCTTCAGTGGAAGTAGGTGAAATCTTAAATGCAAAATTCTAGGACTTACATACAATAAAGGCTTTAAATAAATAATAGTTTAAAAAAAATAAAAAACACGCTTTATATAGAAAACCAAACTAAAAAATAGAAAATAAATTTTAATAATTTTGAATTAAGAATAGTGTAAAAAATTCTAATAAATATAAGTGAATAATAGTATAAATAAGAAAAAAATGTATAATTGAAAAAAACGTGGTTTATAAAAATCTAATAAATATAAGTGAATAATAGTATAAATAAGAAAAAAATGTATAATTTAAAAAAAAACGTGGTTTTTCTTATTTATACTATTATTCACTTATATTTATTAGAATTTTTTACACTATTCTTAATTCAAAATTATTAAAATTTATTTTCTATTTTTTAGTTTGGGTTTCTATATAAAGCGTGTTTTTTAGTTTTTTTAAACTATTATTTATTTTCTACTTTTTAGTTTGGTTTATTTATAAGAGCGTTTTTTTTAATCGAATTATTGCATTGTCATCGGTCTTTGACAGGTGAGCAAAATTTGAATGAAATCTGACCGTTTAAAGTGGGTCAAAATAGCGTCCAAAGGAGTCGGTTACAAACATACAAGTGAAGCTAATATAAAGCGTGTAAAAAAGGTTTGTTGAAGCCTTTGAAGCTAATCAAAGTTTTATTTCACATTCATGAAGCTTATAGTGTTATTGATATAAAATTCTATGGTTAATTTGGACACTCATTTGCTTTTCCATGCTCACATGCGGCGATAGGCTTAACGGAGGACGCAATTATGATGATTAAATGAAACTGGTTCTCAGTCGAACGCTTCGCTGCCGGGATTTCGAGAAGATATTCTACACTAGCCGACGAGGAGGACGAATATTCACTCGTATAGCCAAAGAAACAAAGCTGATGTTAGCTTGCGAACGTAATTTGAAACAGCATGCACAGGTATCAGATAGAACGGTGTGCATGTGCACTGCAACTAGGTACATTCAGATGGAGTGTGTAGTCTACTGTTTTTAACTATGTAGATGTTGCTAGGTGATGTTGTGTTTTAAAAGTCTAGATTACAGAAACAGGCATCAAAGTATTCCCAACTTACAACACAAATTCATTTGTGTCTATATTAAATTAATTATTAACCAGACATTTCCTCGAATCAATTTTTATCATATTTTTATGCTAAGTTTTCTAAAAAGTAACTAGGTATAAATTATATTTTCTGTATAGCTCAAAATTTCTATGTGTTTATCAATATTGCTTACATAGATAAAAACTTTAAAACTAGAGGCTCTGTGAGATGTAGACCTCGCACGTACAAACTTTTTTGCAAACAATCTAGCGGTGCACAAAGCCATCTAGTTACCTTATTGTAAAACTAACATTAATAATCAATATAAAAGAACCATCGAATTCAGATCTAATAAGGTGGAGATATTCAGTAGTCCCCATTTTGCCCCTTTTTTAGGGAAGTAAGTACCCCCCAATCAAATATCCCCGAAGACTAAAAAATTCTAAAAATTCGTTTAACCTGTATATCAAGTTTCGTCTAGATCGGTTGAGAAATGCAACCTGTAGAGGAGAACAGCCGGATATACGGGCATAATTATGAAAGCATTTTTGCCCAGTCTGAAACGGAGACGCTTCGCTCGCGCTTTGCGCTCGCTGGGTCAATTAACAAAATCTTTTATTATTTGATAAGATGGGAGAAGCCTATGTCCAGCAGTGGACTAATATAGGTTGATTATCTGTACATAGACCAAGCAAGCCAAGGTAACGGCAAATACTGAATAATGACATTATTGTAAATTAGTACAAAATCGACGCTTTGATTTGATATAAAATTCTAAGTATTTTACTGCACTTTATAAGGCAAAATAATAGCACATTACAAGTGAATACTTAACATCTCATTAACAAAGAGAAAAACATAAGATGTTAGAACTAAATCAAATCAATAAAATCAGGTAGGTAATACTACTTACCTACACAAGCTTTGAGTTTGAAAAGGAAATTTCCTTTTGATGTTCCGTCCGAGAGTTTGATCTCGCACAGGAAAAGGAAAACACCCTTTTGACACTAACGTTGCAGCAAAAGTACGCATTTTTTTGTTTTTTATTCTTTATAAAAAAAACATTATAGAAATTATGATAACACACATGTAAATGACAAATACAAAAGATAACAGTGCAAATGACATGTCCCACAATCATCAAACTGGGATATAAATACCTAAAAGTACAAAAGTGACTAATATAAAACCAGCCGGACCAGACTGTATCAGCCATCACCTCCCTCAACCATTTTAGAGGGAAGGGTACACAGAGCCGCCGCGTTTGAAGACATTTTAGTGAGCAAACAATTGAGCATTTGTTGAGCATCATTATTATCATTACAGGTAATCAATTTATCCTTGAGGTTTCCAATCAGCTGTTCATGCAAGTTGTCCTTTGACTGAAATATAATAATAATGTTTATTATATTCTCGATGGTCTGGGTGGGAGTTGAAAAAGTGGATATGTCGGGTCATTATCACGCGCCCACGCCACGCTATTGGCAGAAAAATGTTACGAGAATACATCGTCGCAATTCACAGTCTGTCTTATACGGGGTCAGCCACTGACATTGATACCAGCTTCGATTGTTGAATATTTCCATCGACGTGAAAGCCGCCGGCGAACCACAGCACCGCTGCTCGCATTTGAACATGAGTTTAACATTTTGAAACCTGTTGTATTTAACGAGGACACGTTAAGCATTTTAACATTTACCTTTTATTTTCAAATGAGTCGAAACAGTCTCGTAGATCTTCTTTAACATTCGGCGTTATCTGTATCCCTTATCATTATTACTGAGAACCGAGAGACAGACGTAATGGAAGATATGTGTTCCAGAGCAGTATGTTCTCTCGCCCGTTTCCGGTGGTTGTTTACAAAAAAATAAAGTATAAACTCGTTGTCCAAAGCATCCATACGAACCGGCCGGCCGAGATACTTGCTGCGATTAAAAATCGTTACAACTTCCGTTCGGCTCTGAGTCTCGGAGCGAAGGCCCAGATAAAAAAGATAAATAAGAAAAATAACATAAAGATCGATACGGTGGAACGGCGCTACCTGTTTTTTCACAGTGCTTAGCTCGCGGCCAACGAGCAACGTCCGTCTTGCTCTACCTTATATTATAAATATAAGGTAGAGCATCAAAGTAACTAACTCGTGGTTACTTTGATAGCTCACAGACGATATCAAAATTATGCTTCTTGTTTGACATTTGGTGAGACAATTTCTGGTTTGTGTCCTTTTCTCCGACCAAATTCCTTGCCATGTTCGTATCTCTTTTTAAATTGACATTTAGCCTATGATGATTAATTGCCAGTAGAAAAAAGTAAAACTACATTGTTTTTGAAATATTATAGTCGCAGTTCGATCAGTCCGTCACATATTATTGCTAAAACTTGATCTAGTTAACTTACGGCTCCAAAATAATGATTCCTGCATTCTTGCACTGAGTTTGGCTTTAAATCATCCAAACCCGGCTATTACCGACGCAGTTTAAATTAATAACGGTCACAGCTATGTTTTTAAAATCTAATAAAATGATGATCGTAATGATCGGCTCCGTAGTAGATTTATAATGGTAACGAATGCGACGCGGCGAGTATTAGCATCTCATGATGTCATGTATCCGGCTGCATCCATAAGAGGGGCTATAAATCGAACGGGTTAGATGTTTTTCTTCATTGCAACCGGTAGGTAATAGAAGATATCAGATTAATAAAAGATGTCGATGAGAGCAGACGAGATGCACAGCAATTTCATGAGTGCTGCGCCATGATAATTAAGTGTTCGAACGCGGTGACGGTGCCTTGGTGTGCGTGGGCCAGCGCACCGGAGCAGGCATATCAAGTCTGGTAACTATGCGGCGTAACTCCGGTAGCGGCGCAACAGGTCTGCGGCGGGGCGCGGGCGCAGGCGCGGGGCGGTAGGAAATCCTTTGCGCACAGACACACACACCCACAGCCACGTGAGTGTGCGCCATCCGGTTTTTCTTGCATGTGAGCGTAGCGTAGAGACAGCGCGCGCCTGTATTGGTTTCTATCGAGCCGATCGATCAATGAGCCGACATCGAGTCGGACTCTTGCCTGCATGCGACTCATTGATTAACGCTATGAACGTAGAATTGTTTATTCATTCATGATGCATATTTTTATTTAAAACATAAACGACTTTGTCATAAACATTGTTTAACTACTGAACTATCGCAACACTTCATAGAAAAGACACCTAGACTATTCAAAAGAAAGTCTCTATGACTGGGCTGCTAATCCTGCTAAAATAAATCAAAAACAGGAAAAGGCAAATCTTAAAAACTGAAATTGAACTAAAATGGTCTAAAAGTGATCTCTTCTCCAGCCAGCCAACCTTTAGAGAAAATAAAACGTAGTGAGATAGGTCGGCGCAAATAAATTAATAAATACCTACTTCAGATGCGCGCGCACATAAACCAGTTTTTGTACTGAGTTTTGGTAACCACCGGTACCGCGCGTATTGAGCCTTTAATATAACATAAACTTACATATGTATAATTATAATTAAGTAATATTAGTAGCTGTCTATTATACTATAAACTAAAAATAATTTACACATACCTACTACCTACATACAAACCTTTCAACAAGACCTTTCATATCAATATAATCTAGACAGTACGGCCGATAAGTCGCTGTACTTCTTACATTTTTAGGAATCGAATGGCGGAATGAGGTGCATCTCTAGCCTAGACCACAGCCCCGTGCATGTCGCCTCATTTCGCCATTCGGTTCCTAAAAATGATCATTGCGCAGCTATTTGCACGAAGTACAGAGTGGCCACGACTTATCGGCCGTTCTGTACTATGGCAGAAACAGATTAAATACGTTTGGTTAGATAACTAGAAGTTTTTGACACGGCTGCTGTTCTAGGTTTTTTTTCAGTAACACGGCAATAATTGTAATCGCGAGCAATGAAATCGACTCCGCTCCTATACGCGCACAATCAGAGATAATTATTTTATATATTTTATTATTATTTAATTTAAAAATTACATCGATTATTTGAGTGCTTGATTCATTAGTTATACTCGTATATAAACGGGAGTTAATCCTGCTGAATTGATTCATTATTTCTTCATGAAAAAAATAGCACACTTATTACTGAAATACGTAGGTACAGTTAGAATGAATGCATGAAAATATTGTTCTCGTCGTTACGGCAAGTTTCGTGCCGCGAATGCATGTACAAACTCCGAAACGGAACGGATTTATTTCTACATTAAAAACACAGATTTTCCATAATGTTTTTCTCGTAATTTCTTTCAAAATACTCAACAGATTTTCACTAGAATTATGAGATGGCTGTCATTTTCAGAATAAAAACAAAACGTAAGTTCAAAAACTAACTTATGCAGCTTATGTAATGGTACCGTAGTCGGGTAAAAAATAGTCTATGACACTCTTGCGATGAAGACGAATTAATTGATAATTCGTCAAAATCGGACCACGTGTTTAGTTTGAGCTCATAACCCTTGCTTTGTCTTGCCGTAGTCTTGTAAAACATAGCTGACACCTATGCGAAGAAGACGAATCGATTGATACCTCGCTTGTCAAAATCGGACCAAGTTTTTAGTTTGAATGTATAACCTATCCTTTGCCTTGCGGTAGTCGGGTAAAGAAATAGCCTATGACACTCAATACATGAAGACGAATCGATTGATACCTCGCTTGTCAAAATCGGACCAAGTTTTTAGTTTGAATACATAACCCATCCTTTGCTTCGCCGTAAACGAGTAAAAACACGATTGCGTGCTTGAGGTTTAGAAACAGAATAAATAATAGTACATTAGAGCCGATTTCATTGCTAGCGAGTGAAGATATACCTAGATATAGCGATCTAAAGACGCATGACATCTAAAGACTCATGGATAACTGAATGAACAGGCACCTTCAACTGGTGGTTCTCTGATGACCTAAGGTAGTGTTGATTGGTGGAGTGAAGGGACTCGCATATCGTTCTTATGTGGGACGGAGGAAAAAAATGGTGTGCTACTTGAGTTTCGCGCGACACTGTATCACAATTTTGGGTTCTTGTTGTGCACACAGAGTTTTGGGGCCCTTTTTAATCGACTTAAAATTAGTGGCTCTGTGAGCTGTAGACCTCGCGACCTCGTGTCTTTGCATAGCTTAAAACTGAATAAATCGTTTTTAAAGTAGTATTTTTTTTGGAAAAATATTTTGTTTATTCCCCTTAATTATCTGGCCCGCCGACGAACACACACGTGCGCGGGTGGTCACTGCAAGGGTTAAGCTGTGAAAATGACCGCTCTCCACTACAATTGGTGACCATTATGCAAAATAATATCCCTGTAGCAACATCCATATACAGGAAAATTTAATCCAAAAACAAGCAGCTAATGTAGATTAAAAACTAATTAAAAAAAACATGTTTTTTTAGAATGCTTTGTCATCTAGTTAAAAGCTACCCTGAAAGTTTCACCCGGTAGCTAATCGGGATGTGCTCGAAATTTGAGTTGTAAAATTCCACCCGGAACGGCAGACAGACAAACAAACAAGAAAGTGACTTAATGAAAACGCGGTAAAATATTATGGTCATAAAAACATTTCGCAAAGCTGTGCGCGAGCATACCATCTGTTTTCAAAGAGACTTCTTAGAACTTTATTTGCACATTCTGTGCTTTGCTCGGACTGGAAAAAATATTGAACAAATTTTGGATTAAATGGAAGCATGCTATTGCTTCTGAAACCCCTACTAAATTCATTGAAGTTGCGGCACATTTTTCATGAAGGTATATACCGATGTCGGCATTTCGAGGCCCCGTCAAGATAGTGGCCCTGGGCCCGAACCGCTATGGCCCTATAGCAAAGTGGGCCCTGACTGGTAAAAGCATAAATAATAGACGTGGTCATATCTTCAGGCTATTGCGTACCTATTCAACACAAATACACTGCCCTTCAAAACTTAGTAACACACTTTTAAAATTAATAGTTTGTATAAAATTGCTTGGCTCCTACTCATCGGTTTGAGATACCAAGTACACCAGCTTTTAAGTCAAACCATAAGCTATTCAACAGTTACAATCTCATCGTAATCAGTCCATTAGTTTTAACGTGATGCGCGAACAGACAGACGTTAAAAGTGAGGCATTTAGGCGTTATTTGTCCAGTTCGCGGTTAATTCGCGTTTCGTCCAATTCGCGGTTGGTCCATATCGCGTTTCCTGCAATTCGCGGTTGGTCCATTTCGCGTTTAGTCCAATTCGCGGTTGGACTAAAAGCGAAACGGGCATGTTTTTACCATTGGACTAACCAACAGCGAATTGGACCAATCGCACCTAAACGAAGTGAGGTACGAGTACTACGTTTTGAAGGCCAGTGTATTTCATCAAAATAATATGTATAAACTTGTCACAAGTTTCGAGGACCGATAACTAATACAATAATTTTGGAGAAGCTTAAGTTAAAAGCTGGTCTTCCTTGAGATTAAGGTACGGCATCGATATAGACAAGAATAGAGATAAGGAGAGATATAGTTCAAGCGTAACTTAGTCGCAGTAGGGAGGAAGTTGCGTAATCTTCTAAGAGCCTCTCTTGAAGCAAATACACTTTTCATTCGACTGATAAAAGCTCGTTGGGAGCCCATGAAAGGCAATTCTTAAATATTTGACGTTTTTTTGGTCTTGGAGCTGAAAGAGTCTATGACGCCATCGAGAGGCATATAATTCTGGAGCTTCCTATAATGATGGCTTTAGATTTCTGGGATTAATTTTTAGAATGGTTTCTTAAATTACCTAATACCTAGAAACTTATTTATAATCATGCTCTTTAATTTTTGCAGGTGCAGATATTCGCAAGGGACCGTTTAACATGTAGGTGAGTGACGAGTGAAGAATATTTATGACAGATCAGCTTTTAAAAGGTTCTCAATGGGATAAAATATATAAGTTGCGATAAATAATAGGAAGGTGTAAAAAAAGCCTTGTTTTATATCTTATAACCGTCAAAGTGGAATGGATATTTATATCTTATAACCGTCGAAATGGAATGGATATTTATATCTTATAACCGTCGAAGTGGAATGGATATTTTGGGTATTTCTTCACTTAACTTAACTAAATGAATGATATAAAAAATATTATTATGGTAAGTAGGTAAATTTTAATTTACTAGGGACAGAATAAAATATGATAGGCTTTTTATGTAAATAGTGACTAGCCCCGGCTTCGCACGGGTAGCGCTCACACCGCAGCATTTTTTTAATACTTTTGTCATATTAAATAATTATAATAGTCGTAACTTCTAAAAAAAACGCCAATACCTAAGCGTAATTCAAAATCTTTGGCAGCGTTGTTTTTTGACCATAGACAGCTGCATTACTCACGTACTTGACTACTTGTTATTATTTAGTTTCCATGGCAACATGTCATCCCGTTTTGTATTAATGGGTTACATTATTGCAATTTGAGTAGGGAATTGAAAAAAAATAAGTATTGGCCATGTTACTCGCTGATAATGTAGCTATAGGCACAGAATTAATCATAGTACAAGAGGTTAAAGAATTATTAAAATCGGTTCAGTTTTTTGAGTTTATCCATTACAAACAAACACAGTCAAATCTTTCCTCTCTATAGATGTTAATTCTGTTTTTCGTCCCATTGAGACGAAAGGCTAGTGGGACAAAACGCTGAACTAGTACGAGTGCGTAATGGACACGCATAGACTAACAGTTCCGAAGCCAGGATCCTAAGCTACCCAACTATGAAAACTCCATTACAATCGGTCCAGCCAGTAGTTTTTACATATTAAAATTGGTCAAACAGGGTCAGCTATATCTAGTAAACTTATTAATTTGAGATAGCCATGAAAATGTTGTAAGTAAATTCGTATTAGTGGCCTAGATTTTGAAACTGTACTTTATGAAACTCAAGCAAAATGGTCACGAGCATTAAGTATATTTCGTAAACAATACCAAATATAAAACCTACCAATGAAACCTCATTATAATTTTAAAATACCTAGGTATCTAACTAACACCCACTCGAAAGGTACACAGTTTTTTTCTGCACTTTATAAGTTTTATCAAGTAAATAAAAAATATCAATGTTGTATTGACCGAGCGAGCGCGAAGCGTCTCCATTTCAGCTTGGGCAAAAATGTTTTCGTATATCCGGCTGTTCTCCTCTACAGGTCGCATTACTCAACCGATCTAGACGAAACTTGGTATACAGGTTTAACGAATTTTTAGTTTTTTTTAGTCGTCGGTGATTTTTGATTGGGGGGCTACTTCCTCCAAAAAGGGCCAAAAAGGCGGCTACTGAATATCACCGCACTAATTAGATGCGATTTCGATGGGTATTTTTTATTTGAAAGGTAGTAACATTAAGTTAAACATAAAAAATTGGGGAAGGTCTGATGAGGATCTTCAGCGTCATCAGCAGAACAAAAAAAAAATAAAAAAAAAATATATATTAAATAGCTCCTCAAAATGCAGTAAATTGCTCACTTTTAGGTTTCTACCAGTAGTGATATCAGCCCCTTACCTACTAGTAGGTATACTTATGTAGCGGTTACTTTCAATATATTTACTAGTATGTTACACTTATCTATAAATGGGCCAAGAACCATGATAAGATTCTACCTTTGATATAATTCTACCTACAAATTCTATTGTAAAAAGCCGAAATAAACAAAGGACACATATTGTTCAAACAATGGCGCAAGTAAACGGTGAGTTTTTTTTGTAGCCACCCAAATAAGCGGCATTAGAGTTTAGGAAGCAGTTTTATGTTGTATAACTGCTTCCGCAAACTCTGTAGGTACAATATATACCAAAAGTGGCAGTATCGAATACCAACCAAATACCACCCTTGTCTTTATAATAGTTTATTCTAAAACCAATTTACCACTTACACCTTTTATAGAGAGTTACGAAGAGCATTTGTCACTGAAAGTTTTATGAGGGTTTCTGTTACTGTTATATGCTGCTCAACTGCATAAAAGAGTTATTTGTAGGCCATAATGAAGAACCACTCTTGTTCTACTAGAAGTTCCATAATAATAATAATATACTCTAATAGAGACTCAAGTTCCAAAAAGTCAATCAATGTAACTTAAGACCTACTTGGACCTACCGTCTTTAAAATGGAACAAGAGCTACCTTGAGTAATAAAATAAAGATTATTTGCACTGTTGTTGTTGCAGACTTAGTCAATCCGCCATTTCTCAAGAAAATTATCGTATTTACTTGCAAAATTTAGACGTTATAAGTATGTGTTTCATTGAAATTAACTTTGTTTTGTCAATATAAAAAATACCAATTGCAGATAATAAAGTGTCGATACATAATAAACAATATGAAAATAGAAAAAAAATAATTAAATAGTCAATAATATTTAGCAAATATTTCTTCCGTTGTTGTGTTATGTTATTGTTATGTTATTTGTATGTTATTTCGTTAGTTAGTTAGTAGTTTAGTTTATATGTTATTTCGAAAGCGCTTAAAAATTACTGGAAGAACACCAATTACATACGCACATTAAACATGAAAGCGTTTTTATCAGCTTGTGTTTAACAAAATAATAAGTCACATATGAATTATTTACTTAACAATAATATTTTAATGATGGCCCGATTACAATATTAATTACACTTTACAATTTTGACATACAATACATTCATTCATATTCGTCCACTCATTCACAAAAGTAGCATCATAAAAGCGTTAGTGTGGCGTTAATCATCCGTTGCAGCTCTTGAGGCACCATTTTACTACCCTTGTGCAGTTGTAATGTAACTAAAGGCTACATAAAATTGTGCCCAAAATGGCGCTAGAGCTGCTGCATTGGGCCTCCAGAGCACGCTCTAGCACTTACGTCTTACCTTTGGGCATAATCAGATTGGCTCTAAAGACGTTATGCAACTAGTTTGTGTTGGTTGGGCAATATGGTAAAATCCTAATCTATAGCACATAGGGGTAAATGCTGAAAGGAACCAAGTGCTCAATTTTAATGATAATAAATTTTAATATTAAAAAAATGTATTTTCAAAATATGTTTATGCAATATTTTATACAAAATATTTTCTCAAAATTGGATTCTGCAGCTTATAGCGAAAAAAGGAAGTGTTTTTTTAAGGTTGCGACTTTTTCACGAAAATCGACTTTTTTATTTTCATACATTATGTTAGGATAGAGAAAATCAATTTCATTATTCGATCTGAGATGCCTTTGTTATCTCACATCTCGGGCTTACTATTATTTATTTATTATTAGCGTAAGGAACCTTACACATATCTACGCTATTTATTTATTATTAGCGTAAGGAACCTTACACATATCTACGCAATTTATTTATTATTAGCGTAAGGAACCTTACACATATCTACGCTATTTATTTATTATTAGCGTAAGGAACCTTACACATATCTACGCTATTTATTTATTATTAGCGTAAGGAACCTTACACATATCTACGCTATTTATTTATTATTAGCGTAAGGAACCTTACACATATCTACGCGCTGTTATATGTAATTACTATTTTTAATAAGTAATTACATATAACAGTCGAAATAAGAATAACCATACACAGTCAGCGAATGTTCAATGTTTTGTCAACAGACTTCACATCACCTAGCACTCGTAATATTTAAGAGTAGCTGATGCCCGCGGCTTCGCACGCGTGTTCATTTCTGCAGGTTAAAAGTACTCTTTGTGCTATTCCAGGACCTAAAATACCAATATAACAACATTTCATCAAAATTCCTTCAGCCGTCAAAAATATTGTTATCGGCTTCTACTCATCGGATTGAGATATCAAGTACCTCAGTTTTTAAGTCAAAACATAAGCTATCCCACAGTGAAAACCGCATCGCAATCGGTCCAGTAGCTTTTACGTGATGCGCAAACAAACATACAGACACGAATTTTTATGTTATATTCTTGTTCAGTACCTTATTTTACGTACCCCCTAGATCATTTCTTTTTTAATTATCTTTGTACAGACTTTTTCATTCCTATTGCTATATTATAAGTATCGATGGTTCATCTTCTCACTAATTAAGTCTCAGACCTCAAAACTAGACACATAGCATAATATCGCTATTAATCAATAACTGCCGGACCGGCAGCTTAACGTGCCCTCCGCAGCACGGAGCAGAGGAAAACCCACATAACTTAGAAAAGACATTGGTGCGGAGCCTAGGACCGAACCGGCATCGTTGGATTCTAATTTGCACTATTGATCCGTAAGGCTTCCATCGCTCTCTTTGCTTATATGCTTTCATATAGCACTTGAATTTACTGTACCTGATGATGATAATGATGATGTCCTCCTTGATGTATCCGTCAACGACGAACCTTGTTATCTCATCAAAGCCAAATTTGGTCTTAAAGGTCCTATTGCAAGGCGCACAGTACAACTGACCTGAAGGTGTTGGTGTAGGAAGGCTTGGGAAGGTTCTTTTCGTAGAGGTGTTTCGCATCGAGATCTTTAAGTCGATGCTCTTCGAAAGTTGTAACAGCCTTATTAACAGAGTTGCGCCATTGTTTTCTCTGTTGCGCAAGCACTTCCCAACCGTCACAGGGTATGTCACATGCCGTTAAATGGCGCTTAAGGACATCTCTGTAACACAGGAATTGATCCCCAGGTTTGCGCTTTCCCTCCTTCAAGAAAACAGTTTTAGGCAATCTGTTTTTATTCATATGCACGAGGTGCCCGCAACATCTCAGCTGGCCTTTTAAGAGCATGGACTCTATGCCATTAATTCGTTATTTGTAGTACATCAGAGTTTGGTACTCGTTCCTGCCACTTAACACGAAAGATAGAGCGTAAGCACTTCATATGGAAGGTGTCTAGGCGCTTAATGTCTCATAAAGCAGAATAGGTAGTAAGACAGCTTTATCAATCTTTGTGTGTAACTTAAGATCATGCGAGTCCCAAACTCTTCTACGAAGCTTACCATAGGATACCACCGCTTTTGCAACCCGTGAGGAGATTTCGGGTTCTAGGCGATTATCATCACGGATAATGCTGCCAAAATACCGAGAGGATAAAACTTCCTCAAGAGCTTTACCACCTATAGAGATATCGGCGTTGGATCTGGTGTAATTGTTCGTGCAGGTTGTTCCAACAACTGGGTCTTAGATACACTTATGATCAGACCAAACCTTCGGCACGATTCGTATAAGTGGTACTGACATCATAAGCCATCAAACAGACATCATCAGCATAAAAGAGCATCCACGATAGAGAGCTCCAGTACCGATCGCTTAGCTCTTAATCGAGATAATTCGAAGACGCCCCTGTCACTTCTGACTGACGCTTAGGCATATGTTGTCCAGTGCAGTGCAGTTGTAGGAGTACCTGCCAAACAGAAAACCTGAACAAATCAATCGAGTATTTTCTGAGATATTGTGGAAAGACAGACAGATAGACGCGTTCGGTGAATTTTATAATATGCAAATCAGAACCCACTTTTCACTCACATACCTAACCTAACATTCTAAGTGCTGGGTGCGAGACAGTATATTTATTGAAGACGCAAACAAGGATAAAAAAGGTAGAAGAGAATGTTCAATTTGGTGAAATTATACAAAATTCACGATTGGCGTCTGCAGTACCGGTTTGGGCGAGCATGTCCGCCGAAAGCCGTCGAACGGTGTCGTTACCGCGGTATTGCGGAGACAGAATATGGTGTAAATTCGAGTGGCGACGAACATTCTCCATGTGCTGTGTAATGCTAGTGGGTGAGTGGTAGAGAGCGCAGGTGTGGGTTGTATTTAGGGTTGGTTGTTTGAATTGCGATAAATTGTACCTACTGCTCAGCCATATATAGATGGCAAAGATACGTAAGATATTCAAATTCATTGATGAACCCGATTGCGTTAAGTAAGGATTGTTAATTTTACATTACTATTTTTAACCTGTTCTGTCCCACTGCCGGGCAAAGGTGTACCGCGTATCCTTGAAAGAGTCTCTGTTTTGAGCCACGTCGTATCAGTTCTCTTGGTACGCGTCTAGGTCATCTTGCCACCACTTTCTGGGTCGGCCTCGGCGACGTCGTTCATTTTCAGGCGTCCACTGTGCTATGACCTTTGCCCACCGGTCGGGATGCATACGGCTAACGTGACCCACTCATTTGAGCTTGGCAGGCTTGTAGCCTACGTCCATAATGCTCATCTTGGAGCGTAGCGTAGTATTCCGTACTCTATCTGATCTTTTCACACCTAGAATGCTACGCTCCATTGCTCTTTAGCAAACCTTAAGTCTAGACATTTGCGATTTGGTCAGAGACCAGGTCTGAGCACTGTAGGTTAGGATAGGCAAGATATACATGTACCGATGAGTTTGCGCTTCAGTGAAAGTGGAAGGTCGCCCTTCATTAGCGACTTCATGGACCAGTAGCTCCTCCAGGCGTTTTCAATGCAGCGATCGATTTCATTATCTTGCCGGTTGCTAAAGGAAACTACCTGGCCGTAGTAGATATAATCATCGACATAATGTATTACTTGCCCATCCACCTCGACCCTACATTTCGTGCTAATCGGTCAACAGTTGAGATTTAGACCGATTCATTACGAGTCCTACATCAAGGCTTGCCGAGCTCTGCTGTTGGAGCATGGTACTTACAATCCACAAAACCAAAGAGAAAATAATATTATGTCCCTATGTAAGTTAACGATTTACTAATTAGTACACCTATTTATGCGACTATTGTTTGTTTGTCGTATGAGGTAGGGCTAGCCTCTGGTGTTAGAGTTTGTCAGGCCACCCGAGTGACTATTGGCAACGATCGCATAAATGCTAGAGAGTAGAATTTGGTGGAGGCGACATTTTTGACTAGAACGCTGGCTCCTATTCAGACCAAAAAATCAGTATAGTGGAAATAACGGAAATTTAATGCAGTGTCTATCATTACAATGTAACACTCCAATCCAGGTGTAGAGACAACCCTGGATGTCGTAATATTAATGGTTGAGATTTGCATAGACTTCCTGCATCAGGTTGGATTTCAAAACAAGATATTATTATGCATCCTTCAACTACGAAGCATTTGAACGTTAATCTCATCATTTAATACTGGCGCATTATTCTCGTTGACGGTTGACCATTTTGTAGTTGCTGGAAAATTGATGTATTTTAGATTGATGTATTACTACTTATGCTGAATTTGTATAGGATGACTTACAATTACAAACTGCAATAGGTTTATGTTATGTGCTTCAACGAGTGAAGTATTGTTATTTTGCTGTCTCGCTTTGAATGTGTAGTGTGTGTACAGACAGCCCTACCACTAATATAGTGCTGTTCGGAATTCGCCAAGTGACGGTTGTCTCCCAAACGCTCGGGCGTCGCGTGGGCCGCGGCTATAGCCCGTTCGCCCACGACGCCACACCTAGCCGCGCCGCCGCCGTACCCAAGGTGTAAAGGTCTGCTTACTAGGATTTGGAACAGTTTGTTCCTTCGGTTCATAAACATGGTCAAAGCTAATGAATATTATCTTACTACCATCTTACACCACATAATCCATACTAATATTTAAAGTGAAACGTTGTCTGTTTGTTTGGGGAGCTTTCACGCGATAACAGCTGGACGGATTTTGATGAAATTTAGAATGGAGATAGCTTATACCCGGGAATAAAACATAGGATACTTTTTATCCCGGAAAATGGTACGTTTCCACGGGAAAGCTGGGAAATGTTAATTACTCACTGTAAGGCACGGTTGCCATTAGAAACAGAATGATCTGTGGTTGAGATGGAAAAGAAAAAAAACAAGTATGTCAAAAAACATCAAGAGCATTGGTGCTATTGCGTAGTAAATATATATGTCTATGGGTGCTATACCAACTTTTGCATTGGTTTTTAATATCCTAGAAGAAAATAGGATTCATTTTTTCGCGATAAAAATTGCAGTAGTCCGCGCGTACGAAGTCGCGGGCGGGGAAGCTAGTTTGACATAAAATTAGCTTAATTAGCAAAGATTTTAGCTAATATCAGTTGGATGGAATCTTCGATCAACCTTATGAAATCCTTTGACTTTGATTTCATTATGAAATCAAAGGATGTACCTAAAAATCCCTTTATAACCACTTGAGCATAAAAAGCGGTATTAACCGGTATCCCAGTAGTAGCTACGTTACTTTTGTGTAGTCGATGGACTAACAATATGTAACTCACTGAAAAGCACGACTTCATGTTTTACATTCCAGACAAACTATGAAAACTTTAGTTGTTACGATTTCTTTTATACTTACGTCACGATGATTCCAGACACATACTTCCAGTCCAGACTAGTCTGGTACAGAATATGCGTTGGTAGGTTAGGCACTTTTATCTACTATACTCCAGATTGTTTTTTATTACTAGGTACGCCTCCAATATGACATGCGTTAACTTTTTTATTTTCGTAAACCTACCCCTAAATATGAGTTATCGCCGTCTGTCTCTAACTCTCTATGCTTGCAGAAATTACCGGGCAAAGATAAGCGGAACTAACAAGCTACTACTGTCGGGCAATTTTGGAACTTTCAAATAGTTGTAAACTAACTTGTTTACTTATAAAAACTGCAAATGACTTGTTTTAACACCCGTTTTTAAAAAGAACGAGGGCAGAGTGTGTTTGTTCCTGAGCCAACGGGTCGTACGTATATTTTTGTGTAATAGTAAGATTCTACTGATGATCAGCAAGAAACAGAGCAAAATGAAGGGTTACTAAAAACATACCTTACTCTACGACAGGACTAAAAAGCTGCGTCTTCCGTTACAAAGTAAAGGACCTCGAATTATCTTAAGGAAGTAAGACTTGCCATCTCAGAAAAAAAGTTAGTATGCACTATTTGATTTTGAAAACTAACACGAGTGAAATTCATAATACAAAATAGTCCGAAACTGGTCGGAGTATTTCCGATCTTCTATTTCGTGAGTTTTTAGCCGTTTTATTTATATTTAGTACTAGCTGTACCCGCGGCTTTGCCCGCGTGGTCATTTTATTTAAAAGTAGCCCACACGTGTTATTCTAGACCGAAAGTTACAAAGCACAATATTTGTTTCAAAATTCGTTTAGCCGTCAAATAGTTTTTTATCGATTACTCGCCATCTAATCATCGGAATAAGGCTAGCGCGCACAGCCTTGCGTTTTTATAACTCATATTCTGTGAAGTACGGAGTGTCGTAGTAGTGAACGTGTTGCGGTGAACCATAAACGGGTTTGTACCAACGGATCACGCGATCCGTTTAGAGTGTCAACGGATCGCAGTGAGTCGTGTCAACAGATATCGCGATCCGTTGCCACTCAAAATTTGTTGAATATTTTTCCCATCGTATCACGGTTTTGGTTAGGTTATGTAAAATGATAGGTTTTTTTTAGTTTGCTTTATGTTATATACCTAAGGTTGAGAAAATACTAATAAAACCTACATTTTATAACAAAAATTTTAAAAAAAGTTAGTAATTAAGTACATACTTCGATGATCCGCATGTGAACACAAATGTACAATGGAGAATATGATATCGGTATATGGTACATTTCCAAAAATTCTTGCATTTTGGAATAAAATTAAACAACAATATCGATTATTATATAATCTATTATACAAGCAAACAAGTAGTTTTTTTTTTATCTAAAAACATTTTTTTTGCATAATCATCGAGTTGTAAGCTACCCTGAAAGTTTCAGCCGGATAGCCAATCGGAATTTGCTAGAAATTTGAGTTGCAATATTCCATATGGAACGATAGACAGACAGACAAACAAGGAAGTGACTTACTAAAAACGTGGTAAAATAAGTAATAATCAGTCATGTTTTAATTCGAACAATAATCAACAATAAAAAAACCGGTAAAAAATGAACTAACAAGAAAGGTAAAAGTATTCTAAATGTTAATCCATAACATAAGCTATGAGCGTGCCAAGTTGCATAAAAATCCATCTGGTAGTTTCAGCGTGATGCGTGTTCAAAGAGACAGACAGACAGACAAAAAACAAAAAAATATCCTTTTTGCACTCCATATCGATTTTCAAGTTTATCTCAATTATAATTTTCAAAAAATATTTAATGTACAGATTTAGCCCAGTTACAGTTTTATTATAGTATACGAGTAGATAGATGTACTAGCCTAGCAAGCGACACTAAAAAAACATACTTATTAGAACTGTTGAAGAATTTCGATGGACCCAACTTCAAAGCTAGTTTGTACACAGTTTGTACAGATCAAACTACAAAAAATAAGGCTTTTACTTACTTTGTTCCAAATGTAGGTAGGTAACTAGACCGTTTTATTTAAAAAAGTTTATTAGTTCGTAAGATATGGTGTCAACAAAGAAACCTTAAATTTGGCGCCGTCATGTCAGGTCTTCAGACGTTTACGCATAAATTTTGTGATGGTTTACGATCAAATCGATAGGCCAATATTATTTATGAACGTGTACTGCTGGTGACACAATAGAGAGCGTTGAATACACCTTTACTTTAATAAGTTTTGTGAATTCGCGTAATTAACCATTCAATAAACACAGTCGTAATGACTCTTTTTTTGCTAGTACATAATAGGACTTTATAAATAATGGAGCTGCGGACGCGCAGCAATGCTGCAAAAGGGGCGTGTGTCTTGACGATTTTGTAATTTATGGTGTCAGGATATAGAGTGGAAGTTTAAACGCCGGTGAGAGATAGTTGCGCCGTGTTGGAGGTGGGAGGTGATGTCATTGGCCCGGCTGCGGCTGTGGACGCTCCACTCGCTCTCTGTCACAGCTACTTTTGCTTTTCGAGCGTACACTGTACATCCTGGACGGGCACGTCATTAGTTTGGTATTTTCTAATCACGACCAACTGTAATGGAATTTAGAAATGTGACGGTAAGATGGGGACGCGCAAGCCTTGTTTGAAGATACAAGATTGATCGCTGACCATTACGGAAACAATATGGAACAATAAAATTGACCATGGCGACATAATGGAAACCAAGACAGATTATTTTTGAAATAAGATCGTGGAAATGAATACTATTTTATTGCGGGTGTACATGAATTTGCAAATTATATAGCACACTAAAAAGATCAATAAAATTGAGTTTACAGTTCAATCTGTAAATGAAGAAAAACTGCAACAATAATAATATTAAAATGTAGAACTAAATACAAATGGAGACATTTGACAAATTATATATTATGCAGAGTTGATTTGTTGGCAATAGGATAGGGCATAGGTGTCGACCGAGTGGTCAGTGTTCAGTAACGATATTGTGGCGATGACGAGACGAGTGAGTACTCGGGCGCGGGCAGCGGAGTGGCATGGGACGGACGGACGGCCTCACGGAAGGTCGACCGCCTCGCCGCCACTCCTCCCGCGACCGCTCTCCACGCACCGCTACGTGGAATTTATTTAATTGAACACAGTTAAAACAAGAATCATCTTTGATAGTTTCATACATTGTTGTTTTAGCAGCTTCAAACAGCAAAACTTGAAATAATTTTCTTGGGTCCGGTTTCGAAATGGTATGCTTTTTAGGTGTATGTATTGGAGTAGGTACTATTGTTTATGCTGTGGCTGAGGGCACAATATTAAGGCTGCGCCAATAACTGCCAATCAGCTGCAGAATTAGAGGGATGGTAGCCTAACGGTTCAACAGTGCAACTTAGAATCTACTGGGTTCGGACTTAGGCTCTTCACCAATGACTTTTCTGAGTTACCTATGTGCTGTTTTCCATCGCTATTGTTGTGCTAAGCTGTCAATCCCGGCTGTTATTGATTAACAACAGTCGTTAAGCCGTGTCAGAGGCCCAAGGGCGGCCAGACAATCTGACACCAGAGGCCAGCACTACTCATAAGACAAACAAAAACAGCTGCAGAATGCATTGCTTAATTTTGCAGACATTACCTACTAGTACTACCTGCAATATGTACGACAGAAAGCGAGTAAGACAACAATGCTACTTTGAGACATTGGAAGCGATAAAATGTGGCTTAGGATACCGAATCCATGATTTAGACGAGATTTTGAAATCCCAGTTAGTTTTTATGAAGACGTAGTTAAGTTTCAGACTAGTAGTTTTTTTGTTTGTAGTGACGTACCAAGCTATAGTGAGTGACGTCTCATTCAAATTACAATCTAGCTCTAGACTAATAAGTAGTTTAACTTAACCTAAACTGCTAAGTAGATAAAGTAAAGAATAGTAGATGTGACACTTTTACCAATGTCGCAAATTGGATCATCTGCATGCTGTTGAGCAAGTTTTATTCCCCACGTTGTTTAGAAACAGCTCACAGCATGGTGGAAGAAATTTTCACCGCTACGCATATCCGGCCGGTGTTGTGCTGAACAACCACATGGCAAGGTATGGCTAAGGTCACCGGCGAGTATGCCATGAATGGGCAGCTCGACCATTCAGACATATCTTTTATATTAGCTATGTTATTATTACGTAACATCACATTGCGATTATTAATACCTACTGACATATGCGTTGTCTTTAGTATCTACTCGCTTATATATATGACCTGTCTATTTAATCATACTAATTTGAGCGTGAGATTTGAGTTTAGTTTTATTATCATCTTAATTTTAATAAATTTTAGCTAAACATTCCTTTCTTAGGTATGCAAGAAACAGAGTGATTTGTGTGTAGTGATTTATATATGAACATTTTAGTAAACAAGTTATTGGCCGTGTGATTTTCTATTCGTCATAAAATTAACTTATTACCTATGTATGTAATATTTGTTTTACTATAAATATGTTAGAAGTAGTGTACTCTACGCTCGAACTAAGCGGATGTGTAAATACATGGACTGATCATACATACGTGATACATACAGCGAACCAACGTAATGCTCTCATTCACGTTTCTTTTATCTGTGGCAAACATCCGGTATTATTTTTTGAGTAGTATGTACCTACTCGAGTACTATCAAACGATTCGAGCTCACAATTACGATAATGTATTAAGACAAACAACGCTCTCAAATGAACTTATCAGCTCAAACCCGCAAAAGATAACGTTAATGTCATAAACAATACCTACTATTTATCGCACGTAAGTAATGAATGTAGTTATTTCGTAATAGATAGATATGTCGTAGCTATATCATAGAAATGATAACTTCATGATGTGGTCGATAATTTCATGAAATGGTTCTATTTCATGAAATGGCCAGCTACTGACCATATTGTCGAAACATCAACGTTTAATGATATTTCAATCCACGTTTGGCCGTATAATTAAATATCATTAATGTAGGGTTTTCATGTCACCAAAGGTGTTCAAACAGATAGGTTTTCAAGGATAAAAAAACAAAAAAACACGCAAGTCGGGCTTCAGCCCTCGCCTTCTATTTTACAATATGATCTTTGACCATATCATGAAGAAGCTGTGCGTTTAGTGCGTTTAGCTGTTCGCTGATATTCATTAACCTGGCCAAAGCATTTCATGATGTGACCGATAATTTCATGAAATATAACTTTTTCATGATATGGTTAACCATTAATTGAAATTATCAATTGTATGATATCACCACGACATATACATAGGTATAGATGATATTAGGTAAGTGAATACATTACATTTGACGACCAATTGGTCTAGTGGCTAGAGATCCTAGGTACGAAATCGAACGGTCGCGGGTTAGAATCCTGCAAGGTGAAATTATTTGTGTGATGAGCAAAAATGTTTGTTTCCGAGTCATGGATGTAATATTCTTAACTATCTATGTTTATCCGTTGTCTAGTGCCCATAGTACAGGGTATCCTAGTTTGGGGCTAGGTCATTGGTGTGGAAATGTCCCGAATATATTTATATTTATTTATATTATTATTTATTATCATTAGAGATAATAATTAATCGGCTAGCTACCAAGTGCTACAACAGGAAGTTCAAAGGATGTCAAATACCTAATGTATCGGAAACCATCGACAATGAGTCGAAACAACATTCATTAAATGAATCGAAACTTAAATAATCGCACAGGAAGTAACGTCATGTCACTTGGTAAAATGTGATTATTATCTTGTACTATTATTTATTATGTGCTAATAGCCTAAGGATTATGCTCTGCCGTACTTTCGTTTGTGCTGATTCAAAGCGCCCCACCGAGCGTCCTTGGCACAAACATTTGACAGTGTTTCATCTCCTGCCTGACGCACAGAATAAATTATAGTACAAGCCTGACGTTATAGTCACAGAATAAATAGTAGTACAAATACATTAGTTCCGTGGACTCTCATTGCGACGTACGTCAACAGCCTGTCTAGAGTAGGTAATGTAATGTGCAGTTTTCTATGCAAATAGCACAGATGTAAAAAATAATTACGTAGTTCCACAGAGAAAGAGAATACATCGGTCATGAAAAGAAATAGGTAGGTTCATAGTTTTAGTGTATTAATATTATTACTTTATGGAACGGAAAGTGACTTATTGCTGCACCGAGAGCGAGGGCTCTAAAAACGCGAGTGCAGCAAGGAGTCACTTGAGCGAGTGTCAGTAATCTGCTTTTCTTTCCACCACAAAGTAATTTCACAATTGTTCACCTAAATGTAAGCAGTACGATTTTCAGACACATTGGACTTATAAATTCAAGCCAATTCCGTCGCGCTTCTATTTAAAAAATAGTATGTAGGTACATTATGTTTTTAAATCTCTATTGGACGAATGCATTCATTCAATACGAAACTAATAAATCCTTTTCTGTAGTCTCTGCTAAGTTTAAAAATAAAAACAAAAATGGGATAAAAAATAAAATTAAAAAAAAACTGTGCTGCAATGGATTTCAATACTTACCGCACTGTTTTTATGATGAGCAGGAATGGGGCGCTTTCTGCTTACGTTTTAGGTGAACAATGATGATATTACTGTGTAGTGGGAAGAAACAATATATGAATGTTATAAAACCGATGGTAGCAATTATTTAACTGCATGGGTGCAAGCGACGGCGGATGGAAAGTGCGGGCGGAGGCGGAGGCGCCTTCCGCTTCGGCTCGCCGCGCGCCGCCACCAGAATAACAAACGAAACCTGATTTCTATCGAGCGGACCAGCGATTATAAACGCCTACTGCGACGTGAGAATGGCTTTGCCTGTAAAATTAGGTACTCACAAATAGGCTTTAATCAAAAAGATCACCTTTTCTAATGCTTGCAATAACTTACCGAAGCTAAAATTAAAGTTATAACGTTGTCAAAGGAATAAACGCAAGTTATTAGAATAATGTAAAACGAAACGCAATAAAAATAAAAATAATAAAAAAGAAAACGACTGCCCTGCCAAAAACGAACTAATAAGTCAAAAACAAGAGATAAATAAAATTGACATTGCAGTCGGGGGACAGAATAAATAATAGTACAAGTCGGGGGACGGTTCTGAGGAAGTTGTGGAACACTTTTAATCTAAGATCCCCCGACTGCAATGACAATTTTATTTATTTACTAGCTTCGCACGCGTTGTCATTTCTCTAAGTTAAATTTGCTATTCCAAGACCTAAAATACCAATATCAAAACATTTGATCAAAATTCCCTCAGCCGTCAAAAAGTTTTTATCGATTGCTCGACTTCTACTCATCGGATTCAGATATCAAGTGCACCAGTTTTTAAGTCAAACCCTAAGCTATCCACCTGTGAAAACCGCATAGCAATCGGTTCAGTAGTTTTTACGTGATGCGCGAATAAACATACAAACAGATAAACAGACAAACAGACAGATGCGAATTTAAATAATGTTATATTCTTGTTCAGTAGATTATTTTAAGTACCCTAGACCCTATTTTTTTTTAATTATCTTTTTTGTACAGACTTTTTCGTTCTTATTGCTTTATTATAAGTATAGATTGTTTTTGGCAGTGCAGTCGTATTTTTTTAATTATTTATTTTATACTTTTTAGTGACAAGTTTTGAGTTATGCCAATAAATTATATATTTTTATGTGCTCATCAAGCCCTTCAATTTGATACCTATATTACAAAATTCGAAGTTCTTTTTGTTCGCATGTGATAATGGAGCCAACAGCAATATTAAATTTTAAAACAAAATTGTCTAACATAGACAATTTTGTTCTCTCACAATTTCGTAATTTCGTAACAATCACAATTTCGTAACTCGGGATAATGTAAGGATTCTACCGATACCCCATAAATCAAAATCTGGCATTCAAAAGTGATGGTGGAATAAATAAATTCGCATACATCAAAATTAATCCTAAAAACATTACACTCTTTCATTGGGCAGTCGTGTTATAACATCGTGGTTTCAAGATGGTAAGGTACTTGCAATGACAATAGGGATGTTCCATGAATCGGTGGCAAGCATTCAATGCAATCGTTTAACCGGGAAGGCAACGGTGTCGTTTTCACTACCCATACCTATTTAGTCCACCCATTGTCACTTCCATTGTTTCTACATGTTGGGCATCACATTTCATGACCACTGAATCGCTTCTTACCTTGCGCTAAGTGGAAATCTCCAATCAGTAAGCAATATTCCGTTTTGAATAAGTATTACGTACTTGTTCATCTGTAAACATGGGTACCTATTATAAGCCAAAATGTCTCAAGCTCAATGCGAAAGAACATTAAGTTTATTTTAAAGGTATACCTAATAAATATTAGGTTATTAATTTTAGTACTAACATTTTGCGGAATTATCGGTAAGCCAGTCACGTCAGTAGGTAAAGAGCGAAAATTACAAACCCAGACACCTAGAAGTTATAAATGGATGGGAATGGACAACGGCGATTTAAACCAAAACGCTTATTTGAACAACAGCTATTAAATCTATTCTTCTTCCATGTGCTCTTACTCCTACAACCATTTTTAGGATATTAATAACAACTGGCTTAATATAAATCATGCCAGAATGTTATCTTCAGCGGAAGTCTATATTTATTTATTGCTGAGTAAACTTCTGTTCCGTGTCCAATCTCCATTCATTAAACTATCGAATATATATAACTATATTATTGGAGTTAATGGGGTTCTAAAAGAATTTCAAAATAGATAAATAAATTTGATTACCTACTTACTTAAAAGTACACATTATGAACTTCATGTGGAAAGAGGGATTATGTTAGTACCGAATGTGGATTCACACATTTCACCTCGCCAACAATTGTTTTGATATACGTACGTATGATTTCTTTCAGAATGTTTTCACTTGAAAGACTTCACTTGTTTTGACTTGAGACTTCTCATAGTTCTAGCTAGTTTGTTATTGACAATCAGGTTCAGTAGCCAACACGTTTTGCTCTGTGGCTACAATCAAAATAATAATCATAGTTTGTCACAAACATGTTGGTTGAGTGAGCAATGGGTGTTGTAGTGCGACTGTCACATCCGTCGACGTGTGGCGTCACGTTATCGCTCGTCCTTGACACAGAGACGCCGCGTGCACAACGCGCTCACTGTCGCTGCAACCTTGCGAAAATTAACGCTCGCGATAACAGACGTCGCCGTCGTCGTTGTCGGAGCCGCGCCTCTCCATCACGCCCAATATAATGCGTATTACACCAGTGAATGGAAACGCTGAAAACTATTATAGGAAGGTAGTTTTTTTAGGGATATCATTATGTATAAATTGTGCACATTTTTCAATGATGCGTCAGTTTTTACTGCGACACTTTAAAATGTCTATGGAAGAGGAGGTAGGCCGTGGCTGTTACGGGACGAAAGTGGGTGGTATCCTGGTGGCGCGACTCTCGCCAACCGGAAACCCAATTCCCGGATGCGGCTGTGCGGGGGGATCTCGCCGGAAGCTTGGTAAACGAGCACATCCGCTGCCGCCGCCCGCGCCGCAAAATTTGGCACCGCGAGCGCTCGCAGCCCACTTCCGGCCTCCGCCCCCCGGACCCCTAACGCCGCTCTCGCCCGCGAAAATAGCGGCCAACCGCTCAGTGTACGCGGTTCATTCAGTATGGCCGCCTTCCATTCATAAAAAGGCGAGGTGCGGGCGGTATGGTGTGCGGCGGAGGGAGAGCGGCTCTCCCGCCGACCCGCACCCGCGGCCGACGCCAGTGCGGAATGTGCTTGCGAACGGAACGGTCGTTTCGTCGGAGCGTAGCGCTAGCGCTCTCAGTTTTCCATTAAAATGTGTATAAGAATAAGTGCAGTGAATCCGCACGAGTTCGGAACGGTAAAGAAAATCGCCGTCGTCGAGATCAGGAGTAGAAATCAACGAAGAACTTCAGCGAGGAAGTGAGTAGCGGCCATATTGCAGTGATAACCGCGCGGCGGGCGGACGAGAATCGAGGCCGGTGCGTGGGCCGCCCCCCGCCCGCGCCAGGTGCCGCTCGGGACCGCGCCGGTCTCATGAACCTTCCCGTGGATTTGCGCGATCAAAATTTGGTGGTTCTGCCTCATTTTCGTGTGTCAGTGATTCTTCCGGCGCGGTACCGGTGTGGTATGGTCGGTCGACAGACCGCAGAGCGACCGGGATCTAGTGTTGTGTGTGAGGCCTATTGGCCCGAGTGCCCTTGTGTTGCGATGTGTGTAGGAGACGTGTGACCGTGGAACGTCTGTTTTGTAAGTACCAACATATGGCATCCTGGCGTGGGATATGACGCCCACCGGTCAAAGTTATCCATTTGTTGACGTAGAAATAAAAGCGAATAAAGCTGGCTAGTTTTCACATGTAGATCATGTAATCAGGCGTAGGAAGCAATTACATGGACCGCGAAGAAATCGAGCTAACGTGAATGACGAGAAGTGACGCCTCGATCTCGCTTCGCTGGCCGCCCGCGACCGGCAGCACACGTGCAGCGAACGACCAGCGAGCGCGACCAAGCGACACAGAACATTCTCAACTAACGAGTTAATAATAATGCTTTCATTTACTCTTAGATAGATTCATTCTACTTAAACAAGGTTTGTTGACGTGGTCACCGAATATCCTATGCATAGTAAACATGAATGAGCATTGTTTGGTCTAAATATAACAAAACAATATAGATACAAAAAACTATGCCTATGTCCACTATATATCTATCGACAGTAAATAATGTTATTTGCACTCTCAAGAAACATTTAAATATTGTTAAATATAAATAAGAAATAATACTTCGGCATGATCAGTATTATAGCAACAGAAAACGAATTTTGACATAACTTGATAACTGAGAATGTTTAAAAAATAAACGATAAACAATAGCAGCGTAAACTTTTAATATCTTGTAACGAACTCAACAGATAAGAAGCTATTTAGACTAAACAAAATAATAATAACTTATTTGTAACTTATTTGTGGCAGTTGATTATATTCTGGCAAGATTCTATAATACCTATCTACTTATATGTATGTAGGTAGTAGAATTTTAAAAATATAAAGAATAATAGTCTACAAATAAATGTTTATTGGGAACTCTAAAGTAAATTTTTATAATGTCTATTACAAGGCAGGCTTACGTTGTATAGAAATTGGATAGGCATATTATAGACCGATCGTTAAACAATGTTCAAATAGATGAAAGCAGGCAAGTACAGAACGTAGATATAGGTATATTCCGATATTTCCGATACATTACAGACATCAGCTGTTCAATCAAATGCAAAGTTTAAACAAGCAGTGCAAGATGTACTAAAATTATGTCGTTAACCATAACAACTAGTGACTGCAATAACCTCGCGAGTCTGTCTTTGCATAGCTTAAGAATAAATGTTCATCGCGCACCTTAAAACAAAAAACTGAGGGACATTTGTTAAATATGGGTCCCATATGTCCGCCATTTTGTAAAATTTCGAAAAACTGATTCGACAAAAAAGCCATATAATTATCGAACCTGCTCACAAAATTACACGAGAATCGGTTGAGAAATGTGACAAGTAGAGGACATGCGAAACATGCGAAAGCATTTTTGCCCATTCTGAAACGGAGACGCTTCGCGCTCTTTCGGTCAATTACAATCATCATCAAAGTCAACTTGTTATCTAGGAGTCTAGGACACTTCTGAATGAATCAAAATACATTATTTGACTTTCAGACCTCTATACAATTAGGTACAGGTATTTGGGAATGCCAAAACCAAAACCAGGTATACTCACCTAAATGATTATGAACTTAAGTACTGTGCAGTGAACTGTCGTAAAATATTGAACCAGGGGTATAAAATTCATTTATATATAAGATAACAAACATGCCTGGCTAAATGAGGCACTGATAAGTTTAAGAGACCATTGATAAGTTTGATATTATAATAGACGGGCTATGTCAAGATTCCAAGCACAAAAATAACACTAAAATATATCAGAATTATTATGAAACAAACCAAACACTATTATTAGCATGAATTTTACGTAATGATACCTAGTGATATGGATTATATTGCTAAAATTGAAGTTTTCTTAAAATTATTTTCCTCCGAAACCAGCACGTCAGCACGTCATGGAAACATTGCGAAGTATTTGCTTTTAAACCCAACTCATCTGATTTGTCGGCCACTTCAACAAGCAAACATCTTTTCTTTAACGACATGATGTAGCTTTTCTAAGTGGATTGATGATCAATTGATCACATGGGCAAAAAAATCGATTGTATGTCTACCTCATGTATCGAAGAATGCGTAGCGTAAACGTTTTTCGTGTTACAGAAATTAAAATTTGATTTATAATCTATTGTAGTGCTACTTTCAAATAAGTCTTGATGATCATGTCAACACGTGTTCTAAAATAATTAACAGAATATAGACTGCACAAGTGCACACTTGCAAAGTAGTTTACCTGGCATAACAACATTTAGTTCAAATTTTTAATATTATTGAATTTTGCAGAGCAGTATTTTAAAATAAACGATGTTTTCTGGAACATTTCTCAACAAAGCTCTACATAAAACACATCAGTCTATAGGAATGATGAAATAGATTACCAAAATAAATTCAATGCAATTTATTCGTATTCTATTTATAATGTCGTTAGGTTAGGTTAGGGTTCAATTTTAATAAGATCTCGTGATTCGCAGGGTGTCCGATAGACACGAAAGATTAACTTTATGATGAGGTAAGGTAGAGAAAGTTCAAAACGCATTAAAAACTAATTAATGAATCACATCCATTAAAATTCAATGTAAAGGAAGTCATCACATCATTGTATGCAAACAGAATTACCAATGCTGATTAATGAGAAAATTACCCTGATTTCGTCTGGGACAGAAATAAAACATAATTAGCTTAATGGTTATCATTTTGAATAAATTAAAAAGTGAAGCAGGTTAAACTAGTAGTGCTTTCTTAAATAAGAGATAAAATATATTTAAATTCATAATGACTATTGACCTATGACTGAAATTGATAGAGGTGAGATAAAACACCGCATAAAATTCATATAGGTGCCTTCAAAAAGTGAAAATATAAATGAGATGTGTGAGCTTAGTTGTCATATTATTTATGATTCCTCAAGTAATCATGAAAATTAATACGTGTCTAAAATGTCGAAAAGAATTCGATGAGTTATACGTACAAATACATCACAAAATAGCTAGACAGAACAACCTGCATTTTTTGTTACTGCTGTTCTTTCACTTTTCACTTTTTTTCAATTTTGAATGACTAATTACGATTTTACTGGAAAAACTTCTCATGATAAAAAAATATGCATAGTACACTATTTTTGAGATTTTCTTCTACATTGGAATCAATTTATACCAATAAGCATGTCAGACTTGAATCAGGTTTTGTTTCGGAGATTTCAGTGATGTGCTTTAAGAAATGCCTATGTCTGGAAGTAGACAGATGCAGGCGCATGATGATGATGGTGATGAAGATAATCATGACCGTGCTATGTGCTTTTGGATATGCCTGAAGATGTAGGCGCATGATGATACTATTCTCAAATCTGCTGTATCTACTCTGGCAGAAAGAATATCGCCGCGGCGTAAGAAGGAACTAACATTAAGATTTTCGTATGGCTACCAATACAATCATTTGTCAAAAGAATTAATTTTCGTGACCGTGACTATGTTGCCAAATACACAAAAATGATAATTACACACTGCATCGCCCTCAAATCCTACGAACGGTTCTCTTTCTGCACAGAATTTTTATAAAATTAGATAATCTTATTTGCAAAAATAAGCGACTAATGTCATTTAAATATTTTATGTTCATATTTTAATCAGTTTTCCAATCATTATGAAGAGATAGACTCCTAAGATTACTCTACTAGGCATAATGCGGTGTACCTTTTAAATATGATATTATATGAGTACGTTAATTATTATTTCACTTTTGGGCATCGAGTTTGGGAATAATATGTAATATGTATCTTTAATTAAAACTGAATAATTAATTAATCACTAGCAGCTAGCAATATGTATACTTATTTATTTAAACTTTATAATACGCGCGTATGAAAAGAACACGTCAACAATTTAATAAAAAAATATTACGAATTAGTTATTGAAAATGTTTTTTTTTTAAATTCTTTTATTTCCTTTTTTCCCAAAACGCAAATTTCACGGTAAGTAAGGCAAAAACTGTACAAGCCGCGTGGGTTAAAGAGGTCATACAAAATTTAACATAGGGGTAACTTTTTTTTAACAAATAGGTAACAAGAGAAGCTTTGAGAGTTCGATAATGTTAATAAGAAATCAAAGTGAGATTTTAATATTTATACACTTACCTACATATTATTTTAAGTTTAGTTTAATTTTTATTAACATTGGCCTGTTAATATCTACAAGAGTTTTATATTACGAAGCGCAGCGTCAGAAAAAGTTTCTAGTTCATCGAGTTTTGCTCGTTTTCCTTCCAGAGACTTCAGTGTTTCCCGAACATGAAACCAGATAGATTCAAAGGCATTTGAAACCGCAATTACGACTTTTATCCGAAGCGTTAAAGCAGGTTTCGAGTTAGCTGTTACGTAGGTAGGTTAGATAGGTATTAGGTACATATTGATCGACAAATAATGTATTTACAAGTATTGCTCGTTATAAAGTAGGTATAGAATTTCTGTGATTGAGTTTACGTAACATGAAGTAATCGGTTACGTTTCAGCTTCTGCTGTTAAAAATCTAGTAATCTGAGACAAAAATCTCTATGAAATCATTGTTATGGTAAATGAAATAACGAAACAAAATAACTTTGTTTAGCAGATCGTTCTCAGTTTCCATAATAACAAACCAGCCAAAATGAGACCGCTTATAAAAAACAACGTTGACGCCAATGTTTGTGTGGTGCAGCCGTGGATGAAACTACAAAGAGAAAGTGTTCGTAATGTTCGTATCGTACACCTGTCCATCAGACTGCGGGTACAAGTACTTATCAGGAGAGCCACTTCACAGCATACATTCATCTTATCTTAACCGTACAAGGCGGTTACTTTATGACAAAACTCAAATCATATGTTTGGAATCATCTGCGAGAGAATTGCAGTGTATTTGAGTTTACACTGCAATTCTCTCGCAGCTTATCTAATGGGCAAATATGTGTTGCATAATAATAAACTTTTACGAGGTTTGATGTAACATGGAAGATCATTTAGAAAAAAAAGAAAAGATTTTGGAGTATCTATTTATTTTATGGATCTCCAAGAGTTCCAAGATTCTGTATTAACATTAATCATACAATTTTTCTGAATTAGGTTCATGCAAGATGGACTGTGATGGTGTTTTCTGTGGAGTTACTCCACACAAAAAAAAGTTTTTTTTTTTATCGCTGTCTAGGCAATCGTTTGACCACGATCTCACCTGATGGAAAGCGATGATGTGGTCGAAGATGTAGCACGCTTGCCTAGTAGATACCTATTCACTCTTGACTTGAACACACCAGTGGCCCAATTACAGAACTTGGTTACAATAGGATTATCACTTTTTTCATAGCAATTTTGACTCTATCGCAAGGCATTAGTGGTTGCGATATTGAGAATTCGATTGACTTGGCTTCAATCGAATTCTTATGTGGTCGGGCCGCAGGGTTATATTTTACCGGATAAATGATAGAACATTGATTTATAGAAAAGGAGTTATTAAGCTGTAGCTGTTTGTATGTCCTCGGCGCCGGATCGGTGCGTTCGGCTTGGTTATATTGGTTCTGAATAGCGGTGATGTGTTAAGAAACAAATTAAAGCTTACGTAATAATGTATACAAGCCCAGGAACAATGATTAAGATTAACGGTAAAATTAAGACGACACATAAAGTACGATACCCCACACCATCGCCAAAAATTTCCCATAATCACCCATCCCGACAAGCACCGGCGCGGGGGTCTTCAACACAGCAACAAAGAGGTTGCTTTTTAAAAAAATCCTAAAATAATGAGATCGCGCTCGTAAACGAAGTTAATATTCCATAAGTTCGGTAACAAGATTCTCAACTTGATTAACGAAGTCCTTTCGAATGTCAAGCCCATAGCAGAAAAACGTGCCCACAGAATCCACGGCAAGCAACAGAATAATTAAAAATAGTATGCAAGCTACGAAATCTACGAATAAAAAAATAGACAGAGAAACTTAAATTTTGAAACTTTTGGAGCAGTAATTTTAGACGTCAATAGCCGACGCTGGGCAACAGAGCACTTGTTTACTTGTCGTCGATATTTGATGAGCAAGTTGATATTTATTCACCAAGTGTTTAAAAAAAAAGTGGTTGTAAGTATTTGTTATTAGCCGTGCCCGCGGCAGGACCACGAATTTCGTTCAGCCGTCTGATAGTTTTTTATCGATTGCTCGGTATTAAGCGGGAAAATTCTCTTTAGAACGGAACTATTGGTAGCCAAGCAGAAATATTCATTTCTGTTTACTCTATGATAGAACTAAATGTAACAAAAACACTACTTCTAAAAAGGATAAAAAAACATGAATCAGTAAAAAAAGCAAATATTTACAAAATTTTTGATCAGTAGCTTATATTAAGTCCCCTATCCTTTTTTTTAAATTATCTTCATTGTACACTTTTTGTTACTCACTGCTTTATTATATGTATAGATAGTTGATAGATAGAAGATAAAGAGATGTCGTTCATATGGTACCTGTGGCCCTGTGGATTCGAAGGGTAGGTGCTGGACAGATTTTCAAGGGATTTTTAACATTTGGCACAAAAGGTTTACATAAAATCAATATCAGTTAGGTAGTTTAATTACAGGGAAGTAAAATAAACTAAATTGTAGGTATAAATAGCTACCTGTTACAGCAAGGAACATTGATTACTAATAGACATACATTGTAACGAAGTAGCGGGCAAATGCAAGGGTAAAAAAAATACCCTTTATGAAATTCATGCAAGTCATAAATGTATTTTGAACTACTTTTATCCATCTCATCTGTCAGTACAAAAATCTTCGAATAAATTTTAAACGTTATCGTATAGTCCAGGTTTTGGGTGCTCAGGGGGTCTAGTACGACTTTTGTAGTTTTCGAAAACGTAATCTAGTTTCGTTTAGTTCCATACATTTACTGGCAGCGCGAACTAGCTAGTAGTTGTAGCTAGTAGCTACAACTACTGGCTAGCGGAAACTTGCAGGAGCTGCAGTAAATGTATGGAACTAAACGAAACTACATTTCGTTTTCAAAACAATAAAATCCTACAGATTTAAAGTATGAATCAATATGCTATAGTCGGCCAGTGTGCGTCTTGGGGATAGGTAAACTAAGGAGAAACCCCGTCTATCGCAAGGATTTGTACATATCTTACAAACAATACCTTAATGAGTAATAAGCAATGTATGCTTATTTTTATACTCATTAAGGTATTGTTTGTAAGATATGTTCAACGATGTACTGCTGACTTCAAATGACAATTTGTCAGGACAACCAAGGGCGTCTGAGTATCAGACAGTCTGTTTGGTGTTAAAAGTTTACTAGAAGATGTAAGGCTTTCCAACAGTATTGTTAGGAAGTTAATGCCACCTCTACACCACTTGCTAAAGTAATTGTTCATGCACCTGTAAGGTCAGGTACATGCTTTTGATAAGATATTGAAAGTCAGAGTGAATGGTGTGAGTATTGTGCTTGAATTTTGACTGAATTTGAAAGTTGAACTGGAATCTGATATTGCCATTCCGAAACACTCGTAGGTGTTACCTCCTACCTTATGCACAGAATAAATAATAGTACTAACTTATAACAACATCTACAAACATATTTATAGATCTGATTTCGATGATGGATATGCATTAATGGTTAAATTCGTGTTGATAGATGTAGTGACTCTCCAAGACGTGATTATGTGTATATCCTATTTCTGCATGCTTTGCGAACACCGTATTAACGAAAGTGTTTGTTTTTGTCGGCAGGTGGGGACGATGAGGGAACAGGAAGGCGACGGCCCGGAGAGCCGTTAGCCGGACTCGATGGATGAGTATGGCGGGCCGGCGGCGCCGCCCCGGCCGCCCAAGCCGGCGGCGCGCGTCCACAGGCCGACGGGCGCGCGCCAGCCTACAGTGTCGTTGCTGCGGCCAAGACCCGAGGGCGAGCGCGAGCGCAACGCCTACGTGGAGGCTCCGAGGCGCGCGCACGCAGCGCCCGCGCCCGCCCACTCGGGCGCGCATCAGCCGCTCAAGCCGGTGACGACGCAGCCGGCCGCCGCGGCCGACAAGCGGCGCGCCGGCGCCCTCGCGGCCGACTCGATAGTGTGCGAGACGTGCGGCCGCTGCCGCTGCGAGCAGTGCGCGCGGCCGCGGCCGCTGCCCTCGCGCTGGCTGTGCGGCTCGTGCCTGTGCAGCGCCGAGGCGTGCGTGGACTACGCGTCGTGCATGTGCTGCGTGAAGGCGCTGTTCTACCACTGCGGGAGCGGCGAGGAGGAGGCGGGCGAGCCGTGCGCGTGCGGCGCGCGGCTGGCGTGCGTGGGCGCGCTGTCCGTGCCGCTGCCGTGCCTGTGGCTGTACTGGCCGCTGCGCGGGTGCGCGGCGGCGGGCGCGGCGCTGTACGCGCGCTGCCGCCGCTCCGGCTGCCGCTGCCCGGACCCTCCGCCGCCGCTCTCCAGTATTATCTAGTCCCGCCGCGCGCCGCCGCGCCCTCCGAAGCGCCGGTCGAGCGGCGCGACCGCGTTGTACAAATATTTATTGGCGAGCGGAGAGCTTCGGACCGCGCGGGGGTGGACTCAGTGATCGCAGTGCCTGCTAGTGACGCGCGCGCGCGGCGTCGGACGAGTGCCCCGCGCCCCGCGCTCGCTGAGTGAATCGTCTACGAGTACCTTGTAAATATAGTTGTATAGTGTGAATGTACGTGAACGTGTCGCCCGAACGTCGAAAGTCTCAAATTTTCTTGAGACCATAACGTGTCATAAGAAACGTTAACGTTAGTATTTTGGATTGTACAAAAATCCAGAGAAGATTAAGAAATGAGATATAAAACATACTTATTAAGATGTAGATAATTTACCATTTATTTATTAACTGAATTTGTATTTATTTGTAAATAAAACGACGACATTATATTATAAATACGAATGTTTACTACATTATGCTGTTTTTCTGTTCCCTTCGCATGTTACATAAGTTTGAAGGCACGCGCTCCGGTATTGTATCTCCATGGAAGGTGCAGGAACTTCAGATAAAATGCGTCAAGTGTCACTTCCAGCAACAATGTACAATGTTAAAATATTTGAAGCAGTGCAATGGAAAAGTAATTAATAATATGTATTTAGGTATTGAAATTGATCTGAAATTTCTTACATAATATGTAAGCAGCACTGCGGTGAATGAATTAGTTCACTTTCGTAGCAATGTGCTAGCAAAAGCAAGAGCTGTCTAAAAGCTGCTGGTCAACAGCTGTAAAACTGACATTCTCATCAACAACAAAGTTTTCAAGCCTTTGTTGAGCAAAATCTTTGATCTAAAACAGGAATTAACATTTTATTAGAAAACATTTTAATATAAAAAAAGTTACCACTAAATTTTTTTTATTTAAAGATAGCAATATGGTAAGTTCTAGCTAGATATAAAAAAAGTAGTTTACTTACCTAATACAGTGGGTACAGATTACTTATTTGTTGTTAATAATTTAGAACACACTAACTAATAAGTTAATTAAAAAGAAATGCTTGTATGCAGTAGCCATGTCATGGTGAAACTTAGAAGGGGGCCATCACAATTAAACGCGTACCTATACATTTTGAGTGTGCTGTTAACCGTTGAGGAGTTACCTAGTAAGGACTCAACCCTGAGTGCAGCAACCATGTCATGGTAAAACATAAAACCGAAAATCATAATAAAATAAGTGGACAACATGTTGTGTTTCTGCTGTTGACTGTTGAAGAGTTTCATTACCTCAAGCTAATCCTTAATGTCGATTCAGATCATGCTTACCATAAAAATGCTTTGCCATCGGAACTGTAAAAAAACAACTTTGTATTGGTTATAATTCAGCTGGCAAAATTTGGCCTAAACATACATTACACAAACTTTGCAAGTTAAATAAAATGAAATTTACAAAAACTGCTGAGCTATTTATTATTATTAATGCAAATAAAGTTCTGAATTTAAACTAGATCATTTTATCTTTTCCTAGATGAACCCAGGCCCAGGGATATTAACAGATGTTTGAATGTTTCAATAAATTCTGTTCTTCTGTTACTTATATAACTGGTAGGCACTTGTTGTAAATTATTCTTCAATGCAATATGTTGACTAACAACTTACAAAGAGGCTATGCGCCTTGTATCTACAATAACGAGAACTATCACCTTTTAAACAATTAATAAGTATATGAAAACTCAAGAATCATCTCCATTATTGAAATTGAATTTTAATGTTACTTACCCTCATCGTAACATCACTTTAGGGCTGTTGAAGGATTAAGCATGCACTTTTTTATCTAAATAAATTAAGTCTAATTCACAAAAAAAAACAAATGAAAACCATATATGTAGGTACGTATGCTAAGTAACGATGTAACGTAACTGTATTTAGCCAAAGAGTTTATTAATATAACTGTAACCGTACTTATTTTCAAACTTACTGTCAAGTCAATCAAATCAAATCCACAGGTTAGAGATATGTAGCAAGGTCAAATCAAACCAACAATAATTACCTACGTTCGGATTAGGTACTTCGGATTGACTTTTTTTGTTTTGCGCAGTTTCGAAGTACCTACATTTTTAACAAGCCGTTCGGTATGAGTGAGTGAGTACCTTTGAGTATACTCAAAGGGTATGACCAAATTCCCAAACTTTATTTTTGTTACTTGATTCAAAACGGACGCCATAAATAGGTGCTGTGAGTTACTCTATGTAACATCACAATATTCAACTCTCATTAGTTCAAAATATTTACTGGCCAAGTTAAGGTGTCGACACACGATTCATTTTTCTTTTAGTTTGTTATGAGTTTTGTCTGGGTCAAATCTAGTAATTGAAATTTTACCACTTTCCTATTGACCGATTGTCTGAAATTTGGTACACACTTTTAGTTGGGATGACAATACAATAATATTCATCATGTTTGTATGTACCTAATGGATAAACGATTGTGTGTTGTGTTGGTCAAATCTAGTACCTAATTGAAATTTTACCCCCTTGCTGTTGACCGATTCATCTGAAATTTGGTACACACCTTTAGTCTGATGACAATACAATTAGTTATATTCAGAAGGTATCATTGTAAATCTAAGATGACTTTGGTATTTTGATCAAAAAAGACATATTACATATTTTTTTAATCCCCTCAATATAGGTATCAAATAATAGGGTTTGACAAGTAGACCTTGTAATAGCTACCTATCTACCTACCTAATATTTTTTTGTTTAATCGGTTTTATTGTGAAGAAACGTAACAATGATGCAGATAATGTACTAAAATATAATTACGTACTTTGGTGTCAGTCTAGTCTAGAGCATTGATCAGACTAAAATAAAATCGTGGGGCGTAGCGTAACCTGAGTAAAGATGTAAATGATCGTTCTGTGATATCGCACGATGATAACGTCGGATTTAAGTACTTTTACACACGTAAATTGAATTAAGACTAACTCGCCGAACTCAACCGCACTCTATACGTAATCAGCAAAGAACCGTGAATGACGCCAGTGGAAGGAAATGGCCAGCGATGCGACAACAACGATGCGCTCGGCTCGCCCGTTTCCTTTTGTCGTCACCATCCGGGATGCACGGTGCATGCCTCTTGATATTCGTCTTCCTCCTTCCAAGTAGGCAAACGAACGCGACATGTGTTGATTCGACACGACGCATAGTAAAGCTAACCGCTAATGTAGAAATTATTTAAGTAAATTAGAATATTGTATTACTTAATGTATTATTTTTATCTGTACATACTATTAGTTATGTCCAATAATCTGAACCTCAAATACCTATCAAATATAAGTTAGTATTGGTAGGTTGGTACTAGACTTTTTTTTTCTATTCGCTATTTGTATAAGTACATACCTACCTTTGCTGATGAGTAAGATGACGCAAATAGTAAGTATAAGATAGAATAGATAGAATAGTTTAGTACCTTGTTTTGCAGATACGTACTCCTATTATAATTGAGAAGGATTTTCAAGACTACAGAGATGATGGGAGAGGAAGATTTTTAGCACATCAGGAACCTAGAAGCTAATAGTCCGTAATAATTAATAATACTTAATATTAGTTTAGCACTATCTACTACTAATTGGTAAATGCTGGGCTTATAATAAAATGGAGTAAAATTCAACCAACATAAACATTTACATAACTGCACAGAACAAGGCATCACGCACTAGACCGATGTTATTTGGGATAACAGATGGTGACAGGCTGCTGGCGGCATTGTTTGATCAGCGGATGACGCTTGGTAATGCAATTAAAATGGAATCGCTTCTGAACTCTACTTGTAAAAGAGGGTGGATCTATTAAATAATAAACAAATGATGGACTATTCTTTAGAAAAACTATTGATGGTTGCTCTACATTAAAAATCTTGAGATTGACGACAGTAGGTGCAGCAAAGGTACTCGTAGATACTTACATCACAGATGTCGTCTTAGAGCATATTTATCGTAGTCTAGGTAAAGGGATCATTTATTTCTTGTTTTGTTACTAGTAGTATTTTATTTTGTTATTAATACCAGATAATGCTTAAAGTTTCTACGTCTATACCATTGCCTACAAAATAAAAAATGCCACATTACATGGCCATAATTCGTTCAATATTAAATGTGGAGTTATGTAGAAAGACTAAAAAGGACGCTTGCTAATTTTAGGACTATGTAGTGTGTAGTCATATTATTAGAGTCCGATATGCATACTTTCAAATAAACGCAAAATTAGCTAAAAGTACAGTATGCATCGTTCACACTCAGTTTACTTAGTTAAACCTTGTGCTTAGTTAAGTTGTAATGTTATTTATAATTATTTCTTCTTCATAAAACTACTTAGACTACTTGTTTACTGAGCAAGTGCAACATGCCACGAAGAAAAAAACATGGTAGGAACGTCAGTTCAATGTGACCTATGCTACTAAGAAGATGGATCATTTGATTCATTGTCAGGTTGATTTGTGACCACATCTGCCATTCGCGCTCGCTGCTGTATTTTGAACGAGCTCGAGCTATTTCACTGTCAAATCTGGCCAGTTATCGACCACATTCCTTGACCTGTGCCCTGAGATGCATTCATGAAGTGGTAGATAGGTACTCCTTGCTATTGGAGCGGTGAATAATGTTCGTCTATTATGCTAGCTGTATCATGCTTTGAAAGATAATCTTGCAAAGGCGTGTCAAGAAAATATGATTGATGAAAATTATGAAGTAAAGCGTGTATGTTTTTCGGAAACCGTGCACTTCTAAATTTATTTTTAAATTGTATCATTTTTCTTTAGGACGATTGACATAGACAACAATTACAGCTATCCTATGTAGACGCCCCAAAGAGTTATTTTTTTGGTACTTTAGGGGCTGTTCATTTACTGGGCAAGACAATTTTAGCCATTTTCTTAAAAAGTCGGGTTTTTAATAATAATTTATTTATATTTTAAACTTTTTAGTTTACTGAAAACTGTTCAAGTAAAAGAATTATATATTTTTGGATGGTCCGTTAAATACCTTCTTCTTAATACCTCACTCGATAGGTTTTGATACATTTTTATTACGTCGGAAATACAATATGGCAGCTGTAAGCCGCCTTATTAGTTTTCTTGACTTTACATATCCTATGTCACTCTCGTGATTAAGACGAATCCAATGATATACCTAACTTATAAAAATCCATCAAGCCATTTAGGCTGTTGTTGGACACGCCAAAGGAATATACAAACATATGTACAGCACAAAAATGTTCCCTCCGCAGTCGAATAAAAATAAGGGTGTAAAGGATTCGATTCTTGAACTGCTTGAGGAGCGAGAAACATGAGCGAAGAATCGCACTGCAATGGGCATCCTGGAGGAATAAACCCTTTGGGCAGGATTTTACGAACGTATCATAAGTTACATTACAAATTGGCCACAGCTTTTCCGATCAGTGCATTTTACAATTTGCAAAAAGTATTGTCTGCGTTGAATACCAAGCTGGATCATCTACAAAGGGATTTGTATTTTTATCATATTACTAGCCGTGCCCGCGAATTCGCACGCGTGGTGATTTATCTAGGTTAAAAATAGGTACTCCATGTGCTATTCCAAGACCTAAAATACCAATATACCAACATTTGATCAAAATTCCTTCAGCCGTCAAAAAGTTTTTATTCATGGCTCGGCATCTAATGATTGGATTAAGATACCAAGTACCCCAATTTTTAAGTCAAACCCTAAGCTATCATATAGGGAAACCGCATCGCAATCGATCTAGTAGTTTTTATCTGATGCGCGAACAAACATACATAGTAACAAACAGAAGGACACGATTTTTAAAAATGTTTTATTTTTGTTAAATAGCTTATTTTAGGTACATTACCCCATTTTTTTTTTAATTATATTCTTGGTACAGACTTTTTCATTCTTTTTGCTTTATTATAAGTATAGAGTATAGATGTAAAAAAATATGAATTATAGAGTATTTATATACCTACAGATATTTTCTCTCAAGTTAAAAAATTAAAAAAAAAAACAGAATTATTGGATTTGGATATGTTATGGTAACTATGGTAGAAACGTTTTCTCGCAAACGCAAATTTCACGGATATGTAAAGCAAAACCTAAGCAATATCATAAACTGCCGCACGATCCACACGTGTGCGGTAATGCGCGCTTTTTGAAATGATACTTTTTGAATAAAGTGATCATTAGTAAGAAAAATCTAGACCCCTCCTACCCCCATGTAAGAAAATATAAGAATTGTTCAGACCCTCTCCCCCCTAAATCGTCTTACGTAATAAATGAACAGCCTATTACAGTCCTAACATATTATTGCATGTAGGTACTTACCTGCAACGCTCCTCATAAGGCTACGCAAAACGCTTGTCATCAGGTGATGGATGCGGCTTTATTGTTGGGACTTTGACAGTATTCGATGAGTGGTCAGACATTCCAATCCAGTGACACACGCCATTGTATTTCTAACGATAAAATATTCCTTTTAAAAGACAAGTTTAGAAATTAACAATTGAAATGCCTGATGGTGATGACCAATTGTGTGATTATCAAACAATGAAGAAAAGTTGAAGCAGAAAGATAAACATTTACACCATTATTCATATTGGACATGTAATAAATACTAACTGGATGAAACACAGCTGTATTTGAACTTGCTAACAATAACAAACCTTGCTACGTCTAGCGTTAATGCGTACCTTAACTGTAGACAATAATATGCACTTATAGAAAGAGTAAGTTCAGCGCTGGTACCGCGTAGGTCAGGTGCGATCAGTTGCAATCAGATTTTGATAATCACGTGCATGCCACATGCACCTATATGCGGCGCATTAGAGTTGATATTACTTTGCGCCGTATAATGAAATTCTTATTGCAACTGGTTGGACAATGAAATATCAACTCTGATGCGCGGTATTTAAGTGCAATTTGGTACGCACAAGATTATCAAAATATGATTGCAACTGATCGCATTAACGTAGGTACGTGGAAACGGCATAGGTCAGGCCAATGCAATTTGTGTTCAAGTGAGTCTAATACTCGATGGTATGAAGCCATCATTATTGTCATCAAAATGGATCTGAAAAACTTTATTGACTGCATGGCAAAACTCCCACATAATAAGTAATAACATTAATAAATAAATCTTTAAATCATTGAATAATTAATACGGATGTTCATAAGAGTACAAAATGGATGGAGATGAACTCTCCATCCATCTTACAAATCGACAACTGAACATGAAACAACTGTTGCTATTTATACAAAACTAGCAGTGCCCCGCGTCTATCCCCGTGTGAACAATTTTCCAGGATAAAAAGTATCCTAAATTGTTGTTATCTATGGTATAAATAGACTACATAAAAAAAAAAAAACATTTTTTCTTTCATGACGTTATCGCGTGAAAGCGCCCCAAACAAACCAACAAACAGAAAACGACGAACGTGTGGAACTTTCTTTATTTTGTTGTTTTTCTCAGCTTACTATTATTTATGTCTGTGGCTTTGTCAAAGCAAGTGCCAAACTTTGACAAATAAGCGTCCATCCGGTGCGAAGACGCGAGTATGTAACGATCCGGTGGAAATAAGTGTATTTAACCCAAGGAAGTTATATGTACAACGTAACTTACGTAGGTAACGAGCTCCTTGCAAATGTTAGGTCAGTCGCTACGAATAATAATAAGGTCAGCCGCCAACATAGCATTAATACCTAAGTACGTGCTAATTTTTCAATAGGTATACATTTTTATACTTTATTACTAGCGCTTGGATTTATGAAAGCAACCAAATAATTGCGAACGCTCGTAGGAAAGGTCCACACCTCCCTCATCGAAGGAACTTCGTGGTCGCATGCGAGCTTTCTCAACCTCAACCACAGAATAAATAATAGTACAAGAACGTACTCGTAAGTATATACTTACCTACTCAAACTGAAATGATCGTAGGCCTCGTAGCAGAATCACAGAATAAATAATAATACACGTAGCAGAATGCTCGCTCATTCATACCTACTTGTTTTGTTATAATTAACAACATATGGGCACTTCCCATCAGTCTTCTATCGGGTCTTGATATCAGATCGGATCTCAAGATCCGCTGCAACTCAAATAAATATATGTTTTTTACTCGGCCCGGCTTTGCACGGGTGCCGCTCACGCGCCGCGGCATTTTTCTTACATTTAGCACAGAATAAATACTAGTACAAGCTTTTAGCATTTTTATACCCGTCGTAACTACTAAATGGTAGGTCCGATTCGAATAATTTAAAGAGGAATTTACATGTACCTACATAATCAAGCTTGATTATGAAACTACATATCTAGCTGGATATGGATTAATATCATAATACGAATGTCATCATCTATCGATTCTCCCCGTGTTTAGATTGACTAACTTGAACAAAAAACGGTTATTGTGACTTAACTATAATAGTGAGACATTAATATAGCCTCGCGGTCTTTTTCGTGGGTACCTAACGATTTGTAGGTACTATATATACATTATATTACCTACATAATTTGATGTATCATCAATAGTTTTGCGCCTGTCTGTGACTGACTACGTTATTCGTTCTCAAATTATGCTTAATCTTTGATTATATACCTGTGCATAATATAGGTAGGTAGTACCTACCACAGTAGTAGGTACCATAAGAATAAGTAATTACTTGTAGGTACGTATGGTAGTACTCGTAGGTTATAGGCACGCAGTACACATTGGTTGGGTTGGCTTGGCTTGGCAGAGCACATTTCGCCCACGAGTCCGTCGCCTTCGCTTCGCATATTCCCCTTGGGCAGTGTGTTCGCGCGCATTGCTGCACTCCTAGCCGATAACGCAGGGTCATCGCGCAGGAAGTGCGGCGCGGGCGCTTCAAACAGACCACTGCCACAGATAACGGCATTGGGTAATCGACAGCCTCTGCTCGCTAACCTATCTCGAAACTATTATTCAACAGATATCATTTTCCGCCAACAATAACTGATTCTTTGCGCCGCATGAATGGTAGGTATTTCGTATTTTATAAAATAGCTGCGTCTTTCGGAAAATCCAACAGCTTTTTGTTACCCTACTCGAGATTTTATTTAGAATTGAGTTGATATTGCTTTGTCCATAATTTTTATTAATGCTACAGGACTTACGTGGTCCGGCCGCTGTTCGTCGAGCTTGTAGCCCATTTGTACTAAACTAAACATGTTGTATCCAACAGGAGTAGCAAAACATGGCAATACTGAATATGAAAGAGCCGACCTAAAGGGCCTACTGACGTCACCTCCTGGCGAAGCCGTTGTAGCCGGTGGAATGTGGTTGTGCTGCAGCCTTGTAGATCTTCAAAAATCTATGCGTTTGGGGGGAATATTTAAAAAATAGTTCAATAAATTTCAATAAATGTTCACTTTTGTTAATAAATGCGCACTTATAAATTTTGGTCACTATTTATTTATTTAAACAATTTATACATGAGTTTTTAAAAAAGATCAATAGATATTAAGAGGAATTCACTTTTCCTTTATTATATTTATCATATTTATATGGTATTTGTTAGAAGTCTGGATCACAACTCATTATTAGAGGCCAATATTTTTAGCACAATCTCACGAATGATTTGATAACATATAGTCTTTCACATTTTATTATTAGAGGCCAATACTATAAGAGGCCACAGCCAAGTTAAAAGGATAAAAATAAGGTGACTTGAAGACTATCCGAACGTAACTGATTTTCTTCCCGAAACATCTATGAAAAGTCCTAATTTGAAAATAGAATTAAATTAGAATAGATGACAATTTACAGACAGTATCACAACAATAAAACAAAGAGGCGAGGTTGAACGAGTTTCGCGTACAACCTTATCCCTTTGTTAATATTAGACCTAGTTCAAACAGTATTACAAAATTAAGTTTCGGTTACACAGAGAGAAATACAATATTAGAAAATTGAATCAATAAAATGAAATAGCGCAATGTTAAATAAAAACATATAAACTGCAGCGCGCAATGTTAAATAAAAACCATTCAACAAAAAAACATTAAAAAAAGGCGCAGTTAAATTCTACAGACCGGTGACGGGCAGCAGCGTCATCGGTGCAAGGAACTGTGCCCTGCGATCGCCAACCCGTCTGCCCAGCGTCGCGATTATGGACATTACTTCCCACACACATAATAAGAACAACGAAAGTACGGCCCCCAGTTCTCGGCAGCCCTGCTATTCCTGGCCATGGCGGCGGTCATGGTCACGGCAAGGCAGGGGGTGCTAAGAATCCCCGGGCTACGGAAGGCCGTCAAAACCGACTGACTCTGGCTACGTATAATGGACGCACGTTACGGCTCCACGAAAATCTGTAGCAATTGGAAGAGGAGCTGATGGCACATTCTGGGGTTATGTGAAGTCTGAAGAGAGGGAGAGGATACCGTAACCTTAGAGTCGGGCCATCTTATGTATTTCAGGGAAGGAGCCAAGCAATCCCAAGGCGGTGTCGGGTTCCTTGTCAATAAGGTTCTCTCTGACAACATTGTAGAAATCTCCAGTGTTTCGAATTGGGTGGCGTAACTCGTAATTAAATTAACCGAGAGGTATAAGCACCGAAATCGAAACACTCGGATGATGAAGTAGAGGATATGTACGAAGACATATCTAAAGCTTTGCACAACACCTCCAAGGCTCACTTCAACGTTGTCATGGGAGACTTCAACGCTACAGACATGCAGCGAGTCAGTAGTAGGACAACACGGATTTGGCAGCAGAAATCACAGGGGGCAAATGCTAGTCAACTTCCTCGATAAAGAAGGGCTGTTTTTGATGATCTCATTCTTTAAAAAGCAGCTCCAACGGAAGTGGACGTGGCAAAGCCCCGATGGTGTGACAAAAAATGAGATCAACTTCATCAAAGCGGACAAAAAGCGCATATTAAGAGATGTCTCTGTGATCACTAGGTTTAAAACCGGGAGTGATCACTGACTTGTCCAAGGCACTCTGGATATTGATTGTAAGCTTGAACGTCTCCGTTTGATGAAATCTACGCTCCAAACTTACCTGCTCCAAGCCGTTGTTGGATCCGAAACATTCCAGGGCCACTCTAACCCGCCACTATACCGAAGAGCTACCAGAAGTCAGCCTTGACGAAATCGAGATGGCTCTCAAACAGCTCAAAAATGGAAAAGCCCTGGGCGAGGACGGAATTACAACGGAGCTCCTGAAGGCAGGAGGTACTCTTACGCTTAAAAAACTTCAGCGTATGTTTTATTCTGTTCTCTTCTCTGGGAGAACTCCAAAGGCATGGAACAAGAGTATGGTCGTCCTGTTTTTCAAAAAGGGTGACAAGACCCTTTTAAAAACTATCGGCCCATTTTCCTCCTGAGCCCTGTCTACAAGCTGTTTTCGAGAGTCATCAGCAATCGTCTTGCACGGAGATTCTACAAATTCCAGCCAACAGAGCAGGCTGGGTTTCGGGGAGGATATGCCACCATAGACCACGTCCATATAGTCAGCAGATTATGCAGAAGACAGAAGAGTATAATCAGCCCCTGTGCCTGTCGTTTGTGGATTATGAGAAAGCCTTCGACTCGATCGAGACTTGGTCTGTTTTGGAGTCTCTGCAACGATGCCAAGTTGACTGGCGGTATATCCAAGTGTTGAGATGTCTGTATGACGCCGCAACAATGACTGACCAAGCACAGAACCAGCAGACTACGCATATCCCCCTGCATCGAGGTGTGAGACAAGGAGACGTTATTTCTCCGAAACTGTTCTCAAATGCATTGGAACATGTCATGTCATGTTTAAGACTCTGGACTGGAAAGGATGTGGCATTAACATTAACGGTGAGTTCATATCACACTTGAGATTTGCGGATGACATCGTCATTGTGGCAGAAATGTTGCAGGACTTGCAACAGATCTTGGACAGCCTAGCTGTTTCGTCTCAGCGCATTGTTCTCCGGATGAACTTGGACAAAACTAAGGTAATGTTCAACGAACATGTTATTCCGGAACCAATTGCTGTTAGCAGAACTGCTCTTGACGTTGTTCAGGAGTATGTTTATCTGGGGCAAACTTTGCAACTAGGTAAAAACAACTTCGAGAGAGAGACCCTCAGAAGAATACAGCTAGGCTGGGCAGCATTTGCGAAACTTTGTTGAGTCTTCTCGTAACCAATACCGCAAAGTTAGAAGACAAAAGTCTTCAACCAGTGTGTCCTACCTGTTATGATATACGGAGCCGAGACGTGGACACTCACGGTACAACTAGTCCACCAATTTAAAGTCGCTCAGCGGGCAATGGAAAGGGCTATGCTTTGAGTTTCTCTGAAAGATCGTATCCGAATTGAGGTGATCTGGCAGAGAACCAAAGTTATCGACATAGCCCTTAGGATTAGTAAGCTGAAGTGGCAGTGGGTGGGTCATATCTGTCAAAGGACTGATAACCGTTGGGGTAGACGTGTTCTTGAGTGGAGACCGAGACTCGGTAAACGTAGTGTAGGGCGCCCTCCAGCTAGTTGGAGCGACGATATACGCAAAGTGGCTGGCAGCAGTTGGAAGAGAAGAGCCGAAGATCGGGCTCAGTGGCATGCTTTGGGAGAGGCCTATGTCCAGCAGTGGACTGACACGGGCTGATGATGAAGTCATAATTTGGCGTGCGCTGCGAAAACTATTAATGTTACATAAAATAATGTACTACATATTTACACTTACCCACAAAAAGTTCGCGAGGCTATATGCCCAACTATTATAGTTAAGTGACAATAACCGTATTTTGTTCAAATTAGTCAATCAAAACACGAGTAGAATCGTGTACAAATAAAAAAACACTTAACTACACGTGCGAAGCCGGGGCGAGTGACTAGTCCATTATAGGTCTGAAAAAGGTTTACCTAGTCAATTGTTTAGGTACTTATTTACTTTCTTGTATTACGATGAGGGAAGGGAGGCCTTTGCCCAGCAGTGGGACGAAGATGACTGAAAATATATAATCATCATATATGATGAATGCTCAAAACCACCGTCATCTGTTCTTCCATATTTTTTTTGTTCAGTTAAATTATAAAAATGATTGAGACTGAAATTAAATGTATAGTAGCAGCAGCTTCGACACGTTTTTTTGACACGTCCATCTTGAAGGGTTGCCCGATCAACAAATGATCACGAACGATCGTGTGGATGCTTACACGATGATCGTTCGATTACTTCGCCAATGACAGAAGATCAAGCGAGTAACGATCATCGCCGATCGTGAAGACGATACATTTAAACGATCCTAAATAGGTGGACAACAACACAATACATTGGGGCATCGCGACGGTCGTCAATGGATTTAACTTTACCTATTCAAGCTACTTTATTCACTTCTCATTTGAAATTCCTGACGTCAAGCAGGTACATAAACAGTCCTTCGAACACCATAAATCGAATCAGTCTTACGAAGTTTCGCTCCATCCGTCAAAGCTATAAATAAAAGATGGAGATCAGTCAAGGAAATGACTTCTACTCGCAGTTTGACGTACGATCACAGAATAAATACTAAATATGCGATACGAAAGGTACAGAAATATTTGTTCGTTTTGACGTAGTGTTTATGTAAAATTGAATCTCTCTCGTGACTCGTAATGACATGAAGGTAAGGTTAAAGCCCCGTATTCACTAAGGGATATCGCGACCTTTCGGGCGAAAAAGGTCGCGAGGCAAGATGTCGGTCGACATCGCCCGACATCTCTAGCGTATTGTGGGACATTTATCCCCGTGTGAATACCAAACCAGGCATAAATTAGTTTCACAGTGTTAATGGAGGGTTTCCGATTGTGGCCTAGATAGCCAGCATTTTTTTGAATGTGCGCGTAACACTGTTGTTCAAACAAGTACATCATCAAAGTAGGGGAATAACACGACTGCTTCCCAAAAAAACGTTTTTTTTTTGTAGCCTATGTTACTCGGGATGATATAAGGATTCTAACGATTCCCCATAAATCCAAATCTGTTCAGATACTTAAAAGTTATTGTGGAACAAAGAAATGTACATGTATACATACATGAACCCTGAAAACGTTACTTACACTCCTTTTTGGGGCAGTCGTGCAATAAGCGATCTCAACATGATCTTCAAAACACTGATTTAATTTGCTTGCATGAACGGTGGATCAAACTGTTCATCTCATTTCACCTTTTTATCCGACTGCGGAGGGTTATGTGTTTGGGATGTATGTATGTATGTATGTATGTATGTTTGTTTCTTTGTATGTTTGTTTGGCACGTCCTACAGCAGAATGGGCTTCTAGAATTTTCATAAATAAGGTATCATTGGATTCTTTACGAAAGTGCTATAGGTTACATAAAGTGTGAATAAAACTAATATGGCGGCTTACAGCTGCCATATTGTATTTCAAACGAAACAAAAAATCAATAATAGTTTAAAAAAACTAAAAAACACGCTTTATATAGAAAACCAAACTAAAAAAATTTTTATTTCAAAAAATCGTGGGGTGCATGGGTCAATAGTTATAAATATTTCAGTGACAGATATGAGAAGAAGGATTATCATATCGATAATATCTTAAAAAGCACCCCACGCTTTTTTTAAATAAAACATTGTTTTTTATTTACACTATTAAAATTAATTTTCTATTTTTTAGATTGGTTTCTACTTTTTTTTTTCGAATTATTGCATTGTCATCGGTCTTTGACAGGTATGCAAAATTTGAATGAAATCTGACCGTTTAAAGTGGGTCAAAATAGCGTCCAAAGGAGCTTCACTTGTATGTTTGTAACATACAAGTGAAGCTAATATAAAGCGTATAAAAACAGGCATCCTGTCAGAGGAGAAATGAAAAGATGATGCCTTCGACTGCATCTAATAATTCAAACTCGAGAATCTAAAGCCTGTTTGCCTCTTTTTAGTTTTGTTCGCAGTCGGTTTATTTGTTTTATTATTAACCCACGAACAAAGAGACATAAGTTATAACTCCCATAAGTTTAGAGTGTGTATCACTGTGTGTGTCTGTCTGTGGCATCGTAGCTCCCAAACGAATGGACCGATTTTGATGCGTTTTTTTTTTCAGTTTGATAGCTGATGTAAACGAGATGGCTAAGGCTATATGGGGGGGGGGGGAAAGTTGAGAAAAGGGGGGGGGGGAGTTGAGAAAAGGGGGTGAGAATCGTAGCTTCCAAACGAATGGACTGTTTTAGCTGCGGTTTTTTGTTTGAAAGCTGGGTTCAACGGTTCTTAGCTATAATGGAGGGAGAAAGGAGGGGGGGGGGGGGGGAGAATAGGGGTGAGGATCGTAGCTCCCAAACGAATGGACCGATTTTGATGTGTTTTTTTATGTTTGAAAACTTATGTGATCAAGATGCTTCTTAGCTATATGAGGGGTCGGGGGTTATATAATACCGTCCAGTCCAGAACAATAGCGTAGTACTAGTATTTAATAAGTGACAATAGTTTAGATAGGTAGGTTTCATATCGGCGCTCAAATCGTTCCCCGGGGGCTATTGCCCCCGGCCGGCTCCCAGCCACGGCAAATTGCGTATTTTCTTCATGATTTTTGCGTTCTAAGTTACCTATATGTCATACTAAAGTAAAATTTCGTTAAATCATTAATTTTCCCCTTACATCATTTGTTCTCATGATAAAATTCACGCGACAATGGTGGAGGGGTGGGGAGGTGAACAAGAAGTCAAGAATTTCACCAAGTTGTCACTAGGGGAGTGAGGGGGTCAAATTTCAGCCAAATATGCGTCACGTGAATTATGGTCGCCCCGTAATATGCAAGTATGGATGGATATACCTACCTAGGTACTACCAACTGCAATCAGCCCGACCCGAACTCTGATAATACGACCGGCTGGGCTGAGTAGTTCAACTCTCATTCATTTATCGTCTCTACCTACCACTACAGTTAATACCTACTCAAAACAAATTCAATATGTTGGCTACGTAATTTTCAAAGAAAACTCCTGTGTGATGCCGGGGCGCCCGTGGCATCGCCTCTGACTTCCGGTGCCATGTTGCGTCAATGGCCTAATCATAATAATCTGTCAATGAACAGTACGAGACGTTCAACCGTATCTATTCAGAAAACGCTGAAAAACAAGTTATGACATCAACCGGATTTATTGGTCCACGCGTTGCGCCGGGTTTCAGAGAGAGATAAGTGGTCAATATTAATTTTTTCGCGTAGTTTTGCAAGTGGGCAGTGTGTTGCCAGTTTGAAGGGTTCTTCCTCATATATGTTGGATTTATGGAATGTTTCTTTGGTCTGGTTTGAGATTTTTTAGACGTGTCTAGAGGATGTGAAGTGCAGCGGGCGGAGGCTGACGACGAAGACGTCAAAACTAGTGTACCTGGGTAACTATGACTATATACATATAATGTGATATTTGTAGTAGTAGGCCTCTTACGCAATATTCCGCCTGGGGAAGTACCACACTTTGTCTTGATCAGGTATTCAACCAGTAAGCGTGTAAACATTTTTGTTTCCGTTTGAAGGTCAATGTTTCCAGCGTTTGGCCATGAGACTTAGAAACCAAGGTCTCAGGGTGACGAGCACAGTGCAGTGACGCGCTAGTTTTTGTACCCAAAGTTCTGGGTGCAGCTTTTATGGGCAGGCGATTACCTTCAGGCGAGCGACATGCTCTTCTCGTTATTCAATCAAATAAAATTAATGAAGCCATTTAAAATTAACCCTTGAGTATGTATGCATTACACACGTATCTAGCCCAAAACGTACAAATGAGCAGGAACTATTTCGAGTAAAAAAGCGTCATCAAAAAGAACGAGCATGCTGGAAACTACCTCAAGTCTTTTCATTGTCTATTTTTCATTCACTCAGAGTCAACAGACAAAGGTCTATAACATGAAATTAAAGGTCTATGCTTTGGGTTTGTCTAATAAAGGATAGATTTCGGAACGAGGTGAGCCGGCAGTTGGCCAAGGTTCCTGACATACTCGTAGCTCTAAGAATTAGCAAGCTGAAGTGGCAGCGTAGACTGGCCTAGCATAAGCCGCAGAACCGTTCTCGAGGGGTAGAAGTGTTCTCGAGTGGGTATCGCAAAATTGGCAAAGCTTAGTGAATGACTAACGTGTCCCGCTTTGGGCGGGACAGTCCCGTTTTCAGGCTGTCTGTCCCGCTGTCCCCAGCGAGGGCAAAAACGTCCGGCTTTCGCAACCAGACCCAAAGGATAATTTAATTTAGGTATCTACCTATTATTTTTTGCGGAATTATTCCAATGCTAATAATCTCTACAGTACGAACTTTGTTTTAATTAATTATAGTGATAATTGTCTGCCCGGCACTCGTTGAAAGAGTTTTTTTCTCTAATAAATAAAATATAGACAAGTGACAAAACACAGTTAAGTGTCGCAGTATTGAAAACCATTTTGATTTCTAAGACTAACATAAACAAATCATGTAAAGAGCTCCATTCCTACTTGAAAACTTAACCCGATAATGTTGAAACTGATTTGTTCTGCTGACAAATACAGAACAACAGAACTGGGCGAAGTCAAGTGCACGGCTTAGTAATTAAGCTAACATGTAATAACTATGATATATAAAACGGTCAAAATATCTCCCATAAACGTTTACCTGTAGCATACCGCACAAAATGCATGTTTTTATTTTCGCGATTTCTGGCATTTCTTGTACTCAAACCTCAGTTGGTTCAATAGAGACTTTTCATCCTTGTAAGAAACAGGATCGATTGGATTCAAAAAAAGTAAAGTGACTAACTATGATCTTGCTGAATGTACATTGTATCCCAAATCGCAAACAACGCAGACCTGTGAATGCAGATCCAAATATTTCAAAAATTATGGACTGTCTCTTGAACGTTTTCCTGTAGCTACAACGTTTACGGTACCTGCCCCCTTACCGATCCATCATGGCCCCATCTCAAAAAAACAATGTATATTTTTATTTTTACTATTTTTCTTTTATTTTCTTTATTTAATTTGAATGAGTACTTGAAGAAAATTGTGTAATTTATTTTTTACTAGTTTTCCCGCCCGGGACTTCGTACGCGCGGACTACTGTGTATCGCGAAAAAAAGCATCCTATTTTCTTCTAGGATATTAAAAACCAATGCTTATGTAGGTATAGCACCACTCTTGATGTTTTTTGACAGACTTGTTATTTCGTTTCCATGGCAACTACAGACCATTCTGTGATGGCAACCGTTCCTTACAGTGAATAATCTAATGTCATTTTCCGGGATAAAAAGTATCCTATGTTTTATTACTATGGGTATAAGCTGTCTTAATTCTAAATTTCACCAAAATCCGTCCAGCCGTTATCGCGTGAAAGCTCCCCAAACAAACAAACAGACAACGTTTCACTTTAATATATTGGATTATAGTTATTAAGTTATACTTAATAACTATAATCCATACCAATGAAAGACAGATCAAAGTTCGGCCTACCCACCTTCCAAACAGTTCTCGATTCTCGATTATCTCAATGATAGTTTCATCACTTTCACCTACGTAATATAAAAAGGATAAGGGAGTTATTATGTTATTATTGTTCGTTCGTTGAATAAGTGTTTGAAGTTCAGAACTAATTTTAAAAATCATGACAATGAAAGTGTTAAGTACATTAAAGTTTAGGCATCTTTAAAACCTCCACCGCGGCAACACTCAAGTGTATCTCGCTTCGGTTGATATCGTACAAATTGGCGACGACGACGTTGCAAACTGCGGTCATCGGGTCACGCGCCGCAGCCCCACAGATAAAAAAGCGCCCTCGATGTCGCGCCGACTTACATACCTACTCCGTCTGTGCTGCCAGTAATGGCACCGGTTTGCAGTATGGCGTCCTCGTCATTCGTAGAAGTGCAATCGTTGAACGTTGAAAGACAGGACTGACACCAACGCCTGTCTTGAATCGTGACTTGTCGATGGCCAATGAACCTGACCGTGAATTTAGAATAGTTTGGATTGAAAAGCGCTCGTTAACCAAATAGAACGCGTTATTGTTCTATCAAAATACGAGTAGGCAGTGAAAATAGCAATATGTCGTATGCTCGCTTTTTTTTAGCGATATTCCGCCTATAACCATACCTCGGTAGTATCACAGATATTTGAGCCGTTTGGTGTTGAGACATGTGGGAATCTAGAGCTAATCTTATTACCTGACTACGGCGAAGCAAGGCAAGGGTAATGAGTTTAACAGTGTATGTATGTTATTCTTCCACCACTGCCACCATAGCGTCGCCCCTATTGGTACGATTTTAACAAGCGAGGTATCAATCGATTCTTCTTCATTTATAGTGTCTTAATAGGCTATTTTTGTACCCGACTACGGCGAAACAAAGGAGGGGCAAAGTGTTCAAACTAAACACTTTGTCAGATTTTGACAAGCGAGGTATCAATCTATTCGCTTCATTGAAAAAGTGTCATATGCTATTTTTAAAGACCGTAGTCGGGTCTTGTACTATTACTTATTCTGTGGTCAGGTTTTACTTTTTGAACGTATACGTGTTGTTTTCAAAAATCTATCTGAATCACCTGCACGACGCGACACGTGACCAAAATGCTGGTAAGTATTTATTTTGTATTGACCATGTAGTTGCCTAGTCACATATATTTTTGTAAACTGGTATAAAAACCCATTATCTATTCTATTCTAATTACTTTCAGTCTAGTTCCAAACTTGATCAAGCATTCTTGCCTAGAACAAAATTGAAACCATAAGCCCAATCAAAGGCCGCTGGTCTCTGGGAACGCGGCGCCCGCAAATTTCTGTGGAACTCGTGGAAGCGAGCTGGTGCGGTCTAGTTTCTGTGTAGGCAGCTCGTGGGAGCAGACTAGCCTATTGATTTTTGCTTTACCTACTGCCTGGAATAGACACATCTAAATAACGAACCCGAAATCTGCTTAAATGCTTCGAGCAAGAAACCGACTCCGTCTGACTAAAGTTGAATGCTTGCTCGACGGTTTGTAATCACTGATTTTCAATATTTTTGGTAGTAATTATATACTTAGACTATTTATAATATAATATATAATAATATATCCGGGACAATTTACACCAATTACCTAGGCCCAAACTAGGATACCCTGTATTATGGGTACTAGATAACGGATAAAGATACATAGATACGAATATTACATCCATGACTTGGAAACAATCATTTCTGCTCATCACACAAATGATTGCACCTTGCGGGATTCGAACCCACGACCGTTTGATTTCGTAGTAGGGTCTCTAGCCACTACCGGTTGTCAAAAATCAAGCATTCTTTCAAAATAAGTACTTACCAGCATTTAGGTCACGTGTCACGTCGTGCAGGTGCTTCAGGTCACGTGTCACGTCGTGCAGGTGCTTCAGATAGATTTTTGAAAACAACACGTATAAGTTCAAAAACTAAAACCCGACCACAGAATAAATAATAGTACAAGACCAGACTAAGTACCTACGGTCGGGTAAAACAAGCATATGAAACTTTTGCAATGAAGCGAATAGATTGATTTAACCACTTACCTTTAAATATTTAAATTACCTTTAAATTGTATATACGTCACAAATTTCTAGTTATTTCTTACTAGGTAGGCACAAGCGTAATTTCACGTAGCGGGAAAGGAAAAGGGTCTATTTATTAAGAAAAGCCCGATAAAATGACTCATTGCACATTTTTAGTAGAACTTAGAATTCTAGGAAGGAATTATCGGTAAGGGATAAAACATTGTATTAGAAAAAATATTGACAAAAAACCTAAACTGGAATCGATCGTCCACCGCATCGGTTGATTTAGAAAGTAGTATACAAACATGCATACCTAAATATATCTACCCAATTATTGATTTGAGGTGTGCATTGGGTTCATGAGTAGAGGAGGTTCCGCCAACCGTCCGGCCGAGCCTCCTGCCATAGAATAAATAATAGTACTGAACTCCTGCGCAACTCTGCCGCTCTTGTGATAAACACAGTAAGTACTCTAGAGTAACTTTCGAGTAAATGGCGGCTAAACATTTTTTATATATTTTATTATTTCACCTGAAAAAAAAAAACATTAAACTCTTGACCCAGTTGTTTTCTGTTTGTGATGGAGAAATAAGTTTATTTTGCATTTTATGTAACATAATTATTATATAAATACAGTATTTGTTTAATAAACCATAACAATGTGTTATAAAGCAATTATATTTATCTTAAGAATGGTACAGTAAGAGTGTTACTTACTCGTACTGTAACAATATTTAGGTGAAGTATACTACTGTAACTATGCTTAGTAAGATGATACATTTTTCAGTTGTTGTTTGTTTGTTTGTCGTATGACGTAATGCTGGCCTCTGATGTCAGAGTTTGTCAGGCCGCCCGAGGGCCTGTGACATGGCTTAACGACTGCTATTAATCAATAACAGCTGGGACCGACAGCTTAACGTGCCCTCCGAAGCACGGAGTAGTGCTAACCAAATAACATAATTTTCGTTAAAACTTACTGTGACTATAGCTAAAAAAAAAAAAAAAAAAAAAAAACAAGCTATGTATCATAAAGCATACTAATTAGAATATTATTGGTTCTTAACTTAATGTAACAAAAAATATACTAAAATACATCATTGCAAATAATAATCTATACTTATAAAGCAGAAAGTGCCTTAAAGTCTGTACAATGAATATAATTTATAAAAATGGTTTAAATTACTTAAAATGAGCTATTGAACAAGAAAATAACATTTAAAAAGTCTGTTTGTTCGCGCATCATGCAAAAACTACTAAACTGATTGCGATGCGGTTTTCACTGTTAGATAGCTTAAATTTTGACTAAATAACGATTGTACTTCGTATCTCAATCCGATGAGTAGAAGCAGAGCAATCGAAAGAAATATACATATTTGGCTGAACGAAATTTGGTATTTCATATTTTATAGGTACTTTTGATTCTGGAATAACACAGGTAACTTTTAACCCAGAGAAATTACTACGCAAGAAAGGCCATGGGCATAGCTAGATTATTGTAATTATTTCAGAGAGCTTTGTAAAATATAAATCGGCTAACTTGTACGTTATTCAAAGAGTTGTTTTATAGTTCTTAGAATCATAAAATATGCTTGGTTATTTCCATTAGCCAATTTGTATTTGTACTGATTCTTACATAAACTGAATAAAATAACCAATTTTCAAAAATGACAACAACTAAAAAACTCATTTATCGTTTGCTTACATTTAAAAAATCTCAAGAACGAAATAATTATAAACTAAAATATTAACCACCGTGAGTAGCAAAAACCCTACTTTTGTAAAGAAATTTGTATGTCATACTTCAAATGAAGTCACACCATTAATATTTTAATATGTAGTTCTTTAGTCTATTTACTAGATTTTCACTTATGGAAAACACGATTGTATACTCTCGATCAAAAAAATGATTTCAAACCTTGCTCTTTTTTGGTCTTTAAGTATAATATCTTAAAAACATGCATATCGATAATCGAAAATTTCCTTTGTAAGATAGTTTTTAAGTTCATAATTCATAATTCATAATTCATAATTTTTTATTGACACAAAGAAATATACAGTGTAACCTATGAAGCTTCTGGTCCCCGAACTAGTTAAAAACTGTGTCTCAGGAACCAGATTCTTCTCCCATATTAATGTGCAGCTAATGTCAATCAAAATATTGAACAGATAAATTAATAGCACAACTAAAATTAAAAGGATATAAACTAAAAAAATAATAATTAATAATTTTGAAATAACTATTTTTATAACACGGTTGCAAGTAGATATGCAAGCTGTTAATATTAATGTGTACATATGAGGGTGTGTGTGTGTGTGTTTGTGTGTGTGTGTGTTTGTGTGTGTGTGTGTGTGTGTGTGTGTGTGTGTCAGGGTGTTTTTTGTGTGTGAGGGTGTGTGCGTGTGTGTGTGTGTGCACGCACGTGAAAGGATAAAAAAAAATGGATTGGGTGCGTGTTCTAGATTTTTTTCTAAAAATTAGATAGCAAACTTTCAACGTTCTCATAATCAAGTCTGCTGAGCCATGTGAGTATTACTTTTTTAAGACTTTTATTTGAGTATTTCCTAATTTTACACTCCCCATCTAGTTTATTATAAAGATGAGGAGCTACAACATCAAAGTGTTTATCAGCAAACTTACTACGAGCACGCGGAACAGGACATCGATCAACTCGTTTATTTGTAATAGGTAAGTGGGGCACTACACTTCTGTGGTACCTTCTTATAGTTTGGTAAATAAAAAGTTTTCTTACAGAGAGCACCTGTGCTCTATCATAAACTTCAGTAGTAGGGTGTCTGTAAGGTAAGTACATAAGAACTTTAAGCACAGCCCTTTGTGCTCTTTCCACAACGATGAGATGAGTTTTAGCAGCGTTGCCCCAAATGCAAATACAATAGTTAATAATGCACTCGCATAATGCATTATAGGTTTGTATTAATAATGTATGATTAGCAACTGCTCGAAGGTTTTTAAAGATGTAGATTATTTTTCTCACCCTTGATGCAAGTGTTGTCGTGTGTAAGCTCCAAGTAAGTTTCGAATCCACCATTAGACCCAAGTACTTAATACTATCAACTCGAGCCAACTTGTCACAGCAACAGTTCACATTTGAGTGATTGATAAGACGATTACAGGGGAATGTATGAATGGTTAGGCAAAAATCAGTGGCTGGAACGGCCGAAGCAGCCTTGCTAAAGCATAAATATTTTGTCTTGGTAGTATTTAGAGACAGAAGACTGTCTTCAAGCCAAGAAGTAACTTTAGAAAGACCAGACTCAGCCAAAGCAGCAACCGCCTGCCAAGACTTTTCATGAAAAAGAAGGACTGTGTCATCAGCAAACATCAAAAGTTCCATTCCTGGAAGAGTTTTTTTACAGAGTTCGTTAATATAAATAAGAAATAAAGATGGACCAAGCGTACTTCCTTGCGGGACGCCAAATTTGCTGAATCCAACGTCACTTTCATATTCATTAACTTTAACACTCTGTTGTCGATCGGTAAGGTAACCCGCAAGCCATTTCAAGGCCACCCCTCTGATTCCTGCATTCTCAATTCTGGTTAAAAGAATTGGAACTGACACAGTATCAAAGGCTTTTTGAAGGTCTAGGAATACTCCTACACATCGTTCGCCATTATCTAGGTAGTTAGTTATAAGTGTGGTAAGCTTTAAGACCGCGTCTTCTGTTGATTGTTTCTCCCTAAAACCATATTGATTGTCACACAGAATTTTATTTTTTTCAAGGAATTTCATTAAACGTTTATTGAATTTCATTATAAGTTGATCTAGATTCTTGCCTAGCAAGCTCGATTGTTTTTAAGTTGATCTAGATTCTTGCCTAGCAAGCTCGATTGTTTTTAAGTTGATCTAGATTCTTGCCTAGCAAGCTCGATTGTTTTCACAGATATTGTAGGATTATTTATAACGTTTTGAACTCCATAAGATAGTTACAGTAAGTAACGTATTTCGATCACCCGATCTCTTTAAAAATGCGTAAAATTTAAGATATTACTGAGCATTATTAGGATAGGTATTACATTTACTAAAAAATGTAATATTGCCTGCGTAATATATTTTGTACAGCAAATCTCAGTTACTGCAATAAGGCTAATAGGATATTCGAAAAGAATTTAAGGTATTCATAAGCGTTCTTAAAGTAAGTACACTCTTACTGCGATTATGTTAAAGTTAGGTGAAAAAATATTTCATAGGTGTCACAAAATATACCCAGCAAGTACAACATATTGTACTTATGCTAGGTTAGTGTGGTTTAAAATGTCCGTATTTTAACATTAAGAAAGCAACATTACTTACTGCAGCAATTCATAGGAAACAGGAATAATTTATCTTAAAAAAACTGCAGCTAGTACTCCTACTGTGTTTATAATATGAATACTGCGGCGCTATAAGCGACTTACTGTAGTTAGTCTTAAGCCTATTATTTATTATGTGCTTAAGCTTATATATAGATCTATCTGTCATTTTAAAGTACTGTAAATACAAAAATGTAGATCTTGATCTTGTGATTCCAAATATGTATGTAACTCAATATCGTCAAAAATGCGACTTGACAACAATTTGTAAGTCGCAGTAAGTTTTGACGATATTGAGTTTATCACAAGAGCGGCAGAAATGTTTGTTTCCGTGTCATGGATGTAATATTCGTATCTATGTATGTTTATCCGTGATCTAGTGCCCATAGTACAGGTTAGGTATCCTAGTTTGGGGCTAGGTAATTGGTGTGGAATTGTCCCGAATATTTATTTATTTAAGATGGCAACTGACACCAACGCAACGCCCCGGAAAGCGGTTGCTAGATTTACTACAGTTAGCCTGCTATTATAATCAAAATTAATGTTCACTCTAGAGCTTCCTCGGAGCTAGGTTGTACGTAATAGAAGGTTGGGCGGCTTTCGATGTTTGCCGTCACTGCGCCATCATCGCTGCACCGGTGCCGGGGCACGGCCGCTGCAAAAGATACTAAGCAACTATCTAAGTCAGTAGCTAATTAATAAAAAATACGTAGAATCGAGATTGAATAACAATAGGAATGGAGGTAGAATCCCAGAAACATAATTCGTGGTTCAATCAAACTGGATTTTTTAGGAATTACCTATTATGACTGTGCTGTTGGTCTACCGAGCTTCACCGGACGCGAGAGTGCTCCGCCGCGCCGCAATGCGTGTCGCAGAAGGCGCACGCCAATGTTTAAATTTTGGCGACCGGCTCTGGGCATGAACCTCTGCTTTGACGGTCGCCTAGATTACGGGGATGGGACTAAAGTTTCTAGAGTGGACACATGAAGCTTTAGAGTGGTTTAGCGTGAGTTTCTGTCGCCCGGGGTTGAACCGGAATTTGCCACCCCCTATTTTCTTTAATTCCAAATCTATTGATATTTCGAAATGATTAAAAGACGAGAGCGGAGCGATCGGAAATATGTTAAGCTTTTTCTCTTTGTGTGGAAAATTAAATATAAGTATTGAACCGTATTGAAAAATCAAAACGAACGCGAGCGAAGCGAGCGCGAAATTTTTGAGCTATCTGTATCAATGCTGCAATTAACTGATGATAAACAGAATCATAAAATTAAATCTATGGACAAGCACAAAAGGCACTAACGAGCAAAGCGAGCGCGAAATTTGAGTAATTTCTATCAATATTTTATTTAAAATATTGATTGAAATTACTCCAAAAAATTTAATTTATCTTACTTAAATTATATATTTTGAAATTAGTTCCGATTCCAAAAAATATATATACACTGGAATGAGCAATAAAAAGCGCGAGCGCAGCGAGCGCGAAATGAAACAAAATGAATAAATTCCTAATCATAGGAAAATAATGAAAAAAACTATAATAGGTACTTATAGAAATCGCGAAGATGTTGAGCTACTAATATCTGCATAGAAAATAAAAAAGTGCTAAATAGAAGAGCTAATTTTAACTGTAAAATATTAATAATTAAAAAAAACCCAATTAAAGCTTAAAATGAACAAAATAAAAATATGTAGCTTACTTCCGCCAAAACAATTTTTTTTATTTTTTTTATTTAATTCAGTTTGGGTAGGATTTGTTTGGCGTGGGGGTTTACTTGTGTTAATTTTACCATTTATCATTTGTCTGACTTACAGTTTTGGCGGAAGTAAGCTACATATTTTTATTTTGTTCATTTTAAGTATGGATTTCCGCAAAGTAACGCCAGAATCTATCAATTATACCAATTAAAGCTCTTGACAACTTGTAAACAAAGTGCGGAGCCGTTTTGGCGAGAAGATGTTTTCGTTCGTGAGTATATTTTTAGATAGTTTTATTACTGTTTAGTATTTTTCGGGGTCCTTTATAGTTTCATCTATAATGGTATAATAACTATAATACATTATGTCATTTTTTGTAAAAAGCTATTCACAAAAAAATAGTTTTGTTCGGCGAGTTCCCGCCAATATCATAGGGTGCTGATATTAGAATTATTATAATGATTGCATTTTTTTAAAACTTATTTTAGAGAGGAAATGTTATAAAAAAAAGAGGAGAAATTCAAAATAGAAAATAATGTGTTTATTTAAAGTAAAGGTAATTTATTTCCAAAAATGACAGTATTTTAAGGGTTTTTTCGAATCAAGCAGCTGTAATTAGAAAAAATATTGTTTATGTGATATTATGATTACTTGTCCTTATTGATAATTTCAATGGCTTTCTAGAACAGAAACACAAAACATTATAATCGTAAGCTTTCAGCAAGAAGATACGTAAATAGAGCATGGGAACCCGGTTCAACCCGGATAACTGCAGGTTACCGCTAACCCGTCACACACGTTTTAGGCGCGCGTATAGGCTTGAACTTGTAAGGGTTTAACAATAGACTAGCAGAGCGGATGGCACTTGGAATGGAATGAAAGTCATATGGAAAATAATCAGTCAAACGACTTGCTTAGGACATACATGGGCTTCTCTGCATTTGGCTACCTTTTTTTGAATCTCTAGGGGGCTGCCCCCCCCCCCCCTGACCCCCGACGCCCATGGTAGGTACTGAAATAAGTTAAGTTTATAGACCTACTCTACTTACTCAAATTTACCTGAATCTTTAACTTGCTGTAATTGTCAACCTACCAACGTTAGCTCATTTTCCATACGATGAAAATATTATCTCACATCACAATATTACAGATTTACTTTATAGACTTCTTACAGGGTTTCCTGTAATCTATTGTAAAGTACTTATTTCTATATTATTTTAAAATTGTATACTTAGTGGTTTCGGAGATAATTGGAGGAGTAATGGTAAATTTTCAACTATTTTCGTAAGTAACTTTGTATCTAAGTATTTATTTTAAATTATAAAAAACAAATTGTAACCCTCATAACAAGCCCTTTCATTTGACATTCACACAATATAGTACACAACCCATTTATTTTTAATTTTATTATTTGTGTCCAAGAGTGACCTCCATATTTAAAATTCATTTATTAACGTTACACGTCCGTGTTTGGGTCTCAGAAATTCAAGTGTGTACCACATCTTAATCGGTCCAGTAGATTCAAAGCGAATAGACTGTGACAGACGGACAGACAGACACGAGTGAAGCACGGAATACTGAAAATAAGTTTCATCTTGTACCTGTGCTTGTACTACTAACATTTTTGTCGTATGAGGTAGGTAGTGCAGTAACGACTGCAACTAATCAGCAACAAACGGAACCGACATCTTAACGTGCCCTCTAGTACAGAGCGATAGAAAACCGCACATAACTTAGATAAGTCTTTGTTTTTTTTTAAGTTATAGTACATTACTGCCGCGGTCTGTAATGACTGCGTTGCTGGCAGCGATGATGATGATCGAAAACTTAACTAAGTAAAGCTCGAGGCCATCATAGCGTGGCCAGCAGGGCAGTCATTGCGGACCAAGGCTTGTATAATGCTTTACTCAAACAATGCGAGGAATTTAAATAAAACCAGCTTAGTACAATAAGAATTTACTCAAACAATGCAACAACGAAAACAACAACGACTACGACAAAGACAACAACAACGACCACAACAACAGAAAAAGAAACAGAAACAGAAACAGAAAAAGAAACATAAACATAAACATAAACATGAACATGAACATGAACATGAACATGAACATGAACATGAACATGAACATGAACATGAACATGAACATCATGAACATGAACATGTACATGTACATGTACATGTACATGAACATGAACATGAACATGAACATGAACATCATGAACATGAACATGAACATCATGAACATGAACATGAACATGCACATGAACATGAACATGAACATGAACATGAACATGAACATGAACATGAACAGACACAGACACAGACACAGACACAGACACAGAAACAGAAACAACAACAACAATCACGATCACATCAGCTTTCAAAAAGAAAAAAGACATCAAAATCGGTCCACAGAATATATAATAGTAATAAAAACACGACAATAATGGATTTTCAAAGGAAATTGCTGGCCGCAAAACACGACAGTAATGAAATTCCATACAACTTTGCTGGCGCCTATTCAAGCAGCGCGGCAAGGTCGACTTTGCCTAAAGAAGGTTATCGAAATAATGACCACATTACAAGCTTGTTTGAGTAAAGTCTTTTTACTTTTTATTATAAACTAAGCAGTTCCTGGGAAGGAACAACTTAATTTATAAAAAATGTAATAAAAAACCGACTACAAAGGGTATAAAACTTTAAAAAAACAAATAATTAACTAAAAACGAGGTCTGTGCCCAAACCGACTAAGTAGGCATGTTACCTGGCACTAACCTCAAAAATATATAATTATATCTTTTGAAGTTTTGAAGTCGATTTAATATTTTTTTATTAGTTTTTGTCTTTTCTTTTTTTTTTTTTTTTTTTTATGGTTCGATAATTTTTATTTGACTGCATAATACACATATAATTTTACATTTCAAATATAAAAAAGTAAAAACCTAAACCAACACAACCAACATAAATAATTAAACCTACACCTAAACCATAAAACTAAACTAATAATCTAAAAATAATTGGTGTTCATGTGGCATGGTTCCAAGAACGCTAGCTGCATTTCCGCGTTGAATAGCAATAGCTATTCTCTGTGCGAGAAATGAGCCAGCTCTCTTGTCACCAGCGACGTCGATAACGCGGGGAGAAATTTGCTTAAAAAATTGTTTCGTACTGGGACCCCATGGACCAAATGTTTCAAAGCCAAGCGGCACAAATATATAGTCGCTTGAGAGCGATACATACTTGCGTCGCTTGGCTTGTTCTGCGGCCTCCGCCGCGGCTCCGGCCCTCAAGACTGACCCGCTGAGACGAGAAGGGGCTAACGTATCAACACAAGTCGCGTCCCATACGAGAGCCCTTCCCCGCTCCCAGGGGATCAGCGTTAGGCCGTCCGGGCGCTTGCCATCATCACGTAATATCCCTACTGGTTCTAGTACAGAAGGTACGTTGATGGTGGCAAGCGCCCGTTTAATGATCTCATTGATTGAGCCGTGGCGGTAAAACCTACCAGCACTTCGTTGGCAAGAAAGTCCATGGAGTCCGTACCTGTCGACGTCGCTGCCACATGAACACCGATGACGTTCGACAATAGCAGCACCTAGACGAAGACCGGCGGCGATCCGGAAACTGCCATTGTCAAGCAGCGTTCCGAGGTTCGCAGATGGAAGGGCGTGCAGCCACTGTCCCGATTCTTGTTCCGAGACTGCAAGAAGCCTTGCGCGGTCATTATAACTGGATAAATTTTGAGCCAAATCTTTGGAAACTCTCTGCACCAATGAAAAGTCCCAGAGTTTTTGACTGTTTGGTTCCACTGGGATATTTTCATTGGGGCAAAGAGACTCCCATGCTTCAATTGCATCGGCTGCACAATGTATCTCGGCTGAAGGTGTTCTTAATATTTGCGCACACAGGCTTGACACACTGTGCACAGATGAAAGGAAAGCTGGAAGAGCTACACTAGAAATTTTTCTTATTCCGATGCCACCATATCTAATAGGTAAAGTAGCTTGAATCCATGAACTGTTCTCGAGGTTTAAATTTAGAATTTTTTCTACGGCGTTTTTAAGGGTGGCATCCAAGTTTTCCAAAATTTCCGTATGTTTCCAGATTGGGCAAGCTCTTAGTATATATGTAAATTTTGGAACAAAAAGGCAGTATTTTAAAATGGTATAAGCGATATGACAATTTAGTAAGCCCAATCTGTGGATGTTATCTGATAGTGTTTTGATTTTCTTTTCCAAAAGCGGTCTAACGCTTTCCTCGAGTAACGGCGCCCCTAGGAGGTATAGTGAATCATTTTCTAGAATTTTGATACCTGGTGCAATATCTTGAAAATTTTGAATTATTAATTTTCGATCACTTGAGTTGAATTTATTGGAGACATACAGCTCACATTTGCCGAAATTCAGTTCCAAATTTAATTTCCGAAAGTTATTAATTATTCTCATAAAATCATTTTTGACTGTGTCAGTGTTACCTCCTAAGGTGCCGTCGTCTAGGTACCAGACATTTAATTTAGAATTTAAATTAGATATTATGGGGTGAATTCCTAAGCTGAAGAGTGCTGGTCCCAGAGGATCGCCCTGCTGAACGCCTACTTCTGAAGAAATTTGATTGTCATTATAGAATAATTTTGAAGGAGAATTGTAACAATGCCAAATATAGTTATATGCATCTGATGTATGGATGGAGGCTTCGTTCAGAAGGGTTGACCTATCGATACAATTAAAAGCGTTTTTTACATCAACTTTGAGCAGTACATCCGTTCGCTGTCGTTGGATAGAAAAGTACGAACCGAATGTACCGCAGCTTCACAACCTCCCCGACTACCAAATCCCAGTTGATATGGTTGAAATAATGATTTTAATTTTGAAGAAATATTTCTGCATACTAATTTTGATGCCAGTCTCCGAAAGGTGCAACCAATAGCAATAGGGCGGATACCTCCGTCTTTTTTATTAAAAGCACAGAGGCGCGCCCCAAATAAAAATGGTTTAAAAGGGTCCGAAATAGTTCCTGAAAACAAAAAATTGCAAAATTTTGTTATGTCGCTCAGCAATGCCCTGCCGACGTCTCCGGCGGATACACTGACCAAGTCTTTGAGATGCTGGGGCGTTATTCCATCGATGCCGCCTGCAGATCCATTGGGGAACGACATAATGGCGTCTAATGTGTCTTCAATTTTGACTTGGAAGGCCAAATGAGTTAAAGTAGGGGGATTTGGTGGTAAAGATGATGGGTTGGCAGAAGGGTGTTTATCACGCAAGCCTTCTAGAGTCTTGTCATTGTTAGGAGCAAGGGTATCGTCGGAGAATAAAATTCTAGCTGCATTTTTTAAGTCGCCGTCCATTGCCTTGTTTTCAACAATTTTGTTGAAACTGTATGTTTTTCGTGGAGTACGTATAATGTCTACGTGATTGAGGGGAAGATTGGTGTTACAATTTGACTTAAGTAAAGATGTTAATGAATTTCTATTGTTAGATGGCACGTGAAAGTGGCGATATGCAAAGGTAAGAAGACATTGCCAAGATTCTGGGTTATTGTTTTGGTTGTTGATGCAATTATTGATGGCAAAGGAAAGCGACTTAGCTAACGACACTCTTGCTCCTCTCGGGATTCTTCTCACTATTGGGATATTAGAGCGAAGATCACTGAGGTACTTGTCAAATGGTATATTTGTAGGTGCTGGAAGAATGCCATTAGAGGACTGAGAAGTAGTAGAGTTGGAAGAATGTGAAGCAATATGAGAAATTGTATGGGCTTTTGCGACATGGATATTCAGGCCACGACGTCCTTTAAACTGTCGACCATCGGAACATTGCTCACACGTCAGAAGATCACTCGGACCTTTTGTCTTTTGACTTTATATTTTAGTTAAAGAAGGCCTAAGAAAATTAAGAACGTATTCAATTAGCCAAGAAAAAAGCCATACAGGTATCAGTTAACAGTTCATATCTGTTAAATACTAATACTGAACCGATTTTGATGAAACTTGCACTATTCCCTAAGTTGAAAGATATTGAAACTATTACAACAATAATTATTGCCATCAGACTTGTAGTTTCCGAGAAATATGTGGACAAACAGACATACATACATACATACACACATTTAAAAAAAAAAAAATTAAGTCTTTTTACAAGTTAACGGTTTTTGCCAACACCGGCACTACGATATTACCAATTAACCAATCAATCGTCAATAGGAGACCATCACGACAAGTGTAAATTCCACCATAGTCGGATGTGGCTGGAGGCACAGAATAAGTTATAGTAGAGAGCGGACGCGCGCCGTCCGGCGGACACCGGCCGGCGTCGGACGCAGATACCCGCATCCGGCGTGACTAGGGCCGCCATCAGCTGCATTTTAAAAATAAATAAAAAAAACAGTACCCGGACACTGTGGTGCGGTAGCCACGGCCACGAATCTTATTTTTTTAATCGATTGTGATCCTGATGTTCCAGCGCTGTTCAAAGGTCTCGTACCACGCATTTATATTGACGGTTCTGGGAAGCAGTGTTTTGATTATTATAATATAAACCAGATTATTATACTGATAATAAAGGAGGTAGATATGCCATATACGCCCCCGCAAAGTCCTCTTTAGTTGATTCTGCGCACTCAGTCAGCGTGAGGCATCACGTCTACAGAGACGCAGAAAAAATCCGACCGACACGTGCTCAAAACTGATAAAAGCAATTACCTACCTATGTGAAAGCATGTGAGTCATATGTGTAAAAAATAAATAAGGAACAGACATGCCTTATCAGTGATCACCTAAAAAGAGGTGTGGGCAACCCTAGGCTCCAACAATGGGAACCCAGTGCTGGGCGCAATCTGTCCGACGAGGTAATGAGGCCGTGATAACAAACGAGAACCAGCGCGATCGAGAAGCATCATGCAGATTTATTGGATTATTCTCGGACATCCACTATTCTGCTTTATGCCGGGCGTTGTTATATTGGGATCGGGTCAGGGCAAATATTTGAACATGTCAGCAGAACATGAACATATAGGCATTGATGGTAGAATAGATTAGATATCACTTTTAACAAAATACCCGCAAATTAGGGTTTGTACCTGTTTGAAGTCAACTTATGTCGAAGTCATTCTTTTTCATCAACATTGCAACCTCATTTCATAGTTGATCATTATCACTGTGCATTGTCCATGCTTTTAGATGCTTCCATTCTTAAATTCAAATAGTTATATTACACAACAAAGTACCTTATTTTTTATCCTGTTTCATTTCCTGTAGATGATAAGCCATGTATGTATGCTGTATGTTGATAAGTTCCAGATAATAGTAAATTGCTAATTTTAAAGCGTAGCGAGTTTTCCGTCCCTCGACTTGTTCCTGTTTCACATCATTGTCCGCTGCGAGCTGTCCTCTTGAGCCGGTGACTCACCCTCGAGGGAACTCCGGCGACAACGCGGGTTTTTGGTATTTTTATAATAATTTATTTTTATTGTAAACTTAATAAGTTGACTATTTATGTAAAAGAATATACCTTTGGAATGGCCTTCCAGTTTTTTTGTAACTCACTCGAAAAGTTTTGGTATTTTTTTTCCGTTGGAAATACAGTATAGCAGCTAGAAGCCGTCATATTAGTTTTCTTGAAAGTTCATATATCCTATGTCACAATCACAAGACGAATCCAATGATACATCATTTATCAAATCCATCAAGCCGTATAAGCTGTAGGACGCCCCAAAGGAACATGCAAACATACATAACATTACCCTCCGCAGTCAGGTAAAACTTCGATCCATTCCTTTTATTATGATTTCCGCCGCAATGACGTTGTTCCTAAAAATAGGGTCTATACCTATTTCGTAACATTTATTAGCCATACCGTATCTAATCGCTATCATAAAGTAGCGTGTTTAATAACACCCTCTGGAGTTATCGCGGGTGACGTAGATTTGAACTCCATTCATAGTCAGGGCGGCCTACGCGCGCACCCCCACCCCTGACTGCCACCCTCCTAAGTACACCCGACCCCCTCGGTCGTTACTTTTCAATGGATAGAATTGCAATGTCTCGGATAAGTTTTCCTATTCATGAATTCTGTTGTTGGAGAACGTTTGTGTTTTTGTTAGATAACTGATGACGACCTTTTTCTAAGGGAAACAAATATTTGTATTTCCTTGCCTTACAGAATGGCTTCGATATTATGACATTATATGATATTATAACTTATGTCAATCTACTGTCTAAAAGGACGTTAACAAGAGAAATGTTTATATGTGCATATCGATTTATAACATTATACCTAACTGTGACTGCGTGGTGATTTCATATAAAAGTAGCCCATACGTGTTATCCCAGGACCAAAGGTAATGTACAATATACTACACTAGCTATGCCTGTAGCTTCACACGCGTAGTCATTTCTCTAGGTTAAAAATACCGCAATATACCAACATTACATCAAAATTCCTTCAGCCTTCAAAAAGATTTTATCGATTGCTCGGCTTCCCCTCATCGGATTGAGATACGAAGTACCCCAGTTTTTAAGTCAAACCCTAAGCTATCCAACAGTGAAAACGCAATCGGTCCAGTAGTTTTTACGTGATGCGCGAACAAACATACAAACAAACAAACAGACACAAACACAGACACGATTTAAAAAAAATGTTATATTCTTATTCAGTAGCTTATTTTAAGACGTTTTTTTTTATTATCTTCTTTGTACAGACTTTTTCGTTCTTATTGATTAATTATACGTATAGATGTCACACATTACCGTTTGCTAAACATTTTAATTTAATTTTTTAATTTGCCCACCAAAGGTGAACTATTATTTATTCTGTGCCCATATTCAAAATTAATCGTTACACGTCTGCGTCTAAAGTCAAAAATGAAAAAAGACAAATGACAAATTTCGAGTTTTGTTGTGTTTGGATCACAGAAATTCATGTGAAAAATAACATAAGCCAATAAATTATATATTGTTTGAATGTGCTCATCAAGGCCTTGAATTTGATACCCATACTTCAATTTCGCATTCGAAAATGGAGCCAAAACTGTTTTATTTCCAAAAAAAAACGATCTCTGGTACTCGGACTGATGTAAGGATTCTAACGATACCCCATACATCCAAATCTGTTGAGGCATTTAAAAGTTATGGTGGAATAAAGAAACTCACATACATACAAACATACATAAACCCTGAAGTATTACACTCCTTTTTTGGGCAGTCGTGTATTACACGACTGCCCAAAAAAGGACTATAGTACTACGTGCCGTGCGTCTGGATGTTCGATGGAATGATGTGAATGGCGGATTTCTTAGCAAGTGAAGTGCTAGTGCAGGAACTCTTCAGTACCTAACTAATCTTTTTGATGACACTGCAGCGCAGTTGATAGTGCCCCTACCTGCTAAGCTTAGTGCATGGTTCGAATCCAGGTCGGCGCAAATATTTGTCACCGAGTCTTGGAATAAGTAGGTAACTACATTATCAATGTTTCCGATTGCCTTTACCAGTAAACCCATGATTTTCACTCATCTCCCCGCAAAACGTTCAGATTGGTACCTACACATCGCTTAGATTTTTTCACAACTAAGTACGACAAGGAATAAGCAAACACTTTCCAGACTCCAGTCACGTCTCCTCTGCTCGTGAATGGGAGAAAAAGGGGGAAGGAGGGAACTGGTTGCCACTTCCCCCTCCACCCGTAAGGATTTAATAATTGGATTCTAGTCCTAACCCAACCAACACAAAGTAGTTGCATACATAACGGCTTTAGAGCCAATCGGATTATGCCCAAAGTTGCTAAGACATAAGTGCTAGAGCGTGCTCTGGAGGCCTAATGCAGCAGCTATAGCGCCATTTAGGGCACAACTTTATGCAGCCCTTAGTTACATTACAACTGCACAACAGTAGTAAAACGGTGCCTTAAGAGCTGCATCGAATGACTAACGCTACACTAACGCTTTTATGACGCTACTTTTGTGAACGAGTGAACGAATATGAATGAATATATTGTATGTCGAAATGGTGAAGTGTAATTAATATTGTAATCGGCCAACATTAAAATATTATTATTAAGTAAATAATTCATATGTGCCTTCTTATTTTGTTGAACACAAGCGGATAAAAACGCTTTCATGTTTACTGTGCATATATGTTGATGTTATTTTCAGTAATTTTTCAGCGGTTTCGAAATAGTATGAAAATGTAAGAAATATTTCCTAAATAGTGTTGACTTTTTCAAATAAAATGATTTCATATTTTTATTAATTATCGACAGTTTACTATCTGCAATTGGTTGTTTGTATATTGACAAAAGGAAAGTTAATTTCAATGAAACACATCATTATAACATATAAATTTTGCAAGTAAATAAGTCAATTTTCTAGAGAAATGGCGGTTTGACTAAGTCTGTACAACGGTGCAAATATTATCTACTGTATTACTCAAGGTAGCTCTTGTTCTATTTTAAAGACTTCAAGTAGGTCTTAGTTACATTGACTGTCTTTTTGGATCTTGAATCTGTATTAGAGTATATTATTACCCCTAATATGGAACAACTGCTACAACTTATACAACTGCTTTATATAGCCTACAATTAACTCTTTTATGAAGTTGAACGGCATATAAAAGTAACAAGAGAAACCATCATAAAACTTTTAGTGAAAAATGCTCTTCGTAACTCTCTATAAAAGGTGTTAGTGGTAAATTGGTTCTAGAAAAAAACTATTATAAAGACAAGGGTGGTACTTCTGATACTGCAACTTTTGGTACATTTTAACCTACAGACGTTTGCAGAAGCAGCTATGCAACTTAAAACTGCTTCCTGAACTCTAATGCCACTATTATAAATCTAAAAGTTGCAAAACAGGCTGCAATTTTCACTAGTGTGTTGGTTGGGAAGCTATTGCGGCATTTCGGACTAGATGGTCCTCAACGCACGTTAGCCTAGAATGAGATTGGCTTTCAGAGAATACTGCTGGAAGGAACACTCCATAAACAAGAAGAATAAAAAACAATTATTCTAAAACTGTACATAACAACGGAACTGTAACTGTACATATACGGAAGACATGGACCAAGGAATTATTAAACATGCAGAACACAAACAAAAGCTTGCAAAATTTTGCAATCAGCGAACGTAAATGTAGATAATTGCCGCGCTATGTCAAAAAATACTTGAACTCAGCATAATGTTACAAGTAAAGGCCTCAACATATTGGCGGACGCGTCCGGCAGCCGCGACTTACAGGTCGTGGACGCCGTAATATCAGCCCGTGTATTATCGGCCGTACAATACTGTCGTATTCGTGTCCTTCTGACGCTCGGACGCGCCCGATCCGAACATGCAGGACGCGGCAGGCGGATCGCGGACGTCTGAAGGCCCAAGGTCAAAGTCCGCGACTTACGTCCGATAGTATGCTCAGTTTAGTATAAAATGTTCTGCCCGTTCAATCGGAAGCGTCCGATGGTTTGTTTAGGCCTTAACTCCAACGCTGAATTTCAGCTCAAACCTATGGTGACGCACGGACTACACAACTACCACCATCGATGGTTATCCAATACTTAATTTTCGACATGTCAGTATCATCAGCCTCACCAGCCTACATTATCCACTGCTGGACAAAGGCCCAGAAAATATACACTATGCGAATTAGCCTCTCGCAAACTCCCAAGGCACGCCACTGAACCCGATCTTCGTCAGTATCAACGCACTCTAACTTGCGAATCTTTTCGTTTAAGCTAGATCAAGAGTAATGATGTTGTGTAATTAAACAAATAGGACAGCTGTACAATAGAGTTGTCTACAACTGCAATCAGATTAAGTCTGCGTCCAGTCCAGTCACCTACCGGTCTAGAACAAGTCGTGTTGCCGCAATTGAATCGACTGAATGGCGGTCTCGCCCCTTCGCTACAAACGCCAGGATCACGGAAAAGAATATGGAAATAGGGACAGAGGTATCAGTAGGTTTACTAGGAGTATTTAGTTGCGGTTTGCGGACACTTGGCAACTTTTCAGGGTTTTCAGGACCTAGCGTCTTTTAGATTGAATAGAGCCTAAATCAGATTTAGTTTGTTTTTGGTTAAAGCCTGGAGTTTCGTGCACTATGAAAAGAGCACTAATAATAAAAAACGAGCGAGCCTTACAGTAGTCGCATATGATGTGTAACATCTGACACCTCACCCTGGTAATAAGCAACATTAACATACTCTAGCACTGTGCGCGCTCAATGGTCAAATCAAATAGCACGCGCTTCCCCGGCTTCCTGTTACACACTGCCCCTTTTCATGAAATCACTCCCACAGATTGCAGAAAAGCGAGAGGAAAGATGTTAAACATCAAAAATAGTAATAGTAGCTATTTGTCACTTGTATCGATAGGTACGCTTGATAAATGGCCGTAAATTTGCATCCCTATGGTTGAGTCTACCATCTCTATATTTTGTCTCTCCAGTCTACTCCACTGTTAAATGCAATTATTCAATTTAACAGTGTAAGTACAACATTCTACATCTTCCTACATGAACACTGTACACTGATATAATACAGTTATAAATTTAATTTATCAATGATAAATGTGTGATAGAACGGTATTTCTTTGATTGATCACAAGTTCATTTTCTTTTATTTTTCTAACATTAAGGTGTCAGTTCTGCACCACAGATTATCTATTGTCGTGTGTCGAGAGCCTCGCTACTACGTCCGCCGGAGGATGAGGCGACGGCCGACGCAGGGTGGAGTGGGCGATGCGTGGGCTGAGCGCGTGGGCGACAGCCGCGCCCGCTTATACGTACCATCTAGGTACTATGCAGTCTTTGGCCCGCAGCCGCTCCTCACCAAACGCACACGGCGTGCATTCGCCCGATTTGTGCATGTCACAGACGCCTGACGTCAGCACATTTTTGAAACGCCGACAAGACAACGCGTCACGGGCGCGCGGGGTGTCAACGGCTAACGAACTCTTTCAGCTGTCTGAACACTAATTAAATCTAAAATTGAAGGACATTATTGTAATTGTTCGTGCAATTAGCATAACTTCACAGGGCTGTTCCGACAGACATGTGAACAAAATCCGCCGCTGTCATACAAGGATGATAAATGAGCTGGACTTGCTGATGACTGAAATCATGAAATCGAGCAACCCCTGTGACTAAAATCTAGCGCATAAATTCGCTACTCGTTTGTGGATATTCAAGTATTCGTGGAATGTTACCATCCTCATCTTGCTGCTACTAATAAAGGGAAGTAATAAATTATTTTCGAGAATCAGTAAGCTCCCAGTGACGTTGGTTTATGATTACGGCCACAGATTACGGCTATCCGGCCTTATACGATGTGTCCTACGGCAACGGGTTTCCTATTTTTCATTGCACGTCAGCGGTCAGGTGGTTATAAAATGCTGAGTTTATTTGAGATCGATCGGAGCGCTTCGGGCGGCGTTCGGTTGCGCTCGGGCGCGGTCGGGCGCGCTCGGCTGCGCGTGCGACGCTCTCGGCCCTGCAGGAAACAGGAAGTGGACTAACCGCGGGCTTCCGCTCCCATTCGAGCCGCTCGCTGGCTGCCGGACGCGCACTGTTTCATTCACAACTCTTGTATTTTGTGCCGTTCAAGTAATATTATTTAGATGTCTCCGTGAGCTTGCGCCGGTTCTTGGCAGGAAACGTAAGCGTAGGTAACCCGAGACATGTTTACGAAATTGTCGCTTTCCTAAGCGGTTTTATGTTTGTAACCGAACACTGACTCCCTGTACGAATGTCTTGATTAATATGAATCAATAGGATATGAAGCAAATTGTATCTTTTGTATGCACAACGTGCGGGTTCATTGATATAATGGGACAGGGTCGCAGGGTCAATAATTATTTCGGCAGGGCCAAAGATTCTTTAGCGTGTTTGTCGTCAACAAACCGACAAAAAATTGTTCCAGTCAACAATAAAATTCTATTTGGTGTGACAAATTTCTATTGACGTCACTTGCGCCTGGGGGTGGCGGCGTGGAGGGTGGGAAATAATTAACCCGAAAGTGGAGAGGTTAGCGGGATTGCGACGTCTCAATGAATGAATATACAATGCCACTATTTTACCAAAATAGATTTAGCTTTTGATTTGACAGCTTGGTAATTAAGTTAGGTATACGGTTGACGTCGCGGAGGCCGGTTATGAACCTTTGATGCCTAGTAGTTTCATTCAAGATTCCATAAGCCGTGGTGTACTAGCAAAACATTAAAACGATGCGTTATCGGAAACGATATATGTACCTAGGTGTTCGTTTCCGCATAGTTTATTGTACTGTGATTGTACCTACTAGGTATGTACCAAGCTACGTTTGTTCTTCAATGATGACGACCGGTTGCTCGAATGGTTACTGACCCTGGCTGCGAACGTAGTTGGTACTATTATTTATTCTGTGCGTATACAAACAACGATCGCGGGTTCGAATCCCGCTAGGTGCAATCATTTGTGTGATGAACATAAGTTGATTTTTTCGAGTCAAGGATGTAATCTTATCTATGTATGTTTATCCATTGTCTAGCAGCCATAGTACAGGGTATCCTGGTTTGGGGCTAGGCAATTGATGTGAACTATCCCGAATATATTTATATTTACCTAGCTGTGCCCACGGGTTTGCCCGCGTGGCCATTTATCTGGGTTACCTAAGTGTTATTCCAGGACCATCCTCCTCGTCTCCTCCTTCAGTCGTTTGCTCACTGCTGAGCGTCGTGATGCACCTGACCAACTTTTTCATGAACAATCCGTCGCCATCTGTGACGGTCTCGGGCACAGTGGATTGCCTCGGAAACTTTGGTGCCTAGTTGTTTCGACACCTGGTCAGACCATCGTATCGGACTTCGACCCCTGGGTCACTTTTCTTCCACTTTTCCTGTGACAATTAGTTTCTCCAGGTTGTCGTAGGGTTTCCGAGCAATGTGCCCAAAAGTACTGCAGCACTCTCAGTAAGCAAATGCTCATGAGTCTCTGGGTAATTCGTAGCTCCTTCAGGATGGAGTCATTCGTCTTATGAGCAGTCCACGGAATGCGCAACATGCGCCGCCAGCACCACATTTCGAAAGAATCGATTCGACGTCGGTCTGCAGCTTTTATGGTCCAGGACTCAGCGCCATACAGGAAAATGGGAAAGACTAATGTTCGGACAATGTAAGTTTTTGTCTTTCTTAGTATGTTCCGGTCTTTCCATACTTTCTCCAGTTGGGTCATCGCTGACTTTGCCATACCAGTGCGTCGTCTTATTTCGCCCTCGGTTCCACCTCTGGTGGAAATGCTAGAGCCGAGGTATATAAAATCCTGCACGATATCATACTGGCGGAGATTGTTTATATCTTGAAGGCTGTTATTTCGGTCTACGAGCATAATTTTGGTTTTGGCTTGGTTGATACTGAGTCCCATTTCCCGACTAACGACGTCCAAACGTTTCAGCAATTCCATCATCTCGGATTAATATATAACTAATAAACTAACTACTACTATATAACTGATTAACTAATATGTTGTTAAGGGTAGTGTCGTCTGCGTAGCGAAGGTTAGATATTCTCACGCCCCCGACCGTGATGCCTCCTTCCCATATCTCCAGCGTTTTGCGCTTTATGTATTCACCGTATATATTAAACAGAATCGGAGAGATGATGCATCCTTGTCGATCTGGACGGAACCATGTCCCGAAATATACAGGTTCCGGATAAGTTTTATGAGATGCACAGGGACGCCCATCTCATCTAGGACTTGCCACAAACGTGTCCAGCTCACACAGTCAAAAGCTTTCTGGTAATCAACAAAACACATAACAACTGGAGTGTTAAACTCATAATACTTTTCGACGATAAGTCTCATGTTAAGTATTTGCTCCCTTGTTCCTTTACCCTTAACAAATCCAGCCTGTACTTGTGGGATTTGCCAGTCTAGAAAGTTACGGAGTCTGGTGTTGATGATGTGTAATAGAACTTTGCTAGTGTGTGAGATAAGGGCGATAGTTCTGTAGTTTTCGCATCTTTTTGTGGCTCCCTTCTTATGCAGAGGCAGGATTGAAGAATGTGTCCAGTCTTTCGGCCACTTAGTACTTCGCCATACAGTGTTGCAAAGGCTTAGGAGCTTCAGAATTCCTTGCTCCCCAAGTGCTTTCAGTGATTCGGCAGTTATGGTATCGGTGCCTGCTACTTTATTCGCCTTCAGTTTTTGAATCGCTGCTACTACTTCCGATTGCAGGATGTCTGGCTCAAGATCTGTTTTGTTTAAATTTATGTTTGTTACTGGGTTTATCAGACTAGTATTGCGATCCAAACTGTATAGGTTAGCACAATACTCCTTCCACCGTTCTGCAGCTTTTGCGACGTCATTGACTAAAACGCCATTTTTGTCTTCAATCACCCACGTTTCAACAAATCACAATTGTTTCACTTTCTTGAAGAGGTCCGCTGTCTGGTATTTCTCCGCGTGACGTTCAATATCGGCGCATATGTCACTAAGATGGTGATTTTTGTCTCGTCTGCAGAGTTTCTGTAAACTTCTGCTAAGGTCGCTATAATTTGCCTTTCCTGCTGTTGTATTGAGACCGTTTATTTTGACTTCTTTCCTGTTCTCGATGATCTTCCAAGTTTCATCACTTATCCAGTTCTTTTTCCTAGCAGATGGTTTTCGAAAAGATGTAACGCTATCAAATGCCTTTATCATTTCTGCTTTGAGAGTTAGCCATTGTTGTTCTGTGTCGCATTGTTGGTTCTGAGGTCTGTTTTGAAGAGCAGTTTCAGTGATGTCTTTGAAAAGTTCTGATTCCATTTTCATCAACCTTACTGGTCCAGTTTTCTCGGAGCTTTGAACCTAGTTCGTATCTCGGCAACAAGTAGCTAGTGATCACTGCCACAATCGGCACCAGGAAATGTCTTTGCATTTGTAACACTTGATCTCCATCTTTGGTCTACTGTTATAAAATCTATCTGGTTCCGATATTTATCTCCGGGTGATTTCCAAGTGTACAAACGTCGCTTATGGTTTTCGAAACAGGTGTTTGTGATTGTGAGGCGGTTACCAATGCAAAATTCTAGAAAACGTCTTTCATTTCGAACAGCAATCCCAAATTTTCCTATTACTTCCCTAATGTGGTCATCTCCTCGTGAGTCACCAACTTTGGCATTCCAGTCTCCCTGGACAAAAAGAATCTCACGACGTGGTAGGGCTTTGATAGTTTCTTCGAGCACTCCGTAAAAATTATCGATGGCTTCTTCTGATGATTGGGCTGTCGGGGCATAGACTTTCACAATGTTGACAGGGGTTACATTGGCAGGGGTTTACAGTCGATTTTGATAGTCATAATCCGATCGTTTATATTATTATATCCAAGAACACAGGTTTCAAACTTCTCGGGGACAATAAATGCTACGCCATTTATACTCTGTGTTATGTCCAGAGTAATAAATTGTGTTTCCGTCTGCAGTCTGATAGTGACCTGATCCTTTTTATGTGTTTCAGACAGTCCAAGGATTGCTAGATTATGAAGATGCATCTCCTTCTCTACTATGCTGAGTTTTCCATCCTGGAGTAAGCCTCTAATGTTCCATGCTGCATTGCGATGTGAAAGGCGGGTCCTAACTTCTTTATTTTGGCAAACAGTAGCATTTGCTTCGGTATGGGCCTGGTGCCGAACCCTTACGGAGTCTTCGGTATCCAATTTCACACTTGATGACCCGGGTATCATCGAGCGCCGGTTGTCAATCGGAACGTCCGACATCGCATAATCATTTATTGTACTTTCCATAGTTGAGGTCCAGGACCATATAAGGTACAATAACTCAAATAAAAAAAAACATTTCAATAAGTTAATTAAAAAACGTTTAAAAAATCTTTTGCCATGTCATGGTGGAACTTAGAACGGGCTATCTCAATTAAATGCGTATACAACATTTGCCGTTAACCGTTGAGGAGTTTCTTTATCTGGAGCTAATCCTGGATGTCAATTCAGGTCATGCTTACCATAAAAATGCATTGGAACCGAACTAACACGTAAAAAGTTAAATAAAAGCTTTTCGTTCTGTCGTCAAATAGTTTTTATCGATTTCTCGAGGCGTCTACTCATCGGATTGAGATACCAAGTACACCAGTTTTTAAGACAAACTCTAAGCTATCCAACAGTGAAAGCAGCATCGCAATCGGTAGTTTTAACACAATTCGCGACCAAACATACAAACAGACTAACAGACAGACACGATATTTTAAATGGTATATTCTTGTTCAGTAGCTTATTTTAAGTAGCCTAGGGCGTTTTTATATTAGAGGTTGATAACTAGGTAATTATGTAATGCTTATTATCAAGAATTATTATAATGCTCAATGTACTTACATTACATCATCTTTCTAGTATTTTTACTATTAGACAATCATGGTGAACTTTTAGATATAATATACGGGGTGTCCCTTAATGAGTCTCTAAGTTTTTTTTTTTGAGAAAGTAATATTAAACCAGTTATTAACACACTTCAATCTTAACGGTCTGTTTCATAATGAACAATATGGCTTCACTAAAGGCCGTTCAACTACAGGTGCAGATACAGGGCGCTGAAAGCATGTATTCGATGTTTGGGAGAAGTCACAGGACGCAATTGGCGTTTTCTGTGATTTATCCAAAGCATTTGACTGCGTTTGCCACGAAACATTAATTTTTAAATTGAAGCATTACGGAGTTCATGGGAAAGCTCTAGAACTTGTATCGTCGTATCTTAGCAATAGAATCCAAAAAATGGATGTAAACGGTGCGAGGGCACCTGGATCTCTCATTACAATGGGAGTCCCACAGGGTTCAAAGCTTGGGCCATTCTTGTTCTTGGTTTACATTAACGATCTTCCCTTTTTCATAGAGAACTTATGTGATATTGTTTCGTTTGCAGATGATACTTCTCTTATTTTTAAGATCGACAGAACCTTGAATAATTTTGATGATGTTAACAAGACAATATCGCTAGTTCTTAATTGGTTTACAACTAATAATTTAATGTTAAATCCTATGAAAACTAAATGAATTAAATTCTCACTACCCAATGTCAGAGGGGTTACTACGAATTCAAGTATTTTAATAAATAGTGAGCCTGTATACCTTGTGCAGTCAACCACATTTTTGGGTATTACTGTAGATACAAAATTACAGTGGGGTCCTCACATATTGTTGATAGCTGGTAGATTGAGCTCTGCAGCCTATGCAGTACGTAAAATTACAGAGTTTACCGATGTAGCCACTGCAAGATTAGTATATTTTAGTTACTTTCACAGTATTATGTCATATGGCATTTTGCTGTGGGGTAAGGCCGCGGAAATTCAATACATATTTGTGCTGCAGAAGTGAGCATTTGTTCCATATACAATATGAAATCCCGCGATTCTCTCAGGGAAAGTTTTAAAGAGATTCTTGCAGTGGCTTGTCAATATTTATATGAAAAAATAATGTATGTTCGGAAGAATATCAATAACTTTGTTAAAAATAGGGATGTTCATGATTTTAATACTAGAAATAAAAATAAACTAAAAGTCCCGTAATGAGACTTTTAGTTTCGAATTAATTTCGGTTAAAGAAAGTTAATGGTTCATACATGGGGAACTGTATACGCTTTTTTAATAAGTTACCTGACGGCATTGATCAATTATCAATTCATAGGTTAAACCTATGAATTGATAATTGATCAATGCCGTCAACTTTTGTTAAAGTAAATCTCATAAAGAAAGCGTATTACAATGTAAATGATTATCCTGATATCTCCAAGCTCCCTGATAATAATAAGTGATAACTTCGATGTTTACGTTAAGTGACTAAAATGTTCAAAGTACTTTGTGAGATGTCTCACAGCATACCATGAGAACGTGACATCATGCATGACATGATGTAAGGGTGCTAAATTGATATGTTCGTTTACACGACATATCTATTTGGAATTATTGCTTTATTTTTCCCAGTTTGATTGTTAGAGGATTGTGGGACATCATTGTCACTTTTATAAATGTAGTTTACGTAAGTTTTGTTATAAAATGTGACATTTGGAAAAAATATAAAGAACAAATATGGAAAAAATACATCCCCGTAGAGTTTCTTGGTGTTCTCTTCTCTAACGGGCGTATTTCCGAAGCACCAGTAGAGTCAGAAGGGTATTTTCTTTTCCAGTTTGAGATTTAACTCTGTTGGCACATGAAAGGGAAATTTCCTTTTCAAACTCAAAGAATACTTAGTTTCCCAAAATTTTTATTGATTTGATCTTTTCATAATATTTTATGTATTTCTCCTTGTTCATGAGATGTTAACTTTGACTTGTAAAAGTGCTATTATTTTGCCTGTTTACAATAAAATACTTTGACTTTGAGTGGATAATCCAGCAGGTACCTACTTGTGGAGGGGGGTAAGACAGACCAGGAAAAAAATATATACATTTGTAAAACACGTACCAGTTTAGAATCGTCTTGAAGTACACATGTTTTTAAAATAGTTGGCCACCCAGGGACTCATTTTAACACCACAGATGCTCAAACTTCAATTCAAAAAGAAAAACAAGGGTACGAATTTTCCCAAGTTTACAAATAACTACTTAGGTCCACTAAATGTTTTTTTTCTTTCTGCTTTTCTCCCCTCCACAAGTACCTGCAGTATTATCACTCATTACGGGACACTCCTTATAGGTCGTTGGTACAGAATAGTATATGTAAACTAACGTATCGTTGGTCCATCTCGCAGTTATCTATGTACCATACCTCACTGATCTTACTACATCAAAGACCAGTCAAGTGCGTGTCAGACACGTATAGACTTATTCCGTAGCCAGGACCCTAAGCTACCCGACTGTGAAAACTGCATTGCAACCGGTCCAGTTGTTTTTACGTGATACGCCAGCAATATTGTTATAGCGGTTGGATTTAGTCTCTCAGTCTCTCACTATGGAGTTTGTTCAGAGTTAACAAATTCCATAGTGAGAGACATAGTGATATTTGTTCAGAGTTAACAAATTCCATAGTGAGAGACATAGTGATATTTGTTCAGAGTTAACAAATTCCATAGTGAGAGACATAGTGATATTTGTTCAGAGTTAACAAATTCCATAGTGAGAGACATAGTGTTATTTGGGCATAAATTGCGTGAACTTGGTCATCTATATCTCGTAAACTATAGTAAATCCAAGATAGCCGTGATAATTTTTTAATTAATTTCTTATTATGCGTCCTAGATTTTTTCAATTTTTTTATTTCTTTTCTTTACGAGTTAGAGGAAGGAACTTGCAAATCAAGCAAAAATGTCCCCTTAGAACTAAATATTACGTTAATGGAAAAAAACTGTCAAAGAAACTTAATTATAATATTATTTTAAAATACCTACTCAACGATGCCCCACTCGATGGGGAAGAAAAATATATGTTTTTTTCATTCACTTTTCATATATAATTAAAAAAACTATTTAATTTTGTACAACTATTTAACGGTTATAAATATATATATGTGTGCCAACTTAGTTATTAGTTTTTGAATAAAATGGCACATACCATACTACTAAACTTGGACATTCACAAGGACAGACGGAGATGAGGAAACTAGAAGGATTCCCTGTTTGATTACGGAACCCTACAACGGGTTGTATGTACCTAAGATCATTGCCATACCTACAACTCCCTCTTATATTATAATAGGTATAAGATTGTATATTTTTCAACCGCATACCGCATTCATTCAATGCTATTTATTTCATTGATGTCTGCGGAAACATCAATGAATGACTGCCATGCCAGTTCATTCTTGATTATTATCCTTCCGCTATCTGTCTTTGTCTTGCACGAATAACTTTATTCGCGTTGAATGAACAAGAAATAGTATCACATCCATTGAGTTGCAACAAAAATATTTCGGAGGGGTTATTAATGAATAGAGTTACATCATTTTGGTTGTGGGGTTTCGGTAAATAAATGTATCGTTATGAAACCTTAGCACAAACATATTATTTATTACATAGGTACTTAGGTACAGACCGTTCACCGTAAGATGTCCCCTGCCGTGATGTTGGCGCTATCTATGGCAGGGAACATCTTACGGTGAACGGTCTGTAGTGCCAACAACACGGCAGGGGACATCTTACGGTGAACGGTCTGTACTGTACTTACATTTGCATGCATAGACTTAAGCTTACCTATAACCATTCTAAATCCAAAAGTGTGTATCTTCTGCTGTCTCGGTTTCAAAGTTTTTAGTAGCGGCAAAGGTTTGATATATATCACTGTTTTTTTTTTATCCATAGGCTGCTACGAGATGACAAAAAATAACCGCCATTTTCTGTAAAGGAAACATTAGGAAGGAAATAATAATTGATTCGAACAGGGAACATACGTATCCGGTGACAGCGCAGGGCCGGAAGTGATGCCATACGCTTCGTGCTGCACTCGCCTACACCGGAAGTGACGCGCCCCTTTCTTTCCCTCCTTCAAAGTATGCGCTTGCGCTCATTGAGCGACCGTGGGAGAATCAGGACGGAACTAACCGTGACGTTCTCATGAATGAAGATAAACCATCTACTTACGACGTACGCGGCATTTTAAATTAAATAATACTATGTTAATGACATTGCTTTTGGCCGGGTAATGCCAAGTGCGTGTATTGAGGATGTGAATGAAATTAGGAGTTATTTTTACGTGACTATTGGTGACTTTCACGGCTTTATTTTGGGTATCAGTGGGGAATGTTATCTTAAATCTGGTTTGTAATCTACGACATCAGCTGCTGGCACTTACGGGTAATAGAACTATTGGAATGGATTAAAGGTTTGTTTTAGACACTTTTATGGGGCCTATTATGAACTCCATTTATTTCCGATACGAATTTAATAGATATTGAAACCAGCTTTAGAAAATTCATTCCGCTTCTTCTTTCATTCATCATAAGAACTCCAAAGGAATGGGACGCTTTGCCCTGCCTCGTTAGTTTTTCATGTAAATTTCAACCCAGCGCAACTTTACTCGATACTTCCCCTTTGTCATTCTTTGGAGTTAATACTTGTTAAATCAGTTGTACATTGACGTAATTACTGGTACAGTACCTAGTTATACCTAACAACCTTATTCACTCTGTTTCTTCGCAAAAAAACTGGGTTACATTCTAGCCATTTCGCGAAATTCTTAATCTATAATAGTGTATAGTGTAGGCCGACTTAAAGTAGCAGCTTCATTCAGTTATCTAATGGACTCTACCAAGAACAGCGCAAGTCATATGGCTCTACCTGAGCTTTGGACTTTATTACTATATTATAAAATATAATTTAGCTTAACAAGCAACTATGATATACTAGATAACGGGTAGTCCAGTTTACCAATAATTATGTAAGGTCCGCTTAAGGCTTTGAGCTCCCACCAAGAACGGTTTTCAAATTAAACAACTATGTAGTGTAGATAATGCAGCAACGGCTGTAACGTTCAAATATTTTCAAAATGTCGCATTAATCATCCTATTTCACCAACCAAATGACTTAAACATAACTACATAATAATAGCATGTGGATTCATATCCTACATGGATTGATAGAATAGACAGACAAAACGACAACGACAACTGAACTTCAAATTGATTTACTTCCTACAAATATACAACTGAAACCTTAGAGAGGGTATTGATCTCTACGACTGAAACAAATTAATTTGGGACCAACTTTCAAAGAAAATTTCATCCAAATCCATTTTGAAATCCCGGAGGTTAAAGAATGAACAATTAACACACCATGAAGGTTTTCCTTAAACCTTCTGGGAACATACAGAAAAAATAGAATTGCTAACCTTGCCCTTCTGGAAATTGATAAAAAAAATAGCTGGTCTAATTAAAGAGGATTAATGGAGTCTATTTTCCTCGTTCCTTAAAAGATGTGGCGCAAGTTATCCGAACAGCTGACTCACTATTTTTAGGACATTTTAGTCATCAGAATTATGTGAGCGCAAGTTACCCCGAAAAGCTGTCTCAAGACTAGCGTTCCGTAAGTAGTTTATGGTGATCTTAAAAAGGTACCTGATACTATGTTAAAACATAGTCCATTGGGAGTTACTGGGATCGTCCAGTAAAGATGGGACGATCCCAGTCCGTCACAGACTCCTAACAAGTTATGATGATTAAGTTAATTGATGTGTAATATATATCTGCTCGCTTTCTGCAATCAATGGGAGTGATTTCGTGAAAAGCGTTTTTTTTTCTTTGTTTGACATGACTGGAAGGTCGCTCACCTGATGGTAAGCATCACGCCTGCACATAACAGTAGCAGTGCCACCCAGAACCTTGGTTGCAAAATCTTGCGCGTCACTGCAATGCGTTCGACATTCTCGGACTTTGGTTGTTAAGACTCATTGCCCAGTAATTTCGATGGAAACATTGCCCTTCAAACTGAAACTGATTCATATCAATTTGTAAACAGTGTGACCGGAACTGTGTAACAGGAAGCCGGGGAAGTGCGCGCTATTTGATTTGACCAATGAGCGCGCGCGGTGCTAACTGCTATCAAGCTAGAAGCCATCACATAAAATGTTTGTAGTGCAAAGTGTAAACACTTCAGTAGGGAATAGATCTCCAGTACTTCAGATAAGCAGCCGAGCATTTGCAAGCAGAGCAATCACAACATACGGTTTTCTGACGAAAAGTAAGATCTATAGATCAGGTGAAGATCACAGGTGACCAATGGGCGCGCGCGGTGCTAGAGTATGTTAATGTTGCTTATTACCAAGGTGAGAGTCAGATGTGACTGTCATATGCGACTACTGTAAGGCTCGCTCGTTTTTTTAAAACAAGTTAGTAAAATTGTGTAGCTTTTGGCTTTTTTAAACGCCATTGTGTACCACTTAAGACCAGAGAACTCATCGAGACAAATCAAATGGGCCCAAACTCAAGGGGTCGTATCATTGCTAGCTTCTCCATTCATCGTCAATTCCCACAACACATTAAACCAGAGAACACGTCAACACAAATAAAAGTAATGAAATTAACAAAAATACAAACGTTTTGATTGTTGAGTTCTTATGACTACCTACCAGCTCCATCATCAGTCTAGCTAGAGCGATGGTAGCCTAATGGTTCAATAGTGCAACTTAGAATCCAACGATACCGGGTTCGGACCTAGGTTCACCAAAGAATTTTTTAAGTGATGTGCAGTTTTCCATCTCTCCGTGATTTGGAGGGCACATTAAGCGTCGGTCGCGTCTGTTATTGATTAATAGCAGTCGTTAAGCCATGCCAGAGGTCCTTGGGCGGCCTGACAAACTCTGACACCAGAGGCCAGCACTACCTCATACGACATACAAATCAAAATCAGACTAGCTCTATGGTGCTATAATATTTTAGCCTGAGTTGACTTCGCTAAGTGGTCCAAAATTAACTTACAATATTTGTACATGGATGAATGGATGTAAGTTGGCAACCCTGCACTACCACGGACGGAACCCTACACTATGCGTGGTCCGACACGCCCTTATCCAGATATTGAGAAGAAGGGAAGCCAACATTTCTGGGAACCTGCGCTAAGCGTCTGTCATTTCGATGTCCCTTCTATGAAATAATACGGTATTTTGCCGTGGGAGCAGTCAAGATCAAATGGCTGTTCCCGTTTTCGATTAGTAAGGAGATCGAGATAATTATGACTGTATAGAATGGAGTCTTTATCCGACGCATTATTAACAATAATATTAAAAATAATGAATGAACCGCTCTGACCACTAGAGACGTAAAAGTAGATAAGTTATGAATGGTAGTTTTGAATAGAATTAGATGATAACATTGAAGACTAAATTGGTTTTGAGCGTTCGTTCGCAATAGTAAACTGTTATTTTGCGTCTCAAATATTTTTTCTTCGAATTGAATATGATATGACACCAGCAGATACTATACTAAAGTTTTGTTTCCGAGCCATGGATGTAATATTCTTATCTATGTATGTTTATCCGTTATCTAGTGCCTATAGTACAGGGTATCCTAGTTTGGGGCTAGGTAATTGGTGTGGAGTTGTCCCGAATATATTTATTTTTATTTGTATTGTACTAGTGACACGCCCGGATTCGCACGGGTAGGTAGTGCTCAAACAGCGGCATTTTTCTTACTTTTAGCATTTTTATACCCATTGTTACTTCTAAATATAAGCGTATAAGCTTCGTCAGTAAGCGTAATTCAAAATCTTTGGCTGCAACGATCTTGGTGATTTTTATCCGACTACAGCGAAGCAAAGAAAGGGTAACGAGTTTAACAGTCTATGTTTGTATATATTTATGTATGTTGGTATGTGAATGTTCCACCATAGATAGCGCCGCCCCTATTGGTCCGATTTTGACAAGCGACGTGTCAATCGATTCGTCTTCAGGTAGGTATAAAGTGTCATAGGCTATTTTTTACCCAACAACGGTCGTCTTAATTTATTTGTTTCCTCGTGGCCTAACTGTTGCCTGACTACGGCGAAGAAAAGGAAATAATGTGTTCAAACCAAAAACTTGGTACTATTTTGACAAGCAAGGTATCAATCGATTCTTCTTCATCGCAAGAGTGTCATAGGCAATTTTTTTACCCGACTGTAGTCGGGTTTTACTTTTTCAACTTATGTCTTGTGTTGTGTTATTCACCTCTGCAACTCAACTATTACTCACGTAGGTGCGGTGCTTGACAGACTTGTTATTATTTTATTTCCATAAAAACATGTGATTATTATTTCGTTTCCATGGCAAAGTCATTCTGTTCTGTATTTTTGATACTTTGGGTTACATTATTGCAGTTTTCGTAAGGAAGTCAAATAAAAAAAAAAAAAGTACTGCCCATGTTACTCGGGAAATAGTTTTTAAAATTAGTTCAATATTGTTTGAGTTTATCCATTACAAACAAACTTACACATTTTTCCTCTTTATAATATTAGTTTAGATGTAGAAAATATTAATATAGATTACACTTAATATTCTTCTAGTGATTGTAACCAATCTAAATTTTTTACTACTGTCTAAAAACGGCCACGCCAATCTTTGCACGTGGTCATTGATAAAACCTTCCGATATTAACGAACTCCTTACAGACTTGCACATGTTGCCCGAAACAAAAAAGCCGTCGTGAATGGGTCTAGAGTGGAGTGTCCGCGATTGATAAAATTTAGCCTGGCTATGGCACTGTTGGCTATTCTGTGGCGTGGCTGCTTGAATGAAGCCATCTGGCGCACCAGGTGTGCTAGCTTCTCGGAGCCCGAACAAAGGGTAGACCACTTCTGCGATTAAAAAAACGGTAGGTAGGTACTCTTACTTTCAGACTTGAGGGTCCATGCAGGTAGATTTAATGATGCTGGTGATTTTGTGTAGGTAATGTGGAATATGGCTATAGGATTAATTAATTAAAATATTAGAAGTGACGACCTGCGAAAAGAGTCTGGCAGAAACTCGATGAGGAGAGCTGAAGACCGAGCTCAGTGGCGTGCAAGAGAGGCCTACGTCCAGCAATGGACAAGTATAGGCTTATTAAAATATTCGTACTGCGAAAACTCACTGACACTGAGATGAAAAAAGAACATGGATTTAAACCATGTACTTACCTACCTACCTATTATAATTACGGGCGTACCTAACCTACCTCTCCCTACGAGCGAGCAGACCGAGCATGAATCTCTATTTTTACATGCCGCAAACTTAAATTAATTAGTGCCGTCATTTTAATCTGAGGAGCTCTGGTAGGTGGGTGCGCCCGTTCCCACGCTGCGCCCGCGCCGCCGGAAACGGACCCTGCCCCCCGCGCGCCGCCCAGCCTCCGCCGACGCCCGCGCGATGCTAAGCCCCGAATCGATCCATCGCTCACGCATTCGGCTCCCTTCGAGCCGAAAAACTGCCTGATCCAGTCGCTCAGCTGCGAAACCGCGCCGAAGACACGCATAGCGAAACGTCTATTCATAGAAAAGCCGGCGATCCCTTTTACAGCTTAATTGCGCTTCCTTCCGTTTTTGTGTGTGCCATCGGAACTCTGCATTCAGCCAATGACGGCGGTTTTTAAAATGGCACATGTCTTGTTTATGATTCAACTCAAAATGGTGTGGCCATTATGGCATGTCATATATATGCCGGTCGTTTCTTGTTGCTTTTGGAGTCACGTTCCGTTATTTTTTACACAAAGCGTTTGTTTGGCAAGGGACCGGAAGGAAGTGGGTAGGTAGCAGTGTCGAAAGCTATTAGCCGGCTTTGTAGTAAGAAGTTGTCCTTGGCGATGCTTAAAAGAACTTCCGCCCTCAGGGCCTCATTGTTTCTATACATGGGGCTGTACTCTGCCCGTTAGAATACAATGTTATTATAATTTACTCTGCAAAAAGTGCTTGTTCTCAGTTTGGCAACAATAGGTGGAAATGGTTGTGTACAAGGCCGATCATTATCCGTCCGTCAGAGATTTCTGATAAGTCCTGAGTTATGAAGTATTTTTCATAATTCTTCTTATACTGCCACTCACGATAGACGTCAAAGTCTCTAAATTCTTTTAAAGATAAAGTTAAAAACTATATCTTGAAATCTGATTTCACTTCCCCCTGTTTTTTTTCCTTGTCATTGTTTTTCTTGAATTAGCTTCATGAATATATGATATCGATATAAATGTATTTATTATTGATCCATAATGTATTTTATAAATTTTATGTTATGTATGGTATTTATTATATACTAGCTGTGCCCGCGGCTTCGCACGCGTGTTCATTTCTCGAAGTTAAAAATACTTTAAGTGCTATTTTAGTTTAATTAGCATATTTTTATGATACCTATAAGAACACCACCGTCTGTTATCGTATTTATTTCCTCTCCATCCAAAGGTTGTCTGGAAGAGATCACTTTTTAGCGATAAGACCGCCCATTGTACAACAATATTTCTTAGTTTTAGTTCATTTGTAAATTTTTGGTTTACAATAAAGAGTTATCTATCTATAACTATTTGTTTAAAAAACGTAGTTAAGCGATAATTCACTGCAATATTTACATGAAAATTTGATAGGTGCCGCGTTCAATATGATCTTTATTGAAGACCACGAGTTTGTATTTATATATTGCACCTCTTACAAAACACATTATTATCTATACTTATAATAAAACTGTTACGGGTCCAATTCTGTACATTGAAGATATTTTGAAATATTTTTCTGGTGGATACTCTATACAATACAATACAATAAATCTTTATTGAACACATTACAATAAAAAAACAACATAACAGTAATTATATATAAAATCTAATGTTGTACAATAGGCGGCCTTATCGCTTATCGCTCTATATTCGATACTGGAGCCAAAACTGTTTTCTTTTTCCTTTTTGTCTGTCTGTCTGTCTGTCTGTATCTTGGCTACCTAGCCAAGATACAGACAGACAGACAGACTACTACCTATCAAGCCGAAACAATTGAATGAATTTAAATGAAACTTAGTATGATTTGAGTTCATACTACGAGATAGGACATAGGATACTTTTCATCCCGAAAAAATAAACGGTTCCCGCTGGATAGGGGTTGAAAGTTATTTAAAAAAACACTTACCACGCTGAAACTACTGGACTGATTTTGATGCAACTTGGCACAGTCATAGTATATTATGATAGGTACAAATTAAGGATACTTTTTATCCCGAAAAATTGTAAATGCAATTGTAAATTGTAAACCTTAAATGTACAAGAACGTTCACTCACGGTTCATCTTAAGCTGGCCTTGCACTATATTATATAGGACTAGTTTTCTCGCCTGAGACTTCGTAAGTTCGTAAGCGCGGACTACTGTTTATCGCGAAAAAAGCATCCTATTTTCTTCTAGGATATTAAAAACCAATGCAAAATTAGGTATAGCACCACTCTTGATGTTTTTTGACAGACTTGTTATTTCGTTTCCATGGCAACCGCAGACCATTCTGTGATGGCAACCGTTCCTTACAGTGAGTAATTAATATTTTCCAGTTTTCCCGTGGTAATTTACAATTTTCCGGGACAAAAAGTATTCTATGTTTTATTCCAGGGTATAAGCTATCTACATTCTAAATTTCATCAAAATCCGTCCAGCCGTTATCGCGTGAAAGCTCCCCAAACAAACAAACAAACAGACAACATTTCACTTCTATATATTGGTGTGGATTTACGGCTACCGTGGATACAAACAACGATGTTATAAAAAAAACTGTAACAGGTCTAATTCTGTACAATGAAAAAAATGTATTTTTTTGTTGCTGTTCTATATTCGATACTGAGGCCAATTATTTTTTTCATTTTTATCTGTCTGTATCTTGGCTGTGTATCACGCCGAAACTACTGAATGAATTCAAATTAAATTTGGGATGATTTGAGTTGATACTCGTACTACTAGGTAGGACATATTAGGATACTTTTCATCCCGAAAAGTTAAAGAGTTCCCGCAGGATAGGGGTTGAAAGTTATTTATAAGAACACGTATCACGCTGAAACTACTGGATGGTTTTTGTTACAACTTGGCATAGTTATTGTTTTGATAATTAATAAAAATTGAGATTACCTTTTATCCCGAAAAAATAAAGAGTTTCTGTGGGATAATGTCCCAAATTCTGTACATTGAAGTTTCTTTTTTGTTTTTTAGAGGCTGTTCTATATTCAATACTGAAGCCAAAACTGTGTTTTTTTTATTTTTGTCTCTCTGTCTGTCCGTCTATCTGCCTTTATCTTGGCAGCGCATCACGCCGAAAATGCGTAATGAATTCAAATGAAACTTGGTATGATTTGAATTCATACTTCGAGGTAGGACGTTGGATACTTTTCATCTCGAAAAATTTAAAGGTGCAGAATAGAGGTGTAAAATTATTTAAAAGAACACGTAGCAAGTTGAAACTATTGGACAGATGTTGATGCAACTTGGCACAGTAATAGTTTATAAGATGTGAGAAAATTATGGATACTTTTTATCCGGAAAAAATTAAGGGTTCCTGCGGGTTATGGTCCAAATTCTGTACATTAGAGATATTTTTTTTGGAGGTTACTCTATATTCGTTAATGAAAACTGTTTTTTCCTTTTTGACTGTATGTCTGTCTGTTTGTATCTTGGCCGCGCCTCACGCCGCCGGAACTGCTCGATGAATTCAAATGCGGTTTTCATTGTTAAATAGCTTAGCGTTTTATTTCAATACTTGTGTAATTGGTATCTCAATCCGGTGAGTTAGAAGCAGAGCAATTGATAAAAATATTTTTGACGGCTGAAGAAGTTTTGATCTAATGTTGGTATATTGGTCCTGGAATAGCACATTATACTTTGAACCCAAAGAAAAGACCACGCCTGCGAAGCCGCGGGTACAGCTAGTTTTTTAATAAATCTGCATAAAAGCGTATGAAAAATAGCACTTGGTTTCAATTAATGTCAAGATTATAGATAAAATAAATAAGTGGGCACACAACATTGTTTTCAAGTATAGCAATGATGTTATATATAATTGGGGTGTAGTTCTTGATTCGCGAATACCTACGCGCTGCGCAATCATGGTAGAAGCGTAGCCCGTAATAACTATTATTTAATCTGGCACCAAATTAACTGACATAGCTGTAAGGATAAGGAAGGCTTCCTTATCCTTAGAGCTATGTCAGTTACTACGCGCTGCGCAATCATGGTAGAAGCGTAGCCCGTAATAACTATTATTTAATCTGGCACCAAATTAACTGACATAGCTGTAAGGATAAGGAAGGCTTCCTTATCCTTAGAGCTATGTCAGTTACTTTGGAAGGAAGCTAAAGTGGCAGTGGGTTGGTCACATTTCCCGAAGAACCGATAACCGTTGGGGTAGAGGAGTTCTCGACTGGAGATCACGTAAACGTAGTGTAGGACGCCCTGTGGCGAGTTGGAGTGAAGACCTGTGAAAAGCGGCAAGTAGAAATTGGATGTAGAGAGCTGAAGACAGACCTCAGTGGCGCGCGTTAGGAGAGGCCTACGTCCAGCGGTGGACAGATATAGGCTGATGATGAATCTGTGACAATGTAAACAGGAAATATATACCTACTATTTTTTTTAAATTGGAATCCACTTGAAGCTTCCATCATTTTGTAAGTCTAGACCTAAAATCTAAAGTACAAACAAGACCAAGAACAAGACATAAGCATTTTCCCTTTGAATATACAGATAGGTACCTACATACATACATACATACATACATATATACCTAGAGACATCTTAAGCGATCCGGACGACAAAATCGATGCCGCAGTGAAGGCAGCGACAGAATCGTCCAACCCGTCCTCACCATCTGGCCGTTATTAAAGTCATTATTATTCGCCTTCGAGTTTCTTGCCGATTCTTCTCGAAGGTGTATTCCGAATCGGTGGTCAGTTATGCAAATAATTCAAAGGGCTCCAGTCATTTCTCAGGGCTCCCTCGATCACTACCAAAAGTAGCAATCCAGGGGTGTTAAGTCAGACCCCCGTAATCAATGGCAACTGTCCAAGCCGTTCGTACCCCCTGGGGTGCCCTTGAGCACGTCACCAAAACTTAACTTTGACGTGCGCCTTCTGCGTCACGAATTGCGGCGGAGCGCTTTCGCGCCCCCCACCGCGCTGTAGAGGTCAGTTATATAAACTTATATACCAATTACCAACAGCATATATCATTCCAAAAAAATATAAAAATTTGTGGTATTTTATTTGGAGTTGGTATTCATGTTATACAGTTTATAGTTACTTCCGTAGTTCACCTCTAGGATACTCAAGGAATATTCCTCAAAATTTCAAATACCTAGGTCCACTGGTTTAGGCTAGGCGTTCTCTGTCAGTCAGTCAGTCAGTCAGTCAGTCAGTCAGTAGGTACTGTTTTATAGGCAAGATTAAAATAATGAAATAAAACACATCACCAAAAATCTGTAAAAGGAAGATATTAAAATATAATAGATCTAGGTACTAAAAATAAGATAGTTTTTGTTTTTTTCTAAATTCGTGTCTGTCTGTTTATCTTCTTTTTTTTTTATTACGTACTAGGCAATCGTTTGACCACGATCTCACCTGATGGAGAGCGATGATGTGGTCGAAGGTGTAGCACGCTTGCCTAGTAGATACCTATTCACTCTTGACTTGAACACACCGGGGTTATAACTTACCGGAAACACTGACGAGGGCAGGGCATTCCACTCCTTTGCATTTCTTATAATAAATGAAGAAGCGTAACGCTTTGTTCTTGTGCGAGGTATTTCAACCATGAAAGGGTGGCACTTTGCTGATCGTCTAGTCGTACGGTGATGGAAAGGTGATGGGGGAATCAGGTTGTGCAGTTCTTGTGCACACTCCATAGAATACCGCCAGGCTTGTTACCTCACGCCAGACTTTGAAGCTTACTCTTTACCAAAGTGTCATCCCCAATGAGCTTGATAGCACGTCTTTCAATTGAATCCAAAGACTCGAGCTGATACTTGGCAGAACCGTCCCAGAGGTGGCAGCAGTACTCCATACAAGATCGGACCTGTGCTTGATAAAGATTCAAAAGCTGTCCCGGTGTGAAGTACCACCTAACCTTAGACAAAATACCAAGTTTTTTGCAGCTACCTTGGCTTTGGATTCAATATAAGACCCAAAAAAAAAAACAGGTTTGATGTGAGTTCAACACCCAAAAGCTCCAAATGGTCGCCTATTGGTATTGTTACACTTTGGAAAGACGGAGATCGGCGTAGAGGACTTTTCAGCAGAAAACAAACACGCTTGCGTTTTAGTAGCATTAAACTTAACCAGGTTAGCATCGCCCCAATCGGACACGGCTTCTAAGGCTAAATTTAAACGGTCTACCATAGCCTCTCTCTGAAACTGGACAGCGTCACAGCTGGCTTAAGCATTGGAAGTGTATCTCTCAACTACAGTACTGTCATCAGCATACCCAAAAGTACCGGGCTTCAGAAGGTCATTAATGTGCAGTAAAAACAGTGTAGCCGAGAGAACCGATCCCTGAGGTACACCGGCATTGATACCCATTTGATCAGACGAGCAGCCCTCAAAGACTACTCGAATAGATCGTTCCCTCAAAAAATCAACTATCCAATTGCATAAGCCAACAGGTAAACCATATGAGGGAAGCTTGTTGAAAAGGCCATCGTGCCAGATCCAATCAAATGCCTTCGATATGTCAAGGGAGACGGCAAGCGCCTCACCATGCATCTCTATGGCTTCGCTCAGTACGTGAGTGGCATACGCGAGAAGATCCCCAGTAGACCGGTTTCGGCGAAATCCGTATTATCGGTCACTGAGAAGATCATTGTCTTCAAGGTATGCCAAGAGCCTAATGTTTATGACACGCTCCACATACACTTACAGAGTAAGGAGGTAATCGAGATGGGACGATAATTGCCCGGATCAGCACGACTACCCTTCTTTGGTACTGGTTGTACATTGGCAAGCTTCCAGCTCTTCGGAACTTTACCTGAGAGAGGCGGTACAAACGCGTTAAGATGGGAGACAATTCGGGCGCACAGTTTTTCAACACAATCGCTGGAATACCATCAGGACCACTGGCCTTGTTCACATCTAGAGCTCGAAGCGTTCTGAGAACCTCCTTCTGGCGAATGCGAATTTCAGGCATAAAAACCCCGCAATGAGGAAGGCAGGAAGGTGTCTTGCCAGAAGCATCTAGATGCGAGGCTTCTGCAAAAAGAGAAGCAAATAAATTCGCTTTGTCTCCAGCAGTGTGAGCTAGTGATTCATCAGGTTTCAGCAATGGTGGCAGTGAGGGGGGCAGAAGTTTACTTCGACTGACTTGGCCAGGGACCAAAAAGCTTTGCTACCCGCGGGGTATGATGAAACCAGTTTGGCCCCAATTCGACTTATGTGATCAAAATGGGCCTTCCTAAGTATCTTTTTGCAGGTCTTAGCGGCAACGTAAAATTTTCTCTTCTTAGCCCGAATATCAGGAGACTTGCGCTTTCGAGTATCAGCCCGTCTAGATATGCCGCACGCTTTAGAGCCACAGCATGACCACAGCTGGATCCAAACCAAGGCTGAGCTTTGCTGGAAAGAGTCGTGTCACTGAATGGAATTAAATATTCCATTGCCTGACATATTACCTCTGTAACATCAGACGCGCAAGTCGACGGGTCCTGGGAGATGAAACATGTTTGCCGCCAATGGTACGTTGCAAGGAATTGCCGCATCTCGTCCCAATGTGCTGAGTTGTATCTCCACACGCGCCTATTTCCCTTAAGGCTAGGATCAGGTGGGGAATACACTGAGACGGACTTAACCAGGCAGTGATCAGAGCTACCAAGAGGTGGGGATACTGATACGGAGAATCGGTCTGGTTCAGTCGTCACCAACAGGTCGAGACAGTTGGCAGTGTCACCGTCATAGTCAGGTACCCGTGTCGGCTCCTGCACAAGCTGAGAGAGATCTAACGCCAGAGCAAGCTTCCGCGTCTCTCTACCAGCGTGGTCGGTTTTTTGGTATGGGACAAGCCACTCCTTGTGGTGGGCGCTAAAATCCCCCAAAAACACCAATTGAGCAGACGGGTAACGCTGTTGGGCCACACTTGCCGCCTCACCTAGATAGTCTACCAATAAAGTCGTCCCCCGATCTCCGCTGTGTGTACCGCTCACAATGATGACGGGAATGATAGTATGTTCACGCATGACGTAAAAACTACAGGACCGATTGCAATGCGGTTTGCATTGTTGGATAGCTTAGGGTTTGACTTAATAACTGGTGTACATATTCTCAATCTGATGAGTAGAAGCCCAGCAATCGATAAAAACTTTTTGTCGGCTAAAGGAATTTGGTTTAAATGTTGGTATATTGGTATTTTAGGTCTTGGAATAGTAATACGAGTAGAGCTTTTTTAACCTAGAGAAATGGCCACGCGTGCGAAGCCGCGGGTACAGCTAGTGAACAAACTGTGTAGATACCTACTATGTACGCTTAATATCCGAGCGAATTCCTGCTTGGTGTGATGTGCTCTAACTCCCACGAACTGAGGCGATCAGTCTCACTTAAGGAATAGGTAGGTAAATAAAGCGAATAATTATTGGACGAGTCCATCGAACCTAGAAAGGATAGGTAGGTCGGTCCCGGATTACCTATGAGAGCTCATTGGCACAGATTCTTCGGAAGACCATTCTGCAGGACTGTGCTAGGAAGGTAGGAAGGCAGGCGCAGTTACTGCGGGCGCTGCGTCTGCTCAACGCTGTTCTTGATAAAGATCTCTTCTAATGTTCAGAGGGCCTAGACAATGTAACATTGCTTTGTAGCGTTTCCTTATCCACAGTTGCTTACGTTTTGAGCTAATGCCCAAGAGGTCAAGGTCAATTATGTCTTCTAAGGCACATTGACCCGATTAAACATTGACCTCGAGGTCAACGTAATGACTACGTAATCATGCTCAACTAAATGACCTGTCCTGGTCCAATCACGGTGGTTCCCTACCCTAAAGCTAGGTAAATGACCTCAAGGTCAAGGTCAATAACTCGTTCCAAGACGCCCGCGGTGTTTCCCCACTCATAGGTTAGGTTAGATTTGCTCCGTTTGCTTCACTACTGCTATTGTGGATTAAGAAACGTTACGAAGCAATGTTACATTGTTTAGGCCATATCATAATGTGTATAAAAGGGCAAGTAACTTTCTTAAACAATGCATACATAGTACATAGGTATATAAAATCTTAAAACTAAGACTTGACATGGCAACCGCTAACTTGCAGTAATCAAATCCATTTCCGAAGTTATCCGATTTGATAGCGTTACCATGTCAAGTCTATTTTTAAGATTTAATATGCCTACGTACTATGTATGCATTGTATAAGAAAGTTACTGTTTTACTTTAACCATGTATTTATTTTGATGTCAAAAATGAAAGTATACCAATATCCGAACCAAGGGTGGGAGAATTAGGATAATGTAATGCCAAATCAAATGTACGATCTTAAAATAAAAAAGTTTGCAAAACAATACTAAATTACTGAATTACTGCAGCGGCGCGGCGTGCCAAAGATCCGTACAGCTAAGTTTTGCAGAAGTGTAGTGTTAAAGCAGCTACTGAATCGACCTGAATCTTTCATCTACATTGTCTTGCCATTTTAAAACAAAGAGTTCTAAACAATAAAACACCAGCCTCTTTCACTCAAACAGTAAGTCTGCAGCTCTCAAAACATTTTCCCCGGCGCGGCGTGCCAAGGATCCATACAGCAAGGCTGCATGTGTAAATGCAGGCTGAGGCCGCCGGGTCGACCTTAAAGGTTGCATCGGACGTCGAACCCTTTATTATATAACAAGAAACGCAAACTTATGCGTTCTGTCGAGCCTTTGCTTGGCCAGCGGCTGTGGCGTTGAAACTTTTCCAACAATTCCAACAGACAGCCTGAGCTGAGTTGTACAGATTACTTACTAAGGTATACATGGGTAATATTCTCACGTTGAGCTTTGAAGCACAAAAAGAAAAAAAAACTAAAAAGAGGAGGAGGATATATAGGATATATAGGAGGATACACAGTTGTTAACTTCAATAATTGAATTTGTTGTTGTTAATTTAATTCTTTATTGGACTATGAAAACCACACAAATAAACTATAGCAGTAATTAGGAACTTCTCTAGAAATAACTTCTTTTTTTTTAGAAAATTACCATATTTACGGCAGGTGCAGTAAATATTGTCGGTATGTGTCCATACTTTTCCGGACGGGTGTTTTTTTGAGATCGATGGGGTATTTGGTGCTGGAGGATTCTTCTTCGAAAACACGGGTTGTCCAAATGCTTTGATGGGCTTTTAATTGTTTTGCATAGTGGTGTTGTAGTTTTGGAATACATTTTTTAAGGGTTTCTATTATGATTTTCATATTTTCAAGTTGAGACTTGATAACTTTTCTAATGAATTACCAAAATCTTTCTTGAGAACTCTGTTTCTTGCACACTATCATTGTAAAATATGATAAATTATCTGTCTACTTACCAACGATAGCACTTTGAACTTAAAAAAAAACCGGAACTTCGTATTTTAAACAATTTAGAAGCCAAACTTCAAACTCAGTCCGAACGATGTTTTTGATCTATCAGAATGATGTCGGTATAGCAGTTGCGATGTGATTTCTAACATTTGGTAGGCTATCTATAGGCTATCACCATCTATGATAAAAAAACTGTATTTTTTTAGTTATGAGGGATTGACCATATTACCCTAATGTACCTTTTAAGTACTATTATTAACTTATGTATTATTTAAAACAGAAGCCTTCTTCTTACTGTCGATTTTGTCAATGATACATGACTCGAGGAGTCTCAATGCACCTCAGACCAGCCCCCGATTCAGAACCTTTCGATAATTCAGTTGTCGATCGGTATGGTGTTATTTATTCTGTGGATTCGGTTGAAAATCGTTCAATTCAATACATTTTTCATTCACAATATCTAATCGAATCGATTCGGTTCGTTATCGAAAGGTTCTGAATCAGGGGGCTGAAGTAATAAAGGTAGGTAAGGTATAAGACACATGAAAAGTTGAAAAGAGTATGAGACTGTTAGATTTAGAAGATCTTGCGTATACTTACAAGTAAATCTAAACTAATTGAATTAATGTATTAACGGAATGGACTTAGAAAACAGAATTCAGACGCCTGAAACTATAAATTCCTGTGAGGCATATCATACTCTGAAGCCTATTTATTGTAATCACCATTGAAAATCCGCTGTTTTTCAGTGATTACTTAACTGAATAGCTTCCGCAAGTGCTGTCGCATGCATTGTTTTCAACTATTCAAATGTTTTACTCGTTTAAAATATTTGAACAGCTAACACAAAGATTGACGGCCAGTTGCGCAGGACTACTCAACTTTAGCTTTATGGTCTCGGATCACCTCGGAGCGCGCGTGCCCGCAAACAAAGCCTCCCTCCTCCCCGCACCCCGCCCAGCTCACCTTCCCACCCGCATCCCCGTATTCAATAGGGATGCGCATTTGGCGATGCTATGCAGTTCGATAATCGATTAGAATACGTAGGCTAACGCTGCATCTGCAATCTTTAATCATCCATAAAGGTTTTATTTTTATATAATCATCCAAAAAGACATATTTTTTTTAAATATTTTCGAATTTTCGGGAAGTATAGAATATTCTAAAGCTAAGAATATTGTAGGGCCTAGGTGTGATCCCCGTGGGAGTCCTGAAGGTACTACGAGGCCTTTTCTTGTAAGAAATTTGAAAACTGTCATCTAAACGTAGTACGACAAAAGCAGGCTAAGGGCTTTAAAAAAGTTTAAATTAAATCTCATAGAATATGCTAGTTATTTTTATTCTGAAGCCATGTTTCTAAGATTTAAAATTGATCCGATCATATATTATCATTAGGAACCGGATATTCATCATTTACTTTATTTGTTTTGAGTTCTCTGAAGCTACTTTATATCCAAAACTGAAGTTACAGATTTTAATAAGACCTACTAACTCTATTTAGTGTTACCGGCGATCATAGAGACATCTCTATTTGAGTAGTGGCACAGCTCTATAATGACTTGGTGACATGATGATGTCTGCGACACGTAGTATTTGTATAAACTTTGTCTGCGAAGTTTTGTCTCCAAAACTCGCGAACTTTGCCGGGTCACCATAAAAGTTATTTCAAGTAATTCCTTCAGCTATTTATCTATTTACCCGACTTTAGAGGGCTATATATGTTTTTGGGCTGTGTTATATGTGGGTATGATTGAATGTTCCTTTGGCACGTCCTAAAGCCTAAACGGCTTGATGGATTTTGATGAGGTGTCATTGTCTTCGTCTCATTATTCATGGCATGCATTAGGAGAGGCCTACGTCAAGCTGTGTACAAACACAGGCTGATGATGATGATGATGATGATTGGATTTGTCTTAATCACGAGAGTTGATATAATATGAAGTGTCAAGAAAACCTATCTAAATAACCTATGTTTCCGATAATTATACCTATTAGTATTAACCTATATTTCCGATGGAACAAAAATATGAATAAAACCTACGTGTGTTGATGTTGGTATCAAAATGAAGGTACGAAAACTCTTTGGCCGATTTAATTCGTTTGCGGGGAAACTAAAAAGTTTTAAATAAAAAAAAACGACTGCGAACAAAAGTAAAAAACGATTTGATTTTGAAAATATAAGATACAGTCGGAGGTTCTACCTACTGCATCTTATATTTCAAAAACAAGAATTTAAGCCTTGTTTGCCTCATTTTAGTTTCGAACGCAGTTTTTTTAAATATTATTTTACTTACACTAGTAAATCTCAGCACAGTGACATTTTTACCGGCAAATTTTCACCTTAGCGAACTAATTAATGGAATCGAATAATTATACAATCGACACAATCAACGAAGATGGTGCATCCCTACATTCCCTACAAACAAATAATAAGCCAACACACTCAAGCGCAGGAGTGACAGAAATCTGAAACCTCTTGATTTTTTGTAACAGTCAACCTGCACAAGCAGGCATAACTTTGACTCAAGTTAAGGCCCGGTTCTAGCACTTTTAGCAATTTTTGAACCTCTCTGTCTTGTTTTATAATTAACCCAGAACTATGAAATTGGTATCAGATCAAAATTTTACATATTATCTCGTATTTTGTAAACACAAAAGATTAATATGAATTCACACGATAGAAAATAAAATCAAAGGTAATCAAAGGTCTTCTCTATGCTTAGAACATTGATTGGAAAGAGACCCCGTCACTAAATGATATCAAAGATATACCAACAGAAAGAACTTATTATGATTGAGAAAATGGCTAGACATTTGTAAAAAACTTTGAAAAATTTTTTATTCAAAGTTTTTTACAAATAAATAAAAACCTTAAATGTTACTCCTGAGATTTATCATCTTTCCCGCTCTACTTGAACACGGATGAGAGGGACATAAAATTCACTGACACCCGGCCTTAACAGTCTTCAAATTTTTATGATTCAAATTAACAATAAACATTATTAATTTTATACGCTACCTATTTACATTAAAAATATAATTACGTCAACATCGGCAAACAGAACAGACCAGTTCTCTGAGCTGCAATCCAATGCATTCAGTAAAACTTGATGAATTAAATCGGTTGTACCTTTAAGGCGATGTGTGGTCAGGACAGGTGGGCAGTCACTCCCAGCTATTCTGTGAGGCTACTAAATTTGGTAGGACGTTGTGACTGTAGGGTAAGCTGTGGCAGGGACCGAAGCCCTGCCGAGGCTGGTACCACATAAGTATTAGTTACCTATCTATGCTGAGGTTGGAATGCGTCGGCAGGTGCAGCCAGCAGTCTTGGGACTGTGCTGTGGATCTTCCACCGATTAATTAAGTTTTTCTGACTACTCTATTTTCAACGGATGCTGAAAATTTATTGACCCTAATTATCAATATGAAAAATATTTAATTATTATTTAGTATGGATATTTTTCAGAGAGTCAGTCAATTTCTCTTCGGAAGCAAGTTGCCTACCTGTAATGATTTCAATTTTTTTTGTTAAAATGAAGGACTTTCCAGTAGATTAAGAATTTAATATGCTTACTTCTTCAGGAATATTTTAAAAGATGGCTACCGGAAACGTCACACGAAGGAATTAGTACAGAATTTGACTACTGTAGGAAATTAGGAATATTAAATTTAAAGGTAGCGTGTCCTTTTCCTCTACCATGATTCTACCGAATTTTGTTACACCTGTGCATTAATATAATAGCAGTTGGAACCAGAACTAGATTCTTTGCAAATAAATTATTTTAGCATTAAATCTTGAAGACCAAGACTTCAAAGCAAGTTGTTTTTAATAGGATTAAAACTTCTCGTGCCTATAGCTCTAAATTTTAATTGTACCTACCACTGTACCTATTTATCTTATATTTGAATTTTACATCTAGGTATGTATGTGCATAACACGGTAGGTTTTACAAAATAATGCCACGAAGCACCAGAAGCAAAAGCACAGAATAAATAATAGTGCTAAAGTCTCACTTTTAATGTAGACTGTACAGTTAGGTATATCCCCGTATTCTTTCGTGAGCGAGCAGATTTCGGGAACCACATGTCATTTCCTTTACGGCCCTATACGGGATGGGGCAGGCAACGATTACAAAAATAAAACGCCTCACAACGAACAAGACAAAGGGTTTGCTCTGCAAATCTAAAACATCCTGTTTGAAATTGGTCTTACATTTTTGGGGCGTAAATCGAACTGGGGATAACTGTATACCTACAAGAAATCTACGGTCGGGTAAAAAATAGAATAGGACACTCTTGCGATGAAGACGAATCGATTGATATCTCGCTTGTCAAAACAGGACCAAGTTTTTAGTTTGAACACATCCCCACTTTGATTCGCCGTTGTATCTGACCAAGTTTTTAGTTTGAACACAACCCTTTCTTTGCTTAGCCATACTCAAAATCGGACCAATAGGGGCGACGCTATATTGGAACATCCACATACATAGACTGTGAAACTCATTACTCTTCCCTTCCTTCGCCGTAGTCGGGTAAAAACAGGAGCTTGTTCTATATTTATTCTGTGACAACAAGGTATAACCACGAATCGCATCCTCAATGTAAACAAGATACGGACAATTGAATCGAACAAACATTACGATCGACTGTAGGTATGTTGTGAAAGTGATGCCGTTGGCGCTTGGTACTCAATGAGAGGTATTATCTGCTGTGAGTTATGAGGTTATGTGCGCCTGCGCAGCCGAGCAGTCTCACTCGGAGCACCACGCCACTACTTCTCTCGTGACCAGAATACCTAAAGGTTAAAACAAAATAAACACTGACGGCGCACAAAAAATAGCTAATAGTGATGTAGTTCTCAGGTTTTGGTGGAGTTTTCACAAAAATTACGACATTAAATTGATTAAACTACTGAATATATTTTGATGAAACTATGTAGGACGACAGTTATAGACGATGGAAGTCGATTAAAAATAGGCTTGATGTATGATTGTGGAGTTGAAGCAAACAAGAAACATGAACATAGAGTAGCTACTTAACTTTTTATAGGTACCCGAAACATGATTATGGTAGACTATATACAACTGCAGTTTCATAGACTTTCGAAACTGACTTACGAAATTAGTCATATAGGTTCGAAATTTAGAAAGTGAAGGAATATAGGTTTTTTTTAAAACTTGCATGTAACATAATTAATCTATCTTTATAGATACTTATAATAAAGCAGTAAGTACCAAAAACTCTGTACAATGAACAGTAAAATTAAACTGTGTTGAGTAAGTACATGAAGTACGCTACTGAACTTTTATTTTATTCTTCTCTTTGTTTGTTATCGCCTCACGTTTAACTACTGGACCGATTGCGATGCAGTTTTCACTGTTGGGTAGCTTAAGGTTTGGCTTAAAAACTGGTGCAGGTACTTGGTATCTCAATCCGTAACAAATGAGTAGAAGCCGAGCAATTGATAAAAACGATTTGACGTCTGAACGAAGTTTGATGAAAATTGGTATATTGGTACTTCTGGTTCTGGAATAACTCATTGGGTCCTTATATCCCAGAAAAAATAGCACGCGGGCAACGCCGTGGCCACACTAGTATTCAACTAAAGCAGTACATAAGTAACAAAGTCTGCATGTAGTACAAAGATAGTAACAAAGTCTGCATGTAGTACAAAGATAGTAACAAAGTCTGCATGTAGTACAAAGATAGTAACAAAGTCTGCATGTAGTACAAAGATAGTAACAAAGTCTGCATGTAGTACAAAGATAGTAACAAAGTCTGCATGTAGTACAAAGATAGTAACAAAGTCTGCATGTAGTACAAAGATAGTAACAAAGTCTGCATGTAGTACAAAGATAGTAACAAAGTCTGCATGTTGTACAAAGATAGTAACAAAGTCTGCATGTAGTACAAAGATAGTAACAAAGTCTGCATGTAGTACAAAGATAGTAACAAAGTCTGCATGTAGTACAAAGATAGGTACTTAAGACCAGGCTCTGGTTTTTAAGGTTTCATCAATATGCTGGGTCAACCACAAACCTGATAAATGTGAAACTTGACATATGTTTTTGAGATCTCTAAGACTAAGACAAAAACATGATTAACAGAATTTCATTCGATACATTTTCTTATCAAAAATTACGTTATTTTCGGTAATATTTTCATTTTTCTACTCTACGGCTTAAGTTTTATCTCTAAAATAAATCTCACTGCTAGAAAATATAGTTTATTATCTAATGCATAGACAAAATTTACCTAATTTATTAGCCTGCCAATAAAGTAAATAACTTTTGAGGTATACGTCATTTAGTTCCGAGCTAAATTGTATGTTCAAATGGCGCTCGCGATATTCAACCTTGTTACACAAGCACTTCAGTGCTTATTGCGGGTAGCGGGGTGGCAGAGTGTAGGGGAGGTGGCAGGGGAGTGCAGAGTGGGAAAATGTAACCTTGGAGCCTGGCCTTAAACTAGATTAAAAGCTAAAAAAACACGCATGCCCTGCCAAAAAAAGAGCTTTTGCCAATAAATTATATACTGTTGGAATGTGCTTTCAAGTCCTTCAATTTGTTACCAATATTGTACAATGAAAAATCAAAAAATGCCCAACATGTGACTTCCAGGCGACGTATTTAATACCAACAAAATTAAATGTCCTTTTATGTTTTATTTACTTCTTTTTATTTTTCTTTTTATTCTCGTGGAGTGGACGTGGAAACTCGGTGCCGTGGCTTGCTTTGTTATTCAAATCCGCCGCAAGATCAACTTAGCCACGTTGACTTTAGTAGGCCGGTCGAATTTTGCACATTGTTTTCTCCGACTAAACAATATTACTACTTTATTACTTTTTTTTTATTACTTTTTATAAAAATAAATATAATAAAAAATAATATTATTTGAACCATTCAAAACATATTTTTTTTAAAACATAAAGGAATTATAAAAATTATTATAAATAATTTTTTTATCATATTTTATAATAAATTAAATCTTTTAAAATAATCATTTCCAATATTTTTATTATTATTTGATTTATTAATTATAATATTAATAAAAATTATATAATAATCATTTTTTATAAATTCTAAATAAAAAATATAATTTCAACTACCAAAATTTATTATACTGCATAAACTGGCTTTTATTTACTGCTTGTGTGCAAGTTGAAGCTTACTATTTGGAGATTAAGGATTCAGTTCGAGGCGAACAAATAGTATGTAAAGAAAATAAATTAAAATTGTCTCGGTAAAGAGTAGTTTTACATGAGAACAATGATAACATGGTCCATACATACATTTCATTAGATTTTATTCATAACGTATATTTATGAACGTAATAACATTTTGTCTCATAGTTTTCTTTTCACTTTATATTGGACCGTAAAATGACGGTAAAATTAAGTCATTTAGACGTGTCATATTGGTCTGTAACGGCTGTTACGTCAAAAGGACGTGACCATGTGACGCCTTTTTAGGGTATTTGAGAAGTTCTTCATTCGTCAGAAAAGTTACGTTATTTAGACGTGTCATTTCTGTAACTTCTGTGTTTCTTCTGTGTGTGTTATGTCAAAAGGACGTGACCATGTGATGTCTATTTAGGGTATTTTGAGACCTTTTGTATTCGTCAGAAACATGACATCATTTATACGTGTCATATTGGTCTGTAACGTCTGTGGCGTCAAAAGAACGTGACCATGTGACTGACGTCTTTTGAGGGAAGTTTGAGACGATTTTATTTGTCAGAAACATGACGTTATTCGGACGTTTCAGATTGATCTGTAACGTCTGTTACGTCAAATTGAGGTGACCATGTGACGTCTGTTTAGGGTATTTAGAGTTTTTTTTCATTCATCAGAAACATGACGTTATTAAGACGTATCATATTGGTCTGTAACGTCTGTGACGTCAAAATGACGTGATCATGTGACGTCTTTTTAGGGTATTTTGAGACGTTTTGTATTCGTCAGAAACATAATGTCATTTAGACGTGTCATATTGGTCTGTAACGTCTGTTACGGCAAAAGAACTTGACCATTTGATGTCTTTTTAGGTTATTATTAGACATTTTTAATTCGTCAGAAACATGACGTTATTTTGACGTGTCATATTGGTCTATAACATCTTTCACGTCAAATTGACGTAAACAAGAAAGTTCGCATTAACATGCATTCGCATTCCTATCTTACATCTAAATCTGATCAGGCATTTAAAAGTTATGTGGAATAAAGAAACTCACATACATACATACATTAATGCTAAAAACATAATACTCCTTTTTATGTGCAGTCGTGTAAAAACAGGCCAAGTGTGTATCGGACTCGGACACGCATAGACTTAGGGTTCCGTAGCCAGGACCCTTAACTACTCAACTGTGAAAACAGCATTGCAATCGGTCCAGTAGTTTTTCCGTTATACGCCAACACAGTTGTTTTTGCGGTTGGATCATGTCTCTCACTATGTAATTTGTTCAGAGTTGTCGCGGGCATAAAATGCCTTATCTTGGTCGGCTATATCTCGTAAATTAGTAAACCCTAGATAACCGTCCTAATTTTGTTCGTAAATTCATATTTTTTTTGTTCTTTATGAGCGACAAAATTATATTTTTTTACCACCTCGTGTGGGCTTCTTTGAATGGTTATTTTATTTGCATGTAATTTTTACATGCAACTCAAGCAAAAAGGTCACCGTAGAGCCAAATCCACACCAATATATAAAAGTGAAACGTTGTTTGTTTATTTATTTGTTTGGGGAGCTATCACGCGATAACGTCTTTACGGATGTTGATAAAATTTAGAATGGAGATAGCTTATACCCTGGAATAAAACAGGATACTTTTTATCCCTAAAAATTGTAAGTTTCCACGGCAAAATGTTGATTAATCACTGTAAGGAACGGTTGCCATGGAAACGAAATAATAAAAAGTCTGTCAAAAAGCATCAAGAGCGTTGGTGCATTGGTTTTTAATTTCCTAGAAGAACATAGGATGCTTTTTTTCGATAATCTGTAGTCTGAGCGGACGAACTCGCGGGCGAAAGCTAGTATTACATGAACGGAACATAGAATAGAAAATCGAATAAAAACTGTCAAAGAAAGCATATTGTATCCTCTCTCACTCCGTTGTTTTCCATCCAAAGGTTTACTGGAAGAGATCGCTTTTAGAGATAAGTCCGCCCGTTGTACTTTAGTTATAAGATTGTTTCTATTTGTTGTAAATTTTTGAAAACTGGTATACAATAAAGTATTATCTATCTATCTATTATAATTTTAAAATATCTATTCAAACAGCCATTTTTTGTTGTACTCGAAGGGCAAAAAATATTTATTTTCTTCACCATTTCTTTTTGTCCGATCTTGTATGGAGTACTGCTGCCACCTCTGGGACGGATCTACCAAGTATCAGCTTGTATGGAGTACTGCTGCCACCTCTGGGACGGTTCTGCCAAGTATCAGCTTGTATGGAGTACTGCTGCCACCTCTGGGACGGATCTACCAAGTATCAGCTTGTATGGAGTACTGCTGCCACCTCTGGGACGGTTCTGCCAAGTATCAGCTTGTATGGAGTACTGCTGCCACCTTTGGGACGGTTCTGCCAAGTATCAGCTTGTATGGAGTACTGCTGCCACCTCTGGGACGGTTCTGCCAAGTATCAGCACGAGTCTTTGGATTCAATTGAGAGACGTGCTATCAGGCTCATTGGGGATGACACTCTGGTAAAGACTAAGCTTCAAAGTCTGGCGCATCGACGTGAGGTAGGAAGCCTGGCGGTATTCTACAGATTGCACTATGGAGAGTGTGCACAAGAACTGCACAACCTGATTCCCCCATCACATTTTCATCACCGTACGACTAGACGATCAGCAAAGCGCTACCCTTTTATGGTTGAAATACCTCGCACAAGATTGAAGCGTCACGCTTCATCATTTATTATAAGCACTGCAAAGGAGTGGAATGCCCTGCCCTCGTCAGTGTTTCCCGTAAAATATAACCCAGGTGTGTTCAAGTCAAGAGTGAATAGGTATCTACCCAAGTAACACAGGAAGCATTTTAACAAACGAATAGTACACTTATGTAGAACTTAAGGTCCGTATAAACTCTTATATAAGTTCACCGAGCATCTTGACGCTTTATATTGGCATTTCAAAACCATTATAATGCTTTACACTGTGTAACTATGGCATATCAAAATGCTTTTGTAAAGCCTTTAGTTTTAGTAAGTAGTAAATAAATTCTTAATGCTGTTTAATAGCATAAACATGAACCATTATAATGCCACGTAAATCTGCTATACAGCTCTAAGCTGTTGTTAATGCCTTTTGTTATGTAATAGCATTTTTAAGAGATAAGTAAAATCCTAATACTGCTGAACAGCATAAACGTGAATCAATGTAATGCTTGCATTTTCAAAGATCAACTGAGTTCTGTTGTACAGCTAACGGCTCATTAATCAAATACACGTGAGTTATTGTAATGCGTAAAGCTGTATATACATTCATTTTACTTTATTTGTAAAACCATTTGTCGTCCATTTCTTTCACTAAAAGTTGAAACAAAAAGAAGAATCAGGCGAAAAATATCAAAGGAACATGCTAGAATTATGATGTCTTCGAATCCGATCAATGCACGAGAAAACGATTCGTGTGTGAGAAAGTGAATTCTAGCGATATTGAAGAAGGTTAACCAAAATCAAGTAGAACATGTCAACATTGGAAATACATGCGATACGGAATCCTCGTGTTTTAAAAAATCTTTTATTTCGAATAATGACAATATTCAACATAATCGGGTTTATTCCTGTCCACTTGATGCTGACAATGTAAGAGCTGAGAGCAACGGCAAGTAGAAATAATTGTAGAGTACTTCATTTACAACAATTTAAAGTCTCCTACAAAATAAAAGTCAGATATGTATTGACAACTGTCAACGATATAGTTGAAATGAATAATATAGTTGAAGAACCCAGTGAAATTCGTATTAATGGCTTAAAAATAAGTAACAAAGAAGATGTGTTTACGTATCCCATAAAATCTTCACATTTACACATTTATAAAGTGAAAAATGATGATGGTAGCAATTGTAATATTGTATGTGATTCTAGAGACCTACAATGAAAATTAGTGTTTCCATCATCATGAATACTTATATTTCATACCACTTTTTTTATTTTTTTATTTTTTATTACGGACTAGGCAATCGTTTGACCACGATCTCACCTGATGGAAAGCGATGATGTGGTCGAAAGTGTAGCACGCTTGCCTAGTAGATACCTATTCACTCTTGACTTGAACACACCGGAGTTATAATTTACCGGAAACACTGACGAGGGCAGGGCACGTCCACACGTTTGCAGTTCTTATAATAAATGAAGAAGCGTAACGCTTCGTTCTTGTGCGAGGTATTTCAACCATGAAAGGGTGGCGCTTTGCTGATCGTCTAGTCGTACGGTGATGGAAAGGTGATGGGGGAATCGGGTTGTGCAGTTCTTGTGCACACTCTCCATAGTGCAATTTGTAGAATACCGCCAGGCTTGCTACCTCACGTCGATGCGCCAGACTTTGAAGCTTACTCTTTACCAGAGTGTCATCCCCAATGAGCCTGATAGCACGTCTCTCAATTGAATCCAAAGACTCGAGCTGATACTTGGCAGAACCGTCCCAGAGGTGGCAGCAGTACTCCATACAAGATCGGACCTGTGCTTGATAAGGATTCAAAAGCTGTCACGGTGTGAAGTACCGCCTAACCTTAGACTAAATACCAAGTTTTTTTGCAGCTACCTTGGCTTTGGATTCAATATAAGACCCAAAATTCAGGTTTGATATGAGTTCGACACCCAAAAGCTCCAAATGGTCGCCTATTGGTATTGTTACACTTTGGAAAGACGGAGATCGGTGTAGAGGACTTTTCAGCAGAAAACAAACACGCTTGCGTTTTAGTAGCATTAAACTTAACCAGGTTAGCATCGCCCCAATCGGACACGGCTTCTAAGGCTAAATTTAAACGGTCTACCATAGCCTCTCTCTGAAACTGGACAGCGTCACAGCTGGCTTGAGCATTGGAAGTGTATCTCTCAACTACAGTACTGTCATCAGCATACCCAAAGGTACTGGGCTTCAGAAGGTCATTAATGTGCAGTAAAAACAGTGTAGCCGAGAGAACCAATCCCTGAGGTACACCGGCATCGATAGCCATTTGATCAGACGAGCAGCCCTCTAAGACTACTCGAATAGATCGTTCCCTCAAAAAATCAACTATCCAATTGCATAAGCCAACAGGTAAACCATATGAGAGAAGCCTGTTTAAAAGGCCATTGTGCCAGACCCGATCAAATGCCTTCGATATGTCAAGGGAAACGGCAAGCGCCTCACCATGCATCTCTATGGCTTCGCTCAGTACGTGAGTGGCATACGCGAGAAGATCCCCAGTAGACCGGTTTCGGCTAAATCCGTATTGTCGGTCACTGAGAAGATTATCTTCAAGGTATGCCAAGAGCCTAATGTTTATGACACGCTCCATACACTTACAGAGTAAGGAGGTAATCGAGTGGGACGATAATTGGCCGGATCAGCACGACTACCCTTCTTTGGTACTTGTTGTACATTGGCAAGCTTTCAGCTCTTCGGAACTTTACCTGAGTGAAGAGAGAGGCGGTACAAACGCGTTAAGATGGGAGACAATTCGGGCGCACAGTTTTTCAACACAATCGCTGGAATACCATCAGGACCACTGGCTTTGTTCACATCCAGAGCTCGAAGCGTTCTGAGAACCTCCTTCTGGTGAATGCGAATTTCGGGCATAAAAACCCCGCAATGAGGAAGGCAGGAAGGTGTCTTACCAGAAGCATCTAGATGCGAGGCTTCTGCAAAAAGAGAAGCAAATAAATTCGCTTTGTCTCCAGCAGTGTGAGCTAGTGATCCATCAGGTTTCAGCAATGGTGGCAGTGAGGGGCGGCAGAAGTTTACTTCGACCGACTTAGCCAGGGACCAAAAAGCTTTGCTACCCGCGGGGTATGAAGCCAGTTTGGCCCCAATTCGACTTACGTGATCAAAATGGGCCTTCCTTAGTATCTTCTTGCAGGTATTAGCGGCAACGTAAAATTTTCTCTTCCTAGCCCAAATATCAGGAGACTTGCGCTCTCGAGCATCAGCCCAGTCTAGATATGCCGCACGCTTTAGAGCCACAGCATGACCACAGCTGGATCCAAACCAAGGCTGAGCTTTGCTGGAAAGAGTCTTGTCACTGAATGGAATGAAATATTCCATTGCCTGACATATTACCTCTGTAACAGCAGACGCGCAAGTCGACGGGTCCTGGGAGATGAAACATGTTTGCCGCCAAGGGTACGATGCAAGGAATTGCCGCATCTCGTCCCAATCTGCTGAGTTGTATCTCCACATGCGCCTATTTCCCTTAAGGCTAGGATCAGGTGGGGAATACACTGAGACGGATTTAACCAGGCAGTGATCAGAGCTACCAAGAGGTGGGGATACTGATACGGAGTATCGGTCTGGTTCAGTCTTCATCAACAGGTCGAGACAGTTGGCAGTGTCACCGTCACGGTCAGGTACCCGTGTCGGCTCCTGCACAAGCTGAGAGAGATCTAACGCCAGAGCAAGCTTCCTCGTCTCTCTACCAGCGTGGTCGGTTTTTTGGTATGAGACAAGCCACTCCTTGTGGTGGGCGTTAAAATCCCCCAAAAACACCAATTGAGCAGACGGGTAACGCTGTTGGGCCACATTTGCCGCCTCACCTAGATAGTCTACCAATAAAGTCGTCCCCCGATCTCCGCTGTGTGAGCGGTACACACAAGCATACATAATTTTCTCTATGCCCTTGTTCACCAGCACCCAAATCACTGAGAAGTTAGGGTGCTCAAAATTTCGGAAACGCAGACAGCAAATGTCATCACGGGCGTATACACAAACGCCGGCATTTGGGATGAATAGATGCTCCAAGATATAGCCTGGGTAATCCAAGTACGCCGTATCAGCTGGACATCCTATCTGCGTCTCCGACAAGAAGAACAAGTGGGGCTTAGAGGTCTCCAGATGATAATGGACCGGTTGGAGATTGGAGTGAATACCGCGAATATTCGCAAGATCCACTTTAAGTGTGAGGACGTGCATCTGCCGTTTTAACTTATATCTTCTTTGGACTTTTTTCATGATGTGTTTTTGTGAATAGGTTGGACGAGTAATAGCAAACGAGATGTCGGAATGGCTTACCCACGGAAGTCAAGGCATAACTACGCCATTGAAGAACTTGCGTGGAGACCGCGGGGACGCCCGAACCCCCCTGAAATAATACATCAGTTCCTCACATCCGGTCGCCAGCCGTCCCAATGGATCATTTCAGGATTTTTCACAAGCGGCGGGGCAGCCTTTCGTAGCTGGCTAAACTACTACTTGGGCCCCCTACAACTTGCGGTCGGCCAGCAGAGAACACCGTGCTTCGGATCCCGCTACCCTCCAAAGCAAGGCCTCCGACGTAGAAACACCATGATTCCGATCACGGTCCACCCTTCCAACACAACTGCATTCTACAACTCATCCGGAGGCTTCCCTGAACATCATGATGGAACACGACAAATTGTTTGGCATCAAGACTTTGTCCAGAGGGTGGTTATATAAAAAGCCGGCAGCCGAAGCCTTCCACCAGGTGATTCGGTTGCTCTTTTGGCACCACCCGAGGGTCACGTGTAGGACATCGAGGGCTGAATCCTACGGACGCGAGCAAACAATAAACCCTCAAAACTATTGCATATGTACCAATAAAAAACGTTATATTAAGTTTTTTATTTATATAGATTTAAGGGTGGGTAATTAACAGTTTCTTTTACATGTTTTATTTTTTTAATGAAAATTAATCGAAACGAATCAAAATTTAAAAAAATGGTTGTGACAATTAGCATCATGTACCGCTTTTTAGTTTTTGTTAAAGAAGTATGACTGAACCGTTATTCCAAAATGATAAGATTTAAATCAATCTTTTGTCAATCATACTTTCCTAGACAAACCTGAGATGAGAAAATAATACAATTAATTTAATTTTACTGTAGCTCTTTTTGATTAGGATTTTAATTATTAGACTGAGTAAACAAATCCAAACATGCTGGTGTTTTAACCATATGTAAATTATAATTTTATTAAACAATGACACTTGCAAGTTTAAATTGTTTTATGAAAATTAACTCAATATACATGTTTTCTTATCATTGCCTTATTAAAAATAGATTCATTACATAAATCTATATAAGACTTATTTAGCGAAGACATATCCAGGAAGATTTTGTTATTTTTGACCATACTTTGAGGGGTGCTAATGTAGGTCATACTACATTTTTTACTATGGGACCAAAACCGAAAATGTTTAAATAAGGTTATGCCGAAGTAAATGAATGTTTTTTTTTTGCGTTTCCTTGGTTGGTTTGATAGTAAAATTCGTTCAGTATCTACATTTCACCTCTCAGAGTATAATCAAACAACAAAATCACCCTGCATGTAGGAACATAATTTTTATCTAAATTTCTAAAAAACATTCTCAAAAACCAATAATCTTATTCTTTTTATCATTTTCAATAACGTACTTTAAAAACAAGAAACATACTTCTCGAAACATTTATTTATATTATCCTAGATAGACTTTTCACATTATCTTTACTGTAGGTACTTAAAGATAGATACTTAAAGAAGTAGGTTTTAAGATATTCAGGGATTGGATTTGGCAATAACTACTTGTATAGTAATGATAGAACAAAGCGTGCAAAAATACCTGACACACTTTAATCGACCTAGCAAAAGGGTTGTATCAGATATTATTGCATCGTTGTTCTGCAATATTTTATTGCCTTAACTGTAAATACAAAGATGTAGATGCACCTATTAATAAAGTAAAAATAAATTTATAGCATTGTCTACAGAATAACATAAACCACCTTTGATATCATCATCAGTCATATAATTTAAAGGAAGGTTTTCCTTTTCTTGTTCTTGAATTTGCATGCTTTCCTGTACAGTTTCTTTTTTATCATCATTTGGTTGTATTTTATTTCCACTCCTTTGTTTATCTAAATTATCCATATTCTTGCGACATTTCTTAGAAGACATCCTTAGGTTTTTCATGAATTTTCGTTGCTTCAAATTTTTCGTAATAATCTTGAAAAATGTTTCATTGTCTTGTACAGTATACGTCGGATCCCAAGTTTGAATAATGCCATGAAAGAATTTTAAAACGTTCTTGTAATCTTTAAGGACAATTTTTGATTAACTTCACCTGCCCGTGAACAGCTGCAAAGGAAATCCCTAGTGAATAAAATATCTTGTAATTTATAAGCACAAGTTTTTCCTTCGCCATTCGAAGCTGAGCATAAGAACAACAAATGTCTTTTTAGTTAAATTTTTCTGCTCTATCTGCCAGTGTTTGGTTTATTGATATAAGATCTCTTTGATTTACAATGGGTTTTAGTGTAAAACTTTCGATATCCACAGGGTTTGTATCTTTCAACAAAGTAACCCTTGGACTCTCTTTTATCTCTGCAAGTTTTAAGTTAAGTTTTACAGATATTTCCTCTAGCTGCAAAGATTGCGTGGCCAATTTTTGACAGATTTTCTGCTGGTTATGGAGCATATTGTTTATTTTTTCGGATAATATTGTTTAGTTTCCTAAAATTTGTCGAAGTTCAAAGTTTCTGTGTTATTTATCTGAACTATGTTTTCATGATTAGTGCTGTTTTCAGTAGCTGTAACGTTACTATATATAATCCGTACACAGGTTTCCTTGATTTTCTTGATCGAATCTCTGAAAACAATATTATTATTGTATTATACGTAGACAAATTGGACGGAGCCGAGATTTTAATAAAATAAACAACAAATTAAATTTGAAGTTAATTTTATTGGTCTAACTTTTGACCGTACAATTCAAGCGAAGATAAAATAATGTCAATTTGTACTTAGTAAAATACTTATATAACTTTTATAAATGGGTAGGCGATTTCTAGTACATTCTTCATTTGCAATAACAACTAAGTAGTTACATTTCTCATACTTTAGCGAGAAAAAACATCTAAGTACATAAATGCTTATTCAGCTATGCGCAATTAAAATCAAGTCAACATGTAGAGTACCTCTACTGCGCATTATTCATAGAAAAACAACATAAGTACAAAACGTGCTTAATTGGTACTTTCACAATCTAAGTTAGTATCTACTTGTATGATTAAATATGTCGCAATTAGACTACGGTAAACAACGGTGGGTTTGTGGTACATATAACTTCTCCACCCTGAGATTGAAAATTATCTGAAAATTCATTTTCTGAAGTCAGATTATTTTCAATTTTATAGAATTTCAAAATCTTATTTTTATATTTTATAATAAAGTATACAATAATTAAAAACATTATAATATAAAGTATTAATGTCCATAAACTAACACTTTTTATTTGCAAAAATTCTGATTTATCAAGTTGAACTTTAAAATGTGTTTTTCTCAACTGTTCAAAAATTTTTTTAAGTTTATATATATGTTCTTGTAAACTGGATGAGTATATAATTATGTCATCTAAATAAACAAGACAATGAATACCTTGTAGTCCACTGCGTGGACATTATCCATTGTTCTTTGGAATGTAGCTGGGGCTGTTTTTAAACCAAAAGGCATTCTTAAAAATTCATAATGTCCAGACTGAGTACTAAAAGCTGTTTTCTGTCTATCATTTTTATCCAGTTCGATTTGATGATACCCACTTGCTAAAGTTGAAAAATAAGTGGATTTTCCCAATTTATCAAATAAATCTGTTATATTTGGTAAAGGATATTTATCATCCGTAGTTATATCATTTAATCGTCTATAATCAATTACCATTCTATATTTCTTTTTACCAGATGCCTCATCTTTTTTTGGAACTATATGATCTGGAAAGTTCCATGGTGAATATGATTCTTGAATTATGTTATCTTTTAATAACTTTTCAACTGGTTATTTATTTCATCATTAATTGTTTGAGGTTGCCTATAAGGTCGAATATATATTGGATCTTCATTAGTAGTTCTTATTTTATGTTTAACATCATTTGTAAATGAAAGGGGTAATTTTTCACAATAGAATATATCTTTATATTGATTTCATAAATTAAAAATTGTATTTCTTTCTTTTTCATTCATATGATTTAATTTTAGTTTTGTTAGATTTTCTGACAATATTTCGTCTAATTCACAATCTGTTTCCATTTTTTCAACTATATTATTTACTTGTATTTCATCAAAATTAAATTTTTCAACATTAAGAGGTTCATTAAAAGTAATCGTATGTAGAGTATTTGTAGTATTTTGTATTATAGTTTCAGCAACTAAATTTTTACAATTTACTATCGCTGATGGCATTCTAACGCCAGGACAAAATTCATGAAAGTTTAAAATTCCTGAGTCTGATATAAGATTTACTGAAACTTTACCTTTCATTTCACATCGAGGAATAAGTTTTACCTCATAAGGTGGATTATATTTAATAGGAATTGCAGTTTCAGGTGTTAGAAGAAGTTGATTTTTCATATCAATACTAGCTCCTAACAAAGATAATAATTCTGTTCCTATTAAACCGTCGTATCTTCCATCGACTTTATAAATATAAAATTTGTACCAATTATCATTTTTAAATTCATCAGGAAATGGTATAAAAATTACTTCATGATGAGTACTTGTACCATGTGTACTTACGACTTGAAATGTTTCTTGATATTTGAAATCTTTAAAATATTTATCTGCTAATTCTGGATTAATAAAAGAACGATTACTTCCTGTGTCAATAAAAAATTTGGAGTTCAAATTTTTAAAATGTATACTTGGTAATTTTAAATAAGAGTAACAATTTAAATTTATAGTTTCTATATCGGAGGATGCTCTTTTGAGGCCCTCATATAAAAAAAACCTTATTTGGAATAGTCATTTTATTTTTATTTTTATTATCTTCATTTATTACGTAAACAAGATGATTTGGCTTTTATGGTGCCGTTCTCATTGTCACATCTTTATCATTCAAACCAGTTGTTTTATTTTGAGAAATACCAAAATTAAATTTATGATAGGGTTGTCGTTTGAAAAACCCTGAAGCTTTGTAATTATTTACTTGCGGTTTATTCGCATTACCAAATTTAAAATTATTTTGTAGCACAAAATGATTATTTGGCCTATTTAGAAAAGGCTTGTAGCCTTGAGGTTGTATTAATTTATTTGGAGGATTATTATTAATATTATTATTATTATTATTATTTTTTTGGCCTTTGTGGGATGCCAAATTTAAATTGATTTTGTTGAGGAATAAAAGCTGGTTTATTCTCAAATGGTTTTTGAGTAATTATCTTTTTATTTTTCATTTGATATTGTGTTTGGAAATTCACTTCTTCCATCACAACACTTAGAGCTTGTTCTAAAGTAACGCAACTTTTCAGACGCACAAATCGAAGTAAATCTTCAGATAAATTGTACATAAATACATTTAATGCAGTGCTATTATAAATTATAGCCTTGGCTGCTCTAACTCCCGAGTCTTCAATTAACTTCACTTTTGCAATCAAAGAACTTCTCACATTTTGAATACGGTGGCAGAAATCGATGTAGGATTCGTCATTTTTAATTTTAAGACTTTCAAGTTCTATAGCAATACATTGTTCTGACCTTGGGTCGCCAAAATGTTGAGTAAAAAGATTTTTCAATTGTATCCATGTTGTAATATCACTGTTCACTTAATGATGAGGCTGCTCTGCCTAAAAGTCTACTTGAAATAACATGAAATAAATATAACTCTTGTGCTGCAGTAATTTCGGTTCCACTTAAGCTACGCACATATTCACATTTTGAAATAAATAAATTTAATAATTTTTCATTCCTATCAAATTTAGGAATCAATTTCACAATTTCATTTGTTATAATTCTCATAGGTTCCATTTCAAATTATTATTTAAAATAAATTCAAATTATCAAAATTGAGTATGCGTTTGTACAATATAAGACATAAAACACACAAAAATTCAAAATATAATTAAAGAAAAGCACATAAAAGTTCAATAAAAACACTTCAAAAATCAATAAAAAACATAAAACTCAATAAATTCACAGAAACATTCAATAAAGACATAAAAATCAATAAATTCACACAAAATTCAATAAAAACGCATAAAAAACAATAAATTCACATACAATTCAATAAAAACGCATAAAACGTCAATACATTCACAATAAAATCAATAAAGACACATAAAATCAATAAATTCACATAAAAATCAATTATGACGCATAAAAAAATCAATAAATTCACATTAAAATCATAAATTCGCATACAATAAATCAAAAATAACAAGTGTATTGGCAATGTTTGTCCAAAAACACTAAGGGTCGAATAGCAGGGCAAGAATACGGAAAGTCAATGATTTTTGACTCACTTAAAACCGCTCGATCCCATGCCTGAGTGATTATTCCACTCGCTGAATTGTTTTTCAACTCCTTTTTCCAATACAGTCGTATTTGTTTGGTTCGAGTATTTTTTCCGTGGATTTGTCAGGAACACACTGAAGTTATTCAGGACAGCTGCACCAAATATGTAGATTGCACCAGACAAATTATATTTCACAATTTTTGAAGTAAGCGCCGGACAAATTAAATTTCCACGACTTTAAAAAAAAAACAACCAGCTGCGCCAGACAAATTGGACGGAGCCGAGATTTTAATAAAATAAACAACAAATTAAACTTGAAGTTAATTTTATTGGTCTTACTTTTGACCGTACAATTCAAGCGAAGATAAAATAATGACAATTTGTACTTAGTAACTTCCTTATATAACTTTTATAAATGCGTAGGAGATTTCTAGTACATTCTTAATTTGCAATAACAACTAAGTAGTTATATTTCTCATACTTTAGCGAGAAAAACATCTAAGTACATAAATGCTTATTCAGCTATGCGCAATTAAAATCAAGTCAACATGTAGAGTACCTCTACTGCGCATTATTCATAGAAAAACAACATAAGTACAAAAAGTGCTTAATTGATACTTTCACATTCTAAGTTAGTACCTACTTGTATGATTAAATATGTCACAATTGGACTTCGGTAAACAACGGTGGGTTTGTGGTACATATAACTACGTACATAAATTTGTTTTTCCTAGTTACCTCCTCGATTTGAACGACTTTCGTCGCATCATAGGCCCTCCTAAACAAAATCGGCTTAAAAATCAGCTGTTAAGATAAAAAAAAAAACAGACAGCAAAAACAAGTTTGGTTTTTTACGCTTATAAATACACGTAAATAATTTAACATTAGCAATAAAGGTTATTAATTACTATTATAAAAAGGTCATTTCAATCGCGATTTGAAGTGAGGATAGTGGCCTCTCATTAAATATTAATTTCAATATATTCGTATACACGATCAAGCCAAAAGGGCCAATTCTAACTTACATTTTGATATCAAAATGATGTAATTTTGCTATCATTCGTGCGTGCGTCTGGCTCGTACTTGTCCGTACATGTATTGGTGCGAGCGAGACGCACGGAAAATTGATAACTAAATGACAACATTTTAACATCAAAATGTAAGTTAAAATTGGCCTCCCGTCTTGTTAAACATGAAATAGAAGATTTTTTAAATTTTCTCGGACCAACAACCCAAATAATAATAAATAAATAAACGTACAGTATGTGACAACGCTCCACGAAGCCGAAATTAGCCGAGTCTCTTTGCAAATACCGGCCAGGTACTGTTATGAGCTTTATATCTGCGTTCAGCCAAGACAGATAATCAATTGACTTGTCAACCGGCCGATACACTTCATCCCTACATATACCTACAACTTATTTATGTTATGAAGTGTCGAAGTAAAGGTGTTAGATCTCGTCTACTAGGTATATCTTTCTCCATCGTGATAAGGTCACCTCAGTTACTTTTCTAATATTAAACAAGGTAGGCGTCCGAGTGCTCGTTGCTGTACCAGTACATGTGTGTGTTACGCCAATAGCAATAGCTTTTTTATCAACTCTTGGCAAACTGATTCAAGTTGCACAAAAGTTCTGAAATGGCTTTTATTGTTTTGCTCAAACTCAAAACAAAACTCAAACTCAAAACTGCGATCAAGTAATGGCACTATTTCAGTCTAAATCAAGTCTTCTGGTATACCAGTGAACCCATATAGAACTTCTTTATAGACAATGGCACTACAGTGGTTCATCAGAAGTCTTTTCTCTGGTCTCTGGCTTAATAATTGTTCACGTGTGAGTATTTATACTGCTGTCGACATTAATTAGCCTTTTTAAAGACTCACCGGGCAGCTATAGACCGACACCATTTTGTAAATATTTTATAACCAAAAATTATTATCATTTTGACCGATTTATAAAAGAAATAGACCTATATAATAATTATATAACTTAACTAAATACTGTACAACCAATACTATTATGTTAATTATGCAAAATTCATTCTATACTAGGAATACACAATTGTTTTGGTTATTTCACACATATCGTTATACAACATTTTATATCAAAACCACAAAATATCTAAGGCCCGTGAAAATTTTAAATGAAACTTATATAGACATTTACAGTAAACTACATTGCGCAGTAATATTTGAATGCATGAAATAACAACAGAGTCAAAAACTTGCCCAGTATTATAAATTTTGTTTTGATGCTAACAAATAAGGTGTCACTCACTGAGTTTTGACCGTCTTCATCCATATTATATTACGAGACAACGTAGTTAAATAACGTAACGTAATTAATTGTATTATAACATTTGTGCCGTCGTATTAGAGATGTTTTTGCAATGATGTAGTGTTTATTTAAGTTCTAACTGTGAACACTTAAATACCTTCAATAATTCTTTTCTTATGTTCTAATGCTAGTCTAATGCTTTTGTAATGCAATTAACATCTTCATTATCAATAATATTGCTAACATACTGCTTCTGTAATGCGATTGGCACCTTCTCTGACCAACATAATGCTAATATAATGCGCCTGTAATGCAATTAAATAACTATTGTGAACCTATTTAGGATCTAAAGCCGTATAATTTGTGCCCAAATAAGCATTACATTAGCTGTATAAACGTTTAAAATGCTACTATAGAACTAACTCAAAATGCGAAAATGATACAGAAATGCTGTAAGTCGGCCGTTATACTGCTTTGATGTGTTACTTGGGTACTAGGCAAGGGTGCTACACCTTCGACTACATCGTCGCTTTCCATCAGGTGAGATCGTGGTCAAACGATTGCCTAGTCAGTAATAAAAAAAAAAAAAAAAAAAAACACTCTAGCTGTGCCCGCGGCTTTACTCACATGGTTAAAATTTATGGGTTTTATATTTTTTGCGCGGAATCCTAATTATTTTTCGAAAATAAAAGTAGCCTATGTTACTCCTTGTAACATCGGCTATCTTCTAGTGAAAGTCCCATCAAAATCGGTTCAGACGTTTCGGAGATTAGCGGGAACAAACAGACAGACATACAAAAAAATAAAAATGGCCTCTTTGTTATGAATACATAGCTGTTATTTTGACATTACAAACAGACACTTTATTTTTATACATATGTATAGAAGATACATGGGAACCAATCATTGATCCTATTATAGGAGAAATGGAGCCAAACAAATAAAAAAATTGTTCACCTTTGTTGTGTTACTCAATAGTTTCTAAATAAAATGGCTGTGACATACAGACGGACGGACAAGGCGAAACTGGAACTAGAACCCTGCGCATGCTAGTGGTACCTTAATGCTACCTACATTACATATCTACCAACTAAAGGAAACCACAAGCAACCATAGCCAAAATCAAGCGTATATTTTATTGCTAACTGAATCGCTAAACTGAGGTGATGGCGTAATTCATCGTTGATTCTAACCAACCTTTGAGTGTGTAACTTTGCAATCTACAGCATGTGGGTAGGCAAAGCTATGTGGCTAGCAATGTGGATATTCAAGGGATTTCTTGATATGAGATAGTTTAGTATCGTAGATTACTATCAGAGTGTCGACAAATGCAAAGCTGATACAAAGTAGAACGCACATGCGGCGAACAGGACGCGGCGCATGCGAACATTAGCATGCGACGACACGCGCACGCCGGAAGCCGCGCGCGGGAACATGCCCGCTTACTAACATCCAAGATGGCGGCGTACTTACGATGAATCGATAATTAACGGCGATAACCGATTTCATATTTCGAATCCATCGCACCTTATTTATCCAAGATGTGTTGTAACCTGGACCATAGCAGGAAGAGCACAATCAGAATGCACGCCACGCCGGATCCTTGAGCGGACCAAATCGATCTTACGAAATTGAGTACTTGAATCGTTAAATACTTGTCTTGTTTTGTTTAATGGGGGTCGTTTGAAGTACAAAGTATACGTTTTTATAGCTTGATTGTCTTGGTTCTTGCAATGAGTCGAACTACCGATCTAGAATGGCGATGCAATAATCGACAGCAATAGAACTATGACATGAGTTTTATGAGGGTAGACCGATAACTTTCAAATGAGAAAGGTAGGTCCAAGTTGCGTAACATAACAGATTTAAATCACAGAAGCTCAACAGAAAGCTAAGCTTCGATGAAAGTTTTAGTCCAAAGCAGTCATAGCCGAGCGCGCAGCGTTTTTTCAGCTACCCTCGGAAACGGTTGAGTGCGCGCTCCCGAAATGTCACGACAACCGCAAGCTTGCCGCCAGCCGTGGCCTAAAAACGTACACAGTCAGATGGTTTTTATTACGAGCACTTGAACAACGATAGAGCCACAAAGTCGTTTTTGTATTTTGTGATAGAAGAGCCTTCATTTAAAAAAACGGGTGGCCACGGGTGAGCCGCCACATGTGATGTAATTCTACAAATTTACTTACTTTACTTGTGCTATAATAAATTGCTTCTTGCCAAATTTCATGATTCTAGGTCAACCGGAAGTGCCCTATAAGTTTGGATTCCCTTGCGAGTGTCGAAAATTACGAATCTTTTGAGTATTTGATATAAATTTCAACTTGACAACGCGTTTGTAATAAACAGGTTCTTGACAGACAGACAAACAGACGGACGGATAACAAAGTGATCCTATAAGTGTTCCTTTTTCCTTTTTAGGTACGGAACCCTAAAAATGTATTTTAAATATCTCCTCAAGAATAAAACTTCACGGCTTAAGTCAAAATACTTTCGTAAGGTTACTATGAAAACGATTGTGGAAACTAATGCAAAAATAACGGCAAATCTTCGTTAGAAGATTAGTGGTTTGCTCATAGAATTACGAAGTATATATATATATTTATGTCTATGGGTTTTCTACACTTCTTGATTGTCTCCTGCTACGATATAGTCAATCATAGAATAAATAATTTAAGATTGTTCGGAAAGTAATTTAGTTTTTTCCCATCAGAGGAATTAATTGTACATGTTTACCACGTTTTTATTAAGTCACTTTCTTGTTTGTATGTCTGTCGTTCCGGGTGGAATCTTGCTCAAATTAGGAGCACTTTCCGGTTAGCTATTCGGCTGAAACTTTCAGGGTAGCTCGCAACACGATGACAATGCATTCTAAAAAAAACATTCTCTATAAACGTGGTTTTAAGATTAGTTTTTAAATCTACATGTACTTCTTGTTCATAGGCAACTCCACACTTAGGCAACTCCACACTTAGGCAACTCCACACTTAGACGGCATAATATATATCTATCTAGATAATCTCTTGTATATCTATCTTCTATCTATTCTACAGAAAAAAAAATGGAGACTTATAATAAGCTACTGAACAAGAATATAACATTAATTTAAATGGTGTTTGTTGTTTGTCTGTTGTGTATGGAGAAGATGTATTGACAGAACGCTCGCCAGTGTCATAACTGGTGCGCAAAATTTCGATCCGGAAATTTTGATTTTCAAGATGCACCACGTTCTGGAAGGACATTTGTAGCTAAGACATTAATTGATGCGAACCGGCGAATAACCGGTGAGATCACAGAGAGATTAAATTTATCGAATCGAACCGTTTATGAACAATAAATTTACGCACCACGAAAAACCGACTGCGAACTTTAAAAAGTTTTAGATCCTAAATGGTCATTCGAAATGAAAAATTATATGAGAAACCAAAAGTTGATTTTCAAATACCTATTCAACGTTACCCCACTTTCCGTCACTACCGTCGACTTTCATTTTCTTTCACCATTATGGCGTTTGCTTGTCGCCATATTGAATTTTGATTACTGTCTATATTAGCATTCGCAAGATTAAGACAAATCGATAGACGTAAGAATAAAAAAAAACAGCCCACGCGTTTGGTCTATATTCTATACTAGCTTTCCCGCACGCGACTTCGTTCGCGCGGACTACTTTTTATCGCGAAAAAAACTTCCTATGTTCTTCTAGTATATTAAAAGGCAATGCAAAAGTAGATATAGCAGCAATGCTCTTGATATTTATTGACATACTTGTTATTTCGTTTCCATGGCAACCGTTTCTTCTGCGTGTAATCAACATTTTTCCAGTTTCCCGTGGAAACTTACAATTTTCCGGGATAAAAAGTATCCTATGTTTTATTCCAGGGTATAAGCTATCACCATTCCAAATTTCATCAAAATCCGTCCAGCTGTTATCGCGTGAAAGCTCCCCAAATAAAGAAACAAACAAACAGACAACGTTTCACTTTTATATATTGGTATAGTGCCACAAAGGAACAAACACACATACCTAGGCTGATAAACCCAATACTGGACCTAGGCTCAGTCGTATAAAAACTTCTTTCATATTCATAAAAAAACGAAATTTCTTTCCGATCAAAATGATCAAACTATGAGCTTATTATATATAATACTAAGCTTAATTCAATGTATGACGTAGGATAGGTAGCATTGATTTATAATACTAGCTATTTTCAATTCTTGTAGAAGTGAAGTGACCCAGTGCAGCGCGTTCAAGCACACCTCTCGATTGTCTCCTACAATCGGATAAACCTTCGATAAATGACGTCTACGTGACGTAGCGGGAGGGGCGCGGGGCGGGCTCGGTCGGTGACCGGGGTATCTGTACTGGTAGTTATTCTGTGACCGGGGCAGCGCCTCCGCCGCAACCGCACCCGTGCGTGCACCACGTCCTGGCAAAGGCGGTATTTATTCAGCTATCGGTGACAGATATTGATCATTTCGCGCCTTTTGCCACCTATCTAAACTTGGATTAGGATTTATGGCATATTGCCTTTGCCAACTTTACAGGGGATCAGCTTTCCATAAACGAAGACGACAAAAATGGGACAATCATTTGTTTAAATAACGTTTTCACCTCACAAGCTCGGAAAGATTCTGTTTGTCATTCGAAATCTGAGTGCAAAACTGCATTTTACCCGCTAGCGTGGAAAGAGTTTTTAAAATGAGAACCTTTCTATTCTATTTTTTTCTTTAGCGCCAATTCACTGAAAATACTTTATTACTAATTTATACTATATTATTATCCGATTCGATTCTACTCTATTTGACTCAACTCGACTCTATCCGTCTCTTTTAATTTTCATTTCTTTTCTACTCTATTCTACTCTGTTCTAGTGTGTTCTAGTGTGTTCTACTGTGTTCTACTGTGTTCTACTGTGTTCTACTCTGTTCTACTCTGTTCTACTGTGTTCTACTCTGTTCTACTCTCAGAGACTCTGTTCTACTGTGTTCTACTCTGTTCTAATCTGTTCTACTGTGTTCTACTCTGTTCTACAGCATTTTCCTCGCTGTAGTGAGGTGAAAAGTTTTGTGTTGCGCACGACAGCAAAGTTATTTGGCGTCTCGTACTTTTGAAACCCTCGCTACGCTCAGGTTTCAATACAAGTACTCTCGCCAAAAAATCACTTTGCAGCCTTGCATAACAAATAACTATTCTTCCTACCTAATACTCTTACGTAGGGACTAGGGACAGGCTAAAGAAATAGAACCCTAAATTCACTTCCCTTCTCCCAATAATTTCTGAAATGGATAGAATATTTCTGATCTGACGATAAATCAAATCGAGCGGACACTACGAGCATCTCTTCAAAGGTGAAGCTAAGCACCCAACTAAAATGGTCCAAACATGTTGAGTTATGAGGAGGGCCGTGGTCCGCAGCGCCGATGGCGGCTAAACAGGAATAGTGTCAGTGGGAAGTTGTACAATTTCCTCGTCCGCAGGAGATGATGTCACCTCGCCGGCGCTCGGCGGCCGGAGGGTCAAACGCGCCGGTTTACGTAGACATCCTGCACCGCGGGCTACTGAAATCGTTGGAATTTGGGTATGCAGAGGAATCTGTAGCAAGATGCTCTCGGTTTGGTAGTAAATAATAATAATAATCGTTTGTTGTTTCCAAAAACTTGCTTACATTAAATTTGACCTATTGTAGATAATATTATTGTATTATTGTTATTGTAGATATGTATTATTGTAGATATGTTTGGTAGATAATAATAATCGTTTATTGTTTCCAAAAACTTGCTTACATTAAATTTGACCTATTGTAGATAATATTATTGTATTATTGTTATTGTAGATATGTATTATTGTAGATATGTTTGGTAGATAATAATAATCGTTTATTGTTTCCAAAAACTTGCTTACATTAATTTTGACTTATTGTAGATAATATTATTGTAGATATGTTTGGTAGATAATAATAATAATAATTGTTTGTTGTTTCCAAAAACTTGCTTACATTAAATTTGACTTATTGTAGATAATATTTTTGTATTATTGTTATTGTAGATATGTTTGGTAGATAATAATAATAATAATTGTTTGTTGTTTCCAAAAACTTGCTTACATTAAATTTGACTTATTGTAGATAATATTATTGTATTATTGTTAATGTAGATATGTTTTGTAGATAATAATAATAATAATTGTTTGTTGTTTTCAAAAGTTGCTTACATTAAATTTGACTTATTGTAGATAATATTATTGTATTATTGTTATTGTAGATATGTATTATTGTAGATATGTTTTGTAGATAATAATAATAATAATTGTTTGTTGTTTTCAAAAACTTGCTTACATTAAATTTGACTTATTGTAGATAATATTATTGTATTATTGTTATTGTAGATATGTTTGGTAGATAATAATAATAATAATCGTTTATTGTTTCCAAAAACTTGCTTACATTAAATTTGACATATTGTATAACAATACATGCTAATTTTAACTTAAAATAAACATCCATACCAATATATAAAATTGAAACGTTGTCTGTTTGTTTGTTTGTTTATTTGGGGAGCTTTCACGCGATAACGGCTGGAAGGATTTTGATGAAACTTGGAATATAGATACCCTGGAATAAAACATGGGATACTTTTTTTCCCGGAAAATTGTAAGTTTTCACGGGAAAACTGGAAAAAATACTAGTGTTAGTAAATTAATATTTAAAAAAACTGCTTTTTATTATTATTGCTGATTATTCGCTGTAAGAAACGGTTGCCATGGAAACGAAATAACAAGTATGAAAAAAAAACATCAACAGTTGGTGCTATACCTACTTTTGCATTGGATTTTAATATCCTAGAAGAACATAGGATGTTTTTTTTTCGCGATAAACTGTAGTCCGCGCAGACGATGTCGCGGGCGGGAAAACTAGTTTGGTATAAAAATCAATAAAGTCCATGGGCTTTGGTTTGCGTAGACCTTACTAAATAGAAATAAAAAAATAAAAATAAAACTAGCAAACGTTGCTCGATATACTATCTTATCTATTGTAATATTGCAACAAATGTAGGTAATGTAGGAATACATTCTTGATTGAGCTCTTTTTAGCCGACTGAGCCGAGGGGAGGGTATTGTGTTTATCTTATGTATTTTTTTAATTTTGTTCTATGTGCATTAGATATCAAACGCATGATTTTGATGATACTTACGTCAATCGATTTGTCTTAATCTTTCGAGTATATAACAAAGACGACAGTCAAAATTCAATATGGCGTCAACCAGACACCATATAGAGACAAAAGAAATAGGTATCTGAAAATCATCTTTAGGTTTCTCTTATCATTTTTCATTTCGAATGACCATTGAGGATCTATAACTATTTTAAGTTGGTTAGCAACTATTCTCAGTCGGTTTTTTGTATGTCCTTAAATTTTCTTGTTCACTGAGGTATTAACATAGATTTTCGTTATTCTAGAAAATAATAATACGTACATATACTCAAAGCAATGGTAGTCTATGTAACACAAATGGTAAACAACGATTAGATTAGATTATGAATCTCTTTAAAACAGTGAGTGTTAGGTAGGTAAGTGATCTTCAAACCTTTTAATTTATCCTCTATAACAATCCTCTCGTATGACTTTTATTTTTTTGCCTTTTCTTAGTTTTGTGAATTACCCTGCACGTGTCAGCCGGATAGCTAATAGGGAAGTGCTCAAAATTTGAATTGCAAGATTCCAGGATATACAGATATACATAGATATATACGTACAAGTGAAGCTATTAAAAAATGTAGGGCATAAAAATCTAGATACGTACTGACTTTTTTTTTAATGGCTTATTTATTTTTGACTATTCCAAATCGTAAAGCATTCATTCTAACAACAAACATGTTACCTGCTGATACTAGCACTGCTCTACTTTTACAAGCACTAAAATCTAATCGATCGAGCGATTTGCGTGTCGGCAAGTGAGCTATTAATTATTCATCACTAATTAGCAGTTTGGTACTGAAGCGAGCGGCAGATCAAGCGCTCAGGCCGTGTCGGAAACAGGAAGACGGCAATCAACATTCCTAAAAATATCACACATTTGGTGTTCATCCGGCGAGCGGCGGCGAACGACCGCACCTCCGGTGATACTGCGACTTTAATTTTAAAGGAAGATGAGAAGATAGGATGGTGCTAGCGTCAGGAACTGTTGAAATAAACACGAAACTGCACTCAGCCACAGAATAAATAATAGTACAAGTACAGAAGGATAACTGAGTAAAGTCATTTAAATACATAACAACTCTCGCCACAACGCAATAAAGTGCAATTTAACTCGCACAGCGCTGCGAGCTTTCAATTATATTTACCTAGAAGGCGCTCACCCATTGCGTGCAGGCTAGAATGTACCGTATCACAACGCGCGAGAGCTTCCATTGCTCTGATCGTTTCAGAATCGCTTTGTCACTTTTACGCTCGGTAGGGTTGTATCAAGATATGGCTAGGTACTTGTACTAGTAATTATTCTGTGATATAATATGACTTAGATATTGTAACTGAATAAACAATTATGTAAAAATTTATTATTTTATTACTTACTAGCTGTACCCACGGCTTCGCACGCGTGGTCTTTTCTTTAGGTTCAAAGTACCATAATGTGCTATCCCAGGACCAATATACCAACATTTGAACAAAATTTCTTCAGCCGTCAAAAATACTTTATCAATTGCTCGGCTTCTAACTCACCGGATTGAGATACCAATTACACCAGATTTAAATCAAACCCAAAGCTATCTTACAATGAAAACCGCATTGCAATCGGTTTAGTAGTTTTTACTTGATGCGTGAACAAACAAACATACAGAAAAACAGAAAGAAAGACAAGAATACAAAAAAAAAAATTGGGTGTTCAATAACTTGCGCACCCAAGAGCATGTTTTTCATTTGAATTCATTTAGTAGTTTGGGTGCGATGCGCGGTCAAGATACGGACAAACAGACAGACAAAATTAAAAAGTAAAACAGTTTGGCTTCAGTATCGAATATAGAGAACCATCCAAAAAATATTTTTTATTAATTAAATATTAACATAACTTTGGACCCATATCCAAACTGTTTTACTTTTTAATTTTCAAAGTTATATAATATCAACCTCTATCCTCCACCCATAATTTTTTCGAGATGTAAAGTATCCTATGTCCTACCTCGTAGTATAAACTCAAATCATACCAAGTTTAATTTGAATTCATCCAGTAGTTCCGGCGGCGTGATGCGCGGCTAAGATACAGACTGACAGACACACAGACAAAAAAGAAAAAAACATACAGTTTAGGCTTCCTTATCGAATATAGAATAACTTAAAAAAAAACACTATATCTTTAATGTACAGAATTCGGACCCATATCCCACAGTAACCATTTATTTTTTCGGTACATAATGTTTCCATAATTTTCACCCATCCTATAAACTATGTCTGTGCCAAGTTGCATCAACATCCGTCCAAACTTTCAACGCCTATCCTGCAGGAACCCTTTAATTTTTCGGGATGAAAAGTATCCAATGTCCTACTTCGAAGTATGAACTCAAATCATACCAAATTTCATTTGAATTCATAGAGTATTTTCAGCGTGATGCACTTCCAAGGTATAGACAGACAGAAAGACAAAAATAAAAAATAAACTGTTTTGGCTTTAGTACTGAACATAGAACGGACCCCAATTTTTTATTACAAAATATCTTTAATTTACAGAATTTGGGACATTATCCCACAGGAACTCTCAATTTTTTCGGGATAAAAAAATATCCTCAATTTTACCTCATCATATAAACCATGACTGTGCCAAGTTGCAGTATCCGTCCAGTAGTTTAAGAGTGGTAAGAGTTTTTTGAATAACTTTCAACCCCTATCCTGCGGGAACCCTTTCATATTTCGGGATGAAAAGTAGCCTATGTACCTACCTCCTACCTCGTAGTATGAACTCAAATCATACCAAGTTTCATTTAAATTCATTCAGTAGTTTCGGCGTGATGCCTAGCCAAGATACAGACAGACATACAGACAGACAGACAAAAAAGAAAAAAAAAATAGTTTTGGCTTCAGTATCGAATCTAGAGTACGGTCCAAAAAAATATCAAAATATCTTCAATGTACAGAATTGGACCCGTTACAGTTTTATTATAAGTATAGATTGTTATAAATGTTGATAGTTCTATTAACTACACATCATGACATTCTTATCAGAATAGACCCAGTACCTCATTATTTGATTATATCATAATAGGTTACACATTGATGAATAAAAGGTGCCTGTCTGACTTCGATGCTTAATAATGAATGAAAAGGAAATGGCTACCTACGTAATAAAATGTCGGTATGTATACCGTCTACGGATGTATACGGTATGTATATTTTACGAGATTTGTCAGACCGAATGCGATGCAGTACCTTCTAGGTTTCTCCTTGGTATTCATAATTAAGAAAAGAATAAAATTTGACAAAAACTTTACGGTAAGTTTACGTAAGTAGGTACTCTATCGTTAAGCACACGGCGCGTGACTCATCGAGCGCACGCTTGACACTCTACTGAATGAACCACAATATTACGGCCCCGAAGTTTAGGTATAATATTTGTACTTGTTGCGAAGTGCGACCGCCCTGACTCAGCGTAGGTAGGTAGTGTGCCTGGTTGTCCATGTTTTCGAGAGCTGTAAGATTGAACCCATACCTCGTTTTGATTACCAATGATTAACACACCTGCGTTGGATTATCGCAGAACAGCAGAAAGATTTATTTTATAATAGCTGTGTCCGCGCTAGTCATTTCATTTATAAGTAGCCCACACATGCTATAATAATATTAATAAATTTATTTTATTGCAACAAAAAATTATCTCTAGATACATAGTTATGCTTTGCAAATTCAATTAAATATTTCACCGCGGTAGTTATCCCAGGACCAAAAGTACCCACAAAGTACAAAATACTATAATTTCTCAAAATTTGTTCAGTCGTCAAATACTTTTTTATCGATTGCTCGCTTCTACTCATCTGATTGAGAAACCAAGTAAACAAGATTTTAAGTCACAATCTAAGCTATCGAACAGTGAAAACTGCATCGCAATCGGCCCAGTAGTTTTTACGTAATGAGCGAACAAACATACAGACAAACAAACTAACAGACAGACAAAATAAAAAAATTAAAAACAGTAGCTTATTTTAAGTACCCTAGACCTTTTTTTTTTAAATTAGCTTCTTTGTACAGACTGTTTCGTTCTTATTGGTTTATTATATGTATATCTAGATAGTATAGGCATATACACATATGGTATAGGTATGCTATTGTATTTTATGTGTAGGTAAGGAGTTCGTTAGGTTTTCCTGCACCAAAGCAACAGAATAAATAATAGTACTACTTAATACCCAACAGTGGGACCGGTTGAAATGGGATGATGATGATAATGATGGATTTTGATAATAGTGGTATTTCGAATAAATTTTCCGACATAGCCCAAAGAATTAGCAAGCTGAAGTGGCAATGGGCTGGTCATATGTCTCGAAGAACCGACAACCGTTGGGGTAAAAGAGCTAGAGTGGAGACTGCGCTTAGGCAAACGTAGTGTTGGGCGCCCGCCAGCCAGGTGGAGTGACGACTTGCGAAAAACGGCTGGCAGGAACTGGATGAGGAGAGCCGAAGATCGGGCTCAGTGGCGTTCACTAGGAGAGGCCTACGTCCAGCAGTGGACGAAAATAAGCTGATGATAATTAATAAATTTTAGACAGCCACATGTACCTATTTAATTATTGAATGTCTGCCACCACGGCAAATACTGGTTGCGCACTAAACGAACTTAAATCAAATGTGTACACACTTAGGTAGCTTATCGCGCCATTACAATGTGTAATAGCTGTAACCGATAACATCGACCTTCCTATCGAAAAAACGCTTCAATATTTATCGAAATGTCATCGTAATAATTATTATTTACTGTCCGTTGACATTACGATTCCCGACAAGTGAGCATCTAGTAGGTACTCGCCGGCACATAATTAGATAATTTCTATTATTTATATGCGGAGCGACGCGCGTGAGCGGCATGGAAACTGCTCGGCTTCCTTCGGACGTACGGGCGCATTACGAAGAAGCGCGTCCGTACCTTCTAGCTAGAAAGGATGTGGCCACCGACTCGAATCATTTAACCCTCCGTATACGAAGTGACTAAAACTCACTTCCCGTGATCGTACGGGCGGTTTGGGGTCGGTCTCACCCCACCTAGGTGGAGTGTCATCATCAACAGCATGGCATTAGTTTATTGCTGAACATAGGTCTCTCCTAATGCGCGCCACTGAACCCGTCCTTCGGCTCTTCTCGTGTAACTGCTGCCAGCTACTTTTCGTAAATCGCCACTCAATCTGGACGGAGGGCATCCTACACTACGTTTGCATAAACTTGGTTTCCACTCAATAACTCGTCACCGGCTATCGGTTCTTCAACTAATGTGACCGGCCCATTGCCACTTCAGTTTGCTAATTTTGAGGTGGGGTGTGAAAAACCCAAATGTAAGATGACATATATATAAAACTATTACGTTCCCAATTATTTGTGAATTTTATACTAGAATTGAATATAACAATTGATAAGAAATGGATTTTTAGTAAATAAAGAATAATTTTATATATTAAATATTTTTTTTAAACAATAAAGAAAACTATGTACTTCTGGAGCTTGAAAAACATAAAATATATTTCTTTGGTACTAATATTTAATGGCACGTGTCAGTCTTACAATCGTATTATTTTAAGAAACTATAGTAGGTATATTTACTTATAAAAAAAACAGTAGAGTGTTTGACGACCATGCGAACCCTGCGCAGACGTGCAACGCATCTCGTGGCGGCCGCCCGCCGAACTGACTGGACAGCTCTGGAGATGACGGCTCCGCTCTCGGAGCATTCACGTCGCAATTCCAGCTACTGAGAAAAAAAACTCCCGCGCTTTTTTAGTTTGATAGTAACTGCGATTTTTTAGGGTCTGGGGTTTGTCATACCCCACCTCGTATACGAAGGGTTAATTCACTAAAAGTTCCTGTGTCGTGATCGCGGAGCTTTTCCTCCGCCACGTAATCCGCTTTTCATTTCCTATCATTATACGTGTCAGCGTACTAATGAGATACGAGAACGAGTCACGATTTATCGATAGAACACAATATACCTATTACAATCGCACATAGGTACCTAGGTGCGGCACTTAATATCAATTAATTTATTAGAGGATGCGAGTGTTTGCCCAGCCATTCATTCATTAATTGCTGAGACTGGTAGATAAACAAGCTGCGTAAATATTTTTACGTAGGTAGGTATTCCAATAATGTTCATTGAATCAATAAATGAGTCATTGTTTAAAATATGACCTTTCGTGATGATTAATGTCAGCTCCTTTATGTACCTACCTACTATTCTAATCTTAATTTTTTAGGCTTTTAACAAATCTACTTTTTGTAGAAATTTCCACGCGATGTTATTAATTTATCCGTGCTAATAATGAAATTGCCAGATCATTAGAAAATAAGATACGAAAGAATTATTTTGCTATGGAAAAAATAATTATTATATTAGAAAACAATAATTCAAATAAATAGTCAAATTTGTGCTTGTTTAAAACAAGTAGCGACATCTGTTGTTTGTTGAACGAACTATTCATTCATGAATCGGCTCTACCACACGATACACCGATTGATATTTTCGCAACGCAAAGTACCTATTTGCAATGGTTGGTTTTATCGTTTATTATTAGGCACTTAAATTGATTTATATGATTATTTTTATCTAACGGACAATGACAATACTTATCGATAATGTACCTGAATTATTATTTTGAAATGTACTGTATAGTTTTTGGTGTAGGTTTTTTTTCAATTCATTGTCCATTTTTATGATTATGTATTATTATTTTTTCATTTCCTTATCATAGATTTGTGAGCTACCCTGAAAGTTTCATCCGGATAGCTAATCGGGAAGTGCTCGAAATTTGAATTACAAGATTTCAGGACAGACAGAAATATTAATTATTTACTATAAACAATAACCACTATAAGAAAATAAAAGTTGCCTCATATTTTATTGTAATATTATTATTTAATAAAACATAGAGTAACAACTAAATTGAAATTAAATAGAATCTAATAATAAAACAACTAAAAGCTTATATTTACATTTGAGACATTTTCGCAATTATGAAAATTCAAAAAGTGCGCGGTAAAGATAATTACGGCGCACTTATAAAGAGGATTAAAAACTCATTACTGCCCGCTAAGAGTTTCTTATAGAAAACACCACCTTTGGGTGCACTTAAAGGCGAACCAAGTCGTCCTTTTCGAATAGATGGGATGAATAATAATTAAAATACACTACAAAACTTAGCACTCTCTTAAAATTAGAGTTTTTATTAAATTGCTTGGGTCCTACTCATCGGATTAAGATTACCAAGTACCCCAGTCTTTAAGTCAAAATCTAAACTATCGAGCAGTGAAAGCCACATCGCAATCAGTCCAGTAGTTTTTACGTGATGCGCGAACAAACAAAAGTAAGAACAAGAAAGTATAGATATATATAACAGCTCTATATATATATAATTAAATTGATAATTTAAATAAAATAAAAATATTAAGATTTCCATTTATTTTATTAATATTTTTGTACATACTACATTATATAATAATTAATAGTTTGCTATCGCTTAGAGCTAAGTTTGACAAATACCTACGTAATATTATTATACTTACTACAAGCACAGGCAATAGTGCACTTAATTATTAAATTGTTTTAAAAACAATGTTAACGCTTTAATAGTCCAATAAAAATACAAGGACTACTACTACTACTACTACTAATTGAGGAACAGAAACAGAACAACATATGTAATACAATGTAAATACAACGATACCAGGTTACCCTAGGCTCCGCACCAATGACTTTTCTAAGTTATGTGTGGTTTTCCATCGCTACGTGCTTCGGACGGCACGCTGTCGGTCCCGGCTGTTATTGATTAATAGCAGTCATTAAGCCATGTCAGAGGCCCTCGGACGGCCTGACAATCTCTGACACCAGCGGCTACTACTACCTCACACAAAAAGCAAGCAATTACTGAGAAGTAGAAGGTGTAAGCCTATATTTGTCCACTGTTGGACGTAGGCCTCTCCTAATGCACGCCACTGAGTTCGGTGTTCAGCTCTCCTCATCTATTTTCTTCCGGCCTCTTTTCACAGGTTGTCACTCCATCTAGCCACAGGGCGTCCTACACTACGCTTGCCGAAACGTGGTCTCCACTCGAGAACTCGTCTACCCCAACGGTTATCGGTTCTTCGAGAAATGTGACCAGCCCACTGCAACTTTAGTTTGTGTGAGTGTCCCACGTTTCGTCTCCGTAGGTCATGACTGGTAGGACGCACTGATTGAAGACTTTTGTCTCCAAGCACTGTGGTGAGGACGTTGACAATTCAAAAAATATCAAAATTATGTAACCATTAAATTGTGTGAAGTGAAGTAGGTATTCATTAATAACAACAAAACATGATGCAAAATGCATACCTACTTATATTATTAATTGACACAATTTGATGATTATTTTTTAAATAACTTTTTCCACCACTTATTTATGCGAGATTACCGATATATTGCAATAAAATATATAACTTGATAAGTTTTCATCTTGAATGTTCCTGTTTTAACCCTGAATAGTAAACATTCAATAAAATGTATATAGATAATATCAAAGTGCAAAAAGTGCGAGAGAAGACGCGTGATGACCAAAGTTCGTATAGTCGTAGCTCTACTGTAGTTATGTACCTACACTTATTTTGCGTACTAGATTTGTGAACATAGTAAAACTGTCATTTTACTAAAGCCTAATCTGAAGGTGACATTTTTTTGTATTCTGTTGACTTTGAGGAAATATGTGGGAAAGTTTAATGTTTTGAAAATTACACTGTTTTTGACAAGCAAGAAGTACAAAATGTCAAATGTAGTATATAACAACCTTACTTTTATAAAAAGCATATTTTTGATTCACATTAAAATGATGCAAGGTCTTATCCAAAATTACTTACATTAGGATTCAAAGTGATTACAAAATTTGATGTAGAAAATATTAAGTGTAGAGAAATTTTAGAGAATATATGTACCTACAAGAATAAAAAGTTAAGTTTAATGGATGGATCACATTTAATAGTATATTATTAATCTTACCTTATTTTTAATAATAGGATTTTATTAAATAACATGCCAGAAGTTCAAGATTTTAAGGACACTGAACTGATTTTATACATATCAAGCATAGATCTGATTAAAGGAGAAAAGATACGGCACGCTTTACTATCCGCGCAAACATAAATTGGACTAGATACAACTACAGGCAAGCACACCCACTCCGCTAAATTACCACCGTGATGCTTCATGTGCAAAAAAGATAGAGAGACATACAGATTATAGTACGAATGAGAGTCACTGCCATATACAACTGCATATTTCTCCGTACTCTAGACGGCTCATGACGAACGTCGCAATCAGAGCAATTCATTTTCGCCATTTTGGCGCTGATAGCAGTAGTGAGCGTCCACGGAACTAAAATTTTTGTACTATTATTTATTCTGTGACTAACGTCAGGAGATGAAACAATGCCATTTTATGTTCCACGGACGCTCAGTGGGGCGCTTTGAATCAGCACAAACGAACACGCACACGAACGAAACGGCACAGCAAATCTATAGATATCAGTGGTCACTGCTAACACGTGCTACACTATCGCAACTCCGATAGTGACTGTGGCCAAAGAAGGCTAATTGTGTGTGTTGCACCTAATTTTTGAGGTATAAAGAGCTGGTACCTGATCTTCCCACTTTTAATTATATCTTTGATAATCAAGTCAATAGGAGTATAACAATTCATATGTATTGGATAATGTAAAATGTACAAACACATTGTTGACTAGTAAATGCTTCATAATTTTTGGGGCAAGTACGAGTAGATCAGATGTAGAACAGTCTCACTCGGGATGTGGTGATGAGAAGATCTCCATCAAAGAATTTCGTTTCGATGATGACGTTTCCACTGGAAAAAAGAAAAAAAAAATTAAAGAGAAGAATTTTAACAAAGAGCTTAAGACTGAGAAAAGTTCAATGTTCTCAAGAAACATATCAAAATGTATGACTAGCTTTTTACACCTAAGCCTTTAACAAAGAGCCTAAGACTGAGAAGAGTTCAATGTTCTTGAAATGTATGACTAGCTTTTTACACCTAAGCCTTTAACAAAGAGCCTAAGACTGAGAAAAGTTCAATGTTCTTGAAATGTATGACTAGCTTTTTACACCTAAGCCTTTAACAAGAGCCTAAGCCTGAGAAAAGTTCAATGTTCTTGAAATGTATGACTAGCTTTTTACACCTAAGCCTTTAACAAAGAGCCTAAGACTGAGAAAAGTTCAATTTTCTTGAAATGTATGACTAGCTTTTTACACCTAAGCCTTTAACAAAGAGCCTAAGACTGAGAAAAGTTCAATGTTCTTGAAATGTATGACTAGCTTTTTACACCTAAGCCTATCCTATCTTTACCTTTTTTAGCGCGCTCTTTATTGCAAGAACTTGTTTATCGTAATCTGAGGGGCTTTAAAAATTTAAAGAGAAGAATTTTAACAAAGAGCTTAAGACTGAGAAAAGTTCAATGTTCTCAAGAAACATTTCAAAATCTATGACTAGCTTTTTACACCTAAGCCTTTAACAAAGAGCCTAAGACTGAGAAGAGTTCAATGTTCTTGAAATGTATGACTAGCTTTTTACACCTAAGCCTTTAACAAAGAGCCTAAGACTGAGAAAAGTTCAATGTTCTTGAAATGTATGACTAGCTTTTTACACCTAAGCCTATCCTATCTTTACCTTTTTTAGCGCGCTCTTTATTGCAAGAACTTGTTTATCGTAATCAGAGGGGCTTTAAAAAAAATAATTAAATAAAAATATGTAGCTTACTTCCGCCAAAACTGTAAGTCAGACAAAAGATAAATGGTAAAATTAAATTATAACACAAGTAAAACCCCACGCTAAACAAACCCTACCCAAATTGAACTATTGTAAAATATAAATGAAATGAAAGCTAAGGCCTGGAGGCCAGATAAAACACTTATATATTTATATACATATAATATATATATATACACAATAAAAAACTCCACGCTAAACAAACCCTACCCAAATTCAACTATCGTAACACTTATATATTTATACATATAATATATATACACAATAAAAAACATATACCTCGATACAAATACCAAACGTCTGACATCAATACGACATGTGTTTAGCATCTGCACGAGGCATCTTCGGGTGATGTTGACTCGTCAGTCCAGCATTCGAAGAGTCAACATCACAAAGTATATATTTATATATATATTATATGTACATAAATATATAAGGCCTCTAGGCCTTAGCTTTCATTTCATTTATATTTTACAACTAGCTGTACCCGCGGCTTCACACGCGTGTTCTTTTCTTTAGGTTCAAAGTACCATAATGTGCTATTCCAGGACCAATATAGCAACAATTGAACAAAATTTCTTCAGCCGTCAAAAATACTTTATCAATTGGTCAGCTTCTAACTCACCGGATTGAGATACCAATTACACTAGATTTAAATCAAACCCTAAGCTATCTAACAATGAAAACCGCATTGCAATTGGCCCAGTAGTTTTAACGTGATGCGTAAACAAACAAACATACATACAAACAGAAAGAAAGACACGATTAACAAAAAAAATTATTGTTCAATACCTTTTTTAAGCACCCAAGAGTATTTTTTCATTTGAATTCATTTAGTAGTTTGGGTGCGATGCGCGGTCAAGATACGGACAAACAGACAGACAAAATTAAAAAGTAAAACAGTTTGGCTTCAGTATCGAATATAGAGAACCATCCAAAAAATATTTTTTATTACTTAAATATTAACATTACTTAGGACCCATATCCCGCAGAAACCCTTTACTTTTTCGGGATTAAACGTGTCCTCAATTTTAACCCATCATATAACTTAAGACAGTGCCAGGTTGCATCAAAACCCGTCCGTTATTTTTCCGTTTTTTGTCCGTTGTTTTCTTGAATTCCTCGAGTAGTTCCGGCGGCGTGATGCGCGGCTAAGATACAGACTGACAGACATACAGACAAAAATTAAAAAATATACAGTTTAGGCTTCGTAATCGAATATAGAGTAACTTAAAAAAAAAGAACTTTAATGTACAGAATTTGGACCCATATCCCACAGGAACCCTTTATTTTTCGGGACAAAATGTATCCATAATTTTCACCTATCTGATAAACTATGTCTGTGCCAAGTTGCATCATCATCCGTCCAATAATTTCAGCGTGCTAAGTATTCTTTTAAATAATTTTCCACCCCTATCCTACCTCGAGGTATGAACTCAAATCATACCAAATTTCATTTGAATTCATTGAGCATTTTCGGCGTAATGCACTTCCAAGGTACAGACAGACAGACGGACAGACAGACAGAAAGACAAAAATTAAAAAAATACAGTTTTGGCTTTAGTATTGAATATAGAATGGCCCCCATTATTGAAAATAGAGAGGCTTCCAAAAAAATTATAAAATATCTTTAATTTACAGAATTTGGGACATTATCCCGCAGGAACTCTTTATTTTTTCAGGATAAAAGTATTCCCAATTTTAACCCATCATATAAACTATGACTGCGCTAAGTTGCATCAAAATCCGTGCCGTAGTTTCAGAGTGGTAAGTGTTTTATGAAATAACTTTCAACCCCAATCCTGCGGGAACCCTTTCATTTTTCGGGATGAAAAGTAGCCTATGTCCTACCTCGTAGTATGAACTCAAATCATACCAAGTTTCATTTAAATTCATTCAGTAGTTTCGGCGTGATGCCTAGCCAAGATACAGACAGACAAAAATGAAAAAAAAACACAGTTTTGGCTTCAGTATCGAATCTAGAGTAAGGTCCAAAAAAAAATTCTAAATATCTTCAATGTACAGAATTGGACCCGTTACAGTTTTATTATAAGTATATAGATAGTTCAATTTGGGTAGGGTTTGTTTAGCGTGGAGTTTTACTTTTGTTATAATTTAATTTTACCATTTATTATTTGTCTGACTTACAGTTTTGGCGGAAGTAAGCTACATATTTTTATTTTGTTCATTTTAAATATGGATTTCTGCAAAGTAAGGCCTGAATCTATCAACTATATCTGAGGGGGGTTTGTCATATGAGGTAGTGCTGGCGTCAGAGTTTTTCAGGCTGCCTGAAGGCCCCTGAACGACTGCTATTAATCAATAACAATATTAATCTTAGGGTACATTGTGAGGTCAATGTATGAACTATGAAAATTTATATCGAATGAATTTGATTCCATATCTACGGGTATGTAGTATTTAAACAGATTAATGAATCTATTTTAGATGCATTGTTTTACAAAACAATAAAGGAACTCGTTTTAGAAAAAAAAACTATCTTAATTGTTATCGCTGATGTGGGGAGTAAGACTGCTAGGCTAAAATGGGAGTGGGCGGGACATGTGAGCCGAATGCACCCAGATCGCTGGGCAAGAGTTGCCACGCCATGGGTGCCTGATCAGGGGCGTCGTCGCCGAGTCAGACCCAGAAAGCGATGGCGTGATGACCTCGATGCCTTCCAGGAGGGATGGTCAGAGATTGCAGGGGATCGGGATGTCTGGAAGGAAATGGGGGAGACCTTTGCCCAGCAGTGGGACAACATAGGTTAAAAAATAAAATAAAAAATATTGTTATAAGAATCTTAACTGGCGTTTATTTGCGCTAAAACTATGACAAATTAAAAAAAATGCTCTTTTTCATAAACAAAAAAGCTTTCTTAATAAAAAACATATGCGCGTAGATTATATTCTATTCAAACGATTGACTCTAAGAACATAAGATTTCACTAAATATCTATTTTGCGAAAATTGCGTCAAAGTAACTCTTGAACAATCAAAATAATATTTGCATCTAAAATCACTTTATTGGGTTATAATTTTTTTATTGGTGCTTTTTTCAAGGGTTTGCCAATTGCACCAATTGCATTGTTGCAGTTCGGTTTAAAAATAATTTTAAACCGAAGTGCAATAATGCAATTGGTAAGAGTATATATATGAACACACGCTAGTTGTCCATGAAAATAAAATGATGTACATACTTGAGAACATTGGCAGGCATCATTTGAGATTCAGGCGCGGATTCGATGACCGACTGCCAAGTGTTGGTGGAGTTGGCGATCACATAACCAAACTCAAAGAACCACTCCTCCAAGCAGCGCCCTTTGAAAAGTACTTTCTGGAACAAATAATACAACTTCATTTTATGAAAGTATAATTTAAAAAAAAAAAAAAATTAAATGAAAAGCTTTTACGGGTTCTTTTTTTTGTTGCTTTGTAATTTTTAAGGTTTTTTTTCCTTTTTTTTTTTTTACTTTTTCATTTTAGTATTGTTTTTGTCATTGGTTTGTGAGCTACCCTGAAAGTTTCAGCCGGATTTCTAATCGGAAGGTGCTCGAAATTTGAATTGCAAGATTTCAGGACAGGCAAAATACATAGATACATACATACATAGATAGGTACAAGTGAAGTTAAATAAAAGCTTTTAATATAGTAAAACAACTGTTTTTTTTTTCTAACCTATACTGTCCCACTGCTGGGCAAAGGTCTCCCCCATATCCTTTCAAGATTATCTTTCCTGAGCCGCCTCGTACCAGCCCTCTTGGTAGGCGTCTAGGTCATCTCGCCACGTCTTTCTGGGCCGGCCTCGGCGGCGTCGTCCATCTTCAGGCGTCCACTGTGTCATGACCTTTGCCCACCGGTCGGGATGCATACGGCTAAGATGACCCGCCCAATCCCATTTGAGCTTGGCAGCCTTGTAGCCTACGTCCGTAATGCCTGTCCTGGAGCGTAGCATGTTCCGAACTCTATCAGATCTTTTCACACCTAGAACGCTACTCTCCATCGCTCTCTGGCAAACCCCGAGTCTAGACTTTTGTGATTCGGTCAGAGACCAGGTCTAAGCACCGTAGGTTAGGATAGGCAAGATACACGTGTCGATGAGTTTGCTCTTCAGTGAAAGTGGAAGGTTGCTCTTCATTAGCGACTTCATGGACCAGTAGCTCCTCCAGGCGTTTTCGATGCGGCGATCGATTTCTTTATCTTGCCGGTTGCTGAAGGAAAACTATCTGGCCCAAGTAGATGTATTCATCGACATAATGTATTACTTGCCCATCTACCTCAACCCTATGTTTCATGCTATTGGTCATCAGTTGAGTTTTGTACCGATTCATCACGAGTCCTACATCAAGGCTTGCCAAGCTCAACTGTTGGAGCATCTGTTGAAGTTCAAGGCCGGTTGGGGCAAAAAGGACAATGTCGTCGGCAAAGCGGAGGTTTGTTATCCTCTTATTGCTGACTTCAATGCCTTTTGATTCCTATGAGGCTGCCAATTTTCGGAATATTTCCTCAAGGGTACTCGTAAATAGCTTGGGAGAGAGCGGATCACCCTGTTTAACACCTTTTAGTATTTTAAATGAGGGTCCTGCGGAATTAAGTTTTATGTTTGCAGAGCTGTTTTTATAGATGTTTTTTATAAGATCTATGTAGGATGTTTCGACCGTTTTGGCTTTAACGATGTTTGTTAAAGCCAAAACTGTTTTTTTGTTGTCCGTCTGTCTAGCTGCCCATCTGTCTGTCTCTATCTTGGCAGCGCATCACGCCGAAAATACTCAAAGGATTCAAATTAAATTTGACATTATTTGAGTTCATACTTTGAGGTAGGACATTGGATACTTTTCATTCCGAAAAATGAAAGGGTTCCTGCAGGATAGGGGTGGAAAATTATTTAAAAGAACACGTAGCACGCTGTAATTATTGGACGGATGTTGATGCAACTTGGCACAGACATAGTTTATAAAATATAGATCAGTAAGGATCTTAGCACTGAATGTAACAGAATGATCTGAATTATACCCTCCAGCCGAGAGGTTCGATCGCGTAGTTCAATCAAGGGAACCACGAGGATTTTTAGGTCCCATAAGGACTAGGAGGTTCGATTCTATAATCAAAATGTGAAGAGTTTACTATTTAATGACCAAACGGTTTGATCAAGCAAACCACGAGGATTTTTAGGTCGATAAGGTTCGATTCAATGATCAAACTGTGCAGATTTTGTTATTTTATGTCAACACTGTTCTATTAAGCAAACTACGAGGAATCTATACTTATAATATAGCAATAAAAACGAAAAAAGTAGGTGGGGCTGTGCCGGGGTGTATGGCCGTGTGTTTATCGTGAAACATCTACGCCACATACAAATCGCGAGTTATACAGAATTGTCTATTCTTACACATTCCCAACGATCTCCATCCATCCCCACCTATCCCCCATTACCACATATTATGGTTTACACACACCCATATTTGGTTCACATAGGTCAGATTCTGCTTTAGTGAGAATAAATATTAGGCTGTTATTTTTCTGACAATAATGGAATTCCTTCTGTGTACGTCAGATTCCTTTTTATTATTTTTTGGGTGACAGCTGTCAAACTTAAAAGGGCTATAACTCTAAAACTACTGATCCTAGACTAGTAGTTTCTTTACAGGGGTCTAATTCTCTAATTTTAAGACGCCTATTCCACGCCGCCTGTGTGGAATAGGCGTGGAATTGGTGTGAGTGGTCATACAGAATCCAGGCCCTGAACTGATAGATCTCATGCTATATGTTCAAGGAAAAAATTTTGTTTTAGAGTGAAGTATGATGATGATAAAATGTATCCTGTGTGTTATTCCAGGGTATGAACTATTACCATTCCAAATTTCATCAAAATCCGTTCAGCTGTTTGAGAGTGAAGTGAGATGATGCTGATGAGGATGATGATGAAAAGTATTCCATGTTTTATTACAGGGTATAAGCTATCTCCATCCCAAATTTCATCATAATCCGTCCAGCCGTTATCGAGTTCTCCCCAAACAAACAAACAGACAATGTTTTACTTTTATATATTGGTATGGATTGTGATTGTGGTATGGATCAAAATCCGCCCAGCTCTAACTAAACTAAACTCCCCAAAGAAACAAACCAACAAAAAAACAAACAGACAATTTTTCACTTTTATATATTGGTATGGATTGTGCATGTAAACATCTGGAGGTAAATGTCAGATACATAAAAGAGGTTATACTACATAAATATTGATTTAATCATCGACATACAAGGAATTGCAAAACCTCATCATTCAAACCACTAGGACCTAACAATCCTCGTGGTTTGCTTGATCACACAGAGAATTACAAATCCTCGTAGTTAGATTGATCGAACAATGAGGAAATACAAATCCTCTTAGTTAGATTGATCGAACAACGAGGAAATACAAATCCTCATGGTTTGCTTGATCAAACTATGTGATCGAAACTCAAGGCCGGAGGGGAATTTTACCTGTTCCAATCTGAATCTCTCCATGGACTCTACAGAGCTGAAGTTCATTTCACGTGACACCACTCGACATTTGAGGATACGCTTCGGGACTCTGGCTTCGTGTTCCACTTCAGGGCTGGACAAGTCTTCATTGTGCTGCCAGAGGATTTTACCTGTCAAATAGGATATCAAAATTATCTTTATTATCATTTTCTGAAGGATTCTGTACTTCTATGAGAACATCCTTAGATGTTACTTTTATTTGATAGCATACAAATTGCGTAATATTATGAATTATGAATATTATTAAATGTTATGTCTTTAGGTACATGATTATCGGGTGGCACTATTTCTAACATTGCGCAGTACTGAGCACATACGTGCGTGGCAAGCAACTGGTTAGAGAAATTGTAAATTGTTATCTCTGATATAGAAATTAAACATATTGCAATATCACAGATGCAAGTGTAAAAATTATGTTCACTTTATTTATTGTTTACCTAGTTTATTGTAATAAGAAGAGAAGTTATAGTTACCTGAGTCTGCATCTCGCAAATTCATCCAATTTCTGTAAAATATGCTAGTCAAGAAAGTAATTTGATTAACAATATTATCATGTTCACTATCTACCCTGTTACTTTGATAAACTCAAAATCTTCACTTTTAGGCAACCTAAACTCGGCAGGATCGCCAACCTACTCATCGCTAGCCATTAACGAAACTGTTACTATCACAATGTTGGGCGCTGCAGAAGCCAAGCCTAACAGCTGCTAATACACCACCTGGTACTTCTAAAACTTATAATTACAACTATGGTGTACAAGTTGACTTATTTATTAGGTAGCTAGGCCGACCATCCCAGAGATACAGGGCTAGAAGGACTCATATTAGATAGGGCAAAATTTATGAAAAGGATACACTTGAAAGCCTTGTAAAATAGTTTCCACTCGATCTTGCTTCACTTCTTCTGCAGGCAATACCTCCGTCATTTTAGTTAAAACGTATGTGCTATGCTATATCTTCCAGGAAGTTAAAATAAAGACTTAGTTTGGTAATTTAGTATAGTACAAATTGAAAAATAAATAAAATAATCGAAAATGCAACAACACAAACCAAAATCCACAGTATTTAGAAGCAAATCAATCAATAAAAAAAAATGAATGATAGTTTGTGACACTGACAATTGACAAATCATATGACAATGACATAATTTTAAAGTTAGCAAACTAGGGCTGTGTTCACTTTATGTTAAAAACAATGGTAGTTATGCTCTTAAGACCTTTAGCTAGAGCCTCAGACCGGCCATATTCGGCTGGTTTTTTTGTGCAGTTGGCCTCATCCTGCCACATGTGGCCGCTGCCGTGGTGCTACCCTCTATTTCAGATGGTTCCCTGAAATGTATGGGATTGTTTTGGACGTCAAACGTCCATCCTTACGTTGTCCGCGTCCCAAGCAGCCCCAAATGCATGAATACCGCGGGTTAGAGCTGTTTAGCGTACTGTAAGTGCGATACGGCCAAGGAAGTTATATGTACTTACGTATACCTGGAACGGTATCGATTATTTGACCTTGAAAACGATTTAATAATTTAAAAAGACAAGGACGTGAGTGGAATCCCTTGTTGTCTCTTTCTTAGTTATAGCATATGTGTAATAGCATAATCATAATAGTGAGTCAACTCGGCCGCAACTGAGCAACGATGAGGTGCGGTGTGAAGGAGAGTGGAGTCCCCCTCCACCCCGCGCGCCTGCACTGCGTACTGGCGAGCGTCTATTGCAAATCAGTACAGCGTACTAAGGGTGTCAGGTACACGAAATCACTCGCATGTGTTTGCCATGATGGTGCCAGTGACTGACTTGACTTGATGGCAGTTGGCTATTCGCTTTTTATCACCTCATTGTTTGTTGACGCCATCTATTGGGTCATTTTGTTAACGTTTCTTGTTTTAAACGGCTATCGGAAAATCCCCCATTACCATTAGCCCCTGAAACCTGTGGTGTGCCGTATCCAAGGAAGTTATATGTACTAACGTACAACTGGAACGATATCTCTCATATAAAAAAGTGATCTCATTGAAAAAGTAATTTAAAAAGAAAATGCGTGAAAAAGAAGTATACGGAGGATCGGAAGTATCTCTCTCGTAAAAAGTTTCAGAGTTTTCGCACAGATTGAAATAAACTTGAAAATAATCATCACGAAGACAGCTGTACTAAAGAGGTCACCTATTTAATTCATTTACATAGTACATCCTCTTTGGTACCTGATGAGATTTTAAATACTATTCTGGAAATTAAAAAAGTTCTTGTTCATTTTGTTTTTCGAAGTATTTGCTGTTTGCACCTGAGATTGGCACTATAACCATATGTGTAATAAATCCTAATAGTGAGTCAACTCCTTTGTCGCGGCACAAAATGCCGACAAGCGACGTAGCATTTATATACTCTTTGCAAGTTCCAAACAGTTTATTTTTTTATTTGCTTTCAAGAGGGGCAATAAACAAATCGATAAATGATAATGAATGACATTTGACTATTAACATAACTAGATGGCGTTACTGTGAACCGCTAGATTGTTTGCAAAAAAGTTTGTACGCGCGAGGTCTGCAGCTCACAGAGCCACTAGTTATGTAAGTACTCGTGGTAGTAGTAGTAGTAGTAGTACCTACCTTCTAGAAGTTTAAATATATAATCATACCTATAGAAAGTTCATTTCTGTTTAACTGGGTTCTCCTGCAGCGGGAAATGCAATATTTTTACAGGGTTCTTGCTCATGTAGCTGGTTCTACTACCTAACTAATATTAGTGATATTACTTTTGCCACACTTGGATATTATTCTTTACATTAGCTATCTCATTTAAGAAAAAAAATGAATTTCCCGCTGCACACGGGCCCAACACCCTTAGTGAATAGTACCTATCTAGGTAGGTACACAAATAAATATAAGACCGAGGGATCTCGACTAGGGAAAAATCAATCAGTAAAATAAGCTAAGTACATTAGTAAGCAAAGATTTTATTCGATATACGTAGGTACCTACCTAGTTTTCAATAAAATAGGTACAACATATCGATTCTTTTTCGGATCCTGATATTTTAAATGCAAAACTTTAGATGTTTCTTTGTTATGCAATCACAGTGAATCGAGCGAAGCCACGGGGTGTAGCTAGTAGGTATAGAATAATATATTATGAGGAATACAAATTTTTATATAGGTAGTATTATATAATTTTGTAAAAATGATATTCAGTTTCTTTCTTCTTGTCAATAGTTGGCTTCGTATTATTGGCCATGTAATATTGGTCGTACAAAATCGTTACGGGCTGATATTTACTCATCCAGTTGTACTCGTATTATTGGCTGCGTAATACTGGCCATACATTATCAACCTGGACTGATTTTGTTCGCGCAAAAATATACGGCCAGTAATAGCCATCCAATTATTTTGAATCCATGTTTACGTAATATCACGCCTTGTAGAATTGTCTGTACGAAATTGGTCGTACATTATTTTGGACTTGTATTATCGTCTCCCGTTGTTCATTTGGTTTGGGAATGTTTTCTCTGTCTACGTTTGGGAAAGATGGTTATGTAAAAAGTTGCAAATATGCAAAAATGGCAAAAGTGTTGAAAATGTTCAAAGTGTACGTCTTGTTAAAAATTTACGTTTAGAAACTGCCCACAACGCCATCTCATCATCTCGAACGCAGGGATAGTTAGCATCACAGACCTACAGGCCAATTGCGCTATTTCTCAACGTATTTACCGTTGGAACGAAACGTTTTTGGTTGTGGTTTGGATTTGGTTCAGCCGATGTAAAAAATGGTATCGCGCTATTTTCACTGAACGACAAAATCGTTTATGTTATGCAAACGTTACCAAAGGAAAACCAAACTCAAAACGTTTAGGGATTGCCATTAGTACTATAAAATACTACGTACTACTTTTGCAATCGATGATCGATTGCAAAAGTTACTACGGTGCATCACTATTTAAAGATGTCAATTGTCATTGTCAAGTATTTCAACAATATTTTCGGAAGTTGTTTACTCGGAAGAAGAAAGAAAACAAATATAGTTTTTACCTATCTTTCTGTGCTTTGTTTCATAGTTGGAAGTGCTATTTGAAGGAATCAAATAAAACAAGTAGGTAAGTATTGTTTAGTTGTATAATTAAATAATCAACGTTGTTAATGCAGCTACAGCTAGCTAAGTTCTATGATTTGTATATTTGTAGATAATATGGACGGAGGGCGCCATACTTCAACAGTAAGACAGCTGCAACTTTTAGTCGAGTTTGCCGAGGCCAATAGGGATTTGGCCCTCGGTAGACTACGCTCAAAAGAGGCGCGGGCGCTTTCGACGCGCCTCTGGCTTGAATGCGCTAACAACTTAAATAGCGAGGGCCCAGCAAGGCTTCCCAAAGAATGGACTAAAGTAAGTACCTACCTACGTGTGTTGAAATGTACTCATCTCTCAATCTCATCTCATGCACAGAGAGTAGGGAATTGTTTATTCAAAACTGAAAATGAATCTTTTGAACAGCTTAGCTTGTAACATATAAACATACATGTATACTCAGCAGTTTTATTTTATTTAAGGAGGCAATTAAACAATTATTTTGCAGGTTTGGAATGACTTGAAGAGTAGGGTAAGGTCTAAATTGACTAGTCTTACCCTCTCACAGCGTGGCACAGGAGGTGGGCCACTTGTAAATGTTTCCCTCTCTGCATTGGAGGAGAGGGTAGCTAACATTATTGGGCGGGACATAGGGCCCATTCCAAATGTTGCCCAGGATCCGTTTTTACACTCATTACTATTTTAAATTTACAATATTTATTTCGTTTGCACTAACTAACCTTGCTCACTTTCTCATTTAGTGGGAACACTTTTTATTTGCTTGTTATATTGTTTTGTTTATGCTTGGCTATGCTTACTAACAGGCATTACCTGAGGAAAATGAAGTTGTGGTGGTGGAGTTGCTGACTGATAACCAGCATGAGTAAGTTTGTCAAACTAAATGCATTTTTGAAACAAAAAACATTGTTGTGTGTTTTGTATGGTGAGATGTTTTTATTTATGATCGTGGAGGGAGTGTCTAGTGGGGATGCAAGGGGTTTCAATCCTCTTTGAAGATTATTTCACCCAATTCCTGGATGAACACAACTAGTGAATTTTCTTTCCTTCATTTATCTCTTCCGTAAGTGCTGTAATTTTGTTAATACATATTATGAATGTTTCAGATCAAATGAAATTGATGAGCAGCAGATGCCTGGTAGTAGACTGTCTGTAACACCACAGCCATCATCGCCGCCGCCATCACAGTTTCCCCAGCTGCCATCGCTGCCGCCCCAGCCGGCATCACAGTCGTCCACGCCGCGTCGCCGGCGGCAGAGACAGCAACAGAGGCCTCGCCAATTGACTGACAGGGTGGCTCTTCACACACAAGCTCAAAGTAAGTTGCAGAATATAAAGTAATAATTATGCTTGTTGTTCACTTAAATAGACGACTAGTCAGAACATAATATAAGGGATACTCAATACTCCCTTATTCCTCACTAATAATATTTATAATGCAAAAGTGATTCTTCTGTTTCTTTTTCTCACATGTTTTATTAAACAGTACCGGGTTTGGTCCTAGGCTCCACCAATGACTTTTCGAAGTAATGTGCGGTTTTCCATCGCTCCGTGCTTCGGAGGGCACGTTAAACTTTCGGTCCTGACTGTTATTGATTAATAGCAGTCGTTAAGCCATATCAGAGGCCCTCGGGCGGACTGACAAACTCTGACACCAGAGGCCAGCACTAACTACCTCATAATATAAACAAACATGTTATATTTTGCCAACAGCAAGTCGTGCTGTGCTTGAAGAGAGCCGTGCTGTCATGATGCGCAACATGACAACATGCTTGCCCAGTCATCTCTCAGACAAGCTGAAGCCGCAAAAGCTCAGGCTGAGGCGGCTGTAATAGCAGCAGAAGCCAGCAGACTGCAGGCCCAAACAATGGCAAAGTTTTGCGAGTCAGTCAACAGTTTGGTGCCTGCAGTTCAGCTATTATTGCGTAGACACGCAAGCAGGGGGGCACAAAGGGTAAGACTTTTGTGTTTATTTAAGTAAGAGTTTCGTTTTTGTAAGAGAGATATCTTCCTACAAAAAACATTTTAACAATTATTTTGTTTCAGGTATCGTTGTCCGAAGAAAACAATTAAAAGTACCAAATGTCCACCTCAGGGCTCAAAATATATCCACAAATTTCAACAAGATCGGTTCAGCTGTTTAATCGTGAAAACGTAACAAAAATTACTTTCAGTTTTATAATATAAGTATGTCAGTCTATAATTGTTAGTGTATAATATAAGTATAGATTAAAAGGATGGTAATATAGTTTTTAGTATTAGGTATTTATAATAATTCAGACTGTTATTTAAGTTTTAAAGTTGTTTTAATTTTCATAGTCCTTAGTATTATTAGATAAAAAGTAATAATAATTATTATTGTTTTTCACTGTGTTTTAAAGTTGTTTTAATTTTCATAGTCCTTAGTATTATTAGATAAAAAGTAATAATAATTATTATTGTTTTTCACTGTGTTTTAAAGTTGTTTTAATTTTCATAGTCCTTAGTATTATTAGATAAAAAGTAATAATAATTATTATTGTTTTTCACTGTGTTTAATATTTCTTATCTTTATCTGCCTTGTGGGCTGTGATTTAACTTTTATACAACATTATTTGTATAAAAGTCCTGTTATTAAAATTGTTATTTTGATTTGTTACATGATACACATTAGTTTTAAGTGTAAAACAACAATTTAGTTGTTTTCAAATTTATTGGATCATAATCAAATAAAATTGTAATTACAAAGCATAGTGTCCACTAAGTCCCCCTAAAATAAAATCAGTCAAATGCGAGTCAAGGAAAAATGACTCCCTATGTTTTACATTTCTGCATTGTTATATTATTAAAAATTACAATACCTCCTATCTACCTATCAAGAGGTAACCATGACCGCCGTTATGTGGTAACTAAAAAAGATCGGCTAAGGGTTAACTAATATAGTTACGCTTATCACCGACTGACTGACTGAATGAATGAATGACTAACGCTATGACGCCAAGACAAGTCAGCACCTAGTAATACATTAATTAATTCGCATTTATAATCATAGATGTAATTAAAAGTGGAAAAATTATGCACCAGAACCACGGGCGTGGGCCGCATAAATTAGGTGCAACGCACACAATTGGCCTTCTTTGGCCGATCTTACTCCGATTGTAAGGAGTGGCGTTTGTGTAACTTGTGACTCATTCACGCTACAATCTGCGAGTGTCTCTCTATCTTTGTTGATGCACATGAAGCACAACGGTGGGAATTTATCTGTTTGGGTGTGTTTGCCCATAGTTGTATGTAGTCAAGTTTTTGTTTACATGATATTAAAGAGTGCTGTATCTTCCTCCTTTGTCTAGACCTATGCAATTTAAACACATAGTTATGCAGGTTGAATATTTCTTTGGCGCCAAAGTTGGCGCACGAGTGCATCGCGGCGTTCGCGGCCGGCACTAAGATCAAGCGCGCGGGCTGCGCGGCCCGCAGCGTCCTCGCGCGGTGCTCGGAAAAATGCGCGCTCGGTGAGCTGGCGCTCACGGCGGAGCTGCTCGTCCGAGAGGGGTTCATATTCGACGCCGGCAGCATGCGCGATGTTGTGGAGAACGCAGCAGGCATTCGTGATTCTAGCTGCTGTCGCCGGCGCATAATGCAGCCTTCGGTCAGCCAGAAGACACCTATCAATAAAATCTATAATTTATATCATGATAAGGAGGTATTAGTTAATAATACCCAATACAATCATCATCAGTTTACTTTGCAAATTTTTGTAAATAAAGGTATTTTTTAACTAAATACATGTTTTTTTTGGGTTTTTGCACATAATATCATCCAAGCAAGATGATCATTTGAAAACTCAGGATTGTAAGAGCAGGATGCTTGCTTTGTTTATATCTAGCCTTTATAGCTTTTAGGGCCAAGTAACATTTGAAATATCTACCTGAACCGAGCCTTAAGCACTCCTATGCAACGTTCTACTACAGAACGTGCAGACACTTGAAGGTCTGTATAGTAGGCCTCTGGGGACCCTGGCTCAGCATTTAATATTGGAGTCATCATAGTTGCTCTTAGGGGATATCCTGAATCTCCTGCAACAGTACAATAAGGTAGATAAATATAGTTTATAGGTTAAAATATTAATCAAACTACATTATGAAAAAAGCAATTACCTAAGATGTAAATGTCTTCTTGGTTCTCCTCGAAGAGCTTCTCAATATACCCCTTCAATGGGTTGCCCTCCCAGACCTTGCTATCGTGCATGGACCCGGGATAACTTGAGTCCACTGCCATGATATTTAAATCTGCATCGCACATCTAAAAAATAAAAACAAAGTAGATTTAACAATTATCTACATACATAGTCACTTAGATTGCATTCATATTATATTCAATATTGATGGAATTGTGATTAATACTTACTATTAAAACATTCAGAGAATGATAGCCCTTTCTGTTTATGTAGCGCTCCTCGTGTTCTTCTGGCTTTACGATGGCTTGCGTTGATGGAACCCATGTTGGGTTCCATCAACGCAACTCAGAATCCCCGGCATCCTTGTAGTTCTGTAGAAACTGAAATAAGAATTAGGAGGGAAATAAGACACGCCCAATGAAGATAACTAAATAAATGATGTTCTGAAACATATTTTCTCACCGTCTTTTACTATTCTCCCTATCACTTTGCCTAAATGGGAATGCCACATGTCCATTCAGAACCACAGGTTTATTGAGCGCCGCTGTCACTTGCTTGATAGCTTTGCTCACACTTGCTTGAGAGACTGGGTGATATTTACTGTCTCCAACTGGCGTCTGGTATGAACCCGTCGCGTAAAATGACAAGGCTATCAAAATCTGAAACATGCAATAAACGATATCTTCAGTTGTAAATAACACACATATTTTGTTTGTGGTGTGTACAATAAAGAATTTATCTATCTATCTAGCTATTGAAACAACGAAGGGTATGACTTCGGAAGCATGACCCACGCTTTTAGGGGGGGACGGGTAGGGGGGAGGGAGTACTACACCCCTCCCCCGAGAGTGGAGCGGCTAGATCTTCCCCCCTTCTTAGATAAGTAATTTTTTATTTATTTATTATTTTTGCAATTTAGTCAACTAAGTGTCTCCGCGGAAGGGGAGCGGTACCAAGGGGTACCCCTCCACCTCCCGGGGGGGGGGGGGGGGGGGGATCTAGCCTCACACTCCCTCCCCCTCTACCCGTTTCCCCCACTCCCCCCTAAAATCGTGGGTCAAGCTTCCGAAGTTGTGCCCAACGAAGTATTGGGTTGGAAGCGCTATGGAAAAAGGTACTCTGACCAATAATTCAAACACATTGGAACACTTACCTTCGTCTCCACATCTAGACCATCTGAACGCAGAGAGGCCGGTATATGTGGCCTTAGTTCCTCCACCAACCCGGCAAACAGCTCGGTCGAGAGACTGTATCTTTTCCTGAACTTGATTTCTGTTAATGGAATCAATGACCGTCTCATCGAGCCTGCGGGTCGATGCTCTTTCTTCAGCCACATCCACCTCATAAGCACTTTCCAAAACGTGGAGATAAAGCCCGAGCATATTGTTTTATCCTGGATATGTGATCTAGCTTGATTTCAGTATTTTGAACGTTTTCACGACCTCAAAACTACCGCGAAAGTTGCTCGTCACAAACCAAAACAAAAACGTTCGTTTGACAGCGGCAAAGACGTTACCAACGAAACTCTTTTGGTTTTATACGCTGTCAAAAAATAGGGCAATACCAACTCCAACGTATTTTCCCGAAAAAAGCTAAATCGTTTCCGTTAAAATGTTTAGCGCGATACGAAATGTGTCTAACGTAACGTTTTTGGCTGAGGTTTTATTTTGGCATTAACGTTCAAAATTAGCGCGATTGGCCTGCTAGTATAGTGTTCAGCAGCCCGATTCCATAACTTGGCTTCAATCGAATTCTCAGTATCGCAACCACTAATGCCTTGCGATAGAGTCGAATTTGCTATGAAAAAAGTGATAATCCGATTGTAGCCAAGTTATGGAATTGGGCCACTGCAGCCCGATTCCATAACTTGGCTTCAATCGAATTCTCAGTATCGCAACTACTAATGCCTTGCGATAGAGTCGAATTTGCTATGAAAAAAGTGATAATCCGATTGTAGCCAAGTTATGGAATTGGGCCACTGTGATTACGTATAACTATATTCAGCTCTAAGAAAAGTAAGTGTTTTTATTTTAGTGCAGGAAGCTACAACACATGGAAGTGGAGCCATTTCCAAACAGTTTATTTTTTTATTTGCTTTCAAGAGGGGCAATAAACTAATCGAAAAATGATAATGAATGACATTTGACTATTAATTTTTAGTTTGTCTGTGACAATAACCTTGTTGTATCAAAAAGTTATTGTAAACATCATTCACGTCAAAAATATGGGTACCGAATATTATTAAATTAAATGCTCGAAGGGTGAACTGACTCCATTTTGTGTCAATGCCATCTATAACAATATTTTAGTAACATTTTTTATGTATTTTTTTGAGCTGTCAGAAAATCCCCCATTGCTGGATGCTTACCATTTGAATGTTTTGAGTAACTATTGTTCTAGAAAGCCGTTGAAATTAAGGATATTTAAACATAATATCATAAAAATTATTATTTTATTAACTAAAGCAGTTGGAATCGAAAAATTAAATGTAAAACTATGTTACTTTTGGTAATTCGAATGGTCCAAAGAAAAACGCAAGAAAAATGGTTGGTGGTTCACCTTCCAATTTCAGTAATAGGCAAGGCTATAAATATTAGGCAGTGTGCATCCTCTTCATCCAAGTCACAGATTTTGAATGTCTATTACAATGGTCAAGATTTCATAGGCTAGCTGCATATAGCATATTTCAAGTTATTCGGCATGTTGCATTGCTGTTGTTGTTGGCTTTAGATTGTCGTATCCACGACTTTATACTGTTAAGCATTGACGATCAACATGGCAATAGATCGAGCACCTCGATAACTTTTTGGTTCAGTTTTCGTTCTAAAACTGATAAACCGGCAGTCTGGTTGGAGGTTATCTTGTTCAGGAGACTCTGTTTTAAGTTTGGTCAAATAAGTGTTGACGACAAGTAGAAGAGGTGCACTATCTAATTTGCATAGCTTATTTATCCCTTCACTTCACCACGTTCTTCACGTGGTGAAGTGAAGACCGCCTCAGGAGTGGTACTGCAGGTTGGCTTAAGACTCACTTTCATGATATAGTGATAAACTGTAGTCCGGACTCCATCAAGTCAGCTGCTGCGTCAAATGATTATCAGAATAACGTGCCTTTAGATTCTATTAAAAAGAGGAAACTAGAGAGGTTCGGATATATTTTCAAGCACTATTGCAGATCAGTAGAACATCCTAGAACTGACTACTTAAATGTTCTTAATAATTCATTTTCTGCAATTGGATTAGTTTCTAGATTTGATGATATTGCCTGTTATTTAATTTATATTGATAGTCTATCTCATGAAGTTAATAAGCAAACATAAGGAATTATTTATTTTATTTTATTCAGGTTGGGATTATAATCGCATGTATAATCTCGTTCGTCTAGTTATTTATTATTGGATAGTATTCCATTCATATATGATTTTACTGTTGATATTATAAAAGGGGTAGTACCTAATGTTTGAACACTGTGTTTGTTTAAGGCTCTAACAGAGTACACGTATAGACTCTACTAGAACTTATAACTAAGTTCTTAATGGAAATAAACAGTTCTAGATTCACTTGTATCACAAAGGCTTAATTTCATAGCTGTTTCACATCTGCATCTGTCACAGTACGCTTTAGATATAGGGCGCCGGCAGACAGTAGACACGTCTCCAAAGGTCAAGCCGAAGGCACAGAACTGAAATAGGACCGTTTTCTACCCCGAAGGGAAGAAAACGATTATTTCAGGTCTTGCCGAGGCTTGACCGAAGTAAGCCCTTGCCGGCTCTTCGGAGTAAGATACTGATAAGAGAGCGCGCACTCTATGGTCACGTGCCAGCCGCCGCCCCCACGTGGGGGAGCGCATACCCGCGCCTCACCCCGCAGTCTGGAACACGCACAGAGACGAAGAGGTTGTTAGCGAACACCATGTGAGTACAAGTAGGTAAGGTAGGTTATCTCCAAAGGTCAAGCCTCGGCAAGACCTGAAATAATCGTTTTCTTCCCTTCGGGGTGGAAAACGGTCATAACCGCTCGATTGATTCTATGCGCTACAGTCACTTTTTTTTGTTTTCATTGATCATCGCAACTAACGCTACAGTGACATTTTTTGTTTTCATCGATCATCGGACCACTCGATAGCGACGTAAATTTTGCCACTCGATTTTGAACATTATTGATCTCAATAATCATTCAAATCTAAGCGTGTTTATATAATTATTTTGCTTCGAAACCCACAACATAAACACTTGAAATATGTGCCGTACCTATTTAGCTCCATAAATCACCAGTTTGTTTATCTAAGCGCTCAATGAAGTGGTCATAAAAACTGTTTGTTTACGCAAAGTCGGCGCGGCCAGATGTGTCGCGTAGACCTTCTTTTTTTTTGTGGGTTGACAATCAGATACCTTTGATCTTGGCTCGTACCCAATAAATCCCCAGTTTGCAGCCAGATGTGTCGCGTCGACCTTATTTTTTTTGTGGGTTGACCATCAAGTACCTGTAGTCTCAACGCATATACAATGAATTACCAGTTTGAGGTTAGATGTGTCGCGTCAGCCATATTTTTTTTGGGTTATCAGTTTAGTCCTGCGGTCTTCAGCGCATGGACAACCGAGCGGCTATAAATGTTTTTTTTTTCGAATGTGGTTTTCGGTAATCTTGTTTATACCACCGAACTCTGGCAGTTCCGTCCTTTTAGAATGAGCTACTTTTTAATAATTAATTTCTCGGAAAATTTAGCTTAGATTGGAAAAATAAAAAAAACGTGTATCTTATTTTTCAATATTCCTTCAGAGAAAAAATTAAAATAGTATTGTTATGGATCCTATTAAAGAAAGCCCTATTAAACAAAGGAGGATGGGGCAATCTAGAACTTCATGTAAACTACACCCGGACTATTAGAACAATTACCTTCGTTAATAAACAGATTTTTTAAACGCAGGCAAATATCGAGTTTGAAAGAAAAAGGAAAAATTAAGGTTAGTAAGTTAAACTACAGGAAAACACACCCACACAGTTCTATTTTTGTTTGTGGTAGGTACCTAATAAATATCCGCTGTTAGTGTGTCCTTTGGTTACGATTTCGGATCTTTTTAGACTTCAGCGAGTCCTCGCCAGGTTCTGATATCTACCAAATCTTCGGATCTTTTCGTAATCATGCCAAATAAATTTGTTTATTCCCAGAGGAATATAAAAATATTCTTCTGTTGGTTAATATAATTATAATTATCAACTTCTGACATAATATTTTCTAAATCCTTGATTCTAGCAACTGGCAATCACGCTCTCAAGTCACGGATCGACTGCACTCAACATTCTGCATCTCAAAGAACACACACATCGCGAGTCGAGATTGATTTATTATTAAACACTAACTCAGCTGATTACGGCATCTCAATCAACAGCGTTGTGTTTATTAATTAGATTCGCATCTTGAGATCGCTCTAAAGAGCGCTCTTGGAGTTGAGATCGGTTTGTTAATACGGCCCTTAGACTCGTGATAGTGAGAATTTGATTGAAACAACGATCGGTAATAGCACTGTAGCACTTTACTATAGAGTTACTTAAACAATGTGGTTTAAATTGCACTCACAGTGCTGAGACTGCAAACACTGCTAACGATCGGTTTATATTGTTGGTCAGCATATGCACGCTAACAAATTAAACCGACTATTGCATGCTTATGTCATTTGAGTCAGCTTTTTTTGAATCTACCTACTGTTGTTTTGTTTTGTTTTTAGTTTTCTCATTTCTCTCTTAGTTCTGTTGAATTCGTTTGCTTCTGCTAAAAGAATATAATCATTATTATATGTACTGGCAGTCTAGCGGGACTTCCAACAACATAAATCAACACAATGATATATGTCAATTGAATTTGACGTTACCGCATACGCTGCTCTACCTCTTTTTTGTGAGCGTTGTGTGCACACTAAAATGACGTCACTCCTGACGTCATGTGTCCGCCGTGGAGAATAAATGCGCATTTTAATCCGACTTTGTGCGCGCTGACAGTACACATAGCGCACATTGGTGCAATTTAAACCACAGCAATAGAGTTACCCTACAAGTACGACTTGCCCACCCGTCTTGTTTCATTTCAAAATGATTTCAATTTCAACAAAGGCCTTTAAGAAAAATCATAAAAGTGAATAAATGGACATTGAACTTCTTGAAGTTGGCTTAAAAATAGTAAGAAAACCATTTCTACGTGTACCTACTGTAACTTATAAAGATTAGGGCGTTCGTTTTGGGTTTTAACTGTATAAAACGCTTACTTATTATGCTAAAACGCTAAACGCCAAAAAACATTTAGCTCTAGTTTGGGATTTACGATCACAGTTCGTTTAGCATCGTATTATTTTATTACTCTATTGGTTTAGCATGACAAAATGACAATATAGTTAAAAGTGACATGTGAAACGCCACTTGATATCGTAGGGCTTATCATTCAGTTTGGGAAGGATCATTAGGTGGCAAACATTGCAAAAGTGGCAAAAGCACAGCATACCTAATAATACGCAAAAGATTGTTAACAATTTCTATTACCGTTTCAAAAATGCCAAAAACTTCTTCTTTTCAATTCGAACACGGGAGAAAATGTTTTAATTTTGTCAGTCTTGTCTCTTGACATTTGACATTGACAGCCAGCATGACAGGTTACAAAAGAAAAAGAACAATAAAATTGATGGTATTTTTTTTGTAGGTATATTTTCAGTTTTTTCAAAGAAATAGTGGCTAAACTTTTAGTAAATACAAAATAAAAATACCCTATGTGTACATTTATTTCTTAGCATTTATGTGACTCTGCATTAGAAAGTAGCATAAGGTTGGAGAGCAATTTCTATGAACTCAAAAAGTGATTCGGACGAAGCTTCAAGGTAAATTTATTTTGTACCCTATTTGATCAATGAGGATTTTTTCCCGATCTGTAGAAAAACAACTATCAAGGAAATAAGAAAATTTAAGTTGACGCGAAAATGTGTGAATTTAAATGCTATCAAAACAAAAGTAAGGTTATGCATTACTTGCTATTTTTGTTCTTTGTTTTGGTGTGAGTCGATTGCGCAGCAAGTTGTAGAGTAACGTGAAGCTTTTTGTTTTTAGGGGGAGCGAAGCGTCATCGTCAAAAAACACAACCCCTAATATTCCTGAGGAAGAACCAACATTAAATTTATGTACTGAAACAGTCCCTGATCGAACTGAAGATACAATGAAGCGAGCTGCAGCTAAGCAGTTACTAGAAAGATACTTCTACCAACTCGTAGATGGTTGTGGAAACCCCAACTGTAACAATCAGTATTGCGCCTCTAGTGGAGAGGTAACCTGCGATAATGTGATTACTTGATTACACAGCTAATATAGATAACATGCCTATAATATTATCAGTGTATTATATCAACTAGCTGTAAAATAATTTGTTTGTCCACAGATGACAATGACATTAGTAATTTTATATAATAAAATTTTATAATTAAACTTTCTTTGAATTAATAATTTTAGGCCAGAAACTTATCACCAAATGAAGCGGCGGCGGAAGCCATAATACTGTTTTCAAAAGAAGCTCGTCTTTGTGAAACACTGCCTAACAAAGTACCGAAAACTGAAACAAACTCATGTGATTCAAGTGCCAGGTAAAAAAAAAAAACATACTAGTGTAAAACAATTATTCCCTATTTACTTACAATCGACAGATAATACATTATTGTACACCAGTTTACAAAAAGAATACAGTTCATAGAATCAATCTTATAACTAAACTAAAGTACAATGGGCTGACTAATAGGTTAAAGTGATCTCTTCCAGTCAACCTTTGGATGGAGAGAAATAATAGAGTGAGAGAGGATGGCGGTGTAAACAATAACAATATAATTATAGTAAATTCTTATTAGAGATTAAACATTTACTTTTAAACTTGCTGGCTGTTTAAATGGCCCTACAGCCAGCTGTATGGTTGAAGCAAACTCTACCTTATTCCTTGTTATCTAATGTATTTTTTTCAATTGGCTATACTGTTTTTTTCTTCTGACTGGCAAGATAATGGAAGGAATTTATCAGTCAGAAAATGTTAATTGAACTATTTTAATCCATTAGGGTATCCTATGTAAAAATTTAGGACAGCCATTTATTTTAGCGTCATTTCATTATAATATTTCTATTTGGTCTATAGTATAGTGCTATCTGGGAGTCTGCTCAATGCAACACATGACCAATACGCTGGGCTTTATTTTGGGCAAAGATTAAGCTAGCATTTTGTTATATAAATTTACTTTGCTTGAATTATTTGTTTTTTGTACCCTGTTAAAATTAAACCTAATTCTGTTCAACAGAGAGTTCAATCTGTCTTATAGTTAATTGCCACAGAAAGCAACACATATAGAAAACATGTACTTTTCAGCACCACATGTACCACATCACAAGCAAAAGAAAAGACAGAAGCAACAAATAATGAAGAGTCACCCGCGTGTAGTACTGCATCAGTTAAGGAAAGCACATCGAAAGAGGAACCTGCAACTAGTCATAATGTATCTCAAAAGGAGGAGTCCAAAACTCTTAGGCATAGCAGTGAGTATAAGTATTCCATAGCCTTGCTTGAATATTGATTGACTATGAGGTAGAGAGGTAATGACTCTGGTGTCTGTGTGTGTTAACAACTGCTATCAATCAATAACATCTGGGACTGACAGCTTAATGGAAATTCGCACATAACTTTGAAAAGTCTTTGAAGAGCTGAGAAGTAAATCCGGTATTATTGGTTTAATATTAGCACTAGTATACTGTTCTGCTATTCTCGGCTACCATCAATCGCGCTCCATAGCCTTATAAAGCAGAAATTAACAAGAAATTTGTATGATGAACATAAAACAAGCACGGTCAAGCACCTTCACAAAAAACCCAACTGAAACAAAACTAAAAAGAGGCAAAAATGTATGTGAGAATGGTTGCTAACCATAACCACCTTTAAATCGTTATAGATTGTAAATGGTTATTCGAAATTAAAAATGATATGAGAAACCTAAAGATGATTTTCAAATACCTATTCAATAATATGATATGTTCTCCACTTAACATAGTTCATTGTTTTTGTTTTTTTCACATTATGGCGTCTGTCGTCATATTGAATTTTGATTACAGTCATGTCTTTAGCACTCGCAACATTAATACAAATCGATTGACGTAAGAATCATCAAAATCAGCCCAAGCGTTAGTAGTCTCTGATGTGCAAATTTTCACTTCTGGGCCCTATTTCATAAAACTATAGTACACTGTAGTAGTATAGTATAGTCAATCGAACCGACAATTGTCAAACTATCGAAATGTCGTACATTTTTGTTATATGAAACGCAGGTTTGGTGTATTCGACTGACATTTATAGGTTTATTATGATTTGTCGCTTTATGAAATAGGGCCCTGACGTTTCACTGACTACTGCGCAGTAGACTCCCGATGCGCGAGGTTTGTCAACCAAACTTGACAACACACAAATTCAAGGTCAAGGTTCGGTGCAACTAACTTATCTGTTATGTTGATAAAAAAATGAACTAATAAGACCCCTTACTTCACTGTCAATATCTTGTAGGGGGCACCACTATCCTTAAGATATTGTCTTAAGGATAGTGGCGTCCCCGCTCGACTGATAAGATAAGTTGGTGGCACTTTATTGTTTTTTCCCAGCTGGCCTACTATGAAGTACTATTATTTATTCTGTGCTACTAGAGTTTGAAGAACACTGTACCTGAAGTGATCTTTAAAAGTAAATTCAAGAATGGAAAACTACAAAATCTCAAAAGTCGTTAAACTAACGTTATTCGCCATAAAGTTTGGAATACTCCACCCCGGTACTTAATAGGTAATTATATTACATTCTGTATAGTGCCACAAAAGAACAGACATATATACATTGAAAAACGTGAGTGACAGCTATTAAATGTTTTTAAGATAATGAATCACACTCACAATAATTTCTATACCAATATTTAAAAACACTGGCCAAGTGCTAGTTTTGCGTCGCGCATTCGTAGGTATGTAGTTCAAAGACCTTATTTATTATAGCTCTGAGACTCATTTCATGAAGTTGCTAGGTAAAATAATTTGAAAATGTAAAAAACTATTTTAATTATCAAGTTTTTAGTATGTTTTGTGTAAATATAATAATTAGAGTATTATTAGTTCAGAAAATAGTTTTTCTAAATCAAACCGTTTTTAAATAGAGCCAATAAAATTCATCAAAGCTGACTTTGAACTGTGCTCATGTCTTTGTTTATTAATGTAATAACAACCATAACATATGTTTGCGTTTTTATACAAAGTATCTTTTCAACAATACCCTACAAGCATAGGAAAACAAAAAGCATAATTTTTATACATTAATATATATTTTTGGTCCTATTATTTTGTAATAAAGAACTACATACAATATATTGTGTCTAATCTCTATCTTATTACCGGACTACGGTGAAGCAAGGGCAGGGTAATGGGTTTAACAGACGTTGTATGTATGTATGTATATATGTGGATGGGTATGGCAAGGTATCAAGCAATTCGTCTTCATTGCAAGATTGTCATAGGCAATTTTTTTACCCAACCGTAGTCGTTTTTTTTTTTGTGTTGTGTTGATTTGTTTAGGCGCTACAAGCCTATAGGCCAATCATTGCGGGAATATATGAAGCTTTGCTCTACAAATGATGTTGTAGAAGATGTTTTGTATTGCTTAGTTATGAGGTCTTTACGAAATATCCGAGTTTTCGACCTCGAGGGGTGTGAGCGTTAGCCGCCATATTGAATTGAAGGGGCCAAAATTATTATTTTTTCTAAATTGCTCTTTAACAGTTAGCTTTAAGGCATTTTAAATGAGATACATATCATAGCTGCTGGAATTTTCGCGGAATAAAGTACTACTTCTGAACATCTCCTTTGTTTTATTTTGGGAGCTTACATTCAAAATTTCGAATGTCTAATGTCAACAGTGACAGTTGATTTTTCAACATGGAGATATTTTGTTAAAATGATCGTTGTTTGTACATTGTTCCTATTTATAAACACACTCTTCAAATATAAAGTCTCTACATTCAGCGATTAAGAATACTACGTTGTTCCGGGCCATTTTAGTAAAATTGTTTTTTTCGCTTCTTGTAACTTTTTACCTATGAGACTTACAGAACAACTGCGAATGCAAAAAATGTTGCAAATATTGTATTCTTTAGTCTTTTCATAGACACTTGCCATAAAGCTAACTGTTACAGAACTATTTAAAAAAATACTAATTTTGGCCCCTTCAATTCAAGATGGCGGCTAACGCACCCCCCCCTCGAGGTCGAAAAATTGGATTTTTCATCAGAGTCTAGACCTAAACAACATATGTGAAAATCATTACTACGCCACCTTTTTTTGCAAGGCAAATTTCTGTACTTACTGTTGCCACAACTAAAGGGAATTGAAATCGTTAAATAACCTTTTTCCTATCTATACTCATAATAAAAGAGTAAGTAACAAAAAGTCTGTACAAAGAAGATACAAAAATGATCTACGTGGGCGACTTACAATTACAACAAAATACTGAACAAGATTATATTTATTTTTTAAATCGTGTCTGTGTGTTTGTATGTGTGTTCGCGCGTCACGTAAAAACTACTGGACCCATTGAGTAGTTCATTGATTTGTAGCTTAGGTTTTGACTTAAAATCTGATGTACTATTTATATCTTAGTCTTTAAGAAGCCGAGCAATCGATAAAACTATTTGACTGCTAAATTAATTTTGATGAAATGTAGTATATTGTACTTTGGAGGTACTTTGTAATACATAGGTTATTTTTAACCCAGAGGGATGACCACGCGAACAAAGCCGCGGGAACAGCTAGTAATTAATAATAGGTATAATTGTCAGTGATATTTTATTTAGAACTAGATATACCCCCGCGGCATTGCCCGCGTGCTCATTTCGTTTAAAATTATCCCATACTTTTGGTCCTGGAATATCCCATATCTTCCAGGACCAAAAGTGCCTATAAAGTACAATATACCACATTTCTTCAAAATTCAGTATTTTTTTATCGATTGCTCAGCATCTAATCATAGGATTAAGATACCAAGTACCCCACATTTAAGTCCAACACTAAGCTATCCAACAGTGGAAACCGGATCGCAATCGGTTCAGATGTTTTTTCTTGATGCGTGAACAAACAAATAGACAGACACGATTTAAAAAATGCTTTATACTTGTATATTTTTTTAAGTACCCTAGACGTTTTTCTTTAATTATCTTCTTTGTACAGACTTTCTCATACTTATTGCTTTATTATAAGTATGTAGATAGACTAATGAGACTTGTGTACCTAAGACCACTTTTTATTAATAATATACTCTAAAGGTGTTTTAAGTAGTACATATTTTTCTTAGAAGATGTATTAATTACTCCTTAATAGTCTCTGCAAATGTCCGACGGCCCATTTAGTAATCACCTATTAGGAATCGTTAATTAACTACCCTATTTTGCAAGCATCAGTTTAGCCTTGAGGGTTTGCTTATGCCGACCAGTCAAGTTTCAGACATGGACTTGGATACAAAATATAGATATGTACAATTGCTTAGAAAAATTGACGAGTTACTGATATCCCTGGCAGATGGTGTCCCACTGACGGAGGAATGTATCAGTAAGCTTTGCGATGAGTGTCTCGAGTCCCAGTTGAGAAGGCCGCTGATCCGAGCCCTAGGAGAGGCGTTCACACAGCCCGCTATACTGGCCCGGTGCTTCGCGAGGAAAGTGGGCGAAGGGAGTAATAATGTATATGGAGCGACAAGTATTGGTAAGTGATTGGATTTCAAATTGATGTCTTGGAAAATGTATGAATATTGAATCTATACTTGCAATAAGAACGAAAAAGTCTGAAAAAAGAAGATAATTAAAAAAATATGTCTAGGGTACTTAGAATAAGCTACTGAACAAGTTTTTTTTTTAAATCGTATCTTTCTGTTTGTCTGTATGTTTGTTCGCGCATCCCGTAAAAACTAATGGACCGATTGCGATGCGGTTTTCACTGTTGGATAGCTTAGGGTTTGTCTTAAAAACTGATATCTCAATCTGACAAGGTAGAATTCGAGCAATCGAAACAATTTGACGTCTGAACGCAGTTTGATGAGTTTGATACCTTTGGTTCTGGAATATAACATGATCCTTTTATCCCAGAAAAATGACCACGCGGGTAAAGCTCGTACCTAATATGAAAGGATTTTATTTGTCTATTTTTGGTTTGATTTTAGGCTTCATCGTTTATGAGTTGTAAAACAGAATGTGAAAAAATACGGTACACCTCTAAGTTTCTGTTCTGCCACCACTTACCCAGTTGTTTATAGAGGAACAGTAGACCTATCTAAATGCTGATATATCGACATCACACAGTGCTAAAAGTGACTTCGCATGAATTTTCACTTTGCAGCATTGATTGATCTTCTCAATTAACCAGTTTGTTTAAAAATCATTCAATAAGGTGGCAGAAACATACTGGCAGTGTTCGTTTGCAAAGGATATTTTTAGTAATTGTTTCTAGGCTAGTACTCTCTGAGCCTATTATATCTCCATCAAATAGAACAAAGATTTCATAGATTTGCACATTCAGTGAACATGCAACAAGTTATCAAAATCGTATCTTTCTTTCAGATAAAGAATCAAAAGAAATGTGTACAACAAGTGATCCAGACAAAGATGTGGACAGCGTCACAGGCCCAGAGCTCGATGTCGCCTCCTGTAAGAGAGCATTTAAGTACCTATCTAAAGTGAGTAGAAATTCGATTGTGCCCATAAAACGTTCACAGAAAATGTAGTTATTTTTACAGAATGATACCTAACACAACAAGTAACTAACAGTATGGGACACCACGGCAAAACCGTATAGATAAGAATACATCGACTTTATTCTAAAATATATAATATTAAATAAAAATAACTAAACCTCTACTTAACCGGTTTCACCCCGACACACGGGCAAACCCGTATACTGTGTTTCCTGTTAGTTTTTCGGAAACTAACGTGAACCAATGCATCCCCTACACTCGAAATTATCCACCTCCTCCGAGTCATAGCCAGAGCAAAAATACACACTTTAACAAAGATAACTGGAGACAGACCTGCAGTACACTTAAACTTTATTATTGTTGCTCGAATTTTAGCATAAATTCGTTTGAAAGATAAATTTCACTGCGCTATCGACGCGTTCGGTCACCGAATGTAAATGCACCTTTCAGGTTATTGTGATAAAAAGTATGCCATGTCTTTGTGGCCGGAGCCCCCCCGAGGGTGTCTACCAGCTCAAAGGGACTCCTTGCTCACAATAATTTATAGTAGGTATAGAGGAAACTTCGTAGTGCGAGCCACCCTTTTAGCTTTGGATAGAACTGTTGGATAGTATATTCCTTCTCATAGAAGATAATAGGCTCGCAGCTGAATTGGCTTGAAGACCTTGCTATTTTTGAAGAAGTGAAGAAAGAAGTCACAGATTAGAGATGCTTAGGTAGGTTTATTTTAACTCACATTTTTACTGGTATCTACATCGAAATGTTTAAGTCTTAGTAGCAAACACGTTGTAATACTTAGTGAAATGCAAAATAAACTAAATCCCCAAGGATAGAGGAAACAAGTAAATATATAATTATAACTCTTGCAAACTAACTTTTTCCCGTCCCCCTCGAGATGAGACAATCCATGACAATGTAGGAATGACAGCTTATTTGAATTTCGAATGAATATAGACAAACTATCAACTGACTATCATTATGATGAAAGAGGTTTGACATTGTTACATCCTTTTCCAGGATTTAAACTATCTCCACATCAAGTTTACAAGATCGGCTCAGCCGTTTAATCGTGAAAAGGTAACAAGCATACAGACAGACTTACTTTCCCTTTTGTAGTACCTATTAGTGAGGGTGGATGCTAGAAATGTAATAAGGTGGCATGGCAGAAAACAATCCTTGCCAAGTAGTTTCTACTTTTGGTTGGGTTGTCGTCTGTGGCTTTGACACACTGATCTCTATGGATAGGACTCAAAGCGAGCGTCCAATAGTACAAATACGTTAGTTTCGTGGACGCTCGCTACTGCCAAAGTACTGCTATCAGCGCCAAAATGGCGATAATCAAATGCGCTAATTGTGACGGCGCATTTGATTATTTTTCATTTGTTTTTTTTTCAGCCTGTTTAGAGTACTAGTAATGTGCAGTTGTCTATGGTTTCTGCCACTAATAGTTTGTTCTGCTCCGGACATTCAGACGATTTGCTCATACGCAACATTCTCCGCCAGAATCAGTTGGTTATTAACGGACCAGCCACAGTTTTTGTAAAAATGCAAAGAGCTGCATTTGTTTTATACCAGCATTTCATTTACGCGCTATAAATGCAATTCGGACGTGTGGACCCTTTGATTATATATATCCAACTCAAACCCAAAAAACAATTATTTTCGTCGATGCTCCACAAGTCATCATCGGTCAGTAAACGTCCACAGCTGCAATAAGCCAGAACGCCTCTCCGTCTTCCAGCCCGTGGTCGCCATTCGAGAAACTTTCTACCTGTCCTGCCCATTGCAACTTCAATTTGCTAATTCCGAGAGCTATGTCGGGTTTATCGTCCTGACTTTGTCGGTTATACGCTGTCTATACCATGTCTATCTATTCTTCCAGATGCCGCCAGAGTACTACAGCCCTGCGCTTGTGTCGTCCCTGAAAACTCTGGCCGACACGATGGTGATCGACCTGCGAATACTCAAGAAGATGAGCGTAGAGGAGGTGGTCAACTGCTTCGTCATCGCGTTCGAAGTTCCAGACTTGGGCTGCAGCGACTACCTGGAGACAGCCCTGCCTGCTCTGTGCCGTGCCGCTGAACACTTGCCTCTAAAAGGTAATCTTCTGCACTTATAGTAAAGCGTTAAGTACCAAAAAGTCTGGTACAATGAAGATAATTAAAATAATGGTCTTCAAATAAGCTACTGAATAACAATATATCATTTTTTAATCATGTCTGTCTGTCTGTTTGTTTGTTCGCGCATCACGTAAAAACTGGTGTACTTGGTATCTCAATCCGATGAGAAGAAGCCGAGCAATCAATAAAAAAACGTTTTTACGTCTGAACGAAGTTTGATAACATTTGGTATATTGGTACTTTTGTTTTTTTTTTTGCATAGGATCTTAATATCACTCAAAAAATACTACACGGGCAACGCCGCGGGCACCGCTAGTATGATTATAACCGGCTAGGACTCGCGTGTTAATATCAAACTGTCGACCAATCCGGAGAAGGTTGGTTTGAAAAAACTATTCTGAATTATTTGTCTGCAAATAATGGAACTGGTTGACCAACAACTTCTCGGGGCCTGAGCCTACCTGTTCTCAGCAAAGAAAACAAGATTGATGAACAGGCAATGGCATATCAGGCCGAATATTTAAATTGCAGGCCAATTAATTACTTACCTTTTAAAAACCTTTTATTTTCGCAGCTCAAGCGAAACTAGCGCGGGTGTGGGCCCAGCACTGCAAGGAGAGCCTGCGTCACATACTAGAGACTTTACAGCAACTCATCACCCTGAGGGTCATCTCCTTCAACTACACGCGGCAGTTCCAACTGCAGGACGACGACAATGTTACGTCGCCCACTAAGCTTATGAAAGTAAGTAAGAAGTAGAAACTAGCGAGGTTGTGGGCCCAGCACTGCAAGGAGAGCCTGCGTCACATACTAGAGACTTTACAGCAACTCATCACCCTGAGGGTCATCTCCTTCAACTACACGCGGCAGTTCCAACTGCAGGACGACGACAATGTTACGTCGCCCACCAAGCTTATGAAAGTAAGTAAGAAGTAGAAACTAGCGCGGGTGTGGGCCCAGCACTGCAAGGAGAGCCTGCGTCACATACTAGAGACTTTACAGCAACTCATCACCCTGAGGGTCATCTCCTTCAACTACACGCGGCAGTTCCAACTGCAGGACGACGACGACAATGTTACGTCGCCCACCAAGCTTATGAAAGTAAGTAAGAAGTAGAAACTAGCGAGGCTGTGGGCCCAGCACTGCAAGGAGAGCCTGCGTCACATACTAGAGACTTTACAGCAACTCATCACCCTGAGGGTCATCTCCTTCAACTACACGCGGCAGTTCCAACTGCAGGACGACGACAATGTTACGTCGCCCAGTAAGAAGAAAAAACTAGCGCTTGTGTGGGCCCAGCCCTGCTAGGAGAGCCTGCGTCACATACTTTTTTCTTTTTTTTTATATTTTATTACGGACGAAGCAATCGTTTGACCACGATCTCACCTGATGGAAAGCGATGGTGTGGTCGAAGGTGTAGCACGCTTGCCTAGTAGATACCTATTCACTCTTGACTTGAACACACCGGGGTTATAATTTACCGGAAACACTGACGAGGGCAGGGCATTCCACTCCTTTGCAGTTCTTATAATAAATGAAGAAGCGTAACGCTTCGTTCTTGTGCGAGGTATTTCAACCATGAAAGGGTGGCTCTTTGCTGATCGTCTAGTCGTACGGTGATGGAAAGGTGATGGGGGAATCAGGTTGTGCAGTTCTTGTGCACACTCTCCGTAGTGCAATCTGTAGAATACCGCTAGGCTTGCTACCTCACGTCGATGCGCCAGACTTTGAAGCTTACTCTTTACCAGAGTGCCATCCCCAATGAGCCTGATAGCACGTCTCTCAATTGAATCCAAAGACTCGAGCTGATACTTGGCAAAACCGTCCCAGAGGTGGCAGCAGTACTCCATACAAGATCGGACCTGTGCTTGATAAAGATTCAAAAGCTGTCCCGGTGTGAAGTACCGCCTAACCTTAGACAAAATACCAAGTTTTTTTGCAGCTACCTTGGCTTTGGATTCAATATAAGACCCAAAATTCAGGTTTGATGTGAGTTCGACACCCAAAAGCTCCAAATGGTCGCCTATTGGTGTTGTTACACTTTGGAAAGACGGAGATCGGTTTAGGGGACTCTTTTTAGCAGAAAACAAACACGCCTGCGTTTTAGTAGCATTAAACTTAACCAGGTTAGCATCGCCACAATCGAACACGGCTTCTAAGGCTAAATTTAAACGGTCTACCATAGCCTCTCTCTGAAACTGGACAGCGTCACAGCTGGCTTGAGCATTGGAAGTGTATCTCTCAACTACAGTACTGTCATCAGCATACCCAAAGGTAGTGAAGAAGAAGGTCAGACAGGTCATTAATGTGCAGTAAAAACAGTGTAGCCGAGAGAACCGATCCCTGAGGTACACCGGCATTGATAGCCATTTGATCAGACGAGCAGCCCTCTAAGACTACTCGAATAGATCGTTCGCTCAAGAAATCAACTATCCAATTGCATATGCCAACAGGTAAACCATATGAGGGAAGCTTGTTTAAAAGGCCATCGTGCCAGACCCGATCAAATGCCTTCGATATGTCAAGGGAGACGGCAAGCGCCTCACCATGCATCTCTATGGCTTCGCTCAGTACGTGAGTGGCATACGCGAGAAGATCCCCAGTAGAACGGTTTCGGCGAAATCCGTATAGACGGTCACTGAGAAGATCATTGTCTTCAAGATATGCCAAGAGCCTAATGTTTATGACACGCTCCATACACTTACAGAGTAAGGAGGTTATCGAGATGGGACGATAATTGGCCGGATCAGCACGACTACCCTTTTTTGGTACTGGTTGTACATTAGCAAGCTTCCAGCTCTTCGGAACTTTACCTAAGTGAAGAGAGAGGCGGTACAAACGCGTTACTAGATACTTTACAGCAATTCATCATCCTGAGGGTCATCTCCTTCAACTACACGCGGCAGTTCCAACTGCAGGACGATTGTCGCGAGGCAGTCCCCGGGTTTGGGTTGCTCCCACTATTCCAGGACACAAACCTCTTTGACACAGAATTACAGGAACTTCCTTCCGCTTGATACTAGCACACGGCGGGAGCAGACTCGGCAGGCCAGAGTCTGATATCAAGCAAGCCGCGCGAAGCCGTTCATCGAGTGCAACGCGATCGGGCGCTGCAACTCAATGATGTTCCTCAAACCAGAGCAGCAGACTTTCAGTTTTTTTTTATATTAATGTTAGCGAAGGAAGGACGAAAGATATATTTTGCAAATGAAATCAATGAAAGCACTAAAGTGGAATATTTTTCTATTTTTTACCAAAAATCAATGTGAATGACAGGATATTTGTATGTAGAATGGATAATGAAAATCAAAATGAAAAGAAATGGATTATGAAAAGAGTATTATTATGAAAGAGGTTTGGACCTCGTCACAATACCCCGCCTCCCCGGAGAAAAAAAAAATTTTTGATAGTAAAAAAAAAAAGGTTTATTTAAAAAAAAAAAAATTGTATGCTAAGAACAAAAGAAAAAAATAATAGTAGAAGTTAATAATAAAAATATATATAATATGGGTAATAAAGTTAAAATAGTAAAATAATTAATTAAAATAATGGAAATGCTAAAAAATGCTATCTTTTCAATTTTTATGTGAAAATGTTTATTAACAATGTCAATATACAATTGATTGGATTCCTAGATGCATTCATAATCATCAATCACACATTCATTCATCATCATTCATAGTCTTATTCCCATTCCTTGGAAATAAAACTCATAAGAAAGAGGAACCTTATATATCAATAAGGTCACTCGTGGAACCAATACAGTATAGTGTAGGCTTATTTATACAGTCACTAGCCGCTGATCAGAATGATTATGTGAGTGTATGTGTGTATGTGTATGTGTGGTGAATGTGTGGTGTGTGATGTGTAAATGTATGTATGTGTATATTTATTTACAATTATTTTGCCAAAATGGCTAAACGTACCTTAAGGTATTACGTGCCCCTTAGCACGTGTATGTACATAATAAACGTTGTGTTAGAACGTTTAAATAATATGAGTAAGGTAAGTAGGTAATAGCATATTAACTATAAAATAATACTGGTTTTGTGACCTAGGCTTGGTTTATAGAGTAATCACATTTGCCGCTCTTTTCAGTGTTGGAAGTTTTGTGTGTAGGTGTAGTAAATAATAATATATGGTACTGGTTTCGCTTTATACTGAACATTATGATTGTAAATAAAATAAAATAGTATAACAAGTAGGCATAGCTAACAAGTAGGGTATTAACTACTGTTAGTACCAAAGAATTAAAGTAAGTAGTAAGTACAATAGCACTGAATAGCAATACGTAGGGACTTGAAGTCAATATTCCTAATGAATTCGACAAGTTAATGAAGTGAATAAAAAAAATAGGCTAAAAATGTGGACATTACTCCGTAAAGGGAAATTATATTAAAATTATATTATTTACAACTTAAATACAAGTTTTTTTTTGTAAGTAGGGAACCTACAATGGTCATAAGTAGGTATTTAAATATATGGTAAGGTACAGGAATATGAAAGCAATGTAACTTTCATAGTACATAATTATAATAAAGTATGTAAGTAGAGAAGTGATGGTTAAGGTTAAGACGTACGTGGTATAGGTTTAATGTCTTTGACATGCCAACGGCCTAAGGGATTACCAGATAAATCACTGAGGTCGTAAATTAGTGGTGAAATTTTAGCTGCTATGATGCATTTTACAAATTTAGGAGCTAATTTAGGTGAAAAATACTTGCCTGCTGAACTTATGGGATAATTACGTTTCCATATAATGTCACCTTGGTTAAATTCAAGGTGTTGATGATGTTTATTATAATATTTTGCGTTAGTTTCATGAGCGCGAAATAAACGTGCTTGAACTTCAGCAAATAAAGGGCTTAACTGACCTATGTTGTCAGCGTACTCATCGCGTGGAGCAAAAATCAATTCTTCACTTAGATCCAAAGCATTATATACAGAACCACATGTTACAAGTTCGCGACCAAATACTAAGAAAGCTGGTGTGAATTTAGTAGTTTCATTAACAGCTGAATTTATGGCAAATTGGATTTGATTTAAATATAAATCCCAAGTACGATGGTCATTATCAACAAAAGAAGCAACTGCTGTTATAATTGTTTTGTTGTAACGTTCAACAGTATTGACTTGCGGACAGTAACGGGGGGTGTAATGAATTTTTGGTATGTTGTAATATTGAAATAAATCCTGAAGTTCATGACTAATTAGTTGAGGGCCATTATCTAGGATTATGGTCTCTGGAATACCATAAACCATAAAAACTAAGTTCTCAAGTATATGTTTGATTACAGAAGAGGTAGCTCGCTTCATGGGGAATATAAGACAATATTTGGAAAAACAACATGTGACTACAAAAATAAATCTATTAAGTTTACGTGTCATTGGAAGTGGACCAACAATATCAATAGATATGCATTGGAAAGGACGGGAACAGTTCTTGGGTTTACCCATCAGACCAATGGTATTTTGATTCTGATGCTTATAAGCGAGGCATGTTTCACATTTAGAAATATGGCTGGCAATGTCTTTGTACATTCCTGGCCAGAAGTATTTTTCTTTAATACGATGGTATGTTTTGAAAGTGCCAAAATGAGCTGCTGTTGGTAACGAATGGTTTTCGTCGATAATAGCTGTACGAAATTCAGATGGGATTACTTCTTTCCAACTTAATTCTGAGTTTATGAGGGTATTAGAACGGGTGTACCTGTAGAGTTTATTGTGTCGTATCATATAATCAGGAGTTGATGTGGGATTTGTGCTACACTTGGAGTATACAGAAGTGTACCACGAATCAGAAGTCTGTATTGGATCATAATTAATCACATTAATTGGTTTAATACGAGATAATGTATCTGGGACCAAATGTTCCTTGCCACGTTTATATTTAATGTCAAAATTAAACATTGATAAGCGTATGCTCCAACGGGCAAGTCTACCTGTAGGATTATCTAAGTGTAAGAACCATTGAAGTGCAGAATGATCGGTATAGATAGTAAACTTTTGACCATTGTCTAGATAGCAACGCCAATACTCTAATGCTGTTATAACGCTTAAGAGTTCACGTTCAGTGATAGAATAGTTTCTTTGGGGACCTGTAAGTAATTTGCTCATGTAAGCTATGGGTTTTTCAACTCCATCGAAGTCTTGGGTAAGCATTGCTCCAAGTCCAAAAGCGGATGCGTCGCAATGAACAGCAAAGGGTTTAGAAAAGTCAGGGCAAGTTAGAATAGGAGTTGATATTAAAGCTTGTTTGATTTTATTAAAAGCTTTATCAGCTTCAGAAGTCCACTTGAAAGCGGGAGCTTTCTTACTGGTAGACGTAAGTTTAGTGAGGGGAGCAGCTAATGTGCTAAGATTGGGTACAAAGCGTCTATACCAACTAGCTGTACCGAGAAACTTTTTCACCTCGCGAGCAGACCTGGGTGCTGGTATTTCTAAGATTGCTTTGACTTTATCAGGGTCTGTGTGGAGACCTTGATCATCAATTACGTAGCCTAGGTATTTAAGTTCATTTCGGAAAAATGCACATTTTGGAAAATTTACTGTTATACCTGCTTTTGAAAGTTTTGCGTGTAATTTATTAAGCAAACGTACGTGTTCCTCGTACGTTTTTGTGGCTATTATTATATCATCCAAATAATAAAAAAGAGAGTCGTTATTAGACTCATCAGAAAGAAGATTATCAATGAATCTTTGTTGCGTAGCTGGTGCGTTAGTAAGACCAAAAGGCATAACCTTAAATTGAAAAGATCCACGACCTGGAACGTGAAAAGCAGTCTTAGGTCTGTCTTCTAAACGTAAAGGCACTTCCCAAAAAGCTTTAGCAATGTCAATTGAACTCAGATATTTAGAATCTTTAAGGTTATCTATGATGTCTGATATGAATGGTAATTTATAAGCATCTTTTCTAGTTATGTCGTTAAGCTTACGACTGTCGACGCAAAATCTCCAAGTACCATCTTTCTTAGGGGTAATAATTACAGGATTTAGCCATGGGCTTTCACAAGGCTCTATAACATCAAGTTCTAGCATTTTATCAACTTCTGCTCGAAGAGCTTTCTGTTTTTCAGGTGATAATCGATAGCAACGTTGACGAATAGGTGGGTGGTCACCTGTATCAATACAGTGTTCAATAAGGTTTGTTCTTCCTAAAGGAAGTACGTCAGTAGAAATATTACGAAATTGTTCTACGACTGCATTAGCAAGAATCAATTGTGTATCTGTAAGTCTGTCATAAGACTGTAAGTAAGTATCATTATTATTGATGATAAACATGGGAGTATCTGAACTCTTGAGCATACTGACCGTATTAAGTATGTCTGGAGCCAGCTTAAAAGTTTTCCAGAAGTCGATACCTAATATGAAAGGTTGAGTAACAGCGGGTATTACATGGGCAGTAATTATAGCAAACTTATTTTTAAATAAAGTTGGAAGCTTAATAGTACCAATTGAATTGATTGTTTGACCATTAGCAACAGAACCTTTGATAATTTGGTCACGTTGTAGTTCCAAACCATGTTCAAGTAATAATTTATGTGAGTTATTACCTAAAATTGTAATGGCACTGCCACTATCCAGCAAACCGTTAAGGGTTAAATTCCCAACATTTACTCTAAGGTATGGACGTTCAGTGTCCGATGTATTATCAAAGAGGAGCGTAGAAACGTTGTATGTTTTGAAAAATATTGAAATAGTTTTAAGCCAATTGTTCCAATCATTTTGATCAAAGTTATTGTTAGTATTACAATTTTGTGTTTCTAGTTCCTCTCTAATTAGTTTTTTGAATTTTTTGTACATACAGGGCAATTGGTAAAAATTACGTCTTTTTTACCGCAACGAAAACAAACTTTATGTCTGTAGGGACATTGACATAAAGCATGACTGTCGTTTCGACAGCGAGGGCAAAATATAGGTAGTGCAGTTTTCTTAGAATCTGCAGCAATTGAATGTACAGGGTAAGGTTGAGGGTAAGGATGTGTTTGCACAAGTGGTTGTTGCAAGGTATTATACGGATAATGTGGTATGTTAGGTGTAGCAGTGACTTTGTGTTGGGTATTAGAAGTCGAAGGCTTCGCTAAGTCTTGTAATGTAGAAGGGGTATCAGAGTTGGAAATTTCAATGCAACTTTCGTACCATTTGCACGATTTTAATAATGTTGCGACCGAGTCGAGATCGTCTGGTGATAACCTTTGACCGAATTCAGGTCGCAAGTTACGCCTAAGAATATCAATCTTGGCTTTTTCTGAAATAGGCTCACGTAATTTTGCAAATAATGATTCTAATTCGGTAAAATAACAAATCACACGCTCATTTGTTTTTTGTTTGCGAGCATCTATGATTTTACGCAGTTTATAGTCGTAGTCTGTAATTTCAAATTCATTTAGTAATGTAATTTTAAAAGATTCCCAATCCGGTATTGTTTGTTTGTGAGCTCGAAACCAATCTAAAGGAGTTCCTTTCAGAATATCGTATATATGATTGTATAGTTCAGTTTGTGAAATATTTCGAGCAACTGCGAATTCCTCTACTTTTTCAAGAAAATCTTTTGGACAACTATCCCCCTTGTAAATAAACCGTTTAATTTCGTGACTTGATCTGTTGATCGAAATATTTTGTAGCTTTTGTGTCAGTAGGTCAAAATATGGTAATTGAGTTTGTTGCTCTGGAAAATGATCGTGTGTAGAAGAATTTTCTGTAGAAGAGCAGCTAGGATTTTCTAATGTTTCGAAACGTTTTTGTAAATCGAAGAAATTCTCTGAAACATTTTTAAATGTTTCTAGTTGTACTGTCGTAAGTTCGGTGGTAATATCCATGTTATTTAATCTATTTTTAATGTGCAGAATATAGGACGCATTCTTCTCCTTTCGTACCGGGTAAGCTATTAAACGTGCAGAAATAATGGTTAGACATTTTTGAATTTCGATTATATCCTGTTCAAATGTATACGGACTTTGAAAATCTTGTGTATTCGAGCTGTCAAGTAAGGTCGATAACCTTGAACGTAAATTTTCTGCAGTATCTGTTGTATCAACTTCAGCATTTCTACATTTTAATTCATAGATCAATTCTGGTTTATTTAGATGCGCAGGGTCCATTTTTATTTAATATGAGACCAGCAAATAAAACTAAGTGTTTACTTAGTAGGTAACGTGCGTTTAGTGTGTTTAGTGCGTTAGTAACGCTTTAAAAATATATAAAAAAAATAGCGTTAATGTAACTACGCGTTTAAAGTTTAGAGTAATTCGGAACTAGGTAGGCCGATAGTGAAATTTGGAATAAAGTACGTATTAATGAAAATGTCTTACTTACATGAATGACTGGAATGCAAATATAAAATACACTTGAGTATAAAAAAACTGTTCTGGGTTTGCCAAATATTTCCAATCCAAATTTAAATCAAGATGGCCTAGTGCCTTTTAGAATTTTGTGGGGCAACTTAAAAATTGAACACTGATTAAAAAAAAAAACACGAAGAAATCGGGAACTTGTAGGCAGGTAGAGCAGGCTGGGTACGGACACGTTGAGGGCGCCAGTGTCGGGAGGCAGTCCCCGGGTTTGGGTTGCTCCCACTATTCCAGGACACAAACCTCTTTGACACAGAATTACAGGAACTTCCTTCCGCTTGATATTGATTGACTCGGCAGGCCAGAGTCTGATATCAAGCAAGCCGCGCGAAGCCGTTGATCGAGTGCAACGCGATCGGGCGCTGCAACTCAATGATGTTCCTCAAACCAGAGCAGCAGACTTTCAGTTTTTTTTTATATTAATGTTAGCGAAGGAAGGACGAAAGATATATTTTGCAAATTAAATCAATGAAAGCACTAAAGTGGAATATTTTTCTATTTTTTACCAAAAATCAATGTGAATGACAGGATATTTGTATGTAGAATGGATAATGAAAATCAAAATGAAAAGAAATGGATTATGAAAAGAGTATTATTATGAAAGAGGTTTGGACCTCGTCACACGATGACAATGTTACGTCGCCCACCAAGCTTATGAAAGTAACTAAGAAGTATAAATAAACTAGCCGCGCCTCCCGGCTTTGGTCGCTTGACGTTGTTCCAGGCTAACAATTTAACAAGAAAATTTGCCCACAATGAAAAACCAGACTGAACAAAACTAAAAAGTGGCAAAAATGTATTGCTAATCACTTTGTAATCGTTATAGAATATAAATGGTACGGCACGCCTTTTAAGTTTTGTCCTTTGAATAAAAAAACACAACTAGAACCTTATAGTACTTTTTATTGTTTTTCAAAGTATTCACCACGTAGCTTAATACACTTTTCCATTCGCTCAAACCAGTTATTATAGCATTTATTCCACACTAAAGTGGGGTGTTCAAAATGGCTGACTTGAAAGCGTCGACTGCTTCTTCACCGGACTGGAACCTTTGACCACGAAGACTTTCTTAATTTTAGGAAATGTAAAGAAATCGTTAGGGCTTAGGTCAGGACTGTATGGAGGATGGTCAAGAATTTCTACTTTTTCCTGCTTCAAATACTCAATCGTTTGACGAGCGCTGTGTGAGCTTGCGTTGTCGTGGTGCAGGATGATGCGTCGCTTTGAGTTAGATTTTCGAAGTTCGGCGATGACTTGAGGTAAACAAACTGTGGTATACCACTCTGCGTTAACCGTTCTACGATCTTCAAGTGCAACAGTCGCAACATGGCCGGTTTTTCCAACGAACGTGGCCACCATCTTCTTTGAAATGCTTCGAGAACGAACAACTTTAGTCGGCTTTGGCTCGTCTTGAAAGACCCAGATTGTAGATTGTTGTTTGGAATCAGGATCGTAGGCATAGATCCAAGATTCGTCACCACTGATGATGTCGTAGACGTGATTTGACTCTCCTCGGTTGAACCTTTGCAGAGTTTTCTCACACCATCTGATGCGGGCCGCCTTGTGATCGTCGGAAAGCAGATGCGGTATCCAACGGCAAACTAGCGTTCTCACACCAAGCGCTTCATGCAAGATCTTCTGAATGGTTGTCCCTGAGATGCCTAATAGAGCCTCTATCTCTCGATACGTCACATGACGATCTTCGAGAATTAGTTGTCTCACAGCATTGATGTTATCTTCAGTGAAGGCGGATTTTGGGCGTCCTTCGCGAGATTTGTCACTAACACTAGTATGTCCACGCTGGAATTCTAAATACCAGCGTTCAACAGTCCGCAGACATGGGGCTTCATCACTGAACATAGATTTAGCTCTTCAAAACAATGAAGCCGTGTCAGGCCTCTTCTAAAGTTGTAGAAAATTATTGCACGAACATTTTCCTTAGAAAGATTCATTTTGGTACGTAACCTGACCGATTCCAATCGACGCGCTGTGACTAAACAATAGCATTAATCCTAATACTTTCAACTGTTTTGAGATTCAAAATTTAAACACATTCGAATATAGAACAGTTCCAAATTCAAAATTGCCGGGAAATATGGAAACGACAAAACTTAAAAGGCATGCCTCGTAATTCGAAATAAAAAAATGAAAAGAGAAACCTAAAGATGTTTTTCAAATACTTATTCAATGATACTCGTACCCTACTAAACATAGTTCACCGACTTATTTTTTTTATTTTTCCAACTTGGGAATCGAAGACGATATATTCATGATACAGTGGTACGGAGGGGGAGGGAGGGGTAGGGCCTGGGGCAGAGAACAACTCGGAAAAAGGGTGTGATTGTGTCACACGGCCATGTGATTTACTTGCACACGTGTACGTACGTATGTTTTATAAACGCAATCGATAGATCTTGAAGAGAGCTAATGATTGAAACTCAAAAGAACGTCGTAGCTACTCCAAGTCAAAATTTATACGAAACAGAAATTATGTGACGCTGCGAAACGACCTCAATATTGCGGCGCTTTCCCCTCCACTCCGCGCGATGCGGCACAGCCCTCACTCAACGTAACAAATTATTTGATCCTTTTGCTATTGAGTGGTGTTATTTTTTTTAATGTCGTTGGTAGATATGGAGCTGCAACACCAAACTGTATACCCAGATTGCATCATCATCAGTTTTTTGGATTGTGAATACGTCTATAAAGCAATTTTATAGACGTATTCACGTCAAAATGCAACGACATATCGTAGATTTTGCGAATTGACAACCTGAACCTAATTAAATTATAATAACTTTACTTACAGATAGTGTACTACGCGAATATGTTAGCTGGAGATATGGAGTCCAACAGTCTCCGAGAGGAGCCCATAGTGATACCGAACCAGCAGGACCCTCTGGACGATGTGCTCGGGCACCTGTACCCGCCGCCTTCCATGAAGGGCTCCAAAGACTCCCAGCCTGATGACCCGTTAGGTAATAACTATAAACTGTTACTAGCTGCGCCCGCGGCTTTTCTCGCGTGAACATATTTCCGGGGTAAAAAGTAAACAATAACAGTCAAGTGCGAGTCGGACTTGCGCAACGGATCCGTACATTTTTTTATACAGTTTAAGAAAAAAAATGACATGTATCTTCATATATATATACTGTTTTCAGAATTGTAATTGTCTACTCATTGGCCTACTTACAAATTGTTTTTCCTACGGACCAAAAAGTTACCAAACTTATCATGAAGGACTTTAAAAAAACATTGCAAAAATATATAGTTCTATAAGCTGCTTTGAACTTAATTTTTTTAAGGAAACTCATTTGTTTAAAATTAAAAATCAAGAATCTAAAGCTTGTTTGCCTTCTTTTTAGTTTTGTTTTATATCCCTTTCTTATTTTCGTTAACTTTATGTAATAGGGGGCTAATTATATATACTGCAAATATAACATGAAAAAAAAGAGAAATCAATCTATCTATCATATTACAACGTGATAAGGTTGAAATTTAATTGTGTTTTGTTTTTTTGTTTCAGCTATTGAATTAGATATACATGTCCTAGACGCTAGGAAACCTTACCTGCCATTTGAGGAATTCTACAACGAACCTCTTAGTGATACTATTGAAATGGATATAGACTTCGGTAATTATAAGTCAGAGATAAGTAGAGGTGAGTCAGTTTATTTTATAATATTCTTAACTGATCACTTTTGACTACTTTTAGCTATGACTATCAGTAACATTATTATCATCTTGAAACAGACACTATACTTAAAATAAAATAAAACTATGAGCCTATTTTAAAAGCTTTTATTTAACTTCACTTGTATGTACGAGTATGTATCTATATACCTATGTATCTATGTATTTTGTTCCTGGAATCATGCAATTCGAATGTCGAGCACTTCCCGATTACTTATCCGGCTGAAACTTTCAGGGTAGCTCACAAACCGATGACAGAGCAATAAAAAAAAGGAAAAAATAAAAAGAAAAACATAAAAGTGACATTAAATAATAATCTTTTTTTTTATTATACATATTACTATGAATTCAGATCAAATTTGGCGGCTACATTACCGTGTAATGATTATATTTAATCTTAAGTTTCAATTGTGAATCTAATATTTTAACCATATTCGTTCCTTATAAATTTGGGTTCAGGTCTTGAGTGAAGTCATGAACCCAAATTTTTAGGGAACGAATACAGTTAAAATATTAGTTTGACCAATGAAAACTATAGATGAAACATTAACAACGTATAGAGTTTTAACCACGAGTAAAGTTTTAATTCTAACCTGACTGCAATTTAAGGCCCAAAGAAATAAATTAAGCTAATATTGTCATTAGCGCCATCTAGTGAAAATCATGTTATCCACCTTGACAAAAAGATTTTGAATATTGATATCCTAAAGTGCCATGTTTCTGAGATATTGGACCTCAAAGATAGCGTTTTAGTCATTATGCTATATGTGAGGGCCAATATCTAAGAAATGAGACACGTTATGACAAAAAAAAATATTACAATAGCAGCATTTTTTTTGTTTGTATTGAAGTCCTCTATCGATTTATTAAAGTTTGATCTGTGGCCGCGTCTTTTAGGGTTATTCACTTGTAGCTATGCCACAAAGGTTTATAAGGCATGTGGGTCGCAAGACTTGTAGACCGAGTGGTCAAATCAATGACAGTGTTCAATGCCCCAATATAAATCACTACAAATGATAACTACCGTCTTTCTTCGTGACTAAAACTCTTCCACCCATTGGCAGGTAAAAAGTTCGCGTTTTTAAAATACCCGTTCATCCTCACGCCGGCGACCAAGTCCCTGGGGCTGTACTACGAGAACCGGATCCGGATGTACTCGGAGCGGCGCGTGTCGCTGCTGCACGCGGTGGTGGGCGCCACGCCGCCCATGCCCTTCCTGAGGCTCAAAGTGCGCCGCACGCATATTATAGACGACGCGCTTGTTGAGGTCAGTGTAGCTGTGTGATGTTTAAGAGGATAGTCGCTTGACATAATATTCGAAAAGTAGGTATTTCGTAAATGTATTGCTTTCACACCTCCCACCGAGCGATAGAGAGAGATAATAGTACAGTTTTTGATAGAATTTGTGTTTTGGGGGAAAGACCTTACCACCCCCAAAATTGCGGTAAAATGTTTTGTTATTAGTGTCAATCGCTTGAATAGTATATAATCCACGCTTATATGTTTTGAAAGCTAATTTGTTTTTCAAAAGATCATTTCAATTTGTCACAGTTTCAACGCAAATAACCGCCAATTTAGAAGCTAATAAGGTATTGTTTTTTTTTTAAAAACCTAGGCTTATAAGTGTAGTTAATTAATGAAACAACATTACACAAAAAAATATGTAATCTCTATGTCTATGTGTATATGTCTATGTGTATGTATGTGTGTGTGTATGTCTATGTCTTTTTTTATGGACAAGAGTGCTATAGACTCTCTTCCACTGGTAACACACTAGGTCTGTACTATAAGAACCATATTTTTTTGCCCGTGACTTCGCCCTCGCTGATTACAGTTTTATCGCAATAAAAAGTATCCAAAGTTCTTCCTCAGGGCTCAAACTATCTACATTCCAAATTTCATCAAGATCGGTTCAGTCGTTAAATAATAAATACAGACGTTACTTTCGCTTTTAAAATATTAGTATCGAATGGATGGATCATAGCCAAAATAATCAATCTAAATTTACTCTTACAGCTGGAAATGGTAGCCATGGAGCGAGCCCTAGACCTGAAGAAGCAGTTAGTCGTGGAGTTCGAGGGGGAGCAGGGGGTCGATGAGGGGGGCGTCAGCAAGGAGTTCTTCCAGCTGATAGTCGAGGAGATATTCAACCCGGACTACGGCATGTTCACGCAGCAACCGGACTCGCTCACTGTCTGGTGAGTGTTTCTTATGGTAGCCGTGGAGTGAGCTTTACACCTGGACAGGAGGTCCAAGGAGAAGCAGAGAGTCGACGAGGGGGGCAAGGAGTTCTTCTAGAACAACATTATTGTCCTAAAGGGCGGGTGAAGAAAGAGGCGAAAAGATTGTTAGAAAAAAAAAACATTTACCAACTCTATTTTCAGTTATCAAAAGATTATTATCTAAAATTGAAGCGCTCGCGCGCCCCATTTTACTGTTTCGTGACTCCATGGGTCTCGACCAACATATTGAACAGCACTGGTTTATAGTATAACACTAGCTGCCCCCTGCGTCTTTGCACGCGCACATTTTGCCCCCTCTCTCCTCCGCACCCCCGTCTCGTCGAAACCCCTACCAACAATCCCTGACCCCCCCCCCCCCCACCTTATTCATCGAAATCAGCCAATCCGTTCTCGATATATCATCAAAAAATATGTGCCATATAAAATGTATTAGAAAATAAATTATATATTTTTTCGTGAATTTTTCAGTTATTCTGCTACAAATCCAACAAATCAAAGATCATAAAAATCAGTTCAGCCTTTCTTGAGTTATAAATGGTGTAACTAACCCGACTTTGTTTTATATATTTAGATATCTGTTAACAACATAACAAAATTTAACAGGGAATCCTAGCGCGGGAGAACATCATTTGAGATCTTAAAGCCGACTAATAAAGTTCCTATCTCGTCCCCAGGTTCAACCCCACATCATTCGAGACTGAAGCCCAGTTCACGCTGATCGGAATAGTGCTGGGTCTAGCAATATACAATAATATCATTCTCGCAGTAAATTTCCCGATGGTTGTGTACAGGAAACTGATGGGCAAGAAGGGATCTTTCGAAGACTTGGCAGACTGGAATCCGGTAAGTTATTCCTTAGTATTTTTTTATTAATGATTTTAATATTATTATGAGTACATATATATTATTGAGTGTGGATAATGGCATCACGCAGTTGCTGAAAAAAACATGAGACCAGGGCCCCAATTCTACTAAAACAATTATAATGACAATTATCAACAAATTTCGCAAAATGTTCGCTTTTACCTCTTAAAAGTAGTAGAAGCGAAAACTTTGTTTTTTTTTCAATTTTGAGTTTTTCTTTTTTAAAAAAAACTTTTCTACAACTTTTAAGAGGTAAAAGCGAAAATTTTGCGAAAATTGTTGACAATTGTCATTACAATTGTTTTAGTAGAATTGGGGCCCAGCTCTTTCTCGTAATTCTAAGTGATGCCCAGATAATGACAGGGCAGCCCAGAACATGAAATTGCAATGCAAAAAAACTTTATGACATAAACAATGGACTATTTTGATGGAGACAAATTTTATTTTTTAGGAATTTTAGAATTGTTCTAATATTGAATATTCCTAAAATTAAATTCCTGCTGCGACATAAATAAACTCTGCAAATAAAGACATTTATTGTTTATTTTACTCTTTTTTTTTATTTAACTACCAATCTCGATTGCTCCAATGCATCTTCATTATAGAACATCCTTTAATATTCATTCTTACATTATTTTTAACCCCCACGCAAAAAGAGGGGTTTTATAAATTAAACGTGTGTATCTGTCTGTGGCAACATAGCTCCCAAGCCATTTTTTCCTGTTTGAAAGCTTATGTGATCGAAATGGTTCTTAGCTATAATGTATGTGCCGGAGATTTTTTTTATTTATATTTTGTCAACCATTTTGTGTTAAAAATTAATCCCCAAAAAAAACTCCAGGGTAATATTAACTTGGATCACTTTGTCAACCATTTTGTGTTAAAAATTAATCCCCAAAAAAAACTCCAGGGTAATATTAACTTGGATCACTTTGGCAGCTATGCTAATAAGCTTATTAATACTTCACACAAAAAACTCCAGGGTAATATTAACTTGGATCACTTTGGCAGCTATGCTAATAAGCTTATTAATACTTCACACAAAAATCTCCAGGGTAATATTAACTTGGATCACTTTGGCAGCTATGCTAATAAGCTTATTAATACTTCACACAAAAAACTCCAGGGTAATATTAACTTGGATCACTTTGGCAGCTATGCTAATAAGCTTATTAATACTTCACACAAAAAACTCCAGGGTAATATTAACTTGGATCACTTTGGCAGCTATGCTAATAAGCTTATTAATACTTCACACAAAAATCTCCAGGGTAATATTAATGTGGATCACTTTGGCAGCTATGCTAATAAGCTTATTAATACTTCACACAAAAAAAAACTTTTACTTGCTAAAATTGATTAAATGTTTTTTATTCGCTTTTAAAGAATCAGCTGTATGACAAACGAAAAGTTGTACAAAGAAATCATCATTTGTATTTTCATTGAACAAAATCGAATTTTCAAAAATCCATTAATGCAGTTCTAATACGTTTGAAGAACGCTAGATGGCTTTCTTAGAACAAATCTTCCAAACTCGCTCTACAGAGCGAAGTATATGTGTGTGTGTAGGTACAGCCTCTGTACCTACACACACACATATACTTGTAGTAGTCTAGAAAAAGAATGAAAATAATAATTGGCACAATCCAACATCAGATACAAATATACAATAAAAAAACTATAATAAGTATATTTTGAAAAATAAATTAAAAATTAAGCTTTTATGAGGTGTTTTTTATTCATTGTCAATTTTTATTTTTATTATTTCAATGCGTTGTCACTTTTTATATACTTTTTTTTTTCTTCTATTTGTGAGCTACCCTGAAAGTTTCAGCATGATATCTAATCAGGAAGTGCTCGAAATATTTGAATTGCAATATTCCAGGGCAGACAAATAGATACATATATACAAATAACAGTTTTTTTATTCATTGTCAATTTTAATTTTTATTATTTCAATGTGTTGTCACTTTTTATATACAATTTTTTTTTTCTTCGATTTGTAAGCTACCCTGAAAGTTTCAGCATGATATCTAATCAGGCAGTGCTCGAAATTTGAATTGCAATATTCCAGGACAGACAAATACATAGATACATACATACAATTAAAAGTTTTTAAAAATAAATAACAAGACATGCAATGCGACAGGTGCGAGGAAAAAGGTTTCTGTGCTCATATCTAAAACCTTGTAACTTTTTTCTTGTAGACCCTTTACAACGGCCTAAAAGACATGCTGGATTACACCAGCAGCGACTTAGAAGAGGTCTACTATCAGACGTTCAGGATATGTTACCAGGACGTGTTCGGGAGCACCTTGTTCCACGACCTCAAGGAGAACGGAGATAGCATATTTGTTACGATAGACAATAAGATGGTAAGTCACTTGAGACTCATTTGTGTTTTATCCTTTACAGTTTAAATGTATAACAGTGCAGAGGTGACCGAGTGGTTTGACTGTGCTTTGCTGACTAACGTCACCAGGTTCACTCCTCGGCCCCGTCCAATGACAGAACTCAACCTTATCTATAAACTCGTCGAATTTTCTAGGAATTCATAGAACCTCAAGTCAACCCTATCTCATTGTATTTTCCAGGAGTTCATAGAACTCATCCTTATCTGTAAACTCGACATGTTTTCCAGGAATTCATTGAACCTCAAGTCAACCCTATCTCATTGTATTTTCCAGGAGTTCATAGAACTCATCCTTATCTGTAAACTCGACATGTTTTCCAGGAATTCATTGAACCTCAAGTCAACCCTATCTCATTGTATTTTCCAGGAGTTCATAGAACTCATCCTTATCTATAAACTCGTCGTATTTTCCAGGAGTTCATAGAACTCATCTTATCTATAAACTCTTCGTATTTTCCAGGAATTCATAGAACCTTGACTCAACACGACCTATCTCACTGTATTTTCTAGAAGTTCATAGAACCTCAAGTCAACCCTATCTTATTATATTTTCCAGGAGGTCATAGAACTCAACCTTATCTATAAACTCGTCGAATTTTCCAGGAATTCATAGAACCTCAAGTCAACCCTATCTCATTGTATTTTCCAGGAGTTCATAGAACTCATCCTTATCTATAAACTCGTCGTATTTTCCAGGAGTTCATAGAACTTATCTTATCTATAAACTCTTCTTATATTCCAGGAATTCATAGAGCCTTGACTCAACACGACCTATCTCACTATATTTTCTAGAAGTTCATAGAACCTCAAGTCAACCCTATCTCACTGTATGTTCCAGGAGTTCATAGAACTTCAACCTTATCTATAAACTCGTCGTTTTTTCTAGGAATTCATAGAACTGTACTCGGATTTCCTACTCAACCAGTCAGTGGAGACACAGTTCCGCGCGTTCCGTCGCGGCTTCCTCATGGTGACGGATGAGAGTCCGCTCTCAGCGCTGTTCCGACCGGAGGAGGTGGAGATGTTAGTTTGCGGCAGTAAGGTACGTCTATCCTACGCGTTCCGTCGCGGCTTCGCCATGGTGACGGACGAGATTCCGCTCGTGGCGCTGTTCCGACTAGAGGAGGTGGTGATGTTAGTTTGCTTCAGTATCCTGCGCGTTCCATCATGGCTTCCTCATGGTAACGGACGAGAGTCCGCTCGCGGCGCTGTTCCGACTAGAGGAGGTGGTGATGTTAGTCTGCTTCAGTAAGGTACGTCTATCCTGCGCGTTCCATCGTGGCTTCCTGATGGTAACGGACGAGAGTCCGCTCGCGGCGCTGTTCCGACTAGAGGAGGTGGTGATGTTAGTCTGCTTCAGTAAGGTACGTCTATCCTGCGCGTTCCATAGTGGCTTCCTCATGGTAACGGACGAGAGTTCGCTCGCGGCGCTGTTCCAACTAGAGGAGGTGGTGATGTTAGTCTGCTTCAGTAAGGTACGTCTATCCTGCGCGTTCCATCATGGCTTCCTCATGGTAACGGACGAGAGTCCGCTCGCGGCGCTGTTCAGACTAGAGGAGGTGGTGGTGATGTTAGTCTGCTTCAGTAAGGTACGTCTATCCTGCGCGTTCCATCGTGGCTTCCTCATGGTGACGGACGAGAGTCCGCTCGCGGCGCTCTTCCGACTAGAGGAGGTGGAGATGTTAATCTGCGGCAGTCAGGTACGTCTATCCTGCGCGTTCCATCGCGGCTTTCTCATAGTGACGGACGAGGGATGTTATTTTTTCTGAACTTTGCTGCTATCGCCTAACGGTTTAATAGTGCAACTTAAAATCCAACTATACCGGGTTAGGTCGTAGGCTCCACACCAATGACTTTTCTAAGTTATGTGCGGTTTTCCACCGCTCCGTGCTTCGGAGGGCACGTTAAGGTGTTGGTCCAGGCTGTTATTTATTAATAGCAGTCGTTAAGCCATGTCAGAAGCCCTCGTGCGGCCTCACAATCTCTGACACCAGAGGCCAGTAATAAATATCTCATACGACAAACAAAGAACTGATAACCTATTTGGATAATTATTTTTAATTTGAAACGGTAGACTTTCAGCGTGGTCCCATATAATCAAAATTGGTTTAGTAGTTTTTTAGAAATGATTTGAAGACGATTCTTTGATTTGAACAAGTATTATTTGGATAATTACAGCATTAGTATGAGGGATTTTCAAATGTTCTAACACGTGCTTACCGAGCCAGTAAAAACACGTCTATAAAAAGGTGTATAGAATCGGCACACGCCCAGTTTGCGTCGACAAAGAGACCCGAATTGCACCCCGCCAGTAAGCATACCATAAAAGAACATGCGCTCTTTCAGAACTTCGACTTCAACGAACTGGAAAAGTCGACGGAATACGACGGGGGCTACACATCCGAGTCGCAAACGATAAAAGACTTCTGGAGCATCGTCCACAGCCTCGCGCTGGACGACAAACGAAAACTGCTTCAGTTCACCACCGGCTCAGACCGAGTGCCTGTCGGCGGACTCAGTCACTTGAAGCTAGTGATCGCCAGAAACGGACCAGACTGCGATCGCCTGCCGACAGCACACACCTGCTTCAACGTGCTTCTGCTCCCAGAATACGAGAACAAAGAAAAGCTCCAAGACAGATTGATGAAGGCGATCAGCTACTCGAAAGGCTTCGGAATGCTTTAACGTGCTATATTATGCTTATATCCGCCATGAACAAACAGTTGTAAAGAGTATTGTTGTAAATGATCAGTGATGGTGTATTTGTATCGGTTAATTTAATTAAAAGTTTGTTTATTTATACATATAAGAGTTTCAATATTGATGATGCAGAAGACTTCTATATACTGTCGCTTAATCTAAAAGGGACGGCGTGGAAATAATCTCAGAATTAAACTATTTTGGCAGGTTATTTATTAACATTAAAAATTATTAAAAACTATGAATATGGCTACAAATGTATAGTAAAACAAAAATATTAGGAACTCTTTACCGCTAACACTAATATAGAATATTCTATTTTTTTCATGTTTTCCAATGAAGTACGTAGTAATCTATTGGTATGGATGGGACAGTTTTCGGATGTAGTGATGGCAAACCGAGGCGCAAGCTCAATAAGGCCCACCACTTGCAACAGCTGTCTTAGGCCCGGGCTAGATAGATAGATAGAAAATTCTTTATTGTACACATAAGATAGGTACATAGGCGAACTTAATGCTAGCAAGCATTATCTTCCAGTTAACCTCGGTATATTGTGATGTGCGGGCTAGTGTCTAGTCTGGGCTGAAAATTTAAGACGAAGTAGGATAGAGATATACGCAAACAGGAGCGTGAAAGAGATAACAATAACTTTTGGACTAAGTAACTAGATACTTTGTTTTGTTTTCGTGCAAGTGGGCCTAAGAGCTCAATTCTTCAATAACAAACAGAAGTTCACTAAAGTTGCTCTTAAATTATGACTCGGTCAAAATATATTTGCCCCTAAGACAAATCTCTGCCGCGAAGTGCGTAGATTTGTTGACCGAGCTGTGCTTTGTTGGTTTCGCCGCGCTCGGAGCCAATCCAAACCTGCCTCGCCCTTACTAGTAAGTCTTCGTTATTTGCCTCGGTAACCCTGCGTAGATTGATTTACGATCTACATATTTTGCGTTAACACATTTTTTTAGTAACGCCATTTACATAACAGTGAATTTTGGAATAATTACACCAGCGAAGACTCCTAAATGGATGTCAGTGCGAAGATCTTATTCTGTGGCGACACAATGGTCTGGAGACGCAGGTCGTGCACTACCAGGGGGAAGGGGCGGCGGCAGGGTGCTTCGGGGGGGCGCGGGGTCATAGCTGCGTCCGCGGACGCGCGCCGGTACTGAGTCCTGGGGGGAAACACCTTATTAATATGCTTTTCTGACTTACATACAACCGGGGCCACGTTTCACAAAAAAAAACATGAGTATATTCGTAAATTAAGCCTCTATTTTAGCACAAAAATATGTGATATATGTGGAAGAAATCATATTAAAATCATTATATTTTATACTTTTGCGAATTATTAACTTGAATCGCGTGTTCTTACACAAATGACTATTTAAAGTATAGATCAATCATTAGGCCCACTTTACTTTTAAAAATATGGAGCTAGACAATCATGGGTCCGTTTTTTTCTGTCATACTGTTATCATAAGAGTGAAAAGTTAAACTTTAGGTATTATTTATTTATTAATACTTAAGCACAAAAAGTGTTCACGGTGTCCACACTACTCTTTATTATAGGAAGAATTGATTTAGTACTATGTATACCTTTGTTTTAGTTATAAGTATCTCCACGATTTTAGTCCAAGCTCCCTGATTTGGTCTAACTGACATTCATTTATTAGTTTATTACAAAACTGAATGACTTAATTTTTTAGTTTATTGCAAAACTGAGTGACATTCATTTATTAGTTTATTAATAACTGACTGACATTCATTTATTAGTTTAGTTCAAAACTGAATGACATTCATTTATTAGTTTATTACAAAACTGACTGACATTCATTTATTAGTTTATTACAAAACTGACTGACATTTATTTATTAGTTTATTACAAAACTGACTGTCTTTCATTTATTAGTTAATTACTACATGTCGACTCGATACGTACTCTATGTACTCGATACGAAACCGACATCGACCCTTTATACGCAATAACGTATTCGCGTATTTGGCACTATACCACTACGCCGACTTATAGGTGGGTCCCATTTTCCTCTTCGCAAAAATTTACCAAATAATGTCTTGCATTATCGATCAAGAGCGACTAGACGAGCAGGTCGCACGTTCGATGGTAAGCGCCACGCCTACCTACCCGTTCAGCAGACCATTGCAAATTATTGGAGTGTATATCGGACACTAGAACTAAGTAGAACAGTTAGTAAGTAACACTGTCAATGTTAACACTGAGTTGCAACAGCGGGCGTGGTTACGAGAATTCGAAACGAAGAGTTTAAAGCTCGCTCCCGCACCATGATGTCGACAATGGGTCATTCATTCTTAGAACTTGAAAACTGGAAGGAGCGATCCACCCACCTGTGTTTGATATCTCGTACATTCGCCGGCGGTGTCTCATGTCGATATGTATCGCATGGTCCTAGGCGCTTGCGCTCGTGCAAAATGGGACGTACGTTTGTGACACTTCCTCCAGACTGGCAAACGAGAGAAGCATAATTATAGTTCCTACGACCCATGTTGGCGGCTGAGTTGAATTCGGAGCGATTCGCAATTTAAACAAAACGTGAAGCTATGATATTCTCGTACCTACACGCGCATAAATATTTCACTTCGAATCGGTGTCTGCCACACACACTACTACGCGCGTACATGAATTAGAAATAAATTTTGGAAATTGTATCGGATTTCGAAACTCGCGAGCATATCTAACGCCAACTCGAGTCGGAAGAAGCATAGTAGAGTGCGTAGCGCCTTCGGACTACACGAGACTAGTCTACGAAGGAAGATATAGACTAGACTACGTAGGAAGATAAATACTAATCTACAAAGAAAGATAAAGACTAGTCTACGAAGGAAGTTACAGATTAGTCTACATACGAAGGAAGACAAAGACTAGTCTACATACGAAGAAAGACAAAGACTAGTCTACATACGAAGAAAGACAAAGACTAGTCTACGAAGGAAGTTACAGATTAGTCTACATACGAAGGAAGACAAAGACTAGTCTACATACGAAGAAAGACAAAGACTAGTCTACATACGAAGAAAGACAAAGACTAGTCTACGAAGTAAGTTACAGATTAGTCTACATACGAAGGAAGACAAAGACTAGTCTACATACGAAGAAAGACAAAGACTAGTCTACGAAGGAAGTTACAGATTAGTCTACATACGAAGGAAGACAAAGACTAGTCTACATACGAAGGAAGACAATGACTAGTCTACGAAAGAAGTTACTAGTCTGTAGCATGTTAAATCATGACTCCAAGGGAGTTTTGTTATAACTCCCGAATAAATTAATAAAAATATATTGGGTACAACGCCACCTGGCGAGGAGGGGCACAACGTACGAGGAGGGACGTAGTAGGGGGTTGTTGTTTAGTAAGCAACGCCGAACGGCAGTTCGCTGCGTTTCTTAGTCAGCCAGTCGATAAAATGATCAATGAAAGCGTTAATTATTGATGACTGAGTGTTAATTTTGCCTTCCTAAAAATCCATGGGTAATAGTTGAATCTGCCTCTGCAAGTAGAAAGGCAAAGTTTTCATCTCATGGCTCAATATGGTTGAAATGGTAAATCCACGCAGCGACCGCTAGTGTCGTGCACTAGAAGAAAGATTTGGACGACGCGGAAACCTCTGACGGAGAGTAGCGCAACTTTTGGGGATACCCTGATAATAAACTTTTCAGGCCCGGGACAGCTTCAGTTAAAGGATAAAATATTTGGAAAATCCGGCATAAGCCGTATCTTTGAGTTGGCGAACAAATCAGAAATTCAGAGAGCAGCGATTCATATGTCGAAAATAATGTTAGTTCCAGATCACGCCGCTACAAACATACAAATCGCTCGCAATGGTCACACCGTGGAATGTTTCGACAGGTCGAGTAGATCGAAAGAAATTTCTAGTTGTTTCGTTTTTTTTTATATGGAGTTGAGATAAAAAACCAGATAAGTACGGCGGAAGCTGGCTGCAATGTATCGGGGCTTGCTGGAGGACAATGACCCGTCTAGCTAGGCCGAGAGGGTCTGAATTGCAGTGCAAGCTGCAGTGTTGTTTCCAGAGGCTGCTGGAAGCCGGAAGTAGTTATCCGGGCTGCAGTTTGCTACTCATCGTAAAAAGCAGAATCCGTATAAATACGAAAAGGAAGTTCTGCTGGGAGCATTCCAAAACGGACATTGATTTAGTTTGTTTCACATAGTTGCACGTGATTGAGATCGGCGCAGGTGAGAAATTTGTTTGTTCCTGGGATTCCAGTAGATTCTGTGCGAAATCGACATTGTGTTTACGGGTTTTAATTCGCAGGCAGCAGCGGGCACACAGTCTATTGTGTGGATGAGGCGACCGAGAGACGCATTTCCAGAACGAAGCGCGGAAACCGTGACTACTTGGTAACCGGCGAAATAAGTATACGAGAGGGAAAAACAGGTTAGTGGGATGTCCCGTGGTTCAAAGATTGTTCTAACGAAATATCTGTTTTGATTTTGTGCCGCCGCGACCATCTAAGGCGGGCACCGCGAGACACCATTTAAACACAGAGGAACGTGGGTTTCGACGGACGACCGCTGCCATCATCACTGCAAGCTGCTATTGCGCCTGCGCCACCAGCCGAACGTGGAAGGCACCGATCGCGAGAGACACCAGACGCCGACTGTGGGAGACGCAGAAACCGTTCGTGAGGAGCGGAAGGCACTGTTCGTGGAGAGCACGAGGAGCTGAACGAGGGGAGTGAAAGAGGCGATCCGCGGCTGCACGCGAGTTGACAGTACGGCGACCCGGGAAGCTACCGGGTCCGTTGGGTTTAGGTTGGTCCGTTCCGAGTCATTTCGAGTCAGCGAGCTGCGGTAGTGAAGAAAGCCTTCGCCTTGTTGCGTGTTAGGATATAGTTTGAAAGATACTTTCTGTTTTACATCCCTCTGAGAATCTCAACCTTACACACACACTCTCGTTTGCACATGTACTTTTGATTTATAACGTGCTTAGGCATAGACAACAGTATTCCGTTGCGTTGTGACCGTATGATGAACTGCTGGCCATTCTCTCTAAGTTTTTACTAGCCTAGGTTTCTGCAGTTCTAAATGTAAATTCATATCGGACAGGCCAAACTTATGTACTATTTATGTTAGAGAACATTCTATTTATAATTTGAGTATTTGAATCATATGATAAGAATAGCTGAATTGATCATATTTATGATGCAGAACAAACTGTGTTAAGTGAAAAATACTTTTTGAATTCCTCAGTAAAGGGGAGAGAACCCTTTACTGAGGAATTCAAAAAGCTTTGATAACATATGTGTTTTTATACTGTAATAAAGCAGATTGTTATTGAATTAACCATCTTGTTTAAATTACCTCGCTTTTACCTGAGAAGGAGGAACGTTAGCAAGCCGGGCAACGGTCTGTCAAGTCTACATACGAAGCAAGACACAGACTAGTCTACGAAGGAAGACAAAGACTAGTCAATATACGAAGAAACACAAACGAAAAAGAAACGAAGGAAGTTAAAGATTAGTCTGCATACGAAGGAAGACAAAGATTAGTCTACATACGAAGAAAGACAAAGATTAGTCTACGAAGGAAGTTACTAGTCTACATACGAAGGAAGACAAATACTAGTCTACGAAGGAAGACAAAGACTAGTCTATGAAGGAAGTTACTAGTCTACATACGAAGGAAGACAAATACTAGTCTACGAAGGAAGACAAATACTAGTCTACGAAGGAAGACAAATACTAGTCTACGAAGGAAGACAAATACTAGTCTACGAAGGAAGACAAATACTAGTCTACGAAGGAAGACAAATACTAGTCAACATACGAAGAAACACAAAGACTAGTCTACGAAGGAAGTTAAAGACTTGTCTACATACGAAGAAAGAAGGAATCTGACAAGATCAGCGGCTGCGAGTGTGGAAGATGAGACTCTTCTAATCCTTCCACTACGAGACGATAATGAGAATAGACGGATGCAGGAATCACCTGTGTCGTGCGTCGCAGGTGCAGGTGGCGGCGGAGAACGCGGCGGCGGCGGCGTGGCGCCGCGCGTGGCGCTCACAGCACAGGTTGTGCGGCGGCGCGCCGCCCAACGGCTCCGAGCCGCGCCGCGATGACCGTATTAACGACGCATACGTCGGCGCCGCTACACGCTCCACCTGTCGAACAAGCCAAACAAAATATACTCTGTGCGTGAGTAATACCATATTTATTTTTTAGCACTAGAACCTTAATTAACTGTATATTTTTTAATAGCTGCGCCCCGCGGTTACTCCCGCGTGAATGATGAAAGTATCCTACGTGCTATTCCAAGGTATAAGTTATCTCTATTCCAAATTCCATCAAAATCCGTTCAGCCTTTTGAGCGTGCAGGAGTAACAAACATGCATACAAACTTTCGCCTGTATTAGGTATATTAGTGTGATTGCGAGTTATATCACCGAATAGTATTGTTTTCTATTCCGTGGGTTATATGCCGTTTTAGAATCTGTTCGAGCACATCATGAACACATACACTGATACTATTTGAACGCGCTTCCTGAGACAGAGCAGTAAGGGTAGAACATTCATAAAGGGTAGGTAAGTACGCTGCTTCATTTCTTGTCGTTGCTCACTGTCTTTCACTATACACAATATCACAAACTCTGAAACCAGAGGCACGAGGTACCTTATACCTACGACATGCATGCAAGTGACAAGCAATTACAACTTATGTTTTTTTTTATTACGTACTAGGCACTCGTTTTACCACGATCTCACCTGATGGAAAGCGATGATGTGGTCGAACGTGTAGCACGCATGCCTAGTAGATACCTATTCACTCTTGTCTTGAACACTCTTGGGTTATATAAAAGTCCAACTGCTCCAGTAGATTGCAACTGCTCCAATGCTGCGGGAAGTGCAGCCCCTTCGCGCTTGCTTCAGACTGGGTCAATCTGGCTCAAATGTAGTTTTTGTAAAGAGGACTAACCTCAAAGGTGTTTTTTCGCTTGCGTCGTCTCGCTTCGCTGGGCGCCGCCTCGGGGCGCTTGCGGCGCTGCGGCGGCGGCGAGGCCGCGCCCGCCCCGAACAGGCCGCGATCCTCGGCCACTCGGATCATGTACTTGGCGTCCAGCCTGGTGATTTCCTGCGGGCAGCCTAGCGGTCAGTTCCTGCATCTACATTATAGTTACACCGCTTAAATTGTTCATGCGCAGGAAAGTTGAACGAGTGTAGTAGCACTCGTCGTATGGTGACTGTGGCGCACTTTCCTCTTTTTTTTCATCATCATCATCAGCCTATACATCAGTCCTCTCGAAATGCACGCCTTTGAGCTCGGTCTTCAGCTCTTCTTATTTATTTTCTTTCAGCCGCTTTTCGCAGGTAGTCATTCCACCTGGCCACTTACTATTACGACTCGTCAATTTATTGGTTTGAAATCCACTTGACCTGTGTCAACTCAAGAAACCTCCCACCGTGATTCTCTCCGACTGATTTTGCTCATACTTACCTACCTATAACTCATTCATAACATTTTATACCTACATATTTACAAAGTATTATCGTCGAACAAACATACATTCAAAAAGATGATTCGTCTAAGATCTTTCCTCCCTCTGCCAAAAAGCAAACTAGTAAGGAAATAATGCTCGTACTAACCTTCCGCTGAATAAGACCCAGGTAACACCCGTCTCTATCCAGAATGTAATTGATGTCCAGACCATTGCCCAGAATTGGAAGTGGCCCTATTTCGAACAGGTCGCAGTTTGGCACCTGAAGCATATCACAAATATGACGACATCACTACTTCATACAAAGAGGAGAAATCATTAGATACGCTCATTAACATCTATCACGACTGCCTCATTATGGTTTTACCAGATAGCATAGAATAAATAGTAGAATTGATAGATAGTTCTTGATTCACTATCAACACTCGACGACATTCTGGCGCAGTTGTTAGGGCACTTGCCTTCTAAGCCTTAGTGTCGCAGGATCGAATCCTGGCTGAACTGGCAAACATTTATTTGATGAGCATAATTGTTTGTTCTAGAGTTTTAGATGTTGTTAGGGGTGCACCACTCGCGACAAAGAATCCTATTTCGGGGATACGAGTTACAAACTTTATTTTTTTTATCATCATCATGATCAACCTATACCAGTCCACTGCTGGACGTGGGCCTCTTCATATGAACGCTACTGAGCCCAATCTTCGGATCTTTTCATCCAGTCGCTGCCAGCTGTCTTTCGCAAGTCGTCTCTCCACCTGGCGGACGTCCCACACTACGTTTGCCTAAACGTGGTATCCACTGTAAAACTCGTTTTCCCCAACAGTTGTCGGTTCTGCAAGAGATGTGCCCAGCCAGCCCATTGCCACTTCAGCTTGTTTATTCTCTGAGCTATGTCGGTTACCTTGGTTCTCTGGCGGATCACCTCATTCCGGATTCTGTCCTTCAGAAATACTCCGAGCATAGCTTTCTCCATAGCTCGCTGAGCGACTTCAATCTTATGGATCAGTTTCACAGTGAGTATCCACGGCATAACTGGTAGGACGCAGGCTTTGAAGACTTTTGCCTCAAGGCATTGTGGTATGGAAGACGAGAAGATATGTCGTAGTTTACCAGCTGGAATGGGCATTCCAGCTGAATCCTCCTATCGGCTTCACTCTTCTTCCTCGGCTTATCTTCTTCTACTTACTATAATATTAGGGTTATCTTCGTCAGGATCTCTCGGTATCGCTACCGGCTGAGGCAGCTCCGGAATGGGCCTCGCCCGGTTGGTCCCCGGACGTGACCCAACTTCGATGCTTCCCGCTCGTTTCTTGAACGATATATCCTCGCTGTGCGGTCTGCTCCGGCTGGTACTAGGAGGCGACGAGCTCGACGGAGCTCGCTTTGGGGAAGGGAAGCTGCTTGTATCCTCTGCTATGTCCTCACTTTCAAGATCAACATCTGTGTGTGACTCCAAAGTTGCTGCATCGGCTGCTATTGAGTCCCCAGCGAGCTTTTGTGGACTCTGAGGATTAGAGACGATTTTAGAGATGTTAGTAAAACAACATTAACAAGTACATCATCAAAGTAAGAATAAAAACACGACTGCCTTCCAAAAAACGGTCTATTTTTGTAGCCTATATTACTCAGGATGATGTAAGGATTCAAACGATACCCCATACATCCAAATCTGTTCAGGCATTTAAAAGTTATGGTAGAACAACTCTCACATAACTCACATACATACAAACATACATATATACTTGAACCCTGAAAACATTACACTCGATTTTTGGGTAATCGTGCAAAAAGGTCCAACTCCTCTCAAAACTTACATATTAAGTATAGAACTAAGTAGCTATATAGTTATCGGTTGGTCTGTCGTGGCTATATCATAGATTTGATCATTTCACGAAATAGTCGGCAACTTTATTAAAAAAAAAAAAAAAAATTATCGGTGACATTATGAAATGGTTTGGCCAGATGAATGAATCAGCGTTTGCCGATATGAACGGCGAACGCACGGCCACATCATAATATGGTCAAACTTTAGTGATCATATCGTAAAATAGAAGCGAGGGAGGAATCCCGACTTGGTCGTGATAGGTTAGAAGGCGAAGACGTGAGCGAAGCGTAGTGAGCTCCCGCCTTCGTATCCGTGTTTTATTTTTTAGCCTTGAGAACCTGTTTGAACACATTTGGTATCATGAAAACCCTACATTAATGATTTATTTAATTATTTAATTGGCCATCAACATAATTCACATTAAGAGAAAATTATAACAAAACTAACACTCTCCTAATGCCATTACAATTAAAGATTACGACAGCATGCAAAAATAACAATATCTAACTAAAAAAATATTAAAATATTTAAAACATTTTATTACAATTCATTAAAATTAAATTTCGAAAATTAAAATATCGAAAATTATAGTTGATAGAATCAGGCGTTACTTTGCGGAAATCCATATTTAAAATGAACAAAATAATAAACAAAAAACTTATACCTCAATCCAAATACCAAACGTCTGACATCAATACATCTGTATTGATGTCAGACGTTTGGTATTTGGATTGAGGTATATGTTATTTGTTGTGTATTTATAATATTTTACTTTTGTTTATTTTTACCATTTATCATTTGTCTGACTAACAATTTTGGCGGAAGTAAGCTACAATTTTTTTATTTTGTTCGTTTTTTTTATGAATATATATAAAATAATAATAATATACAAAATTAAAATATAAAATAAGTAAATTAAAATTTCATCGTGAAAAATTAAAATTGCTTTAAAAAACCCAAAACATCACAGTAAGCGTTTTTTAAATTTGCGAATGTTGTCGGCAAAAAAGTCTAGATGTTTGGCTTTAGCAAAACCGTTGAACTCTCTTTTAGACCAATTTTAAATTTACTAAAACTATAATATTTAATTACATGGCCAAACGTGGATTAGAATATAATTAAACGTTGATGTTTCAGTAATATGGTCAGTTTATCTGGCCGAAATTAACGACCACATCATGAAGTTATCAATTATATGCTATGGCTACGACATATCTAACAAATTCATACTAACATGCGTACGATGCCTTTTCTTCAGCAAGGCGTGCCTTTCCCTGGCTAGTCTATTCGCCTCCGCGACTGCCCGCGTCACTTGCGCTTGGTTCTCGGCTTCCAATGCCGAATGTGTCTCATACAAAATCAACTGGATCTAAAAAAGTATCAATTATTCGTCCACTCAAACATGGATACAATAGACTAAAAGTACCACTACCATGGACTGATCCAGTCTATAAGCTCACCTGAGGTTTGGACATGAGTGTCCGTAAAGTTTTCTTTTGTTCCTCCAATATTGATTGGACTCTAGCTTTTCCTTTCGAATCTATTTCCGATTCCGTCAGAACCTGCAGACAGAAGGAAATGAGTTTTTTCCTATCGTAGATCAATTTAATTTGACATTATTAAGAGGTGTTGAAATGAGAATGGCGTTAATATTAACGGCCGATACATGTCGCATCGCACCTGCGTTTTGCCGATGACCTCATCTTGGTGGCCGAGACAGCTGTGGATCTCCAATGTATGCTCATTGAGCTGCATGAGGCATCTGAGAGCGTCGGTCTGAAGATGAATAAGTCCAAGACTAAAGTCATGATTAACCAACCGTCACAAAGACAATGAATGGTAGTCGGCCGCCTTTGGAAAACTTGATGACTTTCTCAAATCAAGCATCCCGCAATGCCTGAAGACCAAGACATTTAACCAATGAATGTGTCCTCTCCATTTTAACCGACGGTGCCGAAACATGGCCGCTCACAAAAGAGCAGATGTATAAAATACGAGTTGCTCAGAGAGCAATGGAGCGTGCCATGCTAGGAATCCGCCTGCTAGACCGTACACCGAAAGTAGAAATTTGACGTCGTACTAAAGTCGAAGATGTAGGTATATGGATAGCAAAGCTTAAATGTTGATGGGCAAGACACTTGGCAAGACGGGATGATCAAAGGTGGACCAAGGCGATAACGGAGTGGTGGCCTAGAGGAGCGCAGCGTTCACGGGGCAGACCACCAGCCCGATGGTCAGAAGACATTGTTAGGCACGCAGGAATACACAGGACGAGTTTTTTTTTTTTTTTTTTTTTTTTTTTTTTTTTTTTTATAATTGTTATGTGCTGTACGTCTATAGCTGACCTCTACAGCGTCACCGGACGGACGGTGGGGCGGGCGCAAAAGCACTTCGCCGCAATGCGTGACGCAGAAGGCGCACGCCAAAGTTTTTGCCCACTTGCTCAAGGGCACCCAGGCGGTATGAACCTCGGCTTGGACAGTTGCCATTGATTATTTGGGGAGTATCGAACTAAACACCCTTGGATCTCTACTGCTAGGTAGTGATCGAGGGGGCCCTGATGAAATGGCTGGAGCCCTTTAAATGAATTGCATAACTGACCACTGATTCGGAATACACCTTCGAGAAGAATCGGCAAGAAACTCGAATGCGAATAAAATCGACATTAATTACGGGACCTTCGACCTCGCATCCGGCGAGGTCGGTGTCTGTGTTTAATTGTGTTGAAAGATGGTGAAGATGACGGAATGGGCGAATCGATCGCTGCCTGCACTGCGGCAGTGATTTCATCGTCCGGATCGCTCAAGATCTCTCTAGGGCGTCTACGAAGGGGCCGTGGAGGATGAGACTTGCACAGGACCGGAACAAATGGAGTGAAACAGAGGAGGCCTATATCCAACAGTGGGTGGATGCGGGCTGAGTAGATAGAAGAGGTGTTGCACACTTGAAGAATCTAATGCAACTAAAAAAGTCTAAAGATGATCAAGGAAGGAGGCTGTCCATCAGAAGATCTCGTAGTCTACAGAAAAGTCCACTAATTATAATATGGTCGCTTCATTATGCTAAGAAAGGAAAACAAAGCGATCCTTTGGTTGGTAATTTCGATCTCTTCTGATGGATAGCCACATTAAGAGTGTTAGTAGGTTCTGGGGTTACCTCAAGCATAGCCAGATCTCCGCCGCGTCCGCAAACCAGATCGATTGGGTCCGTAACAGCAGAATACGAATTAGGCGGAGTCGCTAAAACAGCCACCACCCCGTCTAAGGCGTTGACGACGGCTGGAGTATCGCAGTACACCTGGTCGCTTATCACGCACACTGCGGCGTCAGATTGGGGTGCTTCAGATGCCTCGATGCCCAACTCCTGAAGAGCCAAAACGTAACTTCCTACTCTGAAAATAGAGACTATTGCTGTTTATCACCGCTGGACAGACGTATGGAGAAAATCAAAGAAGAGTACTAAGCGACATCATTTATAAGTTACAAGCAAATCATCAAAGTACGACAAAAATACGAATGCCCTGACAAAAAACGAACTTTAAAAATATATAATGATGTAAGCATTCTAATGATACCCCATACATCCAAATCCGTTCTGATAAAGTTATGTTGGAACAAAGATACTCACATACATACATAAATGAACCCTGAAAACATTACACTCCTTTTTGGGCAGTCGTGTAATAAATGAGTCGTTCTGTCATTCTTCTCTGCAGTCATTGTTCCCACCCACAGTAATAGATCACTATCCGCATTTCTACTTTTTACCCGAGTACGGCGAAGCAAGGGAAGGGTAATGAGTTTATGCTGCATATTTTATGCTAGAGTGATAAATTTAAATTATTGATTTTACGCCATGTTATAAAGTACATTTGTTTTTTTTTTTAAATCAGTGTTATTAATGTCATAATTGCAGAAAATTACGATGAACCATTTTGAACAGATCCGCCCAAATTCGTGAGTTTGCAACTTCACCGATTGTTTATGAGTGTTTGAGTGAGGGTGGCCTTACTTCTCTCCAGCACCAAAAACGACCAGTCGTCCGAGCTGAGGTGTGACGGGTGCAGCAGGCGCGCTTGCTTTGAGAACTGCAGCCAGTTCCTTCAACTGAGCTGCAAGGTACGCGGAACACCGCGGTGAAGACGCGTGAGTTTGCGCCACGACGCCACGCAATGAATGCGTGCGCAGTGCCCTGCACAATGTTGATGCTCCTTCACAAAACTCTCGCTCCTAAAGACAGGTTAAAATGTCAGTATAACTCCAACCACCATTATACTTTTTTAAATTTAACTCACCTGTAGCACTATGACCCCATCCTTCACAAGTTCTAATTGGCCAAAGCCTATATTGGGCGGTGGCCTGAGTGTTATAAACCTAAAAAGAAAGATTTGCTTGAACTCCGTGTGGAAAAGGTGACACAATATAAAATGTTGATTACCTTGGACACACTCTATCAAATCTGTATTCTCCCGAGCAAAGTTGTCGAGAACTGCTATAGGAATAACCTAATTCATGCAACCGCTTTACCAACATTGCCACTTTTCTGCAAAAAATAACAAATTATATTGATTTATTTAAGAAAATCTAGTCACCATTGAGAAAAGTTCTTACGTCGCTTTAAAAGTGTTGACCCAGCCAGTCACAGTGTTTTTATTGACGCACGCTGATATCCGCTCTTCCCGTAAATGTACAGGTAACAAATCTGCCAGCCTGAAATGAGGACAGGTTTCAAACTCTTTGCTGGAGAGATTCAAATCATAATGCTATTCCATGTGATTCATTTACGAATAAGCTTTATTCTTGATGCGAATCCTGGCGATTGCGGCAGCAAAGTGCACTCTTTGTTGCCACATTTCTTTCTCGATATCCTTGAAGGGGAATCCCGCTTCTTGAAGAAGTTTCGTGGCGCGTTCCGTTTCAGCTCTCGGCCGCGCGCCCCATCTACGCCTTGCTAGCTCCATGAGGAAGAGCCATGACGCGTGATGATGGTTCACATACTGGAAAACAAGTGACCTAAAATAATGACTTAAATAATGGCTGCAACAATTTGGACTTGGCAATTCTAAAGTGCTAACTGCTAAATAAAGCGATTGGCTAAGCAAATGAACCCTTAACACGAGCCGCTTTGTCATTTCGTCGTGCCTACAAATGGGCCCTTTAGCGCCCTTCACGCTAGACGCCTAGTTTAAACATTTCGGCACGAGAGGCTTCGTGCCTTCGTAACTTACCATTTTATCGGCCCCCCGATCTACCCAATGCCGATTCTCTTTCTTCTTTCCTTCGCCCAAATAACTGGCCATAAATATAGAGCTCATTTTCGTGAGCGTCTTCAGCGTTTCAAAAATAATAGCTTCAGTCACGATAATCGCGTAATGCGATTTGGATGGTAACATACTTTTTATTGCAACATCTTGTCAACCCTACCCTAACTGGAGTTATTACGTTTCAATAATGGCCCTTAAATATGCAGCCTTGATTTTTATCAGGGAATACTTTTGTTAACCTTTTGCTTAAGTTCAAGAACGGTACGGAGTACATTTGACATAAATGGAAATTTGCTCTTGAAAATATTGGCTTTTATCATTGCTATGCTATTTATATAAAGTAGAGTAGACCTACTAGGCCATTCATTGGGGGAAAATATGAAGCTTTGCCCTACAAATGGTGGTGTGGAAGATGTTTTGATTTGTATTGCTTAGTTATGAAGTCTTTACGAAAAACACAAATTTTTGACCTCGAGGGGTGGGAGCGTTAGCCGCCATCTTAAATTGAAGGGGCAAAAATTAGTTTTTTTCTAAATAGTTCTGTAACAGTTATTTTTATGGCAGAAGTGTCAATGAAAAGAATAATTTTAAAATTTTTCTAAAATTAAAGGTCGGGCTCAATTTTTCTAAAATTAAAGGTCAGGCAAAATTTTGTATATTCCTATAATACGTTTAAGTTTAGTTTATTTCGGGAGCTTACATTAAACATTTCGACTGCCTAATGTCAACAGTATCGTCAAAATAGTGGTATTTTGTTAAAAATTTGACCCCCTTTTTTAAACCCCTTTAAATGCGCTTTTTTTATTCATCTATTCTTGTACGTTGTTACCTCTTTATAAACGCAATCTCCATATATAGTCTCTACATTCAGTGGTTAAGAATATACGTTGTTCCGGCATTGAACCATTTTTTAGTTAAGATGTTTTTTTCGCTTCTTGTAACTTTTTACCTATAAAACTTACAGAACAACTGTTAATGCAAAAAATATTGCAAATATATATTATAAATTGTCTTCTTTACATATACAGTTTTGCTATAAAGCTAACTGTTACAGAACTATTTAGAAAAAAAAAAAATTTTGGCCCTTTCAATTCAAGATGGCGCGCTCCCCCTCGAGGTCGAAAACATTGATTTTTCATTAGAGTCTAAACCTAAACAACATTATGTGAAAATCGTTACTACACCACCTTTTGCAAGGCGAATTTCTATACTTACTGGCCTATCCGGAAATTGAATAATTAGGGTTCCAAATACAGCCTAAGTGTTACAACCACGATTAGAAATTAAAAACTAAATTCTGAGGCAAGGACCTACTGGGGTATTTGATAGTATCTCCTGCGAAGCTAAGAAACACCCCAGAAGAGCTGAAATTGACAAAAAAAAAACTCATGGTAAATGAAATTTAAATCTCCATAGTCTTATTTTTATCCGAGTAAGGCGAATCAAGGGAAGGATAATTAACTTAACAACTATGTATGTATGCATGCATGCATATATGTGGATGTTCCACCATAGCGTCGCCCCTAATAGTCCGATTTTGACAAGCAAGGTATCAATCGATTTGTCTTCATTTATAGAATGTCATAGGCTTTTTCTAGGTTTTTTCTATCCGACTACACCGAAGCAAAGGAAGGGTTATGTGTTCAATTCAAACTAAAAAATTGGTCTGATTTTGAGATGCGAGGTATCATTCGATTCGTTCAAAAGCTATTTTTTTACCAGACCGTAGTCGGGTTTTAGTATTCTGAACTTGTTCTTCTTTTTCACTGTTTCATTTCATAGTTGGGTAGGTTCCTTTTGTATCTTAGCAAATCCTCATAGAGTTTCTTAACCAAAGAAGAAGCAAATTTAAAGTTTAAGTGGTAAGCATGCTAAGTAGGTATCCTATTAGTAAAATTTGTGACCTAATAGTGTGACCTAAATATTTAGCCCAACCAAACCTAGGATTCACTTACCTCCGGGAAATCCGTGAAGAACTCAACGTCCTCAATCGCTTGATCTAAAATAGTCTTATCTGCAAACAAATATCTGCATGTAAGTATTATAATCCCTTCACACATGCAAACGGCCAATAAAACCATGAAATCAATATATCGCGTGACAAAGAAACTTCGATGTGGATAGATTCAGAAGTGCGGAATAATAAAAAGGGAAAAATCGTACCAGTAGCGTGGAATTTGTATTGACATTATTATATTGTTGTTTAGTTATCTGCGATCGCGTTCGTGGAATAAGAATTCCAAGGTTGACTTTTAGGAGGTTTTAGGCTGTTCCTAAAACGTTAGCCGACATTGAATAATATGGAGCATGACATGCTCCATATGCATGAGTAAAACTCATTATACCTACATCACACTAATATTTTAAAGGCTAAAGTTTGTATGTATGTTTTTTACTCCTTCACGCTCAAACGGCGGAACCAATTTGGATGAAATTTGGTACCAGGACAGCTTATATCCTGGATTAACACCTATGATACTTATCATCGTCATACTCCTTAACGCTCAAACTGCTGAACCGATTTGGATGAAATTTGGTAGCAGGGTAGCCTGGATTAACACAGGCTACTTTTGATCATCATCATGAACGCGGGTAAAACCGCTGGGCGCTTATAAATAACAGCGATTTTAAATGGCGCAAGATCTATAAATAGAGTAGTAGTAGGTTCAACTTCTAGAAACTAAATCATTATGCCAATAAAGGCTATTAACTATATAGGTATAAACGCTGTTAGATAGCGAAGAACTCATTTCACAGCTCACACGCAAGTTGTTATCGCAACACAATCGCGGTAAAATGTGTGATAAAGTTAAACAACCCGAAGCGATGCGATGCTAAACTAGGCTCGGAGTGGCGTGAGGTAATCTAAAGCTATGAAGCTCCCCAAGTTCGTGACAATCATTTACGACCAAACTACTTTCGCTTTTGAGACACCACAGATTTATTAATATTTTATGAGTTTCCCGACGCTTGTTGGGAATTTTTATGGTGCTCTGAACTTTTGGGGTGTATCGAAAAGTTTGGTTCCTTTCAGATATTCTCAGGCTTCTTATCTTTTCCTTGGCGCTTATTCGCTATGGCACACGAAATTTCTTGTAGAAAACGTATGACGTCGTTACGACAATTGCCGAACGATTACACGAAGATATCCTTACGCGACGCGTTACTTGTCTGAATGGTCATAGCGGATAAGGGCCCTGGCATTTAAAGCATGCTACGGTGAACTCCATGGGACACTTACAGCGAAACACATCGTAGATGATGGAGTAGACACACCGCATCTCCTGTTCATCCGTAAATTCTACGGGACACTTACAGCGAAACACATCGTAGATGATGGAGTAGACACACCGCATCTCCTGTTCATTCGTAAATTCTACGGGACACTTACAGCGAAACACATCGTAGATGATAGAGTAGACATACCGCATCTCCTGTTCATCCGTAAAGTCTACGGGACACTTACAGCGAAACACATCGTAGATGATGGAGTAGACACACCGCATCTCCTGTTCGTGTTTAAATTCTACGGGACACTTACAGCGAAACACATCGTAGATGATGGAGTAGACACACCGCATCTCCTGTTTGTCCGTAAATTATACGGGACACTTACAGCGAAACACATCGTAGATGATGGAGTAGACACACCGCATCTCCTGTTCGTTCGTTAATTCTACGGGACACTTACATCGAAACACATCGTAGATGATGGAGTAGACACACCGCATCTCCTGTTCGTCCGTAAATTCGACTTGCATTGGCGGCTTGGCGAGCAGACGAGCTGCTTTCAGGACCTGTTTCATACCAAACATAATGTAGATTATTTGCTGATTGCTTGCATGTAACCATATTAAACTCGTCTCGTTGATTCTCGCCATTCAAATTTCAGTCGAGATGTAGAAGCGATTGTGCTGATTTTTATTGTGTTACAACTGGGTCGAAGTGAGTTCATTACGGTTACGTACGTCTGAATGAAAAAAAATAACCCTTAGGGGATCACTTGGATACATCTATGATCATCATGAACAGCCTGCATTAGTCCACTGCTGGACTTAAGCTTTTCCTAATGCGCGCCACTAAGCCCGATTTTAGGTTTTCCTCATGTAATTACTGCCAAGATTACGTAAGTCGTCGCTCCATCTGGCCGGAGGGCGTTCGCCTATACGCTGTCTCCCAAGTATCTAGGAGACTTATAATAATTTAGTAACAAGACTTACAAGTTACTTGCACTAATATTCCTATTATATCTTCGTAATTGGCACAAACTGGACGCCATGGTACGGAATTGCTCAAGCCATCCACGAGACTTTTCAACTTCAACACGATCCCTTGGTTTACAAACGTAAATAAAAAAAAACAGCCTCCATTATAGCTAAGAAACATCTCGTCCACATGAGCTTTCAAACAGAAAAAAAAGAATCAAAATTCGTTTATCCGTTTGGAAGCTACGATGCCACAGACAGACACACGGATACATACAATGATACACACCCTAAACTTATAAAACCCCTCTCTTTTAGAGTTCGGGGGTTTAAAGTAGGTACATATTTTACCTGTCCTATGTCCCAAACAGGTCCAGGGGCGGGTTTAACTGCGACCGGTGGCGGAGCGTGGGGGCTCTTCGTTGACATCACCAGGGACCATGGCGCCCACTCCTCGGGTGGGCCTTCTGCAGGTTTCACGTGTGGATTACCGCCATCTTCATCCCTATTTACAAGAACGGTCCTGTTATTGATTGATAGCAGTCGTTAAGCCATGTCAGAGGCCCTCGGGCAGCCTGACAAATCTGACGCCACCCCCTACCTCATACGACAAACAAAGAAACAGAACGGTCCTACGTTTAAACACTTAATCAGTCCTCGTTGCATCATCAGTCGGTAAATGACCACTGCTGTATATCGGCGTTTGCCTCCTTATGCACGCAGTTCCTGCCAGAGGCTTTCCGCAGGTCATCACTCCACCTGGCCACAGGGCGTCCTACACTATGTTTGCTTAAGCGAGGTCTCCTCTCGAGAACTCGTCTACGCCAACGGTTGTTGGTTTTTCGAGAAATGTGACCAGCCCACTGAACAAAGCTATGTCGGTTATGTTGGTTCACTGTCGGATCAATTCACTTCGAATCTTGTCCTTCAGAGAAACTCCAAGCATAGCTTTCTCTATCATATCATAGCTCGCTGAGCGCCCTCACATTTGTGGACTAGTCGGACCGTAAGTGTCCAAACGCTTCTGCTAGTCTAAAATCTGCATAGTCTATAAAGGTATTGAATTGGAGATTGATTGTATTTCATCTTTCTTATAGTCTACAATGACGCAATGCTTGCTTACTTCTTGTATGTGGCAGTGCTGGCCTCTGGTGTCAGTTTGTCAGGCCGCCCGAGAGCCTTTGACATGGTTTATCGACTGCTATAATCAATAACAGCCGGGACCGACATCTTAACGTGTCCTCCGAAGCACGGAGCGATAGAAAACCGCACATAACTTAGAAAAGTCATTGGTGCAGAGCTGGGGACCGAACCCGTTATCGTTGGATTTAGTGTACCGCTAGGCTACCATGACGCAATATGACTCACGTAATAGACGGTATATTTTCTTCGACAGTCATAGTTTCCATTTGTTCTGATCGTTTATGTATCAAAAGCCATTACGTACGAGCAAAACGACCACACAATTCACGAAACTGGAAAATTATGTTCCCTTATTGGCATCAACTTTCGGAGGCAGTATGTCTCGTATCAAGGATTTCGGCTTCTATTAATACACTTATTTATTAATCCAGTGGATTTGTGTAAATGATATATAGATATCATTTACTGTAGGTAAACTTTAAATAATTTTATAAAATCTTTTTTTAATGCTTTTATGAGGTTGGCACTTGACGTAACCGGAACTGTTTCCTATCAAAACTATTTGAAGATATTTATTATTTTTTAGTTTTTGTTGTTGAAAAAATGTTGGCCAGGTTCGAGTCGCCAGTAAGCGTAATTCAAAATCTTTACGTTTCTATTGTGGAATGCATTCTGCCTATATTGATTATTAGTGTGGATAGGTATTTAGCCACGCCATTTTGTCTATTTGTTTGTTTGGGGAGCTTTCACGCGATGTCTGCACGGATTTTGATGTGGAATGGAGATAGATTATATCCTGGAATAAGAAATAGGATACTTTTCATCATCATCATCATCCTTCACGCTCAAACGGCTGAACGGATTTTGATGAAATTTGGAATGGAGATAGCTTATACCCTGGAATAACACATAGGATACTTTCATCATCATCATCATCATCATCATCATCATCGCGTGAGGTATCACACGGATGAAACCGCGGGCGCAGCTAGTATTTAATAATATCAGACGCGTACACGCAGAGATATCTGCTTATCGATGAAATAGAAGCCTAAATTTGCAATAATTCCTACAATAGTATTATATATCTCTATTGGGATTTTTACTATTTATACAGGTAAAATTAGAGCAAGGAAAATTCGACCATGAAACAGGACTTGCACCTGCGTCCACCAGGATGAAGTTCCATAGAAGCGTAAATAACCTAATTTTTAAGTCGGTTTTAGAAGGAATCTGTATTCTGTCCTTGTATACATATCTATAAAAATACATATCAGGTGCTGAATACATTTTTTTTTAAAAGAAGATCTTTAAATATTTCCAAAAAATAATTCGTATCTTTGAGGAAATATTTAAAGACCCATATTTCAATTTTTTTATTACAAACCTTAAATGTAATTTTATCCATATTTTGTAGTTTGTCTACTACTGATATCAAATAAAAATGCGCAAGAGATCATCTCGAACATCATATTTTGTAGTTTGTCTACTACTGATATCAAATAAAAATGCGCAAGAGATCATCTCGAACATCATATTTTGTAGTTTGTCTACTACTGATATCAAATAAAAATGCGCAAGAGATCATCTCGAACATCATATTTTGTAGTTTGTCTACTACTGATATCAAATAAAAATGCGCAAGAGATCATCTCGAACATCATATTTTGTAGTTTGTCTACTACTGATATCAAATAAATATGCGCAAGAGATCATCTCGAACATCATATTTTGTAGTTTGTCTACTACTGATATCAAATAAATATGCGCAAGAGATCATCTCAAACATCATATTTTGTAGTTTGTCTACTACTGATATCAAATAAATATGCGCAAGAGATCATCTCGAACATCATATTTTGTAGTTTGTCTACTACTGATATCAAATAAATATGCGCAAGAGATCATCTCGAACATCATATTTTGTAGTTTGTCTACTACTGATATCAAATAAATATGCGCAAGAGATCATCTCGAACATCATATTTTGTAGTTTGTCTACTACTGATATCAAATAAATATGCGCAAGAGATCATCTCGAACATCATATTTTGTAGTTTGTCTACTACTGATATCAAATAAATATGCGCAAGAGATCATCTCGAACATCATATTTTGTAGTTTGTCTACTACTGATATCAAATAAATATGCGCAAGAGATCATCTCGAACATCATATTTTGTAGTTTGTCTACTACTGATATCAAATAAATATGCGCAAGAGATCATCTCGAACATCATATTTTGTAGTTTGTCTACTACTGATATCAAATAAATATGCGCAAGAGATCATCTCGAACATCATATTTTTACCCGACTACGGTGAAGCAACGGAAAGGTAATGAGTTTCACAAGCTATGTATGTATGTGGTAAAAAAATAGCGTTATGTGTTCAAACTAAAAACTTGGTCCAATTTTGACAAGGTCAATTTTGTCACAGGCTATTTTTTACCCGATCGTAGCCGGATTTTACTTACATATGAAAAAAAAAAATTTGCTGCAAAAACGACACAAAAACACACGTTAAATAAATCTCGTAACTAAAATGGTTATGGTTATTTCGCAGGCTATTCGTCTTTTCGTTACCTCACTAGGCAAGCGTATCGAAGTAACGTAGGTTCGAAAATAGCATTGCCTTTATTGAACATGCCTTGTTTTAAATGTGGTTTATCTACACTACCCCTCTCGATCTAACGAAACCCTCAAGAAATTAGAAGAAAATTACTAAAAGTAGCGCGTTGGTACAAACTTATTTCTAGTATACCTATCCAATATATCTACTAAGTTTTAATGAGAAAATCTAATTCCACCCCTTCGTACCGTAGGCGTAGCGAAGGTACCATCGCATCGGCGCGGGTCACGGCCGGATCACATACAATCAGTGTGTCAGACAATGCCATCAGCCGCCTTTATTTTTATTAACCTTACGCTCTCTGTTGTTTGATGTCTGGTTGAAAATCGTATTAATATCTTGACTTACTATAATTATGTTAGTCTATATATGGTACAAGCTTTCCCGCCCGCGACTTCGTCCGCGCGGACTACTGTTCATCGCGAAAAAGAGCATCCTATGTTATTCTAGGATATTAAAAACTAGAGCAAAAGTCATAATAATACCTCAAAGGCAAAAGTAGGTATAGCACCAATGCTCTTGAAGTTTTTTGACAGACTTGTTACTTCGTTTCCATGGCAACCGTTCCTTACAGCAAGTTATCAACATTTTCCAGTAATCCTGTAGAAAATGTTTCGGGATAAAATGTATCCTATGTTTTATTCCCGAGTACTTATACGCTATCTCCATTCTAAACATCAAAATCCGTCCAACCGTTATCGCGTTAAAATTCCCCAAACAAACAAACAGAAAACGTTTCACTTTTATATATTGGTATATGGATAATGTTTCTAATAGAAAAAATTGAATCACGGACGGGGTTTGAACCCGCATCGTTCCGTGCCTCCGTTTCCATCCCCGTAAGACGGATTTACAAGCTAAGCAGAACATTTGAATGATGTTGTACTTGTCACGGTAGACGAATTGGTAAAGGCAGTGCCGCGCAGAGGCACGGAATGATGCGGGTTCGACCCGTCAATGATTCAAATTTTGCGTTTAGAAAATTATTACATATTAGATATCTAAGGTATATTTGTTTATCTATAAACAAATTAGTGTAGACCTAGGTACATAATTATTTATATATTTATTTATCTATTTATTTATTAACTTAGATTAAACAGCTTAAAAACTAGTGACATGTACATTGTTACATTATATGCCGAACATAAGCCAGAGTAAATCTATATTACATGCTAAACAGATAATTTTTGTTTGATGGTAGTCACAAAAAATAGGTAGGTAAGTAATTATTAAAGTATGTAGGTATCCTACATAATTATTTGGCTAAAAGAAGAAAAGAAACTTTCAAGACAGAATCAATAAACTTGTGATCAAAATATAAATATTCACAAAACATTTTTAATTAAATAATACTATTAATATCCCCACTAATATATATATATAAATGAAACGTCTGTTTGTTTATGTGTTTTTACTTAGCTTATTCTATCTACGGTGCGGCGGTACATACCACTTGTTAACAATTTTGGTGATTTTTCTGTGTCCTTGCCCCCTTCCGCTATGTCTTTTGTCAAAAACAAAATATTACATCTTCGAGCTGACTATTTAAGCTAATTGACGGTTTAATTAGTTACCTACATTGTTTTGGCAAACTTATGATCATCATCATCATCAGCCTATATTTGTCCACTGCTGGACGTAGGCCTCTCCTAATGCGCGCCACTGTTTTCGGTCTTCAGCACCCCTCATCCGTACTCGTCCAGACACTTTTCGCAGGTCGTCACTCCATCTGGCCACAGGGCGTCCTACACTACGTTTGCCTAAACGTGGTCTCCACTCGAGAATTCGTCTATCCCAACGGTTATCGGTTCTTCGGAAAATGTGACCAGCCCACTGACCAGACCAGACAATCTTGTCCTTCAGAGAAACTCCAAGCGTAGCTCTCTCCATAGCTCACTTGAGCGACCTTAAATTTGTGGACTAGCTTAACCCTGAGTGTCCACGTTTCGGCTCCGTAGGTCACGACTGGTAGGACGCACTGATTGAAGACTTTTGTCTTCAGGCACTGTGGTATGTACGACGAGAAGACTTGACGAAGCTTGCCGAATGCTGCCCAATCCAGCTGAATTCTTCTGTTGGCTTCCTTCTCAAAGTTGTTCTTACCTAATTGCAATATTTGTCCAAGGTAAACATATTGGTGAACAACTTCAAGAGGTACACCATTATAACTACAATCGGTTCCGGGTCAATAAGATCGCTAAACATGATCTTGGTCTTATCTATGTTCATTCCGAGACCAATACGTCAAAAAGCATCATCTAAGTAGGTTGGTCATCATACTTTGCAAGTCTTGCAGCGACTCCGCCATTAGGACGATATCATCATCATATACTCGCCTTTAATATTGACGCACATTCCTTTCTAATCCAGCGAATTAAACATATCTTCCAGGGCATTAGTGAATAGTTTCGGGGATTTGACTTCCCTCTGTCTCACTCCCGTGCGCAGTTGGATATGTTTAGACTGCTGGTTTTGTACTTGGATACTCTTAGTCGCGGCATTATACAGAAATCTCAGTACTTCGATGTATCGCCAGTCCACTTGACAACGATGCAATGACTCCAGAACCGCCCAGGTTTAAACGGATTCAAAGGCCTTCTCATAGTCCACAAAAGCAAGTCACAGGGGCTGGTTATACACTTCAGACTTCTGTATAACCTGCCTCACTGTGTGTATGTGGTCTATGGTGCTAAATCCTCCGCGAAACCCGTCCTGTTCAGGAGGCTGGAAATTGTCAAGTCTTCTTACGAGATGATTTGAGATGACTCTAGAAAACAACTTATAGACGTGGCTCAAGAGTGAAATAGGGCGGTAGTTCTTTAAAAGGGTTTTATCCCCTTTTTTAAGGAAGAGTACTACCGAAGTCTTGCTCCACGCCTCTTGAGTTCTCCCACTGTTAAGATCGTTGCTAAATAACTCCTGAACCTCCCGAAGTACCGGTTTCCACCCTGCTTTCAAGAGCTCCAAAGTTAAACCATCGTCACCGCGTGGGTCTTTCCATTCTTTAGATGTATTAGCACCATCACAATCTCGTCTAGGCTGATGTCGGGCAGTTCATCAGTGTAGTGGCGGGTCAGTATTGTGTGGGAATCCTCTGTCCTGGGTTTGGATCTAGAAGAGTGCAAGTCTTACAATTGGCCATAGCAGTCTTCGATCTCAGAAAGGATCTCCGGCCTAGAGACGACGGTTGTGCCATTATTGGTCTTGAGCTACGTCAGATGGGATCTACTAAATTGCTGGGCGAATACACCCTCACTCCCTCGATTTTGCTCAATTGCTTTTTCTATTCGGTGTGTATTTGAGCATCGGAGGTCACGTTGCATCAACTTACTGATATTTAGATTGAGCTCCCTTTTATCTGAATGTGTGGCTTGCTGTTGCTTCTGTCGCTCGTCCATAAGTCGAAGAGCCTCATCCGAGATTTTAGACTTCTTGCCCGTACGTTACAGCTGACAAAATATAGTGCCTTCCTCCCTAAGGATTCGCACAACTTTTTCGAGTTCCTCATCCACGTCATTTGTGGTTTCCAAGGCAGCGAATCGATTTTCCAACTTGTGTTGCAACTATTCTGGTCTAACATTGGCCTGGAGCAGTTGGGTCGGAGCGTAGACTTTTCACCAAACGGAATCTTTCAAGTTTGTGGTCGATATTCAAGGAGCCTTGGACAAGTCGGTGATCACTACCAGTATTAAACCTGCTGATCACTGAGACATCCCTGAATATGTGCTTAGTGTCCGTCATAATAAAATCAATCTCATTTATTCATTATCTTTAGTCACAGTGTCGGTGCTTTGCCTAGTCCATTTCCTCTGGGGTTGCATTTTGAAAAAATAATTCATCAAAAAGAACCCCTCTTTATCCAAAAAGTTAACTAGCATTTGCCCCCTGTGATTCCAGCCTCCATAGCCGTGTGTACCTATTTTCGATTCACTGCAAGTCTCTTCTCCCACTTTGGCGTTATAGTCTCCCATGATAACATTGTAGTGGGGTCTTGTGGTGCTATGCAGGGCTGAACATGTTACATCAAACAATCTTCTACCTCATCATCCGAGTGTGCCGAGGTCGGAGGGTATACCTGTACGAACTTAACGCTATACCTTTCGGTTAGCTTAAGAATCAGGTACCCTACCCTGGTCGACACACTGGATATTTCTAAAACATTATCAATGAGGACCTTAATGACGAGGATCCCCAGGCCACCCTGAGACAGCTGATCGCCCTCTCGGAAGTAGAACAGGTGGCCCGATTCCAGGTACGTGTCCTCCTCCTCATTTCGGTCTTCAATTAACCCTAGAATATGCCACCCGATCTTTGTAAGCTCCGTCTCTAGTTGCGCCATGTGTTCGTCAAGCTTAGTAGTTCGTCCATTGTAGTAGCCAGGATCACCGGTGGCGGTGACGCTGCTGCCCGTCACCGGCCTGTGTCATTTGGCTTCGTTTGCTTTTGGGATGGATATACTGCCATCCGTCGTTCGCCAGATCCTCGTTCGTTATCCAGCAGGATGATCGCGTGCAGGTAAGGTTGGCTTGGAGCAGTGAGATCGTTTTTCACTCCCATATATCCCGACATGTAAACTTATCGTAATTTTACCTTTGTCATGTCAACAACATCCACATTATGTCCAGAAGTTGCTGCGAGGGGTGCTGATTTTTACCCGACTGCAGCGAAGCAAGGGAAGGGTAATGAGTTTAACAGTCTATTTATGTATATATGTATGGGTATGTGGATGCATAGCGTCGCCCCTATTGTTACAATTTTGACAACCGAGGTGTCAATCGATTCGTCTTCTGGTTTAGAATGTCAAAGCTAATTTTTTACCCGACTACGGTGAAACAAAGAAAGGATTATGTGCTCAAACTAAAAACTTGGTCCGATTTTGACAAGCGAGGTGTCAATCGATTCGTCTTCATTTATAGTGACATAGGCTATTTTTTTACCCGATTACAGCGAAGCAGAGGAAGGATTATGTGTTCAAATTAAATACTTGGTCCTACATTGACAAGCGAGGTATCAGTCGATTCGTCTTCATCGCAAGTGCGTCATAGGCTATTTTTTACCCGACCGTAGTCGGGTCACAGAATAAATACAAGTCGGAACTTAGTTTCTGAACTTATGACTTGCTAGATATATTTTTTCGTAACGGAATACTTAACTAGGAACTTAATTTATTTGAAAGTTTTTCCTAACTCGCTCTATTCTAGGTGTTAATAAGTCTAATTACTTAACATGTTAGACGACACAAACAGGTCGAGTTACTCCCATAGAGCACTTGAATTATTCGAAGTATAGTTTCAACCACATCCGGTGGTCTTTCTCTAGGGGAGTGCGGAACGCTCGCGAATCAACTGCTATACGTGAGGAACTCCCATTTTTGTCTTTTAATGTAATAAAAAGTTACGCACGTAGACAAAACACCAGAAATGAATGGTTTCTAACCAACTTTAAATCATTATAGATCCTAAATGGTCATTCGAAATGAAAAATAATAAGAGAAACGTAAAGATGATTTTCAAATACCTATTTAATGATAAGTAATTACCCCACTTATTCGTCGTTTTTTTTCTAGTTTTCGTCTGGTTGGCGCCATATTTTATTTATGATTGATATGAAACAAATCGATTGACGTAAGAATCATCAAAATTGGTCCACGCGTTTGGTCTATATAGTACTACAAAGGAACAGACATACATATTACATAGGTTGATTAACACAATACTCAGTCGGGTAAGTTTTCATAATAAACTCTAAATAAGTCTCTTAAATTCTGAATGCCCTAAAAAATGGCAATAAAATGAAACATTTTCTCCTAGATTTAAAATTCGTAACATTATCACTTTAGATGTATCTACAATATCTGATTCTCTGTTCGTATCTAATAATTGTCTAACGGGCAAAAATATATGATGATTATCTGTTTTACACACCTAGAGCACACAATAATAATCCATTGTCTATACTCGCAACTAATCTTATAAATGTCTAAACTATATATGTCTTAACTATAAATGTCTATAAATAATCCATTGTCTGTAACTTACGCAATTAACAAGACATAAATGCAAAAACTAAAACCCGACTACGGTCGGGTAAAAAATTATGACACTCTTGCGAAGAAGACGAATCGATTGATATCTCGCTTGTCATAATCGGACCAAATTTTTAGTTTGAACACTTAACCCTTCCTTTGCTTCGCCGTAGTCGAATAAAAATAAAATATCCTATGACTCTCTATACCTGAAGACGAATCGACTGAAAACTCGCTTGTCAAAATCGAACCAATAGGGGAGACGCTATGGTGGAACATCCACATACCCACATACAAATACATAGATACATACATAGACTGTTAAACTCATTACCCTGCCCTTGCTTTGCTGTAGTCGGGTTAAAATAAGAGGCGTAGGTACGCAAGACATAGTAAGCCTCATCTTTCTTAGGTAAGTAGGCCTACTTACCTAAGAAAGATGAGGCTTACTATGTCTTGCAGCGGGTAGAGTGTGCTTTTAATGATGACAATATGGTGATAAATTACATAAAACAGTGTTATACAAATACCATGGTACAAAAAAAAACGTAACGATCCAATTTATCGAGTGTATGAACGTTCAAACAAAAAAGCAATTATCAAAATCGGTCCGCAATTGACGGAGAAATCAAGTGAACATAAATAAATTGAAAAAAAAAACATAAATAAGGTAAGGTTCCTAAGGTTGTCTGGAAGAGATATTAATATGTTTGTATTTGTTTTTAACTGTGTGTCAATAAAGTGTTACTGTATTGTATTGTACATACAGTCGAACATATACCTACTCCTTTTGTGAAGTCGATTAAAAATAGGATACTTGCTCTGTTTTCTGCAAAGAAACCAAGTAGAAATACTGCTTGAGCCTGTACTCCTTATCGCTGGGTAAAACCAGTCTTTCCGCCTCGCTGGTGTCCCCGTCTTGCCTCGCCGCCTCCTCTTGGAGTAGCAGGTCCGCCAGCAGCTTGGGATAGACGCTGAACAGGTCACCATCACTCTGCTCGCTGAGAGCCACCCATAACGCACTGGGGTCATATTTCGCCGCCATCTTCCACACATTTCAAATGTATTTCTGTTTATTTTTATAAATTAAACATATTAAACTTTTATTTTATAAAGCGCGTGTCAATTCCGGCCAAAGCTATTTCCCTGAGAGGCGCCCGCCTACTGAAGTGAGTGAATCGCTGCGGAACCGCCAATTTGATACCAACTTGTTGCTCCCATTTTTTTTATTACCTAATGCTTTCAGGATAGCCTTCATAAAAAGTGATATGACTTTCAATTGCGGGGACGACGCGACGTTGCGAACAGTGGGGACTGTGGGTCGCGCGTCTTGCTGTCATAATTACACAATGCACGCCCTTCCCAATGTCAATGTTGGTTTATTTTATACTCTACTGTAGATGGTTATGTGTTTGGGTTGTATGTTTGTATGTTTCTTCGGCGCTTCCTACAGCCTAAACGGCTTGATGTGTGTTGATACATGAAATATCATTGGATACCTACGTCTTAATCACGAGAGTGCTATAGGATATATGACGTGTCAAGAAAACTAATATGGTGCTTACAGCTGCCATATTGCATATCCGTCGGAACAGAAAAATACCAAATCCTATGCGTAAAACTACACAATTATGGACCAGAGCCTCAACTATAGTCCAGCTTCGTCTTTAAATAAAATCTTTTTCTACTTTAACATCATTGTAAGTTGAGAAATTATTGAAGTAATTGTTTTGAGTTATTTATAAAAACTTTTGTATGTGGACCATGGGCAATAGATATTTTTAAATTCCTCCTATTTACCGTAAGGGTGATGAACCACGGGCAAGAAAAAGTGCCCGTGGTCCACCCAGGTGAACTGACGAGCACGTGGACCACGACCAATGCCCGATCTAGTTGATATCTAAAATACTATTATTGCTATTTACTCCATGGGCCTTTTAGTTTAACTCGTTAACGTCAGATTGCGCACTGAAATCTTTTCTTTTTGCTTACCTACTGCAAGAACAACCGCTTTATTTTTAACGTGCTTTAAGTGCTCTGCAAAGTTTTACTGGAATACTTTATTTAGAGTGAAGAGAAAGATTCTGTCTTGGATTCATCTGAAAGGTAATGTTTTTTACATGTATTGAACGTATAGTTTATTGAGTTAAATGTGTATTTCTTCTATAAATTTGGTACTTAGATTTCAACTATGGTCCTTACGTTTTTTGGACCATAATTAATAATCTACTAGCTTTGTTCCACTAAATGAGATCACGAGACAAGTCAACAAAAAGGAAAGTTGGAGGACGTGCCTAAAAATGCTATGAACGCCTGATGAAACTTTGTCTTATAACAAAACGCTAACTCAGCGTGAAGCCGCTGAATTATATAAAATACCAAGAAGGCATATCGGCAAAATAGATTAAAACAACAGTGCTATTACGCAATGTTGATCATATCGGTTTCAAGCTGTCAAATTCATTAGTGCGTTGCGGTAGAGTCGAAATTGCTTTGAAAAAAGCTAAAAGTGACAATTTGATTGAAGTCAAGTTCTGTAGTCGGGGCCCTGCAGTGCTATTATGCAGTGTTGATCATATCGGTTTCAAGCCGTCAAATTCATTAGAGCCTTGCGATAGAGTCGAAATTGCTATGAAAAAAGTTGAAAAAAACTGATTGAAGCCAAGTTCTGTGGTCGGGCCCCTGGTCATCAGCAGACTAGATTATACCCCTGATTAAAATCCCATCAAAATCAAGCACGACGCGTGTATTGTTCCGTGTATAGAACAATGCACGCGTTGAATGTAAGTGGGGAAAACCAAACAAAATATATTGCTTATTTAAATAAGTATATTAGTATAAGTGCTTATTAATAACAGTAAGTATGTTGATTTCTACGTATGACTTAATATATAATTAAAAGTTATTATTAAAAAAAAAACAAATGGCTATCGCTAAAAAGTAGAATTTAATTCAATAAAACCTGCTTCACTCGCATTATTTTATGTTTTTCTTATAGAATAAACTATAGCCGATAAAACGACTAAGCTAAATATAGTCCAAAGTGCGACAATATGCTTCTTTAGTATCATTTGTAATCTGGTATACGTATAGTTGTCAATATGCCATGCAAAAATGGTCCAATTTTTAACAAAAATACATAAATAACATCCTTATTATATTTCGACTTACATAAAGAAGTTGACTTACTACTGAAGTTATTATACTTTATCTAAAAACAGTAATAGGTATTAAATATTGACTAACCACCTACCAGCCAGCACTTGACCCAACGTACGTCCTAGGCAGGAGCACTTGTGTGTGACTAGTAGATGAGTTACGGAATTACCTACCTAGCTTACACCTACTGCTGACTGCTTGACCCGACGTGTGTCAGTGTGAACACACGGGTGAACAAATGAGCAGAAGATGTCCCCTTATTTTTACCCTACTGTGAAGCCTACCTCCCTACCTGGTAACCCTAACGTGTGTGTCCTAACCTACCATATGGACATATAATGTATATAGAGATAGTACGGGATGTCTGTTACCATGAGACCTAAGGTAACAGACGGAAGGGGGGTAGGAAATCAGGTAGTGTACTTCGGGCAATGTATACAGGAAATGATTTTCTCACAGCCAGTCAAGCAGGCTCACAAGACCGATCGTACTGACGGCTAAAGGTGTTTTGCCCGCTATGAGAGGAAGCTGTGGAACATAGAATGGGTCGTCCAGCGTATGCTGGGTGGCTCCTCCAGCGGTTGCTGAGTGCGTCTTGGGCGGCACCTCCAGCTGATGCTGGGCGGCTACTCCAGTGGTTGTTGAGCAAGTCTTGGGCGGCACCTCCAACTGATGCTGGGTGGCTCCTCCAGCGGTTGTTGGGCACGTCTTGGGTGGCACCTCCAGCTGATGCTGGGCGGCTCCTCCAGCAGTTCCTGGGTACTTCTGGGAGGCTCCTCTAGCGGGTGCTAGGTAATTCTAGGGCAGCTCGTCCAGCGGTTGCTGGGTACCTCTGGGCGGCTCCTCTAGCGGGTGCTAGGTACTTCTAGGTAGGTAGGTGGTGACTTGGAGATGAGTGAAACTCGACGACTTGTTGGTAAGTACCTTTATTTGCAGTCTTTAACTTCTTATATACTAGTTTTGCGTATAAACACTAATACTATTTTACATTTGTGTGTCGTCGGTGTTAGTGCTTGACGCAGCATCTTTAATCTAGGGCGCTTTGTTTATTAGCACTAATAATATTTTATACATGTGTGTCGTCAGTGTTAACTTCGACGCAGTACTTATCTAGGGCGCTTGACGGTCGGACGCTGCAATGCATAACTAATTAACAATGTCAAATGAATTTATTTTACGGAGTAATAAATTGAAGTGTGTACTTCGGATAAGCTAATGTTCGTAGTTGAGTATGAACATTCATGTTCAATGATTGAACAAATATGTATCTTTAGTACGAATAGTTAGTAGTGAAACCACAAATAAAAATTTAGACAAATCTAGACCATAGCTTGTACTATTGTTTATTCTGTGACCATAGTTGTGTAGTTTTACAGTAGACAAAATACCATTCCAAATACAATGTATATATAATTCTTTTACCTAAACGGTAGCAACTGGCTTCTTACAAAAAAAAAATATGTTTTTTTTAATAATACGGTTTATTCAACCGTTTGACCACAATCTCACGATGGAAAGCGATGATGTGGTCGAAGGAGTAACATGCTTGCCTAGTAGATACCTATTCACTCGACTTGAACACACCTGGGTTATATTTTACCGGAAACACTGAAGAGGGCCATTACTTTGCAATTCTTATAATAAATGAAGAAGCGTAACGCTTCGTTTTTGTGCGAGGTATTTCAACCCTAAAAGTGTGGCGCTTTGCCGAACGTACGTTACGAGTACGTACGAGTCGTTCGGTGATGGGGGAATCTGTTTGTGCAGTTCACGTCGATGCGCTACACTTGAAGCTTACTCTTTACCAGAGTGTCATCCCCAATGAGCCTCATAGCACGTCTCTCAATTGAATCCAAAGCCTCGAGCTGATACTTGGCAGAACCGTCCCAGAGGTGGCAGCAGTACTCCATACAAGATCGGACCTGTGCTTGATAAAGATTCAAAAGCTGTCCCGGTGTGAAGTACCGCCTAACCTTAGTTAAGGTAAAATACCACGTTTCTTTGCCAGCCACCTTGGCTTTGGATTCAATGTAAGACCCAAAATTCAGGTTTGATGTGAGTTCGACACCCAAAAGCTCCAGATGGTCGCCTAATGGTATTGTTACACTAGCGAAAGACGGAGATCGGTTTAGAGGACTCTTTTTAGCAGAAAACAACCACGCCTGCGTTTTAGTAGATTAAACTCACCAGGTTAGCATCGCCCCAATCGGACACGGCTAGGCTAAATTCAAACGGTCTACCATATTCAAGTTAAGGTGGAACGTTTCGCTAGTAGCGCGAAATTCAAAATGTTTGGTGTTTTTTTGTCGTCACAGCTCATGAAGGCTTCTTCAGATAGCGCTGTAACGGACCAGCCCCCAGCCCCTTTCAACAATATACCTTTACTTAAACAATACTAGTAATGTGGTCATTATTTCAACAACCTTCTCTGGGCAAAGTCGACCTTGCCGCGCTGCTTGAATAGGCGCCGGCAAAGTTGTATGGAATTTCATTATTGTCGTGTTTTGCGGCCAGCAATTTCCTTTGAAAATCCATTATTGTCGTCTTTTATCGTAGCACTATTATTTATTCCGTGGGTTCGTTAACCCCGAACGCGAAAAGAGAGGCGTTGTAGCTCCCAGACGAATGGACCGATTTTGATGTTTTTTTTTTCTGTTTGAAAGCTGATGTGTTCGTGATTGTTGTTGTTGTTGTTGTTGTTTCTGTTTATGTTTCTGTTTCTGTTTCTGTTACTGTTTCTGTTTCTGTTGTTGTGGTCGTTGTTGTTGTCTTTGTCGTTGTCGTTGTTGTTTTCGTTGTTGTTGCATTGTTTGAGTAAATTCTTATTATATATGCTGGTTTTATTTAAATTCCTCGCATTGTTTGAGTAAAGCACTATACAAGCCTTGGTCCGCAATGACTGCCCTGCTGGTCACGCTATGATGGCCTCGAGCTTTGCTTAGTTAAGTTCTTGGCCTTCAAGCTTGGCCATCATTGCAGCCCTTGCTGTCCGCGCTATAAAGGCGGTCTCGGCCTTCATTCCAGCTTGGCCATCAAGGGCTGCAATGCTGACCGCGCTGTGATGGCCTCGAACTTAACTTAGCTACGCTCTCGACCATCATCATCGCTGCCAGCAACGCAGTCATTACAGACCGCGGCAGTAATGTACTATTAGCGTATATTAACATAGATATGCCTGCAGGTATATACTTACGACTTTGATGGACCTTTGTTCCTGAGATTGTAATGTATTGAACTTGTGATAGCTAACTGTACTGATTATAAAATTCAAAATGCATTTGTAATAGATTAAGCTCGACCAAATTTCAATGCATGTGAGCGAGGTACGAAATCTGAAATATTAAGTTCAATGTGGGCAGATTCTGGTCGAAACAGGCGTGTCGCTCACAATCTTACTAGCAGTATTCCCGGTATTTTGCGGGGTAGCGATGCTTACGTTTATTCTATAGAACTCAACTTAATTGTCCACAGTATACTTTAAAGTGGCATATGTGTGTATCTCTTTGTGTCTATATACATAAAATAAAACTGTAACGGGTCCAATTCTGTACATTGAAGATATTTAGAATTATTTTTTTTGGACCTTACACTATATTCTATACTGAAGCCAAAACTGTTTTTTTTTTTCATTTTTGTCTGTCTGTCTATCTGTCTGTATGTTGGCTTGGCATCACGCCGAAACTACTGAATGAATTTAAATGAAACTTGGTATGATTTGAGTTCATACTACGAGGTAGGACATAGGCTACTTTTCATCCCGAAAAATGTAAGGGTTCCTGCAGGATTGGGGTTGAAAGTTATTTCAAAAAACACTTACCACTCTAAAACTATTAGAAGGATTTTGATGCAACTTGGCACAGTCATAGTTTATATGATGGGTTAAAATTGAGGATACTTTTTATCTTTTTATTTTGTATTTTTTTTGGGGGCCGTTTTATATTTAATACTAGAGCCAAAACTGTATTTTTTTAATTTTTGTCTTTCTGTCTGTCTGTCCGTCTGTCTGTCTGCACCTTGGAAGTGCATCACGCTCAATGAATTCAAATTAAATTTGGTATGATTTGAGTTTATACTTTGAGGTAGGATATATAATACTTTTCATCCCGGAAAATTAAAGGGTTCCTGCAGGATAGGCGTTGAAAATTATTTAAAAGAACACGTATCACACTGAAACTACTTGACGGATTTTGTTGGAACTTGGCACAGTCATAGTTTATATAATAGGTAAAAATGGAGGATACTTTTTATCCCGAAAAATAAAGTGTTCGTTCGGGATAATGTCCAAAATTCTGTAAATTGAAGATATTATATAATATTTTTTTTGGAGGACGTTTTATGTTCAATACTACGAGTAAAGCCAACACTGTATTTTTTTTTGTCTGTCTTTCTGTCTGTCTGTCTGTCTGTCTGTACCTTGGCAGCACCACGCCGAAAATACTTAATGAATTCAAATGAAATATGGTATGATTTGCAGGATAGGGGTGGAAAATTGTTTAAAAGAACACTTAGCACGCTGAAACTATTGGACGGATGTTGATGCAACTTGGCACAGACATATTTTATAAGATAGGTGAAAATTATAGATACTTTTGACCCGAAAAAAATAAAGAGTTCCTGTGGGATATGGGTTCAAATTCTGTACATAAAAGATATAGTGTTTTTTTTTTTAATTTACTCTATATTCTATTATGAAACTGTATGTTTTATCATTTTTGTCTGTATGTCTGTCAGTCTGTATCTTAGCCGCGCATCACGCCGCCGGAACTACTGGATGAATTCAAAAGAAACTTGGTATGATTTGAGTTCGTACTACGAGGTAGGACATTTATGATACTTTACATATCGAAAAATGTATGGGTTATTATTTAGAGGTTGAAACTTATTTAAAAGAACACGTAACACGCTGACAGTAATGGGCGGGGTTTGATGCAACTTGGCACTGTCTTAAGTTATATGAAGGGATAAAATTGAGGACACGTTTTATCCCGAATAAGTAAAGGGTTTCTGCGGGATATGGGTCCAAAATTATGTTAATATTTAAGTAATAAAAAAATTGTTATGGATGGTTCTCTATATCGATACTGAAGCCAAACTGTTTTACTTTTTAATTTTGTCTGTCTGTTTGTCCGTATCTTGACCGCGCATCGCACCCAAACTACTAAATAAATTCAAATGAAAAAAATGCTCTTGGGTACTTAAAATAGGTATTAAACTATATTTTGTTAATCGTGTCATTCTTTCTGTTTGTCTGTATGTTTGTTTGTTCACGCATCACGTAAAAACTACGCGACCGATTGCAATGCGGTTTTCATTGTTAGATAGCTTAGGGTTTGATTTAAATCTGTTGTAATTGGTATCTCAAACCAATTGATAAAGTATTTTTCACGGCTGAAGAAATTTTGTTCAAATGTTGTCCAATTTTTGACCAATATATTGGTCCTGGAATAGCACATTATGGTGCTTTGAACTAGTGATGTAACGAATATTCGCATTCGCATTCGCATTCGCGAATATTCGCATATTTTTGCATATTCGCATTCGCATTCGCATTCGCGAAATTATTGCGAATGTTTTTGCGTGTATATTTTTTTTAAGTAGGTAATAATAGTTGGTTAATATAAGAAAATCCAATTCCATTAATTTCTTATGTTTTTTAATGCAATAAAAAGTAACTTAACCTCGTAATCATATTATCAGTCTTCTCTTTATCATTTGGTATCATTTATTTATTTAAATTTGGGCAATGAAGCTTAACAATCTAACTTTCATAACAATTTAAAAAACAAAACTATATATTAAATGGCCTAAATGCAATGTAAACAAACAAAAATAATCTTCTATGAATTTTTACCAAAGTTTAATGATAACATTGAAGATTATTATTTTTTGCTTTATCTAAAAATAATAATGTACAAATAGGAATAGGATGGTTTCAAGTTGGCTGCGTCCTGGAATCCCGTGATAAGTAAGTGTTCGCGTCGCGGTTTATGTCAGAAGAAATCTGCAGATGTCGTTAGTATCGTGTGTCGTGACAATTCTGAATTTTTACAAAGAAGTAAAGTGTAGTTGGAGACAACGCTCGCCCTTCTCGACGATGACACCCGCTACTTCAGTCTTCTCGTGACCACGATCAATGCAACTTGATCGAAACGTCGAGGTAAATAAATATTAAGTATTCAGCGCGATTAAGTCCCGTTTAAATATTTAATTAGTGTACAAATACTATATATACTATAATTAAAATCAAATAAAAGTTTAATATGAGTTGCTGTCATCATAATCACAAAGTGTTCAAATATAAATATAATCATTTTACATAAGTATTAAAAGTTAACACTTTAAGCAAACAAAAATAAAATTAAGTCTTTTACTTTAATAAAGCTAAAAAATAATTGTTATTAGAACTTGTGACACAAAATTTTAATGCAATTGAAACTAATAAAATTAAATTCTTCTATTAAACTTTTCTCAGTCTTTAGATATATTTTTAATATTTAGATAATCAAACAAAAATTATATTCTTCTACAGTAGACCATTCATATTCACACTGTAACCTCAAAATTCACTTGTTTTGTTTACGAAAACACCGGCGCGAGCGGAATGACACTTCAATCGGAGGCGTTCGTATTAACTCGGCTATTCTCGGAACGAAAAACAGACGGAACGCACTTCGTTTGAACGGGACTGCCGCTAAAGTCACCAAGCCAACACAATTACAATTGGCGCCAAATTTAAACAAAAACTGAATATTCGCATTTGCATTCGCATTTGCGAATGTTGGCAGCAGATATTCGCATTCGCATCCAAATATGAATGTCCAAAATATGACATTCGTTGCATCACTACTTTGAACCTAAATAAAAGAACACGTGTGCGAAGCCGCGGATACAGCTAGTATTTTATATTTGTGTATCGTCTGCTTTAAAGCAGATGTCTTTTAAAGTTTCGCTACCGCTCCAGAATACGATTTATTTAGCGTTACAAAGGCCTTTGTAATAATAATAATATTTATGGAATTCCTTTGAGATGAAGTGATCATCTGATAATCACTTATCGCCACTACCTGTGCAAGTAAGCTGTCAAGCACCATATAATTTTACTCAACTAATATGAGTTATTTATAGTGCATGGCACGAGATGTTAATTGCATAAATCAATCTAATCATTTCTTTCAATTCTTTCTGTATCAAATGTCGAACCCCTCTTGTTCACTGGCGATAAAAGCAGAGTATGACATTTCATGCTATACCCTCGTAACTGCTACCTAGCTTACATAGTTATCATGTAAGACTTTGTTAGGCAATAAGGAATTAATCAAACGAGTAAGGTAAATTTAAGTATTTTATATTGACCACCCGTTTCCCGAAAGTTACAAGCTAATCCAGAAGAAAGGGCAAATAAACTGGAAAGCGTTCTTTTCAGAATGATTTTTTACTTTCTATAATACAATGAATATTAATAGCTATGTAATCATAAATCGTAAAAAAGGAAGAATAGAGACGATAATCAAGATTATATTATGTACATAGGAAACCTCAGTGTTCACACGTTATTTCGATCAAATAAGACACACATGCACAAAATAAGACAGAGTAAACATCCGATCTAGACTTTTAGATTTTGTCTGTCCATAAAAGATAGGAACCTTTTGTTTATCTATAAAATAATCAAAAAAGGTCTAGATCGAATAAATTAGATAAGCTCAGCTGTTTAGCTATATTAGCTGTCGGCGACAAGCCCCTTTTCACCGACATGATATTGTCTATTTTTGTAACACTGAATTTACACTGGTATCTTTCAACACTTTTATATTAACTTCTACGGAAGGTTAAGGCGGGATAGTCTTTCAATAGTTTGTCCTGCTCATCTAGGTGGAGTGTGAGCGGGAGAGGTGATGCAGCTCGGGAGACGATTTTAGACAAATTTTGTGCTTTTTTATCGATATCTCAATATATAAAACTGAATTAAAAAAAGTGTTAAGTTATTTGTCTAGTTTAATCAAGTAGCTAAATAATTATTTAAAAAAATATATTGCTGTCGCTAATAATAACGAGAACAGCGATGCAACAAGTTATTTTCATGAGGTAGTTTGTGGTTTTTTTCCAAAGATATCAAGCCATTTCTGAAAATTCTGTTCGGTTATTTGTTTAGGTAATATACTTTTCTATCCACAGTATTTTTTGGATTGCGTTATGTTATTTCATTACGTCGTTCTCGACGTTTTGCTATTCGTCCTTTTGCTGATTTCAGAACTGACCCCGCCTTAAGGAAAATAACTAGGCTTCCCTCGATCGTGGGTAGAACGAAACACGACTCCTTAAAGGCGCGGGTAAAACACGACTGTCCTTGTTTTTTGTTAACTATTATTTATTTTTTACTTTTTAGTTTGGTTTATTTATAAGAGCGTTTTTTTTAAACTGTTATTTGATCTAATCTACTATCAATTCCGTGATTCGCGCACTAGCTCTATCTCTCTTACTCTCATGCAAAGGATCCGGAAATAAATTGATGAATCCTGGCGAATCTAATCAGGATAATCGGATATTTTAATCGAATTATTGCATTGTCATCGGTCTTTGACAGGTGTGCAAAATTTGAATGAAATCTGACCGTTTAAAGTAGGTCAAAATAGCGTCCAAAGGAGTCGGTTACAAACATGATCAACGGTATATTTTTATTCTTTGTCTATCTGTCTGTCTGTCTATCTGTCTATACCTTGGCAGCGCATCACGCTGAAAATAGTCAATGAACTCAAATTAAAATTGGTATTATTTGAGTTCATACTTCGAGGTAGGACATTGGATTCTTTTCATCCCGAAAAATTAAAGGGTTCCTGCATGACAGGGGTGGAAAATTATTTAAAAGAACACGTAGCACGCTGAAACTATTGTTCGGATGTTGATGCAACTTGGCAAAGACATAGTTTATAAGATGGGTGAAAATTATAGATGTATTTATGTCCCCAAAAATTAAAGGGTTCCTGCGGGATATTGGTCCAAATTCTGTACATTAAAGAAATTGTGAAATATTTTTTTTGGATCATACTATATTTTCGATAATGAAGCCTTAACTGTATGTTTTTGTCTGTATGTCTGTCTGTATCTTGGCCGCGCATGTCACTGTAATTACTGGATGAATTCAAATGAAACTTGGTATGATTTGAGTTCATACTACGAGGTAGGACATAGGATACTTTACATTCCGAAAAATTAATGGGTTTTCGTAGGATAGGGGTTGAAACTTATTTAAAAGAACACGTACCACGCTGAAACTAATGGACGGGCTTTGATGCAACTTGGCACCGTCTTAAGTTATATTATGGATTAAAATTAGAGGACATGTATCATCCCAAAAAGATAAAGGGTTCCTGCAGGATAGCGGTGGAAAATTATTTAAAAAGTCACGTAGCATGCTGAAACTAATGGACGGATGTTGATGCAACTTGGCACACACATAGTTTATAAGATGGCTGAAAATTATGGATACTTATTATCCCGAAAAAATAAAGGGTTCCTGCGGGATATGGGTCCAAATTCTGTACATTAAAGATATGGTGTATTTTTTTTTTTTAGGTTACTCAATATTCTATAATGAAGCCTAAATTGTATGTTTTTTCATTTTTGTCTATATGTCTGTTTGTTTCTTGGCCGCGCATCACGCTGCCAGAACTATTGGATGATTTCAAATGAAACTTGGATGAATTGAAATGATTTGAGTTCATACTACGAGGACATAGGATACTTAGCATCCCGAAAAAATAATGGGTTCTCGCAGGATAGGGGTTGAAACTTATGTAAAACAACAAATTTCACGCTGAAACTACTGGATGCAAATTGACACAGTCATATATCTATACCTACTTATAATAAAGCAATAGGTACGAAAAAGGCTGTACAAAGAAGATAAATAAAAAAATGCTCTTGGGTGCTTAAAAAAGGTAACATAAATAAATCATTTTTTCAATCTTGTCTTTCTGTATGTTTGTCTGTATGTTTGTTTGTTTACGCATCACGTAAAAACTACTGTACTGATCGCAATGCGGATTTCATTGTTAGATAACATAGGGTTTGATTTAAAAACTAGCGTAATTGGTATCTCAATTCGGTGAGTTATAGGCCAAGCAATTAATAAAATTATTTTCGACGGCTGAAGAAATTTTGTTCAAATGTTGGTATATTGGTCCTGGAATAGCATATTATGATACTTTGAATCTAAATAAAAGACCATGCGTGCTAAGCCGCGGGTACAGCTAGTAATAAATATGTAGCATCTCTATTTTAGTTCAAGTTTTTCTAATTTAATACTTATTTGAGAAAATATTTAAATTTATGATGAATACTACCGGAATGCTAGACAAATATGTTAAAACATTACAATTTAAAACGTTTAATCCCAGATAAATAATCAATAAACGCATATGTTTCACAAAAACATGAAAACATAGTCACTCGCCTGTGAATTGATAAAATTGCGGGCGTTCTTTCAAAAATAGGAAATACTTTCCTATGTTTTGAGTCCCAGCGTCTTATATCGCACTTCACCATAATTCATTTAATACATTTTTTAGACGATATCGAAGAATACATATTTTTCGAAGCATTCGTAAAATTATTTAGTAAACAAGCTGAAAAATGTAAATATTAAAATATATGGTGGCTAGCTAGTTATATGTACCACAAACCCACCGTTGTTTACCGAAGTCCAATTGCGACATATTTAATCATTTAATCATACAAGTAGGTACTAACTTTGATTGTGAAAGTACCAAGTAAGCACTTTTGTACTATGATTTTAACAAGGAAAAAAGTTCGTCCTTTTTCTGTTTTTCGTCAAGTCCCGATAACGTCTGATTGTCCCGTTTATTTGTTGTCTTTGGCACTGCAAGAAGGTCGGACGCCGCGACATCCCCACCTCCAGTATTAGGGTCCTGTTCTAATACTCAAGATGAGGAGCGGACGTCCAGTTTGCAGAGCTTCGTCACAGGTCGTCTGTAGGTTGCTTCATGGTCAAGCGGTACATAAGTCAAAGGTCTATTATTAATCATGAATTCTGCCTCAGCCAACACAGTCTGTGTTGACACCTCCAGTCACAGACTTCTGTCAGGTCTGCAATCTCACTTACACGGTGACCTACAAAAAGCTTAAACCTGCCGCTATCTTACCTTAACCAAGCCAACACAGTTTTTGAATCTGACCAAAAACAGGAACGCGTCAAAGGTACGGCCATGTACCTTTAAAGAAATTGTCCCAGTCGTGCTCCCAAAAGAGCAGCCTGAAGCTCAAGCCGTGGTATGCTTAAACACTTCAGCGGTGCAACTCTTGCTCTTGCCATAATCAGTAACAACTGGCACGAGCCGTCATTCAACTGCCATCTCAGGTAGGCAACACTCTTATAGGCTCTAGATCTTGCATCACAGAAAATATGTTACTCAAGTTTAAATAATTATACAGGTACATCGAGAACGACGTACATATCAGTATGGCCGTGTTAGATAATTTAGATTATTAGTTTCTAAATTAACTGTTAATTAGAGTTATATCCGTTTTGTACAGGAAGTACTACATTATAGCTGGTCAAATTTATCTGTATTAATTAAAGTCATCCGTTTCTTACAGGAAGTACCACGAAATTAATAGTATATGTAAAAATATGTTGAAAGACCGGTTTTAAAAAACGAATTAGTAATTAGTAATATTAAATTAAAACTATTTAAGAAAATGGTTATCACAAAGTTCATAAATAAGGATTGAAAATTGAGCGGGGAGGTGACAGAGGACCGCCATCTTGCAAAAGACCCCTTAAATACGATCTGCGGCAGGATAAAGCTCTCTTTCGCTGCCCAACCGAAGATGGTACCTCTGCCTCGTTCCTTTGCCACGTCGCATCGGTTTAAAAAATAAAGATAAGTATTCACCGTTTCTGTGTTCAAATGTATAAAACTTGTGTTTAGTTATAGCTACTGTCTATCAATGTGTTAATAATACAATTTTTCTAACCTTTCTATTTTGTTCATATTTTCCTGTTTCTTTATACCTGTTGGCTCTGTTGCTATTAATAAAATACAATACTGTGTGGTTAACACTGCTTAATGTTTTCCTTTGACCCAAAACCCTTACTTAAATCTAAACTAGGTTAGGTAGGCAAGTAAATATACAATTCTTACCTGTGGCCACTTGTAAATAACATCAATACTAAATTCTTGTGAGAATGGAAGCTAATAATTGTGCTGCGTGTAAACAAGCCATCACTACGCCACGATTGCTTAAATGCGTTGGTTGTAAAGCTCCTTACCATCCAATTTGCGTAAACGCGGTTACAACGGATCTAAGTAAGCTGACTGATTGGTTGTGTCCGGGCTGGTTTACCGAAAAATTGCAACTTGAATACGCCGGTTCTCACACCTGTCCGGCTCGAAGTATCGAATGAAAAATATGGCGCGTCACGCGATTCACGAGCGATAAAACGTATGGCTCTTGGTTCTCCAGACCAGATCAGGGATAGCGGAGAGGACAAAGAGTACGAACTCGCAGACCCCATCGCCTCTGAACTTCGTTTGTTAAGATTAGATTTGGTGGAGATCAAAACATGTTTGAAGTTTTTGACAGGAGTGAGCAAATGTAATATTAGACTGGACAGCTTTGAGGAACGTATTCAGTCTCTGGAGGAGAAAGTTCCAACAATATAGTCTCTGCAAGAGACAGTTAACCAACATCAGGCGCAAACAAACCTTAGGAATGAACTGGAGATTGTAGGCATAAACGAGACGTCCAATGAGAGCCTTGAGCATATCGTCATGCTCACGGCAACGAAAGTCGGCGTTAATCTTCCCGAAAGTGAAATAGACTGGGTTACACGCGCTGGGCCTAAAAACGGCAGATACCAACCTCGTCCGATCATCGTTAGGCTAACCAGGAAGGCAAAGAGAGACGAGGTGCTTAAAGCTGCAAAACTCCGTCGTCATACTATCATAACCTCAGCTGACCTAGATATCTTGGGCCCGCCTCGGAAGATCTACGTCAATGAACATCTGTCAAAACTAAACAGAATTTTATTTCGAGACGCCAGACTGCGGGCAAAGGAGCTCGGGTTCCGGTTTTGCTGGGTCAACAATGGAAGGGTGCATCTGCGAAGAGAGGAAGGGAAGCCCGCGATCCCCATCAAATCCCACGCTGACTTGGACCGCATTCTCCCCACGGGACCCAGTCGGACCTCCGGACCCCGACTTCCGTTCTAATAAAAAAGGCATACGCGTTAAAATTAGATTATTTTTTAAATTGTATAATTTTCTCTATTTGATGTCAACAGTATTGAATGTGTTTTGCTGTATTTTACTCGCTGGATCAAATTATTTACAAGAACACCCCTATCAAACGTCTCTCTATACTACACTCGCTTACACTCTTAAACAATATCCATTATTTCTTACGATAAATCTGTAGAATGTGAGCATCCCCAATAGGTATTGCAAGGCTGCGCCTACTTGTGTCGGCACAGATTATGTTGGAACAGTATTTCTCCAGGTTCTATTTGACTCCTCGTTATTTTGACAAGAATTTGCACTCCTCTTTGCTCGTATAATCGCAACGCTTTTTACTTTTACGCTCTCACAACTCACTTGTTTTATTTTGATAATGGGTAACTTGGACCTTATTGATGAAATTGATGAAACTCTCCAAATAAAGTGTTGCACGATATATAAACCGGAACTTTGTTCAACCCTGATTGCACCATACAGCTTCAAGGTCCTCACTTTTAATATTAGGAGCATACAACGAAATTTTCTTGCCTTTCTTACTTCTCTAAAGAGATTTGAATCTAACTTTGACGTACTGGTCCTTAGTGAGTGTTGGTTAAATGACGCATCCCTGATACCTCAATTAACGTATAACGTCTTCTACACAAATAAATATATAAATAAGTGCGGAGGAGTCACTATTTACGTGAAGAACTGTCACGTGAAGACAGAAAACTGTCAAAAAAGTGTCTGTAAAGTGTCAGTGAACTGTACGTGAAGAGCTGTTGGTCAGCTAGTGCCCAAGAGCCTGATTTTGTTGATGCGAATTGTCTAGCTGTAAGCATAGATAAATCTCTCAAAATTATTGGAACTACTATACTACTTATTACTTACTACTACTACTACTACTATTTATTACTTTATTAGGTCCCCATCGGTTTCTAAGCTGGATAAATTTATTGACTCCCTTGAAATCGTTTTAGAAAATTCAAAACTCTACTCATCAGTTTTAGTCATAGGCGATGTAAATATTGACTTGTTAGAGGTACCTCCCAACTGCGATAATGCGTCATATCAGTGCTTAATGGCTGAACAAGGTCTACGTTCAGCCATAACAGAACCGACCAGGGGCAAGTCATGTCTGGACCACGCATTCATAAAAACAAAAGGCACTGCTCTGGGCTTAGTGTGCAAAAGCTCTATAACTGACCATGACTTGGCTATTGTAGGATTGTCCCTTAACACGCCGAAAATTAGAAACAAAAGGAGAAATATAACTAAAACAAATTATCATGCAGTGGCTAATGAATTGAATACTATTGATTGGTGCCAGGTTCTTGATAAGGACAATGTTGATGACGCTATTCTTGCACTTAATTTAGTATTATCTGACTGTGTTAAGAAACACTCACATATTGCCAAAATTAGCCGCTCTAAACTTGGCCTGAAGCCTTGGATAACCCCAGGTCTGTTAACGTATGAGTCATAGAGATAATCTGCATCTTCAACTCAGGAACGACCCTAAAAACGAAGTTCTTAAGAAAACTTACACCCGATATAGGAATTTTTGTAACAATCTCTTACACAAGCTTAAGTCCAATCATGATAATGCGCAGTTAACAGAATATCACAAAAACCCCAAGAAACTATGGAAAACCATTAAATAAATTTGCCACATCCCCCAACCGATCAAAGACTCCAACCAACTTTTGGGTAACGCTCGGAATCCTCTAGATTCGGTCAACATTTGTAACACACACTTTTCCACCGTTGGAGCTAATTTGGCTGCTAATATTTTACAGAAACTGGGTTCTACGCAGGATTCACTAAGCAAACAACTTTCCTTTGATAGTCGTAGCCTAAACTCTCTTTTTCTTTCTCCTACTGACCAGGGTGAAATAAACACTAATTTACTTGATCTTAAACCAGATAGTGCCCCTGGGATTGATGCCATCACTCCGTTTTTACTAAAACACGCCAAGGATGGGATTCTGGTTCCCTTGACTTTCATCTATAACCTGAGTATGTCATCAGGTATATTCCCCGAGTGCTGGAAAACAGCTGTAGTCATTCCGGTCCACAAAGGCGGTTATAAGTCCAGACCAGATAATTATAGACCTATTTCTCTGCTCTGTATATTGTCAAAAATTCTGGAAAAACTGATTTACAAAAGGCTTGTGGAATTCCTTGAGAAATACGATCTACTATGTGATCGCCAATTTGGGTTTCGACGCGGTAAATCCACGGAGGATGCCGTCCAATTGTTGTCTGAATCGGTGTCGTCACATCTAGACTGTGGTCGGAGGTGCATTGGAGTCTTCCTCGACCTTGCCAAGGCATTCGACACTGTCTCAACTCCGATTTTGCTGAAGAAACTTGAATGCTTTGGCATCAGAGGTATCGCCCTTAGCTGGTTCTCAAGCTACTTAACAAACAGGCGGCAGTGCGTTAGGGTTGATGAGCATATGAGTGGTGAAAGGAATATTGCGTTCGGTATTCCGCAAGGTAGCATTCTGGCACCAACCTTGTTCACGGTGTACATGGATGACATACTTAAAATTCTCTTACCAAATGGTGAACTCATCTGTTATGCCGATGACACAGTTGCCATCTTCCATGGTAAGGACTGGGAATCTACAGTTTCTCACGCTGAAAAAGGGTTGGCAGAGTTGGCCAGGTGGTTTGATGTTAATCTGCTAACATTAAATCTCAAGAAAACTAATTTTATCTCATTTCATATTACGCGAGCCACCGGCCCAGACCTGGAATACATCCAAATACACAATGCAAATTGCCACTCTGATAACAGTAACACTAGAGACCATCCTGCATGTTCTTGCAACATTATTAAAAGAGTTCCCTTCACAAAATACCTAGGTGTCGTGGTAGATCAACATCTCTCGTTCAAGAACCACATAGTGTATCTGTCAAAAAAGACACGCAGGATAATTTACTTCATGAAAATTTTAAGACCAGCTGCAAGAGAAGAGGTTAGAAAATTAGTGTGTTTCTTTGGGTCAGTCACTACTCCAATATTTTGTTGGGGTCTGGGGTGGTTCGGCTAAGTCTCACATGATCGAGCTGGAACGTGCTCAAAGAGCTGTCCTTAAAGTTATGTTGGGTAAGCCCCGTCGCTTTTCTACTGACAAACTTTACGCTGAAGCTTCGGTTCTGAGAGTGCGTCAGCTCTTCATACTGCGTGCAATAGCCAAGAGACACCAACGTCAAGCTTCCCTATTACTTAACAAGAGGAAGCGACCCCAAAGACAACTTTTACCAAGGGTAAACACCGTATTTGCACGACGTCATTCAAAATATGTGCACATCTTTACTTATAACGCTGTCAGCAGACTGTTGGATTTTAAGGAACAAACTTTTGCAGAGTCTAAAAGTAAGTTGAAAGTATGTTTGATAGGTCTCTCTTATGAGCAAACAGAAATACTTGTTAGATCTGGTGATTCTTGATCTCCATTATTCAGTTTTACGTCATTGATGTTTTGGGCTTGGATATTATTTTAAATAAGTTTTTGTTGGTGACTTCGAGCGTGTGAACTGCAGTTTATGGCGATAGGTTTATCCGATATCCTTTTCAGGGTTCATACATCTCCATGCCATATTTCATTAATATTGATTCAGTTTTTAAGTCGTGAAAAGGTAACAAACAGACAGACAATTGGAGTTAATTTCGCTTTTATAATTTTGTAATGAATTATTGGGACTCTCCTAACCTATCTGTTATTGCACATACAAGTACAGTGGAAGGCGTTGGCTGTCCTCCCTATTATATTGTCACTCACCCATACACACCCACACACACGCTCACACCTACCAGCTCATCCACACATCTCACTTAGATGCCTACTTTCGTTAATACGCTTGCTCGGTTTCACAATATGCTAATTAAATTAACCTACAACTAGGTTAATATAGTTGTTAATTTTATAATGTTCCTACCTATTAAACTCTAATTACAATTGTTGTATTATGTGAATCCGTATTATTTTAATAAATCCAGTTTTTTTTTTGTTAGTATATCTAATCACTATCTAAAGTACATCAACTACGTCACTCCTTCGATCAATATATAGTGATTATAAGTTGAATTATATTTAATTTATGTTAATTTTAATGCGCTGAATTTAATTTCAATAATGCATGCAATATAATCTCATTTCATATTTTTTACTTATTAAATATTATTGTTTTTCTTATTGTTGTAGAGATGAGAATTTAATGTTTTTTTGGTATATATTAATTACTATTATGAACAGCTGTTCACAGTAACTCGTTCGAACATGTACAGTTCAGTGGCTAATGTTTTCTAGTAACTGATCTCAGGGCGCCCTAGATACAGGCTTTGCCTAGTTTGGGGTCCGTTGCAAATTCTAATGTACATACCTACAACCACCTAAATGTTAAGTTAAATTTTATTGTTCAATCTTCACTGTTTTGTAATGTGTACCTACTATTATTTTTGATAATAAATTATTCTTATTCTTAAATAAGTTGCAAATCCATTTGACTTATCTAGTATGCATTTCCTAGTAAATATTATATCTTAAAACTTTATATAATCTCACACGCGCAATGGAGAGAGCTATGCTCGGTGTTTCACTACGTGATAGAATCCGAAGTGAGGAAATCCGTAGAAGAACGAAGGTTACCGACATAGCTCTCAGAGTTTGCAAGTTGAAGTGGCAATGGGCAGGCCATATAAGTCGTAGAACCGACAACCGTTGGGGAATAAAGGTTCTCGAATGGCGACCACGAACAAGCAAGTGAAGTGTGGGGAGACCCCCAACACGATGGACCGACGACATTGTAGCCATCGCAGGAAGTTGGTGGATGGAGGTGGCCCAAGGTCGCTCGTAATGGCGCTCTTTGGGGGAGGCCTATATTCAGCAGTGGACTTCTAAAGGCTGACATGATTATGATGTGAATTTATTGATTTGTATGCGTCATAATTGATTTTAATGTGAATTTATTAATTGTTATGTGCTTTTATTGATTTTTGAAGTATTTTTATTGAACTTTTATATGCCATGCTGGAATTATATTTAGTTGTTTTTTTTATATTTTTAAAATCAAATTAAATCAAATAATTTATTTATAAGAATATTGTAAATACAGGTGTTTATAGTTCATTAGATCAATATTCAACCGTTCCCGGCGTACAAATATACATAATTATTGTATAACAAACACATGGAAATAAGATTAATCATGCAACTAATGCATGAAATAAGAAATAATCATGCATGCAATGTCCTCGAACGTAGTAAGTGAACGCACCCAAGACGCTAGCGGCTAGATAGTTACATGACGTAGTATTTATATACTCTTTGGTTACATGTTACTTATTTCTAATCTGTGTATCGTATCTGTAATCTGTGGCGAAGACTGACTGTCAGTTGTCAAATGTGGACTATATTAATTTTTAGTGGCCCGTCATTTTTCGGTAAATTAAAATTAATATTGGTTCTTAATGATTATATTCCCTTTGATGGTTCTTTAATTTATTTACCATCACCATCTAATATTTCAGTTTGATGAAATTTTGGATCATAGCTCTACTATGGAGGCGTTTATTTAATTTGTATAATCAGCAAACATCTCAAAGAAAATACGATTTAAAAAGTAAGACACACGGTCCACAAGCGATTAAATCAACTAGTTTACCAAGATTTAAGAATACTCCGGCGCAAGAGAAATGTGTGATGACAAGTCTGTGAATCCAAAACGTCTAAAGCAACAACAGCGGCTTAAGACAATGAAAAAATATGCATGCACTATGTGTGACTATAGATGTAGACAATCAGGTAGATTGATACAGCATACAAAAACACACACTGGAGAGAAACCATATAAATGCACTATGTGTGATTTTAAATGTGCACATGCAGTTAGTTTAAAAAGGCATATAAAAACACATACTGGAGAGAAACCATATGAGTGCACTATGTGTGATTATAAATGTGTACAAGCAGGTCATTTAAAAAAGCATATAATAATACACACTGGAGAGAAACCATATGAATGCGCTATTTGTGATCATAAATGTGGACGAAAAGATTATTTAAAACTGCATATGAAAATACATACTGGAGAGAAACCATATGAATGCACTATTTGTGATTATAAATGTGGACGAAAAGATTATTTAAAACTGCATATGAAAATACATACTGGAGAAAAACCATATGAATGCACTTTGTGTGAATATAAAACTGCACACGCATGTGGTTTAAAACAGCATATAAAAACACATACTGGAGAGAAACCATATGAATGCATTATGTGTGATTATAAATGTAAAGATGCAGGTAGTTTAAAACAGCATATAAAAACACACACTGGAGAGAGATCATATGAATGCACTTTGTGTGATTATAAGTGTGCACAAGCAGTTAGTTTAAAATGTCATATATTGACACATACTGGAGAGAAACCATATGAATGCATTATGTGTGATTTTAAATGTGCACATGCAGTTAGTTTAAAAAGGCATATAAAAACACATACTGGAGAGAAACCATATGAGTGCACTATGTGTGATTATAAATGTGTACAAGCAGGTCAGTTAAAAAAGCATATAATAATACACACTGGAGAGAAACCATATGAATGCACTATTTGTGGTTATAAATGTGGACAAGCAGATAGATTAAAACTGCATATGAAAATACATACTGGAGAGAAACCATATGATTGCACTATGTGTGAATTTAAAAGTGCACATGCAGGTAGTTTAAAACAGCATATAAAAATACACACTGGAGAGAAACCATATGAATGCACTATGTGTGATTATAAATGTAAAGATGCAGGTAGTTTAAAACAGCATATAAAAACACACACTGAAGAGAAACTATATGAATGCACTGTATGTGATTATAAATGTGGAAGAGCACGTAATTTAAAACTGCATATTATGAGAACACACACTGGAGTGAAACAATATGAATGCATAATATGTGATTATAAATGTTTGCAAGCAGGTCATTTAAAACAGCATATCAAAACACACACTGGAGAGAAACCATATGAATGCACCACGTGTGATTATAAAAGTGGACGTGCAGGTAATTTAAAACTGCATATTAAGAGTATACACACTGGAGAAAAACCACATGAATGCACTATGTGTGATTATAAATGTGTACAAGCAGGTCATTTAAAACGTCATATAAAAACACACACTGGATAGAAACTATCAATGCCCTATGTGTGATTATAAATGTGTACAAGCAGGTCATTTAAAACAGCATATAAAAACACACTGGGAAGAAACCATATGAATGCACCATGTGTGAATATAAATGTAGAGGTGCAGGTAGTTTAAAACGGCATATAAAAACATGTACTAGAGAGAAACCATATGCATGCAATATATGTGTGATTACAAATCGGCACATGCAGGTAATTTAAAACAGCATATAAAAAAACACACTGGAGACGGATATCTATCAGAACATCCACTTATGTGAATTACAATAGTCGTAGTTGCAATACATCTGGATGATACAAAGGCAGGTATAATCATTGAGATACATGTACAAGTACTAGAGCTAAGATTCTTACCGGGCATTTTAAGACACGAGGTAGAGTGGTCAAGTTCATTATCACTTAGTCTATGCCACACACTTGCCACAACGTGACGCCCTTGAGCTCAGACTAATAATGCCTTCTTGTGCATTGAGGTATTGTAAAAACATATAAAGAACCAAAAATAAAAGCCATGGAGTCAGTTTTCTCCTGTAAGTTCACTTAATTTGCTGAAAAAGATGTGTTACACAATTATTTTTATGAATTTGTAACATGATTCAACGCACTACTTCGAGGCTGCCATTGAAGGTGAAATTCATAGAGTAGGTAAAAAAGATGTGACATTACTACTACCACAAGATTTCCAATTTATGTTTATGATTAATTGCCTATTTTTATCCGACTGGACCGAGTTTTTTACCCGACTACGGCAAGACAAAGGAAGAGATATGTGTTCAAACTAAAAACGTGGTCGGATTTTGACAAGTGAGGTATCAATTGTTGCTTCTTCATCTTAAAGCGTGTCACAGACGACTAAGATACTATAATATTTTATCTTAAGGCCCTTCCCTGACCAAAATAACCTTGAGCATTCGTTCCCTCTTTACCGCACCCCACCTCTACAATACTTCGTAAAACACTACTAGCGCCATCTGGTGAACCATTTACAAATACAAGTAAAAATCGAAGACCTTAGAATTCACAGACACGGCATTCAATAAAACAAATATTTCTTTATAAAAAAGAAAGAAATGTGTATTACTGCGCATAAATAATTTTAATTCACAGACACGGCATTCAATAAAACAAATATTTATTTATAAATAAGAAAGAAATGTGTATTGCTGCGCATAAATAATTTAGTTCATAAATTCAGTGATTCTACTTACGTCCTGGAATACTTAATACATACATAATACGGTACAAGTATTCATGGTAGGTACACTATAATAAACATATTGCAGTGTTTGCTCCTTAGATCGAAGGCGAGTTACCTGATATTCAGACAGTGCTAAAATAAGAGACATCTTTGAGGAAGGATTTTTTCCCGAAGGATACTAAACATTACGCGGGCAACGCCGCGGGCATGAGCTAGTAAAATATAAACAACAAAGTCAATTTTATTATCATTTATTTAATTAATTATTATATAAAGTAGTTACTAATACAGGGTCAAATTAAATTAGCTAGCAAAACTCCGCAGACGTGATGGGTATCGATATCTGAAGGAATGAATGAATGTGGTGAATTTGATCAAAATAAAAATCCAAGATGGCGACTGCGAAAATTTTCACATTTTTTGTCATGGGTGACGTTTTCATGGTTTTCGAGGTTTAAAGCCGATAGAGGCGTTAAAATGTAAATCCAAGATGGCGGCTTCGAAAATTTTGTTTCTGTTTTAAATAATACGTGAAAAGGAACTTCGTAGTTCTAATTTACATATCCCTAAAATCTAAATAACGGATACATGTAGGTGTAGGCATAATTAAGTCAGAAGGTTTGTCATCTTCACTTATATCTATGTCTGCTGTCAACTCAATCTCGTTATTTAATTGAGGTTCAATATTTTCTTTACTTTTTTTCTTGGTCATCATTGCCTCTTTGATGTATGAAGGATTTCTTATATTCATACCTCGAGGGTACCGAGGGTCGACCAATTCTGGCAACAAACAATCTACATAAAATGATGAAAGCTTTTCTTTCATCTTCTCCTTCCAGAATTGGTCATCTCTATCGATATGTTCCGTTTTTAGCGGAAGGTTCTCATTTGACCAAACTGCAAATAAGCACTTTGATCGTTTAGTTACGTGTAATTGCCCCTGCACTTGATAGTACCATTGGTGGCTTTTATTGATTTCCAGCCCTTTTATTGTGGTTTTCCAAAAGCTCACTTTTCTTTTTTTTATGGCTTCTTCTAACCCCAATTTGAATGCCGTTATCGGGCATTTAATTTCAACGATAGTGTCGTCGCCACATAAGCCATCCGGAGTAGCTCCTAAAAATGGCAACTCTTCGTCAATAAACAGACCACATGGTTCAATTTTAATTTTTTCTTGCCTTTCTAATTGCTTGATAGCAATGTTTTCATTGTCTTTGCCATGTTTAATTGACGACACATGGTTAATGTTGGTTTTGTACAACAAATCCTTAACAAAATTATGACAACTTGTGTCATTTCGCCGCTTGATAACTTTTCCAAAGTTGGAAGCGGTTAATAGCGACCTACGCAACTCTAGCCACTCGCTGCATTCACTTTGTAAAATGGTTGTCCGTTCGATTAAAGTTCTTTCCTCATCAGTTTTCTTTAAATTTTCTATAAAATTATCTTTAATTTTGTTAAAAACATCGATTGGCATGTCAGGTTTTGTGCAGTCTTGACCATAATTGTGATCCTGTTTCGATTTTTCTGAGAACAAGGCTCGTTTTTTTGGTTTCCTACTTAGCTTCATTTTCGCATTTTTGTTTATTCTTTTATTTTCTAGCCGTTTTATTTTGCCTTGAGGGCTGTTTCCTTTATTAATAGATTTATAAAGCAGAGAAATTGCTTTTTTTTCATTAAAAGCTACGGCAGCGGCATGACATCTAGTTCGATACGAATTTTTTAAAGAAAAATTAACCCTTTTACCACCAACCAGCTTAGCCACCACGCTATTGAACCTTTCAACTACATTGCTATCAACATCATATAATAGACTCCGAGCATGTCCTGCAACATTTTGAATAATAAAACATATTTTTTGCCATAAAGGGCTTAAAATAAAATCATTTGGCAGGTACGTTTTGCCGATATTATCACAGAAGTATGATCGGCACTTGGTGTGGTCCCCGAAGCCATGGAGGTGGCTAATTAATAAGTCGTCAAACAGAAGTTGAACATCAGAGTTACATTTATGTTTTTTAATTAATTTGCAAATAGTAAATCTTGTTCGTAGTATAGCTCTTTTTGTTATTAATTTTCGGTATTTTATGTTATATTTAGTGTCTGTGGCGAGTGCTTGTAATTTATTGCAAAAATTCCTTAAGACGTGGTTACGACACTCTATTTTTTCAACAGTCAGATCAGGATACGGGCGAGCCTGTAATATTTTGGAGTAGGTGCTAGCATCACCATCGGATATGAGTTTTCCGTAAATTAAATTGTACATTCTTATGGATTCTTTAAATCCTTCTACAATTATTTCACTCTCCATGTTTGTGGATGGACCACAGTAATTTTTAAAACATTTGTGTTCTGATGGATCAACATTTTTGTTTCCTGAACGGGCACAGATGAAGCAGTATTTATTTTTAATGCCTAAAAATAGAACTTCTCCTGTATGTTTCCCAATTATGGCAGCTGCGCCCGAAAGAGCATTATAATTCTTTTTGTAACTACGTTTGGACCAGCAACCATCAGCAATTACATCTATTATGGGAATTCCATCTTTGTTAACTCTGCCTTTAGAAATTGCGTATTGTTTTTCTCTTTCTGCAGCCTGATTCATGGATTCTACTAAAACATCTTCCCATTTCCTACTGATAAGTTCATGGTTTTTTGAATATGTTTTTTCAGATAACAACGGGAGGTTGAGTGCTGACATAAGTTCATCCAGCTGTGAATGACCCCCACCTGTTGCAATAGTACCTGCGACAGCGCACGTATTAATATTTAGGTAGTTTTCACTGCAGTTGTCTCCATTTATGACAAACTTTTGATTGCAAAGCCGACATTTAAATGTAAATTTTGACTGTAGACCAATCAGGGTTTCAGCTATGAGGTCAAGTTCTGTGAAGCTGCATCCAAGTGGGCCATGGTTTGAAATACGTTTTAATTCGGAAAGGAAGTAGCTGACATCAATAATTCTTCTGTTTATTATTTTTTCGTTAGTTACTGCTTCCTCTTCATACGAAATTTGAATCTAAAATAAAAAAAACGAATTTTATTATGTATCCAAAAATTAAAATTGTGATAGTATAATCCACGATCTGATTTTTTCATCGGAAACTGTTACTCATTTTCAAATACAAATGGACTAACTTTCATTTAAGTTCAAAACACACGTGAAAGGTATCAGAAACTTACCTCATCAATGTTTTTATTAATTTCTTCAGTGTTTTCAGTATCCATCAAGTCTCCAGTAACGTCCTCACGTAAACTGCAAAATAAAAATATTTTGCATAATGATGACAGATTTTTAAGGTTCAGGTGACTAGTATGAGATATACTTGCAAAATTAATTACCAGGGCTTAAGTACGAGCATCTAAAATTACCAAGTTCGAAAATCAGGTTTCAAAATACTTGGAAGTATTTGGTAACCCCGTTCGTTCTGTGCCGCAATATTGTACTCTTTTTTTTTAGATGAAATTTAATATGTCCTTCCTACGTTTTTAATTACAGACTTAGTGTCTGCTAAGAATATTTTGTTTCACACTTGCAAGTATTTCCCGTCCGCTCCAGTGCGCCCTACTTCCAGCAAAGCCCTGGTTCCTGGTAGGGTACACATTTCATCCCTACTAGTGATGAAATAATTTGCTAATCATTCGTAAAGATTATACAGAAATTAGGCAGTTGGATCAAGGGCCTGATGCAGAAGGCCCAGGTTAGCGCATTGTTAAGAGGTTCCTTTCTCTGGAGCCCTGACCGCCGGTAGCTTGGACCCTGTTCCCGATACCGGTGGGCTACATTTTATTTTATTTTATTTTTTTATAATTATTTTTATATTATAATAATTTTAAAAAGTATTTAAAAATGTAAACAATATGTGTAGAAAATGAATAAATTAATAATATAGATAAAAGGATTATGTCTAATACTTACTCATTCACGCTTATTTCCATCGGTTGTTTATTTGAAATTTCCATTTGAGGTTGGGCGTCACTTTGGTTATCTTTTAACCTAAAAAAGATTATTTAATTTAAAATACATTAAATCTTAAATATTTAAACACAAAAATAGTTACCTAACAAGCGCTGAACCACGTAGGTACTGAATCAATGTGAATGTTCATGTCTGTAGTTTCATAACTCTATGGCACACACATGAACGAAAATTCATTTTTATTTGCTGACAAAATATTATATGACACTGATGAGATGTCATCACTTTACTCACATCTTAGAGAAATACTTAGTAAGTTTATAGTAGTTAGAAACTGTGTTAGAAACATACCTGCTATCAACACAATTTTGTTCAGAATGTTTTGATGTGGTTGGTGTTTCGTCATAACTATTTTGTCCTCTTCTTTTAGCCCAGCTACAAAAAAATAGATTTATAAATAAATTGCTATGTTTATATTTATTATAAAACTAAAAAATATATTTTGTACATAATAGTAATTAAAATATACGATAAGTAGGTAACTAACAAATAATTTCACTGTTATTTAGAATATAACTACGAGACAGCTTACCGAGCTTCGTTCATCTTTGCTATTTTTGCACGTCCTTGTCGCACAACTTTTTTGTACTTTGGCATTTTGAGTGTTTACACAAAAGTAGCGTCTTTTCGCAAAACTAAATAATTCTAAATACACACACAAAGCGTCCAAAAAATCGTCAATAAATAACATAACAAATAATTAACACAGAAAAACCTATAAGTAACCTAAACAAACGTCAATAACAAACACAATAATCTATTATTATCATAAAAAATTTGGCGTGAGTTAGCAAGTGCGCTAGGCGACGCAGTGACAAACGGCACGTGTTTCACCCTCGAGACCTTGCGGCAGACTGAATCCCGATTGCCCGCGCATGAGTTACAGTAATGAATACGCCCAGATTTTGGAATAAAATCTTTATAAAAACAAATTTAGGTCTTTTGAAAAAAAAAATTGTTACAAAATGTTCATTATTAAATTGTCTATCCATTAGTGTTAGTAGCGAAATTAAAATAATATTACTTCATGAGGAGATGCATGTTATCAATGATTATTTCTCATTTATGTGGTTTCGTTGTAAGGTGATTAAATAACAAAACACTTATTTAAAAAAAAAACAAAATGTACTATTATGGACTCAAGATTATGTAGAAATTTAATGTATTTTTTATTAGAAGATAATTCTTTAAAATAACAAGTAGATAGCTCTAAAAACTGCCCAAAAAACGGCTAGCGCGGCGTTTTGGTCGTAGACGCGCCTTAAGATAAAATATTGCTTGCCATACAATTTATATGAACCATCACGAATGGCGAAGATAATATATATTTGCATCTTACAGTATCTTAAGATATCGAGCAATATGGATTTTTTAAAAGATGTCATCTTAAGATAACGAAATATATCGTAAAAGATAAAAAATGTATACTAATATAATATCATAAGATACAAAATATATCGTAATATGCTCTATCTACAGGTTGCTCTGTTTTGTATTGGTGACGTTTTTTTTAAACCCTTGAACAAAGAGACGGCTGTTATAAGTTTAGGGTGTGTATCACTGTGTTTATGTGTGTGTGTGTGTGTGTGTGTGTGCGTGTGTGGCATCGTAGCTCCTAAACTAATGGACCGATTTTGATGCGGTTTTTTCTTTTCGAAGGCTGATATGATCGAGATGGTTCTTAGATATATGGGGAGAGGAAGGAGGGAGGGGGAGGTGAGAAAGAAAAGGGGGTGAAAATCGTAGCTTCCAAACAAATTGACCGATTTAGCTGTGGTTTTTTTATGTTTGAAAGCTGGGGTAAACAAGATGATTCATAGCTATAATTGGGGGATGGAGGGGGGAGGGGGAGCGGTGCGAATCGTAGCTTTCGAACGAATGGACCGATTTAGCTGTTGTTTTTTTTATGTTTGAAAGCTGAGGTAAACGAGATGGTTCTTAGCATACTGCAAGTCGTTGTTCTGTACAAATGCTCTCCCGCATGTTCGTATTTTGTTTCACTAAATCTTCCTTAATCAAATTATGAAATTCGAGAAAAGTTTTTTTGTAGAAAGATTTGCGTAAAGATTGAATTCACCGCAGCTTTTTCTAAATTTAATGTGATTTTCTGTCCAAATTGATCGCCTTTCACAGTGCGCTAATGCAGTTTGCATATCAAATTCAGAATCGTCGTCTCATGAGCTATCTTATAAATCTAATAGTGAAACCGTATTACTCATATTTTATCACCTGTATATAGGAAGCGGTGAAGAAATACGTATGGCACCTAGGACGGCCTGCGAGCAAATAAAATAATTTCAATATATTATCGTATCTTAGCCGTGTGTGATACCCTAAAATGCTATAATATTTTATATGCAGATATCTTAACATCAAATATAATAGTATCTTAATCGTCTGTGACGCCCTTAAGAGTGTCATAGGTTATTTTTTACCCGACTGTAATCGGGGTTTTAGTTTTTAAACTTATGTCTTGTTGTAATACTCTGCTTGGGCGATGCATTTTCTGGTTTACTCAACATAGCTATACCCTGTTCCAAAATCTTAGATATTTTATGTAAACTAAGGGGATTACAGTGCAAAAGCCGCCTTAAAATCATGCAATCCATAATTTGAAATATAAATTTGTTTTACATATTTGATAGAATAATATGATATTCTGGAATTAATGAATTTTTCTTAAGTTTTAACATTTTCATGATAGCCGTTCTAAACGAACTAAAACTAAGCCAAAAAAATGTTTAGTGCAATTATTTAACTTCGACTGGGAAGACTAGACTGCAGGGATTCAAAACATTTCGTGCAATCGCTTTCATTTTTATTCAATTAATATTAGTATGATAATATGTACACAAACTTGTTTAGGAATGTCGTGAGAGCATGGTTTCTTGTACCCTAGGGTAATCGTAATAAAGGGAATCGTATTTAGCTGACATGATCTATGTTTGTGAATTTGATATCTTACTCCCGATCACTTTGCTACCGTCCCTGCCATTTTATAAGGTGTCCGGTCAATTCATAAAAATTAAGTTATGTATATTAATGTTTTATTTATGTCTTCCTAAAACTTTCTTACTTTTAGAATTTTGGAATTTAAAAATCCTACTTCATATCCTACTAATATTTTGTATCCAAATGTTTGAATTTTTGTTTGTTAATCAGTAACATTGTAACTTTTAAAGGCATAGAATAATAAAACAAGAGATACCACAATTAACATGACTCCCCAGAAAAGGAGTGTTATGTTTTTAGGCTGACATTCACAAACGAGTTCGAGTTAGATCTCAAACTGCGTTATGTCAGAATTTAAGTCTAGACTCAAACTCCAATCATATCAACATTTTCAGTTGAGCTTAGCATAATGGAGCACGAGTAAAAGCTCAGCTAAGAATGGGACAGGCTGAGACGCAAAATTGGCGACTCGAGCCGTGCTCAGACGCCGCCATCTTTGCTTGCACGCTTGTTTGCAAAGAGAATATAAACGCTCTGGGTTCATGTCATCTATTGAGTACCTCCACCAGTGTGTTTTCTTTGTATAATTATAGTTTTTGCCTCTCTCATATTATCCCAAGCCTTTTTAATTTGTTTAGGAGTAGCCTAAAATATATAATTAATCCTAAATTAATGGTAGGTACTCTACTATGTTTATTAAATAAAAATCAATTCACATACCTAATAAGAAATTACATACATAGACACATCTGGAGCAATTATTAAACTGCGCTGCAATCTTGCTCCATACTTCTTCTATTTCTTTATTAAATGAAGCATTTGTTTTTTTTATATCCTAGAATTTGTATGTATGTATGTATGGAGCGGCGCGCTTTTCAGAAACTAACTGAAAATGCTGCGCTATCGAAGGTTTCCTGTTTCAGTTATTCATACATTTTTTTGCAATTATTTCTCTCTTTTTAGCGAACGTTCTCATAAAAGAAAACGTGAATTAAACATTGCTCACTAATGTCAAACAACACTAATATAACTCTCCCTACAAAGTTCAGACACAGAATTATTAATGGTACGTTTGGTTTCGATGAGACTTGTAGTATTTGAATAAACACGCAACTAAATGTCTAAGGCTGGAGTCGAACTTGATGGAGTAAGTACGGAGTTATCGTTTGGTCTCGTTTCTGAATTTAACGACGCGGAGTATACTCACCCAGTCCGGAGTTCAAGCTCACATGTGACTGATTGAGATTGCTTTCTTTGGAGTCCAACAAATTTGGAGTTGGCATTATGGTCAACTGTCTTTCAATTAGAAATAGCCCTGGAGAGAGGAAAATAATGTCGTTTGGAGAGGAAGTGAGTGGACATAAAGGACGACTATTTAAGATTGCTTCCACTTGCGCAAATAACGTACTTATCTCTTCAAAGGTTAAATGTGTGTTTTCCATTATTCTACGAATCAAATATTTTGCAGATTTAACGCCTGCTTCCCAGACACCACCAAAACGAGGAGCGTAGCTTGGTGAAAAAATAAAGTTAATGCCTTCCTGAGATGCAAGGTCAGACAGAGAGTTTGAATTAAGTTTTAAAAAGGTATCTATCTCTTTAGCGGATGCAGTAAAGTTACCTCCATTATCGCTAAAAATCTAGCTGGGCTTTCCCCGTCGCGCGACAAATCTCCGTAGAGTCATCATAAATGCATTTTTAGACGGGTCAGACACGGCTTCCAAATGTAAACATTTATATCTCAAGCACACAAACAAACACAAATATGCCTTATGTAACCTGGCACCGCGACCTGTACGATTTATAATTTGAAAGGGACCAGCGTAGTCCACTCTCACTGAGATAAAAGGGAAATCAGGGTTTACACGTTGTATGGGTAAATCTCCCATTTTTGGTTGCAAGACTTTGCCTTGCACACGTCTGCATCGAACACATCGATGGACAATTTGTCGAGCGAGACGACGCCCGTTGATAGGCCAGACAGACTGACGAATAGATGCTAAGAGCAGTTGAGGTCCAGCATGAATAGTACGTAGGTGTTCTCGCTCAAGCGTGTCGACTCACTGGATTCTTTTATAATGACGTGATGGCACAAAAAATACGATGGATCTGGCTTACCAACAGGAGATTCAGAAATATGACCCAACGCGACATATTCGCGGATAAAATCTACATACTTCGATTTTAGTAAGGGATTTATTCGAAATCGTTTTATATAATTGTTAAAATCGTTTTTTAGCCAAGCTGTACGAGTCGCCTAGACAGTCCGGAGAGTCCTTTAGAGGCAACTCTACGCAGAATCTGCCTGACTCCAACCGAGATGAGGTAGACATAAAATGCTCTTCGCACTTCTTGTTTTCTGGACTCAAAAAGGACTTTTGAGGTAGCTCTTCGAGTGACCAAAATTTGGTTAACATTTCGTCAAAATCATCATTCGTATGACGATCTGAAACAACCGCATGATTATAGCTAATATTTTTAGATTTGAATTTTGTCGAGTGAATTGCGCCAGCTATAAACCAGCCAAATTTAGATGATCTGAGTTTTGGATTATTGTTGCCTAAGGAACGCTGATCACATCTGAGAATATCCCAAAATATGTCTGCGCCAATTAGGATGTCAATAGGACCAGCAGTGCGATTACGTAATGTTGATCATGACGGTTTCGAGCCATCAAATTCAATAATGCTTTGCGATAGAGTCGATTTTGCTATGAAAAAAGTGACAATCTGATTGAAGCCAAGTTCTGTAATCGGGCTGCCGGCCGATCGAAATTAGGATCAGCTAATCTTATTGTTTGTGGTATCTTTAGAAGCTTGATGTCTATTGGAGACTTTGGTATATCTCCTGTCAATTCATCAAGAACAAAACATGACAAAGTTACGCTATACTGTATGGTCATTGAGTTTAGCTGAGCAACACAGCTTTCGGTCACTTGGTTGTTTGAATTATTTCCAATTCCAATAACATTAACGGTATTAATAGGATTGGTCTTTAGAGCCAATCTTTCCTGTAGCGATTTGGTCACAAATGACGACTGGCTGCCGCAATCTAACAGTGCGCGCACCCTTTCGCTCTGATTTGTGAGTGGATTATTGATTTCGATTATAGCCGTTGATAAAATTACTTGGTTATTACCTATATTGGTACTGCATTCTTTCGCAAAATTTGTAACTGTTTGCTGTACCTGAGCTGGATTGTGCAGTAGCAAGTTGAGTTTTTCCTTGCAACCCCGCTCTCGAGAAGACAAAGACAAGATACGACATTCGCTCGCTGGAAGACCCTGTCTAAGACAGTTAATACACAATTTATATATAGTCACGTCAGCCATCCGATCTTGAATGTTTTTGGATTAAAATATTTGGCACTCGTAAATTTCGTGATTAGCGCTACAAATGATGCATAAGTACACGCTTGAATTTTGTGTAGCGGTTGTGAACGTTTTTGTTTGACAAATCTTGTCACTGGACGATATTGTTGATTATTATAATTGTTGTTGCGAAATTGTTCATTATTGTTGGAGCGATTTGATTGATTGTTGTTGTATGATGACCATTGATTTAATGAACCTTGTTTGTTATTACTACATTGTATGATTTTGTGGTATTATTATCGGTTTTGGTACGGTTCAAAGCTTCAATTATGTCCGCTCTATCAGTTAAAAATTTATTGAAATTTTCCAATGTAATTCTTCAATTATGCCCGCTCTATCAGTTAAAAATGTATTGAAATTTTCCAATGTAGGAATATCGGAAAGACTATTGCTCATCTCTTCCCACTTTTCAAGAGAACGACTGTCCAGTTTTGGAGACAACATGTAAATAATAATTATGTCCCAGTGAGAAGTAGGTTGACCCAAGCTGGACAAGGCCCTTAAATTCTTCGTCACGTGGTCAACAAGAAAACGTAACGATTTCTCCGATTCGCGAGTGATCGGTTGAACATTACATAATGATTTGAGATGATAATTTACCAACAATCTCTTATTGTCGTATCGCTCCAGCAATAAACTCCAAGCAGTGGTGTAATTATCTAAGGAAACTTCCAAATTAGATTTTATCCTAGCCGAATCACCTGCGAGATAAGAGATTAAATAATGAAATTTTTGTATTGAGGATAATCGTTCATTGTTGTGTACTAGAGATGTAAATGTATCGCGGAACTCCAGCCAGCGAAAGTAAGAACCATCGAATCTTGTAATTTCAATCTTTGGCCATTTTATGCCTAGGTTTTGATGATCGTGACTGCAGCGGGCGTGGGAGTCCCTACGAGAATATACTAAATTAAGTTTGTTTTCATCTAACAATTCTTTAACCTTGGCCAGTAGACTAATAATGTCACGCTCAATGAGATCCCGTTCATCAATCTCCTCATCAATGGATTCAGAATTCAAAATCTCTATTCCACTTTGCACCTCTTCAAATTTAGAAGACAACATCTCGAATTTACCTAGTTTAAGAGTCAGTTCTGCGTATTCTAAAGGCTCTAAATCATTCCTTTTGTCCAATAATTCATCTAGGTACTTCTTAAACTTGGTTATTTGACCCATTATTGAGCTTCGTCTAACCATCAATGTTTTTAAACTGTCTACCTTTTGTGCCATTTTGTTATAGATTTACTTCAGAAAAATAAAACCAATTATTATTTTTAGAATAACAACTAGTTACCCAGATAATACTAGTTCAAAAATGAAACAAATTATTAAACAAAGCTCACAAAAATAGGTGCCAATGAGATGAATAAAGAATTAGAAAAGATTATGCTCACGCTCCTTATTGTGGCGACGTCTGCCGTTGGCACAGTACGGTGTCAGGCGACCTCACATGACGAGATCAAGAAAGCAGGGATAACGGTAACTCGTGAGAACTCAGGGCTTCTGTTCTGTTCCACTATGAGCTAACCGGGCGCACGACTCCTGAAATAGTTCGGCCCAACAGCATTAATTTTCGCCAAGTATTGTCATTTAGGTAGGTACACGTTAGGAATGATTTTTATAACTAAAATCTTGTTTATTGATGTTTCAAACTGTGCAAGTATATCAATGAAATGAACTAGGTAAGTAAGTATTAAGGTAACACAATAAATTAATTTACACAGAAACTAGGTAGGTACGTTATTTTGAGAGGTTATGTCCGTAGATACTTTCGTACTAAAGTTAATTTAAAGTATATTTTGTACTAAAGTTTTTTATGCAAGTGGATGTTATGAATAATAATTATTATAATGCTTATGACATGAAATTAGTGATATATTTTAGCACTATCACAGGTTTGATTTACAATCTATCAAAGTAGGTAGGTAGGTACCATAAAAAAACTCGTAAGTTATGTATGAGATAATTATAATTATGTCTGGAATTTAATGAGTAGTTAAAGTACTAAACTTACTCAGAACCAATTTAGGTTTCGAATCATGCACATTTTGGATTGCTTGATTACTTTGTAAACATTAGAATAATTATTGTATATTTTTACTATATTTAGATATAAACACGATATGATTAAATCAATGAATTTAGTTAGAAAGGAAAGAACTTGGTAGGATATCTTAGGATAAAGTAAATAAAGGGCACATAACTCGCTTGGTTTGTTGTCCCGCGGTGTGAAGCTTTAGGTACTCCACTAGACCAACGACACAATATATAATATCTTCCAAGGTTTATGCATGCACAATCTTCATAAATTCGATCCAATTAAGTTCAATGGGGAGTTTCAATAAAATGATACAACCCTCATTTTGGAGTGTCCCTCAAATTAATATTTTTTTTAAAAGTAGTAGCTCTTAAATATGCATGTTAATTTGGCTTTCCATCAGGTGAGATCGTGGTAAAACGATTGCCTAGTCAGTAATAAAAAAAAAAAAACAGGTTTTATACTTTATTTTGTTTTAAATTACCTTTTGATAAACTAGAAACTGTAATTATAAAGATTTTATTTCACCCATAATTTTGGTCTGTGCCCAGTGTCACAGAATAAATAATAGTACAAGTACCAGTGTATACATAAGAAAAACTTCAGGTTGAATTATTCGTGAATTTTTTCTTGACCCCTTGGTGAATTCTGTTGTTAATACCGAAAATAAACCTTGTTATTTACGTCTATGATTAAATTTATGGCCTCAAATAACTTTAGACCATTAAAAATTACAGTTAATAGATGTCCCCATTTTTTTTTCATTTCGGACATGTCAGTCTTGTAGTCACAATTTCTTACGAAATAATTGTACCAAATATATTTTTTATTTTGCAAATGCCAGCACCTAATCTCTATGAGATAAGCGTCCATTTTTAAACTAGTCTCAGGTCATTCAATTTCCCGGAGTGAAGCGACGTGCGAGTGGCTGGAAACAGAACAAAAATTAGTTGTCAGGTTCGATTGTAAAAAAAACACCAGTTTTTTTACGAATAATTTGGTGTAATCTAGTTGTAAACTATAAAAAACTGAATTGATATATATTTTTAATGTAATGTAGGCACAAATGTTACCTCAGTTTTGTTACCAAAGCTATGGTAACATATAGACTGACTGTCAACGTAACAAAGCTGACAGGCTAAAGCTTGGTTTACATAGCACTTTTATCAGATAAATTATACTGATATAGTCTACCTTAAACATTTGAATAGAAGCGTGCTTTGTTTCTTTTTTAATGTGTGTTTTTTCTTATGTAGGCAAAGTGTGTTTACTAAAAATGTTACAGTGGAAGCTGCTTTAAATGTATGTAAATAAATCATATATTAACATTTTTTATCTAAGTACCTATAATATTAGGTGGATGATTTACTCAACCACCTTTTTTAAATAATGTAAAGGTATAAAACGGCTAGTTGGTACGGTTAGTTGTTTTGTTTGGTTTAAATTATGAATCACGCTGACGTTAGTTTCTATAGTAATTTACTACCTTTTATATAAAATATTATTTATATAAATAACAGTGTTGTGGGTTTTAGAATTATCCGGATAGGTAGAGACAGAGGTTGTAGATTGTGTGAGTAAATGCAAAGTGCAAGTAAAAGTAAAGCGATCTGGTAAATCAGTTAATGCACTATTAAGTGTACAACTTTTACTAGAAGATTAACTCTGACAGTTCGAAAAATAATCAGCAGTTCCATAGAAATAATAAATATCAACCGCGTAAAATACAGGAAACAACGTTTTTTTTTCAGTTCTCAGAATAGGTCCCATGGTAAAAATTGTTCGTATATGTATGATCCGTTAAACATTTTTATTTTTAAGAATATTTAAATGTTTAACGGATCGCAGTGTTAACTTCTAACACTCTGTATAGAAAGAACTAGATGAAGGTAGGAATTAATGACTTACTTTACTACTTTTATTTTTATATGTCAAAAGCTAACTAATTTTCAGAACTATGCCACTAACACCCAATGAAAAAATGCGTAGATATAGAGAAAGGTTGAAAAATGTAAATCCTGATAAGTATGAAGAACCACAAAAAAAATGGCTTGAATTACTACTTAGCACATAAATGAGAAACTGTTGATTATTTTGTAGTTAAAATGTTTAAAGAAGATGACTGATTTTAGTACTATACCTACTACTATACCTTCATTAAAAGTATGAGCGTGTTCATTCAGAAGTCTCATCTTCAAATGTTATATGCATAAGTTTTTAAGAAGACACTTAAGAATACTTTTATTCTATTAAAATATATATATTTTTACTGCTTTTGTTGATATATCTTTTGTCCGCAAATGTTCCACCATGTAAACCAAGTCTTACCATTTTGTTACCGTCGGTTTTGTTACTGTCTCCAAAAAAATTAAAGAGTTTTGATTATCTCGTAAAAAAAAACTATACTTTTACAAAGATGCTGAGTTAAGCTGAACATATAAAATATTTCATGTTTTCTCGTTGAGCTCTTGCCATGTTTTTGTTCATTATTTCAATATTAAATGAAAAGTTACTGTAGTTTCGGAAACTATGGTAACAAAACCGAGAGTTTTTTTTTTTACCTGTTTCAATATTTTCTATTTCTTACTGATTTTATCATGTAATAAAAATACATGTAACTAATCAAAAATTAATTTGGATTGGATACAATCATCATAGTTTTATTTTTATTTCATTTTAATTATGGTAGCAAAACTGACACCAATTCACTACTTACTCTCATATTTTTCAATTTTATTCCGAAAATAGTATTTTAATTCGAAAGAGGTACTGATTTTCAGAATTTAGATATTTTAAGTTATCAAATGCAGTTCATCAAAATACCCTACAGAATAGTGGACTTTTTAAAATATTTTTTCAATAGTTGTGCTATTTTTTGAAACTCCTCTTATATCAGCGGCATCTCATCCTCCGGGGTCCAAAGGTTACAATCACCAGTCATTCTCCGACGTATTTTTCAAAATTCCGTTTTTATAGTAGTCTAGATCCAGGTATTCGTACATAGACTTTGATGATTTTATTGGAAATATACTTCAATTCCTTCGCCAGGAGACTTGACACGTATTTAAATTCCAAATTCAAATTTATTTATTTCATGTTAAACACTTATTTAAAATAAAAAATACATATAAGTTTAAGATTCACATTTTAGTGTTCACAGAACCTATACTAAGCTGAGCTTGTGTTGTAGCTGGGCTTGTGTGCATTACCTTCGAGCACATTACAAAAACTATAGGTACCTACTACGGTAACAAAGTAAGTACATGAAATGTAAGTTATTATTTTAAAATTCATGTTCCGGATGATGCCGCAAGTTTCTTGATTGCAGATTTTCTTACTCACGGTCGCCAATATTGATTCTTTAGCGAATCAATGAAGTTAATATATTTTTCACCTCGGAAAGATTTTGTTTGTCATTCGAAATCTGAGTGCAAAAGTGCATTTTACCCGCTAGCGTGGAAAGAGTTTTTAAAAATCGAACCTACTATTCAATAATTTTCTATACCGCTAATCCACTGAAAATACTTAATTACTAATTTATATTATATTATTATCCGACTATACTATCTACTCTACTTGACTCTATTCGTCTCTATTCGCCTCTACTCGACTCTACTCTACTCGACTCTAATCGACTCTACTCGTCTCTACTAAACTCTACTCTACTCTACGCGACTCTACTCGACTCTACTCCACTCTACTCGATTCTATTCGTATATTTTCATTTTCAATTCTATTCTACTCTGTTCTACTCTGTTCTACTCTGTTCTACTCTGTTCTACTCTATTCTACTCTGTTCAACTAGGTTCTACTGTGTTCTACTGTGTGCTACTCTGTTTTACTGTTTTCTACTGTTTTCTACTGTGTTCTACTGTTTTCTATTCTGTTCTACTCTGTTCTACTCTCCTCGCTGTAGTGAGGTGAAAAGTTTTGTGTTGCGCATGGCAGCAAAGTTATTTGTCGTCTCGTACTTTTGAAACCTTCGCTACGCTCAGGATTCAATACAAGTACTCTCGCCAAAAAATCACTTTGCAGCCTTGCATAACAACTAACTATTGGACCCTGTGCACGTGAATACCATGTGTTTTTAAATAGAGCTTTATCGTTATTTTTGTACTATGTGTCTACTTCTTTGGGTTAAACTATTGATACAATTATGTTTTTAATCGATAACGCTTAACTTTAGTGGGATTTTTCGGAGTAAACTAAGGTAAAAATACATTTATAATAAACCGCGGTCATAGGTGTTGATTCATTAGCGAATCAATGAAGTGAATTTAGTTAATTTTGTAAGTAAATAGATTTTCGTCCAGTTCTAATGTTTTAATGTCGTTTCTTTACATGAATTACAATTTGTGAACAAGATAGTTGTTGCTTCAAAACAGAGGGTAGAAAAAGGTGCGGTAGGAAAATAAAAATAAAATGTTGTCTTGATACACAACGTTTCACGTTGCTATATGTAAAATAGTAGGCGCGCCAACTATATGTAAAATATGTTGCTATATGTAAAATAGTAGGTGCCAAATATTTTAGTCAGTTTCTTATTCCGATGTATGCCGCGGAATAGAGATTTCATATAAATAGTACTTTAATAGTATAATCTATTTCCGAGGTAGGTACATTTATGCGTAAGATTCACTAATTATAACATGATCTATTTGATAATCATTCGTTGTATGGAAAAGATAAGAAAGAAAATTAAAGTTCATACACAATCCAATATAAGTGTTAGCAAGTAAAATATATATACGACGAAATTGCAATTAGGCATTTTTTTGTACATAAAATATGAAAAAAAACTTACATATTTTAGTACTCGGAATTAGGAACCGTGTTTTTTTTTTGTATGAAACGCTATTCCGATGTACAGTAGGTCAGGATAAGATTCTACAAGTACGTTATTCCGCGGTATAGAAATAACTAAATGCAGCTTTCAGCTTTTTTCCCACTACTTTGTACAGGTTACTATGCAGTTTCTTAAGTTCAATAATGCCAAAACTAATTAAAAATAATATAAATACTATTTTCCTTTTAGAATAATTACACTTTTCACTTGTATATTGTACACTCGGAATTAGGGACCAAATACATCAGAATAAGGATTTTTACATCGGAATAAGGTGCCTAGGACTTTTATTAGATCTAATTTAATTTTGAATACCTACAACATTTAACCCAATAATAAAACATTTAGTCTATTTAAAAAGTAAAAACAATAAAAAGTTGGCAACATTGTCTGGGAGAGGACTGGTGCGATCTAGCGGCCGGTGAAAACAACTCATCGAAGCTTCTGGAACGAAAACGTCAGCGCGAGCATCGGGACCGGTAGATTTGGTGCTTCACGGCTAGCAGTCTAATATTAAATATAATTGTTACAGATTTATAATTGTGTTTTATTAAAAGCTTCTGATAAAAATAGCCAAACCGGCAGAAATGTTCAGTAAATGCTTAATTTTCAATGTCCTTTCGAGTTTTGGTGAAAATACCGCGGAAATAGGTGCCTTTACCTTAACTAGATCTCGATTACTATCAAAAGAGAAAATCACAATGAAAGAGGTTTTACGCTTATTGGCAAAGAGAATACAACCGCTACGCTAGACTTAATGGTTTATTTTTGGAACACAACAATATCGTCTGTGGACAAAAATACGCAAAAAAATTATTGCTGTATTGCCATTTTGACTTTTTGTATTGTATTCTCTTTGTTTTGCCTTAAAAATGCCAAACATCAAGCAATATTAAATAATTAGATACCTACTCATTAAAAAAATGTCCTAAAATTCCCAGCTGTTCTAACCGCACTTGCCGCACCTATACTTCCTACCCCCAACAGTAAAACGGCAGAATCAGTGATGGCAGCACTGCCCACGGCCTCAATACACACTCCACGGAACATGACCAATGTGGAGAGCTACGCAGATCGTAGACAGCTCTTCAAGAATATTTGGGAAACCGCGATGAAGATAGACGGAACGGAAGACATTATGACCAAGCCTAAAGTTATCAAGTAAGTAACGTAAGCAGAGTATTAATGCATTTTTTCCTGCTTTGAAAGTAACTCTAGAGTAGTCTAGAGTATGCGTTTACGTTTTATCCCTACAGCAGTACCTGCGCAATCGTTCACAGAGCCTAATTTCACAAACATATAGATTAACTGCGACTACGGTATACCTAAAACAGTAGAAAACATATTGTTTTAAAAGACGGGTTCTGCACCGCCAAATCGAAAATAAAGCACTCAAGATAATAATATGCCGATCTACTCACGCACACACGCAGCCGCCATTTGCTAGGCTTCACTCGTTTTTGTGGCGGCGAAGACTCCGTCTTTTTTTAAACCTAGTATGTACAAATAGATAATTAACAAGACATACGTTTAAAAACTAAAACCAACCTGTAGTCGGGGAAAAATAGCCTATGACACACTTGCGATGAAGACGAATAGGTTGATACCTCGCTTATCAAAGTTTGACTAATAGGGGCAACGCCGTGGTGGAACATCCACTGTATAGACTGTTAAACTTATTACCCTCCCCTTGCTTCGCCGGGATCGGTTAAGAAAATTGTCTAGGAGACTTAAAATAAACTACTGAGCAAGAATATAACATTTTAAAACATACTGTCGGTCTGTTCGCGCATCACGTTTAAGCTAGTGGACCGTTTTAAGCGATTTTCACTCATGGATATTATAGGATTTCCATCGCTCCTTGCTTCAGAGAGCACGTTAAGCTGTCGGTCGGTCCCGGCTGTTATTGATTTTAATAGCAGTCGTCAAGCCATGTCATAGGCCCTCGGGCGACCTGACAAGCTCTGACACGAGAGACCAACACCACCTCATACGAAAAACGAGCAAGCAAGCAATAAAAATAATTTAAAAAAAGAATTGGTCTGGGCCCCTAGTGCCTAATACTTTTTGGGACTTAATGAAATAAGCTACTGAACATGTATATAACATTTTTAAAATTCGTGTCTGTCTGTTTGTTCGCCTGTCTGTGTTCGCGCATCACGTTAAAACTAGTGGACTGATTGCGATCCGGGTTTCTCTGTTGGATAGAATAGGTTTTAGCTTAAAATACGATGAACTTTGTATCTCATTTCGATGAGTAGAAACCATGCAATCGATAAAAATCTAATAGACTGCTAAACGAAATTAGGTACCTACCTATATGGTACTTTATAGCACCTTATTATTATTTTTGTTTATTTTTTGTTGTTAAAAAGTTGGTTGTTTGCTCGAAGGGCCCTAGTATCTAGACTCCTTACTAAGATTATTATTATAGGGTCAAAATTGAGTTTCCTTGGGATAAGGGAAAGAGCGCGCGTAGCCGCGGGCGCAGCTGCGGATAGGTAAGTACGTACTTAGTAAGTACTAATCTATATATCAGGATAAAAAAAAAACAAAGAAAAAACGTGTACCTTACATTCGCCAAACTAAAAATGGATTTCCGCAAAGTAACGTCTATCAACTAACGTCTTTCAGGACATTACGGTTAGATGAGCTGGATAAATGTGTTGTGGGGAAAACTAAGAAGCAACGAATCAGGAACTTGAGACATGTCTGCAAGAGGATACTGGACTTCTGTGACAAACAAGACGCCAATGAAACTTTTTATGAAAAGGTAGGTAAAGGTAGGATAACAGAGAAAATATGTAACAACTTATTTCCAAAAAAATAAACAGACTGGATTAACCATACAAGAAAATAAGAAGCAAGTTATTTACTCCAAAAAAAAAAGTTAGTCTCATAACAATTTGGTGAAGATCTGATGAGGATCTTCGGCGTGATGAGCAGAATAGCTCCTTAAAATGCAGTAAATTTCTCACTTTTAGGTTTCTACCAGTGGAATCAGCCCTTTACCTATTAGGTAGGGATTGATGGAGCACCTTGGTTATTGATGTTAGTTTTACAATAAGGTAACTAGATGGCGCTACTGTGCACCGCTAGATTGTTTGAAAAAAAGATTGTATCCGCGAGGTCTCACAAAGCCACTAGTATTATTGGTATGGATTAATTGTCTTAGTTGACGCACACATTACCCAAATATTATGATTCACCTATTAATTGTCTTAGTTGACGCACACATTACCCAAATATTATTATTCACCAATTAATTGTCTTAGTTGACGCACACATTACCCAAATATTATTATTCACCAATTAATTGTCTTAGTTGACGCACACATTACCCAAATATTATGATTCACCTATTAATTGTCTTAGTTGACGCACACATTACCCAAATATTATTATTCACCAATTAATTGTCTTAGTTGACGCACACATTACCCAAATATTATGATTCACCTATTAATTGTCTTAGTTGACGCACACATTATGGGATACTAGCTGTGCCCGCAGCGTTACCCGTGTTTTTTTTTGGGATATAACCAAAAATACCAATACCATCAAACTTCGTTCAGACGTCAAATGGTGTTGTATCGATTGCTCGACTTCTACTCATCGGATTGAGATACTAAGTATACCAGTTTTAAATCAAGCCTCTAAGCTAAGCTATTCAACAGTGGAAACTGCATCGCAATCAGTCCAGTAGTTTTTACGTGATGCACGAACAAACATACAGACAAACAAACAGAAAGACACGAATTAAAAAAAATATTTTTTTATTACTCTAGACCATTTTTTAAATTAAATATCTTCTTTGTACAGACTATTTCGTTACTAATGCTTTATTATAATCATAGATTAATTCTACAATATCTGGTTAGAGGGTGAAAAACCTAAACAAATACTTACTAAAGTGGAGAGTGCCGATATTGTTAATTCTTAGACCATTCATCCACAGATAGCAGTAGCAGTAGCTGGACAGGAAACAAACCAAACAGAACTGAAAACACATAAAAAAACGAAAATGCATACAATAAAAAAGAAGATAATAAAAGGAAAGAGCATGTACGAGCCTAGCACCAGACCTAAACATCAAATAACTATAGCTGCCACTGTTTCTAAACAAAAGGAAGAGCTTCCGAGGAAAGTAAACACAAAAGCGGCGAGGAAAGTTAAAAGGACCTCTGTTGTAAAGAGCTCTACGAAGTTTAAGAAAAATCCGATGTCATTCGATACTGTAGCGTCGGTAGTGAGCTCTTCAACAGCGACGAACGAAACTCCTGTGCCTGCCCAACGTCGCAGAGTTGTAAAAAAATGCAAAAGGAAAAAGCAGTCGCTATCTGATGGATTGACAACAGGTAATAACTACAGATGAAACGGTTAGCGGTTTAGCCGGATATCTGGCCAACTCTGAAGCCGGATAGCCGGATATCCGACCGAACATTGCCAATTGGCGAATCGTAACGACTACTACTACTACTACTACTACTACTACTGCTGCTGCTGCTGCTGCTGCTGCTGCTGCTGCTGCTGCTGCTACTACTACTACTACTAGTAGTACTACTACTACTACTACTAGTAGTACTACTACTACTACTAGTAGTACTACTACTTGTACTACTACTACTACTAGTAGTACTACTACTTGTACTACTACTTGTACTACTACTTGTACTACTACTTGTACTACTACTTGTACTACTACTTGTACTACTACTAGTACTACTACTTGTACTACTACTACTACTAGTACTACTACTAGGACTACTACTAGTACTACTACTACAAGTACTACTACTAGTACTACTACTACTAGGACTACTACTAGTACTACTACTACAAGTACTACTACTAGTACTACTACTACAAGTACTACTACTAGTACTACTACTACAAGTACTACTACTAGTACTAGTACTACTAGTACTACTACTAGTACTACTACTACTACTACTACTACTACTACTACTACTACTACTACTACTACTACTACTACTACTACTACTACTACTAGTACTACTACTACTACTACTACTACTACTACTACTACTACTACTACTACTACAGTAGTAGTAGTAGTAGTCGTCAAAGGAACTACACAATGGGATGATGTAAATCCCTTCGAGTTTGGGCTCGTTTGGTTTGTCTTCATGAGATCATGTCTGGTTTTATGTGGTATCAAGGGTCTGACGATGAAGCCGGAAGGTACTCACAGGAACTCGACAGCTAAATGATGGAACCCCTTCGAGTCTGGGCTCATTTGGTTTGTCTTGGTGAGTTCTCTGGTTTTATGTGGTATCCAGGGTCTGATGATGGAGGCGGAAGGAATTCACAGGAAATCAACAACAAAATGATAGAACCCCCTTCGTGTTTGGGCTCATTTGGTTTGTCTTGATGAATTCTCTGGTGTTATGTGGTATTCAGGGTCTGATGATGGAGCCAGAAGGTAATCACAGGAACTCAACACCAAAATGATGCAACCCTTTCGAGTTTGTGCTCATTTGGTTTGTCTTGGTGAGTTCTCTAGTTTTATGTGGTTTTCTGGGTCTGATGATGGAGCCGGAAGGTAGTCACAGGAAAGCAAAAACAAAATGATGGAAAATGGTCATAACTAATGCAGTTGTTATATATGTAGGTTTTATTCATCCTTGGTTTTAATTTACCAACGCTTTGAGTCTTTAATAGACACTCACTCAGAGTTTCTACTATTTTCTTTGGCGTATATTCTGTCCGATGTTTGCTTATGCCACTAAAAATAAAAAAATATAAAAAAATTCCAAAAAAAAAAACGACTTCATTATAAAGATGTTATTTTGTAAACAACCACTAAAAAGAATAAAATAATTACAATCGAGCTAGAACAGTATCACTTTTTCGAAATTACCTACGTAATAATAATGCATAAATACAACATAAAATAAGAAAGAGTTTTTTGAAGGCGGTGCCAAGCCGAGCCATAATTATTATTATAACTTTTTTATAATAAAGTTGATTTAATTTTTTTGGAAAAATATTTTATATAGAATAACATTGGTGGTAGGCATCGAGTTATCCTGTAGGTACATATCTCTGTAGTTAGATATGTCTGTAAGAACCTAGGCTTCCTCCGATGGCTTACGATCAACCAATACAATAAAATGGCGTCAAGCCACAGAATAAATAATAGTACAAGTATACAAATATATAGGTCAAGCGCAAAGATAACGAAACCATAATTACCTAACTCTAGCGTCTCTAGCTCTAGTATCTTGTACTTGTACATATGGTATAGTACTAGCAACTTTAAAAACAACAATTCACATGTAGTATTCATAGTATTCCTGCACTGCGGTAGCCTTGCGGTGTAGGTGTCGTGGCGATATCGTAGAGTTGATCATTTCATAAAATGGTCGATAATATCGTTTTCATGATATGGTTCTATTTCATGAAATGGCCTGTTAGAACTGACCATATCGTTGCAACATCAACGTGAAATGAGATTTCTTTCAATCCACGTTTGCCCATATCATAGACATCATTAATGTAGGGTTTTCAAGATACCAAAGGTACCAAAATCGATAAGGTTTCAAAGCTAAAAAAACACGAAGCCGAACCTTTAGCGGGCGGGACACTGACACCAGTACTATACCATCTAGTGGTGGATAATGTAACAATTTAACGATATGATCACTAAAATGTAATGATCCTTATCATGAAGTAGCCGTGCGTTTAGCTGCTCATATCGTTAAACGCTAATCATTCATTGATCTGGACAAACCATTTCATGATGTCACTGATAATTTCTTTAAATAAAAAAAAGTGATATGGCCAAACATTTCATGAAATGATCAATTTTACGATATCGCCACGACACAGGTACTAGTGCTTGTTAGAATCAAACGATAATGGGTTCCGTTCTCGGCTCCGCGCCTTTTACTTTTCTAATAACGTTGTGTATATTCAGGTTACGTGCCAAAAAAGAAATATGAAAAATCTCGTCTTACAGGCTGCGGTGAATCCAGCTGAAGCACGTTTTAAACGTATAGACAAAATTATAACTAATTAGAATGTAACTAATTAAAAACCCATTTAATTTCAAAGAAATAAATTATACATTCAGGTAAACAATTCCCTTTTATTTGCGCACTAGCTGTGCTCGCCTATTTATTTTTCTGGGATTATGAATCCAATGTTTTTGATTTATAACATCTTTCCACTCACTTTTCTAAAATACAGAATGTAGCATAATAACATATTAAATATCGGGGTGGGCTATGTGGTGCGGTATGGCGAATAACGTTAGTTTTACGACCATTGAAATTTCGAAGTTTTTCATTCATGAAATTACTTCATGAATAAAACTTCACAGTTGCACAGAATAAATAATAGTACTTCCTAGTAATCAGCTGGAAAATACAATACCGCCCGTAACCTTGAATTTAAGCTAGTGCCACCAACTTAAATATTTGTGAACTGAATGAAATTACTTCATGAATAAAACTTCACAGTTGCACAGAATAAATAATAGTACTTCCTAGTAATCAGCTGGAAAATACAATACCGCCCGTAACCTTGAATTTAAGCTAGTGCCACCAACTTAAATATTTGTGAACTGAATGGCGGCGTAGCTGAATCGTAGGTAGCAGTCAAGTGATAAGTAGACCAATCAAAAAACAGAAAAATACAGAAAATGTGAACCTCATTCGTGGCGGCTGTAGTTCCTTTTTTCGCCATTTCGCAGGTAAGTTGGTCGGAATGTAGTCTGTTTTACAACTTTGATTGACAGAACTTGCGCATTGCGCAGTGGTCAGTTGAATGTCAAAGTCAAAATACGTTGAATAGAATTTTCTTCATTATATTGTGAAAAGCATTGAATTGAATATCGTCTATGGTTAAAAATAAATCTTTCCTTCCACGAGCCGGGAGAAAGCGAGATGACGTGAAGTGGTTCGAATACGGCACGGGAGATAACTTAAACAGGATAGAGCCGAAGCCTCACAGAGACAAGTTCACGTTCGGCACACTCTCTGCACTCTCATCCTCTAGTTGTGCAAGCTGCAAGGTTTTTATTCCACTCATCGCTAAGGTCCGTTCTCAGCATTCTGACAGGTACCGCTTCCTTGGCCTCTTGCCTCGCACAATGCTTGCAATTCTCTGAGCAAGGTCTCCTTGACAAGGCGTCCGCGAAACTGTGAGACCTGCCACTACGATGCTCAGTTTTGAAGTCAAACTATTGCAGCTGTTCAATTCATCTTGCAGGGTTCTTGAACTGGACCTGCCATTTCAATGCAGAATGATAGGTTCGCAGATGAAATTTGCTTCCTAGCAGATATTTACTAAAATGCTGCAGTGTTTTTACCACAGCGAATAACTCTCTTCTCATGACGCAGTTGTTATGTTCCGGTTTGGACAAGGATTTGCTGAAGTAAGCAATCACAACTTTCCTGGTCTCCTTTTCGTTGAGACAACACACCGCCAATACTAATATTACTCGCATCTGTATCTACGATGAATCCATTCTCGGTGTCAGGATAGCCAAGAATAGGTGTATCACACAGACGATTCTTAAATTCTTGGAAAGCGGTATCACAGCTCCCATCCCAATAGAAGGACCACTTATCCTCAGTGAGTTTGTGCAAAGGCTTAGCAACATCAGCGAAGTTCATCACAAATCGTCGGTAATAAGAGCACAAGCCCAAAAATGCTCTGACTTCTGTCTTGTCTTTTGGAACTGGCCACTCCTTGACTGCGATGATCTTCTTTTCGTTTGCAACCCTTCTTGTGAAACCACGTGTCCCAAAAAGTTTACGTGCCGTCTGAAAAATGAGCACTTTTTCGAACTCAACTTCAGATTAGCAGCCCGTATTTTTGCCATCACACGTTCCAGGTTTCAAAGGTGGTCTTCAAATGTGCGCCCCACGATGATGATGTCATCCAAATAAACGAGACATGTGTCTCCAATCAACCCAGTAAGTACCAGCTCCATCAACCTTTCAAAAGTTGCAGGAGCATTGCACAATCCAAATGGCATTACATTAAATTGCCATAGACCCTTCCCCGTAGAAAACGCTGTTTTCTCTTTGTCCTTTTGGTCTGTCTCCACTTGCCAGTAGCCACTCTTCAGGTCCAGCGTTGTAAACCATTTCATCTCCGTCAGCGTATCCAGGGTGTCGTCGATCCTTGGTAGGGGATAACTGTCCTTCTTGGTAACATCGTTGAGCCGACGATAATCCACACAGAAAAGTAAACTGCCATTCTTCTTTTTGACCAGCACCCAAAGGAGCGCACCATGGACTGGATGAAGGTTCTATTATGCCGTCCTTCACCATCCCGTCAATCATAGTTTCCACCTCCTTTTCTCTTGCAACTGGCAGCCTCCTTGGTCTTTGACGGATCGGTAAGTCGTCCCTTGTGTTTATCTTGTGCCGAACTAATCCCGTCTTCCCAATGCCAGCATCATTTGAAGAGAAGATGTCCGCGTACCGAAGTAACATCTTCAAAGCCTTCGCAACTTCCTCTTTGGAAAGATCCTTTCAGCAATTTTCTAAAAGTTCCGACACAATAAATTCGCCATTATGTTTAATGCCACTGGATGATTCTTGCCACTGTCGCATCCAATCTACTTCCTCGCAGGTACCCATCAACGTCCCTTTGCTAATAAGATGTTCTTCATTACTTGGGTTCAATACGCGCACTGCTGAAGTGTTGGTGGCCCTCACCAAAGTCCGTGCCACCACCCAAGGCTGGTCATTTTCTGATTTTTCTAGTAGTACGCATCGATGTAACTAAATGTACGGTAAAATCTCGTGGCAGACTCACTGGCACGATGGTTTCAGACCTGGGAGCAAGGACTATTTTCTTAAGGAGGTTAGATCTTTCCCGATGTTCCTCCTTCCATGATGATTTCCTCGCTTCCGCATTTCAAAATTCCTTGCTTCACGTCGATCTCACAATGTTCTCTCATGAAATCCAAGCCAATAATGCAATCATCGACTATGTTGGCCACGATGACTTTATGTCGGAAAATCCTTTCACCGAGTTTCATCTCCACCTGCTTTTCGCCTTGGACGGGTATGTACTGACCAGTAGCTGTTAGTAGTCTAATTGGCTTGCAGTTACCGAAGAAGTCCCCAAGAACACTATTTCTAAGCTTGGAACTGATCACGGTTCGAGAAGCACCCGTGCCTAAAGTCAGTTTACATGGTATCCTTTTGACTTCACCCTTGATGATCAGGCTGTTCCCGTCGTGAGCTTGCGAGATTGAAATTCTGAGGGCTTTTACAATACCAGCCAGCACCCGCCCCGCGGTCCTGGCATTTACTCGTTTCCCTGGATCTGTTCGGTGACGTTGCTGACTATCCGCACTTGCTAAGGCCGAGCTTCCCTGCCAACAACTCATCTTGGGCAGCTTGATCTCAGGTGGCCCCTCTCTCCACACTCGTAGCATCTGGGACTAAACTTTGGACGAGTGTCACGGGGAGATGATGACACAACTTCCCTGATGCGGTGAGCTTGAAGATCTTGTCGTATGGCCTCCACCTCCAAAGCATGGGCCAGGGCATCCTTAAGGGATTTGTGATGCCCAAGTATCACAGCAGCCCTCACTTCCAGGTCGTGAATCCCATCGACAAATGCTTGGACCAAATTCCCGTCGATGAGCGCAGGTGACGACTGGTACGCCTTTCGAACCAGCTTTTCAATTACGAGAGCCCAGTGTTGTAGGTTCTCACTATTCCGCTGAGCCCTGTCCTTTAACTGAGCACGAACAGTGCTCCAGGTGTCCGTCCCCGTAGTGAGATTCCAGCGCTTCGAGCAACTGTTCGTAGGTAACGTCCTTCCCGAGGGCCTCCAGTATAGTCACGGCCTGGTCACGAAGGCCTAGTTTGAGAGCAGTCATGGCCTGAGCTTTACTCCATCCATTTGCCTCAACAACAGCTTCAAATTGGATATTATAGGCTGACCACGAAGAGCATCCATCAACCGGTTTGAAATCTCGCGCTGAAGACACAGTAGCAAAAGGAGCTGACATTCCACTTCCAAATTTCAAGACACCCAAAGCTTTCTTCACGTCTGCAATCTGGGTCTCAGTTTCGTAGAGGCGGTTTTCAGTTCCGGAGATGCGGCTTTCAGTTACGGAGATGCGGCTCTCATGAAGATGTACCTGCTCCTTTACATCTTTGAGTTCTGTCCCAAAAGTTACGTGCAGAATAAGGATAAGGCAGTATAAGGAGATAGATAAATTTATTATATTATATATATATATATAACCAAGAGCTCCAAGAGCGGTCGATCGGGAGAAAGAAGGGATCCATTCTTCATTTACAGTCGATTCTACGGGAAAATATGACTGAAAAATTATCGGTGAACTTATCGAGCTATACTTTTATAATAAAGCAGTAAATAGCACAGATTCTGTACAATGAAGATTAAAAACAAACGGCCTAGGGTAAGTTCTCGGCACGTAAGTGGCGACCAAAATGGCGGTCATCCGCGCAGGTATAATTATGGACAAAAGTGACGCATGCTCTGCAAGTGCACGGAAAATTCAAAAATCTCTAAGAAAAAACCGTGATTTCATCGTATTTTAATATAATTTTTATTTAGTGTGAAAATGGAGTGAAGTTATTTAATTAAACGTAAGTTAAGTGGAAACTCAAAGTCATAAAAATAATCTCGGATTTTCTTTCAAAATATTGTAGTTTTCGAACAACAGTGGTGTGGGAAGTCCTATTTAGGTATTATTAAATAGAACAGTTAAAGGAATATTAATAAAAATGTAATACAACAAAAGTTAATGTACCTACATGTTTAACCACTGTCACTCATTGGCATAACACCTACATAATTTTCAAGTGGTATACCAGAACTTGAGCCAGGAGTTGCGATTTCATCTTCTATGTCAGTTGAGGAATCAAATTCAGAATCACTGCTGTCAGAATCTCCAACTCGTATTAGAAATTATTCCGTCATTCTATCGATGACGTGGTCGCTTTTCACGTAAGCTTCTTCGATTGTCTTGACTTTGTCGCATAGCTTTTTCCAATCACTTGGTCCCATTTCATTTACTTTTTCGTTACTACTAACTCTAACCTCTAACACTAACTCTAGGGCACATTCCATCGTACATTTTTGCTACTAACATAACCCTTTATAGCTGCCCATGCCATTTCTATAGAGTTCAGATCTGGATGGTAGGGAGGCAGGCGAAGTAACTACGTCATGACCATGTTCGTTGAAAATCATTTCTATACTAAAATTTTTGATGCAATATTTGTTATTTTTTATTAATTGGTATAATTGAGGCTTCAACATTTCAAATCTAAATGTTATTCCTTTTTCTGAAAGCCAAGCTTGCATATCAGCTTTCCTTGTGTTCGCGTTTAGTGCTGTGTCATGTTCATTGTTTTGGTTTCGATATTAATCGGTAGCAATAATAATTGAGTTTGGATGCATTTCCCATAATTTTCAAAATTCATATCGTCGTGATAGTCCCCGGACTTCATACCTGAATTGAACGTTAACAGGGCGTTAGGCACAAAACCAGTCTCCGATCCAGCATGTACTATCACAACACGTTGCCCTTTTCATATGGGTTTTATAATCCCTTAGTGGGCACATCTGTCCAACCTTTCGGTGTTGTGTGAGTAGCGTGAACATATGACTCATCTGCGAGGCCGTAGGTAGTTGTATACAATTGGTCTGTTTTGTTGTCGATACTGTCTTAGTTTTTGTAAGTAATTTATTCTTAACTAGCTGTGCCCGCGGCTTCGCCCGCGTGGTCATTTCATTTAAAATTAGCCCACACGTTTTATTCCAGGACCAAAAGCCAATCCACCACCAGACCAGTTGTAGGTTTGGTCCTGGTCCTTTGGTCCAGGTTCAGAGGACCAGGACCAAACCTACAAAGTACAATATTATACTACACTAGCTGTGCCCGCGGCTTTGCCCGCGTGGTCGTTTCATTTAAAAGTAGCCCATACGTTTTATTCCAGGACCAAAAGCCAAACCACCACCAGACCAGTTGTAGGTTTGGTCCAGGTCCAGAGGACCAGGAGGACCAGGACCAAACCTACAAAGTACAATATTGTACTACATTTCTTCAAAATTCGTTCAGCCGTCAAATAGTTTTTTATCGATAGCTCGGCATCTAATCATCGGAATAAGGCACTGCCTTGCCTTTTTATAACGCATATTCTGTGAAGTACGGCACTCCGTACTTCACAGAATATGCGTTATAACAGTAAATTTTTTTTTTTTTTATTAATAAATTACTATTTTACTATAAATAATTAGCTTAATTTCGCGGCGCGTTTTACAACTGAAGTCGACTTATTCTATCAAAAAACACAAAAAACATCTCAATACGTTTTAAGAGCCTCTAAGGACCATAAAGTAAAAAAAGAAGAAAACGTGTTGCTCGAGTTCATTCAACGTTCAAACCACTTCGTAACAAACCGCTTGCGTGTTTTAAGGGTAGACAACGCCATCTAGTTTAAATGAAGTAACTTGTTATCATGACCGTCTTGTTATTGAGTAGAGAAAATTATCTCCGAAGGTAAGGTGGCACAGATTAGAGAGTAATTAAGGTGGTGAGGTAAATTGTATGGGGCATCAAGGGTAGGTCATTATTGTGAGGTCTATACGAACAAATTTTAATGCATCGAAACATTGTGTTCTTAGTACAAATTATTTTTTATGATGTTTCACAGAACGACGTACCTACTTACTGGCACTTTAACTGGCTCTTAATAATTACCTACCCTACCTACCTACTTTTTTGAGCTTTTTCAACACGATATGAGGATTGATTTGAAAAAATAAAAGTTTTCTATACTTTCTCTGTGAAGTGTACCTGTGTACCTACCTACCTCTGTATGTACACATTTCAATACCGACAACTAACCATTTTGCCAGTAAGACATTATGAAGAAACCTCCGATATAATTATATAATTATGTAGGTACGTAGGTAGTACATTATAATATCTCAATGGAAGAAACATAATAAAAAAACGTAGTACATATAATGTATATACATACTCAGAAATCTTGCAACGCTTCGAAGTATTTTTTACGCAAAAGCAATTGTGGTCTTTATTTATGCATACCCACGGATCAATTTCCTATGCAAGTATTTTTTTACTTTTATTTCAAAAGAGCGATGGTGGCCTAATGGTTCTATAGTACAATTTGGAATCCAACGATACCGGGTTCAAAACCTAGGCTCCCGCACCAATGACTTTTCGAAGTTACGTGCGGTTATCCATCGCTCCGTGCTTCGGAGGGCACGTTAAGCTGTCGGTCCCTGCTGTTATTGGTTAATAGCAGTCGTTAAGCCATTTCAGAGGCCCTCGGGCGGCCTGACAAACTCTGACATCAGAAGCCAGCACTACCTCATACGACAAACAAACAAAAATTTCAAGGCTTTAGAGTACTTTTTCACACACGCGATAGTGCTCCTTTTATATATAGAGACAAAGATCAATTTGCTATGCAAGTATTTTCTACTTTCAAGGCTTCCAAGTACTTTTATTTTGCAAACACGATTGTTCTCCTTATTTGTATGACGGCAAAAATCAATTTCCTATGCAAGTATTTTCTACTTTCAAGGCTTTAATCTGTTTCTACAGAAAGCACTTGAAAGTATTTTGAACCCTGGTTTTTCGCCCTGGTGTTTGAAGATAGACGTACTTGAAAGCCCTGGTGCTGGATATTGCGAAAATGACCCATGCCTACGTGGAATTTGTTCGTGATTGATTCCAATTTCCCCGCAGGCAGCGAGGAATTGGCGTCTTAAAATTAGAGAATTAGGCCCCTGGAGGTCGTGCTAGTGCTAGTGTGAGCCGAATCCCAAAAACCTGATAAATTTGAATTTACCGGCACCCTTGGTTGCAGGAATGAAATGATTGCGTGTTTTAAGGTCAATCAGCGCCATCTAGTTAAATTGGAGGGATAACTTTGATGCCATTGGTTTATTCGCTTGAGTTGTTGATGCCATTGTGCTATCTTTACTCGTACCAAACTCGTACTATACCATCTCGATTACCTCAGCTTGCAAACATAAAAAACCGCACCTAAGTCGGACCATTCGTTTGGATAGATCCCATTATATATATTGTTTTTAAACAAAACTTGACGGTTTACTTCAGGAAATTACATAAGCCTTAAAAAATCAAAGAAAAAGTAAAAAAAGGCACAAAATATGTAAATGCTTATAAATATTGAGGCAAAACATTCATAGCAGCGCGTGGATTCGATCCATGTGCCTCTGGGTTGCAAGGCGGACATCGCTTCTACTGTGCCACTCTGACTTGTGGCATAGGAGCCGAATTCACGGTACCGTTTTATAAACGGATGTGCAATTATTATTCCTTTCAAATTGACATAACTTTAGACTCATATCCCGCAGGAATCTCGTATTTATTCGTGATTAAAAGTATCATTCATTTTAACACATACTATAAACTTTGACTGTGCCAAGTTACTTGAAAATCCGTACGTTAGTTTCAGCGTGATATGTGTTTTTTTTTAAATAACTTTCATCCCCTATCCTGCGGGAACCATTGTTTTTTTCGGGATAAAAAGTATTCTAAATGTTAATCCATAACATAAGCTATGATTGTGCCAAATTGCATCAAAATCCGTCGGGTAGTTTCTGCGTGATGCGTGTTCAAAGAGACAGACAGACAGACAGACAGACAGACAGACAGACAGACAAAAAAAAAACCTTTTTGCACTCCATATCGATTTTGATGTTCATCTCAATTAAAATTTTCAAAAAATATTTAATGTACCTACAGATTTAGCCCAGTTACAGTTTTATTATAGTATAGATTTCTTCAAAATTCGTTCAGTCATCAAATAGTTTTTTATCGATTGCTCGGCATCTAATCATCGGAATAAGGCACTGCCTTGCCTTTTTATATAGCATATTCTGTGAGTACGGCACTCCGTACTTCACAGAATATACGTTAAAACACTCTTGCACTTCTATGACACTTCATAGAAGTGCACGTATTGCAATGAAATAAACGCATATAATAAAATATGAAATAAAGGCATATAATACAATATGAAATAAACGCTAGAATAAACGCACCGATTTCCACCGCAAGGCAGTGCGTGCAAGGCCTAAGATACCAAGTACCCTAGTTTTTAAATTAGTAGCAAGGGCTTGAGAGCAGGGCCTGGATTCTGTATGACCACTCACGTCAATTCCACGCGAATTCCACGCCACCTGCGTGGAATTTGTTCGTGATTCCACGCCACCTGCGTGGAATTTGTTCGTGATTCCACGCAGGCAGCGAGGAATTGGCGTCTTAAAATTAGAGAATTAGGCCCCTGGAGGTCGTGCTAGTGCTAGTGTGAGCCGAATCCGAAAAACTTTATAAATTTGAATTTAGCGGGACCCTTGGTTGCAGTGAATGAAATGCTTGCGTGTTTTAAGGTCAATCAGCGCCATCTAGTTAAATTGGAGGGAGAACTTTGATGCCTTTGGTTTATTCGCTTAAGTTGTTGATGTTGGTAAATTATGTAGGTAGGTAGTGTCTTTTTTGTTCTTATTGCTTTATTATAAGCACAGATACTACGCTCTCAAGTGTAGAGGTCCTACCAGAGGGTGTTAAGGAAGTAGGATACTCCATTGTGCTATCTATACTCGTACTATACCATCTCGATTACCTCAGCTTTCAAACATAAAAAACCGCACCTAAGTCGGACCATTTGTTTGGATAGATCCCATTATATATATTGTTTTCAAACAAAACTTGACGGTTTAATTCAGGAAATTACAGAAGCCTTAAAAAAAACAAAAAAAATGTAAAAGAACGCATAAAATATGTAAATGCTTATAAATAATGAGGCAAAACATTTATAGCAGCGCGTGGATTCGTTCCATGTGCCTCTGGGTTGCAGGCCAGACACCGCTTCCGCTATGCCACTCTGACTTGTGGTATGAGCACCGAATTTACGGTACCGTTTTATAAACGGATGTGCTATTATTATTCCTTTCAAATTAACATAACTTTAGACTCATATCCCGCAGGAATCCCGTATTTTTTCGTGATTCAAAGTATTATTGATTTCACCACATAATATAAACTTTGGCTGTGCCAAGTTACATCAAAATCCGTCAGGTATTTTCATCGTGATATGTGTTTTTTAATTACTTGCAACCCCTATCCTGCGGGAACTATTGTTTTTTTCGGGATAAAAAGTATTCTAAATGTTAATCCATAACATAAGCTATGATTGTGCCAAGTTGCATCAAAATCCGTCTGGTAGTTTCAGCGTGATGCGTGTTCAAAGAGACAGACAGACAGACAAAAATTAAAAAAATATCCTTTTTGCACTCTATATAAATTTTGAAGTTTATCTCAATTATAATTTTCAAAAAATATTTAATGTACAGATTTAGCCCAGTTACAGTTTTATTATAGTATAGATAGATAGAAGATAGATAGATAGATATATATAGATAGATAATCTGATGGCTGATGTTTTTTTTTAAGCTTTCCTTTTATTCTGTGTGGGTTTACATTTAATTCCGAGTTTCTTAATGATGCGACGAAGACTTTTTCAGAACCTTCAAAATTTATTATCAGATCGTAATTTTGCACGAAGTTTACCAAGGGTCGGTAATTCGTTCTCAGTAATATGATAATTGTGAATGCATCGTTTTATTACCCCCTTGTCAAAATCTCTACGCCTGTGACTGGTTTTATTCGTTGACTTTTTTTACCAGGTGTCCTAAATGTAACAATTTATAAATTCTGAACTTTTACTTTCTTTTACAAACCTTTCAACTGTGGATGCACACTTTTTGATAGCTTCCGCAGTTTTATTCAGAGAATCAGCTATACTATTTTCTTTCAACAAATAGTTAGTAGTTTCATCAAATACCATTCTTCTCCCCTGTCTCCTAAAAGTTGATTGTGGTAGAGTCATTTTCTTGAAATTAAATGATCACACATTTGATGCAGAAAATTATGGATTTAACATACATATTAATGAACCAACTAGAATGAAGGCATGTCTTGACAATATAGTCAGCAATATTTCAGAAGCTATTGGTAAAGTGTACAATACTGGTCTATCAGACCATTCGGGACAAACATTAAGTTTTTTGACAAATAAAGTCAAAGTTCGTCCTAAATTATTTTTTAGAGAGATACGAGACTATGGACAGGACAATACTGAAAAATTTTGAAATTACCTCACAAGTCTATCATTTAATGAAGTCTATGAAAGTACAGACTTAAATACAGCATTCGCACTGTTTCATGACTCTTTTACCCTGTTATATAAAATGTGCTTTCCTATTGTTAGGGTACGATCCACAAATAATGCTAAAAGACTCAAATGGATCACAAAAGGTATAAAAATATCATGTGCTACAAAAAAAAAAGAGATATGATTACTATAAAAATAAAAATGTTACTACAAAAAGTGCTTACAGAAAATATGCAAACTGTCTCAAAAAAAACTATGCGCCTATTACAGAAAAATCATAATAAGCATATTATATATAAATCAAACAATAAATGTAAAGCTACATGGGACATAATAAGAAGTAAAGAAAGTTTTAATGTGCATAGAAACATTGATAAAATTAAAATCAATGACAGATATATTGAAGACCCAACAGAAATAGCAAATATATTTAATAACAACTTTATAAACACAACTAATACTAATAACATAAATAGACATACTGCTCCTTCGGAATATAATAGAACAATTGATAAAAATACTTCAAGCATTTTCTTGAAACCTACAGATTCTCACGAGGTAAAAAAATATATAAACTCCCTCAATAATACCAAATCCGTGGGATACGATGAAATAACAACAACTAAAAATTTGTAGCGATGAATGTTCTGGAATTATTAGTCACCTCATAAATTTATCCTTTGAGCAAGGAAGTTTTCCTAATGCTTTAAAGCTTTCAATTGTAATACCTTTGTACAAAAAAGATGACAAATTAAATATAAATAACTACAGACCTATTACATTAATACCAATTCTATCTTAAATATTTGAAAAAGCCATGCATCACAGGCTATATAGATTTATATTGAAACACAACATCATTAAAACAGAAGAAAACGGTTTCCAAAAACATAAATCAACTACTCTCGCTAGTTTCCTCTTGGTTAAAAGTATTACAGAATACATAAATGAAAAAACTCCACTGTCAGTTATTTACTTCGATATGAGTAAGGCCTTTGATTTTGTTTGCCACAAAAAAAAATTGGAGTTATATGGAATTCGCGGGATTGCTTACGATTGGATAGAGAGCTATCTTCACGATAGAAAACAGTGTGTTGAAATGAATAAAGTTAATAACAATAAAGTGATGACTAGTTTTAAATCTAATTATAAGCATAACAAATTTGGCGTACCACAAGGTAGCGTATTGGGACCACTTTTATTCCTTTTATACATAAACGATCTACCCAATATAATCTAGGTCTAAGCCATTAAATCTTAACATAAAATATCGTAATTATATAATCCATGAAACTAGTTCTGCAACATTTCTTGGAATAACTATTGACCAACACTGTGATTGGAAGGCGCATGTCGACAAAGTGTGATCAAAACTTAGCAGTTTTGTTTTTGCACTTCGTAGGTTATCGTTAGTAGCTTCAAAATTAACATCGCTTATGGCCTATAACGAATATGTGGCTGCCGTTTTAAGATATGGTCTTCTAATCTGGGGAAACTCAGTGAAGCTTAATCGAGTATTTATAGCACAAAAACGATGCATTCGCGCTATTTGTTGTGCCGAGCCTCTAGATGCTTGTCAACCACTCTTTAAAGATTTAAAGGTCCTTACGCTTCCATCAATGTATATTTTCGAAATATGTACATTTGTAAAGAAGCACCCTGACCACTTTAAAAAAATAAAAGATAAAGGTATCTGTTACTACTCTAGGTACCCGAATAGGTTAGTACTACCGCAATGTAATAACGAGCTTTTTCATAGAAACTGCTATGAGATGGCAATAAAAATTTTTAATCACATCCCAGAGTCATTAAAAGATTTGACCTACTTTAGATAACGGAGTCAGCTTTTTAAATTGCTACTTGAACATAATTTTTATTTAATTAAAAACAAAAATAAAAATATAATAATAATATAATTATATATCTATATATTTTTTTTTTAAGTATAATAACGGTAATTTTTTAAAATTTTCTTCAGATATATTGTATTAAAGTAGCTAAAATAATGTAATAAGTATGTATGGAGCATGTAGGTATTAATTTAAAAATGATTATAATTATTGTACGTCCATTCCGGATAAAACTGTTGCGACTCATATTTTATCATAAGACCTTTATACCTAATGTACACAGTTTATACAATAAAATTTTATTCTATTCTATTCCATGGATATATAAATTTCAAAGAACAGGGGCCCGACCACATAACTTAGCTTCAATCGGATTGTCAGTATCGATATCACTAATGCCTTGCGATAGAGTCGAAATTGCTATGAAAAAAGTGATAATCCGATTGTAATCAAGTTATGTAATCGGGCCGCTGAAAACTTCGTGGGCGATTGTACTCTAGGGGCGCGTTCACTTACTACGTTCGAGGACGCACGGATGATCCGCGCGATCACTCGAAATCGATCGCGGCGTCGTCGGGCGTTCGCCTGGGTCATCGGAAAAATAGTAGGGGAGGGGAGGAATAGTATGAAACTGACGCTCGACAGTTGTCAGTTCTATGTGGACGTCCAATAACTCCGGATGATCGAGCGATAATCGCACGGATGATTCGAACGTAGTAAGTGAACTCGCCCCAGGGGCCCGACCACAGAACTTGACTTCAATCGGATTCTCAATATCGCTATCACTAATGCCTTGCGATAGAGGCGAAATTGCTATGAAGAAAGTGATAATCCGATTGTAACCAAGTTCTGTAATAAGGCCACAGGGCCGCACGGAGCGTGCGCTGTCAGTGAGGGCGGAGTGCGACTGCGTCACAGAATATATAATCTTGGGAGGCTAGCGTCGCCGCGTTGCTATTGTTACACGCTGCCCCTCGCGCCGCACCTCATACCGCACTTCGATTGAGACCCGAAAATGTGTTACTACGCATAGTTCAACTTACGTGCCGCGATCTGTACTCTACTGAACAGGTATTTTTTAGTGTATTCATCTAATGGAGAAGAAGAAGAAAGAAGATAAAAGTTTTTATTGGCACAACAAATATAATATACAAAACTATAATATGTGCCTTGTAATACAAATTAACATGTGCATTATATGAGTAAGCTACGCGTGTGTACCAAAAGGGCCAGTTCTCAGCAAAAATGACCAGTGCTAGACAATGGAAACTGGTTTTCAAAAAGGCCCCGCGGGTGATGTTAAAAAAAGTTAATGGTGCGGTAACGCCGACTATTGGCGTGGCGATTGAGCGGCATTGAGTTCATTGATATTTCTGCTATTCCTGAAATTAGATTCTAAATGTAGCATAACGAGTCGGATATCTATGATGATGATATCGACGAAGATGAGACTGAAACATAAACTTCTCGTACAAGTTTGCTAAAGTCAAAATGTATTTTAATAAGTGGAGCTCCTCGTGTTATAGAAATGATTTGTATGTTGTATCTATTTTTACATATTTATGTGTATATTGTTATATTTAGTAATAATGTTTAACTAGGATGTTAATTTAGATAAGTGTAATTATAATCTGTCAATGATCTTTAATGTGTAAGTGGTTCAGTCCACTTAATATATTATTATTTGTGTAAACGTAAACTTTGTAAATATTATTTTGATTGATGGTTGTGAAATAAAAATAATTAATAACATAAATACATATCATCATCATCATTATTATTTCAGCCTTTAGAAGTCCACAGCTGAACATAGGCCTCCCCCAAAGAGTGCCATGACCGATCTTGTACCACCTCCATCCGACTTCCTGCGATGACTACAATATCGTCGGTCCATCGTGTGGGGGGTCTTCCTACACTTCGCTTGCTTGTTTGTGGTCGCCATTATAGAATCTTTATTCCCCAGCCGTTATCAGTTCTGCGAACTATATGGCCTGCCCATTGCCACTTCAACATGCAAACTCTGAAAATAAATATTGATTTCTTAAATAAAAAAACAGAGCTTAGCCAATATCTACAAATATTTCCTTATTTTTCATAATTATCTATATACTTTTCATCATATCTCAAAAAGTGCGAAAATGTAGCACCATGTTACTGTGAATAAAACGTGGCATACAATGCTAAGAGCGATATATTCCATTTAGGAACTCCTAAACTATAATAATGTCCAGTCTCAAAAGACATTCTACTCATATTTGTTATATTTTGGTATATAAATCGAATGGTGTATTTAGTTTTGTATAATTATTACGACTTTGACAAACGACTGAGCCGATCGCGTCGTCTCATTCCGCCTTAGGTCGGTCATATTGAGGTTATAAGCCATCACATTTTTTTTATGTGCAAAATGTAAACACTCCAGATTCTGATGGGAATTTAACGACCGGCAGTCGAACGTGCTCCGTCGCTCCAACCAGACTTATGGTATTAGGCCGAAAAGTTAGTAAAGGGGCCGTTCGTTTTGATGCTAAATGATTGAAAATAGCAGTTAAAAACGCTAAATATGTGTCGATCAGCGTTCCCTTTGAACATGACAGTTAAATTTGACATCGAAAAAGCGACTTTGTGAACCAGGCTTTAGGGTCATTTTTCATTCTGTTTGGAAAGGATCAATAATGTCAAAAATAGCAATCGAAACAGCCCAAAACGCCACTTCATCATTTCGAATGCAGGGATAGATGAAGATTCACAGTTGACCAATAAGTGCGCGCGGTGCAATTTATGTTTACACATCCTTTTATGATTGAAATACCTCGCACAAGAACGAAGCTTAGGCTTCTTCATTTATTATAAAAACTTCTAAGGAGTGGAATGCCCTGCCCTCGTCAGCGTTTCCGGTAAAATATAACCCTTGGGCGCGTTCACTTACTACGTTCGAGGACGCACGGATCACCCGCGCTTACACTCGAAATCGTTCACGGCGTCGAAGGGCGTTCGCCTGGGTGGGTCATCCGAAAAATAGTAGGGGAGGGGAGGAATAGTATGGAACTGACACTTGACAGTTGTCAGTTGTATGTGGACGTCCAAAGTCGTTCACTAACTCCGGCAGTGCGATTACGTAATGTTGATCATATCGGTTTCAAGCCGTCAAATTCATTAGTGCCTTGCGATAGAGTCGATTATGCTATGAAAAAAGTGACAATCTGATTGAAGCCAAGTTCTGTGGTCGGGCCCCGGATGGTCGAGCGATAATCGCACGGATGATTCGAGCCTGTAAGTGAACACAGCCCTGCAGGCTGTGGCCCAATTACAGAACTTGGCTTTAATCAGATTGTCACTTTTTTCATAGCAAAATCGACTCTATCGCAAAGCATTATTGAATTTCACGGCTTGAAACCGTCATGATCAAAATTACGTAATTGCAGTGCTGATTCTATAAGGAGTGAGGTTTTGGAATTTACTAAACAATCAAGCACCCGCAATCAACACTAATACCGGGAAACCGGTAACTAGGCGGCAGAATTAAGCTAAACCTAGCCTACAAATACTTCTAACAGAAATAGGACTTTTCAAATTTTGTCGGGTTTTATGTTCGAGTGATTATCTATGGGTGGCGGGCGCGCCACCAACCAATGGCGGCAATCGCCCTCCAACAATCATCGTCAGAATACATCTATTATCTAAAATTTTGTTTCCGTGTAGATATTAAGTATAATTAAAAGTTAATTAGCATCGTAAGTTTTATAGTGATCTAAAAATATGCCAATAAACTTTTTGTAGATTGTACGTCTCTGAAAAAAAATCTAAACATTGATATTAACGAGTATTTCTCAGCAACAGCGTTGCCAATTTAGCTCTTTTAGAGCTAAATTTAGCTCTATTTTCAATTAATCAGCTCCATAAAAACGATGTTAGCTCTTTAGCTCTTTAATTTTAAAATTTCAGTTCCATTCCAATGCATGAAAAACAAACTTCTGTTCTTCAAAATGTTAGGTGTGTATCCGAATTTCATGCAGACCAACGAGTAAAATAATACATCGAGCCATATTTAGTCTGTGATTTGAACTACGGGCGGGGAATTACCGTATAGTTTTATTTCGTTCGTTTCATTTATGTACTTACTACGTTCGATAATTCATTCTTTGATTTTGGTAATTGGTGTACGATCGTGGTGGAGTACTGTGTTGATTATTTGTGTAGTTGTAGTGCGAATTACAATAAATTAGTATATGAAAGTGCAACAAGCAAAATGTCATCAAGTAAGCCATACACACAAAAGTTCCGTAAAGAATGGCTCTCCGAGACTGCTTTTGAAGGTTGGTTGAAAGAAGTTAGTAATGACAAAACCAAAGCGTATTGCTGCTATTGTCGATGTGAATTAAATGCGAAAAAAAATGATTTATTGAACCACATTACACGCAAAAAACATTATTCATAGCTGCTCATACTTCTATATTGTCGGTAGATCATCTTGGAGTTCTTTGCAAAAAAGAATTCAAAAGCGAAATTAAAATCCACCGAACTAAGTGCACCGCAGTAATAAAGAATGTACTTGCACCACATTTTATTTCTGTCCTAAGAAATGATATTGGAGATGGACCATATAGCTTATTGCTTGACGAGAGCACCGATATAAGTGTAACCAAGTTACTAGGAATAGTAGTGCAATATTTTAGCAAACATCATTCGAAATTGTCACTTCCTTTCTTACGTTAGCAGAGTTAAACAAAGGGGACTCTGAATCTATTACAGAAGCTGTAAAAAATACTTTGCTGTCATATGGACTTGAGATCAAAAAACTTTGTGGTATTGGAGTTGACAATGCAAATTTTATGACAGGAATACACAATGGAGTATACCAAAGACTGAAATTGGATGTACCTCATCTTATTATGATCAAGTGCTCTTGTCATTCTATACAACTCGCTGTTTCTCATGCTTCTGCCGAACACTTACCCAGACATTTAGAATATCTAGTTCATGAGACTTATAATTGGTTTTCAAAGTCCTCAAACAGGCAAAACGAGTACAAAAATCTTTATTTGACAATAAATGACGAAGAACCTTTAAAAATAACTCAAGCCTGTGCCACGAGATGGCTTTCAATAGAACCAGCAGTAAAAAATATATTGGACCAGTGGACAGAATTAAAATTACATTTTAACCTCACGAGACGTAGTGAAAATTGTTACGCCGCAGAAACTCTATACAACCTATACCAAAATCCTACAAATGAAGCGTATTTGCTTTATATTCATTCTGTTTTGGAACATTTGCAAAGTCTCGTGAAAATATTCCAATCGAACAATATTGACCCTAGTAAATTATTAAATGATTTCTTAATTACCATTGAATCTCTTGGTAAAAAGGTCCTTAACCCCAACAGACAAATTGATATATTCGAAGTTCAACATTTAGAAGATTTTTTGATTCCACATCCTTATTTAGGATACAGAATAGAGAGCAAACTCCAAGAGATCAGAAACACTAATCGATTTTCAGCAGAAGATGAAAAACAATTCCGAGAGAAGTGCGTAAATTTTACGATAGCGTTAATTAAACAGCTCAAACAAAGGTTGCCAGACAACTACCGTATTTTAAAAAAAGTGAACCAATTATCAGTTTCAAACACTTTAAAACAAGTCACAGAGAATATTGCACCACTGGTGCAGGAAATGGGCCACGATGAAGAATTTATCAGTAAAGTAGAAATGCAATGGAACAGCATAACCCTGGTGCCATGGCAAAAGAAGGAGAACACAATTGCATTCTGGACTGAAGTTTTCGAGTACAAAAATGCGGCTGACATAAATCCCTTCAAAGAACTTTGTTCTTTTGCTCTTGCAATGATTTCATTGCCATGGTCAAACGGAGAAGTAGAAAGAGTATTTAGCCAACTAAATATTGTCACAAACAAATCTAAAAATCGACTTAAAAATGACACCACCAATGCGATTTTAACTGTCAGATCTGGATTACGACGGACAAAAAAATGCTGCCACGACTATGAAGTGCCAAAAGAAGTCATAAATAAAATTGGTACCATGGCAACATATGATGTGGAAAACTCAGGACCAAGCACAAGTGGATTACAATTAGTAACCCACAATTTCGATAGTTCTGACGACGACAAAAAAAAACTCTCATTAATAACAAGTTATGTTTTTCTATATTAATAATTAAAATGTAGATTTTTAAACTTTCTTTTATTTTAGCTCTATTTTAGCTCCTTTCGAAGGTACTCTAGCTCTCTTTAAAAAACTGAGTTGGCAACACTGCTCAGCAATAATGTATATGTTACCTATTTCAAATAACTATTACCTACGACTGCCTATTTAAAAATACCATGTTCCTATAGGTATAGTGACTATAGTGCTTCTCAGGTAAAGTTAAACTTCAACAGTTTTTTTTTTTAATCTTTCGAGTAATAATGCTGTGAATGAAAACATGTCATTCCTTGTACCTACACTACTTTTGTCCAAAACAATTAAATCCATAAATAAATAAATAAATCGCCAAAAAACGAAGAAGGAAATTTATTTGCGATTTAGAAATGTATTTCTAGATGTATTTCTCTTGCTTTGTACCTTTATAGAAGTGTGTTGTATATACCTACGTCCTAAGTATCGTTGTAGATTCACAAAAATGATCGTCTTGAAGAGATGGATAAAAGGGAGCTCGACAGTTGATAATTATAGCCTAGGACTTGATAGACAAGTACCTAACAAGGAACACACACAAGGAGCACGCCATTTGTACCTACACTTTTAATTGTGCAATAAAAATAATAATAATAATAACTATGTAATGTTGAAACTACTTGATTATACTAATAATATGATACATTTGTTTCAGGTGCATGGATGCACAACAGAATTGCAGTTTATAAGAATTTATAGATCTCCGCTTTCAGCTAGGATACTGTAAATCTCAATTTATGTGAAAATTATAATATTATTACATGATATTTAATACTTACACTTGATTTCGTTTTTCTTATATTTGCTTTGACCCTCGTTGTTAGAACTTTACATAATTAGGCTTTGTAAGAAAACTACTAGATTTAAAACGAGTAGGTATTTCTCTATTTTAGGGTTAAAATCTTACTCTAGCTATGAAATAGATAGGTAGGTTCTATGAAATACCACATACATACATGTCATTAAACCTGCCTTTCACAAAAACAACACAATTTTATAGCACGATAAAACATGAAACAAAGTGTACCTATGTAGGTGTTAGAACTATAAGTTTCATAATAACTATGCATTATCTAGCTAGATAGTAAATGCAATGAACGCACCGGGTGCTCTTCGGTTGACGAAAACTCATTGCTACTGAATTCCTTGTGAATTCTGATTTTGAATTACCGGTTTTGTATGTCCTAGTAAAATGTCAGTTTCCGTGCGGTTGAGTGCTCATCGCCTTGATGACGTCATTTCACATGCACACTGAGCTTAGTGAATTTGAAACGAGTGATCGGTGGCAATGAATGGTCCAAGTGGCATTAACCGAACCGCACCATGGGCGTCGCCAGAGGGGACAGGGGGGGGGGGTTCTTTACAAGGATAACCCAAATATAATGGCGGGAACTCACCGAACAAAACTTATTTTTTGTGAATAGCATAATACAATAAATTACATAATGATTAAAACAATAATGAACCTCTAAAAAATACTAAACAGAAATAAAACTAGATATCTAAATGGGATGAAAAAATATAGGAAGCACTTTACTTGATTTAGAGAAAATTCTAAAGTCTTTGGGCCTTATTACAAAAAACAGACAAAGGACTAAACCCGGTACTTTCGTCCATGATATGTAATAAGGGGATTTAGAATTTAATGTGTGCTAGATTGTTGTATTTAATTAACCCAAAGTTAGATATCTAAAAATATACTCACGAACGAAAACATCTTCCCCCAAAACGGCTCCGCACTTTGTTTACGAGTTTTAGTTGTCAAGAGCTCTAATTGGGAATTTTGAAGTAAGTATATGTTTTAATTTTTGTGCAGGTATTTGTGGTTCAAAATTTTCGCGATCTCTATTACAGTATTTTTCATTATATTCCTATGATTAGCCATTATGTTTCGTTTTGTACATTGAAATAAAATAATTAAACATTTTCGCGCTCGCTGCGCTCGCGCTTTTTATAATTCATTACAGTGCATAATAATTATATTTATATATATATATATATATAAAATATACATATGCATATATATGCATTTATCAGAACTATATTAAATAAAAATATTGATAGAAATAACTCAAATTTCGCGCTCGCTTCGCGTGTTCGCGCCTTTTGTGCTTGTCCATGCAATTAATTTTATATGATTCTGATTAAGTATTATAAATTAATTTCAGCATTGATAGAAATAGCTCCAAATTTTCGCGCTCGCTACGCTCACGTTTTATTTTTATTTTTCAATATACTTAGCTACATATTATAGCTATATCATTTTCCACACTAACAAACTCTAAAAAATAAATTTGGAATAAAAGAAAATAGGGGATGGAAAATTCCGGTTCTACCCCGGGAGGCAGAAACTCACGCTACGCCACTGTAAAGCTTCATGTTTTCTTGAATGTATCTACAATTCATACATTTCCCATCCTCCATACAATATCAACTTGCCCCCCCTAGGTCATGGGCTGGCGACGCCCTTGAACCGCACTTTAACTTTACAGAATCAGGCCCCAGGTGTGTTCAAGTCAAGAGTGAATAGGTATCTACTAGACAAACGTGCTACACCTTCGACCACATCATCGCTTTCTATCAGGTGAGATCGCGGTCAAACGATTGCACAGAAAGTGATAAAAAAACATCTGCCAGGCGTCCAGCGATGGCTCATTTTTTTATATGTGCCTTTTCGCTCATCACGTATAAACCAATTGCGATGCGGTTTTCACTGTTGTTTACTTTGACATAAAAACAGAACTGTATCTCAATCCGATGAGTAGATGACTAACAATCGATAAAAAAAACTGAACGATGTTTATTGATATTTGCTAGATACCTATATTGTATTCAAGGTATTTTTAAAAAAATAACCACGCAGGCCCAGCTATGCGTTAGCCAACTAAACCAACCAACGACTGAACGTCCATGGTGGTGCGTACTATGTATGTACTAGTACATAACATAGTACGTCCAGGTGAACATCTCTAGTCACTTGTACGACACTCAGTGTTGCCATGTGCACCGTAATTACGGTAAATGCACCGTAATCAGCACTAATTTACCACCTACCGTCGAAGCATGACAACGGTGACAAAATCTACCGTAATTTGCAGAAGAATTTGCTGAAAAAATATACTTAGGGCGTAACCTCCACAACATTTTTTTACTAAGTTTGCTTATATATATGAAAAAGAACTCATATGCTTCGAATCCATAATAAAATTAACAATGATATCTTGGCAATGTTCGTGACATTTATTTGTGAAAAGTATTTTATTGTAAACAAAAACTAACCGCATTAATTACGATTAGAACGCATCCACAACCCTATGATAGTTGATGCTCAGAGAAATACAATGCTACCAATTTTAGTGGGTGTATTATTCGTTTTAATTTCAAGTAATTTTACAAGAATTACTTTTAGTTACATTGCAGGAATGTTTAAAAATACAGTTTCCACATCGCCAAATCGAATGTGAAGTATATCAACCCGCTCGTACGCACAGGCCTCACGCACGCAATTAGGTACACCATGTCACACCATGTTATGCCGATCGGTCGCCACATCGCAGCAAGATCTTGCCCTTGTTATATAGTCGTATTAATTCTGACAAGTACTCAAGGAAAATCAATCCAGTCTTTTGTGATGAAATTGTGTATCAACCACAATATAGCACAAATTATCAACTCAAATAAATGAGTAAAGCATAGCATATTTGCTATGCTTTACTCGTTTATTTGGTGGTGTAGCATCCATCTTATATATTTTAAGACTTCTTGTTACATTGCATTAAATATGTTATTTTTATTACCTATTCGTTATTTGTTTTCCAATAAATAGTGATTTGTGCGGTAAAATTGTTGTATTGTTAAAAATTAGTACACTGTATTTTACACCGTATTTTTCCTGGTGCAGTTACCGTAATTTCTTAGAATCTACCGTATTTTTTTAATGGATTCACCGTCGAACTGATTTTTGACATGGCAACACTGACGACACCGTCACCAATGTCACAATTAAAGTACAACCGATTAAAGTTGTGTTGTAATTTGAGGTAACGAATCTTATCTCTCTGTCTTTTTAGAGTATTGCTTCATTCTTTGTCTCTTTTTCCGCATGTCAAAAAAAGACATGTGCGCTTTTTTATTTACTTACATATCTGTTCTGTCTTCCTCTGGCTGGTGTTGATGCACTTACAAAAAAATAATAAGATGACCCAATAAATAAAACCAAATTGAGCGGAGAATCGCGAAAACTGTATCATGACGTGAAAACTTATCAAACATAGCGATCTAAATAAGTTTCCCGTGGTAAGCTGTGCCCCACGCATCTGAAGTTATTCGATGGGAAATGTGTTGTTTTGGTGTGAAGTTTTTGTATCGTGGTCGTCGTAAGACAGTGCTAATATTGTTTTAATTCCCACGCTCGGTTCGTAAATGTTGTAGATAGTAGTTGGGGAACCGCCGAAAATGTCTGAGTACGACCTGCAGTTCGAAGCAGACTTGGAGAAGGCCCAGGCTCTTAGTTTGGAAAGTCTGGCTTTAGATCAGTTTAGAAGGCAGAGGCTACTGTCCAATGCAGGTAACTGACGTAATATATTTGCACCATCAGATAACTGAAGATTCAAGGTCTTTGGGATTCAGTTTAGATCACACTCTAATTTTACACAATGCAGTTGCTAGGCATAACTTATTATGTTGGTTTGTCAATCTAATCTGTAGGAGGATACTCCTCTTTGTAGAATATAATTCGCCTAAAAATATAAATTTGAGTTATCATGAATCAGAAAAGCATTAAGTTTATCAGTTTTTTATTTATTTGAATACTGTGAATATTGAATCTGTAGGGCAATTCCATGGAAAAGTCTATCACTAGTAGCAAAAATACATAAATTATTAGGGTACATACCTATTAAAATTTACTAAATAAAGTATCAATAATATGTACTTTAACCTGTCGGCTATTGGTATCCCATACGGGATATTGGAGGTTACTTTTGCAAAAAAATAAAATATTTAAGCAAGTAAAGTTTTTTTTTTTTCTCTATATTTTGGTTCATTTGCCTTCCTCAAATACAGATTTTGTGTATTGCAAATCTTTTAATCATTCTTTATTTCAAAAAATTGCCCAAGTACTCAAAAAACACACTCGTCTACAGGTAAGTAGGTAGTGACAGCATAGTTTTGTTAATAATTTTCTGCAAAATACAGTTATTTTTGATACACCATATCAAAAATAACTGAAATAGTATGAAAATTTAATATAAAAAAAAAAAATTGGTGATAATAACACCCAATGACTGCAAAGTCGAGCCGTAGTGTTGCTCACAGAAAAAACAGAACATTCTCTGTAACTTTAGTAGGAATTCTTCTATAACATGGCAAAATTAAATTTCACTTCTTCAATAATTACAAAAATAATGCTGACATCAAAAATTTAATATCATTATTACATTTTTGTAAATTGTTTTATACGTGTTTGTAGGGTCTGTCAAAATTTAGAGTTGATCACTCAATCAAGGCCTGCATTATGTTGAAATTAAGCTTTTTGTGACTTTTTGTTATCTTTTTGTAGTTGGCTAAAATAGCAGAAGATAAACACAAAGGAAAAGAGACTAACAGCAAATGGATTATTTGAACATCTACAAAATAATATCAATATTATGTGTTTTTAAATATTTAAGTCTTTTATGGTATATATTGTTTTTGTTTATAATAATGTTTTATTTTCTGTTTTTTTGTATTGATTGTGGATTCCCAGCAGCTTTATTTGTGATTTTCAGTACTTCCTGCAATTGTAAACTAAAGTTTGTTTATTATCTAACAATTATTATTAAATTGTGTATTTTAGAACCAATCAAATTTAAGTTTCTAAGACTTAATTCAATAACTAGCTTAAAAGCTAAAAAATACACATCTGCCTGCCAATTTTCACCTCATAAAAATTAACTAGCGAGGGTTTGCTGAATTAAGTCATAAGTTTAGCTGTCAAATTCAATTTTCAACTTGTCAAATTCTTGTGCAGTAGCTTATTAGAGGTCCCTTAGATAATTTTATTTTATATTTGTTGTACAGACTTTATGTTACTGCTCTATTATTATATTTGTCGACTGGTTGGTCTCGTGGCTAGTGATCCTAGGTACGTAATCAAACGGTTGCGAGTTCGAATCCTGCAAGGTGCAATCATTTGTGTGATAAGCAGAAATTTTTGTTTCCGAGTCATGGATGTTAAATATTCGTATCTATGTATGTTTATCTGTCATCTAGTACCCATAGTACAGGGTATCCTAGTTTGGGGCTAGGTATTAGTGTGGAATTGTTCTGAATATATTTATATTTTATTTTTTATTAAAAGAAATTTAACATATTATAAATACAGATACTACTTACGATTAAAACAACCAACAAATTGAATCAAACCATGAATCAAATGATAAACAGCTGTCAATCTGACAGTAGTCTAAAATTTAGCAACCTCAAAAGCTCGCTAAATTTTATCCTAGCTATGCGAAAACTTATACCAGCAGACGCCCGTGAACGGGGCAGATTAAATTTTAATCAGGTTAACTTTTCACCTTGCAGTGTGCTTGAAGGGGGTGTTTGACGTTTAGTCAGTTTAAATTTTATACTGGCTATTTGACTTAAACGCACCCTGTAGTAAAAACTATTCGACTAAAGTGAGAAAATATGGTGGTGTATCATATTTTCGGGAAGCAGATAATTGTTTTACCATTTTGAAATTAATATTTGGCGTAGCATCCCGTACTTCCTACAAAATGCTGAATTAATTGACATAAAATCACAATATAAGTCAAAATAAGCAAAAATTATGTTATATTATTTTCTTACACCGCTACACGCAATAGGCAGAAAGAGACCAACTGCGTCAATTAAATTTATTCAGATTACCAATGAGCGATCGAAAGATTTAGAACAAAGTTATGGAGTTGCTGCAAACTTTATATTTTTAAACAAGTTTTTCCTGAATGCTAATTATTTTGTTTACCTACTTATACTTATTTAGGACTAGGAAGATTATCTATCCAATCTAATTAAAACACTTTAATTTATGTGTGAACACATATTGACATCTCTCTGTGCTTCGGAGGGCATGTTAAGCTGGCAGTCCCGGCTATCATTGATTAATTGCAGTTCAAAAGCCATGTCAGTGGTCATCGGGCGGTTTGACAAACTGACACCAGAGGCCAGCATCACATCATACGAAAAAACAAAACATATAACTAAAAGCGATCTCTACCAGGCAATCTTTATTATTTCATTAGTTACTTTTGAGGTTAAGAAGTACCTATAAGTATAATGACTTCCGAATTACAAAGTCTATTGAGATGCTTAGGCTATAAAGTTCAAAGCAATAAAAGAGCTTTCATAAACACATTACTACCTACATACACAGTAAAAACCTAAAACCCCACTTTTCAATTACGTACATTTACACGTGTACTATTATAATAATAATAATATTTATTTATTTGCAGTAAATGACATTGAGACTTTTTAAGGTAACATACTATAAATAATAGTGAGGCTCCAAAATAGGCATCGCCTGTTTCTTGGGAACCCGGCGAAAAAGGTGTTTACAGATGAAATTAATTGCTGCGCTTGAATGCGCTTGTGTTATTTAAATTTTTAATAAATAACACAATACTAACATATTTAGATTCTATAGCCAAAGATAGTGTTATAAACAAAGGCTACTTCATCACCACTCCATCTTTGCATAATCACAGGTTGAAGCTGCCTAAGGTAAAAATAATGTGATATCGATAAGAAGCATAGGGTGATAATTTTTTGCAAGCAAAATTAAGTCGCAGGTTGATGACATAAGATTCAAATTGCAATGTTTTTTTGTGTTTTTTTTCTATACATACACCTAAGTTTACATACGTTAACTCAGGACCCTTTTTTCGTTAATTTTGTTCACAACCCTATGTTCATTGGTACTATGTCAATGTCTAGGGTACTTAAAGTAAGCTACAGAACAAGAATACATCATTTTTAAAATTCGTGTCTGTCTGTTTGTTCGTCTGTATGGTTGTTCGCGCATCACGTAAAAACTACTGGACCGATTGCGATGCGGTTTTCACTGTTGTATATATTAGGTTTTGACTTAAAATCTGGTGTATTTGGTATCTCAATCTGATGAGTAGAAGCCAAGCAACCGTCGTCCACAACACAGTGCCTAAAGAATAAATATATTCGGGACAATTCCACACCAATTACCTAGCCCTTTCTATGGTATTTGCCTAGCCCCAAACTAGAATACCCTGTGCTATGGGCACTAGATAACGGATAAACATACATAGATACGAATATTACATCCATGACTTGGAAACAAACATTTCTGCTCATCACACAAATGATTGCACCTTGCAGGATTCGACCCCGCGGCCGTTTGTTTTCGTACCTAGGGTTTCTTGCCACTAGACCAACTGGTCGTCAATAAAGAAGAAAGTCTTCAACGCGTGCGTCCTACCAGTTATGACCTACGGAGTCGAAACATGGACGCTCACAGTGAGGCTGATCCACAAATGTAAAGTGTCTCAGTGAGCTATGGAGAGAACTATGCTTGGATGTTCTGTAAAGGACAGAGAACCAAGTTGACCAACATAGCTCAAAGAATTAACAAGCTGAAGTGGCAATCGGCCGGTCTCATAACTCGACGAACCAACAACCATTGGGGTAAACGAGTTCTGCAGTGGAGACCGCGTTTAAGCAAACGTAGAGTAGGGCACCCGCCGGCCAGGTGGAGTGACGACTTGCGAAGGGCGGCTGGCGGCGATTGGATGAGGAGAGCCGAAGATCGGTTCAGTGGAGAGGCCTATGCCCAGCAATGGCCGAATACGGGCTGAAGTTGATGATGATTAAATAAATGTACGTAATGACACCCTATGTGGTATGTTTCTGTAGATGCACCAATTTCTTTCTGTATAAGCATAGGGCAGAGTGCCACCCGTTTGCTAATCTGCTTCTGTATAAGCACAGGGCAGAGTGCCACCCGTCTGCTAATCTGCTTCTGTATAAGCACAGGGCAGAGTGCCACCCGTCTGCTAATCTGCTTCTGTATAAGCACAGGGCAGAGTGCCACCCGTCTGCTAATCTCTTCTGTATAAGCACAGGGCAGAGTGCCACCCGTCTGCTAATCTGCTTCTGTATAAGCACAGGGCAGAGTGTCACCCGTCTGCTAATCTGCTTCTGCTGCCCTCCATGTTTAATCACTTATGTCATGTAAGCAACCAATGTCTGCAAACCCTTGAAGTGGCATTTCTTTATATACATATTTTACTTTACGTATGCTAGTAAAAAATAAACATTAAATTTATATAAATACTAGGTGCGCCCCGCAGTTTCACCCGCGTCCCTCAGGAACCACACATTTTCCGGGATAAAAAGTAGCCTATGTGTATCCAGGTTATAAACTACCGCCGTAACAAATTTCATCTAAATCCGTTCAGACGTTTAAGTGTGAAGAAGTAACAAACATACACACACGAACACGCACACACACACGCACCCTTACCCCTTACATGCATACAGATCGCATACAATAATTTTGTTTAAAGTCGGGTTTTTTGTATTTTTATAATAATTTTACTTGCTCAGTAAATTAAATTCTTTGTACAGAATTTTTGTTACTTACTGCTTTATTATAAGTACCTACTAGCTGTGCCCGCGGCTTTGCCCGTGTGTACATTTCTCTGGGTTAAAAGTAACCTGTGTTATTCCAGGACCAAAAAGTACAACTTACTACATTTCACCTAAAATTCGTTAGCCTTCAAATTGTTTTTTATCGATTGCTCGGTTTCTGGTCATCTGATAATACAAGTATACTAGTTTTTAAGTCAAACCCTAAGGTATCCAACAGTGAAAACCGCATCACAATCGGCCCCTTAGTTTTTTCGTGATGCTCGAACAAACAGACTTATAGCTAGCGGCACGTAAGTCTAGCAGTGAACGAAACGTGGCGGGGATCTTGGCACAGTCAGTTTTCGGGATAAAAAGTATTCAACATTTTAACACATTATATAAACTTTGACTGCGCCAAGATCCCCGCCACGTTCCGTACACCGCTAGATTTATGTGTCGCTAGGTATAATAAAATAATATAAAATAGCCTTTATTTCTACTACTAACTGTTACCAACTGTTACATACTAAGTTACATAGTTTCTTATAAATTATTACATGTTTTTTTCTTCCTAATTCCCTATCTGTCCTGTAGTAGTCGCCTCAGTGGCGTAGGCCTCCCCTAAATCCGTCCACACGTCCCTTTCACGCGCCTTCCTCATTCAATCAGGTCCACATTGCTGTGTAAAGATGTCTCTCCATCTCATTTTCCTTCCTTGCTTTCTCTTCCCATCCAAAGGAATCCACTCTGTTACCTTCTTTGCCCACTTTGCGTTCTCCAGCCTACAGACGTGTCCTGCCCAGTTCCATTTTTGCAACCTTATTCTTTCCTTAACATCTTTTAGTTTCGTTCTTTCCCTTATAATTCTATTGCTTACTTTGTCTGAAATTTTTAAACCAAGGATGCTTCTCTCCATCTTCCTTTGACAGATTGCAAGTCTTTCATCTTCCTTTCTCAATGACCATGTCTGGCAGCCATATGTTAGGCATGGTAGTATAGCAATTTCGTATACCTTTTTTTTATATATACCTTAATTCCTTTGTTCCTCATTATTTCTTTTAGTCACTAGTCGCTAGGTATACTCAATGATTAAATCAACCTACCCTGATGTAGACGTAAGATGTTTATGACTCATAATATTTTATTGATACATTGAGGGCGATCCATTTAACAACAATTGAGATTCCAAAACAAATAAACCAAATGTTGTTACATATCAGTTATTGCAACGATATCAATCTGAGAGGAAGTGGACGTACAAGTTCCACAGCCGAGCCAAATGGTACATGATTGGAATGAAATCATTATAACTCGTGGGTTGTGCTCAAAATTGAAGCAGACTTTGACATGTGCAGTTGCCCGTTGCCAAAATATGTGTAATCATCTGTGAAGTTTTGTGTGTTGTAGTTGAAGCTGTGAAATATGAATTTATTTGGTTTGTTTGGTTTTGTTAAATTAATTTTCTCATAGGTACCAACAGTTACGTATTTCTAAATGATAAGCTCTGGAAACACTTTGGACATGTCCATTTTAACATGAATTACAGTCGCCTTCTAAACTTAGTACACACTTTTAAAATTAATGTTTTTTTTATTAAATTGCTTGGCTCCTACTCATCGGATTGAGCTACCAAATACACCAGTTTTTAAGTCAAAACCTAAGCTATCCAACAGTGAAAATCGCGCCGCATTCGGTCCAGTAGTTTTATTCAAAACAGAACCATTTTTTTATTTTTTTATTTTATTGCTTGGTTCATTGGATTGAGCTACCAAGTACACCAGTTTTTAAGTCAAAACCTAAGCTATCCAACAGTGAAAATCGCGCCGCAATCGGTCCAGTAGTTTTACTCAAAACTTAGTACCACACTTTTATTTTATTTTTATTTTATTAAATTGCTTGTTTCATCGGATTGAGCCACCAAGTACACCAGTTTTTAAGTCAAAACCTAAGCTACCCAACAGCAATCGGTCCAGTAGTTTTAACGCGATGCGCATACAGACAGACATTAAAAGTGTGGTACTAAGTTTGAAGGCCAGTGAAGTTGCAGTAATCAATCTCGAAGGAGGTACATTACACATTAAGTTTAAATATCGTTGTACACAACTTTATATGTCGTATTCGTTATAACATCTTATCAAATGTGTCTGTAATGGTGACGTTGTGTTTAGAAGGGACTGTACATGTTATTGGTCTCTTTTGCTGAGCTTGTTACTTAATTTGGTATGTCCCAGATGCTGTAATTTTTGAACTTACTTTAGAATGGCATGTGTTTATCTTTCTACAAGAAATCCAGTGACAATCTCATTCATCATTATTATTTGATCATTCAAATCAAATTCAAAGCTGTTTATTTTCTTAGATAATTCCAGTGTTTGTTTCAAAAATTATCCTGTGTTTCGGCAATCTTTTATGAATTTGTAGCTGCGCCCGTGGAACTGCCCGCGTGGCAATTTGTAGCTGCGCCCGTGGAACTGCCCGCGTGGCAATTTGTAGCTGCGCCCGTGGAACTGCCCGCGTGGCAATTTGTAGCTGCGCCCGTAGAACTCCCCGTCTGGCAATTTTTCTTTAAAATATTTGAAAGCCAAAGTCATTTTGAGCCATAACGAATTCAGAATGGGTCCCACAAAACAAAAAACGGCGTCGCGGTGGACCAAGAAAGAGATGGCGGGATGACCTTGACTCCTACTTGCAGGAGTGGCCATCCGTAGCACAGTCGTGAAAGTGGACAGAGGGTAGGGAACCTTTGGACACCGTAGGCTCTTAATTATAATAATATTCCAGGACCAAAAATACTATAAAAAGTATAAAATACAAACGTCGAAAATATTTCAACTTCTTGAAAATATTGCTCGGCTTCTACTCATAGGATTAGAAACGAAGTACACCAGATTTTAAGTCAAAACCTAAGCTATTCAGATAAATTAATAAATTTATTTGACCTAATTTTTATTTTTACTTTTAATTGGATTACGTGATGCGGAAACAAACATCCAGACAGACAAGATTTTTCAATACGTTATATTCTTGTTTAGTAGCTTGTTGTAGGTTCGTTATACAATTTTATTTTATTACCTTCATTGTAAAGACCTTTTGTTATGTACTGCTTTATTATAAGTATAGATTCTGTTGTTATGGTAACGGTCAAAGTTGTATACATACTCGATTGTGCTTATCACTATTAACATTTGTCGATAGCCAATGATCGGCGGTTTGTTATCATCAGATAATGTCCGCGAGGTGGCGAGCGTCAGTGGCCGCAGACGGGACGACAGCGAGGGTGTGCCGCCAGCGCTGCCGCCGCCGCCGAGGAAGCCGCCGCGAGGACGCGCTGCCAGCACTGAGAACAGGTGACGATCATAATACAGACCCCCTTCTCTCTGGCGTCCCCCCACCTCACTGTCAAGTTTACTTGTAACCCTCCTTTGGTACATCGATGACTAATGAATGACTTTTATGGATTTGTGGTCAAATTCGATTGTGTTATATATAATTATTAGATTATTAGATTTATAAAGATTAGTCATGTATAAATAACAGAAACCGGATTTGTGCTTTCTGCGCGCATTGGCGGCACTTGAAAAACGGGCCCAACTACTCACCGTTATTGGTGTTCAACGCTTAACCAGACGACAAAGGTTTTAGTGAATAAAGTTTATGAAATTCAGGATTTTGTTTATATACAATATAGAGTTTTTTTAAATAGTTTTATAAATATAACTGTGGTCAAAAAATGAGGTATCTCTCTATGTACCTTGAAAAATGTGGTCTTTCTATAAGTTGGACCTTGCCCTGAACTTTCGAAAGTCTTACTGATGAAGGTGACGATACATTATTACTACAGAAATAAAAAAAAAAAGATGTGGTCTTATTTGGTACATTGCCTGGTTAAGGGTTAAAGTTCTAAACGAGATCTTGGATTTCCTACTTCTTGTTCTAACACTGGTGAAATGTTTCAGTGCACTGACAGGAAGCATTAGTCTCACTTGTACTTAACCCATTGTTCATTGGTTCACTGTGGCCCTCCCTAGGTCAGCCGGGACGAGTCCGACACGAGACGACAGCAGCGACCTGATATCATTCGCGAGCCCCACCTCCAAGAACGCCCCAAAAGACCCCCATGCATCATTCAAGGAGTACATTGAACAGATTAATAAGTATGCTCACATTCCATCACTAATAACGTACATATTTATAAATTTTTGCAATTTAACTTTACGCCTATCGCATAGATAACGCTATTGTTTGATAAAACCGATAGGCAGCTTTAGATAAACGTGTGAATATAAAAATAAACAACTTCGCAATATAGTTTTACTCGATTTCAGATTGGGACAGCAGAACGAAGAGCTCACGACCGAGCAGACAGGCAAAATGAATAATTACAATCGGCCTCCGTACGGGCCGCCGTACGCGCCGCCGTACGCGCCGCATTATGGATATGGGCAGCCGACGCAGGGATACGGGCAGCCGACTCAGGGTTACGGGCAGCCGACTCAGGGATATGGGCAGCCGACGCAGCACGGATATGGGCACGTGCCCCCGTATCCACAGGCGACGCCGTACGGCATGCCCGCGCCCGTGCCGGGCCCGATCCCTGGCGCGATACCCATAGCGATGCCGAACTATTCTTACTACCCGCCGCCCGAACTTCCAACGCCGTACATGCCTCCAATGTACCAGCCGATGCCTAACAACCAGACGCGCTTAGTTTCGCCGTCACCTTACGTCGGCTACCCACCTCCGCAAATGTCGTCACCTACGTACAACAGTAACACGACGAATATGATAGCTCGAGCTCCTAGGCCTGTGAGTTCGTACCCGCAACTGAATCCGTCGCATACCTATCCGCCGGTGACGGGTAGCGTGCAGAATAACAACTTGATCAACGCGCCGAGTGCGCACGCACCACCGACGGTTGTGAGCCCTGAGCCGGTGCAGGACATAGTCGAGGTGAATAGCTCGAGAAACTCTTCAGAAGTAAGTATTGGGTCTAGTACTATATTAATTTTGTAAAATAAAAACTACCTTCCCCTTGCGGTTTCATCCGCAAAAAGTATCCTATGTGTTATTCCAGGAGCATCAGTATCTATGTATCAAATTTCATCAAAATCCATATATCTACAAAAATTAGATGGAAGTGGTGCAACGCACACAATTGGCCTTCACACACTCACACCATTTTTAGTCACAGTGTTGGACCCCGACACTGCGACAAAAAATGAGATCGATCTCATCAAGACGAACAATAAGCACCTATTCAGGAATGTCTCAGTGATCAGCAGGTGTAATACAGGTAGTGATACCGAGGCTCCTTGAATATCGACCATTAGCTTGAAAGATGCCGTCTGGTTAAGTCTTTTCTCCGACCCAACATGCTCGAAGCCGCTGTTGGATCAGTACAGTTCCAACTCAAGTTGGAAAATCGATTCGCTGCCTTGGAAACCACCAATGACGTGCATGAGAAACTCCAAAAAGTTGTAGAAATCCTTAGGGAAGAAGGTAGCGTACGTACGGGCACGAAGTCTAAAATCTATAAGGCTCTTCGGCTCATGGACCAAAAACGGGAGCAACAGCCAAGCCACACCGTCAGAAAAAAGGGATCTCAATCAAAAAATCAATAAGCTGGTGCGTCGTTACCTCCGATGCTCAAATACTCGCCGGATAGAAAAGGCAATTGAGCAAAACCGGGGTCAAAAGTCTTCGCCCAGCAATTGAGTAGATCCCATCTGATGAAGCTCAAGAACAATAATGGCACAACTGTCGTCTCTAAGCCGGAGACCCTTTCTGAGATCGAAAACTTCTATAGCCAATTGTACAACTCGTACGCTTTTAGATCCGAACCCAGCACAGAAATTCCAGTGCAATACTGACCCGCCTCCTGAACAGGCCGGGTTTCGCGGAGGATTTATCACCATAGACCACATACACAGTGAGGCAGGTTATACAGAAGTCTGAAGAGTATAACCAGCCCCTGTGTCTTGCTTTTGTGGACCATGAGAAGGCCTTTGACTCCGTTGATACCTGGGCGGTTCTAGAGTCTTTGCAGCAGTGCCAAGTGGACTGGCGAAACATCGAAGTGCTGAGGTTTCTTTATGACGCCGCAAAAAAACAGCATCCAAACACATATCCAACTGCGCAGGGGAGTGAGACAGGGAGATCCCTGAAACTGTTCACTAATGTCTTGGAAGATATGTATAAGACGCTGGATTGGAAAATAATTCCCATTAATATCAATGGCGAGAACATCTCACACTTACGATTTGCCGATGATATAGTCCTAATGGCGGAGACGCTGCAAGACTTGCAAAGTATGCTGGCCAACCTAGATGATCTTCTCGATGCATCGGTCTTGGAATGAACATAGATAAAAACAAGATCATGTTTAACGATCTTGTTCACCCGGAACCGATTGCACTCAACTGTGCACCTCTTGAAGTGCTCCAACAATATTTTTACCTTGGGCAAATATTGCAATTAGGTAAGAACAATTTTGAGAAGGAAGCCAACAGAAGAATACATCTGGGTTGGACAGCATTCGGCAAGCTTCGTCAAGTCTTCTCGTCGTCTATACCACAGTGCCTGAAGACAAAAGTCTTCAATCAGTGCGTCCTACCAGCCATGACCCACGGAGCCGAAACGTGGACACTCACGGTCAAACTAGTCCACAAATTTAAGGTTGCTCAGCGAGCTATTGAGAGTACGAGTAGCTCTCTGCTTGGTGTTATCTGAAGGACATGATTAGTAATGAAGATATCCAACGGAGAACCAGGGTAACCGACATAGCACAAAGGATAAGCACGCTAAAGTGGCAGTGGGCTGTTCACATTTCCCGAAGAACCGATAACCGTTGGGATAGAAGAGTTCTCGGGTGCAGACCACGTTTAGGCAAACGTAGTGTAGGTCGCCTTGTGGCCAGGTGAAATGAAGACTTGCGAAAAGCGGCCGGAAGAAAGTGTATGAGGAGAGCTGAAGATCGAGCTCAGTGGCGTGCATTAGAAAAGGCCTACAGTGCAGAGCAGTGCACAAATATAAGCTGATTATATGATGATGATGGCCTTAGTCACAATCGGGGTGGGGGGGGGGGGGGATTGGTATAGTGCACCCTGTATATCTATAAAAAGAATATAAGATTTGTCAATAACTCCCATATGAAAAGTGAAGAAGATTAAAAAACATACGTTTCTGCCCCATCGGTATCGTTGAATCTAATTTACGAGATATGGATTAAGTAAGACTAACTTTGTTGGCATATCACGTAAAAGCTACTGGACCGATTGCAATGCGGTTTTCATAGTTGGGTAGCTTTGGATCCTGGCTACGGAATCATAACTCTATGCGGGCCGACTCGCATTTGACCAGAATTAAAACTGTATTTTTTCTTCCAGTCAAACGAATCTGCTGACACAGTAGGCAGCTTGCCGAAGTCTTTGAATCTGATAGACTTTGGCGGCAGGAATAATTCGGGCCCGGGAAGCGTTAGAGTCAGTGTTTTGGAGGCGTTTGATCCGCTACTAACAGAACAAAATCACGCAGGTGAGTGGTTTGTGACTTGTTACATTTTGTGACTTCCTACCGCACTCATAATCATCAATTATCGCTAATCAAGCATTTGTCAAAATCTAAACAAAACAAGAGATTTAATGCTTGGTTAGTGTATTTTGATGAGTATGACTGCAGCAGTGAAAGTCTTTAATGCATGGAATATTTGAAAATAGTTGTGGCACTGTGGTGACTCGAAAATTATCTTTAGCGCACAAAGAACAAAAATTGTACAACCCCTATTGAGTGTGGCATGAAAACGAAAGCCATTCCAAAAATATAATAATTAAAGAAAAACCTAAATAAATATTAAACCTTCCTCACGACGAAAACGCTTTGTCCGAATTAATTGGTGTGCGAGGAAACTAAAAAGTTTGAAATCAATAGTACATTACTGCCGCGGTCTGTAATGACTGCGTTGCTGGCAGCGATGATGAAGGCCGAGAACTTAACTAAGCAAAGCTCGTGGCTATCATAGCGTGGCCAGCAGGGCAGTCATTGCGGACCAAGGCTTGTATAGTGCTTTACTCAAACAATGAGTAGAATTTAAATAAAACCAGCTTAGTATAATAAGAATTTACTCAAACAAAGCAACAACAATGGCCACAACAACAGAAACAGAAACAAAAACAGAAACCGAAACAAAAATAGAAACAAACACAGAAACAAAAACAAAAATAGAAACAAACACAGAAACAGAAACAGAAACAAAAACAAAAACAGAACAGAAGAAAGGAGAAATTAAATGCATGCCGACTGCATCTTATGTTTCAAAATCAAGAATCTAAAACTTGTTTTCAAACAACTGCCCAAAAAAGGAGTGTAATGTTTTTAGGGTTCATGTATGTATGTATGTATGTATGTATGTATGTATGTTTGTATGTATGTGAGTTTCTATGTTCCCCCATACGAGTAACTTCTAAATGCCTGAACAGATTTGGATGTTTGGGGTATCGTTAGAATCCTTACATTTTTTTAGCTTTTAAGCTAGTTATTTATCTTAACTTTAAAAGTTTTCTCTTATCTCTAACTTTAATGATATCTTAACATTATAATATTTTTAGGGTTCCGTACCCAAAGGGTCCAATCGGAAACATAATGTTGTGGCAGTACTGTATGTCTGTCCATCCGCCTGTCACTGCCTTAGAACCTAAACGTTTTGATTTAAACACTTATCGAAAATAATTATACTTTTATCAAATACTAGTATTACGTGTTTTTGTGAAAATCAGTGGATATTTCTGTCTTTTTATTCAACAAACTATCGTGTTCATAGTCACACCATATAATCATTTTACTCGACTTCACAAAAGGAAGAGGTTCTATAATCGACCTTTTTTTGTGTTAATTGCTGTTTCCGTCAATTGCGGACTGATTTTGAAAATTCTTTATTTATTTGAAAGAGTATAACTTCCACTTATTCACTATTACCATTTTCGCACACTGTCACACGTTTTCGGCAACGAATTTCGATGGCATAGCGGATAAGTTGGGGACCAACTTATCCGCTATGCCATCGAAATTCTATAAAAATTGGATTAGGTTTTTTAAAGTTATTTATTAATCCATTTAAAGTCGTTTTTTTTTGTACCATGCTTGTATTTTTCGTAGTGTCAAATAGTAGCCCGTCGTACAGTCAATAATAATGTTAACAGAATATGTGGCAGCGAGCGAGTGTTCGGGCAATAGTGTGTACGAGGAGTATGACCCCCTGGACTTCTTGTACGGGGAGACAGTGATGCGGGATACGCCTGTTTACGCCACCATAAGCAAGCGAGAGAACACTATGTTGCCGTCTCCGCCACCCAAATCGATACCTGCCGTGCCTGCGGTGGCTATACGATCTACAACTGTGAGTATATATATTTTCTTCCCACTACACAGTAATGTCAACATTATTCACCTAAAAACTTCTTCTTTTCTTGAGCTCGGGCTCCAATCTAACATTCGGTGCAGCATTAGGTGACTTTCCGCTCCGTGCAGTAATCTACTATTGCTATACTGTTCATTCCACGAAAGAAGTCGCACCACGAGTCGCACTGATGTGTTCCTTCCGAAAGCGAAAATTTCGTATGCATTCAACGTTAGTTCTTCTTATCGTCACGAGACTACAGTCCGTTCACTATAACTTGTCCTTTTCATACAATGTTGGTACTACTGATTATGAATGTAATTACTGTTGCCTCCATTAAGTAAAATAGAGTTGCCATATTTCGAAATCGATACGTAAGGTACCCCAATATATTATATTTGATTGGATGATGATGATGATGATAAATAATTTGTTTGTTTTTGTTTATGGGCATAACTAAAAAACGAATGAGTCTAAAGTTAAACAAAATGAACCCTTTCATGTTTGGGTCACCAAACATGAACTGACTTGTATGATAACGCCTATCAGTTTCTACTCATTTATAAATGATACTAGCTGTGCCCTGCAGTTTCGCACGCGTGGACTAAAGATACTCATGTGTTATTCAAGGACCTAAACTACAAATATACCAACATTTGATCGAAATTCCTTCGGCCGTCAAATAGTTTTTATCGACTGCTCGGCATCTAATCATAGCATTGAGACACCAAGTACCCCAGTTTTTAAGTCGAACCCTAAGCTATCCAACAGTGAACCGCATCGCAATCGGTCCTGTATTTTTTACGTGATGTGCGAACAAACATACAGACAAACAAACTAACAAACACACATACAAACAAACAGACAACAAAAAAAAAACAAAATTAAATAATGTTATATTTATGTTCAGTAGCTTATTTTAAGTACCTTAGACCTTTTTTTAATTATCTTCTTTGAACAGACTATTTCGCTCTTATTGCTTTATTATATGTTTAAATATAGATAGATTAGGAATAGGATATATTGTTTACATTATAAAAGCTTATCTTTTTCTATAATCCATCTCATCTACCTTAATTTTTGGGACGTACTGTTGGGAAAAATCTGGCAGCCCCACTACTTAGGGCTACTAATTCCTGAACTAAGAGTCTATTTAACCCCCGAACAGAGACTGGTGTTATAAGTTTAGGGTGAGTATCACTGTGTGTTTGTGTGTGTGTGTGTGTGTGTATGTGTGTGAGGGTGTATGCGTGTGTGTCTGTCTGTGGCATCGTAGCTCCCAAACGAATGGACCGATTTTGATGCGTTTTTTTCTGTTTGAAAGCTGATGTGATCGAGATGGTTCTTAGATATATGAGGGCAGGGAGAGGGGGGAGATGAAAAAAGGGGGGTGAGAATCGTAGCTCCCAAACGTATGGACGGATTTTGATGCTGTTTTATGTTTGAAAACTGGTGTGATCGAGATGCTTCTTACCTAATAATGGGGGATGGGGATACGGGGCTATATAAATATTTGATTTGGGCTTGTTATAGTTAAAGTACTGTACTTATGTGGTACGGACTCTGCATCGCACTTCCAATTTTCTTTTCAATTTCTTATGAGACGGTAGCGCCATCTATTGAATAATATCTGAATAAATCAGACAGAGCGATGGTAGCCTAACGGTACAATAGTGCAACTTAGAATCCAACGATACCGGGTTCGGTTCTAGGCTCCGCACCAATGATTTGCAAGTTATGTGCGGTTTTCCATCGCGCCGTGCTTCGGAGGGCACGTTAAGCTGTCGGTCCGGGCTGTTATTGATTAATAGCAGTCGTTAGGCCATGTCAGAGGCCCTTGGGCGGCCTGACAAACTCTGACACCAGAGGCCAGCACTACCTCATACGACAAACAACAAACAATCAAAAGACAACGCTAACAAATCAAATAATACTGAATGGTTGAGGGAGGTGATGGCTGGTACACAAGTCATACTCGTAAACGGGTGCTGCTTGTGGGGACTGGTCCAGCCTGGTTTCTTATTAGTAATTTGTATTTTTATCCCAGTTTGATGATGTTGGGACATCTCATCAGCACTTTTATATCTTGTATTTAAGCAATGTTTTGTTATTCTAATACTTACCAAGTACGTTTTTTGGTGATTGCAGAATAAACTTTATGACTGCATAGAGAAGACGAGGACGAGAAATTACGACAGCGAACACAAGGCGTTTTTAGAAATGGTCTTAGATGTTAGAAGTGAGTATTCTATTTATATACTAGCTGTGCCCGCGACTTTGCCCTCGCGGTCTAAATTCAAGGGTTTGATTTTTTGCGCAGAACCCTAATACTTTAAAAAAAAATATAGTAGCCTATGTTACTCTTTATACCATCAGGTATCTTCCAGTGAAAGTTTCGGAGATTAGCGGGAACAAACAGACAAACAGATAGACAAAAACTTTAAAAAATGTGTACTTTTATACCCATTTAGTAAAAAGATGTTATTTTGACATTACAAACAGACTTGAATTTTATTTATATGTCTAGATCTAGACTAGATCTGTGCGCGTTATATTAACTTATCTGCAGGGATGGCATCATCTTTAATCTCTGAGCTTTTCTGTCCCCTTCGCGAAAACTGCGTCCATTTTGTATAATTCGCTGTGAAAACTCAAAATCATCGGGCTCAAACTTAGTGTAGTTTGGCGCTCTGCTAAACTTATTCGTGACCCAAATTCAAGACCCAATCACGCTGGATTTTGAATCATATTCGAATTCACTAACGATTTATAGTTGCATAGATGCTTCAGAGGTAATCTTCATCAACAACCTATATTAGTCCACTGCTGGACATAGGCCTCTCCCAAGGCGCGCCACTGAGTCCGATCTTTGGCTCTTCTGTTCCAATGACTGCCAGCTACCTTGCGCAGATCGTCGCTCCATCTAGCCGCAGGGCGTCCTACACTACTTTATATACTATGTTACGTCAGAGATAATAAACGTGATAAACTATATTGTTTTCAGAAAAATTCAGTAACTCGGACGTGAGTTCGAACCCGGGTCACGTGATCGCGTCTAGGTCCGGGGGTCGGTACCCACCGAACACCAGCATCAAGATACTAGTCCACCACGCTCACACCGACGAACCGATAACATTTACTTCGGACGGTAAGAGCATTATTTCAATAATGTGTTTCCTTTGAGACAGGCGAATTGATAGTCCATAGGTGAACAGTTCAATCCTACCTCCTCTGACACCCGTTAGAGTATCACAACGGGTGTAACACTTAGGGTAACGAGTAACACACTTAGACACAGACACCGACGAGGTCGAAGGTTCCGTTATTGTGAAATAATCAGTTATTCGCCTTCGAGTTTCTTGGCGAGTTCTTCCCGAAGGTTGTATTCCGAATCGGTGGTCAAGTTTAATTAACTAATCAATGCGTCGTTCTATGATTCCATGTGACTATGATTTCGCCTGTAAAACTGAGAATCGATTTCGCGGCTGTTTCATGACATGTTGCGTTGGTGACGTTAGGTACGTTTGTGAAGGCAGCATAATTATATTGCAAGCCTTACTGTGCAACAACGAGTTACGAAGAAAAGAACTTAAAACAAACACAAATTGAAAATTTATGTAACCCCCTATTTATTATAGCTATGAACCATCTTGATCACATCAGCTTTCAAAAAGAATAAACCGCATCAAAATCGGTCCATTCGTTTGGGATCTATGCTGCCACAGTAGACACACATAGACACACCCCTAAACCTATAAATACCCTCTCTTTTCGCATTCGGGGGTTAACTTTGCTTGTGACGTTCAACATCGTTTATCATTTCGCAAGGGTCGAAGGTACAATATATTTTCTAGTTGGACGTGTGTCTCATGTCTATAAACAAATTTGGGCACAATATTATAGCTGTTAGATGTAAGATAAAATAAAATAAGTGTTTTTTTTTAAGTTAATCGATTTATTGATGCAGATAATGTACAAAAAGCTAAACAATAAAATAAAATCGTGGAGCGAGTCGAATTTCTATTACTCAGGTTACGCTACGCCCCACGATTTGATTGTATTTTCACTTTGAGGGGATAGAAAAAAAGTTAAACCCAATTTGCGGTGGCGGCCATCTTGGATTTGGAATTTTCATAGTGATACTAGATAACTAACTAACTAGATGAACTGTACTCTACTAGTTAAGCCCTTTCATTTGATAACCATATTGAGGGGGTTGAAAAAAATATTTAATGATACTGAATACTTATACATAATTAATACAATTGTATTGTCATTAGAACTAAAGGTGTGTACCAAATTTCAGATCAATCGGTGAACAGCAAGGGGGTAAAATTTCAATTACTAAATTTGACCCAAACAAAAAAATGGCAAAAACAAACAGTTCAAGCTAAATTAAACCGTTTAAAAAAGTGGTCCTTCGAGCTGAAGTAACATTCAAATGCTTTTTAAAGATTTCTAACTGTATATTTCTCTTTTCAGTTGAATCGACGGTAGAGCATGTGATATTAACTGTAGTTTGTTCTCTCGATGAAGATATTAGGGACGACATGTCTGGATACATGTTGCGGGTAAGTTACGCATACAACCATTACTATACTTAGACTCTTGCCTGTTTCAACATGGGCTGCGCTTGTACGTTTTCTTGCTAGTTTCGCCCCTGCTCCAGTATTACAAGCAATCGTAAACAGAAAATCTGAACTATGAAGTCATATTCAACCCAAATCAAACAAACAAATGATTTTGAAACTGCCCTTTAGGTACTTTGAGCAAAATTGTTGCGTTAATGACCGCCGGCTGTAAAAGGCCAGTGAACTCACTCGCGAACTAGCTTCGTGTCCGGTGGGCATAACACATTGTAAAGTAGACTACAGGTGATAAACGAGTGAGACAAAGGATCGAGACTGCGCTGTGGTTGGTCGTCTCTCTAAAGAGTATCAAAATCGGACGAATGCTTGTTATGCTTGTTATTGCACGAAGTGTGAACGCAACTTCAGTCTACGAGTATTGTGCAGAATGAACCGTGAAAACGGAAGACATAGTTGTTGAAAAATGATCTGTTGTTCGTTTAGGTATGGGGCGCAAATGAATACTTAACCCCAGGAAGTGTGCTCAGCGAATACGACTACATTCGCGAATGCGTTCGCCTCGAGAAAGATGTAACGCTCTGTCTACATGAGGGGAGAGACAACAGTCTTGCGAGGACGGAGCGAGACGACGCGAGAGACTCGCATCTGACGCTAGATGACTTGTTGCCGACGCAGGGAGCGACGCCGATGTTGTCGTTTGACAACTTGTCTATACTGCTCGGTAAGTAAATCTGTCAACGCGAGGGGAGAGACAACAGTCTCGCGTGCACGGAGCAAAACCACGCGAGAGACTCGCATCTCAGGCGACAAGCGATGCCGATATTTTTGTTTTACAGTTTTTCTATACTATTTTGCTTACAATATTGTTATATTGGTTCGAATAAATTTTATTAATGTAAAAATTAACACATTTATTCACAAAAACCGCAAAAAAGCTATCAAATAACACTAAATCACTTTTGTACTTGACTGTACACACTAAGCACTATCACAAACTCAACTATAGCACTGTTTGTTCACTTTGGATAACTTCGATAGCACTCGTATCGTTGCCTAAACAAGACTGATTCGCTCAACCTTTGCCTGTCTAGAAATTTCCTGTAGGCAGGCGCCACATTGTGTCATCCAGACCCGACTTCTAAAACATCCTGGTACCAACTAGAGACGTCGAGTAACTTCCACTATGTCCACCAGTACCACCTAGTAGCTGCTGGAACATTCTAGCTAGAGCGATCTTATTACAACCTCCTAGAGACCTACTCTTTTTCTAAGAATCGACCCACGGGCGTAACAATATTTCTCATTGTAATATTTTTGCATATATTCTTGCGCGCTACCTCATTCATGCCCCTTAGAATTTGTGTTTACTTGCAGTTGCGCTTGTTGCAACAACTCGTTAGACAGACTTACTTCTGTCATTGTCAATAATGTCTGGTTTGCGCTTTTGGGCTTACCGTCGATACCTACAATCATTAAAATGTGGCAGCTCTCGACGGTTTAACAGCTACTGAGGATGCCTCATGAAGAGGCGATACGCGTGCTTGGTGGCACTGATGTCTGATTGGGCACGCGCTTCATAGGATCTTAGGGATTGTTATTATAAACTGGGTATACTCTTATGTTAGATGTAAAATATAAATAGATTTGGCGCGTGAGTCTATCAGTTATTTCCATCTGTCGTTCCACAGAAACGCTAGAAGGCGAGCTATCCCGCGCGGTAGGAGTGACAAGCGGAGAGGGCAGTTGCTCGCCCAAAGCTGCGTTCCAAGCTGTGAAGGCGATATGCGCCCTCGCCGGCGGCGTGGAGACGTTGCACGTCACGCACACGCTCAATGCTTTCGCACAAGCGTGTACGTCGCAGGTGAGACAGAAAACAACAACTTGATTTAAAATAAAAAAACTAAAAAACACAAAATAAATTTTAAAAGTGTAAATAAGAAAAAAACATTATTTCAAAAAATCGTGGGGTGCATGGGTCAATAGTTATAAATATTTCATTGACAGATATGAGAAGCACCCCACGCTTTTTTTAAATAAAACTTTTTTTTCTTATTTACACTATTAAAATTTATTTTCTATTTTTAGTTTGCTTTTCTAAACACCATTATTTTTAAATTACCAAAAAAAAAACAGCTGTATCTACTGCTGGTACTGAGTACATCTAGGCTAAAAAAGCAGCTGTATCTACTGCTGGTACTGAGTACATCTAGGCTAAAAAAAACAGCTGTATCTACGGCTGGTACTGAGTACATCTAGGCTAAAAAAAACAGCTGTATCTACTGCTGGTATTGAGTACATCTAGGCTAAAAAAAACAGCTGTATCTACTGCTGGTACTGAGTACATCTAGGCTAAAAAAAACAGCTGTATCTACTGCTGGTACTGAGTACATCTAGGCTAAAAAAAACAGCTGTATCTACTGCTGGTACTAAGGAACATCTAGGCTAAAAAAAACAGCTGTATCTACTGCTGGTACTGAGTACATCTAGGCTAAAAAAAACAGCTGTATCTACTGCTGGTACTGAGTACATCTAGGCTAAAAAAACAGCTGTATCTACCGCTGGTACTGAGTACATCTAGGCTAAAAAAAAAAAACAAAAAAAAGATAGCTAAATATTATTCTACAAAAAAGTCAATAATTGGTCACGTTTACATAGATTCGCACACCTAAAATAAATTCTTGCTAATTCATTCAAAATAATAGGTACCTATATGCGCGCGCGATTCATAAACACTCGCCACAGAATAAATAATAGTGCATGCACGTCGAAGTCGACTCGCGTCGAAGCTCAAGGATATAATCGGCTGGCCACAAACCTCCACCCCGCCCCGCACCCGCGCCACCCCCGCCGGCGTCTATCCCTTTCGTTACTAATTAGTCGCGTCGCATCGCACGCGCCGTTCCTACGCCGCTTGATAACCGTCGCAATGGCTTATCAATTTTCACCTCGTGAATACACGTTAATGTTACGTGCATATTTCCTGTCTGGGAAAAAACGAGCGAAGCTCTCAGAATGTACCGTGATTTGTATCCTGACGCTCGACAACCGAACTTCGCTACAATGTCGAGTGTCTACCAACGTATGCTGGACCACGGCTCGGTTTTTACCTCGTCACATGCACAAGGACGAGGGAGACCTGCGCTTCTTCAAAACGTGTACTATGATGTAGGTACTGAGCTAATTCGAAGAAGATCCCCGCAGAAGCACCAATGATGCCGCTCGCCATTTAGGAATTAGCCAGTACTGCGCTTGAAGAATAGTGCATTCAACAGGAATGCAACCATACAGGAAAACGCAAGAACTGACTACAATCGACCGAGTTCCGAGAATTACATTTTGCAATTGGATTTTGAACAATCTCGACGCTAATGTGTTATTTTCTGACGAGTGTTTATTCACAAGGATTGGACTGTTTAATCAACACAATGAACATTGGTGGTAGGTCCGAAATCCAAAACTGACGCGTTAACATTCTTTCCAACGTCGATTCAGTGTAAATGTGTGGGCGGGAATTTTGAACGACAGACTAATCGGCCCGTATTTCATTGAAGGTCGCCTCACAGGAGAAACTTATTTAAACCTTCTCCGGACGATGGTGTCTTCGATGCTGGATGAAGTTCCGCTGGCATATCTGCAAGGTGTATTTTTTCAACAGGACGGCCGTATTATCATAGAATGGTAAGGGAATACCTAAACGATCAATTCGGAGACCGTTGGATTGGTCGCGGTGGACCAATACCGTGGCCAGCGCGTTCGCCGGATTTAACACCTATGGACTTCTTTTTATGGAGCGAAATAAAACGGCGTGTTTATGTGAGTGAACCGGACACTATGACGAAGTCATAAGAAGAAGCCTAAACATTTTAATGTCATTACGCATTAATCTGTGTAAACGTGCTCGCTTGTGTATTGATAATGAAGGTGGCCACTTCGAACAATTGTTAAAATACTTGTAAGTTAATTTCTAAGCAGTGTAAATAGTAATAACAATCGTTGTAAATAGCTGATTATAAACTGAAGTCTGTAATGTCTCTGAAGGAGGGCACATAAATTTATGAGGTCGTGGTTCGACCTGAAGATTTCTATTGTTGCCACTTCCGTAGCGCAGTACACCCCTTGTAACAAGCCGAAGATGGTAGGAAGGCCTCAGCTTAACGGACCAGTGCGGAGCAGTAGGCAGCCAGGATCAGCAAAGGAGATGGCTGTCCTCGGTGCTAGGTCGCACAGCGAGGGCGGTACACGGGATATCCGTGTATTAGGGAAATCCGTGTATTGAAATAAGTCCGAGTGGTGCAGTTTTAGCGGTGCACCTGAAATCGATAAACCAAATAATTACAATTTGGCTCACCTGTGCATCCCTTCTGAGGGCCCACCACGGCATTACGAAGAAAAGTGGGTAGGTACTTATGTAGTAGTTTTGCCGCGGTGGTACCTACTATCAGAACGGAGTTCACAATTTAAAAGCAAGAGAAACTGAAGGCCAAATGATATTAAAGAGAACATCGTAATCCACTTGTAAATAAAACAGATAATAAAGAATTTTGAGATATAATTTAAAGTAGTTGTGAAAAACTAATGTGATGAAATACTAACGGAAATTTCCTAGTGGTAATAAAACTAGATTTGTGCAAATATAAATAGTATGGAAAAAGCTGAAAATTAAATATTGATTACACAAATCGTAAAATATAACAGTATAAAAAGCAAGTCGTGATGTGTGTTTTGTGTGCCATTCAAAACTTACCCTATATCGGGAAAACACACTCACTACTCACACGGAGTAGTTTAGGTCGACGTAAATTGTCGTAAACCTGCTAAACCGCTGATGTTAAAAGTTTACAATTATGATCGCGCTTGTCAGCTAGGACGCCGACAATCGCTAACCTCACTCGAGCTAAGTTCGCTGAGAGTGGCTGCGCTGCGCGGACGCCAGCTCGCTTCGTTTGCCTCCCCTTCCCTTGAGACTTGTCCCGCAGGCTGGCCCCAGTGGCTGTGTGCGTGTCAATTACACAGTTACACAATGCGTTCGGGTTTAAAGGCAAAACAATGAAAGAGTTTAGTACATCAAAGAACTAAACATTTTAAAATTAACTTTTCAATGAATATATATATATATATATATATATATATATATAATTTAGTATCTATGTTTTCTTTAATATTATTATACTATTTGCTAATATAAATATACCAGTAACGTTTCGTTACACTTAGGTAAAAAAAAACAAAGGAGAGTTTTTTTTTCTTTCTGTTTGTCTGTTCGGGCATCACGTAAAAGCTACTGGATCGATTGCGTTGTGGTTTTCATTGTTTGGTAAACTGGTGTACTTGGTATCACAATGCGAGTAGAAGCCGAGCAATTGATAAATAACTATTTGACAGCTGGACGAAATTTGGTAAATTGTTTCTTAAAGGTACTTTTGGTCCTGGAACTATATATAGGATACTTTTATCCCAGAGAAATGACCACGCAGGCGAAGCCACGGGCAGAGCTAGTTTTATCATAAAAATTGGTTCAGTAGTTTTTTTAGTAAACTCATTTGAAGTCGAGTTTTTATTCAAATATTTTTATTGCAAAAGGACAACGATTATTATGTATTTTTTCATGTGTAGTATCTTTCCTGCAATCTATGGGAGTGATTTCGTGAAAAGTGTAACATGTTAACATGTGTAACAGTTGACCAATGAGCGCGCGCGGTTCTAGAGTTAAGATAAAACAGAGGCCAACGATGATAAAACAGCTTGGGGTTTTTCCTATTAGTGTTATCCACACCAATATATAGAATTCAAACGTTGTCTGTTTGTTTGGGGAGCTTTCACGCCAAAGCAGCTGATCCGATATTTATGAAACTTTTTAATTACTAGGCAAGCGTGCTGCACCTTCGACCACATCATCGTTTTCCATCAGGTGAGATCGTGGTCAAACGATTGCCTAGTCCGTAGTAAAAAAATAAAATAAAATAAGGTACAGTACAATAAAGCATACTTTTTGTCCCGGAAAATGGGAAGTTGCCACGGGAAAACAGAAAAATCTCTCTATTTTCCTGTTTTTCCGCTGTAAGGAACGGAATGACGTGCGGATCTAGGCTAAAAAAAACAGCTGTATCTACTGCTGGTACTGAGTACATCTAGGCTAAAAAAAACAGCTGTATCTACTGCTGGTACTGAGTACATCTAGGCTAAAAAAAACAGCAGTATCTACTGCTGGTACTAAGGAACATCTAGGCTAAAAAAAACAGCTGTATCTACTGCTGGTACTGAGTACATCTAGGCTAAAAAAAACAGCTGTATCTACTGCTGGTACTGAGTACATCTAGGCTAAAAAAACAGCTGTATCTACCGCTGGTACTGAGTACATCTAGGCTAAAAAAAAAAACAAAAAAAAGATAGCTAAATATTATTCTACAAAAAAGTCAATAATTGGTCACGTTTACATAGATTCGCACACCTAAAATAAATTCTTGCTAATTCATTCAAAATACTAGGTACCTATATGCGCGCGCGATTCATAAACACTCGCCACAGAATAAATAATAGTGCATGCACGTCGAAGTCGACTCGCGTAGAAGCTCAAGGATATAATCGGCTGGCCACAAACCTCCACCCCGCCCCGCACCCGCGCCACCCCCGCCGGCGTCTATCCCTTTCGTTACTAATTAGTCGCGTCGCATCGCACGCGCCGTTCCTACGCCGCTTGATAACCGTCGCAATGGCTTATCAATTTTCACCTCGTGAATACACGTTAATGTTACGTGCATATTTCCTGTCTGGGAAAAAACGAGCGAAGCTCTCAGAATGTACCGTGATTTGTATCCTGACGCTCGACAACCGAACTTCGCTACAATGTCGAGTGTCTACCAACGTATGCTGGACCACGGCTCGGTTTTTACCTCGTCACATGCACAAGGACGAGGGAGACCTGCGCTTCTTCAAAACGTGTACTATGATGTAGGTACTGAGCTAATTCGAAGAAGATCCCCGCAGAAGCACCAATGATGCCGCTCGCCATTTAGGAATTAGCCAGTACTGCGCTTGAAGAATAGTGCATTCAACAGGAATGCATCCATACAGGAAAAAGCAAAACTGACTACAATCGACCGAGTTCCGAGAATTACATTTTGCAATTGGATTTTGAACAATCTCGACGCTAATGTGTTATTTTCTGACGAGTGTTTATTCACAAGGATTGGACTGTTTAATCAACACAATGAACATTGGTGGTCGGTCCGAAATCCAAAACTGACGCGTCAACATTCTTTCCAACGTCGATTCAGTGTAAATGTGTGGGCGGGAATTTTGAACGACAGACTAATCGGCCCGTATTTCATTGAAGGTCGCCTCACAGGAGAAACTTATTTAAACCTTCTCCGGACGATGGTGTCTTCGATGCTGGATGAAGTTCCGCTGGCATATCTGCAAGGTGTGTTTTTTCAACAGGACGGCCGCATTATCATATACCATTCTGTAAGGGAATACCTAAACGATCAATTCGGAGACCGTTGGATTGGTCGCGGTGGACCAATACCGTGGCCAGCGCGTTCGCCGGATTTAACACCTATGGACTTCTTTTTATGGAGCGAAATAAAACGGCGTGTTTATGTGAGTGAACCGGACACTATGACGAAGTCATAAGAAGAAGCCTAAACATTTTAATGTCATTACGCATTAATCTGTGTAAACGTGCTCGCTTGTGTATTGATAATGAAGGTGGCCACTTCGAACAATTGTTAAAATACTTGTAAGTTAATTTCTAAGCAGTGTAAATAGTAATAACAATCGTTGTAAATAGCTGATTATAAACTGAAGTCTGTAATGTCTCTGAAGGAGGGCACATAAATTTATGAGGTCGTGGTTCGACCTGAAGATTTCTATTGTTGCCACTTCCGTAGCGCAGTACACCCCTTGTAACAAGCCGAAGATGGTAGGAAGGCCTCAGCTTAACGGACCAGTGCGGAGCAGTAGGCAGCCAGGATCAGCAAAGGAGATGGCTGTCCTCGGTGCTAGGTCGCACAGCGAGGGCGGTACACGGGATATCCGTGTATTAGGGAAATCCGTGTATTGAAATAAGTCCGAGTGGTGCAGTTTTAGCGGTGCACCTGAAATCGATAAACCAAATAATTACAATTTGGCTCACCTGTGCATCCCTTCTGAGGGCCCACCACGGCATTACGAAGAAAAGTGGGTAGGTACTTATGTAGTAGTTTTGCCGCGGTGGTACCTACTATCAGAACGGAGTTCACAATTTAAAAGCAAGAGAAACTGAAGGCCAAATGATATTAAAGAGAACATCGTAATCCACTTGTAAATAAAACAGATAATAAAGAATTTTGAGATATAATTTAAAGTAGTTGTGAAAAACTAATGTGATGAAATACTAACGGAAATTTCCTAGTGGTAATAAAACTAGATTTGTGCAAATATAAATAGTATGGAAAAAGCTGAAAATTAAATATTGATTACACAAATCGTAAAATATAACAGTATAAAAAGCAAGTCGTGATGTGTGTTTTGTGTGCCATTCAAAACTTACCCTATATCGGGAAAACACACTCACTACTCACACGGAGTAGTTTAGGTCGACGTAAATTGTCGTAAACCTGCTAAACCGCTGATGTTAAAAGTTTACAATTATGATCGCGCTTGTCAGCTAGGACGCCGACAATCGCTAACCTCACTCGAGCTAAGTTCGCTGAGAGTGGCTGCGCTGCGCGGACGCCAGCTCGCTTCGTTTGCCTCCCCTTCCCTTGAGACTTGTCCCGCAGGCTGGCCCCAGTGGCTGTGTGCGTGTCAATTACACAGTTACACAATGCGTTCGGGTTTAAAGGCAAAACAATGAAAGAGTTTAGTACATCAAAGAACTAAACATTTTAAAATTAACTTTTCAATGAATATATATATATATATATATATATATATATATAATTTAGTATCTATGTTTTCTTTAATATTATTATACTATTTGCTAATATAAATATACCAGTAACGTTTCGTTACACTTAGGTAAAAAAAAACAAAGGAGAGTTTTTTTTTCTTTCTGTTTGTCTGTTCGGGCATCACGTAAAAGCTACTGGATCGATTGCGTTGTGGTTTTCATTGTTTGGTAAACTGGTGTACTTGGTATCACAATGCGAGTAGAAGCCGAGCAATTGATAAATAACTATTTGACAGCTGGACGAAATTTGGTAAATTGTTTCTTAAAGGTACTTTTGGTCCTGGAACTATATATAGGATACTTTTATCCCAGAGAAATGACCACGCAGGCGAAGCCACGGGCAGAGCTAGTTTTATCATAAAAATTGGTTCAGTAGTTTTTTTAGTAAACTCATTTGAAGTCGAGTTTTTATTCAAATATTTTTATTGCAAAAGGACAACGATTATTATGTATTTTTTCATGTGTAGTATCTTTCCTGCAATCTATGGGAGTGATTTCGTGAAAAGTGTAACATGTTAACATGTGTAACAGTTGACCAATGAGCGCGCGCGGTTCTAGAGTTAAGATAAAACAGAGGCCAACGATGATAAAACAGCTTGGGGTTTTTCCTATTAGTGTTATCCACACCAATATATAGAATTCAAACGTTGTCTGTTTGTTTGGGGAGCTTTCACGCCAAAGCAGCTGATCCGATATTTATGAAACTTTTTAATTACTAGGCAAGCGTGCTGCACCTTCGACCACATCATCGTTTTCCATCAGGTGAGATCGTGGTCAAACGATTGCCTAGTCCGTAGTAAAAAAATAAAATAAAATAAGGTACAGTACAATAAAGCATACTTTTTGTCCCGGAAAATGGGAAGTTGCCACGGGAAAACAGAAAAATCTCTCTATTTTCCTGTTTTTCCGCTGTAAGGAACGGAATGACGTGCGGATCTAGGCTAAAAAAAACAGCTGTATCTACTGCTGGTACTGAGTACATCTAGGCTAAAAAAAACAGCTGTATCTACTGCTGGTACTGAGTACATCTAGGCTAAAAAAAACAGCAGTATCTACTGCTGGTACTAAGGAACATCTAGGCTAAAAAAAACAGCTGTATCTACTGCTGGTACTGAGTACATCTAGGCTAAAAAAAACAGCTGTATCTACTGCTGGTACTGAGTACATCTAGGCTAAAAAAACAGCTGTATCTACCGCTGGTACTGAGTACATCTAGGCTAAAAAAAAAAACAAAAAAAAGATAGCTAAATATTATTCTACAAAAAAGTCAATAATTGGTCACGTTTACATAGATTCGCACACCTAAAATAAATTCTTGCTAATTCATTCAAAATACTAGGTACCTATATGCGCGCGCGATTCATAAACACTCGCCACAGAATAAATAATAGTGCATGCACGTCGAAGTCGACTCGCGTAGAAGCTCAAGGATATAATCGGCTGGCCACAAACCTCCACCCCGCCCCGCACCCGCGCCACCCCCGCCGGCGTCTATCCCTTTCGTTACTAATTAGTCGCGTCGCATCGCACGCGCCGTTCCTACGCCGCTTGATAACCGTCGCAATGGCTTATCAATTTTCACCTCGTGAATACACGTTAATGTTACGTGCATATTTCCTGTCTGGGAAAAAACGAGCGAAGCTCTCAGAATGTACCGTGATTTGTATCCTGACGCTCGACAACCGAACTTCGCTACAATGTCGAGTGTCTACCAACGTATGCTGGACCACGGCTCGGTTTTTACCTCGTCACATGCACAAGGACGAGGGAGACCTGCGCTTCTTCAAAACGTGTACTATGATGTAGGTACTGAGCTAATTCGAAGAAGATCCCCGCAGAAGCACCAATGATGCCGCTCGCCATTTAGGAATTAGCCAGTACTGCGCTTGAAGAATAGTGCATTCAACAGGAATGCATCCATACAGGAAAAAGCAAAACTGACTACAATCGACCGAGTTCCGAGAATTACATTTTGCAATTGGATTTTGAACAATCTCGACGCTAATGTGTTATTTTCTGACGAGTGTTTATTCACAAGGATTGGACTGTTTAATCAACACAATGAACATTGGTGGTCGGTCCGAAATCCAAAACTGACGCGTCAACATTCTTTCCAACGTCGATTCAGTGTAAATGTGTGGGCGGGAATTTTGAACGACAGACTAATCGGCCCGTATTTCATTGAAGGTCGCCTCACAGGAGAAACTTATTTAAACCTTCTCCGGACGATGGTGTCTTCGATGCTGGATGAAGTTCCGCTGGCATATCTGCAAGGTGTGTTTTTTCAACAGGACGGCCGCATTATCATATACCATTCTGTAAGGGAATACCTAAACGATCAATTCGGAGACCGTTGGATTGGTCGCGGTGGACCAATACCGTGGCCAGCGCGTTCGCCGGATTTAACACCTATGGACTTCTTTTTATGGAGCGAAATAAAACGGCGTGTTTATGTGAGTGAACCGGACACTATGACGAAGTCATAAGAAGAAGCCTAAACATTTTAATGTCATTACGCATTAATCTGTGTAAACGTGCTCGCTTGTGTATTGATAATGAAGGTGGCCACTTCGAACAATTGTTAAAATACTTGTAAGTTAATTTCTAAGCAGTGTAAATAGTAATAACAATCGTTGTAAATAGCTGATTATAAACTGAAGTCTGTAATGTCTCTGAAGGAGGGCACATAAATTTATGAGGTCGTGGTCCGACCTGAAGATTTCTATTGTTGCCACTTCCGTAGCGCAGTACACCCCTTGTAACAAGCCGAAGATGGTAGGAAGGCCTCAGCTTAACGGACCAGTGCGGAGCAGTAGGCAGCCAGGATCAGCAAAGGAGATGGCTGTCCTCGGTGCTAGGTCGCACAGCGAGGGCGGTACACGGGATATCCGTGTATTAGGGAAATCCGTGTATTGAAATAAGTCCGAGTGGTGCAGTTTTAGCGGTGCACCTGAAATCGATAAACCAAATAATTACAATTTGGCTCACCTGTGCATCCCTTCTGAGGGCCCACCACGGCATTACGAAGAAAAGTGGGTAGATACTTATGTAGTAGTTTTGCCGCGGTGGTACCTACTATCAGAACGGAGTTCACAATTTAAAAGCAAGAGAAACTGAAGGCCAAATGATATTAAAGGGAACATCGTAATCCACTTGTAAATAAAACAGATAATAAAGAATTTTGAGATATAATTTAAAGTAGTTGTGAAAAACTAATGTGATGAAATACTAACGGAAATTTCCTAGTGGTAATAAAACTAGATTTGTGCAAATATAAATAGTATGGAAAAAGCTGAAAATTAAATATTGATTACACAAATCGTAAAATATAACAGTATAAAAAGCAAGTCGTGATGTGTGTTTTGTGTGCCATTCAAAACTTACCCTATATCGGGAAAACACACTCACTACTCACACGGAGTAGTTTAGGTCGACGTAAATTGTCGTAAACCTGCTAAACCGCTGATGTTAAAAGTTTACAATTATGATCGCGCTTGTCAGCTAGGACGCCGACAATCGCTAACCTCACTCGAGCTAAGTTCGCTGAGAGTGGCTGCGCTGCGCGGACGCCAGCTCGCTTCGTTTGCCTCCCCTTCCCTTGAGACTTGTCCCGCAGGCTGAGTGGCTGTGTGCGTGTCAATTACACAGTTACACAATGCGTTCGGGTTTAAAGGCAAAACAATGAAAGAGTTTAGTACATCAAAGAACTAAACATTTTAAAATTAACTTTTCAATGAATATATATATATATATATATATATATATATATAATTTAGTATCTATGTTTTCTTTAATATTATTATACTATTTGCTAATATAAATATACCAGTAACGTTACACTTAGGTAAAAAAAAACAAAGGAGAGTTTTTTTTTCTTTCTGTTTGTCTGTTCGGGCATCACGTAAAAGCTACTGGATCGATTGCGTTGTGGTTTTCATTGTTTGGTAAACTGGTGTACTTGGTATCACAATTCGAGTAGAAGCCGAGCAATTGATAAATAACTATTTGACAGCTGGACGAAATTTGGTAAATTGTTTCTTAAAGGTACTTTTGGTCCTGGAACTATATATAGGATACTTTTATCCCAGAGAAATGACCACGCAGGCGAAGCCACGGGCAGAGCTAGTTTTATCATAAAAATTGGTTCAGTAGTTTTTTTAGTAAACTCATTTGAAGTCGAGTTTTTATTCAAATATTTTTATTGCAAAAGGACAACGATTATTATGTATTTTTTCATGTGTAGTATCTTTCCTGCAATCTATGGGAGTGATTTCGTGAAAAGTGTAACATGTTAACATGTGTAACAGTTGACCAATGAGCGCGCGCGGTTCTAGAGTTAAGATAAAACAGAGGCCAACGATGATAAAAGCTTGGGGTTTTTCCTATTAGTGTTATCCACACCAATATATAGAATTCAAACGTTGTCTGTTTGTTTGGGGAGCTTTCACGCCAAAGCAGCTGATCCGATATTTATGAAACTTTTTAATTACTAGGCAAGCGTGCTGCACCTTCGACCACATCATCGTTTTCCATCAGGTGAGATCGTGGTCAAACGATTGCCTAGTCCGTAGTAAAAAAATAAAATAAAATAAGGTACAGTACAATAAAGCATACTTTTTGTCCCGGAAAATGGGAAGTTGCCACGGGAAAACAGAAAAATCTCTCTATTTTCCTGTTTTTTCGCTGTAAGGAACGGAATGACGTGCGGCAAAATAATAAAAAGTTTGTCTAAAAGCATCAAGAGCGTTGGTGCTATACTTTTGCATCGGTTTTTATTATCCTAGAGGAATATAGGATGCTTTTTTTGGCGATAAACTGTAGACCGCTGGACGAAGCTGCGGGCGAAAGCTAGTACATATATGATTAAACAGGGCTTGAACCTAGCGATTATAAAACAGAGCTTCATGTTACACATCATATGCCACTACTGTAAGGCTCGCTCGTTTTTACCCGACTGAGGAGGGTTACGTGTTTGGGTTGTATGTATGTATGTTTGTACGTTTCTTAGGCGCGTCCTACAGCTTAAACGGATTGATGGATTTTGATAAATGAAGTATCATTGGATTCGTCTTGATCATGAGAGTGCTATAGGATATATGAAGTGTCAAGAAAACTAATATGGGGCTTACAGCTGCCATATTGTATTTCCGACGGAACAAAAAATTACTAAAACATAGGTTTTGGTTAGTGAGGTATCAAAATACAGGTCTTTAAAATACCATTTCAAAAATATATAATTCCTATAATTACAAAATTTCCAATTTTAGATTATTCAAGTTAATGTAATTACTATAGTCTAATGTTGCAATTGCAACTATAAAAGTAAAGTAAAATACGTAAGAAAACAAGCACAAATTAAACATTTATATAACCCCCGACTCCTCACCCCCCATTATAGCTCAGAAGCATGTCGATCACATCACTTTTCAAACATAAAAATCGTTCCATTTGTTTGGAAAAAAAAAATGAGGACCTCCTCCCCCATTCCTCCTCCTCCTCCCCCCATTCCTCCTCCCCCCCATTCCTCCTCCTCCCCCATTATAGCTAAAAACCATCTCATTTACCTCAGCTTCAAAACATGAAAAACCGCAGCTAAATTGGTCCATTCGTTTGGGAGCTACGATGCCACAGACACACACACGAACACACCCTCACACACAAACCCACACACACGCAGTGATACACACCCTAAACTTATAACACCCGTCTCTTTGTTCGGGGGCTTAAAATAGACTATGTCTTAATCCAGGGTATAAGCTAGCCTCAAATTTCATCCAAATCCATTCAGCCGTTTAAGCGTGAAGAAGTAACAAACATATATACACACACACACACCCTCCCATACATACAAACTTTCGCCTTTATAATATTAGTGATTATTTCTGCGGGCGTTCAGCTTGTATTCAAGAAATTTACTTGTTTCTTACATTGTACGCTTCTTTCCACAGAGTAACAACAACGCAGTAACCCCAGAGATTCAATCCGACAACGGCCCGTACTGCTCCGTGTCCCTCCGCACCGCCACCCGCCGCGAGACGGTCGCGCTGCAGTGCTCGCGCGTGCGGGACGCCGTGCGGGCGCTCATTGCGCTGTACACGAGGACTCGGCTGCTGGACTTCAAGATCACCGACAACCAGTACTTGTCGCCCAGTAATCTAGCCAGTAAGTGTTTACAGCAGACTTCGAAATTTCAGCAGCCAAATTCGATATTACCCAAAACAAACTGTTAAAAACCTCTTTTTTGCTAAATTGTTTCAAATCACGTCAAATTAAATATCACAGTAGTCTTCCTCATTTCATGTAGATCAATGTTGCCTTTACACTATGCTTTTTTTACATACCACAGTACTACAGGATACAGGTACAGGATTGGGAGGGGTCTTTTTTCGAGGTTTTAAAATGGTATTTTAAACAACTGTATTTTGATAAGTTTTGGTAATATTTTGATCCGTCGGAAATACAATATGGCAGATGCAAGCTGCCATATTGGTTTTCTTGACACTTCATATATCATAGCACTCTCGTGATCAAGACGAATCCAATGATACCGCATTTATCAAAATCCATCAAACCGTTTAAGCTGTAGGACGCGCCTAAGAAACGTAACCCTCCTCAGTTAGGTAAAACATAAGGAAACCCTTAGCTCCCGTATCTCCTATATGGTATGTGCCTTAGCTACCCGTGTGAAGCCAGAGCAGGTTTGCTTGCCACTGGCTATATCCTAATTAGATTTGGATACAAATATCAAATGTTTTGATATTTCAACTCGCTGTATTTAGAGAATATATTTATGTCAAATGAATATAGAAAAGGATGAACACGAGGATCATGGTGAAGAAAAAGACCCAGACTCAAAGTATTTGTCTTTTTCTTGGTCTTTTTTTTCTGCTGTGTATTTGTCAGAAACATAGGCATAGTAGGCGAAGCGAAAGTATGTGTCTCGGAAGTTATCTGCTAGTCGCTGCGCAAACTACTACTTTTCAGGCGCAATCCCAATGTTGAAAGTGAAGACAGCATTGTATAACTGCCTCGCTCACTCGCTTACATTTTTCGCATATTCTATCTCGCTTTTACTTTATGCTGTTTTATCCCCAAAGCAGTACCTGCGCAATCATCACAGAGCTTAACTTCACAAACATATACATTGGCTGCGATTACTGTACCTATGTTTCACACAAATACATGTTCTACTGGATTCCAAGTTTCTAATCTCGCTGACGGAAATTTTCATTTAGTTACAGTAGAAAAAGTTTTAACTAAATGAACAATATCCTTTGCTAATTGCAATGAAAACATTATTTGCAGAAGCCATCCCAGCGCACACAATATCAGAAACTACTCTATTCTGCATCGAAGCTGTACACTGCCTTCCCCATTGTTGGGGCCACGACGAGTATCTGTTCCACGCGCAAGTGTACCACGGCACGCGGCCACTCAAGGCCCTGCACCTCACACAGTCCTCCAAGATAGAGAGCGCGGGCTTCTACCCGCGAATCATCTTCGATACTTGGTGAGCATTCACTTAGGGATTACAATGTTATGTTGTTATATCTCTGTTGGGTCCACGACGAGTGTTAGTTTGTACTAAATTAACCCTTAACCACCTGATGTCGGTCTCAGAGAATCCGGCGATTATAATTTTCAAATTATTCTGTTACTATGCACGCGACGTAACTTTATCCATGTACTTTTCCCCTCCCCCGCCAGTACGCGTCTCGCGCTCGGCAGTTCCAAATGTGCGCGCATTTAAACCTTACAGGAAATTATATTTCGCTTGCGGTCCACGAGACCGAAAAAGGTAAAACACCCAGCACTTCAACAACTGAAAATTCTGAAATATTAGACAAACGCAAGACGTGTTCAACGTGTTTTGTATGTCAGAATCCGATTTTCATTGAATGCACCCAAAAAATGTGCTTTAAATGTGGTCGCAACTTGTGAAAGTTTGCTGGTTGTGATTTTGTAATATTTGTGCCTTAACCGTATCAAAAATTGTTTCATGTTAGAGATTATGTATTGAACTTGTCGTAAATAAGTAAAAACTATTGAGTTATAGTAAATTTTCCTACTCAGATATAATAATAACTTGATAATCTGAGATTATCGAAGTTCCTACTTTTTTCCTAAAATTAATAAAGGTATGTCAAGTGTTAAGTTTGGATATGTAAATGCATACTTTTGCATAGTTTGAGTCGATTCTTGGATATTGTGTAATAGTATGGGGAGGAGCTGGAATTACTTTTATGCTGGGATTGGCAAGAGCGCGCTGTCCTTAAAACAATGCACAGTGAACCATTTCGATACCCTACAATACAACTTTACGCCGAAGCCAAGGTGTTAAATGTCAGACGACTATTTATTCATCGAGCGTGTCTAAAACATCACGAAAGAGTCCTCTCTTCTTTAGAACACCCTAATCTTCTTAATAAACGCATTTTTAGACCTCGCCAGTTCTTACGCACCGCATTTGCAAAAAGACCAGAATTTATTCTCCCATACATCTACAAATTGTTTCGAAATATTTAGACTTGTACTAAACACAACAGAATAATAATATTACAACTTTGTAAGTATGTAAAAAGAACACTCTGTTTAATCTTGCCTATAAAACGTACCTCATAGAATAATTATCCATACCAATACATAAAAGTGATACGTTGTCTGTTTGTTTGTTTGTTTGTTTGGATTAGCTATCACGCGCTAACGGCTGGATGAATTTTGATGAAATTTAGAATGGAGACAGCTTATAACCTATAATAATACGTAGGATACTTTTATCCCGGAAAATTTAAAGTTTCCGCGGGACAACGTCTTTTGCCTTCACAGAATGGTCTGTGGTTGCCATGGAAACGAAATAACAAGTCTGTCAAAAACATCAAGAGCATTGGTGCTATATCATAGACATATATATTTGATTCGTATACCAATTTTTAAAATTTTTAAACTTGAAGAAAATAGGATGCTTTTTTCTCGATAAACAGTATGATGATAACACATGGTCTGCGCGTACAAAGTCGCGGGCGGGAAAACTAGTATAAAATAAAATTTAAAATCACATTAATTTTGTGTTGTAGTTACGTTAAAACTATTATAATCTTGTAACATGGTACTAAGGTCCCCACAAGACAGGCTTGACCTGGTGTGGAAACCATCAGTAAGTTAAAACTATTATAATCTTGTAACATGGTACTAAGGTCCCCACAAGACAGGCTTGACCTGGTGTGGAGACCATCAGTAAGTTAAAACTATTATAATCTTGTAACATGGTACTAAGGTCCCCACAAGACAGGCTTGACCTGGTGTGGAGACCATCAGTAAGTTAAAACTATCATAATCTTGTAACATGGTACTAAGGTCCCCACAAGACAGGCTTGACCTGGTGTGGAGACCATCAGTAAGTTAAAACTATTATAATCTTGTAACATGGTACTAAGGTCCCCACAAGACAGGCTTGACCTGGTGTGGAGACCATCAGTAAGTTAAAACTATTATAATCTTGTAACATGGTACTAAGGTCCCCACAAGACAGGCTTGACCTGGTGTGGAGACCATCAGTAAGTTAAAACTATCATAATCTTGTAACATGGTACTAAGGTCCCCACAAGACAGGCTTGACCTGGTGTGGAGACCATCAGTAAGTTAAAACTATTATAATCTTGTAACATGGTACTAAGGTCCCCACAAGACAGGCTTGACCTGGTGTGGAGACCATCAGTAAGTTAAAACTATTATAATCTTGTAACATGGTACTAAGGTCCCCACAAGACAGGCTTGACCTGGTGTGGAGACCATCAGTAAGTTAAAACTATTATAATCTTGTAACATGGTACTAAGGTCCCCACAAGACAGGCTTGACCTGGTGTGGAGACCATCAGTAAGTTAAAACTATTATAATCTTGTAACATGGTACTAAGGTCCCCACAAGACAGGCTTGACCTGGTGTGGAGACCATCAGTAAGTTAAAACTATTATAATCTTGTAACATGGTACTAAGGTCCCCACAAGACAGGCTTGACCTGGTGTGGAGACCATCAGTAAGTTAAAACTATCATAATCTTGTAACATGGTACTAAGGTCCCCACAAGACAGGCTTGACCTGGTGTGGAGACCATCAGTAAGTTAAAACTATTATAATCTTGTAACATGGTACTAAGGTCCCCACAAGACAGGCTTGACCTGGTGTGGAGACCATCAGTAAGTTAAAACTATTATAATCTTGTAACATGGTACTAAGGTCCCCACAAGACAGGCTTGACCTGGTGTGGAGACCATCAGTAAGTTAAAACTATCATAATCTTGTAACATGGTACTAAGGTCCCCACAAGACAGGCTTGACCTGGTGTGGAGACCATCAGTAAGTTAAAACTATTATAATCTTGTAACATGGTACTAAGGTCCCCACAAGACAGGCTTGACCTGGTGTGGAGACCATCAGTAAGTTAAAACTATTATAATCTTGTAACATGGTACTAAGGTCCCCACAAGACAGGCTTGACCTGGTGTGGAGACCATCAGTAAGTTAAAACTATCATAATCTTGTAACATGGTACTAAGGTCCCCACAAGACAGGCTTGACCTGGTGTGGAGACCATCAGTAAGTTAAAACTATCATAATCTTGTAACATGGTACTAAGGTCCCCACAAGACAGGCTTGACCTGGTGTGGAGACCATCAGTAAGTTAAAACTATTATAATCTTGTAACATGGTACTAAGGTCCCCACAAGACAGGCTTGACCTGGTGTGGAGACCATCAGTAAGTTAAAACTATTATAATCTTGTAACATGGTACTAAGGTCCCCACAAGACAGGCTTGACCTGGTGTGGAGACCATCAGTAAGTTAAAACTATCATAATCTTGTAACATGGTACTAAGGTCCCCACAAGACAGGCTTGACCTGGTGTGGAGACCATCAGTAAGTTAAAACTATCATAATCTTGTAACATGGTACTAAGGTCCCCACAAGACAGGCTTGACCTGGTGTGGAGACCATCAGTAAGTTAAAACTATCATAATCTTGTAACATGGTACTAAGGTCCCCACAAGACAGGCTTGACCTGGTGTGGAGACCATCAGTAAGTTAAAACTATTATAATCTTGTAACATGGTACTAAGGTCCCCACAAGACAGGCTTGACCTGGTGTGGAGACCATCAGTAAGTTAAAACTATCATAATCTTGTAACATGGTACTAAGGTCCCCACAAGACAGGCTTGACCTGGTGTGGAGACCATCAGTAAGTTAAAACTATTATAATCTTGTAACATGGTACTAAGGTCCCCACAAGACAGGCTTGACCTGGTGTGGAGACCATCAGTAAGTTAAAACTATTATAATCTTGTAACATGGTACTAAGGTCCCCACAAGACAGGCTTGACCTGGTGTGGAGACCATCAGTAAGTTAAAACTATTATAATCTTGTAACATGGTACTAAGGTCCCCACAAGACAGGCTTGACCTGGTGTGGAGACCATCACTAAGTTAAAACTATCATAATCTTGTAACATGGTACTAAGGTCCCCACAAGACAGGCTTGACCTGGTGTGGAGACCATCAGTAAGTTAAAACTATTATAATCTTGTAACATGGTACTAAGGTCCCCACAAGACAGGCTTGACCTGGTGTGGAGACCATCAGTAAGTTAAAACTATTATAATCTTGTAACATGGTACTAAGGTCCCCACAAGACAGGCTTGACCTGGTGTGGAGACCATCAGTAAGTTAAAACTATTATAATCTTGTAACATGGTACTAAGGTCCCCACAAGACAGGCTTGACCTGGTGTGGAGACCATCACTAAGTTAAAACTATCATAATCTTGTAACATGGTACTAAGGTCCCCACAAGACAGGCTTGACCTGGTGTGGAGACCATCAGTAAGTTAAAACTATTATAATCTTGTAACATGGTACTAAAGTCCCCACAAGACAGGCTTGACCTGGTGTGGAGACCATCAGTAAGTTAAAACTATTATAATCTTGTAACATGGTACTAAAGTCCCCACAAGACAGGCTTGACCTGGTGTGGAGACCATCAGTAAGTTAAAACTATTATAATCTTGTAACATGGTACTAAAGTCCCCACAAGACAGGCTTGACCTGGTGTGGAGACCATCAGTAAGTTAAAACTATTATAATCTTGTAACATGGTACTAAAGTCCCCACAAGACAGGCTTGACCTGGTGTGGAGACCATCAGTAAGTTAAAACTATTATAATCTTGTAACATGGTACTAAAGTCCCCACAAGACAGGCTTGACCTGGTGTGGAGACCATCAGTAAGTTAAAACTATTATAATCTTGTAACATGGTACTAAAGTCCCCACAAGACAGGCTTGACCTGGTGTGGAGACCATCAGTAAGTTAAAACTATTATAATCTTGTAACATGGTACTAAAGTCCCCACAAGACAGGCTTGACCTGGTGTGGAGACCATCAGTAAGTTAAAACTATTATAATCTTGTAACATGGTACTAAAGTCCCCACAAGACAGGCTTGACCTGGTGTGGAGACCATCAGTAAGTTAAAACTATTATAATCTTGTAACATGGTACTAAAGTCCCCACAAGACAGGCTTGACCTGGTGTGGAGACCATCAGTAAGTTAAAACTATTATAATCTTGTAACATGGTACTAAGGTCCCCACAAGACAGGCTTGACCTGGTGTGGAGACCATCAGTAAGTTAAAACTATTATAATCTTGTAACATGGTACTAAGGTCCCCACAAGACAGGCTTGACCTGGTGTGGAGACCATCACTAAGTTAAAACTATCATAATCTTGTAACATGGTACTAAGGTCCCCACAAGACAGGCTTGACCTGGTGTGGGACCATCAGTAAGTTAAAACTATTATAATCTTGTAACATGGTACTAAGGTCCCCACAAGACAGGCTTGACCTGGTGTGGAGACCATCAGTAAGTTAAAACTATTATAATCTTGTAACATGGTACTAAAGTCCCCACAAGACAGGCTTGACCTGGTGTGGAGACCATCAGTAAGTTAAAACTATTATAATCTTGTAACATGGTACTAAAGTCCCCACAAGACAGGCTTGACCTGGTGTGGAGACCATCAGTAAGTTAAAACTATTATAATCTTGTAACATGGTACTAAAGTCCCCACAAGACAGGCTTGACCTGGTGTGGAGACCATCAGTAAGTTAAAACTATTATAATCTTGTAACATGGTACTAAGGTCCCCACAAGACAGGCTTGACCTGGTGTGGAGACCATCAGTAAGTTAAAACTATTATAATCTTGTAACACGGTACTAAGGTCCCCACAAGACAGGCTTGACCTGGTGTGGAGACCATCAGTAAGTTAAAACTATTATAATCTTGTAACATGGTACTAAGGTCCCCACAAGACAGGCTTGACCTGGTGTGGAGACCATCAGTAAGTTAAAACTATTATAATCTTGTAACATGGTACTAAGGTCCCCCACAAGACAGGCTTGACCTGGTGTGGAGACCATCAGTAAGTTAAAACTATTATAATCTTGTAACATGGTACTAAGGTCCCCACAAGACAGGCTTGACCTGGTGTGGAGACCATCAGTAAGTTAAAACTATTATAATCTTGTAACATGGTACTAAGGTCCCCCACAAGACAGGCTTGACCTGGTGTGGAGACCATCAGTAAGTTAAAACTATCATAATCTTGTAACATGGTACTAAGGTCCCCACAAGACAGGCTTGACCTGGTGTGGAGACCATCAGTAAGTTAAAACTATTATAATCTTGTAACATGGTACTAAGGTCCCCCACAAGACAGGCTTGACCTGGTGTGGAGACCATCAGTAAGTTAAAACTATCATAATCTTGTAACATGGTACTAAGGTCCCCACAAGACAGGCTTGACCTGGTGTGGAGACCATCAGTAAGTTAAAACTATTATAATCTTGTAACATGGTACTAAGGTCCCCCACAAGACAGGCTTGACCTGGTGTGGAGACCATCAGTAAGTTAAAACTATCATAATCTTGTAACATGGTACTAAGGTCCCCACAAGACAGGCTTGACCTGGTGTGGAGACCATCAGTAAGTTAAAACTATTATAATCTTGTAACATGGTACTAAGGTCCCCCACAAGACAGGCTTGACCTGGTGTGGAGACCATCAGTAAGTTAAAACTATCATAATCTTGTAACATGGTACTAAGGTCCCCACAAGACAGGCTTGACCTGGTGTGGAGACCATCAGTAAGTTAAAACTATTATAATCTTGTAACATGGTACTAAGGTCCCCCACAAGACAGGCTTGACCTGGTGTGGAGACCATCAGTAAGTTAAAACTATCATAATCTTGTAACATGGTACTAAGGTCCCCCACAAGACAGGCTTGACCTGGTGTGGGGACCATCAGTAAGTTAAAACTATTATAATCTTGTAACATGGTACTAAGGTCCCCACAAGACAGGCTTGACCTGGTGTGGAGACCATCAGTAAGTTAAAACTATTATAATCTTGTAACATGGTACTAAGGTCCCCACAAGACAGGCTTGACCTGGTGTGGAGACCATCAGTAAGTTAAAACTATTATAATCTTGTAACATGGTACTAAGGTCCCCACAAGACAGGCTTGACCTGGTGTGGAGACCATCAGTAAGTTAAAACTATTATAATCTTGTAACATGGTACTAAGGTCCCCACAAGACAGGCTTGACCTGGTGTGGAGACCATCAGTAAGTTAAAACTATTATAATCTTGTAACATGGTACTAAAGTCCCCACAAGACAGGCTTGACCTGGTGTGGAGACCATCAGTAAGTTAAAACTATTATAATCTTGTAACATGGTACTAAAGTCCCCACAAGACAGGCTTGACCTGGTGTGGAGACCATCAGTAAGTTAAAACTATTATAATCTTGTAACATGGTACTAAGGTCCCCACAAGACAGGCTTGACCTGGTGTGGAGACCATCAGTAAGTTAAAACTATTATAATCTTGTAACACGGTACTAAGGTCCCCACAAGACAGGCTTGACCTGGTGTGGAGACCATCAGTAAGTTAAAACTATTATAATCTTGTAACATGGTACTAAGGTCCCCACAAGACAGGCTTGACCTGGTGTGGAGACCATCAGTAAGTTAAAACTATTATAATCTTGTAACATGGTACTAAGGTCCCCCACAAGACAGGCTTGACCTGGTGTGGAGACCATCAGTAAGTTAAAACTATTATAATCTTGTAACATGGTACTAAGGTCCCCACAAGACAGGCTTGACCTGGTGTGGAGACCATCAGTAAGTTAAAACTATTATAATCTTGTAACATGGTACTAAGGTCCCCCACAAGACAGGCTTGACCTGGTGTGGAGACCATCAGTAAGTTAAAACTATCATAATCTTGTAACATGGTACTAAGGTCCCCACAAGACAGGCTTGACCTGGTGTGGAGACCATCAGTAAGTTAAAACTATTATAATCTTGTAACATGGTACTAAGGTCCCCCACAAGACAGGCTTGACCTGGTGTGGAGACCATCAGTAAGTTAAAACTATCATAATCTTGTAACATGGTACTAAGGTCCCCACAAGACAGGCTTGACCTGGTGTGGAGACCATCAGTAAGTTAAAACTATTATAATCTTGTAACATGGTACTAAGGTCCCCCACAAGACAGGCTTGACCTGGTGTGGAGACCATCAGTAAGTTAAAACTATTATAATCTTGTAACATGGTACTAAGGTCCCCCACAAGACAGGCTTGACCTGGTGTGGAGACCATCAGTAAATTTATAATTTCATAACTTTGTGGCTTTTATGAATACAAATATTTGTATTTGTAAGAATGTATAATGAAACAAAATCTAAGGAAAATACAGATGTGACTTTTATTTATTGTAATACCTTAAATAATGGTTATTAATGATTAAATATGGAAAATTCGCAAGCGGTGTCCAGGAGCGACGTCAGGTGGTAGTGTAACTGTAAAACACGTCAGGTGACTAATGGTTAAAATAGCACAAAGCTGATATTCATAATTTTCCCAGATGGAATCCAATTTCTGAAGTAAAAAAGCCAATGCTATCAACTATATTAGGTTCCTCTATATTTCTTTGAAACAGAATTAGAACTTTCGTTCCGAAAGAGTTCCTACTGCGTCGTTGGAATGGAATGATAGTAAGCATATTTTTGTATATTTTCCAGGTTAAACCTAGAAGACTTACCCATCAATACGCTCCCGCGCGAGTCCCGCCTGGTGCTCACTCTGTACGGACGCACGCAGCGCACGGACGACAACCAACATCAGAACAACGAGACCAAAGAGAACGGGCAGGACAGCGAAGAGAACAATGACGTGCTGTTCGAACAAGTAGAACTGGGGTGGGCGTCTATGCAGCTGTTTGACTATGATGGGTGAGTGGAACACTGCCTTTGGCACACAGGTTGCGCGGTGAGAGTATTTACGGGTTGCAACAACGTTGCGCTACGCGTTACAGAACTTACGAGTAGCTATCGCCCGCGACTAAAAAAGCATCCTATGTTCTTCTAGGATATTAAAAACTGCAAAAGTAGGTGTAGCACCAACGCTCTTGATGTTTTTGACAGACTTGTTATACAGCGAGTAATCAATATTTTCCATTTTCCCTTGGAAACTTACCATTTTCCGGGATAAAAAGTATACTATGTTTTATTCCAGCTAAGCTATCTTTATTCCAAATTCCATCAAAATACGTTCAGCCGTTATCGCGTGTAAGCTCCCCAAACAAACAGACAACGTTTCACTTTTATATATTAGTATGGATAGATATTATAAGCTACATCACGGACAACCAATCAAACCATAGGCCATTTATGGTAACACACTTTACGGATTTGATGGTCAGGTCACAGCTTGAATGTATGAAAGTGGCCGATCTTCTTTGGTACTCGTATATTCGTTCTTTTGGTTTCGGAATAACACATAGGATCCTTATATCCCAGAAAACTGACCACGCGGGAACAGCCGCGGGCACAGCTAGTACTTATATTAAAGCAGTAACTATTTAATAGTTTGCAAAAGGAAGATTTAAAAAAAGTTTGAAATTTAATTTATAAGTAATTAAATGTTGTAATACCTACTTACTAATGTTTGTTGACAGAATGCTGGCGTCGGGTAACTACGTGCTAGCGCTTTGGGGTTCGGCGTGTGACCGCCGCATCCCCCCCGCGCCGCATCCCATGCACGCGCCGCCCGCACCGTACCCCGTCGTCAACATAGGTCAGTTGAACCCTTAACCATTTATCACACACCACGTCGGGTAACTACGTGCTAGCGCTTTGGGGCCCGGCGTGCGTCCGCCGCACCCCATGCACACGCCGCCCGCGCACTACCCAGTCGTCAACATAGGTCAGTTGAACCCCTAACCGTGTAACACACACCACGTCGGGTAACTACGTGCTAGCGCTTTGGGGCCCGGCGTGCATCCGCCGCATCCCCCCCGCGCCGCACCCCATACATGCGCTGCCTGCGCCTTACCCCGTCTTCAACATAGGTCAGTTGAACCCCTATCCATACATCACACACCACGTCGGGTAACTACGTGCAAGCGCTATGGGGCCCGGCGCTCGTCCGCCGCATCCCCCCCGCGCCGCACCCCATGCACGCGCTGTCTGCGCCCTACCCCGTCGTCTACATAGATCAGTTGAACCCCTATCCATACATCACAAATCACGTCGGGTAACTACGCGCTAGCGCTGTGGGGCGCGGCGTGCTACCGCCGATTTCTCTTGTAGTATAGTTAGTCAAACTCATAATAGAGCTAAAGATTTATTTTATTTTATTTTCTTAGGAAAACTACAGCCACGGATAGTACTTAGGATAAAAACTACGGTTATACATGCAGTTTTCAAAAGTTTCCACATATGAGTAATAAAGTACACAGTACAAAAAACAAAATGTTGAGTCAGTAATACCACGCTGAGCCATCTCAACAAATTTCGTTTATATTAAAACTTAACGTTAGTATTTAATATATAGCTAATATATATTTTTATTATAAACTATGTTTAATTATTGTCATCAGTGCCGAAGAAGTCACTATATATGAAATTTTTGAATACATTGTATCTACTATTGAAAATATCAATGTCTTTAGAGTAAGAATAATTAAATTTCTTACATACACGGGCAATATATGAGTTTTTTCTAAATTTTGTGCGACAAGAAGGAATATGAAGATGAAGATAATTACGCCACAGTAATGTTCTATTAGGAACCTGGAGGTAAATAGAAGACAGTAGTACGGGTGTATCCATTCTACAGTTAAATATGTTATATAAGAATGACAGATCTGCAGCTTCCCGCCGCTTCTCTAAAGGTAACAAGTGATGATTTTTGCAGTTTACAAGGTAGTCACTTGAAGTCTTATTTTAAATTTAAAGTTAAGATAACGCAAAAACTTTTTCTGGATCTTCTCAATCTGGTTTATATATGTATTATATCGCGGGTTCCATATTTGAGTTGCATACTCAAGCTGACTTCTGACAAGGGAACAGTACAGTGCTTTGAGCGACTTAGCAGACTTGAAATGTTTGGTAATACGAAAAACAAAGCCAAGCCATTTTAGTCGCTTTTGAACATATACTATTAATATGGTTATCATAAAGTAATTTAGAATCCAGCATTACACCTAAGTCAACAACGGTGCTTTTCCTAGAGAGATGCTGGTTATCAACCAGGTAATCAAAAATCAAAGGCCTAGAACTCCTACTAAAGGTTACAACACATTACATTTAGAAATATTTAAATCGAGTTTGTTAGCATTACAATAATTTACCAGCCTATCCAAATCCTGCTGCAACAGTAATGTGTCAGTTAGTGATTTAATAGATTTAAAAATCTTCATATCATCTGCAAACAATAGAAAGTCTGAGTTATAGAAACATTGGTTAATATCATTTATAAATAACGTATAGAGTAGCGGAACCAATATTAATCCCTGAGGGACTCCAGATGGGATGCAAAGCGATTCAGAAGCAAAACCATTGAGTATTATTGATTATAGTGACAAATAGTTCAGCTAGTTGCGCTGCGCTGGATTTCATACAAAAATGTTACGATACTCGATAGCGAGTACAGTTTTGAGCGTTTGATTGAACTCATAATAGGGTACTGGACACCCCCTACTAAAGAATAAATACAGTAACATTGGAACACTTAGGTGCAACGTTTCACTCAGCGGGGCAAATTCAAATTTTCTTGCGTTTTTTTTTCAATTACAGCTCTGTTACTCATCGTGGGTTCATGAAACAGTACATTACTGCCGCGGTCTGTAATGACTGCGTTGCTGGCAGCGATGATGATGGCCGAGAGCGTAGCTAAGTTAAGTTCGAGGCCATCACAGCGCGGTCAGCGAGGGCTGCAATGATGGCCAAGCTTGAAGACCGAGAACATAACTAAGCAAAGCTCGAAGCCATCATAGCGTGGCCAGCAGGGCAGTCATTGCGGACCAAGGCTTGTATAGTGCTTTACTCAAACAATGCGAGGAATTTAATTAAAACCAGCTTAGTATAATAAGAATTTACTCAAACAATGCAACAACAACAAAAACAACAACGACAAAGACAACAACAACGACCACAACAACAGAAACAATAACAGAAACAACAACAACAATCACGATCACATCAGCTTTCAAACAGAAAAAAAACCCATCAAAATCGCTCCGTTCGTCTGGGAGCTACAACGCCTCTCTTTTCGCGTTCGGGGTTAACGAATCCACGGAATAAATAATAGTGCTACGACAAAAGACGACAATAATGGATTTTCAAAGGAAATTTCTGGCCACAAAACACGACAATAATGAAATTCCATACAACTTTGCTGGCGCCTATTCAAGCAGCGCGGCAAGGTCGAAAGAATGACTATGCCCAAAGAAGGTTGTCGAAATAATGACCACATTACTAGTATTGTTTGAGTAACCTAACCCAAGCACAAAATCAAGGTAAAAGCCAGTATAAGTACATTTGTCAATAAACAAAAATCAAGATGATAATCAGCTTATTGACAATTGTAGCTAAACCAACATTATCTTGGTGATAACTGTAACCGTTATTACTTGATACAACCTATTTATTGCCGCAAAATAACTCCACGCTGAGTAATAGAGCTATAATTGACAAAAAACGCAAGAAAATTTGAAATTGGCGCGCTGAGCGAAACGTTGCATTTAATTTCTTAATTATTCGGCGGTGATTTATTTTGTCAATAATATCAAGTTTTAATACACGGAATATATTGAGATTTGAGTAGCCTGCTAACTTGCGAATTATATTTTTTTCTATGCTAACAGAAATCCCTCTGTACACTCACACGGGCGTAAAGTGGACGGACGACGAAAGCCAACACCGGACGATATCGCGGGAGCAGCTCCCAGCCTTCGACAGCTTGGATGGACACACGCAGTCGCAGCTGCTGCATTTGATCGAACAAGGCGCCTACCAGAGGATGCCTACTGAGTGTAGAGAGGTGAGACTCTTGTTTAATACCTCTGCAAAGTGGACGGACGCTAAAGCCAATACCGGACAATATCGCGTTAGCAACACCCAACATTCGACAGCTTGGACAGCTCACACGCAGTGGCAGCTGTTGCATCTGATCGAACAAGGCGCCTACCAGCCTACCACTGGGTGTCTATTGCCTACTGAGTGTCGAGAGGTTAAAAGGTCTTATTTAATACCTTTGCGATGTGGACCCCCAATAAAGAGACAGACAGATCATATTGCGTAAGCGCAAACGTTACAAAAAAAGTTTTGTTTTGTTTCAGATAATGTGGGAAAAGCGCGCGTACCTAGTCCAACTGGCCGGCGCTCTGCCGCTTGTTCTACTCGCCGCTACTAACTGGTACGGCGAGCATCGCCAGCAACTGCTCTCGCTACTCAGACTGTGGGAGAAGCCGTCGCCGTTGAACGCTATGCATCTGCTGCTGCCCTGGTGAGTCACTAACGTGCTTAGTTTACTGGTGATACTACTGCTTTTGTGAATTCTACATGAAGATAATTTTTACGATATGACACCGCTAGGGTTGTCTACCGATGACGGTCTATTTAATAAACTTTACGATACCGATACGATGAGTGCTTTGTAGCGAGTAGGAAAGCAAGAAGCGCGAAAAGTTTCTATAGCGCCCTTGTCCATACAAAAAGAAAAAACACTTGTCTACCCCTAAAGAATATAGGAATTATTATTTTTTTGCATAAATTTGTTACATTAATTAATTACGCTTATACGTCATCGTTTTTCCAAATTTTTCAATAACTTCAATGTTATTAGCACATAAAGCGGTTTTTTGCGCTAAATCTATGACAAATTGAAAATGCTCCGTTTCAAAAACAAAAATCTTTCTATAAAAAGTTAAACTTTAAAGCGTAGATTAAATTCTATTCAAGCGATTGACTCTTATAACAAAAGATTTCACCACAATTTGGGGGGTTGAAAGTTCTTTCCACCAAAACACTAATTATATCAAAAACTGTGCTACTAAAACTTACCACCAGCGACTCTCTCTATTTCTCGTATAGAGGATCGGGGGGAGTGAACGAGATAGCAATACATTTACCTACTTTGCGAAGATCTCGTCAAGCGACTATCCTCTAAAGTGAGCCGTAACTTCCTTGTATGAGCCAAGTGCAATTATGAACAAGTCCGTTGCCCGCAGCTTCCCTGACGCGCTGACCCGCGAGACGGCGACGCGGCTGCTGGAGGACATGTCGGACGACGAGCTGTGCCGCGTGCTGCCGCAACTGACGCAGGCGCTGCGGCACGAGGCGTACGCGGCCAGCCCGCTCGCAGGTACCATCCTCTACAAGTATTATAATACTAGCGACTCGCCCCGGCTTCGCACGGGTAGCTAAAGTATTATCTTTATTTGTTCACGATTCTACACATGTTTTGATTTATTAATTTGAACAAAAACGGTTATTGTGACTCTATACTAGTTACACATATATTATAGCCTCGCGGACTTTTTTGTGGATAATGTTGAGTACTATAAACATGTAGTACATTTTTTTATGTATGATACAATAGTTTTATCAGCGCACGCGTAATAATAATATTATCGAAGCTGTTGATCACTATGTCTACTTAGGTCAGACGATCCAACTTCGATAAAGAGGTCAAACGACGAATCCAACTCGGGTGGGCAGAGTTTGGGAAATTACGCCATATCTTCTCGTCGCAGATACCACAGAGCCTCAAGACGAATAATCAGTGCGTGTTGCCAGTGATGACATACGGCACTGAGAAGTGGTCGCTAACTATTGGTCTCATACAGAAGCTCAAAGTCGCACAGCGTGCAATGGAGAGAGCTATGCTCGGTGTAGAAGAATCAAGGTTACCGACATAGCTCTCACAGTTTGCAATTTGAAGTGGCAATGGTCAGGCCATATAGTTCGCAGAGACGACAACCGCTGGGGAATCGAATGGCGACCACGAACAAGCAAGCGAAGTGACATTGTAGCCATCGCAGGGAGTCGGTGGATGGAGGTGGCACAAGATCGCCCGTCATGGCGCTCTTTGGAGGAGGTCTATGTTCAGCAGTGGACTTCTAAAGGCTGACATGATGATGATGATAATGATGACGCCAAATAATGACTTCAATAGGCGATTCAATAGGACCTTGGGTTACATGAATGCAATAAAAAAAACCCATGTTGTTCCCTGATAATGTAGCATTTTATAGGTGAAAGATTTTTTTAAATTGGTTGAGTTTATCCATTACACACAAACAAACAAACATACAAAACTGTTTATAATTTAAGTATAGACTAGCTGTTGGCCGCGTCTTAGGCCGCGCGGACTGCAGCAAAGAAAATATAAACTACGCGAAAAGAAGCGGCACTTAAGTACTTGAAAAGAATCGACACTTAAGTACTTGAAAATAAGCTACACTTAAGTACTTAAAAAGAAGTGACACTTATTACTTGAAAAGAAGCGACACTTAAGTACTTGAAAAGAATCGACACTTAAGTACTTGAAAAGAAGCTACACGTAAGAACTTGAAAAGAAGCGACACTTAGAACTTGAAAAGAAGCGACACTTATTACTTGAAAAGAATCGACACTTAAGCTGTGTGCTCGTACTTTCGGTTGTGTGCGAGTGACAGGGACGGCGCAGTAGATGCGTGGTTCGCGCGGTGTGAGGAGAACGGCCGCGATCAACGCTCTTCAGGTTCATGAATTAGTCGCTAGCTTTCCGTGACAAATTGTGATTAAAACTAATATTTTTAACTAGAATAGGCCATAGACATTGTCATAAAATATAATATATATTTTCCCAGGATTGTTGTTATCCCGCGCGCTCGCCGCTCCGTCGGTGGCGCACCGACTGTTCTGGCTGCTTGTTCACTCACTGCCTAATGTGCCCCAGGTAAGTTTTAATATAAGAGCCCCCACATACATACATACATACATACATACATACCTACATACATACATACATACATACATACATACATACATACATATATACATACATACCCGTACGATGTTAAAATCATAACCCTTCTTTTTAGTAGCCAGGTAATAATTATTTAACCCTTATGATACCGACGTAATTACGATAAATTCGTGGCGCGAATACCGCGACTGACGATCGTCATTCGGGGAGCCTAGTGTAGTTCCGACCTTATTTGTATTAGATTGGAATAGAGTATTGTATTTGTGTTACACATATTTAAAAACAGCTGGAATCGAGCTATTTTATTGGATAATAAAATGGTTCGGTCTATATAAAATATATATTTATATATAAAATGGTATAAAACATTATGCAATTTATTCTATAAGCTGTTCACATAAAATAAGTTTCAACGCACGGGAACTCCAACGAGTTCGAGGTAATATCTTTAGAATTATTATTATGAACGCAAATATGTTTTTTACTTATTTTTAAATGAAAAATTATAGAGAAACCAAAGACATAAAAATAAAACAAAACATAAGTGTTTTTTTACGCTAAAAGTTATTTATTACCAAAAATAACATAGTTTTTCATATTTTTTTCGAATCTTACTGCTGTAGTTAATAAAATAATTATTTTTATGATATTTTTTTACATATCCTTATTGCTTATTTCAACAGCTTTCTAGAACAGTAGTTACTCAAAACATTTGAATGGTTAGCATTCAGCAATTAGCCCCTGAAACCTGCGGCGTGACGTATCTCACTTACGGAACGCTAACCTGCTCTAACCCGCGGTAATTACGTATTTGGGGCCGCGGGGGGCGCGGGCAACCCAAGGGTTAAAGCTAGTTAAAACTTGATAAGTGAGTACTGGAATCAGTTTTAACTTTCTCTTTTCAGGCTCCCCAACAAGAATTTCTCGGCATATCACTGGAAGAGAACGCGACAGAGATAGCGGAGAACGAAGCGGGCGCGACCGCGGCCGGGCGGTACAGGCTCATGCTGCGGGCGCTACTCGCCACGTGCGGCGAGAGCCTGCACAAGACCCTCGTGAGGCAACAGCTCCTTGTGAAGGTTCGTAGTCTTTAAAAGACGCGGGCGCGACCGCGGCCGGGCGGTCTATACCGAACCGCTCACCACGCTCACCGCTTACCACGTGCTCTCGCCGCACGTGGCCAGAGCCTGCACAATACCCTTGTGAGGCAACAGCTCCTTGTTAATGTTCGTAGTCTTTAAACCACAAACAGTCGAAGAACTCATAACCGGCGGGGTAGGCGGGTTAAGTAAAATTCCAGGTAAAGTACTCGTAGCTGGCAGCAATTACATGAGAAGAGTCGAAGATCGGGTTCACTGTAGTGCGTTAAGAGATGCCTATGAAAGAACGAGTTTCGTTTGCAGTACTTGATACCGGTATTTATGAACAGAATTTGATGTATTTTTTATATTTGCAAGGGTGGACCTCCATTCCCATATCAACATCAATAATTCCATATATTTTTTGTTGTCTACGTTGTCACACATCTTGCCTCGCGATTATTTCGCGATCGTTCGTTTATAAGATCACGAGGCAATATGTCGGGTGACGTCATTGGTTGACGTCGCCCTACTTTGCTTACGAACTTACTGCTTACGAGGCCTAGTTACCATTACAAGTTATTTATTTAATTTCCAGACGCTGTCTGAAGTGGCGCTGAGTGTGAAGAGCGCCAAGGACGCCAACAGACAGCGCGCGCTCACCACGGGAGGCGAGAAGCTGGCCACCATACTGCGACAGGAACCCGCGGCGTTGCCGCTGGCGCTGCACAAATACGTGCACGATGTCGATGTCAAGTGAGTGGACGAATTAACTTTCTACTTATTTATTACTAGCGACTCGCTTTCTCTTTATTTACACGATTCTACTCGTGTTTTGATTGACTAATTTGAACAAAAAACGGTATTTAGGTAACATATAGCCTAGCCGTCCTTTTGCGTTGGTCGCTTTCCTGCAATCTATGGAGTGATTTCGTGAAAATCGTAACCAATGTGTAACAGGAAGCTGGGGAAGCGCGCGCTATTTGATTTGACCAATGAGCGCGCGCGGTTCTGTCAAGCTAGAAGCCATCACATAAAATGTTTACAGTGCAATATGTAAAAACTCCAGTCAGGACTCCGGTACTTCAGATTACCAGTCGAGCGTATCGTTAGAATCCTTCATCATCCCGAGTGACATAGGTTTTTTTTTTTAAAGTTCTGTTTTTGTATTGCGATCGTATTTTTTCTTTATTTAGATGATTTACTCGTTTACAGATCGTGTTCCTACTTCAATTCGAATACTCTTCCTCTGAAAATCAATTTCATTGGAGTCGACAATGCTGTGATACCTGCTATGTTTAAGGTAAACATAAATAGATTTATATTTAAAGTTTTAGGGACTTGGCAGAATATGTTGCCAGTCATGAATATAACCAGATATTATTTTGGGGAATATATAACCTGAAGTGACTGACTAACAAAAATAAGTAATAAATAAAATAATAATAAAAAAGAAGAATTTAACTGCGATTATTTTCAGGTCGGTGACGATTTGCGACAAGATTCCTTAGTGTTACAAGTGATCAAAGTGATGGACAGTCTGTGGCTAAAAGCTGGACTGGATTTACGGATGGTCACATTCCAGGCTTTGCCAACAAGTAGCCATCGAGGTATGTAATTCTTATCATCAAAGTACTTATTGTTTGGTATTCAAAATGTTTTTTCTACCTTATCATTAGTGCACTTGATCAAAAGATAGTAATGATCATCAACTGTTGATGCAAACTTACGCGTGTATTATGTTACTCGTATAAAGGACAAGAATCTTAAGGCCAAGCTTAAGGTTCTTTAGTTGGGTAAATTTTGTCTTGTCAGTGGATAATACACTATATTTTCTAGCTGTGAGATTTATTTTAGAGATAAAACTTAAACCGTTGAGTAGAACAATGAAAATATTACAGAAAATAACGTAATTTTTGATAAGAAAATGTATAGAATGAAATTCTGTTAACCACGTTTTTGTCTTGATCGCGGAGAGATAAACATCTCAAAAACATGTATGTTAAGTTTCACAATTATCAGGTTTGTGGTTGTCCCAGCATATTCATGGAAAAAACCCTTAAATATTGGAGCCTGGTCATAAATGTTACGTTTCGTGTCGTGTGATATATACAACATCATTTTCGAGTGCGACAAGTGACGCAGGAACTTCTGTATGGGAGGCTCTAAATCATTCTATGCACTATCGAAGAAAAGTTCGATAATATTGATTGCTGTTTGAAGCGTATTACCAGCCAAACCCAATTTTAAGCTGAGCTCGTGAATACTAGTTAATCATAACCGCGTTGAATCAATAAGTTCAAGTTAAGGCAAGACTAGTTCAGTCTTAAATAGGATTTAGAGCGTTATTAGCGTAACGGTTCAATAGTGCAAACTTAGAATCCAATGATACGGGTTCGGTCCTAGGCTCCACTCCAATGACTTTTCTAAGTTATGGGTTTGTTTCCATCGCTCCGTGCTTCGGAAGACACGTTAAGCTGTCGGTCCTGGCTATTATTGATTCATAGCAGTCGTTAAGCCATGTCAGAGGCCCTCGGGCGGCCTGACAAACACTGATGCCAGAGGCCAGCATTTACTCATATGACAACCAAAACAAACAAACCGCGTTGAATAAACAAGTTTGACCTAGGCAAGAATAGCTCAGTCTTAAATCGGATTTAGCCGATAATATAATGCTAAAATAAACCGCTGTGGTTTAAAACGTCCCTTTTTCGAAATGCTTTAAAACCTCCCTTTCCCAGAATCTTATTTTCATAAAATATCCCTTTCCCGGAATGCTCTCGTTGTTCCTTTCCTAACATGGCACCTCGTTTCCCAGATAATCAGATCTAGCCCTTTGGTCACATTTACCGTTGCAAAATGTCACACAAATCGTAAACAAACCTATTTTTTACCAGACTACGGTGAAGTAAGGGAAGGATGAGTTTAACAGTTTATGTATGTATGTATGTGGATGTTTCAGCATAGCGTCGCCCCTTTTGGTCCGATTTTGACAAGCGAGGTATCAATCGATTTGTCTTCGTGGTTATTTTTTTCTACCCAACTAAGGCAAAACAAAGAAAGGGTTATGTTTTCAAACTAAAAACTTGATTGGAACCGATTTTGACTAGCGAGGTATCTATCGATTTGTCTTCATGGCAAGAGTATTGGTTTAGTTTTTGAACTTATGTCTTGTTATTTATTTTCAGGAATGATAGAAATAGTAACGGAGGCGGAGACACTCCGCGCCATTCAGACTGAGTGGGGGCTCACGGGCTCGTTCAAGGACAAGCCTATAGCGGAGTGGCTCGCCAAGCACAACCCTTCGGAGCTGGAGTACCAACGTGCTAGAGATAACTTTACCGGTAAGTAATGGAGGCGGAGCCACTCCGCGCCATTCAGACTGAGTGGGGGCTCACGGGCTCGTTCAAGGACAAGCCTATAGCGGAGTGTCTCGCCAAGCACAACCCTTCGGAGCTGGAGTACCAACGTGCTAGAGATAACTTTACCGGTAAGTAATGGAGGCGGAGACACTCCGCGCCATTCAGACTGAGTGGGGGCTCACGGGCTCGTTCTAGGACAAGCCTATAGCGGAGTGGCTAGCCAAGCACAACCCTTCGGAGCTGGAGTACCAACGTGCTAGAGATAACTTACCGGTAAGTAATGGAGGCGGAGACACTCCGCGCCATTCAGACCGAGTGGGGGCTCACAGGCTCGTTCAAGGACAAGCCTATAGCGGAGTGGCTCGCCAAGCACAACCCTTCGGAGCTGGAGTACCAACGTGCTAGAGATAACTTACCGGTAAGTAATGGAGGAGGAGACACTCCGCCCATTCAGACCGAGTGGGGGCTCACGGGCTCGTTCAAGGACAAGCCTATAGCGGAGTGGCTCGCCAAGCACAACCCTTCGGAGCTGGAGTACCAACGTGCTAGAGATAACTTTACCGGTAAGTAATGGAGGCGGAGACACTCCGCGCCATTCAGACTGAGTGGGGGCTCACGGGCTCGTTCAAGGACAAGCCTATAGCGGAGTGGCTCGCCAAGCACAACCCTTCGGAGCTGGAGTACCAACGTGCTAGAGATAACTTACCGGTAAGTAATGGAGGCGGAGACACTCCGCGCCATTCAGACCGAGTGGGGGCTCACAGGCTCGTTCAAGGACAAGCCTATAGCGGAGTGGCTCGCCAAGCACAACCCTTCGGAGCTGGAGTACCAACGTGCTAGAGATAACTTACCGGTAAGTAATGGAGGTGGAGACACTCCGCCCATTCAGACCGAGTGGGGGCTCACGGGCTCGTTCAAGGACAAGCCTATAGCGGAGTGGCTCGCCAAGCACAACCCTTCGGAGCTGGAGTACCAACGTGCTAGAGATAACTTTACCGGTAAGTAATGGAGGCGGAGACACTCCGCGCCATTCAGACTGAGTGGGGGCTCACGGGCTCGTTCAAGGACAAGCCTATAGCGGAGTGGCTCGCCAAGCACAACCCTTCGGAGCTGGAGTACCAACGTGCTAGAGATAACTTTACCGGTAAGTAATGGAGGCGGAGACACTCCGCGCCATTCAGACTGAGTGGGGGCTCACGGGCTCGTTCTAGGACAAGCCTATAGCGGAGTGGCTCGCCAAGCACAACCCTTCGGAGCTGGAGTACCAACGTGATAGAGATAACTTACCGGTAAGTAATGGAGGCGGAGACACTCCGCGCCATTCAGACCGAGTGGGGGCTCACAGGCTCGTTCAAGGACAAGCCTATAGCGGAGTGGCTCGCCAAGCATAACCCTTCGGAGCTGGAGTACCAACGTGCTAGAGATAACTTACCGGTAAGTAATGGAGGAGGAGACACTCCGCCCATTCAGACCGAGTGGGGGCTCACGGGCTCGTTCAAGGACAAGCCTATAGCGGAGTGGCTCGCCAAGCACAACCCTTCGGAGCTGGAGTACCAACGCGCTAGAGATAACTTTACCGGTAAGTAATGGAGGCGGAGACACTCCGCGCCATTCAGACTGAGTGGGGGCTCACGGGCTCGTTCAAGGACAAGCCTATAGCGGAGTGGCTAGCCAAGCACAACCCTTCGGAGCTGGAGTACCAACGTGCTAGAGATAACTTACCGGTAAGTAATGGAGGCGGAGACACTCCGCGCCATTCAGACCGAGTGGGGGCTCACAGGCTCGTTCAAGGACAAGCCTATAGCGGAGTGGCTCGCCAAGCACAACCCTTCGGAGCTGGAGTACCAACGTGCTAGAGATAACTTACCGGTAAGTAATGGAGGTGGAGACACTCCGCCCATTCAGACCGAGTGGGGGCTCACGGGCTCGTTCAAGGACAAGCCTATAGCGGAGTGGCTCGCCAAGCACAACCCTTCGGAGCTGGAGTACCAACGTGCTAGAGATAACTTTACCGGTAAGTAATGGAGGCGGAGACACTCCGCGCCATTCAGACTGAGTGGGGGCTCACGGGCTCGTTCAAGGACAAGCCTATAGCGGAGTGGCTAGCCAAGCACAACCCTTCGGAGCTGGAGTACCAACGTGCTAGAGATAACTTACCGGTAAGTAATGGAGGCGGAGACACTCCGCGCCATTCAGACTGAGTGGGGGCTCACGGGCTCGTTCAAGGACAAGCCTATAGCGGAGTGGCTCGCCAAGCACAACCCTTCGGAGCTGGAGTACCAACGTGCTAGAGATAACTTTACCGGTAAGTAATGGAGGCGGAGACACTCCGCGCCATTCAGACTGAGTGGGGGCTCACGGGCTCGTTTAAGGACAAGCCTATAGCGGAGTGGCTAGCCAAGCACAACCCTTCGGAGCTGGAGTACCAAAGTGTTAGAGATAACTTACCGGTAAGTAATGGAGGCGGAGACACTCCGCGCCATTCAGACCGAGTGGGGGCTCACAGGCTCGTTCAAGGACAAGCCTATAGCGGAGTGGCTCGCCAAGCACAACCCTTCGGAGCTGGAGTACCAACGTGCTAGAGATAACTTACCGGTAAGTAATGGAGGTGGAGACACTCCGCCCATTCAGACCGAGTGGGGGCTCACGGGCTCGTTCAAGGACAAGCCTATAGCGGAGTGGCTCGCCAAGCACAACCCTTCGGAGCTGGAGTACCAACGTGCTAGAGATAACTTTACCGGTAAGTAATGGAGGCGGAGACACTCCGCGCCATTCAGACTGAGTGGGGGCTCACGGGCTCGTTCAAGGACAAGCCTATAGCGGAGTGGCCATTCAGGTGCTCACGGGCTCGTTCAAAGAGAAGCCTTTAGCGGAGTGGCTCGCCAAGCACAACCTTTCGGAACTGGAGTACCAACATGCTAGAGATAACTTTACTGGTAAGTAACAGAGGCGGAGACACTCCGCGCCATTCAGACCGAGTGGGGGCTCACGGGTTCGTTCAAGGACAAGCCTATAGCGGAGTGGCTCGCCAAGCACAACTCTTCGGAGCTGGATTAACAACGTGCTAGAGATAACTTTACTGGTAAGTAACGGAGGCGGAGACACTCAGCGCCATTCAGACCGAGTGCGGGCTCACGGGCTCGTTCAAGAACAAGCCTATAGCGGAGTGGCTCGCCAAGCACAACCCTTCGGAACTGGAGTACCAGCGTGCTAGAGATAACTTTACTGGTAAGTAACGGAGGCAGAGACACTCCGCGCCATACAGACTGAGTGGGGGCTCACGGGCTAGTTCAAAGACAAGCCGCGCCATTCAGACTGAGTGGGGACTCACGGGCTAGTTCAAGGACAAGCCGCGCCATTCAGACTGAGTAGGTGCTCACGGGCTCGTTCAAGGACAAGCCAATAGCCGAGTGGCTCGCCAAGCACAACCCTTCGGAGCTGGAGTACCAACGTGCTAGAGATAACTTACCGGTAAGTAATGGAGGTGGAGACACTCCGCCCATTCAGACCGAGTGGGGGCTCACGGGCTCGTTCAAGGACAAGCCTATAGCGGAGTGGCTCGCCAAGCACAACCCTTCGGAGCTGGAGTACCAACGTGCTAGAGATAACTTTACCGGTAAGTAATGGAGGCGGAGACACTCCGCGCCATTCAGATTGAGTGGGGGCTCACGGGCTCGTTCAAGGACAAGCCTATAGCGGAGTGGCTAGCCAAGCACAACCCTTCGGAGCTGGAGTACCAACGTGCTAGAGATAACTTACCGGTAAGTAATGGAGGCGGAGACACTCCGCGCCATTCAGACCGAGTGGGGGCTCACAGGCTCGTTCAAGGACAAGCCTATAGCGGAGTGGCTCGCCAAGCACAACCCTTCGGAGCTGGAGTACCAACGTGCTAGAGATAACTTACCGGTAAGTAATGGAGGTGGAGACACTCCGCCCATTCAGACCGAGTGGGGGCTCACGGGCTCGTTCAAGGACAAGCCTATAGCGGAGTGGCTCGCCAAGCACAACCCTTCGGAGCTGGAGTACCAACGTGCTAGAGATAACTTTACCGGTAAGTAATGGAGGCGGAGACACTCCGCGCCATTCAGACTGAGTGGGGGCTCACGGGCTCGTTCAAGGACAAGCCTACAGCGGAGTGGCCATTCAGGTGCTCACGGGCTCGTTCAAAGAGAAGCCTTTAGCGGAGTGGCTCGCCAAGCACAACCTTTCGGAACTGGAGTACCAACATGCTAGAGATAACTTTACTGGTAAGTAACAGAGGCGGAGACACTCCGCGCCATTCAGACCGAGTGGGGGCTCACGGGTTCGTTCAAGGACAAGCCTATAGCGGAGTGGCTCGCCAAGCACAACTCTTCGGAGCTGGATTAACAACGTGCTAGAGATAACTTTACTGGTAAGTAACGGAGGCGGAGACACTCAGCGCCATTCAGACCGAGTGCGGGCTCACGGGCTCGTTCAAGAACAAGCCTATAGCGGAGTGGCTCGCCAAGCACAACCCTTCGGAACTGGAGTACCAGCGTGCTAGAGATAACTTTACTGGTAAGTAACGGAGGCAGAGACACTCCGCGCCATACAGACTGAGTGGGGGCTCACGGGCTAGTTCAAAGACAAGCCGCGCCATTCAGACTGAGTGGGGACTCACGGGCTAGTTCAAGGACAAGCCGCGCCATTCAGACTGAGTAGGTGCTCACGGGCTCGTTCAAGGACAAGCCAATAGCCGAGTGGCTCGCCAAGCACAACCCTTCGGAGCTGGAGTACCAACGTGCTAGAGATAACTTACCGGTAAGTAATGGAGGTGGAGACACTCCGCCCATTCAGACCGAGTGGGGGCTCACGGGCTCGTTCAAGGACAAGCCTATAGCGGAGTGGCTCGCCAAGCACAACCCTTCGGAGCTGGAGTACCAACGTGCTAGAGATAACTTTACCGGTAAGTAATGGAGGCGGAGACACTCCGCGCCATTCAGATTGAGTGGGGGCTCACGGGCTCGTTCAAGGACAAGCCTATAGCGGAGTGGCTAGCCAAGCACAACCCTTCGGAGCTGGAGTACCAACGTGCTAGAGATAACTTACCGGTAAGTAATGGAGGCGGAGACACTCCGCGCCATTCAGACCGAGTGGGGGCTCACAGGCTCGTTCAAGGACAAGCCTATAGCGGAGTGGCTCGCCAAGCACAACCCTTCGGAGCTGGAGTACCAACGTGCTAGAGATAACTTACCGGTAAGTAATGGAGGTGGAGACACTCCGCCCATTCAGACCGAGTGGGGGCTCACGGGCTCGTTCAAGGACAAGCCTATAGCGGAGTGGCTCGCCAAGCACAACCCTTCGGAGCTGGAGTACCAACGTGCTAGAGATAACTTTACCGGTAAGTAATGGAGGCGGAGACACTCCGCACCATTCAGACCGAGTGGGGGCTCACGGGCTTGTTCAAGGACAAGCCTTTAGCGGAGTGGCCATTCAGGTGCTCACGGGCTCGTTCAAAGACAAGCCTTTAGCGGAGTGGCTCGCCAAGCACAACCTTTCGGAACGAGTACCAACATGCTAGAGATAACTTTACTGGTAAGTAACAGAGGCGGAGACACTCCGCGCCATTCAGACCGAGTGGGGGCTCACGGGTTCGTTCAAGGACAAGCCCATAGCGGAGTGGCTCGCCAAGCACAACTCTTCGGAGCTGGATTAACAACGTGCTAGAGATAACTTTACTGGTAAGTAACGGAGGCGGAGACACTCAGCGCCATTCAGACCGAGTGCGGGCTTACGGGCTCGTTCAAGAACAAGCCTATAGCGGAGTGGCTCGCCAAGCACAACCCTTCGGAACTGGAGTACCAGCGTGCTAGAGATAACTTTACTGGTAAGTAACGGAGGCAGAGACACTCCGCGCCATACAGACTGAGTGGGGGCTCACGGGCTAGTTCAAAGACAAGCCGCGCCATTCAGACTGAGTGGGGACTCACGGGCTAGTTCAAGGACAAGCCGCGCCATTCAGACTGAGTAGGTGCTCACGGGCTCGTTCAAGGACAAGCCAATAGCCGAGTGGCTCGCCAAGCACAACCCTTCGGAGCTGGAGTACCAGCGTGCTAGAGATAACTTTACCGGTAAGTAATGGAGGCGGAAACACTCCGCACCATTCAGACCTAGTGGGTGCTCACGGGCTCGTTCAAGGACAAGCCTATAGCGAAGTGGCTCGCCAAGCACAACCCTTCGGAACTGGAGTACCAGCGTGCTAGAGATAACTTTACTGGTAAGTAATGGAGGCGGAGACACTCCGCGCCATTCAGACTGAGTGGGGGCTCACGGGCTCGTTCAAGGACAAGCAGCACCTTTCAGACTGAGTGGGTGCTCACGGGCTCATTCGAGGACAAGCCGCACCTTTCAGACTGAGTGGGTGCTCACGGGCTCGTTCAAGGACAAGCCGCACCTTTCAGACTGAGTGGGTGCTCACGGGTTCGTTCAAGGACAAGCCAATAGCGGAGTGGCTAGCCAAGCACAACCCTTCGGAACTGTAGTACCAACGCGCTAGAGATAACTTTACTGGTAAGTATTTAGTCATATTTTCATTATTAGCTTTACCCGCGGCTGTGTTTAGTAACATACTAAACTAAAACAAGATTTGATAGTTCTAATGTTACTGCTATCCGTTTTATTTTGACAACGTTAGGAAGTAACAACAAATCGTTTGTCAACACTACACTAATCTATAGATACTATTTTTGTGACGTCGTGGTCACCAGTGTAGCCATGTGCTGAGGGAGTGGAATAGTGTGGCCAACGTGGGTTGTACTTAGCTGGTTATTGGAGTAAGTTAAAGTTCAAACATAGGCACTAGGTTGATTGATTTTTAGCACTTCCATACACGGCACAATATATTTATATTAGAAGGAATTAACGAGGAGATGTCAACAAATACAACGATTACACACGGTGATTAATACGTAAATAAATACGCGAGGCGGGAAAAATAGCTCAAGCCGGTGGGCATACGTTCGATAGCGAAGTTAGGTTCGAACTATAGGTATAGGTTTCCACTTGTTTAAGCTCCTCCATCATTTCGGGAAGTAATTCCGACTGAGCCAGGTGTTGTTGGCCTGAGGACAGCTGTCCGACTGTTCCTCGTTGGAAATTCTATACATTCTAATCCGTGGTGAGAATTTCGTTTGCGCGATGCAGGCTTAATAGTGTACTCTTGCACCATCTGTGATCGATGTGATTTAGTACGCTTGATATCAGATTGATAGCCGCCACAAAGGGGTGGGAGCTGCGGTAGGTTGGTGGCCGCCGTGGTAGGGGGGGGGGGTAGCCGCCTCCCCTTGTCTCCACTCCTATACCTTAGGGATATCTAGCAGTTGTGCGGACTATCATCATCAGCCTATATCTGTCCACTGCTGGACGTAGGCCTCTCCAAAGCTCAGTGGCGAGCAACGCCACTGAGCTCGGCCTTCAGCTTTCACCTGGCCACAGGGCGTCCTACGCTACGTTTACCTAAACGTGGTCTCCACTCAAGTACTCGTGTACCCCATAATGGCTATCGCTTCTTCGGGAAATGTGACCAGCCCACTGCTACTTTAGCTTGCTCACCCTTAGAACTAACGCGGACTAATTTTGCAGCATCGTGCGCCGGGTACAGCGTCGCCACGTACCTGCTCGGCATCTGCGACCGGCACAACGACAACATCATGCTGAAGACTTCAGGCCACCTGTTCCATATAGACTTCGGCAAGTTCCTGGGCGACGCGCAGATGTTTGGCAATTTTAAGAGGTATGGGGAATTTAATACTTAATTCTTTCTGTTAAGTTATACCATTTGAAGTCGGTTTATTTTTATTGGTTTTATATAGCGTCTTATTTAACTTCGTTTGGTATCTTTTTATTGATATCTTCTTCACTGTGTGAGTCCATTGGTTCTGACAGACATACTGTACATATGTACACATAGACATACTGTAGCTCATATGACTTAGCATTACGCTCGCCATCCTAAAAAACTTTCTAAGCACTTTTCTCAATAAATTCGCTCAGCTGTAATGATGATCATTGAAAATCTGGTAAATTTATAAGAAAAGTCCTCATCATCATCATCAGCCTATATCTGTCCACTGCTGGGCGTAGGCCTCTCCTAATGCACGCCACTGAGCTCGGTCTTTAGCTCTCCTCATCCATTTTCTTCGAGATGCTTTTCGCAGGTCGTCGCTCCAGCTGGCCACAGGGCGTCCTAACCGTGGTCTCAACTCGAGAACTCGTCTACCCTAACGGTTATCGGTTCTTCGGGAAATTTGACCAGCCCACTGCAACTTCAGCTTGCTTATTTTTAGAGCTATGTCGGTTTTCTGGTTCTCTTTCGGATATCTCCATTATGAATCCTGTCCTTTAGAGAAACTCCAAGAACAACTCTCTCCATAGCTTGCTGAACTACCTTAAATTTGTGGACTAGTTTGACCGTGAGTGTCCACGTTTCGGCTCCGTAGGTAATTACTGGTAGGACGCACTGATTGAATACTTTTGTGGCAGTGTGGTATGGTATGCACGACAAGAAGACTTGACGAAACTTGCCGAATGCTGCCCAACCCAGCTGAATTCTTCTGTTGACTTCCTTCTCAAAGTTGTTCCTACCTAAATACCAATACCAATAATTACCCAAGGTATTTTCTGACAACTTCAAGAGGTACACTATTGACTGCAATTGGTTCCGGGTCAACAAGATCGTCAAACATGATCTTGGTCTTATTTATGTTCACCCCGAGACCGTTGCGTCATGAAGCATCGTCTAAGTTAGTCAGCATGCTTTGCAAGTCTTGCAGCGATTCTGCCATCAGAACTATATCATCGGCAAATCATATGTGTAAGATGTTCTCGCCATTGTTATTAATTCCCATTCCTTTCCAATCCAGCGTCTTAAACATATCTTCTAAGGCATTAGTGAACATTTTCAGGGATATAACATCTGGTTATATATAACTGCTGGTTTTGTACTTGGACACTCATAGTTGCGGCGTCATACAGAAACCTCAGCACTTCGATCCAGCCAGTCCATTTGACAACGCTGCAAAGACTCCAGAACCGCCCAGGTTTCAACGGAGTCAAAGGCCTTCTCATATTCCACAAATGCAAGACACAGGGGCCCGTTATAATCTTCTGTGTAACTTGCCTCACTGTGTGTATGTGGTTTGTGGTGCTAAATCCTCCGCGAAACCCGGCCTGTTCAAGAGGTTGGAATTCGTCAAATTTTCTTGCGAGACGATTTGAGATTACCCTCGAAAACAACTATAGACATGGCTCAAGAGTGAAATAAGTCGGTAGTTCTTTAAAATTGGTTTTATCCCTATTTTTAAAGAGTACTTCCAAACTCCTGCTCCACGCCTCTGGAATTCTCCCACTGTTAAGAACGGTGCTAAATAACCGCTGGAGCTCTCAAAGTACGGGTTTCCATTCTAAGTTGTTTGAGCGCCATCTCAATCTCCTCTGGGCTGACGTTGGACTATTCGTCAGTGTAGTGGCGGGTCATTATTGAGCGGGTATCCACTATGCTGGGTTCGGGTCTAGAAGCATGCGAGTCGCATAATCGGCAATGCAAGTCATCGATCTCAGAAAGGATTTCCGGCTTAGAAACGACGGTTGTGCATCGGTCTTGACCTTCGTCAGATGGGACCTACTCAATTGCTGGGCGAAGATTTTTGACCCCCGATTTGGCTCAATTGCCTTTTCTATCAGGCGTGTATTTGAGCACCGGAGGTCACGTCGCACCAGCTTACTGATCTTCTGATTGGGCTTTTTCTAACGATGTAGCTTACTTTTCCCGTCGTTTGTCCATAAGCCGAAGAGCTTCATCCGAGATTTTAGACTTCGTACCCGTACGCTGCAACTAACAAAATTTTGTGCCTTCTTACCTTAGGATTCACACAACTTTTTGGAGTTCCTCATCCACGTCATTTGTGGTTTCCAAGATAGTGAATCGATTTTCCAACTTGAGTTGGAACTGTTCTGATCTAACAGCAGCTTGTAGCAGGTTGGGTCGGAGCGTAGACTTCACCAGACGGAATGAAATGAATTTTTCATGTTTGTGGTCCATATTCAAGGAGCCTCGGACAAGTCGGTGATCACTACCGGTATTGAACCTTGCTACCACTGAGATATCCCTAAATATGTGCATATTGTCCTGCATGATGAAATCAATCTCATTTTTAGTCACAGTGTCGGACTTTGCCAAACCTACTTCCTCTTTTTGAAGAATGGATTCATCGAAAAGAAGCCCTTTTTCCAAAAAGTTAAGGGGGCATTTGCCCTCTGTGATGCCTGTCTTCATAGCAGTGTGGACCTATTTTCGATTCACTGCAAGTCTGTACTCCCACTTTGGCGTTAAAGTCTCCCATGATAACATTGTAGTGGACCGTTGTAGTGTTATGTAAGGCCGAAGATATGTCATCAAACATATCTTTTACCTTATCATCCGAGTGTGCCGAGGTCGGTGCGTAAACCTGTTCGACCTTAAGGATATACCTTTCGGTCAGCTTAAGAATTAGGTACGCTACCCTGGTCCACATATTTCTACAACATTATCAAGGAGGACTTTATTGCCGAGGAACCCCACGCCACCCTAAAATTGCTGATCGCCCTCTCGGAAGTAGAATAGGTGGCCCGATTCCAGGGTTATTGTGTCTTCCCCCTCTCTTCGGACTTCACTTAGCCCTAGAATGTGCCACCTTATCTTAGTAAGCTCCGTCTCGAGTTGCGCTTGTGCTCGTCAAACCTAAACGTCCGTCTTTTGTAGCCAGGGTCATTTGTTTTTGTTTGGGGTGGCCTACGGTAGCCCGGGGATTCTTCGCACCCCCTGCCCTGCCATTTCTTTGACCGCCACCTTGGTCAGGACTAGCAGGGCGACCAGCCCCCTGATTCAGAATCTTTCTATAACGAAACGAATCGATTCGATTCGATATAGTTCTCGTATGTCTATTTTCGAGCTTTTCAGAACAATCGACTTGAAGGTTCGAATAGTTTTCTACTAACTAATCGAATTCGACTGCATCCACGGAGTAATGTGCAGTTGTCTATGGTTGCATCTCATGTTGCGTTTACGAAGCTCTTTATGTTCACTAATTCTCAAATTTGAATTCTTTATTTAAGAATATATTCAAATGTAATTGAAGGTAATTCTAGTTCTATCATATCAAATATTTAAGAAATAAATTAAAATTGCAGAAAAATATCAGATATTAAATTAAAAGTATGTATTGTAGTTAAGCTTTGTAAACATATTATGTAGGTACTAACTTTCAGACAAATGGTAATGTTATGTTGATCCCGCAACGCAAGAGTATTATGTATTCTGTGTCACAAGATCGAATACGCTGAGTCCCTTTATTGTACGGCCAATAATTCGCAATCAAATAATGTACACCCAATAATTAGATGAGGCTGGGCTGGCTCATGGCAATATCATGTTCACCGGCAATAAATATTGATCACTACCAAGAGCATAAAAATGAAGAGCGCTCAAAACCTGTAAATATTGAAATAATAATAAATTGCATCACAAAATTTAAAATTAGATATTAATTTAGAGTTACCTATGTAATTATTATTCAAGACGAAAAATTGTTAAACGAAGTACCATAATTAAGTTAATCTTTAGCCTCTCTCAGTGACATCAATTAACTTTTAACTTTCAATTCGTTATTTAATAAAATATAAAATTTACGTCTCTTGCTGCACTGACGCTGACTATACATATTAAGCAGGTAGGTACCTATACCTATCTAGTTGATTGTTTTACCTAACTTTCTCATAAATATATACCTAAGTTAGGTTATGTACCCACTCACTTTAATTTCTGCAGGTATGGCGAAACATTTATCACCTCCATTCAAAAAACCTCTTATACCAGGCCTAGGCTCATCGTTAGAATCGGTATATGTACATATCGCACCTCCGATAAAATAGGGTTACAACTCGAAAAAGTCGAATTTTGCGTTAAATATACAGAAATACTTAAAATTTTATTAACTATCTTCTCCAAAATGGTTACATCTGTAACTCTAAAACTCGCCGCTAGATGGAGTTGTAACACTACATGACTAAAGCATTTTGACTCCAGAATGTTCTCAATTAGTGTTACATTTAGTTTTATGAAAGGTGGACGTGCGTTTGTTGAGACAAGTAGTGTTACAAATTAAAATATAACAGTGTTTCAGAAAGGCAAAATCTTGTTGCTTACATCAATTTGTCTAATAAACCGTTACAAGTCGAATTATTACAGTTTATTGTTAAAGGATTGAATTAAATTAGTTCAATATTTCTATAATAAAGTGATATATTTTGTATTGTATCAGTATTTTAGATAGGATTTATTGTAATGTAGTGTTACACTTCACGTTGTAACGGTATTTGACGAAAAATGTGCATGTTTTGTCTGAATATTTCGACTTGTAATCTTGTTTTATAACAACGTTCAGGTATTTTCGGATTATTTGCTTGGAATTGGATTTATGATTCTAGGGTCAAAATGAAACGTAATGACGCAATTCTGCGTTTAGCCCTAAGTGATAAAGAAAAAACACCCGCCGATGATCGTCAAAAGATTGGGGGATCAAACTTGCAAGGTAAGATGCCTACTATACTTACCTTACCTACTTGTTTTTACCAGGTAACTTTTTCATTCTAAAAGTTAATAGCTAAGTTATTCTGAATGATGATCTTATTTTAGTAACTTTATGTAACCAACTTAATTTTATCATGTTTGTAATTTTTCAGAATCAGGAGAAAAATCGGATTTTGAAATTATTGAAAATCTGCGAACCGGGAAACTTTGCGCCGATAAACCCCAATGTATCCTCGCCAGAGACAATCAAGATTACATAGCTGATACCGAAGCTGAAACCTACAAAGGTTTTATTTATTTTCATTTTATTTAATTGAAAGTTGGCTCTAAGTTGAGTCGTCATTATTATTGTTGATTTAATTTTGCATTTACAGATATAACAATAAGTAATTCTGCCGCTAATAACACTGAAGCAATACCATCTACAAGTTCAATCGAAGTTAGAGAACAGAGCTCCCAGCAAATTCGCAACCCTATTATTGATGCCTCAGCTGATTCTTCTTCAGATACAGAAAGTACATCTTCCTCAGACTCTTCCAGTTCAACTTCAATTGAGGACAGTGATGATTCGGTGAAAGACCCCGATTTTGAAATTGAGCAACGTCGTTCCATTGAAATGTCTGACGATTCCGAAACTGAAGGACCAGCTGTTGACGTACTTCCATCGTTGAACTCAAATCCAGATGACACACCAATACCGGACACGAAAAAACCAAGCAGAAAACGTGTAGCTAAACCGACAGAATGGTTACAAAATAAATGTAAAATCCTTAGAAATGCCGGATCTGCTTACGTAACACTAAAAACAAAGGTGCAAAAGGATGCTAGAAAAATTAAGCCACCGTGTAGCGAACGCTGTCGGTTGAAGTGCAGGGAAAAATTTTCAGAAGTAGATAGAGAAGCTGTTTTTAAAGAATTCTGGGAGCTTAAAGATATTAACCGCCAAAGAGATTTTGTCAGCAGGCATATGGCGCCAATAAAAAGAAAATATAGATACACGACTACTCAAAAAGGAAGACAATTAAATAATGCATTTTACTTAACAAAAATGGGAAGTAAAATCCAAATCTGCAAGACATTCTTCATGAATACAATAGACATCAATAACAGAGTAATACAGACTGTAGTCAAGAAGAGGACATTTTCTGGTTCCGTTGAAGAGGACAAGAGGGGCAAACATCACAGTCATCACAAACTACCTGATTGTGTAAAGGAATCCATTCGAAAACACATAAATTCAATCCCCCGCATCGAAAGCCATTATTTGCGACAGCAAACTGAAAGAGAGTTCATCGAGGGTGGAAAAACGATAGCTGATCTTCATCGTGAGTACGTAGAAGAATGTGAGCGCAATAGTGTACCTCACAGCAATTATGTCATGTATGCCAAAATTTTTAACACAGAGTTCAATTTAGGTTTTTTTGTGCCAAAAAAGGATCGCTGTGAGCTGTGTGTTGCTTATGAAAATGCAGAGGACAAATTACTTCTTCAACAGAAGTATAATCAACACCTTAAGGAAAAGCAATTGTCAAGACAGGAAAAACAGTGCGACAAAGACCACGCTTCTGAAACAAATATAATAGCGGTTTATGATCTGCAAGCTGTTCTGCCAGTTCCAAAAGGTGACGTATCTGTTTTTTACTACAAAAGTAAATTAAACTGCTTTAACTTTACGGTGTCCGACCTTGCAACAAAAAAAACTGAATCGTACTTCTGGCACGAGGGCACAGGAAATCGTGGTTCAGATGAAATTGGAAGTTGTATCCTACAGTTCATAGAGAAAAGATTGTCTCAAATCAGTGATGGTTCTGCCATTGATATAACTTTTTATTCGGACAACTGTGGAGGACAAAATAAAAACAAGTTTATAATGGCTCTATACGCCTATTGCGTACTCAAATACGATAAACTGAAATCTATTACACACAAATTTTTGGTGACGGGACATACTCAAAATGAAGGCGACTCGGTTCATTCGGTAATTGAGAAATGCATTAAAAGAAGTTTAAAATCTGGCCCAATTTACGTGCCTTCTCAGTATGCACAAATTATAAGAACAGCCAAAAAAACTGGACCCCCATACTCGGTGAATGAGGTTTCCTATAGTGACTTTTTATCCCTGAAGAAATTACATGCAGAACTACGCTTCAGTACGGGTAACATGAAATTGAAAGACGTCAGAGTTGTTAAATTCATGAAAGAAACTCCTTGTGTTCTGTATTACAAGAATTCTTATGAAGACGAAGGATTTTCGGAATCAAAAATTTGGCGAACACACCCTGAGGTTCTGCCTGGACTAAAGCCTGCTTACGTCAGACAGCTCTCAATAAGCGAGAGGAAGAAAGCTGATTTGATGAGTTTGATTAATAGTAATCATATACCACGGTTCTATGCGCCTTTTTACAACCAATTGTAATTGAATATTGAATTACCTAATACTAATACCTACATTTTTTTTAAATTATATGCCCTAATTAAGAAATGACTGTAACTAAGACATTATCTGTGATTTTGATTTTTATAGTGATGATTATAGTTCCTACAAAGTATTTAACATTATTTTTTTAAGGAGAACATTAAAAAAATATTATTTAAGCGTAGCTTAATTATAGACTACCTCAACTTGTGTTGTAAAGTGATTCATTGAAATTGTGATGGCTAGAATTGTTTATATTTTTTATTAATTAGAAGTTTTGAATGTTTTTGTTAAAGTTTTTTGTTCTACAGCTGTATGAATACTTATTAAGTTCAAAAAAGTTTAAAGAACTGCTTGATTTTTATTATAATAAGAATTGTTACATTTGTCATATTATATTTTTGTTAGTAGAAGTTCGAATAGTTATCTAAAATACTGTTACAATTGGGAATTTTCAGGTTTGTTTTCAGGAAAATTTAAAAACAGCGTATACCATTAAAACGTATTTTTTGTAAGCTTTACAAATATGTATAATTTGTATCACATAATAATAATAATTTAAGAATAAAGACTGATTAACAAAAACGCGAGTTTATTTTCGCTTTTCTGAAAATCCAGGTTTTTCGACTTGTAACCCTATTTTATCGGAGGTGCGATATGTAGTTAGGCGAGGTGAGGAGGTGAAAGAGGGGATAAACAAAACAAATTTGAGATTAAGTATGAAAAAGCTACGTAATGAATCATTAATGTAGGGAAAATTCGCTCTTCGCTACGTGTTTTGACAGCAGTGGACAGCTGTTTGTTGTGGCGCTTTGTTACATGTATATTTAGCAAACAAATAATAGAATAATGCATTTTTTCTCTGTATAATTTCAGTTCGTATAAAATCATTATCCACCGCTAGAGGCGTTAGGCGGAATCCCGACTTGGCCGTGATAGGTTAGGAGACGAAAGCCTTTGCCTTCGTGTTTTTTTTTTAGCTTTGATATCTTTACGTTTTTCCATAACTTAACATCAAATATTTCTTTTGCTTATTCCTAAAAAAGGGTCATTCCCTAACCCTCTCCCACCCCATCCCCTCCCCTAAGTACATATAGAGATATACCAAGTCCTTCCCAGGCCTATATGGCCTCTACCAGGGCCAATGTAAGATCTTGCGTTAGTCGATACTTCCCGATAAATACTTGTGATTGTGAATGCGTTCGATGCATCCCGCAGTGAATGTAACATAACGCAGTGATTGTACTGGCTATCGAATGCTCTGTTGCTCTCGATAAGTTACCGAAGTTGTCCGTGCATCGCGTGCGTGTTTGTCTGAGTTTTGGCTACCGCTGCAGCCGCAGGGCATAAAGTAGGTAGACTATCTCTTTTTAGTTTGTGGTTATCGAAAAAAATAATCGTACGTTCGGAAACTCTGCTTCGATAAACTAAGTTCTGAATAGCGTTTGATAGCCTTGCCATAGTTTTAATCGTACGATAAGACGTCAATTCGATTTAGTTTTCGACAAATTCTTCTTCGATTCTAAATCGAACGATATCAAACCGAATCGATCGACAACTGAGTTATCGAATGATTCTGAATCAGGGGGCTGAAACTGGGGACCATTTGATGTTTGTGCCGTTCGTGAAGGAGGGTTTATCCATAATCGCCACGCTGGACATGCGGGTTGGCGATCGCAGGGCGTAGCTTCTCGCACCGTTGACGCCCCGTCACCGGCCTGTGTCATTTGGCTACGCTTGTTTGTGGGATGGTTATACCCGCTATCTGTCGGTCGCCAGAGCCTCGTTCGTTATCCAGCAAGATGACCGCGTGCAGATGGGGTTGCTTGGAGCAGTGAGATCATTTTTCGCTCCCATACATCCCAGAACAGTCCTATCAAACCAAAACTTTTTGTAACTTAAAGACCTTAATGTGAACCTTATTTCTGTGGCTCAGGGACCGTGCACCATTTGTCCTAACTCACGACATGGTGTACGTTATCAACGGCGGTGAGCGCCCCACGCAGCGCTTCCAGCACTTCGTGGAGCTGTGCTGCATGGCCTTCAACATCGTCAGAGCGCACCACGACCACATCCTCGACCTGTTTGCATTGGTAACCGCACATACTGTATCTGATATTGTAACATGCAACAACAACGGCGGCGAGCTTCCCTCGCAGCGCTTCCAGCACTTCGTGGCAAAGGCAGAGTGAGGAATGTATGAGTATTGCGAAAGGCAGCTATACAGCTGTATAGCTGCCTTTCGCAAGTCGTTTAGGCAAACGTAATTTGGGGACATTGCGTTTGCCTAAACTTGGACTCCATTCTAGAACTCAACAAATAACGGTATTTATAATAATATGGGACCGGCCCATGGTCAGTTGAGAAAAGGTGGTGGAATCGTATCTTCCAAACGAATGGACTGATTTAGATGCGGTTTTTTAAAGTTTCATAGTGAGATGGTTCTTAGCTTTAAGCTTTAATGGGGGGAGGAGGAGGGGGGGGATCGTAGCTCCCAAACGAATGGACCTATTTTGATGCGGTTTTAATGTTTGAAAACTGATGTGATCGAGATGCTTCTTAGCTATAATGGGGCGGTGCTGTTTTCATTTTTCTTACTAATATAGAGCGAAATGAATTCTATTCTGTTATTTTTACACATCTGCCAGGCGTCCCGCGACGGCTCATTTTTTTTTACTTTTATTGTCCCGTTGATGGGTAAAGGTTTCTCCCATTTCTTTCCAGACATCTTGGTCCCCTAAAATCTTTGACCATCCCTAGAAGGCACGAGGTCATCAAGCCATCGCTTTCTGGGTCTGCCTCGGCGACGATCCCCTGATCATGCATCTATGGCGTGACGATCCTTGCCCAGCGATCTGGGTGCATTCGCCTAAGATGCCCCTCTCATTTTAGCCTAGCAGGCTTATTCCCCAACATCAGCGATTCCTGTTTACGAACGATTTGCTGAGTTTCTCGATACTTTTAATTCCTTTTATAATATTAACAGTAGTTATGATACATTCCAGATGGCGATGTCAGGCGTGCCGGGTGTGACCAGCACCGCTGTAAACTACGTGCGCGCGGCGCTTCTGCCGCACGCCACCAACGCAGAGGCGGCCGCCGCGTTCGCGCGCCTCATACACTCCTCACTCAAGAGCAAGTCAGTAACTGACCACATATTTCACATAATATGTCCGGCGTGCCGGGCGTGACCAGCACCGCTGTAAACTACGTGCGCGCGGCGCTGCTGCCGCACGCCACCAACGCAGAGGCGGCCGCCGCGTTCGCGCGCCTCATACACTCCTCACTCAAGAGCAAGTCAGTAACTGACCACATATTTCACATAATATGTCCGGCGTGCCGGGTGTGACCAGCACTGCCGTAAACTACGTGCGCTTGGTGCTACTGCCGCACGCCACCAACGCAGAGGCGGCCGCTGCGTTCGCGCGCCTCATACACTCCTCACTCAAGAGCAAGTCAGTAACTAACCATATATTTCACATAATATGTCCGGCGTTCCGGGCGTGACCAGCACCGCCGTGAATTACATGCGCGCGGCGCTGCTGCCGCACGTCACCAACGCAGAGGTGGCCACCGCGTTCGCGCGCCTCATACACTCCTCACTCAAGAGCAAGTCGGTAACTGACCACATATTTCACATAATTTGTCCGGCGTGCCGGGCGTGACCAGCACCGCCGTGAACTACGTGCGCGTGGCGCTGCTGACGCACGCCACCAACGCAGAGGCGGCCGCCTCGTTCGCGTGCCTCATACACTCCTCACTCAAGAGCAAGTCAGTAACTGACCACATATTTCACATAATATGTCCGGCGTGCCGGGCGTGACCAGCACCGCCGTGAACTACGTGCGCGTGGCGCTGCTGACGCACGCCACCAACGCAGAGGCGGCCGCCTCGTTCGCGTGCCTCATACACTCCTCACTCAAGAGCAAGTCATTAACTGACCACATATTTCACATAATATGTCCGGCGTGCTGGGTGTGACCAGCGCCCCCGTGAACGTGCGCGCGTGTGTGTATCTTGTGTGTGTCTGTGGCATCGTAGCTCCCAAACGAATGGACCAATTTAGCTGTGTTTTTTTATGTTTTAAAGCTGCGATAAACAAGATTGTTCTTAGCTATAATGAAGGGGGGGGGGGGAATGGGGGTGAGGATCGTAGCTCCCAAGTAAATGGACCGATTTTGATGCGGAATTTTATGTTTGAAAACTGATGTGAATGAGATGGTTCTTAGCTAATGAGGGGGGGGGGGGGAGGAGTTAATACCATATCATATGTCATATTTACCAAACGAATGGACCAGTTTAGCTGCGGATTTACCTAAACGAGAAAGTTCTTAGCTATAATGGAGTGGATATATGTGATGTATGTAGATGTGTATAATGGAGGGGGGGAATGGGTGGTGTGACGACCGTAGCTCTCGAACGGATGAAACTATTTTTATGTTTGAAAACTGATGTGATCGAGATGCTTCTTAGCTATAATTTTATTTGAGCTTGTTCTCATAATATATATGTCCGGCTTGTTAGGCGTGATCAGCACTGCCATGAACTTCGTGCGCAAGGCGCAGCTACCGCACGCCACGCAGAGGTGGCCGCCGCGTTCACGCGCCTTTATACACTCCTCACTCAAGAGCCAGTCAGTAGTTGATACAATCGTTACTTTGCAGAAATCCACATTTAAAATGAACGAAGAAATAATATCATAGCTTACTTCCGCCAAACTGCGAGTCAAACTAATGATAAATGGAACAAGCTTTGAACATTTATTTAATTTAACTACCATCTCGATCACCACCATCTCGAAAAGATGACCTGTTGGCCATATCTTTTTATTTTGCATCCCATCTATTTGAAAAACGCTGATTGGTTCCTCGAAAAGTGGGAGCAAAGTAGGTATTTTCTGTTCTAGACTTTCGGAGAGGGCAGTAATGAGTTTTGAATATGGAAAGTGAATTTTGCTAAGACATATCCTACGTACAATGGAATTTTGTTTATTGGGTCGCGTGGCGCGCAGTCTTTTTTTGAAAAAATAATCATATGAATGTACGGCATACGCCATAGACAACAGAGCCTATCCATAAAGATCAGTGATGTACGGAGAGGAGGAAAAAATTAAAAGCGTGCTAATTACGATATCATCGTCACGGAGACAAGGAATATTGACAGTGCAAAAAAAAAACAGACAGAAAATATTTATTTTCTGTCTGTTTTTATCGGAAAATACTACGCAGTAAATGTGATACAGAATCAATTACCAACTAAATCCCAGGAAAAATATTTGAAAGATTATAAAAAAATATCGAGTGGGAAAATACAATCGAAGTCCTACCTATTTTCAAGAATTACCTAAATGTAAACCTTTACACATTGTCGGCCAGTACCAATAATGACATTCAAGCCGAGATCTACACAATATCTGAAGATTTGTCTGAAGGACGTAAATCAAAGAAGTACAAAGTGAATATAATTTGTTAGTTAAGTATTAGTTATTACTTAGTTTATTTTATGTTGTTTATTTTTAGTACATTAAATACCCTTTTAATAAATAATATGAGTTGAAAAGTATCTAAAAGCGCCTTTTATTTTTATTCCTCATAGAGGGGGATGAAAAGTAGAGTTTATCACTCGAAGGCAAAATTATTTTTCCTCGGGCGACGTATATTGAATCCTCCGCTCTGGATTCATAAATGGATAATAATTTATATTAATCTGGGAGTAATATAAATTTTATTTTGCTCCCTCATCATACAATCTACTATTACGTTAGATAAATTTGGCAAACGGTTATAGTTTCTTCGGCAGATGTGACCGTCTCACTGCCACTTAAGCATGCTAATTCTACATCCGACTACATAGGAACAAATCTGAGTAAGTTCGTGTTTGTGGCTAAAATGGTTGAAGGGTTGGTGTACTTTTGACCTAGAGAAATTACCATATGTGTGAAGCCGCGGGTACAGCTAGTCTACAATAAATACTTTGACTTTGTCAACAGGTTCACTCCAATAAACTTCTTCTTGCACAACTTAGCGCAGATGCGCGCGAGCGGCGACCAGACCAGCAACACCTCGGAGTTGCTCTCCTTCATGCCGAGGACTTATACGTGAGTTGGACTACTGCCTTATATCATACAACAGTACTTACACGATAAACTCATAAAATTTTCCGTTTAATCGGCAATTTTTATAACAATAGAATAACAATGAAGAGCTGACGATAGTCAGTCGCGGTACGGGGCGGTTTAAGAGGGGTAGGCCAATAGCTAGGTATCAACAGATCGCGCAAATGTTTTGTTGTGCAATTTGTAAAATGAAAAGTTTGTTCCTTTTCTTTTGCTATCTTCTCGTATGAGATAGTGCTGGCGTCTGGTGTCAGTGATTGTCAGGCCGCACGAGAACCTCTGACATGGCTAAACGACTGCTATTAATCAATAGCAACCGGGACCGACAGCTTAACGTGCCCATGGAGATCCGCACATAACTTACGAATTACATTGGTGTGGAGCAGATGACTGCACCCGGTATAGTCGTAGATTCTAAGTTAAGGCCAGGCTCCATTAATACATTTTGCCACGCTAGCTCCGCCTCTACACTCTGCCACCCGCTACCCGCAACAAGCACTGAAGTGCCTGCGTGACTAGGTTGAATATTACCACACAATTTAGCTTGGAACTAAATGACGTAAGTCTCAAAGTTATTTATTTTATTGGCAGGCTAATAACTTAGGTAAATTTTGTCTTGACAGTATATAATAAACTATATTTTCTTGCTGTGAGATTTATTATAGACAACTTAAGCCGATGAGTAGAAAAATGAAAATATATTGAGAAGAAAATGTATCGAATGAAATTAATCACGTTTTTGTCTTGATCACGGACAACGGATCATGTTTTTGTTATGATTGACCCAGCATATTTATGGAAAACCCCTTAAATATTGGAGCCTGGTCTTAATGCGTAGTGGCTACCATCATCGACTGGGGCAGGGGGTTTCCCTCCCAACTATAGACTGTGCTTTATAGTTAAGCTCAGCGGTCGATTTGCCTCGAGAACGAGCGGCGAACGAACGTCACAGGGCTAGCCTGTGACGTTCGTTCGCCGCGTCGCCCATAGTACCTACTTATTAATTTATTACACGACTGCCCGATACCTATACACTCCTCTATCGGGCTTTATTTTTATATTTTTTTCACTCTTATGTTTTCAGGGTTCCTGTATTGTATGTATGTATGTATGTATGTATGTATGTGGTTTTCTTTATTCCACCATAACTTTTAAATGCCTAAACTGATTTGGATGTATGGAGTTTCGTTGGAATCCTTACATCATCCCGAGTAAAATAGAAAGGAAAATTTTCTTTTTAATTCAATATGGCGGCAGTAATAACTTTGCGAAAAAAATAACTTTGAATTTTACGAAACGGGTATCAAATTGAAGACCTTGATGGGCACATTCCGACAATATATATAATTTATTGGCATTTAATTTAAAGTCATTGCAGTCGGGGGACCGTTCTGTGAAACACTTTTAATCTAAGAGGAAAAATAATTAAAACTCACGACTGCTCTGCCAAAAACGTCCTAAAAAGTAAAAAAAAACAAGAGATAAACAAGTTCAAAAACTAAAACCCGACTACGGTCGGGTAAAAAAATAGCCAATGACACTAAAAATGAAGACGAATCGATTGACACCTCGCTTGTCAAAATCGGACCAATAGGGGCGACGCTATGGTGGAACATCCACATACATAGATACATATACTGTTAAACTTATTACCTTTCCCTTGCTTTGCTGTAGTCGGATAATAAAAAAAAAAAAAAAAAAATATTTTATTTGTTTATATTGTGAACACTTGTGCGTTCTTCAATGAATCCCCACTAATATATAAAAGTGAAACGTTGTCGGTTTTTTTTTTATTTCTTTTTGAGCAACTGTATTGAAAAACATTAATATATGATCTTTCACCTCCCGCAGAATGTCCCAGGAAGGGCGGCTCATCAGCGTCGAGTGCCTCGGGTTCGAGAAGCGCTACGACCCGGAGAAGCACTACGTGTACGCGCTGCGCATCTACAGACAAGGACAGACGACACCGTTCGTGCTGTACCGCTCGTACAAGCACTTCACGGAGCTGTATCAGAAGATCTGCCTGCATTTCCCTTTGGCGAAAGTACACAGGTTAGTTCATAGTACTTTACTAGTCTTATTCACACAGAATTCAGATTGGTGTCATATAAGTTTCATTAAAATTGGTGCAGTAGGTTTGTTTTTGAATCTATTTAAATTCTACAGAAATGACTCCGTTACAGTTACATCAGAATCTAAAGTAAAAAAATATATATTAGGTGGTAATTATCGCTGCCTTTTCTGTACATTGAAGTATTTTTTTAAGTCATGGCCTCTCTAAGTGCTAATATAACTTAAATTCTAACAATGTTTCTCTGTTTATTTTATTACAAATTAGCTATCGCCCGCGACTTCGGCCGCGCGTACTACAAATTCAAAAAATTCAAATTCAAATTAATTTATTGTAATAAGAACGGTGAGATTTAAAGATTTGGGATTTCCCAAATATAGATTTGGGAGGCGTTATCTTTCAGACACGAAGTTAATCAATATTAGCCGTGTTTGGTTGGTAGTTCGTAATACTGCCAATACATTCCACCTGGTACTATATATTTTATATATCTCTGACACATTTCCGATAAACAAAACAGGATAAAAGTATTAATGGTAGGTATAAATTCTTGATGTAACTAAAAATGTTTGAGTCTTATCTATCTTAATTTAATCCTTTTGTTTTTAATTATAATCGTATTGGTTATGTGTCTTTATTTTAGTGTTCCCAATCAATATTGGTGAATGGAACACTAATCAATCATCTTTTATCTGTAGAAGCTGAAACAGAAGTGAGGAATCACTTTTGAGCCTTTGCAGACATTCTTACTGTGAAGAGATGGATGTTTGTTTTTTGTCGTACGAGGTATTGCTGGCCTCTGGTATTCGAGTTTGTCAGGCCGCCCGAGGTCTTCTGGTATGGCTTATCGATATGCTATTAATCAATAACAGCCGGGACCGACAGCTTGACGTGCCCTCCGAAGCACGGAGCGATGGAAAACCGCACATAACTAAGAAAAGTAATTGGTGATAAAATTGAATCAGACACGTTACTAGAACAAAACATTTAACAATAATAATAAATTATTACAATAAACAAAACTCCCGACTGCGAACAAAACTAAAAAGAGGCAAAGAAGTTTTAGATTTTGGATTTTTGAATACAAGATGCAGTCGGAGGCATCATGCATTTCATTCCTCATTTGACGGGATCAGCCAGAACCGAGCTGATCCCATCGAGCGAGCGCGAAGCGCGAGCGAAGCGTCTCCGTTTCAGCTTGGGCAAAAAAGCTTTCGGATGTCCGGATCTCTGTTCTCCTCTTCAGGTCGCATTTCTCAACCGATCTAGACGATACTTGGTATACATGTTAATTAATTGAAGACCTGATGAGGATCATCGGCATGGTGAGCAGAATAGCTCCTAAAAATGCAATAAATTTCTCATATTTAGGTTTCTACCAGTGAAAACATCCCTTTACCTACTAGGTAGGGATTGATGGAGCACCTTGGTTATTAATGTTAGTTTTACAATAAGTTAACTAGATGGCGCTACTGTGCACTGCTAGATTGTTTGCAAAAAAGTTTGTACGGGCGAGGTGTACAGCTCACAGAACCACTAGTATATAATTTTATAAGTATTAGTGAGAATGCTCGCTAACAAACTATAAATCGTTATAGATCCTAAATGGTAATTCGAAATGAAAAAATAATAAAATTAATCTAAAAATTATTTTGAAATACCTATCCAATGATACCCCATACCCCACTTCACATAGTTTTTCGACTTTCATTCTTTTCTTTTTCACAATATGGCGTCTGGTTGTCGCCATATTGAATTTTTGATTAATGTCATGACTTAGTAGCACTCGCAAGATTAAAACAAAACGATTGACGTAAGAATCATCAAAATCGATCCACACGTTTGATGTATATAGTGCCACAAGGAACAGACATACATATATAGGCTGATAAACACATTACCGGGCCTTTGCGTTGCGCAGTCTGGTAAAAACGGGAGTACTCACGTACAGTAGTTGGATTATTCCAACTATAGTTTCAACCACGTCCGGTGGTATTCCTCAAGGGGAGTGCAGAACGCTCGCGAACGTGTTTTGCGTCCGGATGTGGTTGAAAGTTGAAACTATAGTTGGTTTAATCCAACTGCTGTACGTAACTTCTGTTTTCAATCGACTTCAAGAGGAGGTTCTCAATTCGACCTGTATGTTTTTTGTATGTTACGAGATATCGATCTCTGGCAATTGTGGATCGTATACAATTATTTTTTTAATGTCTAGAGTATGCCTCAGAGGGAGACCTATTTAAATTTCATGAAAATGTGCCACCTCAAAGGTGGAAAATTAGGGGATTACTTAATTTTATTAACTTTCACCCACTTTATGACTCGTTATCTCCGTCAAATATGGGTACTATTTGGAAGTATTTTTTATAGAATATGATATGCTTTAGGCATGGTCCCTTATATATAATTTGGTGAAGATCTGATGAAGACCTTCGGAGATACAAAGGAACTCCTCAATGGATAACAGCAAGTTACTTGCGATTGCTGTAATCACATGTTCATGTATTGTTCACGACTCTCAAAATAGGGAAATAAAATAAACTTGAAAAAAAAAAAGTAAAAACAGACTTCAAAATGAATAAAATAATCTTATGTGGGAAACAGTTAAGGAAGTCGGTGCCCAATTTTCTTAAATCTAACCAAATCAACGGCACAGACTTCCTTAACTGTTTCCCACATAAGTTTATTTTATTCATTTTGAAGTCGGTTTTTACTTCTTTTTTTAATCTTTGTTTTATTAATTTATAAAAGCCACGTTAGTTTTCGTAATAATATTTAAAAATAATAAATGAAAAAATAATAATAACAATAACTAAATAAAAGATACAATTTCTTTCTGGTAGTGTTACAACTGCCAAATCCTTAAGAATTAATACACGTGAAATCTTCAACCGCGCCAATCAGTCATTAGCTATCGTAATCAGGGGTTTTGTACAATCTTATCGACTAAGTTACATAACTTCATAGAACCGTCCTATGTGGACCCGATACAATGCCTAAATGCACTATCCGATACGAAGGTGCTTCGGTTTTAAAAACTAAACCTGTACTTTAACAAGATTCACTCTTTCAAAATGTACATCGTTATACCTAACTAGTAATAAATTGCTCTTGACCTCAACATTGAGTATGAAATTTATTACTTTATACCCAACTAGTGACTCGCCCCGGCTTCGCACGGTAGCGCTAACGCCGCGGCATTTTTCTTACATTTTATACAAGTCGTAATTTCTTTAAAAAAATAATCAGCGTAATTCAAAATTTTTGACAGCAACGATCGTGGTGTTTTTCACCATAGACAACTGCATCATTACTCACGTACTTGACAGACTTCTATGTATCATCTCAAACCCCGACCTTTTCCCTTATCCTTTCCCTCAAGTTTGCACACAGTTTATTTAAAAACTAAATGTGAGATAAAAAAAGAAAAAGCTATTAACCTAGTTTTTCTTTAATTATGAAAATAAGATCAATTTCAATTTGCATTAGGTTTAATTTGGCTAAAATCGTTGGCGCCCAAAACGCAAATTTCACGGCAAAACTGAGACAAATACCAATAAAAATAACCATTAGAAATACCATTACTCTCCCTCCTGCACAATCCGGTAGTGGGCAGTTCGTAGTGAGAGGACACGATTGCGTATTAAATTTCATGAACATCTTGTCTGTTGTTCTATTCGATGCATATATTAAGAGGGTATCCACAAGCTCAAGCATCACTGTTCTCTCTGGCCTGACCGTTATTGTCATTGGGCTCACTTGTCGCTCCTAAGTTGTAGTTCAAATCCATGACCATCTGCTTTTGTTTCCCTCCGCCCCCGATCGTAGTTGTCGGCCTGATGGTCTGCTGCTGCTGCCGATGCTGGGAAATGATGTCCCAGCTGCCCGTGTCCACTGGCTTGCTATATATCACGTTGCTATCGCCCTGGTTCTGAGCGCTCCTGCTTTGTGCCGGTCCCGGTGTAGGTCCGACCGAGTAGGGCGGTGGGCCGCTCGACCTGCTTATCGAACTTTCGAGAGTGTTTGTCGGGTACTGAGCTACTGATGTTTGTGGCAAAGGGTTCGCGGCCGTGCCTAGCGGTGCCGGCTTCTTCTTTTCGGGCCTTCTACCTCTCTTCGCCTTCGCTTGTTGCGCCTCTCTCTTTTCTCTTTCCTTCCTCAACTTCTCTTGCTGTGCTTGTTCCTGAGCGGCTTGCTTTTCTCTCGACTTCTGTTCGGACAAGCGCTGCTTCTCTAATTTCTTCTGTTCCTTCTCTTGGTTCTTTGTCAACTTTTGACTTTGAGCTCCGTTTCTGAAATCGACTTGCTCGGCGCCGCGCGGGTCTCTGGACACCTCAGCGGTGCTGTGCCGTATGTTGGATGTCGTGTTCTTGGTTTTCGTTAAGTCGTTAGTGCTTTTGGTGGGTCGCATTTGCTGAATTTGTTGTGACGCTGTCGAGTTTTTGGATTGTTCGAATGAGTTTTGATAGCCTGAAAAAGGTAAATCACGAGTGCTGTAGTGTCTTGACTTATGTATACTCCTACATTGAAGTCAACGAAGATGAAGTCAAAGTAAAGTATGTACCACTGAAATCATGCTTACCGAAGAAATCATCTCGACTGGTCCTGTACGCACCGCTTACAGTCATGTCAGGCGACAACTCTGAATGCAACCCCTTCTTGTTCCTTTTTGCGCCGAAAAGGTTTAGCGAAGCTTTAAACCCTCCGAACATTTTATCGGAGTAACTTATACAGGACGGCCAAAAACATATGTTGAACTCTTTGTAGCCTGCAAACAATGTGAAACAAAATGTTTCAATCCTTATCTCCAAAGTAAATTTAGTCGCATATCAAGATCTAGGTCAACGGCGAATACGTTTAGATATGACAATTCACTGGTCACAATGCAAGAAAACACTTACGTTTGTCAGATGTGCCAGAATTAAAAAATCACAAATGTAATGTAGGAATTGACATTAGCAATAACAATAGCGGTCCGTCCATTACTGTTGAATCGATGCTCGTATGCTAGCAGATAAGATACGCCAAGTGCTGCGGCTCCGGCATGCTTCCAATAATGACTAATCTTATCATTTACTAAAATTGTTGTAAATGATCAGCGGAATTGTTTTGGGTTCGCTGAGTTTCTATTGTTGACATTCCTTATGTCCTTTGATTAGAAAACATAACTATCTAAACAAACATAATTAAAGCCTATACGTCACTATAGACCATACGAGTATGATACGAGCGGTAACTGTGGTTACCAAAACATGGTATAAAAACCGGTTTTCGCACGAGCGCTAGCTTTGAGCATTAAGATAAATGTATCGATTCTTTGAAAGGTGTCTAGTACGATAGTGATGTCTACAATTACAGCAGTAACCGTAACTGTAGACATCATTTAACTTTCAACTAGTATTAAATTTTTATTTCTGTGTGGATTTTGATCAGACGTCAATGCTAATTAGCGTTAATTTGATGTCTATGGCTATGGAAGTTACGAGCTACGAAAGGAAAATCAAAAAGCAAGATTTATCTCAAATATTAGATTGTGAAAATAAAATATGACAAATCAAGCTCGTGGCATATATATATATACTCCTACATCGTGGTTGACTAATCATGTAAATGTCTTATCTAAGTGATAGACAGTTTATCCATTATATCTCTCAACAAAATGAAACTTCGGCTGATTAATATCCTAACACTTTTATATTAAAAATGATTCACTTATGCATTTTACTAATTTATTTATTGCACTTTATCGTGTTCGGTTATAAATAGCACGTTCACATTGTCGTCTGTTGATCATGCCGCTCAGTTATACCGGCCAATTTGCTTTGATCTACTCGACATGCTTTTTCAAGTCCAAGCTCCACCCCAAGTAACACAGCAAGCATTTTAACAAACGAATAGTAAACTTATGTAGAACTTGAAGCTTTATATTGGCATTTCAAAACCATTATGATGCTTTACACTGTGTAACAGTTGGATAATGGCATATCAAAATGCTTTTGTAAAGCCGTTAGTTTTAGTGCTGCAAACCACAACGCAGTTGTACAGCTTTCAGCAATTTTTAGTGCATTTGGATCTACAATAGCATTTTTAAGTAGTAAATAAATTCTTAATGCTGTTTAATAGCACAAACATGAACCATTATAATGCCACGTAAATCTGCTATACAGCTCTAAGCTGTTGTTAATACCTTTTGTTGTGTAATAGCATTTTTAAGAGATAAGTAAAAGCCTAATACTGCTGAACAGCAGAAACGTGAATCAATGTAATGCTTGCATTTTCAAAGATCAACTGAGTTCTGTTGTACAGCTAACATCTCTTTAATCAAATACACGTGAGCTATTGTAATGCGTAAAGATGTATATACATTCATTTTACCTTATTTGTAAAACCATTTGTCGGCAATTTCGTTCACAAAATGTTGAAAAAAAAACGTTTAAAATTAGAGTAAGAACCGGAGGAATCAGGGAAAAATATCAAAGGAACATGCTAGAATTAGGATGTCTTCGAATCCGATCAATGCACGAGAAAACAATTCGTGCAAAGTGAATTCTAGCGATATTGAAGAAGGTTCCGTAGTTAACCAAAATGAAGTAGGACCTGTCAACATTGGAAATACACGTGATACGGAATCCTCGTGTTTTAAAAAATCTTTTATTTCAAATTATGAGAATATTCAACATAATCGGGTTTATTCCTGTCCGCTTGATGCTATAAGTAGAAATGTAAGAGCTGAGAGCAACGGCAAGTAGGAATAATTGTAGACTACTTCATTTACAACAGTTTAAAGTCTCCTAATAAATAAAAACCAGTTATGTATTGACAACTGTCCACGATATAGTTGAAATCAATAATATAGTTGAAGAACCCAGTGAAATTCGTATTAATGGCTTAAAAATAAGTATTCAAGAAGATAAAATCTCCATAAAATCTTCACATTTACACATTTACAAAGTGAGAAATGATGATGGTGGCAATTGTGATATTGTATGTGATTCTAGAGACCTATAATGAAAATTAGTGTTTGCATCATTAGGAATACTTATATTTCATACCACTATTGCATATGTACCAATAAAAAACGTTATTTTAATTACTTATGTTTTTTATTTATGTAGATTTAAGGGTAATTAACAGTTTATTTTGAGTGTTTTAATTTTTTAATGTAAATTAATCGAAAAGAATCAAACGTAAAAAAAAATGGTTTTGACAATTATGTACCGCTATTTAGTTTTTGTTAAATAAGTATGACTGAACCGTCATTCCAAAATGAAAAGATTTAAATAATTCTTTTGTCAACCATACTTTCCAAGACAAACCTGAGATGAGAAAATAATACAATTAATTTAATTTTACTCTAGCTTCTTTTGATTAAGATTTTAATTATTAGACTGGGTAAACAAATCCAAACATGCTAGTGTTTTAACCAATGTGTAAATTATAACTTTATTAAACAATGCCACTTGCAAGTTTGAGTTGTTTTATGAAAATTAACTCAACATACTTGTTTTCTTATCATTGCCTTATTAAAAATAGATTCATTACATAAATCCAAACCAGACTTATTTAGCGAAGACATATACAGGAAGATTTTGTTATTTTTGACCAAACTTTGAGGGGTGCTTATGTAGGTCATACTACATCTTTTACTATGGGACCTAAACAGAAAATATAAGGTCATGCCGAAGTGAATGAATGTTCTTTTTGCTTTTCCTTGGTTGGTCTGATAGTAAAAGTCGTTCAGTATCTACATTTCACCTCTCGGAGTATAATCAGACAACAAAATCACCCTGCATGTAGGAACATAATTTGTATCTAAATTTCTAAAAAAACATTCTCAAAAACAAATAATATTATTCTTTTTATCATTTTCAATAACGTAGTTTAAAAACAAGAAACATACTTCTCGAAACATTTATTCATATTATCGTAGATAGACTTTTCACATTATATTTACTGTAGGTACTTAAAATATATTCAGGGATTGGATTGGTTTGCACTTGGCAATAACTACTCGTATAGTAATGACAGAAACAAAGCGTGTAAAAATATCTGACACACTTTAATCGACCTAGCAAAAGAGTTGTATCAGATATTTTTGCGTCGTTGTTCTGCAATATTTTATTGCCAGTAACTGTACCAAAGACCTTGTTAGTACGAACATGTAGATGCACCTATTAATAAAGTAAAAATAAATTTATAGCATTGTCTACAGATTAACATAAACCACCTTCAATATCATCATCAGTCATATAATTTAAAGGAAGGTATTCTTTTTTCTTTTCTTGTTCTTCAATTTGCATGGTTTCCTCTTCAGTTTCTTTTTTATCATCATTAGGTTTTCTTTTATTTACACTCTTTTGCTGTTCATCTAAATTATCCTTATTCTTGCGACATCTCTTAGAAGACATCCTAAGGTTTTTCATGGATTTCCGTTGCTTCGAATTTTTCGTAATAATCTTGAAAAATGTTTCATTGTCTTGTACAGTATACGTCGGATCCCAAGTTTGAATAATGCCATGAAAGAATTATAAAACGTTCTTGTAATCTTTAAGGGCAATTTTCGATTTATCTTCTTTACTTCCACCTGCCCGTGAACAGTTGCAAAGGAAATCCCTAGTGAATAAAATATCTTGTAATTTATAAGTACATGTTTTTCCTTCGCCAATTGAAGCTGAGCATAACGACAAATTTCTTTTTTGTTTATTTGTTTCTGCTTTATCTGTCAGTGTTTGGTTTAGTGATATAAGATCTCTTTGATTTTCAATGGGTTTTAGTGTAAAACTTTGGGTATCCACAGGGTTTGAATCTTTCAACAACGTAACCCTTGGACCCTCTTTTATCTCTGCAAGTTTTATAGATATTTCCTCTAGCTGCACAGATTGAGTGGCCAATTTTTGAAAGACATTCTGCTTGTTTTGGAGCATATTGTTTATTTTTTCGGATAATATTATTTGGTTTGCTAAAATTTGGTCGAGCTTCAAAGTTTCTGTGCTAATTATCTGAACTATGTTTTCATGATTACTGGTGTTTTCAGTAGCTGTAACGTTACCATTTATAATCCGTACACAGGTTTCCTTGATTTTCTAGATCGCATCTCTGAAAACAGTATTATTATTGTATAATACGTACAAAAATTTGATTATCCTAGTTACCTCCTCGATTTGAACGACTTTCGTCGCATCATGGAGAACAAAATCCTATCCTAATCCCTCCTAAACAAAATCGGCTTAAACATCAGCTATTAAGATACATTATTTATTTTTAAGACTGCAAAAACAAGTTTGTTTTTTTACGTTTATTAATACAAGAAAATAATTTAACTTTAGCAATAAAGGTTACTATTATAAAAAGGTCATTTTAATCGCGATTGGAAGTGAGGGTGCTGGCCTCTCATTAAATATTAATTTCAATATATTCGTATATGCGATCAAGCCAAAAGGGCCCATTCTAACTTTTATTTTGATATCAAAATGATGTAATTTTGCTATCATTCGCACGTGCGTCTGACTCGTACTTGTCCGTACATGTATTGGTGCGAGCGAGATGCACGGAAAATTGTCTACTAAATGACAACATTTTAACATCAAAATGTAAGTTAGAATTGGCCTCCCGTCTTTTTAAACATAAAATAGAAGATTTTTAAATTTTCTCGGGTGTGAATAACGCCAACAACCCAAATAATAATAAATAAATAAACGTATTGTACCCGGCAATAAACAGGGCACATCGGTCTTTGTAAAGAGACAATTGGCTGTTTACGATGAGTTCCGAACAAGTCCATCAATAATCCTATTTATCAAGTGTCGTTTCATATGAAATAAATACTGCACTGTATGGACTTTATTAGTTTACGTCAAATCGATTATATTTAAACTTTAAAGATCTATAGAGAGCTGTTGCAACTACTAGAAAAAGAATACTTAGTAAAATAATTATGTATAATTTTGTAATTGAATAAAAAAGTTGGAGATTTTCAACGACTCTATATTATATATGTTTAACAAAACAAACAAACATCACATAGGCAGTATGTGACAACGCTCCACGAAGCCGAAATTAGCCGAGTCTCTTTGCAAATACCGATGTGCAATATTTATCGCCGGGTACTGTAATGTGATTTATATCTGCGTTCAGCCAAGACAGATAATCTATTGACTAGTCAACCGACCGATACACTTCATCCCTACATATACCTACAACTTATTTATGTTATGAAGTGTCGAAGTAAAGGTGTTAGATCTCGTGTACTAGGTAAATTTTTCTCCATCAGTGTTAAGGTCACCCTTAGTTACTTTTCTAATATTAAATAAGGTAGACGTCCGAGTACTCGTCGCTGTCCCAGTACATGTGTAAGTCACGCCAATAGCAATAGCTTTTTAATCAACTCTTTGCAAACTGATTCAAGTTACACAAAAAAACGGAAATGGCTTTTATTGTTTTACTCAAGGATCCCCAAAACTGCGATCAAGTAATGGCACTATTTCAGTCTACATCAAGTCTTCAGGTATACCGTTGAACCCATATAGAACTTCTTTATAGACAATGGCACTACAGTGGTTCATCAGAAGTCTTCTCTCTGGCCTCTGGCTTAATAATTGTTCACGTGTGAGTATTTATACTGCTGTCGACATTAATTAGCCTTTTTAAAGGCTCACCGGGCAGCTATAGACCGACACCATTTCGTAAATATTTTATAACACAAATTATTATCATTTTGACCTATTTATAAAAGCAATAGACCTTTATAATAATGATAGAACTTTACCAAATACTATTACGTTAATTATGCAAAAAATATTATATACTAGGAATACACAATTGTATTGGTTATTTCACACATATCGTTATATAACATTTTATATCAAAACCACAGAATATCGATGGCCCGTGACAATTTTAAATGAAACTATAGACATTTACAGTAAACTACATTGCGCAGTAATATTTGAAGGCATGTAATAACAACAGAGTCGAAAACTTGCCCAGTATTATAAATTTTGTTTTGGTGCTAACAAATATGATGTCACTCACTCAGTTTTGACCGTCTTCATCCATATTATATTGCGAGACAACGTAATTAAATTACAACGTTAATTGTATTATAACATTTGTGTCGTGGTATTAGAGATGTTTTTGCAATGATGTAGGGTTTATTTAAGTTCTAACCGTGAACACTTCAATACCTTCAATAATTATTTTCCTAGGTTCTAATGCTAGTTTAATGCTTTTTTATCAATAATATTGCTAGTATAATGCTTCTGTAATGCGATTGGCAACTTCATTGACCATAATAATGCTTCTTTGATGCGATTGATATCTTTACCAACATAATGCTAATATAATGCGCCTGTAATGCAATTAAACAACTATCGTGAACCTATTTAGGATCTAAAGCCGTATAATTTGTGCCCAAATAAGCATTAAATCAGCTGTATAAACGTTTTAAATGCTACTATAGAACTAACTCAAAATGCGAAAAGATACAGAAATGCTGTAAGCCGGCCGTTATACTGCTTTGATGTGTTACTTTGGGACCTAATTGATTATATTCTATCAATTACTTTAAAATAATTACTTAGCTAAAGGCGTACCGTTTAACTGAGACGACTCTGGAGGATACTGCGATAGTTTGATATTAAGATAGTTTGCTCTCTGGGGATGGACACTGCGATTAACGTTAGTCCACGCGGACGTAGTCGCGGGCAAATTCTAAGAAAACACGATCGATAGACTCAGTTATAAGATAACATGATAATATATTTTCTATTATTATTCTTACTGTAAATTGTATCAAAATCTATAAATGCATGTGAAAATAATTCTTAATATTAGGGGTGGTCTCCAACTCAATTCCTGTTGCTACAATGCCTTACTGTCCCACCTTGATTACCATCCTGTATTGACATAACGGGAACCTGACAAGAAATGGCTTATTTTCTTTTCATACCTATTCCAGCCTACCATCAGGCCTCCACGTCGGTCGCTCCAACATCCGGCAAGTTGCCGAGCAACGGTTCGGACATGTTCAAGCGTTCCTCACGTCACTCTTCAGTCTGGCTGACGAGATTGCGCACTCGGACCTCGTGTACACATTCTTCCATCCGCTGCTAAGAGACCAGCAAGATGTGGAGCCGCAGAGGACGAAAGGAGGTCAGAACTCTCATTAGCTGTGTAAATTTACTGCCAAATCTAGTATTTACGGGCTGGTCACTTACTAGCTGTGTAAATTCACTGCCAAGTCTAGTATTATAGGGCTGGTCACTTACCTAGTTGTGTAAATTTACTGCCAAGTCTGGTATTATATGGCTGCTCACTTACCTAGCTGTGTAAATTTACGGCCAAGTCTAGTATTAACGGGCTGGTCACTTACTAGCTGTGTAAATTTACTGCTAAGTCTATTATTAACGGGCTGGTCATTTACCTAGCTATGTAAATTTAATGCCAATTCTAGTATTAACGGGCTGGTTACTTACTAGCTGTGTAAATTCACTGCCAAGTCTACTATTATAGGGCTGGTCACTTACCTAGCTGTGTAAATTTACTGCCAAGTCTAGTAATAACGGGCTGGTCACTTACTAGTGGTGTAAATTTACTGCCAAAACCATTATAACGGGCTAGTCATTTACCTAGCTGTGTAAATTTACTGCCAAGTCTAGTAATAACGGGCTGGTCACTTACTAGCTGTGTAAATTTACTGCCAAGTCTAGTATTAACGGGTCGGTCATTTACCTAGCTGTTTAAATTTAATTCTAGTAATAACGGGCTGGTCACTTACTAGCTGTGTATATTTAATGCCAATTCTTAATATTATATGGTTGGTCACTTACCTGCCTGTGTAAATTTAATGCCAAGTCTACTATTATAGGGCTGGTCACTTACTAGCTGTGTAAATTTACTGCCAAAACCATTATAACGGGCTAGTCATTTACCTAGCTGTGTAAATTTAATGCCAAGTCTAGTATTAACGGGCTGGTTACTTACTAGCTGTGTAAATTCACTGACAAGTCTAGTATTATAGGGCTGGTCACTTACCTAGCTGTGTAAATTTACTGCCAAGTCTAGTAATAACGGGCTGGTCACTTACTAGCTGTGTAAATTTACAGCCAAGTCTAGTATTATAGGGCTGGTCACTTACCTACCTGTGTAAATTTACTGCCAAGTCTAGTATTAACGGTCTGGTCAGCTACTAGCTGAGTAAATTTACTGCCAAGTGTAGTTTAATAGAGCTGCACACTTACCGAGCTGTGTAAATCGGGGGATCGGGGGTTATATACATTTTTAATTTGTGCTTGATTTGAGGACAATACAGTGTAAGATAACCTGAGAACCCGTCAAATTTCTGTGTAGGCATTTAAATACAACATTTTTGGTAATATTTCACACATTTTCGTAAAACCTCGAAAATAGTACAACTGTCCTAAAATATGTTAATGAATCCTTTGCAGGCGAATCAGCGGAACCAGAGAACAGCGGTTCGGGTTCGCTCAAGCTGTCAGTGCAGTACGCTAGCGGCGTACTGTCAGTCCTCATACTGCACGCGCAATCGCTCGCTCTCACGCCGCAGGGTTTGCCGCCTAACCCTTATGTCAAGGTAATAAGGACTGATTTTAATGCATTTAATTGGAACGCCTTGAATTGAACACGCATTTAGAAAGGGAGTTAGCGTAACCAACCCGTGCGTGTTACAAGCAGTACTGCCTCCTATTGAACATGGAATTACGCGGCTGGAACAAACATTTGTGTGATGAGCATAATTGTAATATCAAATAATTTTCTAAGGAAGAATTTGTATCAAGGCCGGTACTCGAACCCGCACCACCGTGCCTCTGCGCGGCACATGCCTTTAACCAATTCGGCTACCGTGAACACAACCTCGCCATCCAAATTCCTGTCCCATCCGTGATCCAAATTTTTCCTTTAGAAAATTTATTGGATCCGTCATTAGCTGTAAAGTTTGTGTTTTTTTCTCAAACTTGTGTTTATTCGAGTGTAATGTGTAATATTGGTATAATACAAACGCGGAAAAATGTGCCATTTCGTGTTTTCTCCGAAACTGTCTAGGAAGTCAAGTAAAGCTCAACAACTTTACTGAATCGTGACTTGATTAGACTTTTGACTACCTGACTGACTGGCACTCGTCAATTTGACTATTTGTTGAAAAAATATACAACTTGTAATATATCTTTACTTGACACTGAGACAAAAAAAAAGTTATACATGAAATAGATTTCAGGCGGTGGATTTTGTTGAATAAATAAATAAATGCATGCTTTAAATAAAGCGGTAGATCAACATGACGTTATCTGTTATGTGGAGATACTTACTTATTAATGTTTTTTTTTTAGGAATTATTAATAATTAATTTATTATTGTTAGTAATCTATTACACTTTCCAAATTAAAATTGGCACATTAAAAAAACATCACAATACACCGAGGTTAACTGGAAGATAATGCTTGCTAGCATTAAGTTCGCCTATGTATCTTTGTGTTCAATAAATAATTTTCTATCTAACTTTAGCAGTTAATGCCTGCTTAGCATAAACATATACATATGATAAATTACTAATAGGGGTTATTAAGTGCTAAAGTCATAAAAAGAGATTTTGGGAGGCGTTATCTTTCGACACGAAGTTAATCAATATAAGCCGTGTTCGGTTGGTCAGTTCAAAATACTACCAATAGATGGCGTTATCGTCCCATAAGAAGCTAATGGGAAAATTTGGGTGACGATGCATAGGTAACGGTAGCAGAACTGGTTAAAAGGATGTGCCGCGCAGAATCATGGATGTATGCGAGTTTGAATCTCGTCCGTGATCCAATATGTTCCATTAGAAAATTATCATATAACATAAAAACTTTATATTTTCAGGTGTACCTTGTACCGGATCCGACAAAAGAAACGAAACGCAAAACACGCGTATTGAAACGCAACTCCCACCCGTCGTTCATGGAAATGCTGGAGTACCGGCTCCCCATAGAACTGGTAGAAACGCGGAGCTTGCAAGCCACGGTGTGGAACTACGACTCTTTGCAGGAAAATCAGTTCCTAGGGGGGGTCGTCATACCGCTTAGTTCCCTCCCCCTTAGACAGGAGACGGTGGCGTGGTACCCTCTCGAGTATATACCGCGGTAGTTACTACTCTCACGCTCTGCTTTGTGGAGCACGGATATACACTTTTAGAACAATTTATTTGCGAAGTTGATAAATTCAGTGGAGGGCGACTTTTGAAGTAGTTGGGTCACTGGGTGTAAACAGCTTTGTGTATGTAGCGCCATCTATCTGACATCGATGGCGCTACATAGACTATACTTTCGAATGTTGCTAGCACTGATTAATAAACCAAACTTTAAGTACTTTATTGTAAATAGGCAAAATAATAGCGCTATTACAAGTTAAAATTAACATCTCATGTACAAGGAGAAATACATAAAATATATAAAAAAAAAAAATTTGTTCAACTAAGTATGCTTTGAGTTTGAAAAGGAAATTTCCCTTTCATGTGTCAACAGAGTTAAATCTCACACTGGAAAAGGAAATACCCTTCTGACTCTACTGGTGCTCCGGAAATACGCCCGTTAGAGAAGAGAACACGAAGAAACTCTACGGGGATGTCAGTTTTTCCATATTTGTTAATTCTTTATATTTTTTTCAAATGATTATTTTTTTCATGGATTATAACAAAACATATTTAAATTACAAATATAAAAGACGAAAGTGACAATGAGAGGTCATACAATCAAACTGGGAAAAATAAAGTAAAAATTATAAGTGTGTTGTATAAAACAACGTGTCATCATGTCAGGATCTCATGGCATGTTGTGCTGCATTCATACACTGATATCTTTATTACGCTGGACTGGATGGTGGATGAGATTTCTGTGTCTAGACGATAATATCATTGATCCTATTGGTTGGTCGCAAAACGTCAAGTTGCCAATAACTCTCGGTAGGTGGCGCTTCACAGACTGACACAGACAGATATAATTTCATTCCAGCCAGTCCAGTATATTATTTGTATTAAGTACGTCAGTGGTAGGTATTTACAGGCATGTCGGTTTTAATGAAAGAGCACAATTTTTGTCTGTATTGCGGAACAGAGGTGGCACATATTTGATATAGTTGTACAATGTTGTATCAATAATGAAATCATCATAATTGACTAGCTGCACCCCTTTGCTTTGCCCTCGTGGTCATTTATCTGGGTTATCTCCCTATGTGCTATTCCAGGACCTAAAATGCCAATGACTCAAAATTCCCTCAGCCGTCAAATAGTTGTTTATCGATTGCTCGGCTTCTACTCATTGGATTGCGATAGCAAGTACACCAGTTTTTAAAGCTATCCAATCCCGCACCACAATCGGTCTAGTAATTTTACGTAGGTAATGCGCGAACAGACAAGCAGAGAGAGACGATTTTCAAAAACGTTATATCTAGTTCAGTAACTTCTTTTAAGTGCCCTCAACCATATTATTTTCATTTTACATACTTTTTTGGTACTTACCTGCTTTATTATAAGTATAGATGAATGAATTATCTACGATAGTGGATAATATATCTTCTATATTATAATATCTTCGGTAGCAATCTTGCTCGGCTGATATCTTCATCGCTAAACCCGACGCCATATAATCCAGCGAAGGTTTAAAAAAAGAGGGCGTTTTTATTTTAGTAAAATGACAGTTCCAAGTAGCCGCTCTCCACTGCCCGTGACTTTATCATCTTCGGACTGCATATTTATATGTGATATATATTTGTAAAGCTGTATTGCTGTCTGATATACTTTTTTCTATTTTATTAGTCAATATTGGACTGTGACTGTGTTCGGTAAAGTATCTCCTACTTCACAAATTATTACTGTGCCCTTTCTACGTGTCTTTTTGTACAGCAGGTTTTATATGAATTAGACGGCAGACATTGTAGTGTAGGCAGCTGAAAATACTATTACAATGTACCTAATTAGAAAAAACATGTCGAATTGGTTAGCCTTTTGCTATCAACCTGTATTATCATTAAGGTATTCAATAATCGCCCGTCGCGCGTCTTGTGAATGACGATCAATTGTTGTTTCATTCATGAAACTATCGTTTGACGCGTGATTGTACATGATTGTACATGATCAACAAATTAAATATTAGAACACTACAAAAAAGTAAAACAAATGTTTTGCCAATTCTTTGGATATTATTTACTAATTGTTGAAATACAAGCCCCATCAAATAAATCCCTCGACAGCATTTGATCAAAAATATCTAATACTAGCTATGCCCGCGGCTTTGCCCGCGTGGTCATTTCATTTAAAAGTATATAGTAAAAAGCCCACACGTGTTATTCCAGGACCTAAGTACAATATACTATTTTTTTTCAAAATTCGTGTTTTTCAAGTTTTTTTATCGATTACTCAGCATCTAATCATCTGATTAAGATACCAAGTACCCCAGTTTTTAAGTCAAACCCTAAGCTATCCAACAGTGAAAACCGCATTACAATCTGTCTTGTAGTTTTCACGTGATGCGCGAACATACAAACAAACAGACAGACACTTGTTCAGTAGCTTATTTTAAGTACCCTGGACCATTTGTTTTAGTTATCTTCTTTGTACAGACTTTTTCACACTTATTGCTTTATTATAAGTAAGTATAGATTATTAAAACATGGTTTCTATCTAGTGCCAAATGCTTTGCATAATTCATGTCAAAAGTACCAATGTATTTAAAATGTAACATATCAATAAATTTCTACTTAATAATTTTATCTATTTTGATTATTGTTATAACAACAATGTTTTGTCAATAAAATTTTCGATCATATCATTATTGGCTCTAAGTTAGTCACATTCCAAAATAATTTATATATACTATTTTTATATTACTTTATGAGCTTTGTAGAATTTTGTGGCGTGGTGCTTTACACAAATACTTGTAAATCATTTTAATAAAGTATTAATATATTAATGTGCAACCAATATTGTACATGTTTTGCTTTTCATAAGTTACTTTTAGAGATCTGAATGGATTGTTCTTATTTACTCGCCTTGTATTAAATCAATTATTATTTTCGTGTTACATATTCGAAATATTGTATTAATATTACTATTCATTATAACATTGGTGGAAATGAATTCAAATATGTCCATTGATATTATTTTGTAGTTACGGAAATACGTTTTGATGTTTTTGCCACGACTTGTTTGTATTAGGTTAGACCCTAAAAAAATTATAAACATTATAAACGACAGTAAATATGGCTTTCCAGCTAGCTCAAACTCAGAGCAAAAAGTTAATTACTGATCTTAATTAAGCTGTATATAATTTATACTAGGTTTTTATACATAATCGATGCCTTACGGCCTAACGGAAACATAATAATCGTTTGTTGTCAATAGAATATTTTATAGGAAATTCAAATATACTGCTCTCATATCTTTGAAGTCTTTTATTTCGCTCAGAGAACGATATCTTTATCGGGGGCATAGAATTACATATCTATGATATACGAAATCATATATATGTCTATGGCAAATATATGTCTATGATCGGGGGCTAATAAATACTCGTTTACATCGTACTTTCACGCATGTTATCGTTTGTAGCCCTTGGTACTACCAGTAGTACCACGGTAAAAAAACCGTAGAACTATCGCTTGACAGTCCTACAGGTTTTTTTACCCGTGTTACACTCATAGTTGACATTTGATAGTTTGACACATGTTACTTTGACACCTGTAGAGTAGGAACCAAACTTTATGGCGGCTGTGAAGTTAGGCGCAAGGCGCTGCGCAATAGCTAATTTTAGGTGTAAACGGGCTTTGGAGAGGTGAGAGGCCGGGGCACACCCTCCCGCTAGCCCGCCACACTCTGTGCGCGTCCGCCGTGCTTGTGTTGTGCTTGTGTGCATGCTACATCCGTACGCTGCACACATGCGTGCGATTCTGTTCAAGTACAGTCTAGTTAGTTATTTTAAATTTGTTTGTTACCAACCAATACAATCCACCAACACAATATCAGCATATATTCCGATATTAATATTATTGTGTTGACGTATGTTAACATAATTTGAATAATGAATAGGTTAAAGCGTTAAGTGTCTAATGGGCGCTAATTTAGCTACTAGAAACATAGCCATAGGTAGGTATAACATTTTTTTATCATTCCTTTATGTGTATGTGTATAAATATGGGGCAAGTACATATACTTGCCCCATATTTATTTTAATCATTACATTATTTGCATGGGACATGTAAGTAAGTATGGTTTATGTAGTTTATTAAATATGAATGTATAGTAATTTTTATTGTGCATGATTTATTGTATTGTTTTTCACTACCGCCCTTTTTAATTCGTAATTTCTGTCCATCCATAGGTTGTCTGGAAGAGATCGCCAGCGATAAGACTACCATATTTGCCTATTTTTAAAATAAATTCTTGCTTATTTGTTCCATAATTCTGATGTAATAAAGTGTTTATATTATCATGTTCTACAAGTAGGTAGTAAAAATTTACTCTAATAATTGCGAACCTTACTGTACCAGCGCGAAGTCATACTCGCAGCGCGCTTCACAGCCACCATAAATAATAATATCATACAAGTCGAATTAGCACAAATTAATCAACTAGTAGAGTAGGAATTTAAATTACAAATTAATTATACACAGGTACACTTCTCGGTATAATCTTACGTTTACAATCGTTACGTTTATCTTTTCTGTTACATTTTTCAAACGAAACAAATGTTTTTTTTTACTTTTATGTTACATATTTTAGTGGTAATTTAGTGCTAATACATTTTATTACATAAATTTACCACACTACTATGAGTGAAGTAAGCGAACCCGAACTCGTATTTATCCAAAGAAAAAGTGGCACTATTCTCATTGGCAATGATGGTCAACAATGCAAAAGTCAAAGTGACAAGTGTCAAAGGTATATATGTCAAAATGACAGGTGACAAACTATGAAATGTCGATGAGATTAACACGGATAAAAAATTGCTTTCTATAGAACAAATACGAAAAAATTAGAACCAGGTCTCGTCAGCGCCATCTATCGGTGTTTGTAAAAGTATGTTCCTCCTGCTATCAGAAAACCTCTCATTGACGGGTTTAAGGCCAGGCTCCAAGGTTACATTTTCCTACTCCCCACTCCCCTGCCACCTCCCCTACACTTTGCCACCCGCAATAACCACTGAAGTGCCTGCGTGAAAAGGTTGAATATCGCGAGCGCTGTTTGAACACACAATTTAGCTCGGAACTAAATTACTTAATGTCTCAAAAGTTATTTATTTTATTGGCAGGCTAATAATTTAGTTTAGATAAGCATTAGATAATAAACTATATTTTCTTCCTGTGAGACTTTTAAAGATAAAACTTAAACCGTTGAGTAGAAATATATAAATATTACCGAAAATAACGTAATTTTTTATATGTATCGAATTAAATTCTGTTAATCATGTTTTTGTCTTAGTCTTAGAAAGATAATGATCTCAAAAACATATACCTATGTTAAGTTTCACATGTATCTTTGTGGTTGACCCAGCATATTTATAGAAAAAAACCCTTAAAAAGCAGAGCTTGCTCTTAAAGGCCTTTATTATTTCGTGTATCAGAGAATATCTTCATCGGGGGTTGGTTTTAGTAAATAGTCGTTTACTTCCTCATAGCCTTTTATTTCGCGTCAGAGAACGATATCTTCATCGGGGGCCGGTTTTAGTAAATACTGATTTACACCGTACTTTCGTTTCTTTAGCCCGCGTTCGCCGATGTAGTAAGGTAAAGATTCACTGGTGGGTAGATAGTAAATGCCGGGTTTTTCGAAGTCCGTCTTTGTCCCAAGGAGGTTGGTGGTGATGTTGCCAGAGTAGCAGTCTCCGAGGCGCGCGCGCGCGACGGAGTCGCACCGCACGGCGAGGAACTGATCCGGGTGCTGTAAGGAGAGCACCCAGTAGAAGGCCGCGCGGACGTGGCTGCAGAACAGGAAGCAAGGCAGGATGAAGTTGCCGATCATTGCCGGCTGGTATTCACCTGGAGAACAAACAAGAAGCGATATACACTTATCTACTACCGTGCTCGCGCGTGAAAAAGCTACCACGCGCATACTGCGCGTGCGCAGTAAAGTTAAATCGACTTCACAAAAGGAGACGGTTATTTGTTCGACTGTATGTTATTTTTGTGTATTTTCACTGATTTGGAAAATTCTTTTTTGTTTGAATACTCTCGAGGTGGTTTTTTTTTGTATCAAAATTGGTTTTACTTTTTTTTATGAGGAGATTAATGAATGATGCATATCTGAATCGATTTGAATTTTAGTTTATTTAAAAGGGTGGTAGTCTTTCATTGTAGTCCCATATCAGTTTCATCATGTTCTCATATTTAGAGGATTCCAAATTAGATAAATAATAATTTTGCGCCCTAATAAAGTACCTCCATTAGCGTAGAAGTCGACATGCCCCAGAGGGTCCGCAATGCCGAAGCCGTCGATGTTCGTGTGCAGCACGTCTACTCTGACGGCAGCGGAGGGGTTCAGCCGCTCACTCGGAGGCAAGTGGCGGAAGCATGGACCAGCCGGGTCTAAAGCTGGCAAGTCAATAAATAGGGTAAGAAAGGAAGAAACAACTCCACTCCATTCGGAGTGGAGATGGCTGACAAGACTAAAAGTACACCTGAATGGTTATTCTATGCGCATACAATAACTATAATACTGGCAAGACAATGACTCAACACCACAGATCTAATTAAAAGTAGTAGGATCACTAGGTACCAGCTCCTCGGGCGTGGACCGCATAAATTAGGTGCAGCGAACGCAATTGGCCTCCTTTAGCCTTTTTCATCGTTTGTGTAGCACGTGTTACAATGACTTATTCGCGCTACAGTCTGCGTATGTCTCTCTATCATTGTTGTTAATGCAAATGAAGTGAAGCACGAACGGTGGGTGTGTTTGCTGTAGGTTTGCTGGTCCAGTTTTTAATAAGTACGTGAGCGGCGTATCTTCCCCCTTAACTGTAACTGTGTGTGTATAAAGTCAAGACGAATCCAATAATTATATTAAGTGGGAATAGCAGAACTGTGCCAATTGTGCTAATTTGCTAAAGGTTCATGGTGTTAGGACAGCAATGTTTTCACAGTACTATGGAGAAAGGAAGCACAGTTCACATTTTATTCGTCATATGTAATATTTATTCTGTGTTAAGACCAGGCTCTGCTTTTTAAGGGTTTTTTGCATAAATATGCTGGGCCAACCACAAACCTGATAAATGTGAAACTTAACATATATGTTTTTGAGATCTTTATCTCTCTAAGACTAAGACAAAAACACGATTAACAAAATTTCATTCGATACATTTTCTTATCAAAAATTACGTTATTTTCGGTAATGTTTACATTTTTCTACTCAATGGGTTAAGTTTTATCTCTAAAATAAATCTCACGGCAAGAAAATATAGTTTATTATCTAAGGCTAAGGCAAAATTTACCTAACTACATTATTAGCCAGCCAATAAAATAAATAACTTTTGAGACATACGTAATTTAGTTCCGAGCTAAATTGTGTGTTCAAACAGCGCTCGCGATATTCAACCTTGTTACGCAGGCACCTCAGTGCTTATTGCGGGTAGTGGGTGGCAGAGTGTAGGGTAGGTGGCAGGGGAGCGCGGAGTGGGAAAATGTAACCTTGGAGCCTGGCCTTAATAAAAAAGAAAGGAAAAGTTTACGTCGTGTAGTTTTTATTCTGTCTTACCTGTAATTCTACGCGGTATTTTACCAGTGAGATACTGGTACCTTTCAGATGCAAAGGAAGCTATGTGTGCGCCTAAACTCCCGCCCATGATCTCCAGGCGATTTGGAGAAAGACCGTTTTCCGTAAGCGTTGCCAGGAACTCGCCCATTAGATGGCCCAGTGGCTTTGTGACCCGGGCTGCCCTGATGGAAGAAAGGTAAGAAACATTTAGAAATTAATTTATGGAATTTGAAATACAATAGTTAGGTTTGGGGTGAGACGATCCTTCTGATTGCATCATTTAATTAAAGGTTTTTTTTTTAAATTCTTCGTAATATAAAGTCGCGTAGTTTTATGAGAATGAGCAATCGTTGATCGTAAGATGAAAACCAGAATGATTATTTCGTTATATACATATAGATTTGGTACATTTTTTAAATAGTGATTAATGTAAACGTTGAGCAATGCTATTTTTACATACGTATCCTATGTACCTACGACATTATTTGTGTTATACCTACTTATTGAATAATTACATAATCATGATTTTAATTGAATGATCATTAGAAATTCTCTGGGCTCATCATGCCCATACCCCAGGGATTTTACTATGGACACACAGTATGTCAATTACTTAGAGAAGTAATTTAAGTAATTAATTTTTATTTCCAGATAATTAATATTGTTACATATTGCGTTATTTCATGTTATAATTATGTTAGGTTTGCTGTGGACCCCAAACTATAGGCAATACCCGTATCATGGGCACCCATTTTTCCAGATACCTAACGCTGAGTACCTAACACTGAGTTCTACTAAAATTTAATAAAATTTTAAGATATAAAATAAATCAAAATTATTAGCCAAATATTACATTATAAAAAATCATTAACAAATAGCTACACACAAAATACACAAACCACCATGCAAAATAAAATAGAATAGAATTAAATTTGAGTTCCAACAAACATTATTACTAGCCTCATAAAAAATATTGAAGACACAGTTTACAAACCTCTCGAATAAAGACGGGGCGCGTGAGTACCAAAACTGCATCGCGTTACGTACGTGTTGGCTTACGAGATGAGTAGGTAATCAGGGCCCTGTTTCATAAAACTTACAATTATAGTTTACCATTACAATTGAGTGTACATTGATGCATATGTTAGAGTGTTACGTGTAAATATGAATTTTGCTAGAAGATAAACTTCAGTGTACATTAAATTGTAATAGTAAACTACAATTGCAAGTTTTATGAAACAGGGCCCAGATGTTGGTAGGCAGGACCGCCAAGACAATAATCATAATAATTAAACATTGAATATATTCAAAACAAAAATTAACAAATTATTTACATAGTACAATCAAGAAATCAAGATAAACAAATTAAATATGTAAGTACCTTTGTAATGAGTAAAAAACATATAGCGTCAGGTTACCCGTATATAGTAATCTGAGAGTTATCACAGAATAAATAACAGTACTCCGGCGATGTGTTACATTGAAGGCACAGGTAGCTAAACTTGTTTGCGGGAGAGCTTGTAAGTGTAGTGGACCTATGTCACTCCCAGGCATTTAACTCTTATAAGATGTTACAAGATCCCCTATTTATTTAAAACACTCGTTTAATTTCCTTTCTGATACCCTACGATCGACTGATTCCCTCCGCCTGTGTAACCCAAAAATATCACATCCTTTGTCAGCAACTCCTTTGGAGTAGTTTCTGTACTGCTGTTGAACCAACTACCCCAAATTCAAAAAACATCTTCCTAGGATGTGTTTAACCGGCTTGTCAGAGAACACTATTGCAAGGCCTCATTGCCTTCATAAATGTGTGTCACTCATATCATTATATTATATTTATTATATATGTATTTATAGTATTATAGCAGTAAATTCATTTATTTTAATAAGTAATGTGTGTATTTTATCTTTATGTATCATTAATATTATCTTATTATAGTAGTAACCTTGGACTTTATAAATGTATTTATTTTTATAATGATTTTGTAATAATATTATTATTATTCGTATCTTCGCTATAAAATTTTAGTTGTTCTTTTATTTTTTTCGATTTTTTGATGCACGCCTACATCCCTTCTCATGTACTATATGTGGATGACTGGTAGAAAATGCTTTAGTCCTCCTTTTGTACTTTTTAGTGCAATAAAGTATTGAATAAATAAATAAGAGCAGGCAGACCGACCCAAGGTGTCACAAATGGTGAAGGTGGCAGTTAGCTTGATGAATTTGATGATGCGTCCCTCTGGCGCTGTGGCTCGTGTAATGTGAAATGTGATGAAGAATCTCTTTATATATCTCTTAGTTTCATAAGATTTAAAGTAAGCAAATTAACATCGAGTCAACGGGCTAGCTCAGCCATCCCTTGTTCCGCGGTTGACACGGTAGTAGATTGCCAATTCCTCCCATGAAAGATGGCAACCGTATCGTCGTAACAAATGTGATCGGCGTTCTTGTAAGTTAATCCTAAGGATGTCATCTATATAAAACGTGAACAGAGTAAGTGCCAGTATACTGCCCTGTGGAACACCGAAGGCATAAGATAATAAACAGACTGTTCAAATCGCTTTAACATTGAAATTATGTTAGTTATTATTTGCCATTTTATCCTCCCTGAGGGGGATATTCCTTTACTCCTTCTCGATTACACCTTTCCCATATTGTTTATCTTTATAATATGAAAGAACACTATGGGAGGTTTTTTTTTCATATTATTTTCGAAACTGACAACTACTTGGAGCTTTCCGCCACCGATTCACCAATGGTATGGAAGGAGAAAGAGGGAGACAAATACTCACACAGAGTGACAATAATAGATCAAATGCATCTAATCATGAACTCGTGCTAAGCTAATGGACAGGACATCAGCTACTTATTCAAGTATCAAGTGGTATCAAGGTTGTAATTAAGTTTTCATACTAGGCTCGTATTTACATAGAGTTATGGCTAGAGTTCGTCGATCGGTAGCGGGGCACGTAAGGAGAAGGGACACAATGTTTCTTAGAAATTGTATTCGCATCATGGACTCTGTCGATTATTGGCATAAAATTACAGTATAAAGTGTTTATTTTTGCCGTTTCTGTTCCCGGTTAGGGCGAGCAAGATTTCAAAAATGTTTGTATGCATGCACGTATGTTTGATTTTAAAAATTAAGGAGCTTTCCACGCTGCATGGCTATACCAAAACAGTGGTACATACACAGCAAGTAGTCGTCATCATCATCATCAGCCCGTATTCGTCCACTGCTGGACGTAGGCCTCTCCTTGTGAACGCCACTGAGTCCGAGCTTCGGCTCTTCTCATCCAGTCACTAACAGCCGCCTTTCGCAAGTCGTCGCTCCACCTGGCCGACGGGAGTCCTACACTACGAGTACATTTGCCTACACGCGGTCTTCACTCTAGAACTAATTTACCCCAACGGTTGTCCTTCGAGTTATGTGACCGGCCCATTGCCACTTCAGCGTGCTAATTCTTTGAGCTATGACAGATAACTTAGTTCTCTGGCGGATCCCCATTTCGGATTCTGTCCTTTAGTGAAACTCCGGGCATAGCTCTCCATTACTTGCTGAGCAACTTTAAATTTGTTTACCTACCAGTTTCACTATGAGCACAGTACATAATATAAAGACTATAATTATGTACTGTGCTGTGAGTGTCTACGTTTCGGCTCCGTAGGTTATATCTGGTAGAACGCACGCGTTGAAGACTTTCGTTCTTAAGTTGCCAAAGTCAGTTGTACGTGGCCTACCGCAGCCCGGTACAAAAATACTTGAAGACAAAAATACTTTTGTGTCATTTACTACAAGACAAGAAGCGTACCTATATACAGCTACTTACAGAGGATAAGTGCGCACCAGTATAGGGAAGATCTCTAGAACGATGATGTTCCATCCTAAGGCAAGATACTGGGCGGACATGGACCGGACCAGCGGTGAGAAGGAGGCGTCCATGTAGCCGCTTATCAGGATCTGAAACAAAAGGTATTCGCCAGTAAGTAGAGAAATTAGCCGTGCAAAAGGTGGTGTAGAAATGATTTTTACATAAGTTGTTTAGGTCTAGACTCTGTGTGCTCTGTGTGTCTGCTTTGTAGATGCTCTCACACTTGAACAATGAGAATACAAACACGCTATCTAATCTAAGGTACGCTACACTCGAAATTTAGACGATCTGAGCAGTTTCTTGATAGTATTTTTTTCCTTAGTTAAAAAATACTATCAAGTACATAACCCAACATACCTGCTCACTGCTATTTATATCGGACTAGCTTCCCGCCCGCGAGATCGTCCGCGCGGACTACAGTATATCGCGAAAAACAGCATCCTATGTTCTTCTAGGATATTAAAAACCAATGCAAAAGTAGATAAAGCACCACTGTTCAAGTTTTTTGACAGACTTGTTATTTCGTTTCCTTGGCAACCACAGACCATCCTGTCACAGTACACATTATGTACTGGGATTCTGTGAAGGCAACCGTTCCTTACAGTGAGTAATCAATATTTTCTAGTTTTCCCGTGGAAACTTTCCATTTTCCGGGATAAAAAGTATTCTATTTTTTATTCCAGGGTATAAGCTATCGCCACTCTAAATTTCATCAAAATCCGTCCAGTCGTTATCGCGTGAAAGCTCCCCAAACAAACAACGTTTCACTTTTATATATTGGTATGGGTGGAATACTCGTATATACACCTAATGGCATAATCGCCAGACAGTCACGTACTAGGAAAACTGAAAGCTAGACGCACGCCGCCTATGTAAGTAGGTACTTGTATTGTTCAAATACCGACCTGTGTTTTCCTCTTCCTCAGGTTCAAGTACTTGGCAGCGCATACGGCGCCGCTCGTGCTGAGTCTGCATTGCTTCTCGTTGTGGCCGAATATCCCTCGCGTGGGATCCATGACGACCACGTAGAGAGAGCGCATGGTTTTCTCGGATATCACCGTGCTTCGGTTCATCCCTGGGCCTGGAGAAGTTGATAGAGGATTAATGATAGGGAAACACTTTACTTTAATTATAGTCTTTTGTTTTTAATAACGCGTCACGATTACATACTAGATCCTGACCCTTAACTAGGGAATCTATGTTCTAGGAAATCAGGAGTTACTAAGGACCAGGAACCATGCACTGACGTTCTTTTGCTTGAGAAGGCACAAAAAGCCTTCCTAAGATAACCTACAAACGTGTTAACTGATTGACCGAGCGAGCGCGAAGCTTCTCCGTTTCAGCTTGGCAAAAGAATATTTCGTAAGTTTTTTCGGGATATCCGGCTGTTCTGCCCAACAGGTCGCATTTCTCAACCGATCTAGACGAAACGTGTTATACAGGTTTAACCAATTTGAAGTTTTTTTTCGTCGGGGGATTTTTGATTGGGGGTTACTTCCCCAAAAAAGGGCAAAATGGGGGCTACTGAATATCTTCGCCTTATTAGATCCGATTTCGATGGTTCTTTTTTTATTTAAAAGGTACCTACCTAGCAACTTTAAATTGGTCTCATAAAAATTTGGAGAAGGTCGATGAGGACCTTCGGCGTGATAAGCAGAATAGCCCTCAAAATGCAGTACAAAATGTAGTCACTTTTAGGTTTCTAGCAGTGGAATCAGCCCTTACCTTTACTTTAATGTTAGTTGTACAATAAGGTAACTAGATGGCGCTACTGTGCACCGCTAGATTGTTTGCAAAAAAGTTTGTACGCACGAGGTCTACAGCTCACAGAGCCACTAGTAATATTGGGTTTCCAGAATATTTGACCAAGCGAGTGCGAAGTGCAATGAAAGCGTCTCCGTTTCAACTTGGGCAAAAAGGCTATCTCGTACGTCAGGCGGATGTCCGAATGACGGGCTGTTCTCCTCTACCTACTGTTCTCAACCGATTTAGACGAAACTTTTGGTATACAGCTTTATCGAATTTTTTAGTCGTCAGGTTTTTATTGTGGGGGGAGGGATACTTCCTCCAAAAAGGGGCAAAAAGGGGGCTACTGAATATCTCCGCCTTATTAGATCTGATTTCGATGCTTCTTTTTTCACTTGTAGGTAGTAACTTTCAGTTGATCTCATTAAAAAAATGATGCAGATCTCATCAGATGGCTCCTCAAAATGCACCACGAAATTGCTCACTTTTAGGTTTCCACCAGTGGAATCAGCGCTTTACCTACTAGGTAGGGATTGATGGAGCACCTTGGTTACTGTGTACTGCTAGATTGTTAGCAAAACAGTTTGTGCTCGTGAGTGTACAGCTCACAGAGCCACTAGTAATACTAGTTATATTTATGTAGATTTTTATTTTGTAGATTTTTGTTTTCGACAGTGCATCCAACTTTGGATGCCTGGTTGATGTAGGTAGGTATATTAGCGCGTTTAAATGAAGAACTAACCTAGTTAGTTCTATATATAAGACTGAACGCCACCATATATACTTTCCCATCATATACACCTACATAATTTCCTCTTCGTGCACGGTTGTCTGGAAGACATCACTTTGACCGATAGGTCCCGCAATTGTGACATAATTGATACATATTGTTATTGTTTTAGTTTTAAGCTTTTTTTGATCTATGGTCTTATCTTATGGTCTTTCTTTGTGTCATTTTTATTTTCAAATCATTAAAACATTTGGTTTGAGCTTGCGTAAATAAAACCTGTTTGCAACCGGACACCCATCCGCTACATTATACATAATAGTAGGTAGGTATATTAATATTATACGAGAAAAGTCAGAATATAGTATTTTATGGTATTCTTAACATTGAGCAAGTTAAGTGCATGTTTAACTTGTCAAGGCAAGGAAGTTCTGAGACAAGATTTAAAATACGGTTTACAAAGTCAAAGCTACAATGTTATTAACGAGGTTAAAATACCCAAAATAGAACTTATGATATGTTATGACTTTGAATATCTTTAATTGCTGGAGGCATACCTAACCTTTACGTGTTTAGACATATCAGTACGTTGCAAAGACACATGAAATTATCTAAATTAATTCTTTAATTCACAAAATGTTCTCGGACCATCCATGACATTACCACACTTTTATTGTCTGTCTGTTCGCGAATCACGTTAAAACTACTTGACAGATTGCGATGCGATTTTCACTGTTGGATAGCTTAGGTTTTGACTTAAAAACTAGTGTACTTGGTATCTCAATCCTATGAGTAGGAGCCAAGAAATTTAATGAAAAATCTAAATCTATAAATTTAAAAAGCGTGGTGCTAAGTTTTGAAAGCCAGTCTAGTTTAAATGTTGCAGTAGTGTGAAGTTGGAACACATCGAGTGACGGACCAAGTATGTTGCAGTAGTGTGAAGTTGGAACACATCGAGTGACGGACCAAGTATGTAGTTTATTTCATTTATTCCATTATTTTTTTGGTAGGTATATAAAATCTGTTTTAGCAATTTACTTCTTTCGACCCTAAGATTTTCTGGAAGGGCCCATTTCGGACATGACGTGTGAACATGGTTCTGTAATCATGTTAACAACAAAGTAAACAAAGACCATCAAAGAAAACTGCATTGCAATGAGTTCAGTACTTTTTATTTTACGTGATGCGCGAACACAGTTGATGTAACGGTAGGATTCTGCCCCTTAACTTACGCGTGGACTTGTACTATTATTGATTCTGTGGCGTGGTCGGTTATAGCTTCTAAGCTAGTACCTAAAGCCTAGACAGATTTTTTAATACCTTCGCGATGATCCATCGGAGTATGATGATTCTTTGCCATTGTGATAAATCTACTAATTTAATTGACTTTTTGTTTCTATGTGTAGTGCCCGGCCCCCACAGCCTGTTAAACCATCATGGTGGCGTGTACGACGATTGCTTTGTTATGAGCAAAGTATTATTTTACCCGACTACAGCAAAGCAAGGGAAGGGTAAATTGGTTCGATTTTGAATAGCGAGGTGTCAATTGATTTGTCTTCAGGTGTAGAGTAGCAGGAACAAAGGAAGTTGAATACGTCCCTGTCCCCACCAAAAGGAGCCGACTCTGCTGAAACGGCTAAAGAAAAGCCAGAGGTTTTAACAAGTGCCTCTACCGCCGTCATAGTGGAAAACATAAAGGACTACCAAAAGTTCTACGACCTGTTGTCGACCAGCGTGACGAGAAACTCGTTTATCACAAAAGTGATGAATGGGGAAAATGTAAAAGTAAATGCCAATAGCGAAGACTAGTACATATGTATCACAGAGCTGTTGTTAGGAAACAATTGCTTCTGGTACTCCTACGAGAATAAACAAGACAGGCCAATTAGAGTAATGACTAAAAATTTACATCCTTCATGCCTTCCCGAATTTGACATTAAGTGGATACAAGATTAAGGTTAGCTGGAGGACCAACCACTTAATATGTGTATGCTTTCATTCCAAAAAGACGAGGACATCAACAAAATCTACGGTATAAAATTCATTTTAGGTCACAGAATAAATATAGTACAAGTAGTGCTAGCCTCTGGAGTCAGAGTTGGTCAGACCGTCCAAGGGCCTCTGATATGGTTTAAGGATTCAATAAAATCCTGGACCTACAGCACATACATAACTTAATAAACAACATGTAAATCATTTTTTGATAGCGGAACCCTAATGAAATGACATACTAATCAGTATTATTATTATATTACGTATTTATTAGAATGAAATTCTAAAAGTAAAAAAAAACACGGCCCTTATTCTCTATGAACACTGGGCCAGTAATTTTTATATTAAGTATATTTATTCTTTTGTATAGTATTATTTATTCTGTGACACGGCCACGTAACGCGCCGCCCGCGTGAAATTGTTCGTAATTTGTCAAACGATTAAACAACGCGACGCGTTACGTGTGAATGTCATAGGGCCCAGCAGAAGCCCTACTCTAATTTGGTAGGTATCTTTTTTTTACTAATTTAACTAGTGCACTATATTTCCTGAAAATGACTTACCAAGGTAATTGAATCATTTGTGTCGAAGACGCTGGGCAATATGCTGAGGCATGACCCTTTCAACACTTAGATTTATATATTAATAAGCTACTTTTTTGATAAGTGTTGAATAAACGATTTTTCTTTCTTTTCTTTTATTTTTTTATATACTTTTTAACAAAATTAAAAATAAACTTGTTTGCTCCTTACGGCCTACCGATAATCGACGAGTTAATAATCCATAAATCCTTACTACAAAATAAATAACATAGTTATTTATACTTACAATCGGCCATAAGGCCCGCTGGGCTGCCAGTATCCTGTGCGCCCACGGCAAGTCCACATAACAACAATAGAATCCCTCTCATTTTACCCAAAACCATACGCAATAAACATAACAAAATATATATTTATATAATATCAATATAAATGTATGTACGAGTGACCGAGAGGCGGGTGATGTTGAAACTAACTTGAACGATAAAGTATTGAGTTGGGTTTCCTTTGCGAAGAAGGTCGTGCGTTGAATACTTAAGAGATAATTATACCGTGAACTGTAAGGTTGTATGTAACGTCGTCATTCGGGACTGCATAGTTAGGAGATGAGGTGCAGCTTCCAGTAGACTTCTTTTAGTTTTGCTTCTACCAAATAGATCAAGGAAACAAGGACTCGGAGTGCGGCCCGAAGTCAATAAGTACAACTTTAAAAAAACTTCTCTGCGTACAACGTAGAATTATTGTCTATACGTGAAATATATTATGTTAATTATTATTATTAGGTACTTACATTAACTATGTAATGATTTTTAGCATTGCAAGTCTTGGACGGTCGATTATGCTTGTTATATTTTTAGCAATGCGCGTTGTCCTACGCGTGGCCACTATTCTGTCAGAGACCTAACTTACCTACCGTCACCACATCTTGCCAAGTGTCCTGCCCATCGCCACTTGAGTTTAATTATAACGGGATCCGAAGTCTTCCATCTTGGTTCTCCTTCGGATCTCCGTATTTCGGACTCTGTCGTTCAACGTGATGCCTAAGAGTTTTTTTCCTGAAATCATATTTTACCTATAAAAATTCAAAAATATAAAAAATTACATCAAAATAGTATCTTGTTAATTTTTCATTAAATTTTAGAAAACGTACAGATTGACCCTTTTTTTTCTTTATTTGCAAAATCTAATATGGCGTTCTTTTTTAACTTTTTCTTTATTTCTTCAATATATTTTTCAAAAACCCTTAAATGCCTTTTTAATTCGTTTGAAAATCTAGAAGGATGACTGAGAACAAATATTCCTATCGTTAACGGTTATCATAAGTAGCTGTATCCCTATTAAAAAACTCAACCTGAATACCTTAAAAAACTTTTTCATACATTGTTATAAAAGCGTGAGCCGGCTCAATCATCATTGTACCTAACTATCATAAATGATTGCGTGTCCAAGAGTGTTTATATCACTAACCTGACTTTGAAACGGTAAACGATTTGCCTACTTCTAATGGATGCATAATAATTTTAAACTGAGGTCATATTCTCATACAGGTAGTCATCCTTGCATAACTCATGTCAACGATATCGGAAAAAAGTCCACTGATTACCCTGAGAACCAGACGACTTATTGGCGAAATTCGTGGGTAATGCGCTGTCATGCGATTGTTCCAAGTTTTTTTCGAGATCGACTTGCAGAAAGCCAATTATTGCATTTGTGGAGAGGAGACGGCGGCCGCACCGGTTTTACCGGCAGTGCTACCCCGCGTCGGCGCCCGAACACACGCACACACGACGAGAGTCTCGGACGAGTTTCCAAACAAAAATAAAACAACTCAAATAAACTAAAATGACCTTCATCTTTAGTACTACAGAAATAGTGACTAATTTCCCCGCGTGAATCTCAAAAGTTTTGACTACTTCACGTCTGAAGAAGTTGGAAACAATGAATGAATCGGTGGTGTCGAACGACACTTGGCAGTGGTACAAGGAAGTGGTGCGATCATGGCTGGAGGACCCTGGGGTGGAGGAGCACGAGGGTCTCAACCTGACGGCCCTGAAGATGGACCAGGCGTACATGGTTGGAAGCACTGATAAGGATGTGGGGGTGTACAGCGTCTCCGATGATTGTTTCCGAGTGAGTGTTTACTTTTATAATTATTTTAACTTATTAAAAACTGTCTTTTGAGTAATTTAAAAAGCAATGTGTTTTTGTAGGACCTAAAATATCCGTATACGACATCAATATCCGTTCAGCCGTAACGGATTTGAGTGGTAACAAAAGTCCACAAATCTTCATTAGGTATCCATTGATGGGCCAAATCAACGGTGATTTGTGGACTTACCCATAACAAACACAATTTTATAGTTAGATTAGTGTAGTAGGTCCTATAAACTGTATTGTGGTTTTTATAGAGGATAGATATAATTTGTTCTCCTTTAAAAATCAATTTCAAAAAATACAGATCGGGTTAAAAACATGTACCTAACTATAAATATCAATTATACCTAATACCGCACTGTAGCAACTCCGCAAGTTCACAGGTATTCCTGTCCTGACGCCGGAGGACAGGAATCGCAGGACGGAAACTAACGAATAATTACATTCAACATTCCACAATCCAGTTTTCACGTTCATATAACTTACTAGCTGTGCTCGCGGCTTTGCCCACGTGGTCATTTCATTTAAAAGTATCCCATACGTGTTATTCCAGCACCAAAAGTACAATACTACATTTCTTAAAAATTCTTTCAGCCGGCAAATAGTCTTTTATTGATTGCTCGACATCATCTGATTATGATACCAAGTACCCCAGTTTTTAACTCAAACCGGAAGCTATCCAACAATGAAAACCGCATCGCAATCGGTCCAATAGTTTTTACATGATGCGCTTCAGACAGACACGATTTAAAAAAATGATATAATCTTGATCAGTAGCCTATTTTAAGTACAATAGACTTTTTTTTTAAATTAGCTTCATAGTATAGATTTTTTGATACTTATTACTTTAATATATTGACGATTATGTCAGAAATCTGCACGTTTATTCAACTGATTGCTCATGTCATGAGGCATTCATCGCTGCTGTCTGGCTAATAGATACCTACGTTCTATATTGCAAATAGTTATTGCAACAACGATTTTGAAACGACTTTTCGAACGGATGCAACTGATAGCTCCATTATTCAATTCGCCTATCAATGAATCATGTTTCGATACTCTACATATTTATACATTTTCTAACCACAATAAGACCTATCTCTTGCGTGTATAATTATGTGTAAGTATATCTTATTATGTCAAGGCCTTTTACAAAATAGTATTTGTTACGACTAAATACATGCAGGTATTTACTTACAATAACGAAGGCCGATCGACAGACACCTTTCTTTCTATACGTAGAACGAATGGTACCTATTTAAAAGATTACTAGTGATTCGCCCCGGCTTCGCACGGGTAGCTAAGGGTTTATTCTTATTTGTACTCGATTCTACACGTGTTTTGACCGACTAATTGTAATAACAAACAGCTATTGTGACTTAACCACACTTAACTATAATTAAGTTATTATCCATGCTATATTAGCAGCATCTCTCGTGGTGCTCTTTGGAAATCTTATTATTTCGTTTCCACGGCAATATGTTCCTTACAGCGAGTACATGCAAATTTTCAAACCTTGTGTTACATTATTGCAATTTTCGAAGGGATCACAAACTTTATGAAAAATAAAATACTGCCCATGGTTACTACGAGTAGCTGATAATGTAACTTTCTATGGGAGAAAGAATTTTTAAAATTGGTTCATTATTTTTTGATTTTGAATTTATCCCTTACAAACAAACCAACATACAAACAATTAAATCTTTCCTCTTTATAATATTAGTTATCTACACTAATATTATAAAGAGGAAAGAACGAATGCCGATCGACAGACACATTTATTTCAATACCTACGTAGAACGACTGGTATTTTTAAGATAATAACGGCCAGGCTCCAAGGTTACATTTTCCCACTCCCCACTCCCCTGCCACCTACCCTGCACTCTGCCACCCGCTACCCGCAATAAGCACTGAAGTGCCTGCGTAACAAGGTTGAATATCGCGAGCGCTGATTGAACACACGATTTAGCTCGGAACTAAATGACGTATGTCTCAAAAGTTATTTATTTTATTGGCAGGCTAATAATTTAGTTTTGTCTTAACCTTAGATGCTAAACTATATTTTCTTGCTGTGAGATTTATTTTAGAGATAAAACTTAAGCCGTTGAGTAGATATATGTAAATATTACTGAAAACAACGTAATTTTTGATAAGAAAATGTATCGAATGAAATTATGTTAATCATGTTATTGTCTTAGTCTTAGAGAGATAAAGATCACAAAAACATATATGTTGAGTTTCACATTTATCAGGTTTGTGGTTGACCCAGCATATTTATGGAAAAAACCCTTATAAAGCAGAGCCTGGTCTTAAAAGGCGAATATTTGGACATAGGCACAGGTACAAAAACACTGAGACGGGGGCTGTGCCGATCTACCTAACTAATACCTATAATTTGGAAAGAAAGCTCGTCGGCGGGCGGCATGTCGGTGTGTTTGTTTGTACCACGTGTTTACCACATTCAAATGCACCCATTTGCAAGAGGGGCATCTCTTCTGTTTGACTTTCAGCATACAATTGGCCTTAGTCCCAATCGATGTGGCGTTTGTGTAGCACGTGTTAGCAGTGACTCTCATTCGCGCTAGTCTGCGAATGTCTCTATGACTTTGTTGTTGATGCGCATGAAGCACGACGGTGGGAATGTAGATGTGTGAGTCTGTAGTTGTATCTAGTCCAGTTTTTGTTTACGTATTTTCCTCCCTTTACATCAGATCTAAGATGGACCCTATGATTATAAACACGTCCAACTCACCCTGGGTCAGACTGCGTCTCGCAGACCGCAGCCTCAATCTGTCTGGCTTATCATATTATCACCAAGATGTTTTTAAAAATATAGCCCAGCTTAGGGCATAATGTTTGTACAGTCAACACACGAGACGACAAAAAGACGAAGATTTTACCATTGCTAAACGTTTACGAATTAATACTGTAAAAGAATTTGTTCCTATTCTTTTTGACTGCACTATTTTTTTTAAACTTATGGATGCAGAAGGAAAACTCCAAAAGTTGGGGGTGGTCTCTTAAGATCATTTTCCTGTAGGTAAAACTACATAACTACAATGGTTCTGGTAGCTGCCCTTACTGTCTTATCTCCAAATGACCACGCTGTCTAGTGTTTACTATAGTTGGTATTTTTACGGTTTACTTACGCAATCGTGAAAGTTCAGTTTCCACTCATCCATCATCAGCTGTGTTAGTCTAAAATAACTTACGGGACGTTTTTATTGTCTTCGAAAGACTAGCAGAAGATTTATGACATTATGATTTATGAAGGACTTAAAGAGATATTATACGGAGACAAAGAGAGGAAGATATTATTCAGCAGGGTGTACCTATTAATATTTAATCTAATATTTTATTCATTTTGTTTATTCTCATAAATATATTTTGAAAATAATTCGTAGTTTCGGTGATTTATCTTTAGAAGCGTTACCAGAAACAAACAATCTAATGCACAGGATGTTCTTCTACTGATTGAACCACAAAATAAATAATAGTACAAGTCCCGAACAAAGCCACGGCCCGGTAGTAATTTGAATAAAATTCCCGAACATAGCCACGGCCCGGTAGTAATTTGAATAAAATTCCCGAACATAGCCACGGCCCGGTAAAAATTTGAATAAAATTCCCGAACATAGCCACGGCCCGGTAGTAATTTGAATAAAATTCCCGAACATAGCCACGGCCCGGTAGTAATTTGAATGAAATTCCGCCTGCACAGGCAAAAAAATAATAACACAGGCAGGCAGCCGGCCAGTGGATAATCACGTCATTTTTAGGGTTCCGTACCTCAAAAGGAAAAAAGGAACCCTTATAGGATCACTCCGTTGTCAGTCTGTCAGACACTTTTCTCGGGAACGCGTTTAAGTATCAAGTTGAAATTAATATCAAATACTCAAGTCTGCAATTCCTTGGAGCTGTGAAAAAACAAACTTCTATGTCAACGCAATCAAAAGATACGGCCGTTTATGCCGCATATTTTGACATTCGCAAGGGAATCAAAACCTATAGGGTACTTCCCGTTGACCTAGAATCATGGATTTTGGCAAGAAGCAATGTCTTATAGCAAAAGTAAAGGGGAAAATCTGAAAACCGTAAATTTGTAGCTACATCACAAAAAACAAAAGTTTGTACGGAGTCAAACCCTCCCTCAGTCCGCGAGTCAGTCTCGCATTATTGTTTTTTTTTTTAATGTAATGCTCCTGTTTGTCGTGTTCATTGACGCCGGTCACGTCGCTCGTCATGAGTTTGACGCCCATAATTCTTAACAAGACAGTACAAAAACTAAAACCCGACAACCGACGGGTAAAAAATTGCCTATGACACACTTGCGATGAAGACGAGTCGATTGATACCTCGCTTGTCAAAATCGGACCAATAGGGGCGACGCTGGTGGAACATCCACATACCCACTTAGATACATACATAGACTGTTAACAACTTTACCCTTCCCTTGCTTCGCTGTAGTCGGGTAAAAAATAAAATTACAATGTTTACGCGGCCGGTATCAACACCGCAGAACAATCGCACACCCAAAAATGTCGACTTTTTATAACACTTTTTGCAGTGCGTATGTTTGTTTTTTTTCGGTCACTTCCAAGGAAACGTTTACAGTTTAGTCATAATACTTTGAAATCGGGGTTATGACTTGGCCTGCTTTTTGTGTCACTAACTTTTCTAACAGCATTCATTCATGTACTCCTTCACTTGGTCAGTTGGTAACGATGGCATAGTCACAGAATAAATTATAGTTGGCATAGTACCATTATACACCGTGACATTGAATTCGATATTTTTCTTTATAGTATGTACCTACTCAGTCCATGCAACAGAATGTATCTGTAGCACAAATATGAAAGTAAATCCATGCCAGTATATAAAAGTGAAACGTTATCTGTTTGTTTGTTTGTTTGGGGAGCTTGCACGTGAAAACGGCTGGACGGATTTTTATTGAAATTTGGAATGCAGATAGCTTTAAACCTGGAATAAAACATAGGATACTTTTATCCCGGAAAATTGTAAGTTTCCATGGGAAAATTAAAAATGTTGATTGCTCGCTGTAAGGAACGGTTGCCATGGAAACGAAATAACAAGTCTGTCAAAAAACATCAAGAGCGTTAGTGCTATACTTTTTGCATTGGTTTTTAATATCTTAGAAGTACATAGGATGTTATTTTTTCGCGATAAACAGTAGTAACGATCGCGAGCCTGGCGGAACACCCGCGCCCGCGCCGGTACCGTGGCCTTTAGTGGCGCGTTTAGTGAAATAGACATTACAGCTTAAGGTGAAATGGGCTCCAAATTTGTCGATTCGTCGAATATTTAAAACTAGACCTTTAAAAATGGTTAGTTGACTTCTTTTTTTTGTGTAAATAAATGTACACAAAATACTTTATCCGGATGTGGTCACCGAAACACGATTAAATAAATTTGCTTCTATAGAAAAAAAAGGAAAGTTTCCTAAAAAAACATCCATTTGACGTTCCCGCCGATGGAACGAATCAAATTCATTCAGGTACTATCAAAGATATTTTTACAAAAAATAGGTGTGTATTCGAAAGTCCAAACAAACATTCAAATACTTCTGTGAAATCAGTTTTTTGAAAAATCATAACATTGTTAAAACTAGTGGCTCTGTGAGCTGTAGACCTTGCGCGTACAAACTTTTTTGCAAACAATCTATCAGCGCACAGTAACGCCATCTAGTTACTTTATTGTAAAACTAATATTAATAACCAAGCTGCTCCATCAATCTCGTAGAAACCTAAAAGTTGACAAATGCGACCTGTAGAGGAGAACAGAGATCATTCGGACATACGAAAGCATTTTTACCCAATCTGAAACGGAGACGTTTCACTCGCGCTTTGCGCTCGCTCAGTCAAAAAGTAAAAAGGTTTGTACATATTAACTAAAATCGGCTTCAGAGATGCATCACCTCTCCTACTTAACCTGTACCTTGAAGAGCAGGACAAAAATTTTGGAGCTCCTTAAGGCTAATTACTTTTTGGTCAGTAACTTATATGTTTACTTTTTTAATTGAATGCTATATATGTTTGAATTATATTGTTCTAAATAATGGATACATGCATATAGGATAAATATCGAAATCAGTGTCACGGTGTATAGACCAGTCAAGCGCAGTATTCTGGGAGTCAAAGTATCTGACCACATCAGAAACAGCATACTGCGCTCCAAGACCCAAATAGCCGACGACGTTGGTCAAAAAGCTGCCAGTTTGAAGTGGAACTGGGCTGGACACATCTGGTTATCTGGTTTGTCTCTTATTGGAAGGAAAGCCCTAGATCGTGATTTGTTGGAGGAGGGTAGAGAGGCCTTTGCCCAGCAGTGGGAAAAACCAGGCTGAATAATAATAAAAAACATGTACCTTTATTATCCAATGTATGTACTAGGCATGTCGATGATAACCATACTTCGCCCTTTTAGTTGAAGGCATCGACCTATCGATTGCTATTGACATGCGATGGGATTTTCCTGGGAACTAAGCTAACATGCGCTAAGTACATAATCAAGAATTTAAACCTTCTTGGTACTTATCACAATAATTATAAAACAGTATTGGGATTGGACGATAATACTAATGAATATTTATTCAAATAAAAAGTGAGCAACGTCAAGTAGAATTAGTACAATTAGTAATGGTAAGCTGGGACGAGAGATGCGGGCTTCGGCCACGACCGTTTTATATATTACAATTAGTAATGGTAACGCATCGAAGGTAAGCTGGGACGAAAGAGTTGCGGGCTTTGGCCACGACCGTTTTATATATTACAATTAGTAATGGTAACGCATCGAAGGTAAGCTGGGACGAGAGATGCGGGCTTCGGCCACGACCGTTTTATATATTACAAATAGTAATGGTAACGCATCGAAGGTAAGCTGGGACGAGAGAGTTGCGGGCTTCGGCCACGACCGTTTTATATATTACAATTAGTAATGGTAACGCATCGAAGGTAAACTGGGACGAGAGATGCGGGCTTCGGATACGACCGTTTTATATATTACAATTAGTAATGGTAACGCATCGAAGGTAAGCTGGGACGAGAGATGCGGGCTTCGGCCACGACCGTTTTATATATTACAATTAGTAATGGTAACGCATCGAAGGTAAGCTGGGACGAGAGAGTTGCGGACTTCGGCCACGACCGTTTTATATATTACAATTAGTAATGGTAACGCATCGAAGGTAAGCTGGGACGAGAGATGCGGACTTCGGCCACGACCGTTTTATATATTACTATTAGTAATGGTAACGCATCGAAGGTAAACTGGGACGAGAGATGCGGGCTTCGGCCACGACCGTTTTATATATTACAAAGCAGCTATATTTTTATTTTTACCTATAAATCTTCTTCATACTGTTCTCAAGAGCATCATTAAGTAAACCAAGTAAGAGTTAATTACCATTACATAATGAGTTTATTATAATAAACCGGATATGACATTAAAATATAATTCACGCCGTCACGCGTTGTTGGCAATGTAAATCAGATGCTGTCGTGCAAGCATCGGAGATGTGTATCAAGTATGCTGCGCACGCAGTCTATGTTGCGGAGAAATTACTGGCTTCACTGGCCTGACTATTGTGATAGCTGATACAGTGGGACAGTATCTTCTATACATTAAAAAAAGTAAATAACAAAAAGTCTGTACAATGAAGATCATATAAAAAATGGTCTGGAGGTATTAAAAATAAAACATTTTTAAAAATCGTGGTTGGCCGATTGTTTGCGCATCAAGTGAAAACTACTGGACAGATTGCGATGCGATTTTCATTATTAAACAGCTTAGGGTTTGTCTTAAAAACTGGCGTACTTGGTATATCAATCCGGTGAGTAGAGCGAGCGTCGAGCAATTGATATAAAACCATTTGAAGTCTACACGAAGTTTGATGATTTGGTTCTGGAATGTTTGTTTGTTTGTTTGTTTGTCGTATGAGGTAGTGCTGTCCTCTGGTGTCAGAGACCAGCACATCACATCGTTAAGCCATGTCACAGGCCCTCGCCTGTGACATGGCGTAAGGACTGCTATTAATCAATAACAGCCGGGACCGACAGCTTAACGTGCCCTCCGAAGGACGGAGCGATGGAGAACCGCACACAGCTTAGAAAAGTCATTGGTGCGGAGCGTAGGACCGAACCCGGTATCGTTGGATTCTAAGTTGCAATATTGAATCGTTAGGCTACCATCGCTTTGGAATAACACAGAATATTTATATACCAGAAAAAATATCACGCAGGCAAAGCCGTGGGCACAGCTATTGTGGAATAATTGTATAGGCAATCTAACGGCCTGTAAATCCTGTAATTACGCCATTGGCAGATTATAGTTGGCATTGAAATAATAGCCTTATAAGGGTCCAAGAACATAATGATACAAATATGTATAGTATTTACATAATTATACCCATCTATAGGTATATTTGCCTGCGTTATGTCTACCAAAGGTCATTCCTCTGGAAACAAGTAGGTAGCTCAGCACATACCTACATCCCTAAGATTAGTTTATAGGTGAGATCGCGGTCAAATGATTGCTTAAGCAGTAAAAAAAAAAGTGCTAGCCATAGAGAATGCATAGAGTAATTATCAGTGACTAAGACTAATAGATATATACGAAAAAGCAATGAGGTGTAACTTATTTCTAAGGCTGGATTCGACCAAACTAGAGTCAATTTTCTTCCTAATAGTGGCATAGAAATTACGGAATAACCGTCATTTGTCTTACTCTCGTTTGGTCGAATCAATTTTTTTAAAAGATTTTATTTAACTTCGTTAATTTGTATATAATATGTATGTTTGTATTCCTGGAATTTTCCAATCAATATTTCACCCACTTCCCGGTTAGCTATCCGGCTGAAACTTTCAGGGTAGCTCACAACTCGATGAAAATACATCTTATAAAAATAATAATAATAAAAATGGAACTTTGCAATCAATATTTCACCCACTTCCCCTGAAGCTATCGGGCTGAAATTTGGCACACACGTTTGGTTCTCGTTACATTACATGGCTACTGCATAAAATATTTTTTAAAATATTATTACCTGAAAAGTCAGAATCAAAACTAGAGAAATTTAAAACGAACAATGTTTCTGAAATTCTATAGATTTTTCATTTTGTGCAAAGTGGTTGAATAACGTTGATCTTAGTGTTACTGAGCATGTGGTCAACACTTTGTACCGTTATAGGTACTTCTCGACTCTCAACAAAACCTGTCAGGGAAACTCATGATCTCATTGGAAAACCATTCGAGTGCGTGCTTAAATGTTTACCTCCTCGATACCGGACCGGGCAATACATATACCTACATAATATCTTTAGTTGCGTTTAAAGCTGAACCTTTCGCCATTAATATTTAAATAAAAAATAAGGAAACAAACATGAACAGATTGATGTATTGTTAATGTTTTCTAATTAAAGGTTTATGATTATGGTGATCGAATATCTTGCTATATTATTAAGTAGGTACTATTTATTACCTAGTCTAGTTCTTCCGTTTCCGTGGCATATAGATAGTCATTATTGTGTAATTGTAGCCGACTAATTTTGATATATTTGTAATATGTATATAGATAACAATAAAACCGAGCTACATTATGGCCGCCGGTCTAACTTTGTAATTTCTACATTTCTGGACTTGTAAATCTTTTGCGGATGTATGGAGACTTCAGACAGAACAGAAATAAGTTTGTACTTTGTACTAATTTAAGTAAACAAAAAAACAACTTGTCGCCTCAAGCTCTCGGATTTTGCCGCTGTTTTATGAGTTATTCTTCTTTTCTTACAGTCATGTTAAGTACCGGTGTTTTACTTTAACAGTGCCCATTCGAGCTGCAGAAGACCATAACAGCAGGATCAGAGGAGTGGTGGGTGACGAGCACAGCTCGCCGCTCCACCTGGCGGGTCTACTCCGACTACACGGAGCAATACGTCACTGCTGGCAACAATTCGTGAGTAAAATCATATTTTTCTAAACTAGTAATAAAGGACGAATTATATTAAGTAGGTCTGAATCTGTGTCAGTTTAGAAGAGTGTTGGTATTCCGCAAGGAGTTACTGGTTTTCACGAAAGGCTTGGTTTTCGATTTGAAATGTTCAAATCCAAATTAAATTACGTAGGTGTATGCAAGGCCGTAGCCAGGAATTGACTGGGGGGGGGGGGGGGTTCGAGCTTGGAAGCAAACGGGGGGGGGGGGTTCGAGCTTGGAAGCAAACGGGGGGGAGGGGGGGTAATTGTTAGGATCCCTGTGAGATATATTTTCATATATTTTTTAAAAGTTATTTTTCGTATTCTTTGTCTAGCTCTCTAGCTCTCCACAACCAGTAAACCTACAAAGTTTGGGTTTAGCTCAAAATTGTAGGAAATTTAGTTTGCTTTACAAAAAAAATTACATGAAATTATACGAGTATCTTGAAAATCGCTTTCAAGGTAGTTTTTTCGGAAAGTGCCACGATTTCGAGCACCATGGGTTTTCAGTGTTGCAAGCTTGGATTAAAACTACTCTCGCTCATGGGTCCTAATAATATAAAAAATGTAGATATACATTGCGATGTTTGATATAATTGCTTTAATTGTAAACATTATTTGGTAAATACTTTATTTTACTTTCTCTCTTAATAAAAATCACCAAAAACAATAGAATTTCCATGTCGATTCCACTATACATTAAAAATTTGCAATTTTAACTGCAATTTTATATAGGTATAGTAAAAATCGAGCTCCACTTTTTCGGTGTATAAAATGGTGAGTGGTTTTCTAAGACATTTCGGGGGGGTTTGAACCCCCTAAGCCCCCCCCTTGCCTACGGCCTTGGGTGTATGTCTTATGTGTAGATTTGCGGATTACCTAGCAGCTGTACCATACACGAAGTAATCATAGAGACACGTCAATGCATAAAAGTTAAAACCTGGCTACGAGTATATACTCTGAAAACGATACCTGTGAGGTATCCTGTCTCTCTCAGGATGTGGTGCCTGCTATTAGGTACTTGCACCACCACTTTGTATACCTACTATTTAGTTACCATGTAAACACCGGAACTTGCGGAGGTAAAGGTAGTATTTATTTAGACTCTATGAAACAGTGAGGTCCGGAGATGATGAAGAATGTTGCATCATAATGTCCAGCGATGGATAATTTGGTACTGCTAATGATGCTGATAGTTGATAACACAGATTTGTTTGTTTGGGCGCTTTCACGCGATAACGGCTGGACCGAATTTAATGAAGTTTTTGTATGTAGATGTTGTATACCATAGAGACCAACATAGAACTTTATCCTAGAAAATTATACACGTGGGCTAAGCCGCGGGCGCTGCTAGTACTACTAAAAAGCTATTATGCCCCGTTATCACTGAGTATAATGCAGGTCAGTGTCCGTTATCCAAACCTGCCCAAAGGACCACAAACCTTTTCTTCGTAAAAAGCATAGATACCTTGATAGATATCTACTTAAGTTTTTCTGTAAGCAGTTTGTAGCTGATTTGTTAGTTAGTTTTCTTAACCTTCTACAGTGGTCTCCTGTGCCAGCTGCGGCCGGATCTGGGACAGTTCGGTGTGTACAGACTGAATGTTTCAGAAGAAGGTTGCGAAATCCTCACTTCTAAGGAACCGGTCGATATTCACAAACGTAAGTTCTCCCTCTGTCTTTCCAGCCATGTGATAAATTGACAAAAATATTAAATTACATCAAGAGGGTGTGAGGGGGTGGAAAATAATAAAAAAAGAGCGCGGTGAACATTTATTCAGTTAAGGCACAGAATAAATAATAGGTAAGGCCCGGTTCTAGCACTTTTAGCAATTTTCGATCATTTTTGAACGTCTATATCTTGTTTTATAATTAACCCAGAACTATGAAATTGGTATCACATCAACATTTGACATATTATCTTGTACTTTTTGAACACAGAAACATGATTATTATGAATTCACTCGATACAAAATAAAATCAAAGGTTTTTAAACTTTATGCTTAGAACATTGATTGGAAAGACTAAATAAAAAAATAAATAAAAAAAAGAGCTTATTATGATTGAGAAATATGTCTAGAGACTTAGAATTAACTTAGAATTGAATTAATTAACTTTAGAATTCAAATCTTTAGTTTTCCTACAAATAAATAAAAACCTTAAGTTTTACTCCCCAAACGTATCATCTTTCCCGCTCTACTTTATATCACAGATGAGAGGGACATAAAATTTACTGACACCCGTCCTTAAGCTATGCTTTGTCCGAATATAGAAATATTCACCATTATCCCCTTATCTCCGAAACTAATGAACTTAGGTGAACGGGAGTGCCAGCACTAGGATACTCAAGGAATATATCCTCCAAACATCAAATCTCTGTTAGGTCCACCGGCTTAGGCTGTGCGTTGTCTGTCAGTCAGCAGGTATGTCACGGAACTTGGTTTATAGTTATAGGTTAGGAAAACCTCTAAGAAGCCTTGATGAAGAAGAATGTTCTTAAAAGAACAGTAATGGTAAATCTCTCATTATTGTAATATAATATATTCATCGTTGGATCCGATCCATACGCTTCTTCTTACTTCACACATCGGAGTAAGAAACAAAAACTACACACGCGTTAAATGGAGTTAACCTGTCATCTCATACCGTCTTCCCTCAGAGCATGGACAAAGCAAATATATAGGTACACGCGATATGGATGCCTTTAAAAAGTGTATTAGAGTTACCATTACATCGCCACGCCAACACCTCGTTGTCAAGTTGTTGTAGATATTTCATTTTTAACCCCCGAACTCCAAAAGTGAGGGGTTTTATAAGTTAGGGGTGTGTATCATTGTATTCGTGTGTCTGTCTGTGGCATCGTAGCTCTCAAACAAATGGACCGGTTTTGATGCGGATTCTGTTTGACTTTGAAAGCTGATGTGATCGAGATAGTTCTTAGCTATAATAGGGGGTGGGGTGAAAATCGTAGCTCCCAAATGAATGGACCGTTTTGATGCGTTATTTCTGTTTGAAAGCTGATGAGATCGAGATGGTTCTTAGCTAACATTAAGGGCCTCTCACATTTCAAGTTCGCTTGGTACTAACTGTAAACTAAGCAACTGTAACGAAGCATTAATAGCAGTCGTTAAGTCATGTCAGAGGCCCTCGGGCGGCCTAACTAACTCTGACACCAGAGGCCAGCACTACCTCATACGACAAACAAACAAAAATTTGGGAGAAATGCACACAGGTTTAGCAAGATTTTGGTGTAATATGGGTAATTTAACTAGAATTTTATTTAAAAAAAGCCGCTTTTTACAATACCAATACATAACAAGTAAAACACAATTATAAAGTCGTAAATTTTATGTTAATAATTTAGCGTAAAGTTTTCCGTCCGGGCGTTTTACAAAAAACTACTTTGAAAGATTGAATGTATTTAGTTGGCATTAGCAAGTTGTGTCATTATATGAAGCCGCTATCTAGAATACAAAACCGATAATAATGTAATTCAGTAATTTAAATTTATAGATTGAATAGAGATCTTTCTATTTCTTAGAATAAGACCGCCAAAAATCTGCAACTCGCTGCTTTTTTCGTCAAAAAACAAGGAACACTTGTTTGAGAAAATAGAAAAAATACAAAATTTACCACGTCACATTTTCGTCGAGATAAGTGACCGCTGAGTTAAAGGACCCTTATACGTTAGACCTTAAGGTCTCCTTGTATTTATCATAAAAATACTCATATTTTAGCTCCGGTGTAATTGACTAATATTTTGGCTTCGTCCGTGATCTATTTTTCCCGTCACGCGTACTTTTTTACAAGTTTTTAATTTATATTGTTATACATAAAACAATCGCTTGACATGCGAGTTATTAGTTTTGTAGGTCAGACTTTTCAATAGCGCCTTGTTCACCTCTATATTATTTGCATGCATATTCGCTATACATTTCCAAACCCTTGACATACAAACACACAAACTCAATTTTATCTTTGTTTACTCGAGAGTCGATCAATATCTTGAAATTCGATCGACTCCATATTTTATCTTTGCTTATTATTCCACTAGCTGTATTCGCGGCTTTTCCCGCGTGATCATTTTATTTAAAAGTAGCCCATTTGTGATATTCCAGGACCAAAACTACATATAAAGTACAATATACTACATACAAAGTTTGTTCAACCGTCAAATAGTTTTTATTGATTGCTCGGCATCTAATCATCAGATTAAGATACCAAGTACCACAAATTTAAGACAAACCCTAAGCTGTCCAACAGTGAAAACCACATCGCAATCGGTTCAGTAGTTTTTACGTGATGCGTGAACAAACATACAGACAAACAGACAGACACGATTTAAAAAAATATGTTATATTATTGTGCTGTAGCTTATTTTATGTACACTAGACATATTTTTTATTATCTTTTTTGTACAGACTTTTTTCGTTCTTATTGCTTTATTATAAGTATAGATAGGTAGATAGATAGAATAGAATATAGATAGATAAGCTAATATATATGAAACATGATTATTAACTAATTAGTTGACAGTCTAAAATAAGGAATGTTTTTGTTGATAGTTTCGCTTCTTCTCCCTTTAATATTTTATGACGATGCAAGTTTCGTTGACCGCTCACAAGAACTTCTGAACAAGCTGGACCGGCTCTTGAATACCTGTATTCGTTTCATATTAGGTCTTCGAAAGTAAGACCACGTGTCCGAATATTAAAGTTTTACCCCATTTGCTTCGAATTTGGTGATTTGCCAGCAATTCACAATTTACTAAACTTACATAAACCTTATGAATACATATTAACGAGTAAGTTAATATTGTTATAGGCAAGAAAAGCACTTTCAATTTGTACACCGTCTATATTATGAAACCGTTTTTTAATTAAACTGCCTAAATTTGACTCTAAATCCAATACCTCAGAGGATGTCAATATAACAATTGCGATTATACAAAGCCTGAGAAGTGAAACCCCATGTGTATTGACAAGTTGTCCTTGATTGATTGAATACATTGGTATGATAATGACGTGCCCACCATGTTTACTGTACGTACATAAGAATACGAGCTAGTTAGTATACATTAGGTACACGATTACAATGATCGTAATTGTATGCATGTATCTGATGTTCGACATACACTGGCCTTGTACCACACTTTTAAAATTAATAAAGTTTTTATTAATTGCTTGGACCATCGGATTGAAATACCAAGTACACCAGTTTTTAAGTCGAAACTAAAGCTATCCAACAGTGAAAATTGCATCGCAATCGGTCCAGTAGTTTAACGTGATGCGCGAACAGACAGACATTAGAAGTGTGGTACTAAGTTTTGAAGGCTAGTGCACTTTCATGAATTAAAACTTAATTAAGTTAGGACATACCAACATACGGGAATGTTAGGCAATAACCTGATAAGACAGATGATAGATCAAAGAAGTCATGCACTAAAAGACGGAGAAAATTGTGAAAATCTGGCGGAACTAATATGAGTAGCGACGGCGATGGGCTCAGCGAAAGCGTACTTCCAAGTGCCAATGTCATAATAGCATTTGATTACTTTATTTGCTGTAAATAAAACCGAGGATGAAAGTTGTCACGTATACCACTGAACCAATTTTCCTTATATTAATGACTTTGGTTACAGTCGGTACCAACTCTCTTCTCGGATTTGTTTTCTAATTCGTTAGAAAAACAGAAATGGAGAATCTGGCTTCATCTAGTATAACTTCACTTTTTTTAGGTGAAATACTGATCGACATGGAAACAAAAAAGCAAAAGTGATATAGAGACAATTATATTGATAACTAATCTTCAGACAGGAGAAAAGTATTATCAGTTGACAAAGCTATCTTATCAGAGGCTGTAGAAAAGAACCGTGTATAGCAGATCACGATGCATGCAAGTGGGCAGGCCTGTAGGCGTTGGTTGTTGGCCCAAATCTTTTGTCCGCTTCCATTCAATTCGTCTTGATGGGCATCATCCGCTTATGATGACGACCCAGAAAGCAAAGACCTCTGCCGAAGACAAGTCTAATATTAACTACACAATTTAAATTTGAATCTGAAGCTATTACCAATTGGTATTTGTCGAACTTTTAGAATATAGAAATCTTATTTTATGGTGTAAAAACTCTTTCTCTTTCATATTTTACAAGATAACAACTTTGAAATAAATAAAAACCCACAAATTAGCAAGAAGTTAATATATCGTGTAATAGTAACTTAATCTTCATTGTGCAACAATAAATAAATGATTCAGTCCAATAACTAAAAGTAGATTTTACCGTGATATTTAAAGTTTATTTTAAAGAAATTCTTATTGCTTCATATGCAAGCACTCTCTAGCAATCTTGTTATATTTCCCATAGATAGAGTAGAACAGGTCCCAGAAGGCCATTCTTTGATGCTGCACCCTGCCTGCCACATGGATATCTGTGTCGATCACCAAGGTAGGCCTAGTAATCTCCGTGACTGGTGGCCACACCAATGGCACCAACTCTGACGCTTGAGGCGAGGGATTTCTAAAACAAAATAGAAAAAATAAAATTACTGTGTAACAAAAACGCTTCAGCGATTGGAATTGGTAGAATAGAAGCTACTGAACTTACTCATACTTGATGAAATTAGCCCACAGGTATGTAATACGGTCAATTATCAACTGGTCTTCTTCAGTTCTTTGCTCATTCGAAAGCACGAACAAGTAGTTTAACTCAGCTGAATGTCCCGCACCTCCAGCCTCAGAGTTCCCGACGTAACTGAACACATATTCGTAAACTGCTCCAGCATTCTCAGTCAGTAACTGATTGACAGTTCTCTGCGATGGGTGATTAAAATCAAAATCTGATTCGAAATCCTGAAGAGCGTATGCGACATTTTCAGATACAGATTCATCACCAATATAAAAATGCCTAACAAACTCGGCAGCTTGCACAGCAATATCCTCTTCCAAATTGAAGTTGTTTACAATTTTTTCATAGAACGGATCGCTGTTATAATAATCACTACTCAGAAAATGACGCTCTCTGCTCGTGTAACCGATCAAAACTGGAGTATTGCGAACTTTCCTCTCATTTGATAATGCGTAAGGATCATTATCGACAATGTTGTCAATACCACTGAAAGATCTTTCTCTGCATGGTTTCAAATTCAAGTTCAAATCTGAAGCCGCTACTGCGACTAAATTGTGATCAGTATTGGCCAGATACTCCAATGCTTCTTCGGTGCTAGTCGTATTTAGACCTAAACGTTCCGCTATTTTAATGGCAGCATCTACGTCTTCATTTACAAACATACCCCCATTCTGTGGCGTTCCGCTTTCTACGATGGCTTTGTGGAAAAGCTTATCCCTGTTCGAGTACAGATGTAGCAGAGTAGATGTGGCCCCGGCGTCTTGTCCAGCAATTGTGACATTGTAGGGATTCCCGCCAAAGGAAGCAATATTCTGCCTTACCCATTGCAACGCTTGGTACTGATCCTTAAGACCTTGGTTGCCCGGGATGGATGGGATGTCAAGGCAAAGGAATCCGTATGGTCCCAAACGGTAGTTTATTGTGACAACTACGACTCCGTGTCTTACTATGTTCCGCACTCCAACGTATTGACCACCGTTGCCGCTGCTAAAATCTCCTCCATGGATCCAGAACAACACAGGCATAGGACTCATATAGCTGGCTGCACTTGGTACGAAAATGTTTAACTTTAGACAGTCAATAGAAGTGGTTCTGTCTGATGATGATTGAGGGCAATTCGCTGCGATATCACTGGCACTGAATATTTCTTCATCAAAAGGTTGTGGCTCCTGTGCAGGCTAAAATAAGAAAACCTTAATTAGTGATTGGCTTCAAACTAAAATAGTCCATCGCCAGAGATATTTGTTTTTTTTATGCAAAATTACATTTCATTCATCTTTTGCCTACTTTTTTATAAAGTAATACCTACTATTTGAGGCATAGATAACTTTCTATTAATATCCAGGAACACTGGTCATTGACTACGATGAAGCTCATTAAAAAAATGTTATTATCATTATTATGTCACTTACCCCGAACGGGTTATCTAAATCGACTTGCGCGTACGGTATTCCCAGGAAAGTCGAGTAATCACCATCGGTCGCCTTCTGACCCCGCACCAATCCTTGACCGGAGATGAGCACCAGAGGATCCACTCTCACTTCAACCCCATACAAATACACAGCTGACAACAAAACACAAAATATCGTCCCTTTCATTTTGTCGCGGTTGCTTTACAGAAAATAACGGCAATGTAAGTAGCTCCCCATCAACACCTGATATATACTTTGTTTATCTAGACATTTCGAAAAGGTATATAGATTTGGATGATTTATCTTAAGTATCTACGTAACGACAGATAACGGCATCTTGAATTCCATTCAGATGATGATGTTATCCATCGAGAGCCAAATTCGATAATCACGCCTTCACAAAGGCATTAACATCTCTGCAATGTTTATTAGCTTGGTAACCTTAGAGAGCAGTTTTAAAAAGGCATTGTTCTTATGCAATCGTATTGATCATCTTGTGTGCGAAAAAAATGACATTTGGCCAGCGCTGGCCATGACATAGCCGGCTTTGGTGCTTCAGACCGTTAAATAGGCAGTTGAAAAGATCGTATAATTAAATATAAATGAGCAGATATAATTCTCAAGACAATGGTTGTGATCTGTGGTCGAGATCACAGGTCATTACAGTTTAAAGATAGTCTAGGTAGGATACGATTATTTAATTATTTTGATTTAACGGATGTTGTACTTATACTGTTGTGTAGATAGGTACAGCCCACGGCAATAAATGCTATGAATCGTGCTTAGATTATTGATACGGCTAGGGAATTGGCAAAAAATAATACCGAAGTGTTTTTACGGATACTATCTCATTAATTTTATTAATGGTTGTTCTTATCCTTACGCATCGTACTTTTAGATACTTACACTACACTGTTTTTTCAATGTCATACATACATTCAATATTACAGATTATGATAATAAATAATTACGCCAACCCGACGTTTTTTTTTTTTCAAAAACCCTACCTAGCTTTGGAATAAAAAATGTGATACTTCTAATCCAATATTTTGCAGAGGCCTTGAAAAAGTCCCATTGACATTTTCATTGCTGATAAAACCAATTTGTGCAAAACAGAAGGTACATCATTAAATCCTTTCAGCATTGCTGCTCCTCCTTGGATTCTTGGTGTCAATATGGGTGCTGTACGGAATAGGAAAGCTGATTATGTCACGAGTAAGGAAAACTGGGAAACTGCGGTACGGTGACAAGGAACTGGCTATACAGCAGAGGCTTCGTGCACTAGACACGTTTAGAGGGTAAGTAGAAAAGTATGTAGGTACCTACCTACCTATACCTAATCTAGTACATATGTACCTAAGAAAGTGCAATAACTGAAATCGTGAAAGTAGGTACTGGTAATTTTATGAAGAAAACATCATAGATCATTATTATCATCGGTGATGATGTTTGTAGTATGATTCATATATTATAGTCGACTGCTTCCAAACAACGTTCACGTGGTCATTTTTTAAAGAAAACATCCTTAAATATCATAGGATAGGATATTTTTGTGTGATGATACTGATGATACACCTCATCAACACTGGCAAAGTAATGCTTTCAAAACCTCAACCTAAATACAGGCTATCAAACTAATCACCAACTATTCAAGTACCTATTTTTCTTAGTATGTTATAGCTATTGTTTTATAAGTATACCTAATTATGTGAATGACCACTGAAGTATACTTAAAGACAATCTTGGCAGCCCTTGAAGTTTTAAATTCTGTTGTTATTATACTCACGCGACAATCATATTCTTGTCAACACTCAAAAGTATTAAAACCCTACGAATGAATGCCCTACGATTCCAGTCTGGTGATCTGAATTGTCTCATGTGGCTCTTTTTACCACGTTCACATTCACGGGATAGGGTGAAAATCGTAGGTCCCAAACGCCATTATGATGCGGGTTTTTTTCTGTTTTAAAGCTAGTGTGATCGAGATGGTTCTTAGCTGTAATGGGGGTCGGCATCGTAGCTCCCAAACGAATGGCCCGATTTTGATGCGGTTTTTTTATGTTTGAAAGCTGATGTGATCCATAGCTATAAGGGGATGCTGATGTGATCCATAGCATAGAGTCGGGGGTTATATAAATGTTTAATTTGAGCTTGCCCCATCCCGTGCCGCGACTGACGATCGTCAGCTCTAACATAGTTCTAACAACGCCCAGTTGGACAGATTCATCCCAGTTTTATATTATTTTTATTTATATTTATTATAAATGTTTAATTTGAGCTTGCCCCATCCCGTGCCGCGACTGACGATCGTCAGCTCTAACATAGTTCTAACAACGCCCGGTTGGACAGATTCATCCCAGTTTTATATTATTTTTACTTATATTTATTATAAATGTTTAATTTGAGCTTGCCCCATCCCGTGCCGCGACTGACGATCGTCAGCTCTGACATAGTTCTAACAACGCCCGGTTGGACAGATTCATCCCAGTTTTATATTAGTTTTACTTATATTTATTATAAATGTTTAATTTGAGCTTGCCCCATCCCGTGCCGCGACTGACGATCGTCAGCTCTGACATAGTTCTAACAACGCCCGGTTGGACAGATTCATCCCAGTTTTATATTAATTTTACTTATTTTATTTGAGTGTTACTCCCTATTGCAGGATCGCCATCGTGTTCATGATATTCGTGAACGACGGCGCCGGCGGGTACTGGTGGCTGGAGCACGCCACGTGGAACGGGCTGGTGGCCGGCGACCTAGTGTTCCCCGCCTTCCTCTGGATCATGGGCGTCTGCATCCCGCTGTCTGTAAAGAGCGCCTTCGCTAAAGGGATCCCGAGATGGAAGATTGTTGTGCAAATTTTCCGGGTAACATTTTTTATTTTAATTGTTTTTTTCAGAAAATCAAGGTATGACTCTGCCTTAGGTGTCAGAGTTTGTCAGGCCGCCAAAGGGTCTCTGACATGGCTTAACGAATGCTGCCTTTCTGACGAATTATATCATCATTTGTGATCAAATTAAGCTCTTCTTGCTTCCTGATTACATAAAACAGTAAATTTTTATTCTAAGTAGATCTATGATATAACCTTAATGGTTGTATTGGAAGGTGCATATTACACAGTGTATAGCTATGATTTTTTATTATTAAAACCATTGATCATATTAAAAGGGTAGCATAATTGTTAAAAACCCCATAAGTAAACGCAATTAACATCACATCACACTGATATTGTTTGTGATTGTGTATGTATGTTACTTCTTATTGCTGAAACGGATGAACGGATTTTGATGAAATTCGGGATTTTCCTGGGCCTGGAATAACGCATATACTTATACGTTTCATCAGCATTATCATAATTAATCATCCACGCTGGTAAACCACATGGCGAAGCCAGTTGATTACAATAATCACCTGCTTCTCCGATTTATATTTGGTACAAAAGATGATTTACACTTAGGTCTTTTCTGTATCGTAACACTGTGACGTAATGAATATAAGAGGTAAGGTGACTGGATGCACGAATCTTTGAAAGGGGTACCCTACCTGAACGGGTAACCTTTAAAACCAGTTATTATGTAACAGTTACGCAGATTACGTACCTTCGACCCACTTGTGTGCTACGTTACTACACTACTGAAAGTGCCTTCTTGAACATATTTATAACATGTACCAAAATAATAATTTTCTACCAATCCAATCGTTGATGACATCCAGTGTTGTAAATGGGTTGGTCTATCTATCTGTTCTATACTTATATTAAAGCAGTATTTACCAAAAAGTGTGTACAAAGACGATAATTAAAAAATATGATCTAGGGGACTAAATAAGCTACTGAACTGAACAAGAATGTAACTTTTTTTAAATCGTGTCCTTCTGCCTGTATGTTTGTTCACGCGCATGACGTAAAAACTACTGGACCGATTGCGATGCGGTTTTCATTTTTGGATAGCTTAGGGTTTGACTTAAAAACTGGTGTACTTGGTATCTCAATCCGATGTTTAGAAGCGGAACAATCGATAAAAAACTATTTGATGGCTGAACGAATTTTGCTATTTTGTACTTAATAGGTACTTTTGGTCCTGGAATTAACACATTCTTACTTTTAACCAAAGTCAAAGTATTTTATTGTAAATAGGCAAAAATAATAGCACTTTTACAAGTCAAAATTAACATCTCTTGAACAAAGAGAAATACATAAAATATTATAAAAATATCAAATCAATAAAAATTTTGGTAAACTAAGTAGCCTTTCATAAACTAAGTCAACCAGTCGAAGACACACAATCACACAGCCGCGGGCACAGCTTGTAGTTAAATACTCTGTATTTCTTAGTCTTCAAGTCTTCGCTATTAAAGGCAGGCTTACATTACTGAGAAAAGCGTACGAAAGGGATACCTGAACGATAGTTTTTCTTTACTATTTATAGAAAAAAAGCGGTCAGAAACAGGATCGCAAACCTGATCGAGACTTCTTTGTACACTACTGGTAACACAAGTGCCAGGGCAACAGAACCGCACGAGGAGCTTCGTTTCGCTCGCGCCTTCGTAATTATACTGTCAATACCACGTAAATAAGAGACGAGAGTCCATTAAATATTATGTACTTATTTAACCTTAATTTCTAACCTGTAAAACTAGAAATTGGTTACTAAAGATATTCGCGCTCGCGTAGCACACATTGTATAGTCATAACCTGTTTACTCAGGAGAACCATTATTGTAATCCTTAATTTTTCACGTACACTAAAATGTTTGCGCTCCCTACGTTTTGTTTTGTAATGATATTGTTAGTTTCCCTTGCTGAGGAAATCATTATTATTATGGTTAAATAAAGAAGCACTTCAAAGGTTCGGGTTTCGCATACCGGCACTGCTAATGGAATGCCAGCGCGGCACTGCAACTGAAAAACACTGGGCCCAATATCACAGCCAATATGGCTATTTTCTATTCCGTATTCACCAATAATAGTAAAACCGGAGAACGCTATGATACTTAAATAATATCATAAGACATTAATTAATAAGTATTCTTTCCCACACCATGCATAACTTTCTCGAGACTTTTATATCAGATACTAGCTTTGCCCGCGGCTTTGCCCGCGTGCTCATTTTTCTGAGATAAATGAAAATAATGATTTTTTTCTATATGTTATTCCACTTTACCAAAAGTACAATTTCATAAATATTTTACAGCCGTCAAACCGTTTTTTTATCGATTGCTTGGCTTCTACTCATCGGATTGAGATACCAAGTACACCAGTTTTTAACTCAAAACCTAAGCTATCCTAAAGTGGAAACCACATTCGCAATCGGTCAAGTGGTTTTTGCGTGAAGCGCAAACAAATAAACAGACAAAAAGAAACAACTAAAAAAATAAATTTAAGTTTATCTCCTAGACCATTTTTGTACCATTGTACAGACTTTTTCGTACTTACTGCTTTATTATAAGCATAAGTATAGATAGATTATTTATCAATATTGATACATTTGTATGCGGAGCACGTGACACGTTCACTTTCAAGTTACATCAGCTTCCGTATTTTGAACTGAATACTCTCCATACAGACACAATCTTGAATACGAACATGCTCTGTTTTTGCCGGATATTTCATTGGAAATTCTCTCGCGTGCTTGCGCGCTGTGATCTCTCCTCGTACGCAGTGAACGATTTTATCGATTCGCATCCACTCCTCCATTACTTTTTATATCTGCACAATGATTCGAGTCACTACGTCAATGTAAATAATAATTGTAAGTATGAGATATGGGGCCGTTAGTTTAGTATATGAATGGGAGATATTACAGGCGTCATTAGGCGAAATACACTGTCATTACTGACCTAGAAACGGACGTGGCCCGGTTTAGATGAGATCAAGAAAGGAGGCTGCTGTTGATACTATTCATTAAAGACAATGGTCAAGTTGCTAGTCGCTGTCAAGGAGATAATATCTAATCATCAGTTAGGTGTTAAATGCGTCTATTTGAATCAGTCACTTTGGAAAGTTTAGACATGGCGGGAAGTGGAACATTGGAAAGAAATATTTTATTATCTAATTAATATTGCCAAATTGCGGCGCTGTTTCTTCCAAGACACACGGTCCTGTGCCTTGGCCGTCTAGTCGTGTCTTATATAGGTAAGCCTCGCATATCGTCCTTGCAACATTTCGGAGGGCGTCCAGGTCACTGACGTCGCCATTCAAGGACCCGTCTGGTCCAACGGTACTTGTCAATGCGAGCGATATGATCGGCCCAACTCAACTTTCGCTCCGCGATTATTTGAACCACGGAATAAATAACCTTGATCCTCGTTTTTTGCCGGATTCACTTCATTTCACTTATTTTCTGGCATATCTCTTCCAGTCACTCCAAGGATAGCTCTTTCCGTCGCCCTTAGCAACTCTGAATATCTCGGCTGAGTGTTCAGGTGACACGGTTTCGGAGTCATATGTAAAGACTGACATTAAATTATGCATTCCTCTAAGTTCTCTCACATGACTACCTACCCACATTTATATAGTTAACTTTTTCAGAGACCAGTTATTTCAATTTTTCAGGTCTCCGGGATATTCTGATATCCCTAGGTTAGGTAAAGTACTATACTTTTTGATATACTCTTACTCAAAGCACGTACCTACTCTGAGCACCTACTTATCATTAAGCATAGAGTCTTGAACTTCAAATTACAAGCAATAAATATCAATTTGCAACCACATAAGCATAGAAAATTACAATGCACTGAACTGAAGACGACCGGAGATAACTCGTGCGTGCAACTATAAGATCGTCGATGTCATTGTGGATAAACTATTGGCTGGTATGGGGTAGGTAAGTAATGTTACTTTTTCGTTCCAGCGGTCCTGCATGATGTTCCTCCTGGGCATGTCGCTGAACACCATCTACGGCTCCAACATGCTGCACGAGCTGCGTATATTCGGCGTGCTGCAGCGCCTGGGCGTCGCGTATCTGGTGGCCGCCGGGTTCTATGCTGTCACCGCGCCTAAGTACTACGCGCCGCCTAGGGTGAGTGCATATATACTTAACTACACGACTAAAATACAAACTAATTACAACTGATACTACTCATGACTCAAAGTTATTGTTCATGTACACATAGACAGTATTGTAACGAGGGCGTCGAGGAGGGGGAAGTTGCGCAGCATTCAATAAAATATCCTCTACTGTACCTTCGCGTCTCAGGTATGGAATTCTTGATATGATAAGTACATTGCAGGAATTGAGCGGATTCAAAAGAAATTCATTAGATATCTAATGCTACCGTTTAAAAATATATTGAGTAAGCGCCTTGATTTATTTTGTACAAGTATCGGCTAGACAGAAGTTGAGCAGATAATTTTTTACCATATTTTTTTTTATATTTAATAATTATTGGTTGTTTGATGTATGAGTTTTGCTTTGTTACAGTAGGTTTATAAGCTTTATAGTGTCACTATGCTACTATAAATGGCATCATGTAATTGTTATGATGCTATTCATAAAAAAAAAATGAAAAGGAAATTCTATACTGTTGGTCTTGCAACAAAATAAATAAATAAACTCTGATCCACCTCTGTACTGTATCACCACTGTAAGCTTTTTTTTTTCACGTTTTTCCAGTTCAGAGTTGATCGCCGACTTTACTCATAGCTACGACAACGGGTCGCCTTACGATATCTTTGTGGAATTTCACAAAAATATCCAGAAAATACATCCCCGTAGAGTTTCTTGGTGCTCCTTCTCTAACGGGCGTATTTCCGAAGCACCGGTAGGATTTCATTTCGGTAGCATTTCCTTTTCCAGTGTGAAATTTAACTCTGTTGGTTCATGAAAGGGAAATTTCCTTTTCAAACTCAAAGAATACTTAGTTTATCTAAATTTTGATTGATTTGATCTTTTTATAATACTTATTTTATTTATTTTTCCTTGTTCATGAGATGTTAATTTTGACATGTAAAAGTGCTATTATTTTTGCCTATTTACAATAAAATACTTTGATTCTGAATTGTCGTTGTGATGTTACACGATTTCTGCAAGGAATTTCGTGTGGCATAGCGAATAAACGCCGTGGTATGATTACTGATCTTTTCGCCATGCTGGGCCTTCATTCAATCACCACTCCTGTCCTACTATATTTGGTTGTTACTTATTACACTACACCCTCCACCAACTCTATAGTTCTACATTTGAATTTAGACACACAGAATTGCGAATCAAATATAAACATTCAAGCGCGAATAGATCTCGCTTATACCAAAGAGTATCAAAATACTGGCTTATACTACCAAGCGCGGCTTTGACTATGGCAAAGCTACCCTTTATGATTATATAAGGCAAATTCAAACAGCCGCTGTTTGATGTGGCGTTCTGTGTGGTTTTATGGGGGAGGTTCTACGGGAGAGGCCGATGTGCAACAGTGGATATTTACCAGCTGATGATGAAAGTTTTTAGGCTCATATTTTTGTAAACAACGTAGTGAAGTAAATTTGGTCATAAAGAGTAAGGCGAATCAACACTGGCCATCTTGGGTGATTGTTACAGGGAGCATGCGGTCAGGCGCTGAAGGACGTGCTGTCGTGCGTGTGGTGCTGGGCGCTGTGCGGCGTGCTCGTGGCGGCGCACACCGTCATCACCTTCACCCTGCATCACCCGGACTGTCCCGCGTGAGTAAAGCGCATTACCGTGCGATCAGGCACTGAAGGACGAGCTGTCGTGCGTGTGGTGCTTGGCGCTGTGCGGCATGCTCGTGGCAGCACATACCGTCATCACTTTCACCCTACATCACCCGGACTGCCCCGCGTGAGTAAAGTGCATTAGCGTGCGGTCAGGCACTGAAAGTCATGCTGTCGTGCGTGGCAATTTAGGCCGTGATGTCAGACTCTGAAGTGCTGTCACTATGTGCTGGTAGTGCAGTCAGGCGTAAAAGACGTGCTGCCCTTTCAGGCAAAAATATGAAAACATTGCGTTTATTTTTCAGTGGGTACCTGGGACCCGGCGGAAAGCACGACGATTGGGTGGCGCCAGAGTGTAGCGGCGGCGCTGCCGGGTACATCGACCGGTTGCTCCTCGGAGACTCGCATCTGTTCCAACGCAGCGACGCGAGGACCGTGTACGGGGGACCGCCCACCGACCCTGAAGGATTGTTAGGTAAGAGACACATAGCTAGTGGTACTAAGAGTAGGTGATGTTAGATAACAGCAGAAATTTGCCATACATCGATTGTATTGTATTGTATTTATTCAGATAACAAAGTACATTGTATATGAATTACTTATAACTAACAAAACATTTAGTAAAATTTTCTAAATTAAAATAATATCATAAAATCATGTAGTGAAAAATCTTCAAAATCACAAAATAATAAAATCTTAAATCAAAATAAAAAGAATTATAAGAATTGGAAACATAAACGAAAAGGCTAATAATTATAAAGTTGCTCACTACAGGACAAGTTTTCAGAAACTGCCAACAGCTTTGAAAAATTGCAGGTATATGTCAAAAATCTGGTATTTTCTGGTATTATATTCGTGGTCTGTGAACCCTTCCATTACACAACTATGCTGTAGGTACCCACAGCTTCTTCGCGATCCCACCTCTTTTAGTAATAGGTCCAACCCATCTCATGGGTGCAATCCCAAGGAATTGCACCCGAAACCCCGCATAGCTCAGAGATCAGTGCATCCTACCCGTGATGACTGACGGAGCCGAAACTCGGACACTGACTTTCAAGGCTGGTCCACAAATTCAAGGTCGCTCAGCGTGCTATGGCGTTCCATCACAGGTCACTAGTAGGACGCACTGATTGAAGACTTCTGTCCTCAGGCATTGTGGGGTGGGCTACGAGAAGACTTGACGAAGCTTCCCAAATGCTGCCCAGTCCAGCCGAATTCGCCTATCGACTTCCTTATCGAAGTTGCATCTACCTAACTGAAGAGTTTGTCCAAGGTGTGGTCACATACATTCAAATCTTGGACAACACCAGCACCCGTTGTTTTCCAGGTTGCATGACATCGGCGGTGCAAGCCCTGCTGGGCGTGCAAGCTGGCGCCACCGTGCTGCTGCAGCGGTCGCACAAGTCGCGCATCTCGCGGTGGCTCGCGTGGGCGCTCGTGTTCGCGCTCGCGGGGGCGCTGCTGGCGGGCTTCTCCAGGGAGCACGGGGTCGTGCCCATCAACAAGAACCTATGGTAAGTGGTCACCTTTATAATTATTCATTCGCGTTGCGTGGTGTTCTCATGAGTTTAAACCTCGCGATGTCTCCGTCTGTCAAGATCCTTTTTCTCAGGAACGCATGGAGGTATCAAGTTGAAATTAATATCAAATACTCAGGTCTGTGAAAACAAACAAACTTCTAAGTCAACGCAATCAAAAGACACGGCTGTTTATGCCGCATATTTTGACACTCGCATGGGAATCAAAACCTATAGGATGTTTCCCGTTGACCTAGATTCATGAAATTTGGCAAGAAGCCAAATTATTTACATACCTACAAGTTTGTACGGAACCCTCGGTGCGCGAGCCCGACTCACACGTGGCCGTTTTTTTTCCACGTTGACACTAAAAACTAAGAGCCTACAATTTAACCTAATAGTAGGTAAATTGTATAACAAGTGCATAAAACAAAGCCATTTTATCCGAGACAAAGTGTGTCGTTGGTCTGTGTTGTGGTGGACGTAAAGCCTCGTATTCACAGGCGACCAAATAGATTCCGCGATATGTCGGGCGATGTCGAGGGTCATCGTGGGACATCTGCCTGTGCGCGATTCCAACTCGTACTTCCCAGTTATTTTTATTTAACTGAGTGACTCATTCATTCATTCATTTAGTACGCTCGTCACCCTGAGACACTGATTTTTAAGTTGCATAAACCCCAGTAATTTTGCTGTGAACAGTGCCCTTAATCACTTCATCTCATTGTTACAGGTCAATGTCATTTGTATTAGTAACATCAGCGTGCTGCCTGGTCCTGCTAAGTTTCTGCTACACGCTGACCGACGCGTGGCGCATTTGGAACGGGGGGCCATTTCGCGCCCCTGGACTCAACGCCATAGCTCTATACGTGGGGCACTCTCTCTGCGCCCATCTGTTCCCCTTCCACTGGAGGGTGCCTCACATGAGGACCCATACTCTGCAGCTGGTGGAAGCCCTCTGGGGCACCGCTCTGTGGGTCATCATTGCACACATCATGGCGAAGAAGAAAGTGTTTATTACTTTGTAATCTGTTTATACACTACTCTACGATTCTACTTTTTGATGTGTAACATCTTTCCTATCGCTTTCCTAAAATATTTGGGAGTGATTTCGTGAATAGCGAAACAGAGTAAAAGGAGGATGGGGTAAGTCGGGGGAGGTTTGGGGGAAGTGAGGGAAGGGTGGGTGAAGATGGATAAAAGTAAGGGGAGGGTGGGGAAAATTGGTTAACATGGGGAATATGGAAAAAAGTGAAGAAGGGTTGGTAGACGTGAGGAGAGGTTGGGGTAAGTTGGGGAAGAGTTGGTAAAATACACAGTCACAGACACAGTCGGACACGGACACAGTCACAGACAGACAGACAGACAAAGACAAAAGTCCAACGTCCAAAAGTCAAACATCCAAAAGTCAAACGTCTAAAAGTCAATCAGTTAAACGTCAAACGTCAAACGTGTGACCAATGAGCGCGCGTGGTGCTTAGCAATGTTAAGTGTTGCTTAATACCAAGGCAAGGTGAGACTGAGATGTCATGTGTTACACCTCTTACGACTACTGTGCGTTTTTTTAATGTATTTTCGTCAAAGCCATAGATTTTATACGTGGAAATTTACTTTTAGATTACTAGTCCATTCAAAGTTTTGTGTAAATTTTGGTAAAACTGCATATACTTTTTGACTTTAGATCAATATACATCTATATTGTTAGATTAAATTTAGAATACCAAGGTGAGATGTTAGATGTTACTCATCATATCGCTCGTTTTTTTTCCGTCATCGCCAATGCTCTGAGTACGTGGAGTGCTTTCTCTGCGCCCATCTACCTATTGCCCAATTTAAGGACTACTGCAAACATAGCAGAGAAGGATGTAATGTGAATGATTATTACTTTGTATAAGGCCGCTTTCCGAGCTATGTGCCCATTTTGATGCCTTACAAGGCTTGTAATTTCTTGTAGGTACCACCTAGTTCTAAGTTAGACCATAGGTTAGACGTAATAAATAAGACTGAGCGTTACTAAAAACTAAGGTGCTCATTACTATATGTGAAAATTTACTTTTAGATTACTAGTCCATTCAAAGTTTTGTGTAAATTTTGGTAAAACTGCATATACTTTTTGACTTTAGATCAATATACATCTATATTGTTAGATTAAATTTAGAATTAAGAACTCTATAAAAATCTGTGAATAAATATATAATTATTTTGAACGCTATGTAAAAAAGATAATTGAATAAAAACCATCGATATACAATATTTGACGCTTTATTTAGCTCAAGGGTGACAGTAAAATCCGAAATGTCATTGAAAATAAAAATAAAACAAATGATTTAACAAATCATGACTCAAGGTAACAAACAGCGAATAGTTTTAACAAAAAAACTATATCATTAAAATACACTACAACATAATGTTACGGACGTAAGGGCCTTGTCCAACAGGGAAACAAAAACGAGTGAACAATTTGAAATTAGTCGCGTTTTTGTTCACCTGATGTATTCTCGGCTTTATATAGTTAAGGCGCCTACCACTCTTAGTAGATTCATGCAAGTCTGAAAACATCCCTTATATCAATCCCATTCCTTCTAATAATATAGTTGACAATAATTTAGCTATAACAACCGACGTTTTCAGACAACATCGAATGAATCTCACAATATTGTTACCCATGAATCTCACAATATTGCCACCCAAAATGTGCGATGCATACTAAACACGGATATCCTTATTACAAGTACCTGAAGGAATGAGGTATTATTACGCTCACTGGCGTAGCGTAATAAAACCTCTCTCGTCTGAAGCTGTTATGGTATTATTTAATCTGTGTCAATTTGAAGCGCCGCTTATCGAGAGTTATTGGCCACTAATAGACATTTCGCGAATCGAAAACCAATAAGATTGTTGAGATGTCTTCGAAATCGAAAATTTTAGTTCCAATAACACCCGTTATATCTAACAGCGCCAAGATGGCGGAAATAAAAAGACAAAAAATGTACATCCGCCATTCAATCAGCGTACTTGTATGGAGGTCAGTGAACTAAAACATAACAGTAAGTAGGTTTGTTTGGCATTTCGTTTACAAGATTTGTCTCAGGCATCGCGTCGTGCTCCTGTGACAGACACCACATTCATAAAATTCATTCCATAAGTTACAAATATCAACTACTTTATATAATTTACATAAGTCGTTTTCAAAATAAATCACTCTTTTGTAGACGGTAAATGCCATATTAGGAATTGAATATTTCTCTTTATTATTAAATATTACTCCATAAAGTAGAAGATACTTCAATATAACTATTCTATCTTGGACACTTACTCGATATTGGTAAAATTCAATACCTGATTAGGCAGGCACGCTCATCATATATGTCGATTCTAACAATATATTTCCATCCATATTTATAACTAGAGACCTAACTTGTAGCGATAAAGACACGTATAACGGTGTTATATAAGTATTTATTTTTCTAAAATCGTTTAGAAAAAATCTCTTAAAATATATCTCATTTTCTTACCCAATCCCGGAATCGGGATAATCGATATTTTAATTGAATCAGCACGAATGTATATAAATATAACATTTTCTTATATCTCTAAATAGGAAGAACATTAAAAAATGTATAAAGAGAACATAGTAATTGCACACACAGTAAAATATAATTATTACGTAATTATGCCAATTGATACGAGTATAACAAAGCCACGAGATGTAAAAATTGATTTAAAATGTTACCTTTTGCAGTAAAATTACACAAGAGTAAGAACGCTTTCTCGTACTGGCTACATTTATAAATTATGCTAACGAAAATTTATAACAGCTCCCAATTTTATACAATAAAACTTCTAACACACTACAAATATAAAACTGGTAGTATAATTTGTACAGCGTTGTAACAAGATGATATATTTCTAGGATTAAAATGTAATAAAATAAGTACTTGAGCTCACTTTAAGTCACTCATATTCTAAAAAGGAGACGTGGAATGTAGAATGTATCAAAAGAATGTTAGATATGTAAAGTTAAGCTCTAAAGCAAAGCTTATATTAAAAAATACAACATTGGCAAGACCTGAAGAAAGTTAAAAAGGAGATTCCGACTTAGAAAAAATGAATATCTAAAACAAACCGCTGCTTTAAATTGAACCATATTACATTAAAATACTGCATGTATTGGCTTAGTTCGCTGAGTTTGTAGTGAGTTATTTACGTTTAATTTGCAGAAGGCATGCCATTTTGTACTTGTCGATCTACAGAGCGTAGTACGAATTGAGATTGAATACAGCTAATCTTTCTCTAGTGGGGCCTTAACAATCAGGCCCCTAACGGTTCTACGAGAGACTAGACAATACCGAAACACTTGTCATACTTACAAATCGGTCTACTTGCGGCGTCCTATGCTAGATCCATAAATCTAACGTTATCTTAAACACAAGGTAAGGACGATACAAATTTCGCTATAAATGCAAATTCATGGAATTCAATATAAATCGGTAAGACGTGTACACAATGCGTGTAGATAAAATAACATACGATTCGTCTTACAATATTATGCTACAAAAGATTCCGATGACACAACACCGCGCCACGAAGTTTATACTTCATGACTCTCAACCGAAAATGCGCTGATATGAAACTTGAATGCCGTGTGGGAGTTAGTCACGTGACTATTTATAACCACTTAAAAAGTCGATGATACATCATTAGGCCAATATAACATGTTCCACTTCTAGTCGATGCTGCATAAGGGCGCGGACGCACTGAGCATACGATTTTCCGCTGACTGTTAAGCTTGATTTACATCTGCCAGTACGTAGCGTGTCCACACGGCACAGACGCAAGTTTTCATACAAAACAAAAACGGGCGTGCGAACACGCTCCTACACTAGGTGTGAATACGACCAAAGATAGTTAGTGTACCTATGTAATAATATTTATACTTCTGTGCTGTTACGTATATGCCACGTTCCGGTGTTTGCAGATATGAATCGAGCTATAGCGCCCAATAATAATTTGAATAATGCGTTCATACAACGCAACGTACCTACGCAGTATGCGAGGTATCGCTCGCCGAGTCACAAGGGCTCGTTATACAATGCAGCCTCTCGATTTGCAGCTAACAGTCTGCCGCGAACTATTTCCAGCTGAGTTAACAAGCGAACAGTCAGCCGCGAACTATTTGCCCAGTGCGATCGCGCCCTAAACGTAAAGTTGCGAGTCGAGTCCGTCATCTCATAGACACAACGACATACATATTGTATGCTTCGGGTAACAATTACAATTCTTAACCTAATTGCACATTTCGATAAAACACGCTATAATATATTAAAACTTAATAATAATTCCGCTTTACAACACTATTAAAATATATTACGAGATTTCAAACAACACGCGTAAATATATCTATCGATACTTATCTTAGAGCCCAGTACTAGTCCCTGTCGTCTATCATCGATAATAAATATCTATAGTGTGGCACTTGACAGGCGTATACCCGTCGCATATCAGGTATAACGGATCCAGCACCACAGGAATACCTATTTACTAACGAATAAGTATAGTGAGCAACCATTCGAACGCTGACAGTCCTTCCTTCGCGCTTCCGGCACGTGATACAAATGTAAATACATCCAAAATATACATCGTTAAAATATACACTCCGGAAACAGCGCTGTAGTTCGACAGACGATATCTGGTGAACTGTGGAACCGCCTTTCAGTTCTCACAGCCTGGTAGTCCGCCGCAGTCTAGTGGGGCGGCGGACGGGTTGGATATCTGTGACGCCGGGGTTACTCGCTCCCGCCGCTAGGTGCCGAGAGGTTCCGCGAGGTGCCGCGAGATACCGTGAGGTGTCGCGAGATACCGCGAGGTGTCGCGAGATACCGCGAGGTGTCGCGAGAGGAGCCGGCGGGGGCGTTGACGTCACGAATGGCAGCGCCTCACTTACGCCCGCCGCGCGCCACGATGGCTTGCAGCGACGCCACCTGCGTGGCGAGGTTAGCGTTCTTCTGTTCCAGGCTGTCGACTCTCTTCCTGTAGTCGGAGTTCTCTGATATCAGGATCTCGACCTTCCTTTCCAATTGGTCCATGTACTCTTTCTTTTTGCGTCTGCTTTCTTGTGCAGATATCTGGAAAGAGATGAAATATATTATTAAAACTTTTTTTTAACAGAATTTAAAAAAGAGAAGGTTCTCAATTTGATGCGTGTTTTTTTTAATACTCTGTTATAATAATATGTTAAATAATAATATCTGTTACAGTAAAAATCTATTTTCAGTAGAACGCGTTTTAACTAATTAAAACCAGTTTTTACTAAACGCCTTAGTTAAAACTGTTTGCGGACGATATAAGTACGCATTTTGCGCGCTATAAAAACGTGATGAACATGAATGATTTTACATAGAGATCCTAACAACGTCCCAATAAAACAGGACGGTAGGTACACATTTTTGCGACTTAACCACAGAACAAGCCTAACGCGAGTTTTGTGTCTATACCAGTCCACTGTTGGTACATCCTGATCAAAATCCTGATTCGTCGCTCACAAAAAGAAATAGGTTAGTTATTTAAAATCAAATGGCCATTGAATCAAAATCAATCGAAAATCCATACCAATATATAAAAGTGAAACGTTGTCTGTTTGTTTATTTGTTTGTTTGGGGAGCTTTCACGCGATAACCGCTGGACGGATTTCGATGAAATTTAGAATGGAGATAGCTTATACCCTAGAATAAAACATAGGATACTTTTTATCCCGGAACATTCCACGAATTCCGTGGAAGTTTCCACGGGAAAACTAGAACATGTTGAATACTCGCTGTAAGGAACGGTTGCCATGGAAACGAAATAACAAGTCCTTCAAAAATCATCAAGAGCGTTGGTGCCACAGATTAAGTCAACAAGCCACGGAGGCCATAACCAAGAAGTCTAAGTCTACTTTTGCATTGGTTTTTAATATCCTAGAAGAACGTAAGTATAGGATGCTTTTTTCGCGATAAACTGTAGTCCGCGTGGACGAAGACGCGGGCGGGTAAGCTAGTAATTAATATAAACTAATAACTGCTTTGTCAACTGTTTTAACTCAGTAGGTAGATAATAATAGTCAAAATGGGGTTTGACGAGTCCGACTAGTTAAAACCAATTTTGACTGATACCACGCATAAAAAGTAGTTTTAAAAGTTAAACGAGTCCTTTTTAAATACGGGGTTTTACAGTAACATATTTATTTATTTATTTACATACCATACCTTTTTTTTATATACCTAAAAACCGATATCTCCGAGTTTTCTGGGCCGATTTTGATGTTTTTTTTTTCGAGGTACCATCCAATTTATTTATTTTTCCTGAGATCAACAGTTTCCGTGTTACCTTGTTTTTGATTTTCCTCCTGATCTTCTTGAGAGATTTCTCCTCTGCCTTGGTGAGCGGTAGGCGCGTGGGCACGGGGTACCCCTCGGCGAGCAGCGTGCGCTTCTCTTCCTCTGTTAGCATCAGCGTGCCCGTGGACCCTTTCTGCAACCATAACCATCACTTTCGTTACACGTGTTTTTAACAACTGTTTTAACAGTTTAACACTAAACTGCTGTTTTCAGCAAGAACCAAATAAGATTTTAACTTTTTTTTTAAATTTTTAATGATGGCAGACAACATTTCGTTTTAGTCGAATCGGTTTGAGGGTTGTTAAGATATCGGGATCTGAAAGTCCAAATAGGGTAATCAAAGTCGGACAATTCAGTAAGACAAAACGAATTTTCGTTTAATTTTAGACTTCAACTCGATTATGTAGCGAGTAGCAAAACTGTTCCAGAGACCGTGGTAATGTAGGCTAATAATGGTAAAACCAAAATAATGAGATCAAGATGAAAAAAATGAGTAGGTCGTCACTTAGATGAAGATTGTAATAATGAGATGAAGATGGTAAACCACCTGTATTAATATATTCATACTAATATTTCACATGCGAATGTGACTCTGTCTCTCTGTCTGTATATTTGTTACCTTTTTCCGACTAAACGGCTGAACCGATATTAATGAAATTTGGTATGGAGATAGTTTTAACACTGGGAAAGGACATGACATTTACTTTTTATAAGAACGATGGTGGCCTAACGGTTCTATAATGCAATTTAGAAACCAACAATACCGGGTTCAAAACCTAGGCTCCGCACCAATGACTTTTCTGAGTTATGTGCGGTTTTCCATCGCTCCAAGCTTCGGAGGGCACGTTAAGCTGTCGGTCCCGGCTGTTATTGATTAATAGCAGTCGTTAAGCCATATCAGAGGCCCTCGGGCGGCTTGACACACTCTTACACTAGAGGCCAGCACTACCTCATACGACAAACAAACAAACATAAGAGGCGGACAAAATCTAGTGTTAGAATAATCCAGAACAAGTGTTACCGGTTGAGTGCTGATGAGCGGTGTGTTGATCGGCTGCCGGGAGTGGTGGGACACGTAGAGGTGCGCGCGGCGCGGCGCCGCAGCGGCGGTCGGCGCCGGCGCCGCCGCCTCGTGCGCGGGCGACAGCGCGCCCTCGCTGTCCGAGGACGACAGCGACGACGGCGGCGTCGGGGGCAGGTTGAACCCTGAGGAATAGAACCATACACTTTGTTAGTACATGTAATGCGTTGTTTCTACTTAGAAAAAGGTAATAATCCTATATTTATAATAGTTGCAGGCGCCATGGTCACGAGCAAAATGATCATGGCGCCTTCAAGGGAGCCGAAATATCGAGAACTATATAACTCATGGTAAACATTTAGAAATTAAAAAAAAAGCTAACCGCAAAATAAGTTACATAAAACAAACATAACATAAGCTTAAGCATACCTAAAATGGATATAACATGTGCTTAAATAGGATTGCCAATTCGGTAAAAGTGATTTAAAATGAGGGTTTTTTCGTCTAGTATTGCCAGGTATTGCTCATCATCAGCCTATATCTGTCCACTGCTGGACGTAGGCCTCTCCTAATGCACGCCTCTGAGCTCGGTCTTCAGTCTCCTCATCCATTTTCTTTCAGCCGCTTTTCGCAGGTCGTCACTCCACCTGGCCACAGGGCGTCCTACACTACGTTTGCCTAAACGTGGTCTCCACTCGGAAACTCGTCTACCCCAACGGTTATCGGTTCTTCGGGAAATGTGACCAGCCTACTGCCACTTCAGTTGGCTTATCCTTTGAGCTATGTCGGTTACCTTGGTTCTCCGTCAGATATCTTCATTACGAATCTTGTCCTCCAGAGAAACTCCAAGCATAGCTCTCTCCATAGCTCGCTGAGCGACCTTAAACTTGTGGACTAGTTTGACCGCGTTTGTTTTCACGTTTCGGCACCGTAGGTCATGACTGGTAGGACGCACTGATTGAAGACTTTTGTCTTCAGGCACTGTGGTATGGACGACGAGAAGACTTGACGAAGCTTACCGAATGCTGCCGAACTGAATTCTTCTGTTGGCTTCCTTCTCAAAGTTGTTCTTACCCAATTGCAATATTTGCCCAAGGTAAACATATTGTTGGACAACTTCAAGAGGCACACCATTAACTGCAATCGGTTCCCGGTCAATAAGATCGTTGCACATGATCTTGGTCTTATCTATGTTTATTCCGAGACCGATCCGTCGAGAAGCATCATCTAGGTTGGTCAGCATACTTTTTAGTCTTGCAGCGACTCCGCGATTAGGCCGTTATCATCGGCAAATCGTAAGTGTGAGATGTTCTCGCCATCGATATTAATGCCCATTCATTTCCACTCCAGCGTCTTAAACATATCTTCCAGGGCATTAGTAAACAGTTTTGGGGATATATAATCCCCCTGTCTCACTCCCCTGCGCAGTTGGATATGTTTAGGCTGCTGGTTTTGTACATGGACACTCATAGTCGCGGCGTCATACAGAAACCTCAGCACTTCGATGTATCGCCAGTCCACTTGACAGCGCTGCAAAGACTCCAGAACCGCCCAGGTTTCAACGGAGTCAAAGGCCTTCTCATAGTCCACAAAAGCAAGACACAGGGGCTGGTTATACTCTTCAGACTTCTATGCCTGCCTCACGGTGTGTATGTGGTCTATGGTGCTAAATCGTCCGCGAAACCCGGCCTGCCCAAGAGGCTGGAAGTCTTCTTGCGAGACGATTTGAGAAAACAACTTATAGATGTGGCTCAAGAGTGAAATAGGTCGGTAGTTCTTTAAAAGTGTTTTATCCCCTTTTTTAAAGAAGAGTACTACCAAACTCCTGCTCCACGTCTCTGGAGTTCTTCCACTGTTAAGGACGGTGCTAAATAACCTTTGAAGCTCCCGAAGTACAGGTTTCCCCCCTGCTTTCAAGAGCTCCGAAGTTATACCATCATCACCGGGGGCCTTTCCATTGTTAAGTTGTTTGAGCGCCATCTCAATCTCGTCTAGACTGACGTCGGGCAGTTCATCAGTATAGTGACGGGGCAGTATTGCGCGGGAATCCTCTGTGCTGGGTTCGGGTCTAGAAGTATATCTCTAGAAGCGAGGCGTACAATCGGCTATAGAAGTATTTAGGATTTGCTGAAATAAATAAATATTCATATTATTTAATTCATAAGTTTTAGGTACAAAAGATGGATAATATGCACTTGTTGAGTCCTGCCAAAACATGCCTTTACAGGCGTATGAATATATAAATATATCCCCTGATACTTTTATATTAGCGAACGCGGCTTAGAAGTGTGTGGAGGCCCTAAGGACCATAATTCGTCCTTGGATATTCATTATAACTTTATCTAAATCTGATATTTTAAATTGATAAACTAAAGTTGCAAAATCAATAAAAATCAATGCATCAATCTCTGTTGCAAATCGATAAGTAGATTTTAATAAAGCGTGCATTGTAATTTGTTTGTAAAGTTGAATTGCCTTTAAAAACCATTTGTATTGTTATGTCTCAATCAGAAAACAAAATAGATTGAGAGCCAGCCATGTATGTCTGAAAACATCATTATAGAAGCTTGGTAATGAAAAGTCTGTCTCCCAGCCTTTTCGGGGTGTTTCTTCTGGGTTTTGTGGAAGTCCTTGAGAGCCAGGTCCCACAAGATCCTAAGATCAAGATCAGGATCAGGTCCAACGCTACCTAACTAATAAAAAAGGTGCACGGTAGTTACCTGAGCCACTGGAGCTGGAGGTGACCTTAATGGAGAGTTTGTTGGAGTTGAGCGTGGTGGCGAGCCGCGGCGCTGCGCTCAGCAGCAGATGCGGCATGCCCGCCGCCCCCACCTTCTGGAGCACGGCTTGTGGCATGTGGATTGTTCCGGTCTGAGGGAGAAATAGAGATTTGCTTAGAATAACTACTTATCTACTTTGCAGCCGTGGTTGCCTGGCATGGAACCACCTCTTCTCAACCAGCTAAAAGAATTCGGGAAATGGACAGCTGCATTTCCCTGTGTATTAATCAACTAGTGCGATCACCAAGCCACCTGCCAGCGTGGAGAATATGGCAAAATCTCCCCTTATAGGCATCAGCGACGTTGGTTCCCAGTAGTTCCGTGAAAGAAGTTCCGTAACGGAATTATTGAGACTTTTCCCCACAAGTTCCGCCAACGGTACTTCTGGGAAATTTGTTATAGAACTCCGTAGAGGATTGCCGAGTACTGCCCATATCAAAAAGCAATTTTGTTTTTTCCAAATCGGTTCAACTACACGCCCACCACGAGCTCAAAAATCGCTCTTTGTGGTGTTCTATGTTGGAATTTTACCGGCTGGTGAGGATTTTTGTTTAACTGCAGTACAGATTAGATTCGGTCTAGAGCCGTCTCTAGACTAGAGCATTCTGGGAGTGAACGTACAGAAAAGAAAAGATTCGTTGGCGTTGCCATGGGTAGCTCTATTGGTAGAGCCAAGGCATGACATTCCGCAAGTTGAAGTCTTTCGATCGTGATCTTTATTTTTCTTAAATTAAACGTTGAAATAGAGATAATAAGATGGACAAAAAATTAGAATTGATTGAGCATAATATTTGTTCTGATTTTGTTTATACTGACTGGCAAGACTAGCAAGTTGTTGGGTTGATGGAAAGGGCTTAGCAGTTGAATATCTGTCAAAATTAAATATATTTTGATTTTTTTGTTTCTCAGATTCATATTTATTCAATAAACTGTTGTGAGTTCTGACCACGCGGTTGGAATGTTTCCCACGTTAGGTAATGCGTGCGAATCGCTGATCTTTAGGAGAAGTTTAATTTGACACAGATCACACGGCAATAAGACGATTTTCTTTCATCTTATATTTCGTTTGGTCGAATCACGTGAAACATCAATTAATCATTCCTTCGCTGTTCTTATTCTTTCAAAACAGAACACAATCATGCTGGCAGAATAGGAAGAACCCAATTGATTGTATTAATACCCACCCAATAGTAGATGCTTAGAAAAGAGGCTGAAGCAGTTTTTTATGTTATGTAATATATTCAAAGCTGAAAAATAACAAAATTAATGCAGCATTGATTAATAGCACAGGCAACCTCAATGTCAGCTCATGGATGAGTCGTGACTACAATCGTTCTTGATTATACTCCGATAACATCTAAACTACTATTAATTTGCTGTCTCGAGTAAATATAACCTTCAGAAGGACAGCTCAGTAGGTATTTCGAAACAGCTTACATTGTAACTAGGTAAAATAAGTAGCCACCAATTTGGGTTGGGTTGGAAGCAAATAACCCAGCGGTTAACGACATAGTTCCGTGACAATTAAGCAAAGGGTAAAACAACGATTAACAACGAATGGCCCTCGTTACAAAAGTAGCAAGCACAAGTTAAGATTACAATTCCAGCGATACGATATCGTTCAAGAATCGTAACAAGAACTCGCGGCAATTTTCGACAACGTTTCTTCGAAAATCGACGAAGTGCCTGCTTATCTACACAGTCATTATTTAAGCAATTATGTTGATCTCACGAATAACTACGAAAGAACTCGCAACACCCGAGGTCTGCAGGTGAAAGTTGCAAAGTAAGATACACGAAACACTTAAACTCTACTGACCTTTGGTATTCGAGATGGGGCGATTCTATTTTTTGTTTCAGGTCGTTGAATGGTGTCGAATGTTTACTAGAGATCTTCAACTACAGAGATTCATATGGGGCCTGGTATGAATATTAAAAGCAATGATGCTATAGAATATAGATGAATGTTAGATTGAACATTTTGATGTCTTAACAGTTCACTAATTCGAGTACCATGTTAGAAAGGAAGACATGAGAGAAATGCCAGTAAGAGAACGCGCAAGCGTCGTACAATCCCAATGTGAGAAGATATCGAAAAGCGAAATGGAGAAAAAAAACCAAAGGCTATCCATCCCAAATGCGATGAGAACCATATTTTGCTAGACAAGTAGGTAGACAATGAGAGAGAATGATAGAGATATGTGTGTGTATGTGTAGTTTTTACTCGACTGAGGAGGGTTATTTATTTGGGCTGTATGTTTTGGATTTTGATAAATGAGGTATCATTGGATTTGTCTTAATCACGAGAGCAACATAGAACATATAAAGTATCAAGAAAACTTAATCACGAGAGCAACATAGAACATATAAAGTATCAAGAAAACTTAATCACGAGAGCAACATAGAACATATAAAGTATCAAGAAAACTTAATCACGAAAGCAACATTGAACATATAAAGTATCAAGAAAACTTAATCACGAGAGCAACATAGAACATATAAAGTATCAAGAAAACTAGGTAATAAACTGCCATATTATATTTCCGACGAAACAAAAAAATACCAAAACCTATCGAGTGAGGTATCAAAATGAAGGTCTTTAAAAGACCAGTTCATATATATATATATATATGAATTATATATATATATATTTTTTTTTTCTTAATTTTGTAATATAAGATGCAGTCGGAGGCATGAGGAGTAGCTCGCCAGGTACTAGCTGATCTCGTCAAAGGAGAAATGAAATGCATGATGCCTCCGACTGCAAAATTAATCAAAAAATATATTTTTAAATCAATAATATAAATTTAGTTTTGTTCGCAGTCGGGTTTATGTTTTATATAATAATTTATTTATATACAATATGTTACTAAAAGGCGACTGCATTTGCAGCTGTTCACTGGACTACTCTGTTTTTGGTGCAGCCCTAGTATGAGAGAGAACCTGCGCTACTTTCTGCGAAGGAGTAAAACGGACCAAGCAAATTGTTCCTTTCCAAAAGTTAGGTTCTGAACTTGTGACTGAAGGGTTACTTACTGTGTGGTCAATAACATAGTCGAGGTGCGTGAGTGGCGTGCTGGGCGTCGGCGAGGGCGGGCAGGAGGAGGCGGGGGACTCGGGCTCTGACTTGGGCTCGGCCTTCACCTCCCGAGGCGGGGAGTCGCTGGAGCGCCGCCGGCTGCTCCAGGCGCTGGCTGGCATTGCGGGGTAGCACTCGTCTTCCATGTCTGGAATGTTGAGGATTCTGGTTAGATTTATATTGAGGACCAGCTGCTCTGCCCTAGTAGTTTTCCCGCTATGCCACGGAAAATTCGTTTTTTTCCCCAGGTGAAACAGTAGTCTATATACATCTGGAATACATATTTCATAACTCAAAAACATATTTCTCTACACCTATCTTTACCTCTACAGGTGTTAATAAACGACGCGTGATAACGCGAGCCAAGCCAGTTGGGCTAAATTTTTACATACCTACACAAGCAGAGAAATCTACTCAAAAACATATTTTCTCTACATCTGTCTTCACCTCTTCAGATCTTAATAAATGACGCGTGATAACGCGAGCCAAGCCGGCTGGGGAAAATTTTTACATACCTGGCTCGGCTCGGCTCGTGCTAGTATGCGTCGTTTTACTGAGCGTATTGTGTTCCACGCACCGTGTAACATAGGCTAGCATCCGGATTAAGACGAGCCGAGCCTACACGGCGCAGCTCGACTCGGCTCGGCTCGCGCTAGCACGCGTCGTTTTACTGAGCGTATTGTGTTCCACGCGCCGTGTAACATAGTAGGATCGCGTCCAGATTAAGACGAGCCGAGCCTACACGGAGCGCACGGCTCGGCTCAGCTCGCGTTTTTTTATTCACACCTTTACGCTAGCTAGGTCTAGGAAATATTATCATTTTCTACATTTCCTTAGCTAATCACAGGGTTGACTTGTTAATAGACACGACAGATTTCATTATAAGGAGTAAATCAATAAGGTATTTAACATACTTATCTAAGATACTTAAGATAACAAGCAGGCAGTTACGCACTTGGTGAAATTAGACTAATGTACTTCCTTGCCGCATCGACTGAGCTTCAATAAAGTGGAACGCAGAGTTATGTTGCGCGATGCCCGCGCCCGCGGCCACCTACTGTACATCCATTTTTTGTGAACATAACACTTACCAGTGATGTTGATAATTAAATTCCTACTGAACAGTATTGTAACAGTATACACTACTGCTTGTTGCTTCATAATACTGGAGAGTCGCTACTAGAAGTTCAATTCATTTTACATTAACTTCGACCGACGGCAACCTTCTTCGACTCTCTAAGTGGCTAGCGTACAACATGCTATGTACAGGACACCTTTGCCATGTACAGTACACCTATGCTATGTACAGGACACCTTTGCCATGTACAATACACCTATGCTATGTACAGGACACCTTTGACATGTACAGTACACCTAGGCCATGTACAGCTGTACACCTATGCTATGTACAGGACACCTTTGCCATGTACAATACACCTATGCTATGTACAGGACACCTTTGCCATGTACAGTACACCTATGCTATGTACAGGACACCTTTGCCATGTGCAGTACACCTATGCTATGTACAGGACACCTTTGCCATGTACAGTACACCTATGCCATGTACAGCTGTACACCTATGCTATGTACAGGACACCTTTGCCATGTACAATACACCTATGCTATGTACAGGACACCTTTGCCATGTACAGTACACCTATGCTATGTACAGGACACCTTTGCCATGTACAGTACACCTATGCCATGTACAGCTGTACACCTATGCGTTAGATTATTAGTTAGTGCGTGGTCATTTCTGTGGGTTATATGTAACCTATGTGTTATTCCAGGACCAAAATTACCAATATCAAAATTCGTCGAGACGTCAAATTTTTTTTTATCGATTGCTCGACTTCTACTCACCGGGAGACACCATTTTAAGTCAAACCCTAAGATATCCAATAGAGAAAACAGCATAGCAATCGGTCCAGTAGTTATTACGCGATGCGCGAACAAACAGACAGACATGATTTTTAAAAAAAGAAGAGTTTTGTAGATTATTTTAAGTACCATAAACCAGTATTTTTTATTATCTTCATTGTACAGACTTTTTGGTACTTACTGCTTTAATAAAAGTATAGATAGGTAGCCACGACATTCGTCAAATTAGTTTTTGATTAAATCCTTGATTTTCCTGTAACCAAAATAGCTACAAAGTGAGAAATATTTGTTTCGGTTGGTAAACCAAGTTACCAAGTTAGTTGGGATTTGGGAATTACTCGCCTCATTTTGTTTATTTTGCCTTTATTATTCGACTTCAAGTAGGCTGAAGTCTACAATTCCACTTCTTTGTATTTTGTTTATTTGAAAGGATAGACCTAGATAGTGGTCCCCTTTAAATTTCATCAAAATTGATTTTGAGATTGAAAGGCTTTTATTTAACTTCACTTGTTTGTATGTATGTATTTCTGTCTGTCCTGGAATCTTGCATTTCAAATTTCGAGCACTTCCCTATTAGCCATCCTGCTGAAACTTTCAGGGTAGCTCACAAACCGATGACAATGCAATAATAATAAAATAAAAAAAACTTAAAATTCATTGCTTTTTTTGTTACAACTGAACAAAAAAATATTGTTTTGTTTATTTCGTAAATTGTACTTATTTTTTACTAAAGCCGTTTGTAAGCTCATGCCCAAATCCCAATATCTTCATAACTTTTTTACAGTTATGTCCGACAGGAAGGTTATTAGATAGGTATTAGGTATTAGGCACTTCAGCTTTTCAGCGAATCAGTCTACACCTATTAAGGCTTCGCAAAGGTGATTATCGAACAGTTTTACACTAGTTTACTGTTACATCATTGCTTATTAATCACGAACGCATGATTAACTCATTAACTTGTAACGCTTGGTTTCTAGAACGCATTACAAAGTGAACCTCGGCCACCCACAACCTACTGATTTGGTATTAAATTTGTGATAAATAAGTAAATAAGTTGGGCTATGAACTCGGCACATGCAAAATTATCGATGTTGGTGTGTATGATCTAGTTAACTGTATCATTATCTACTCAATAATTAATAGTAATTAATAGTATTCGCAATGATTGAATTATAAAGAATTATTAAGGTGTCTTTGATTTTACAATTATGTATAAATGGACCTATTGCACAGGTTACTATAGTTATTTATTCAGGCAGAAACATATTCTGGCGATTTCAATATTTTTTTGAATAAAATAAATAGGTAGATATATGAAAATTTTCTAATGGAAAATTTGGATCACGGACAAGATTCGAATTCACCTACGTCCATGCCTCTGCGCGGCACATCCCTCTAACCAGTTCGGCTAGCGTGACCTATGCATCGTCACCCAAATTTTCCCCTTGGTTTCTGAACCCGTCTTATGGGGACGGTAACGCCATCTATTGGTAGTATTTTGAACTGATCAACCAAACAAGGCTAATATTGATTAACTTTGTGTCTGAGAGATAACGCCTCCCTAGTATATTTTTTATTTTATGATTTCAGCAATTAACGCCTGCTTAACGTAGACATAATATATATGATAATTTAACAGGCGTTAACTACAAATATCATAAAAACATGTAGATGTATGTTTACTAGCATAGAATGAGTTCATGACTAAACACCGTACATAAGATTTTGGGAGAGGATATTGAAAACTTGCGGTAATGAGAATACCGTTCTATCACTGTGCCAATTAAGCATACGAGCAAAAAAACATAATTATCTATAGATTATTCATTTGAACCGTAAACCCAGATTTAGATAATTTAAATGCCATAAAATGAAAACATCTTTGTTCTATTGAGCCCGACTGTAATGCACTCAATTTAAAACACATTGTGACATGATTCCGTTTGTCGCTCACTGGAGACTGCGGAGATCACCAAGTGGTCAGCTATCTCGTTTGTCTACATTACTTTGATAGGGAATATTAAGGTCTATAACGGGTCCTTTACGTTAAACACCGATCCAAACTAGCGTAAGGGTGGCGAGGCTTTTTACAAGACTGCCCAAAAAAAGGAATGTTATGTTTTTAGGATTCATGTATGTTTGTTTGTATGTATGAATGTGAGTTTCTTTATTCCACCATAACTTTTAAATGCCTGAACTGATTTATACGTATGGAATACCGTTAGAATCCTTACTTCCCCTTAGTAACATAGGCTATACTTATTTATTTTTGAAAAAAAAAAACTATTTGGTTGCAGTATGGCTCCATATCACAAAGTGTTTTATTTTATTTAACAATATGGGTTTCAAATTGATAAGCACATTCCAACAGCATTATAATTCATTGGCATAAGTTCTTTTTGGCAGTGCAGGCGTGTTTTTTTAGCTTTTAAGTTAGTTATTTATGGATTTAGTAATCTTGTCACAGCGGAATGCAAAAGCAATGACTGTCTGGCATGTTCTACGCTTCACTGACTGTTTGACAAGAATAAACCAAGATTAAACAACCTGCATCATTCAATGCCATAGCTTCGTTATCTTTGAGCTGTAAAAAAGATTTGGTTTTCCTAAAAAGCTTGTTATTTATTACAAAACTGAAAAGTACAGGGCCTTCTATCTTAATCAACAGTTATACATTCCACTGCACTGTTGAACAGTTATGAGTATACATTTAACTGTATAACTACACATTTGCGACCGTGACACCTCACTGACATTTCTTCAATAATGGCAAGTCCAACATCGACCATTCACCCAGGTTCCTGCCAAAACGAGATGCGAGTGTGGGTTCTACTGACGGTGATTAAATTTAACGAGAGGCTTTTAAAGTAACGGTTGGTTGACACATATTGTTGAAGATTGAACATGGAATTAACTAATTGTAATTGTTATGACAGTCAATTAGTTTTGCTTATTTTGTAATCAAGGCTACCGACAATCAGTTGAGCTCTGAGGCAGGTAATCGTCGAGTAAATAATCTTAAAGGGAAGCAAATAATATTAGATCAAAACTTTAACTTACTAAAATAAAATAAAAAACATATTATCAGATTATGCACAGTGCTCAGTGACCTTAATATTGTTTCTCAACAGGTGGGTCTTAAAATGAACACGGGTAAGACGAACATCATGTCAAATGCCCATGTCGCACCCATGCCGGTTTATGTTGGGAACGATATAATCGAAGCTGTTGATCACTATGTCTACTTAGGTCAGAAGATCCAACTGGGTAGATCCAACTTCGACAAAGAGGTCAACCGACGAATCCAACTCGGATGGGCGGCGTTCGGGAAATTACGCCATATCTTCTCGTCGCAGATACCGCAGAGCCTCAAGACAAAAGTTTATAATCAGTGCGTGTTGCCAGTAATGACATACGGCACTGAGACGTGGTCGCTAATGGTCTGATACACAAGCTCAAAGTCGCGCAGCGTGCAATGGAGATAGCTATGCTCGGTGTTTCACAGTTTCACTACGTGATAGAATCCGTAACGAGGAAATCCGTAGAAGAACCAAGGTTACCGACACAGCTCTCAGAGTTTGCAAGTTGAAGTGGCAATGGGGAGGCCATATAGTTCACAGAACCAACAACAGCTGGGGAATAAAGTTTCTCGAATGGCGACCACGAACAAGCAAGCGAAGTGTAGGGAGACCCCCCACACGATGGACCGACGACATTGTAGCCATCGCAGGAAGTCGTTGGTTGGAGGTTGGAGGTGGCACAAGATCGCTCGTCATGGCGCTTTTTGGGGGAGGCCTATGTTTAGCAGTGGACTTCTAAAGGCTGAAATGATGATAATTATGAGTCAAAAATAATGTCAAGAATTAATATATAGATATAGTATAGACATAGACATAGCTTTATTTATGGCAAAAAACAAGTACACAAATTAAAAACATTGAAGAAATAAGTTAGTACCTAAGTAGTAACGGTATGGTGTAACGGTATGGTGTAACGGTAACCATAGGTACCACTCGTATTGAACAAAATAACAATTGAAGCATATATATTAGAAGGAAACTAGAAACAAAAGAATGACATGGAGAATTACAATTATATATCTTATCTTATGTTGCCTAGGTATTATAACTTTCTTACCTTTAGTAAGAAATATTGATAGAGATAGTCGTCTAATGTTTTGAAAAAAGTTTAGTCTAGGAGCAATGAATATTATGGAGTTCCCAGGAACTAAAATTTAATTTAAATAAACCATTTTACAAAACGACAAAGCTATATTGTTTCTCGAATGTACCTACTAGGTATAATGTAAATAAAATGAACATTTCAATCAATATCTTATCTATTGGACAAGCGCGTGCTTGAAAGTTGTACTCCTTATCTTTTACGTACCTACGTGCAGATATCCTCACCAAAACAATTATCTTCGATATACAACATACATACGTAATATAATATTGTGTGTGTGTAATGTGTATATATATATAATTTTGAGGAATTCTCCTTATCTGATTAATATCTTGATCGGCATATCAATCGCTCTGCCGCAACTCATCAAGCAGCCATTTTGATATTTTTTACCTGTATTTTGAGCAAATAAATGAATCTGAATCTGATAATGGTCTATCATTTTCCTACACCAGCTAGTTTTCCCGCCCGCGTCTTCGTCCGCGCGGACTACTGTTTATCGCGAAAAAAGCATCCTATGTTCTTCTAGGATATTAAAAACCAATGCAAAAGTAGGTATAGCACTACTCTTGAAGTTTTTGACGTACTTGTTATTTGGTTTCCATGGCAACCGTTTCTTACAGCGAGTAATCAACATTTTTCCAGTTTTCCTGTGGAAGTTTCAATTTTCCGGGATAAAAGTATACCATGTATTATTCCAGGGTATAAGCTACCTCTATTCCAAATTTTAACTAAATCCGTCCAGCCGTTATCGCGTGAAAGCTCCCCATTAAAACAAACAAACAAACAGACAACGTTTCACTTTTATATATTAGTATGGATTATATGATTACATGCTATTAACTTGACCCGACAGAGAACCAAGCTCTAACGATAAGCTGAAGTGGCAGTGGGCTGGTAGCATTTCCAGAAGAACCGATAACCGTTGGGGTAGACGAGTTCTCTAGTGGAGACCACGTTTAGGCAAACGTAGTGTAGGACGCCCTATAGCCAGGTGGAGTGACGACCTGCGCAAAGCGGCTGGAAGAAACTGGACGCGGAGAGCCTACGTCCAGCAGTGGACAAGAATATGATGATGATGATGATGCTATTAATTTAATCATTCACGTGAAAATAGATCATCTATCCCTCAACTTTATCTCCGAAACTATTGAGTCCAACATTTTGTAACAAAAAAACAGATAATTTCCTAGTAATATAGATAAGTTCTTTACTAATAGGCTACAGGAAAACCTATAAGAAGTCTATGGTTTTATCACGGTTAATCTCTCAATATTGACGACCGGTTGGTCTCGTGGCTAGTGATCCTAGGTACGTAATCAAACAGTCGCGGGTTCGAATCCTGCAAGGTGCAATCATTTGTGTGATGAGCAGAAATGTTTGTTTCCAAGTCATGGATGTTATAATATTCGTATATATGTATGTTTATCCGTTATCTAGTACCCATAGTACAGGGTATCCTAGTTTGGGGCTAGGTAATTGGTGTGGAATTGTCCCGAATATATTATATATTATATTAATGTGTTAATATTGTGAGTTATTAATATTCGTCTTACAGAATCACCCCAGTTCAATTCGCAATTGTTAGTTTTTTTTTCAAATTTCTACTGGTATCCCAGAACGTTTCGTGTTGCCAACATGCAGGCCATAAATACACTTTCCCTCTTTTCATTGTCCAAACACAAAGACAACAATTTCATCCGTTTACAATCATGATTTTATTTATGATGTGGAATAGCATGCGACACTTGGAGTGTTGTGATGTAATCTGAGCGTTTAACAGCCGACATGACGCCATGTTTGTTGTGGACAATGCGCACCAGCTGTGAAAACTATTTGCTGTAAGACATACTACCAAAATATGTTCTCACACATTTAATATCAAACCATAACCGTCCTTGCTTTATTTTAATAAAAATTTATCACATTGTACTCTTAATCAATTCTTAATTTCTAAAATAGATCTTTAAAAGTGGGAAGATTGAGTAATGACAGATGGATAGTCTGTAAATAGATAGATAGATAGAAAATTCTTTATTGCACACATAAGATAGATACATAGGCGAACTTAATGCTAGCAAGCATTATCTTCCAGTTAACCTCGGTGTATTGTGATGTTTTTAATGCGGAATAGTGCCATTGATCGGTTTGCCTATTTTAAATTGGAAAACTAATAGATCCCTAACAATAATACTACTACTACTACTACTATACTTACATAATATACCTACGTGTATAATATAATACTACATAATAATATAATTTCATTTATACATAGCATACCTAATTAGGATACATATTTTAAATATATAACTACATACAGGTATAAAACAGGTAATAATTAAGATATTCAATAATTTGCTCAGTTCATTGTTTTATTTTAAATGTAAATGTATCGTTTGATAAGTGTATTAGTATAATATATATACGTTTTTTAATTATGCGTTGCTAACTGTTATCTACAACTCAGTGTTTTATGTTTTTTCTACAGTGGAGACTTGTTTCTATATTTTAGTGCATATTATTTTATTGTTTGTTTCCTAAAATAAAAATAATAATAAATTAATAAATAACTCCTCAGGCGTAAATTATATAGGTACAACGCACATGAGGCACGCATGACAGTGGAAATGTAGCTGTGTGTGTGTTTGCCTATATTATATTTATTTTCCCCCTTTAAGTAGATCTAGTCCTTTAAGTCTAAGTATTATTGTAGATGTCTGTTCACCTGGCGACGCCGTGCCGGGAACTAGGGAATGCTGCCAATTGGAAGTGGGTACACTTGGGCTTGTTTTCTCGTCGTCCATACAACAGTGCCTGAAGTCAAAAGTCTTCAATCAGTGCGTCCTACCAATCATGACCTACGGAGCCGAAACGTGGACACTCACGGTCAGACTAGTCCACAAATTTAAGGTCGCTCAGCGAGCTATGGAGAGAGCTACGCTTGGAGGACAAGACAAGATTCGTAATGAAGATATCCGACGGAGAACCAAGATAACCGAGATAGCTCTAAGGATAAGAATGCTAAATTGGCAGTGGGCTGGTCACATTTCCCGAAAAACCGATAACCGTTAGTGTAGATGAGTTTACACAGGGCGTCCTCATCCTGTGGCCAGATGGAGTGAAGACCTGCGATAAGCGGCCGGAAGAAAATGGATGAGGACAGCTGAAGACCGAGCTCATTGGCGTGCATTAGGAGTGGTCTACATCCAGCAGTGAACAAGTATAGGCTGATGATGACACTTGAGCTATCTACCTGTCAATTTCATTTTCATTCTTTGGCTTTGCTAAGTCTTCCTGTTACACGGGCCCCAAATTGTAATAATATACCAAGTATCTCTGACTTATATGTATGTATTGTATAGCAGTTAGTAGGTATTGAGGAAATTATGATGTCTAAATGATGTCTAAAGCCAATTTAAATGTCCTTACTGTTAGCCGACAAAGAACGAAAGTCATCGTCAACAGAGGTGATAGTACGCCGTAACAATACACTGTCCGTATCGTGAATGACGGACATATTCCGGCGATGACTCACATTACATTAAATCAGCAGCGAGTGTTGTTTGGAGTGGAGTTAATGCAATTCGTCAGTTTTCATTCCAGCATGCAGCGGCGAGCCAAACGTGTTCTCGACGTTTTCCTCATTTCAACAATCTCAATTACCGCGTGCGTGAAAGTTCTCAAACAATTATTATTGCAGTTAGATGTGTAGGTACTAAAGAAGCGGTACCTAATTAATAATTACTAAAGGCGGACAGAACAAAGTGCATTTGCCAAAGTTTTTTTTTAAATATTTTTTTGTTGGTTACCGCTAATCTCATAAACTATTGATCCAATCTGAAAATTATTCCAGTAATAGGAAGTTACATCATCCCCAAGTGCAATATGCTATGTTAAATACTGATAAAAATAAGTTTACAATAAGTAATCACAATATTTCTAATCCAAGTCAGAAAAAAACTGCCATATCCGTTCTTCATATCTACTATTACTTTATTATGTACTGTAATAGAATAAGTGTTATTAGGTACTTATTCGTATGGTAATAGTGAAAAATGGGACGGGCGGACAACGGGCTGTAGGGGGGCGGGTGGTCAATGTATCAAATATTATGTACAAAGCAATATTTAGATAAACTCTTAGCTACCCCAGTGGAACTGGAGTGGATCTTATACGCTTGTGAATTTCACTAGTACCTAGGCCGTACCTATACTAATATTTGTAGGTACCTACTTTGAATTTCATCGCGCAAAGCTAAAAATGTCGCAAAAAGGAGCGACTTGAGTCAATGGTACATAATAAATATCTGGATATTTTATACCCTATACGATATACTTACAATTACTTATTCGTATAGCTTATGTTTGATTTGTACTAAAGCAATTTTATTTTTTCATATAAAACACGCTCTGTTATTTACATAACAATCAGTCACGATACATGTATATTATGTAGACAAATGTGTGTTTTTAATGTACATATTAATGTCAGCCTTCTCTCAAGGACGCAGAGGTCGAAGGCAATGAAATTAATTATCATTGCTTTCGTACTCGTATCTCCAGCCGCAAACAAACTGGCGCTAGACACTTTTAATTTTGAGGTTTTATGTACCTTCCTGCGAGATCAAGTTCCACTAACTTATTTTTCACCCCTAAACAAACTATTAATATATTAATTAGGCTGGAATTTAAGAATAACTAATAATACAAGTACTTATTATTCGTAGTATGGCTAGAATCTGTTCAGTAATTTAGTGAACTAAAATAGGGTTAATTGTATGTTATTTTTATAGACAGCAACAAAAGTCGCTGATTAATTCTACATCATGCAACATGTTTAATATTACTTTGCATGTATATTATGTAAAAATAAAAGCTTGGCAAGAAAATTTGTTTGAGAAGTCGAACACCTTCAGGGAATTTTAAAGAATGCTGAGGTAGTCATTTAGTAACCTATTGGACTGGTACATTATAGTGGCTCATTAGGTAAGTCTGGTAAAAATCTAAGTACCTATATATACACTTACAACTTCCAACGCCGATGGCAGCGTCTGTCACCATCTGATAGTGAAGCACCACGCCCTTTGGTGTTATGCCCTTTTTTTGGAGTTATGCCCTTATTGAAGAAGGTTATCCCCAATTTTGCAAGTGAAAAAGCGAGCTGTGTGTGATTTCCAATCTTGAATATAAAAACAAAATACAAACCGTCAACTTTGGTATGTGGCGAGGGCGGGTTGGAGTCGTCTGAATGCAGGCTGTAGGAGTGCTCTGTCTTGATGGGCGCGTTGCCGATGGCAGCGTCCGTCATCAGCCGGTCGTGCAGCACCACGCCGGACTTGGAGTCGCGCTGGATAAGCCAGTCCGTCATCTCCGAGTCGGATTCCAGCACGTCCTGCATCTCCTGGAATGAGGAAACGACTTGGGTTAGTTTAAAGGACATTTTTATAACTGGTGTTTAAATTAAATATTAGGACAGATAGTAATATCATCATGCCTAGCTTGCCAACCATTCTCACGTCACGGTACATATTGTATGACAATGACATTTTCCGTCCGTTCCGTCCTATCGTAAGGAAATATCAATAAACTTCATCTATCTATAAGAAAGGAAGAAAGATCTAGAATAGAAACGTTACAGTGAACTTTCTGGACGATTATCGACCAGTAACCTACCAGGTTCTATTCCAGCCACATATCAACCAGATCGACAAGCAGACGCCTGCTAGCTTCCCGCGGAGAAACAAATTGTAGCTACCTAACATTGTCAGCTAATAATCGAAAGCTTTGGTATTGCCATAGTAATAAAAGTTACTATGGCAATACCGAAGGGTAAGTACCAGCCACCATGCCGGTGCCAGTTCTTGTTACCGTACAAAGAACACTAATCTGTCAATATCCGGGACAGTTTAAAAGCATTACATACACTGGCCTTCAAAACTTTTAATGTCTGTCTGTTCGCGCATCACCTTATAACTACTGGACCAATTGCGATGCAATTTTCGCGCAAAATCTTTTATAAAAACGTAATTATTTCATTTTCTTTCTAAAACTATCTAAGTAGTTCAGATCGACAACGGTGTCAAATATCTCTGATATAAATGTACTCATTTTTGTTTCGAACCCATTAATCACAAAAAGTTAGAGCTAAGTAATTGCTCGTAATTGACCGAGCGAGCGCGAAGCGTCTCCGTTTCAGCTAGGCCAAAAATGCTTTCGTATGTCCACCTGTCCGGATCTCTGTTCTCCTCTACAGGTCGCATTTCTCAACAGATCTAGACGAAACTTGTTATACAGGTTAAACGAATTATTAGAATTTTATAGTCGTCGGGGATTTTTGATTGGGGGGGGGGGGGGGGGGGGGACTTCCCGCAAAAAGGGGCAAAAAGAGGGGGCTAGTGATTATCTCCGCCTTATTAGATCGGATTTTGATGGTACTTTTTTTATTTGAAAGGTTTAAATTGGTCTCATATAAATTTGGTGAAGATCTGATGAGGATTTTCGACGTGATGAGCAGAATAGCTCCTCTCTTCTCTAATGGGCGTATTTCCGAAGCACCGGTAGAGTCAGAATTTCTTTTGAGATTTAAGTCTGTTAGCACATGAAAGGGAAATTTCCTTTTCAAACTCAAAGAATACTTAGTTTATCTAATTTTTTATTGATTTGATATTTTTATATTATTTTATGTATTTCTCCTTGTTCATAAGATGTAAATATTGACTTGTAAAAGCCTATTTACAATAAAATACTTTGACTTTGACAAAATGCAGTAAATTTCACACTTTTAGGTTTCTAACAGTGGAATCAGCCCTTTACCTTCTAGGTAGGGATTGATGGAGCACCTTGGTTATTAAAGTTAGTTGTACAATAAGGTAACTAGATGCCGCTACTGTGCGTCCTAGATTATTTGCAAAAAAGTTTGTACGCGCGAGGTCTACAGCTCACAGAGCCACTAAGTTTAAGTTTAGTACTAGATAAACTTGCTCTAATTTTGTAACTATAATTATTTTCTTAATCCTTTAAAAAAAATATTTAAACAACGGAATGCCAAGCCCATTCTGCTACAAAGTTTGGTTTCAATCCGATTTTTAGTTTTTGAATGAAAACCAACCAACCTTTACTTGTACACTATCTACATCTACACTAATATTATTAAGAAAAGTTTTTTTTTTGTTACGGATAAACTCAAAATATACTTACCGATACATAAAATAATGTACTACATGTTTACGTATAGTACTCATCATTACCCATGAAAAAGTCAGCGAGGCTGTATGTCCAACTATTTAAGTCACAATAACCATTTTTTGTTCAATATAATATAGTCAATCAAAACACGGTTAGAATCGAAGTTTTGCATAAATAAATACTTAGAGAAACCCTTAACTACCCGGTTCCGGGGCGAGTCGTTAGTTAAGGCGCGATCGCGCCTTATTCTTATTACCGCTTACCCTTTTAAATAGATGTGGTAAAAAACGGAATGCATTCAAAGCGTAATAGGTGTAATGGTATGGCCGCTCGGCCCTGTTCACGGGGTCAATATCATTGTGTTAATTCGCACATCTAGCGTGGATGTCGGGAGGCCGTCACCTTGGCCATGAACGAGCACGCTGGTGCGCTGAGGCGAACGAACGGCCGTGATGTCGGCTCGGAGCCTAACTCGGTCGCCGACCCCGAGGAACGCCTTCCGACTCGCTGATGAGCTTCCGAGCTACCATGGTCGATGACCACCGCCTATTTGCATTAAAGAAAGACCCCAAAAACTATTTCAGTGTTTAATTGCATTCTGTGTCTGGCAAAATACTTAGGTGTGGAATTCTTGAAGCAGATGACAGGAAGAACTTATCCTTTCTATCAAAGACTGCGGCCCTAAACTAACTTAAAAAAGTACTATGTTCCGGGATTAGATTCGGAGGGTCGATTGTTTCTAAGCATACAAAAATCATGTTTAAAACAAAGTCTAAATTTGACAGCGCGGAAGACGACAACCGTCACAAAAAAAGCTTTCAGATATTAAGAGCACCAATCAACCGTCCGAACATAAAGACCGAATCTGTGTATTTTTAAATCAATTATAGACCATACACAGGATCTACATGAATTTAAAAATATAGCCTATTTTAGCGGTGAGTCGAGGTCTTTGCTCTACAGTGTACACTAACGGCTGGTCGATAAGTAAATAATAGCGAAAGAATCTGCGACGCTACATTACGTAGCATCTCAGGGTATTGAACTTATTAAGTAGGCTTGGCTTGTTTGGGAATTACCGAATGGAGTGGTCGTTACCAACCTGCTGAGAATATCAATTTGAATCTTGAATTTCTAAAGCACACGCTAATGAATAATTTAGCAGTACTCAAAATTGTCATTGTGTCATTTAGGTACTTGATGAAACCCCGGAATAAAAAATAGTACAAGAACATGCCAGAAAAGTATAAATACATTATTAAATTGATTGATACCCAATCATATTATAGTACATACGTTTTACACGTAAGTAAGTATAGCAGCATTTTTTTAAATTTATTTATGGGGTTGTGCTCTACCGGTCTCTATAGCGTCATCGGACTGGGGGGCGGGGTGTAGTATTTGTATGGTATAGATATTTTTGCTGGGTTAGTTTGGAGTTTGGTTACCAGGACAAGGTAGAGTTCGCACGTGAGCTGTATTTTCAGGATTCATAATAGTCTACAAAACATATTATTGTCTACGGTAGTTAGGTAAATAAGTAAAGTAGACAGGTAGATATATACGAGTCGAATTGGGGTATCTTGATCAGCAATTTTGAAGAACATTAACAGACTAATTAATACACGATACACGATGAAATAGACGATGATAGAAACATACGATTGATAGACACACTATAAGCTTTCTAAATTACCCCAATTAAAAATATTTGTAGCGTACATTTACATAATCGACGTTTTTGGATTGCTCGACTTCTATTCGTCGGATTGAGATACCAGGTACATCAATTTTTAAGTCGACCCATAAGCTATTTAACATCGCAATCGGTCTAGTAGATTTTACGTGTTTGTCAGTTTGCGGCCTAATAAAATCAACGACAGTAAGAAATGTCCGTATGACAATAAAATAGATTAATTTAGTCCTCATCCGTTACCTAGATGGCGCATCCTTAGGTAGCGAAATCATCAAGTAAAACGTAAGTGTCTTGTTATTAATATCAATAAATTCCCCACATTTCAGACATTTCGCTTTTTGAACATTTTGTTTCCTGTTTTATGTAAACAATTAATGTATCCAAATTATATCAGATTCATATTACGAGTATACTATAATAATTGTACCTACTTACTAATGATGATGTATATTTTATATGTTTTATATATGTGTATGATAATATACTCATAAGTTTTTTTTTGTTTCTCTGATATATGTTTACTTTGTAAACCGCTAATCACATTTACGAGTACTTCCTCAGCTAACACCTTACTCCGAGCAGTAGGGTAGCTGAAAAACAGCGCGGCGTTCACATGAGAATGGGAACACATTCTGAGTTTACCCCCTTTTTCTTAAATATATTATAATTAGCCTTATTCTGTGTGCATCTAATTTGTTTATTTTCTATTGTGGCAATAAATACATTTTTACTTTTTTAATTTACTATACAGATCAACTAGTGACCTACCTAAGATAACCATGCCCATCTAATCCGTAATATGTCCACTTATTTACTTTGACAAAGTTCAACTTTGAAAGAGCTCGCCAGAAGGATTTATGTAATAGTCTGCCGATGAACAACTCAATAAAACCGATTTCACAATTTATGAAGACAACTTTCACTATGATCGAACACAATGCAAAATGCAGTTTTGCCAAAAACCTAATAAATTAGAAAGTGTTTCCTCGAGCCTATGTTCAAGCTCTTAATTTTAAGTCAGAATTAAATTCAAGAGACCGGCTTTGCAGTTATGTTGGCTAGTCGATATAGTTATTGTACTACACTACTGGCTCTGTGAGCTGTAGACCTCGCGCTTACAACCTTTTTTGCAAACAACCTAGCGGTACACAGTAGCGCCATCTAGTTATTATAACACTAACATTAATAACCAAGGTGCTTCACAATCCCTACCTAGTGGTAGAGGGCTGATTCCACTGGTAGAAACCTAAAAGTGAGAAATTTACTGCATTTTGAAGAGCTATTCTGCACATCAAGCCGAAGATCCTCATCTACTATTACTGCTACTGTGCACCGCTAGATTGTTTGCAAAAAAGTTTGTACGCGCGAGGTCTACAGCTCACAGAGCCACTAGTAAATAGTTAGGTACCCAGTTTAAAATCTTATAACTCTGATAGAGGTGCACTCAACACTCGTCATACCTACATCAGTTTTACAGAAACAAAACGGAATCCCGAAAAATGAAAACTCTAAATGTTGGAAATGTAAGTATTTCAAAAATACGCCTGCCCTGCCAAAAATGAACTTACGCCATTACACTCCTTTTTTTGGGCAGACGTGTAAAAAATATGATCCAGTTATAGTTTAGATTAGATATTCGCAGACTTGGAATTGAAACCATTTACTGGTACCTATAGGTATTTTATTATGCATTCGTCTTTCAAAAGGTTGAATTAAAACGCTCATAACATATTGTTATTTAATAGGTAAGTATACGTTTTGCGTTATTTCTATACGTATTGGCTAGAAACTTGGTTATAAATTAACTCGAACAATATAAATAAGCCTGATAGGTTATTTACTTGACAGTTTCAACTTAGTTTTATAATAATTACAGGCTGCAGGTAGGTATAGTATAATTATACTTACACGTAAATAATTTAGAATGGGTTTTCAAGTTTTAATATATATATATGTGTATATATATATATATGTATATATATATATATATATATATATCTATCAAGATTATAGATTAAGTTATAGATATATATATAAAATATCAGTGTAATAGCAAAAATTCGGTTATGGAACTTCTAAGAATTTCCATAACCGGATTTTTGCTGTTACACTTATATTTTTAATTTATTTCTTCAATCTTTTCTTTAAAATCAAAATATTGTTTTACCTCAAACTTTGTTGATTGATTTAATAGTATGTTGACAACACATAAATTAAAACCCAAAACGACGGTCGGGGAAAAATTGCCAATGACACTCTTGCGATGAAGACGAATCGATTGATACCTCGCTTGGCAAAATTGGACCAAGTATTTGGTTTGAAAACATACCCATCCTTTGCTTCGTTGTAGTCGGGTGATAAAATATTAAATGAAGACGAATTGATTGATACCTCGATTGTCAAAATCAGACCAACAGGGGCGACGCTATGGTGAAACATCCACATGTTACTTACAAACTCTTACCCTTGCTTCGCCGTAGTCGGGTAAAAAGCTCTTGAATTTGATACAAATCACGGTCGAAATCTATGTGTTTTTATTTAAGGTACCTAACTACTACTAATGGACGCCATATTGGATTTAAAAGAATAACTAGCCTAAACACGCAGACGAGAATTCGAGACAAATTCAACGACGGCTTGTATGTTGAAATTGTTTAAGAAGTTTAGGTGTGGTTTAGGTATTGCGAGCGAACAGACGAACATTACACACATAGCAATTAGTAAAACACATGCATACATACGTAAACATACTGTTAACATCATAACCCTCCTTTTTGCGATGCAATAAATGTCATAGTCGGGTAAAATCAATTAGTTTATCTCAGTTCTGTTATTTCAAGTTTGATTATGTTTGGGAATTGTTAATATAAATTAACATTTGATGTTTTACGAATAACGCGATCGATTCTAATCGTGAGATATACCTATCATCTAGGGGCGCGATAACAGGTTTGGTTACAAATTTATAATTAACGATTTATGTAACGGCTCTGCTTTAGAAACTAATTATCAAGTAAATAGTTTGACCTTTAGAGTTGTACGCTACATAATCGATAACAAAATTGGAACTCCAACCTACATTGGAGTAATAGGTACTCGATAATACTACCACCTGGCGAACTCGTATAGTCCACGATGATATTCGTCACGATACGATATATCGAAAATGACACGAAATAAGTACAATTAAACAAAGAAATAAAAAAAAAAGCTTTTACGGTTTTTTTTAATGAGTGTCACTTATTTTTTTAAACTTTTTTGGTTGCTTTGTAACTTTTTACGATTTCCTTTTCATTACTTTTTCGATTAAGTTTTTTTTATTTCTTTGTTTTCTGTTTGTATGGGTAGCTCCCTGAAAGTTTAAGCCGGACAGCTAATCGGGAAGTGCTCGAAATTTAAATTCAAGATTCCAGGACAGACAGAAATATATACATAAAAGTGAAGATAAATAAAAGCTTTTAAAAATGCAACGACATATCGCTCATCGATTTATGCTTGTAGTATAAAGATAACTAACAATAAAATTAATTAACATTAGTAATATTATTAAAAACAACAATATAATTATCTTAATTTATTAAAGAACTGCAAAGGTGTGGGTGGAATGTTGCACTTGTTAGTGTTTCCTGTAAAATATAGTCCAGGTGTGTTCAACTCAAGAGTGAATAGGCAAGCGTGCTACACCTTCGACCACATCATCGCTTTCCATCAGGTGAGATTGTGGTGAAACGATTGAATAGTACGTAATAAAAAATAAACATAGTTTTCGCGTGCTTTTGTGTAAATGACAATTCGTGTTCTAAAAAAATGAATGATTTTATTTATGAAAGATTTTATCTGATTTAACATTTGAGTATAAAGTAATTAATTATGGAAACTACGAAATAAGTAACGGTATGTAAATTATAACTGGTTATAACTGGAACCGCTATAAAAATGATTAAGATTAGAATATATTTATAAAAGTAATCACTATCTTAGAAGCTAAAAAAACACGTCTTTTCTGCCAAAAAAGAACTATTGCCATAAATTATATACAACTACCTTTCCTGCCCGCGACTTCGTCCGCGCGGACTACTGTTTATCGTGAAAAGCATCCTACGAGTATGTTCTTCTAGGATATTAAAAACCAATTCAAGCATAGGTATAGCACCAATGCTCTTGAAGTTTTTTGACAGACTTGTTATTTCGTTTCCATGGCAACCCTTCCTTACAGGGAGTAATCATCATTTTCCAGATTTCCCGTGAAAACTTACAATTTACTTTACTTTATAATTAAGTTTAGTTTTTTTAAGTAGTAATTTGATAACTGCTTTTGTACCATTAAATATAAATAAAGAAATAAATAAATTTTCCGGGATAAAAAGTATCCTATTTTATTTTATTTATTTAATAAGCACAGCCACATCACACATATTAAAACACTCACAATATAACAACAATAATATGCTATGCTGATATGAGTGACAATTTCGGCGTGCATAACATTGGCCGCATGTACTCGTAAACAGAAAACAAAACCAATTCTAAAAAATTAAACAAAAGAAATTAAAAGCAATTATAAAGATGAAAACAAGTAAACTGAAAATAATAACAATTCTAAAACTTAATATGTTAAATTATAAAAAAATAAGTCTTGGGAGAGGAACTGTGCATTTGAGAATAAATAAATTAAGTCTTGGGAGAGGAACTGTGCATTTGAGAATAAATAAATTAAGTCTTGGGAGAGGAACTGTGCATTTAAGAATAAATAAATTAAGTCTTGGGAGAGGAACTGTGCATTTGAGAATAAATAAAAACAAATATTTTGCGTTTGAATACTGTTAGAGAGTTGCTAAATATATCTAATTCTTCAATTTTATTTGTGATCTCATTATATTCATTAGATATGCGTGAAGAGGGGTTTTGCAGTCCAAGATTTGTGCGTGCGGCGGTATGAAATATTTTGCTTATTGGATGTCGTGGATATTTGTAAGGAACTGACAGGGGGAAACGTTCAAGTAATTCACTGCATTGTATTTTGTTGTTTATGATTTTGTGTAAGAAGGCCATGTCTGTTAATTTTCGGCGATCACGGAGTGATATCATATAATTTTTTTGAGGCGCTGGCTGTAGGGATGTCTAGTGGGATCCTATGTTTCATACTAGAGTATAAGCTACCTCCATTACAAATTTCACCAAAATCTCTCCAGCCGTTATCTCATGAAAGCTAAGAATCAAAGAAACAAACAGACCGTTGTCTGTTTGTTTCTTGGTCACAGAGCGTGGTGTGCTTCTCATCTTCTATCATTGAAATATTTATAACTATCGACGTTTTTTTTAAATAAAACATTTTTTTCTTATTTACACTATTAAAATTTATTTTCTATTTTTTTAGTTTGGTTTTCTATATAAAGCGTGTTTTTTAGTATTTTTAAACTATTTTTTTTTTATTGTTTTTTTTTCGAATTATTGTATTGTCATCGGTCTTTGACAGGTGTGCAAAATTTGAATGAAATCTGATCGTTTAAAGTGGGTCAAAATAGCGTCCAAAGGAGTCGGTTACAAACATACAAACATACAAGTGAAGCTAATATAAAGCGTATAAAAAGGGATTTGACACTATTGTTATAAACTTAATTTAATAGACTATTTATCTAGGTTTAATTCCGATATTTCAGTCCCCCCCCCTCACCCTTACCCTACATAAGGGTGGGTGGTTTTGTGTGTGAGTAAGAGTCGAAGTTGATAATACGGAAGCGTTTTACAAAAACCTCCACTCCGACCGGATCACCACATCTATCTCAAACATCCATGAAACAACAAATAAAATACAGAATATAAATCGCAACTATGCAGACAAAAAAGTTTTTTCAGAAAAGTACATCCTCTCCAGGGAGCACCACAATACAATGTACATCCTCACCAGGGAGCACCACAATACAATGTATATCCTCTCCAGGGAGCACCACAATACAATGTACATCCTCTCAAGGGAGCACCACAATACAATGTACATTCTCTCCAGGGAGCACCACATTACAAAGTACATCCTCTCCAGGGAGCACCACAATACAATGTACATCCTCTCCAGGGAGCACCACAATACAAAGTACATCCTCTCCAGGGAGCACCACACTACAATGTACATCCTCTCCAGGGAGCACCACAATACAATGTACATCCTCTCCAGGGAGCACCACAATACAATGTACATCCTCTCCAGGGAGCACCACAATACAATGTACATCCTCTCCAGGGAGCACCACAATACAATGTACATCCTCTCCAGGGAGCACCACAATACAAAGTACATCCTCTCCAGGGAGCACCACAATACAATGTACATCCTCTCCAGGGAGCACCACAATACAATGTACATCCTCTCCAGGGAGCACCACAATACAATGTACATCCTCTCCCGGGGAGCACGACAATACAATGCATTTACCACATCAAGACGATGCATTTATCATATATGTCGATTCACGAACATCTTAGACAGGTGAAATGGATCAAGTTCGGAGTAGTGTTTATAAAAATATTCGCACAGCTCGACACAGTACAGAGTTTTTGGTATGTTCCCACGAGGTTCCCACACAGTGACACAGGCAGTATGAAACAGCCAAGAGTTCAATTAAAAAAATCGACTTCTAATTGATGGACCAAAAAAACTACCTACTGTACTAATGTTGATGAAAATATGCCCAGCCACTTGGATCTACCGCCAGGCTCCACCGGTGGAGCCAAAGCTACTATTTTCTCCTCTTGAATCCACTAGTGGATCCATAGGCATTTTCTTTGCCTCTTAAATCGACCGGTGTATCTAAAGATATTTTTTATGTGGCCGGAGGGCCCCCTCCGTCCACTTTGATGGATCGAAATGGCATTCTAAAAAATGGTTATAAATCTGGATCCCTTAGATGGTGGATCGAGATGGCATACTAATAATATGTTTATACGTTGATAACCCATTGGATTCAAGAAAGAAAAAAATAGCTTTGGCTACACTGCAAACCGGTGGAGCCTGGCGGTGGATCCAAGTGGCGGAAGTGGATTCAAGTGAAGTTTAAAGCACGTAGATTAATATGGTCGTACAAGACAACGATAACGCAATGAGCTTGCGCCCGGACATGGAAATTGACAGCTAATTCGAAGGCAGACCTACAGAGGCACAGACACACTTCCTCGCATGTCTAGTGACGCAACTGGTCCATGCGCTAAACCGGTACGATACCGATTCTCAAAGTCGATTATTGCGTAACTAAATATAGCGATTAGGGTTGGCATCACGTTTTGTTAGAAAATTGTTACGCTATCTCAGTCTCCTTCTTGTCCTCTTAATGGTTGGGTACTTCACAATGGATCATAATTTAAGATCTGATTTTCACATCGCTAAACTGATCACACTCGAGATGATCTCATCCGATGGTTCTCCACGGTAAGCAGTACATGCCACCCAGGGAGCACAAGCCACCTACCGCTCTACATGTAGTATTTAAAAAAAAACGACTGCGTACTTAACTAAAATGAGGCAAACAAGGTTTAGATTCTTGATTTTAAAATATAAGGTACAGTCTGAAGCATGAGGACTAGCTGATCCCGTCAAAGGAGAAATTAAATGCTTGATGCTTCCGACTGTACCTTATAACTATTTCAAAATCAAGATTTTCAGTAGGACTGAAAAGACTACTGAAAAACTACTACTACTACTACTACTGACTTTTTTTTTTTTTTGTTTTTTGTAGTAGGTTTTTTAATAATTTATTTTTATTTCATACTTTTTAGTTTTTTAGTCGCTAGGCGTGCGCACGCGCAGTATGAGCCTGGTGGTGTGCGTGGTAGCTTTTGCGCGCGCGAACAAGGTAGTAGTTATATATTTTTGGAATTTGTCCTTCATTTTGATACCTCACTCGATAGGTTTTGGATTTTGGTAATTTTTTGTTGCATCGGAAATACTATATGGCTGTTATGTTCGCCGCTATGTTCGTTTCTTTCATATATATGTTCATATATATCCTATAGCACTCTCGTGATAATGACGAATCCAATGAAACTTTATTTATCAAAATCTATCAAGCCGCTTAGGCTGTAGGACGCGCCAAAGAAACGTACAAACAAACATACGTACAGCCTCTCCGCAGTCAGGTAATAAAAATGTTGGAATTCGCTTGCCACTTGCCAACCCTGGCTAATGCTCGCGCCACACGCGACATTTGCGTGTTTTGTGCCCGAGAACGCGTTACACACATTGTTCCAGATTAATCATTAATAGCGCTGACTGCACACAATGCAACTTTGTAACTCTGGCGGAACAAATGCGCGAAAGAAAAAGTTAAGTATATCCGAAGTGAACATATTCGCAATAATTTGCGTTGAAAGTAATAATTACATGCGTAGTTTGGTGGCTTAGTTTAATGCATAATCGTCTTGAATATCTCACAACATGCGTAGTTGTGTTGTGTGAGAACGCATATTCTGTCTTGAATATATGTAACTATTGGGTCAATTCATAACTTGCGAATTTATAGCACTCAACGATAGAGCAGAATCAAGAAATCAATCCATCGACCCTTTTTTATATAATTTAACCCATCACAAAAGAAAACCAAACGCAAGGAAAGAACGCAACAATTTTTTCAGATCTTCATTTGCAAACGATGTTAATACACAAAAAAAATTGAATTCGATACTTTTCTTAAATGTCCATGCATTTATAAATAACAAATAAAACATAAAACTAGGCATTATTAAATAAGTCAACATTCAAACTTGTTATCCCTGCGACATGAGAAACAAATGCACGAACGAAATACAATTAGCCGGTGAGCGAGCGATCGCATGGGCAAACGCGCCGGGCGAGCACCCGCACCGCGGCCGTGTAGCGTGTTTAGTGAAATCATTTCAGCTTATATAATTATTTATTTGGTCAGTTGTTTATATATATTTTTTCTAATTCAGTGCTGCGAATGATTCTAAATAATGGATTGAATACATGCATTTAACAATAATATCGTATTCAGTTTCACCGTGTATAATAACTATATATATTTTTTATAATAATAATAAATAAGTAAATCATGATGTATGTACCACTATAATAATAGTTCTGTTAGAAGAAAAAAGCTCAAGCCATAACTTAATCAAAACAATTTATCAGCGTTAATTCATTTTAAGGTTCGTGAGAGCATCTCTTGAAAACAATTGGCTCATAGTCTTGTTAGGGGAAAGTTTGGACACGCTATATTATCACGTAAACAAAAACTGGACTAACTACAGGCAAACACACCCACACATCTACATTCCCACCGTCGTGCTTCATGTGCATCAACAAGATATACGCAGACTAGCACAAAAGTCACAGCTAACACGTGCTACACAAACGCCACTCCGATAGTGACTATCGCTAAAATAGACCATATGTGTGCGTTGCACCTAATTTATGCAGTCCACGCCCTAGAAGCTGGTAGGTACTTAATCTCCCTACTTATAATTAGATCTATGCTCATAGCACTAAAATCCGATGTCTCATTCCGACTGAACAGTTATACGAGTACTCGTATTAGTAACTAGTGACTCGCCCCGGCTTCGCACGGGGAGCGCACACACCGCGGCATTTTTCTTTTAGCATTTCCATACAAGTCGTAACTTTAAAAAAAAATACGCCAGTAAGCGTAATTCAAAATCTTTGGCAGCATGGTGTTTTTTATATAGACAACTGCTTTATTACTCACGTACTTGACAGACTTGTTATTATTTAGTTTCCATGGCAACTTGTCATTACATAAGCAACGTCATTTCGTTCTGTGTTTCTGTAATTTTCATATGGATCTCTAATTTTTGAAAAATGTAATACTGCCCATGTTACTCATGTATTAACATACATGTTAATGTAGCTTTCTATATGTGAAAGTTTTTTTTTATCGGTTCTGTATTTTTTGAGTTTATCCATTACAAACAAACAAACATACAATCAAATCTTTCCTTTTTGTAATGTAGAAAATGTAGAAGTGTAGATGTTGACATCTACATCTATTAGTTTAGATGTACATAGATAGATAACAGCGAGTTATGGCTTCAAATTAAACACATTAATCAATTACCACGCCACACGACATGTTTCTTTTACTGCACCTAACCTAACCTACGTTGCAACTGCAAATGCAATTAAGCATGTTTTTTTGTCGCAGCACCATTTCTTTCGTTAAATGGATATTGAAATTCTTGAGGCGCAAATAATTGTGCCAACATTTTGAGCTGAGACAGAAACCTTTTAAAGGTCGCCTGGTACCGACCGGTGCAGTGCAGTGCATAAACTTGGCATGAGCTAGTCATTAAAGTCCGGTTAATTATTTTACAAAGCGCGCTGTCCAAAGGTATGCAAGGTTATTGATTCTTTACACCTTTCTGCAGTCAATTCGGAATGTTTGCTTCCTAATTTAAGCACCGCCGCATTGGGAAAACCTGAATATCTTTCCATAGTTGAAACATCTCAAGATTCATTTAGCGCCTCCAGTAGAGTTCTGTTCTAAGAATTCTCAGTCCACAAGTAGGTATTTTAAGCGCAGTTTACACTGAGAAAGTAGGTAAAGCATCCGGTTCCCTGGGATGAACATTATTTTATATTTAGGGCGTGAACTAATCGCTCGTAAAATTGTTTGTCCAGCGTAAACGGGACACGACATGACATCTATTGGAGTCATTTAACTGTGAAATAGTCTTCGTTGAAACTATTAGTCATGCGTTGGATAGTTAGATATTTTATTTCAGTTATCAGATGAGAAGACGTCGCAACTTGTTGTGCCTTCCACTGACTTTCAAATTTTAAACCACAGCACACTCTTGAAGTTATTTCTTTATTGATTTCTTGGTAAACTGTAAAATTCCCTTAGCAGGCTTTGAGTGGACGTCATGAAATATCAACCGGGGCGAAGGAATGGGAGCATTTTTTGTCTCTACTTTCACCGGCCGATAGTGGAGTTGTATCCGGTTCGGCGGTACCGTTCCGCTCTCGTGTAGGGTTACCAATGTTACCATAGTAAGATTCTACTGTTCCTGGGATAGGGAAGTTAAAGGTCTTTGACTTTTCGGTTTTATTTTTGGCACTAGATTAGTTATCAATTTTAAACTCTAGATTTACAAAATAAGACAACTATTCAAATGGCACCTACTGGTATCAGAAAAAAAATGGTGGTAGTCCTGAATATCTGTTTGAAAGAGGTCATGATGGTCCATCGACTATTACTATTTAACAAAGTAGCCACATACATAATAAATGTTCATGTACTGTGTCTGTTATAATCACAGATTGTAGACCCATTTCGGAAATTGCTTCATCGAGCAATTTCAGCAAAACAAAAGAGCCTATATACACGCTATAGACTTATGTGGGTAACAAAACACTGATCATTTTTCATTCCATTCATCAACAATCAAAATGATGGAACCTTTTTGATTTTGGACTCATTTGGTTTGTTTTGACGTTCTCTTGTTTTCTGTGGAATCCAGTGTCTGATGATGATGATGGAGCCGGAAGGTACATGAAGGAACATCGGAACATAGGCAGTGAAATACCAATGAGATTTCAATTCAAGATGAATACCAGATAAAGCAGTTGCTGGTCGCTTGAAAAGTGATGTCCCAGAAATGAATGGTACATGGATAAAAAGTGCGACAGCCCTATATCGTATCGGCGTTATCTAGATCGGCATTGCACATTTCGGCTTGCTCTGGTTTAACTTGTTCTCCGCAGACGCGACAATGTATATAATGTATTCGGTCGTGTATGTGAAGTCTCGGAGTAAGTTGTGATCGGTTCCACATTTAAAATCTCAGCAGGTTGCTGCTACTTCAGTAGCTGGTATTAACTGCACGTGTTGTTATGAATATTTTGTAATGTAAATTCAAGATTCATGGACATCCGTGCGTTTTTATTTGTTGAAAGGCTTCTTCTTGTGTCAATGTTTCGATTTTGTAAGGTTATGGTTGTGAAGCACCCAAGGTATACCGATCCGCTCATACGCACAAGCCTCTCGCACACCACCATGTTATGCCGATAGGCCGCCAGATCGCAGCCAGGTCTCGATAGTCGTGTCAATTCTGACAATTTCTCAGAGAAAAAACAATGCAGTCATTTATGATGAAATGGATAATTTGTGGTGTTTTGTGGTCGATACACAATTTCATCTCAAAATACTGCATTATTTTTGATTTTTCGTGAGAACGACAGAATTTAACACACTTTGAAAAAGTCGAGCTCTTGCTGCGATGTGGCGGCCGAGCGTCACTTTCGATTTGGCAGTGTTTTTCAGTGTGACAACGTGGTGATCAGCTAGCTTCACTGCGATATGAGGTCTAGCTGCACAGGTGCTCCTGGTATTTTTAGAACTTCTCTCAGGGAGATCTCAATAGCTTGTCTTACAACTTTTTCTATTTCGTTGATCGTCTTGTCTGATTGCCTTGCGCTTATCTTGTCCGTCCAGCTGATTTCTATAGAAAGTAATTTTTGGGATAATTTAAAAAGTTGCGGATCGAAAGTTGCTCATTTATTGCTTGCTTGTCTATGTACGTGGTGTGGCTTATGGAGTTAGAGTTTATCAGGGCGCCCGAGGGTCTCTGCTATACTCTGTTCCAAATGCAGAGAGTATTTCACCACAGTGTGTATTATACAAATGACCTAACCCTTTTGAGAATAAGATTCATATTCGAATAAAAAACCTCTACAAAAACGACGTAACTTTATAACTAGTTGTAATAGAAGTTCGCTATGTGTTATTATTATTGTTAAGCGCATAATTTGCTTTTTCTCTCTGTATTTGGAACAGAGTATATCAATCAACAACAGCGACACAGCTTATAGTGCCTCCGAAGCACGGAAACACGGAGCGATGGAAATCCGCAAATAGCTTAGCCGAGAGGACCCCTAGAGAAGTTTTTTCTTCTTCGCTGTGTGGGCCGAACTCGGTATAATTGGACGCGCACTATACCGCTTTCATGTCGGTCATGGTGTCAGACACACTGGTTCTAGACCGACACTGCAATAAATTTGTACTGAAGCCCATTTTTACAAGCCTCTTATGCAACACGTGTATGTCGTAGCGACAATAACAGCATCTGCAATGCTTTAGCAATAACTCGGTTACGGGAGTACTAGTAATGTGCAGTTTCTATGGTTACGGACATGGTTTTTTATATTCTATGGTTACGGGACAGCGTTTGAAGGCAAGTGAAGCGGAATACGCCGCAGTTATGCTTTTACTCAGTCAATAAATGAACGGAGATCAAGATTTTTAGTAATATTAATTTTAACGATAAAATTTTTCATCAATAGTGTCAATTGATTGGGAAAACTATCAGAAACAAAAATATACTAAAAAAGACGCCTAAATGACCTTTCCGAGGTTCAACAATCATTATTTTTACCCGACTACGCCGAAGCAAAAAGGAGGGTTATGATTTTATTCGGTATATATTTTCATAATTTTACAAATGAGGTATCGTTGGAAGCGTCTTCGTCGTCCGCTGGTGAACAATTTCAGATGATAATATTTTCTTTTTCATACTTATTTTAGCCTGATTTTCCAGTAGTCGGGTTTTAGTTTTTGAATTAATTAATTTATCTTGCAATTGGGATGGTTAGTTGTCTGTCATTTTAAGACAGACAGTTAATTTAGGGTGGTTCCATTATCCAGTAGATCATCGGGTGGCGCTAAATCTAACATTGCGCAGTACTGAGCGCATACATGCGCGTGCGCGCGCGGTAAGCAACATTCATCGCCAGACACTTTTTAACCAAAAATGAATAATACCTTATAATAATGCAGTAAGTAACAAAAAGGTTAATAATAAAGTTTTTTTTAAATATGGTCTTTGGATTATAAAATAATCTACTGAGAGAGAATCTAACATTAAAAAAAATGGTATTTCTCTGTTCGCGCATAACGTAAAAACTACTGGACCGACTAAGGTGCGGTTTTCAATTTTAGATAGCTTAGGACTTGTCTTAAAATCTGGTATACTTTGCATCTCAATGCGACGCTTAGAAGCCAAGCAATCGGTTATCAAGCTAGAAAAAGCTTGTTTTCCTAACCTACCGCGACTAAACGACCAAAAAATCATTATAATACTCAATGATCTCTGATTGTATATCATTAAGGCGATTTTTCATTAAAACTCCTTTTTTTTCTTTATCGATTGACTCGAATACATACATTCATTCCGATTGATGGCCGAGAAATCGAGTGTTGTGTCTAATTGGCGTAAGTTTAGATCTGCCAATAAGGTTACGTGCTCTGTGGCACTTAGTTACTGATCATAGTGTGGGATTGAGAACTCAGTTCATTTGTCATCTCTATGGCGAATGTATGACGGATGTTAGGCGAAATTATAGGTTTCTTTTGGCTATTTTGTTACGGAAACCTACAAGCCTACCTTGACTATGAAATTTGGCCGTTCTTCCTTCTGCTCAACTTTATTTATTACTAGCTGTACCCGCGGCTTCACACGCGTGGTCATTTCTGTAGGTTAAAAGTACGCTTTGTGCTATTCCAGGACATAAAATACAAATATACCAACATTTGATCAAAATTCCTTCAGCCGACAATATATGCTCGGCTTTTACTCATCGAATTGAGATATAAAGTACCCCAGTTTTAAAGTCAAAACATAAGCTATCCAACAGTGACAACCGCATTGCAATCGGTCCAGTAGTTTTTACGCGATGCGCGAACTAACATACAGACAGACACGAAATTTTAAAATGTTATATTCTTGTTCAGTAGCTTATTTTATGTACCCTAGAACATTTCTTTTTTAATTATCTTCTTTGTACAGACTTTTTCGTTCCTATTGCTTTATTATAAGTATAGATATAGATAAACCTTACGTTTTTATTGGAACGTATCCGAAACCGTATAGATATGGACTGTGTTTGCAAAATACTATAATAAATATATATTCATAACTGACAATAGGTAGAACTTATATCCTTGGCGTTTCGCGGGTAAAGCTACGAGGAGAAGCTACTTCAATGAAACATCAGTTTATCTCTATTAACTCGGGACAGTAGTTATAGATAATTCAGTTTATTAACACGCCTACAGTGCCAGCGATAACCAATGTATATTGATCAGCACACATTGCTCTATATATATAGTTTACTTCCAAAATGAAAATATTTTAATCTCGACTGTGTTTTTATTTTATTATGTTGGATCAGATCTTAAAGCACCAACAACGTCGTAGTAAAATATTTTTGTGAATGGTGAGTTTCAACGCATACTTACTTCAAGAAAACCTAGAAGTCTTCATAGTTTTATTTTTCAAATTTCTTTCTTGAAAAAGTTAAAGCTGCATTTAATAGAATTTGTAAATTTTTCAGTTGCTAAAATAGCTTTTTATCTACTACCCATCGGATTAAGATGTACATATACCAGATTTAAGCAAAAAAAAAAAAGCTTTCCAACATTGAAAACCGCATCGCAGGTTTTACGTGATGAGCGAACAGACACGATTTCTATGCTAAAATGGTGTCTTATTTAGTAGGTAGCTTATTTTAGGTCCCCTAATTAGACCAATGATTAAAGATTCTGTTTTGAGATCTAATTAAAATTGTAACCTCATTCTCTGTGCTGTGAAGTTCGAGGCAACAAAAAAATTACATTATGTCAAAAGACTGCTAAAGGCCAACCCCGACTCCGAGCCCAAATAATCACAGCCTTCAATTTACTCTTGATACATATTTGAATAATGATGAAGGCTCCAAAGTGCTTCCTACAGGAAAATGGGATGTCACCAACGGCCGCCCACGCAGTGGACGTTACAAGTGTTAATTCGATGGAATAAAATAACACAGGCGCTATGGTGGGCGGTGACGTCAGCACACAAAAATCGTCTAGACGCGTATGACGTCATCGAATCTGAAAACGTGGCTAAGGGACCGTACAGACTTCATGCAACAACTTTTAGACACACTTTAACCACAAAAAGTGGGCGGGAGCAAAACTAGCATCAAATAAGAAAGTATGGTTGTATACACACGAACTACATTTTGAAGTGATGGTGGTGGTCTTACTTTTTGTGTCGTGTGTTAGTAAGCGGTGTATTAGTTTGGTGCAATTTAATTTAATTACGTTGGTCTAATGTTATCAATGCGGCTAAATGGGTTATGATTTAACTTGGTATAAATAAAGATATAGATAGATAGATAGATAAATTCTTTATTGCACACACCACAAACAAAATCAACAAAAAATAAAGGAAAAATAGCAGAAGAAGTGTACAATGGGCGGCCTTATCGCTAAAAGCGATCTCTTCCAGGCAACCTTTGGATGGAGAGGATTTGTTATAGTTGTGAGGGACGGGGTGCATTATGATATAAAAATACTACTTAGTAAGAAATAGTGTATAATAATATATAAATTTCCAATATATATACATACATATATAAATAAATATATATTATATGAATACATAAATACCCAAATATAATTATGAGATGATAAAAAACAAAAAAAAAAACTGTAATACAAGCAACATGACAAACGTGATAATAAACATAATTTTTGCTTTTTTTTTTTTTTTTTTTTTGATTTGATATATTTTTTTTTTTTTTTTTTTTTTTTGCATATATTAGGTCCTGGTTGATCTTATAACTAGATCTACGCCTAAATTAAATAATATCCAAGCGAGCAAAGCCGCAGATAGCCACATGATAAAATTATTTATTAAAAACAACATATACCAATAAAAACGTGCGCCTCAGAGGCTCAATTCAGTTTTAATTAAAGTTTTTTTTTCATTTGAACTACTGTGAAACTATTTTGACCAACTTTTTGTGGTTATACTGTGGTTTAAAAGTGACACGTCTGGATAGATCCTAATACTGCCTCACCAGCAGACGAGATTAGGGTTAGGGCCTTATTTATCGCCAGCTGACGGTTGTGGATGCGTGGGAGTTCATGAATGAAATGTTATGCGTAAGTTTTACCTCACCGATCATCAAGATAGTGAGCAATTGCTGTGATGATTCAGTTTCATTGTTTGTGAAGTCATTAGTGACGATCAACACTCCCACACTGGACAGTTTAAGTAAGTACCAACTGTAAACAAGTATATATTCGAAAGTGCTAAAAAAAACACTGCGTACAAAAGTAAAAAGGGAAAAAACAAGTGACAATGGTTGCTACTCAACTTTAAATCGTTATAGATACTAAAATATGGTCACTCCAAATTAAAAATGTTATGAGAAACCTAAAGATGATTTTCAAATACCTATTCAATGAACAAAGTCCTTTTTTTTTATAATATGTCATCTAGTTATCGCCATATTGAATTTTGATTACTGTACTGTTTACCGCATGATTAAGACAAATAGATTGACATAAGAATCATCAAAATCAGCCTACGCGTTTGGTCTCTGAGCGCCACAAAGGTACAAACATACTCGTACATACATAGGCTGATAAAATCACTTCGCTCAGTCTGGTAAAAAGCGTGCTTTCCGCGCGACCTGTGATCCCGGTTTACCCACGATAAAATTTAATACAGACATTTGCGTATAAAAATATGTAAATACAAAAATAAATGAGATAAGTTATGAAACGATGTAAAGCTTTTTATATACTTACACCTAGCTGATTATAGTACACCTAACAAGAGTCTTATACCTACGTCACAGTATATATATAGGAACTATATAATTATGTACTGTGCCTAAGTATAGAGAATAAATCTCTCCATTCAATTTCTTATCCACCACAGCAGAAGGTGGATAAGAAATTGGTTCCCTTAAATATCTTCACTTCAGTTATTCTTATCACTCGTGGCATTCATCTAAAAAAAATAAGTTTTCTGTTTAATCCATACCAATATATAAAAGTGAAACGTTGTCTGCTTGTTTATTTGTTTGGGGGAGCTTTCACGCGATAACGGCTAGACGGATTTTGATTAAATTTGGAATGGAGATAGCTTATACCCTGGAATAAAACATAGGATAACTACAAACTGTGGAAACTTAGAATTTTCCCGGGAAATTGTAAGTTTCCACTGGAAAACTAGAAAATATTGATTACTCCCTCTAAGGAACGGTTGCCATGGAGAAACGATATAACAAATCTGACAGAAACATCAAGAGCGTTGGTGCTATACATAATTTTGTTTTTTATATCCTAGAAGAACATAGGATGCTTTTTTTGCGCGATAAACTGTAGTCCGCGCGGACGAAGTCGCGGGCGGAAAAGCTAGTACTCAATATACATCACTTTCAATTCATAAATCTGAAATTGTATAGCTGCTCATTTTTCTCCATTTACTCGGAACACGAGTAAACGTAAAATAAATCAAACGAATAATTGTGTAGCGCGCATTTTCGCGGTAATTCCACGATCCATTGAGGGCGGGCGCCTTACCGCCCCCGTCCAATTTTCCGGCTGCCGACCACGAAATCCTATAGAATATACGGAACCGATACGGAACAAACCCTCTGCCTAAGCTTTTGTACTCTATTAGAGAAAAAAACTATTATTTATGTCTATGGTCCTATACTACTCTAATCTATGTCCTATACTCCTATCACACTGATATTATAAAGGCGAAAGTTTGTATGTATGTTTGTCAAATAGCTTGCCAATTGTCATTTTCCGAGATATTTTAAACAGAGACTAGTTATTAGACTGTGCTAAGAGCGTATATATCTTAGAGTAGTTATATATTACATACATGAAATTGCCGTTTTACCGCACTGGCCACTTTGAATTAATATTACATAGTGAAACTTTTTTCACACGAAGACATTCTAAATTTAAAAAGAACATGGAATTTAATTGTTCTACTTTCAATTGTTTTTATTCTAAGTTCTGGTAATGTCAATGCTGTGTTTGGAGAGGACACGGCTAACGAACGCACCGTGCGTTTTGGTTTACCTAATCATTTACGTATGTGGAAACTTCGACTTGAAGAATAAACCACGAGGAAGACCAGCCACTAAGGTAAATAACGATGAATTGAAGCTGATGGTGGAAGCCGATCCATATCAAACTACCAAGGAATTAGCGGCATGGTTTGACGTTAGCATACCCACAATATTGACCCATATCAAACTATCAAGGAATTAGCGGCATGGTTTGACGTTAGCATACCCACAATATTGACCCATATCAAACTACCAAGGAATTAGCGGCATGGTTTGACGTTAGCATACCCACAATATTGACCCATATCAAACTACCAAGGAATTAGCGGCATGGTTTGACGTTAGCATACCCACAATATTGACCCATATCAAACTACCAAGGTATTAGGGGCATGGTTTGACGTTAGCATACCCACAATATTGAACCATATCAAACTACCAAAGAATTAGCGGCATGGTTTGACGTTAGCATACCCACAATATTAACCCATATCAAACTACCAAGGAATTAGCGGCATGGTTTGACCTTAGCATACACACAATATTGACCCATATCAAACTACCAAGGAATTAGCGGCATGGTTTGAAGTTAGCATACCCACAATATTGACCCATATCAAACTACCAAGGAATTAGCGGCATGGTTTGACGTTAGCATACCCACAATATTGATCCATATCAAACTACCAAGGAATTAGCGGCATGGTTTGACGTTAGCATACCCACAATATTGACCCATATCAAACTATCAAGGAATTAGCGCCATGGTTTGAAGTTAGCATACCCACAATATTGACCCATATCAAACTACCAAGGAATTAGCGCCATGATTTGACGTTAGCATACCCGCAATATTGACCCATATCAAACTACCAAGGAATTAGCGGCATGGTTTGACGTTAGCATACCCACAATATTGACCCATATCAAACTACCAAGGAATTAGCGACATGGTTTGACGTTAGCATACCCACAATATTGACCCATATCAAACTACCAAGGAATTAGCGGCATGGTTTGACGTTAGCATACCCACAATATTGACCCATATCAAACTACCAAGGAATTAGCGGCATGGTTTGACGTTAGCATACCCACAATATTGACCCATATCAAACTACCAAGGAATTAGCGGCATGGTTTGACGTTAGCATACCCACAATATTGACCCATTTGCAGCAAAAAGGTAAAATCAAACAACTTGAAAAATTGATGCCTCATGATTTGACTGATCTGCAGAGAGCACCGCGCGTTGAAGCTTGCCTTACCTTGTTAAACCGGTACAGAAATGAAGGGATTTGACTGATCTGCAGAGAGCAGCGCGCGTTGAAGCTTGCCTTACCTTGTTAAACCGGTACAGAAATGAAGGGATTTGGACCGAATTGTGAATTGTGACGAAAAGTGGATTCTTTATGATAATTGCAAGCGAAGAACGCAAGATTTGGACACTTATTTGCATGGAAAATAAATTCTTCCTGGGATGCAGTACAAAATGCCTTCATATAGTTTGTGGAGTCCAGGTCCCCAGAGTTCTATCGCAAAGGTTTAAATGCTCGTCCAATTAGATGGCAGAAATGTATAGACAACGATGGTAAATACTTTGATTAAACAAATATATTTTATCCAACACCAAAAAAGGTTTTAATTTTTCAGTATGAAACGGCAGCTTCATACTTTAACCCCTAATATTATGTAGTTATGTTGGTACTCGCACAGAACATATTTTTGTTACAAAATTTATTCGAATCGGGTTTATAAAGCACGAGGGCATGGGACACCGGGTCATAGCGAAAGGACCCTTATCCGTACTCGGTAGATGCAACAGATTGTTTCAAACTTCGCAACAAAAATATCACTTTAATATTATAAAGGCGAAAGTTTGTATGTATGTTTGAGCGTGTGTGTATGTTTGTTACTCCTTCACGCTCGAAAACGGATTTTGATGAAATTTGGAATGGAGATAGCTGCTTAGGATATTTTTCATGATCATAATCCACCATCATCACACGGGTGAAACCGCGGGGCGCATCTAGTTAAAAAAGCTGCGGTATTGCGATTAAATTTAGCCGCCCATGGAATCAAAGTACACAAAAAGAAAAAAAAACATGTGACACTAATCAATGATGAATTCATTGGGTCCTGAACTAGTTATTACTGTGTTTCAGGAGCCAGATACGTAGCGTTAGTACCTATATCTAGAACTACCGAAGTAAGCACTGAGAATAGAATAATAGATGTTTTATTTGAACCCATGCATAGTATATACCAAATGCTGGAATAACCTCCCGCCGCCAGTGAGGAACCTGCAAAATGTTCATAGTTTTATAATTAAACTCAAATATTGTATTACTACTCATTAGCAGCGAGAGGAAACTTAAATTTGATACGAGCGCAATATAAATAAGCCAAACCTTAAAATTAATTGCTATCCTTACTTTGTTTTTACTCCCTTTGTCGTCACAAGTTACCGTTGTGTCATCTTGTGGTACTGTAGTTATCTGTTACTGTGGTATTACAAGTTACCGTTGTGTCATCTTGTGGTACTGTAGTTATCTGTTACTGTGGTATTACAAGTTACCGTTGTGTCATCTTGTGGTACTGTAGTTATCTGTTACTGTGGTATTACAAGTTACCGTTGTGTCATCTTGTGGTACTGTAGTTATCTGTTACTGTGGTATTACAAGTTACCGTTGTGTCATCTTGTGGTACTGCAGTTATCTGTTACTGTGGTATTACAAGTTACCGTTGTGTCATCTTGTGGTACTGTAGTTATCTGTTACTGTGGTATTACAAGTTACCGTTGTGTCATCTTGTGGTACTGCAGTTATCTGTTACTGTGGTATTACAAGTTACCGTTGTGTCATCTTGTGGTACTGCAGTTATCTGTTACTGTGGTATTACAAGTTACCGTTGTGTCATCTTGTGGTACTGTAGTTATCTGTTACTGTGGTATTATTGTCATAATGTTGCTTTTTAACTTTTAAGCTTTAATTTTTAGCTCCTTACTTGTTAGTTTTGTGTAATGTAATTTTATTATTATTTTTAATATCAGTTTGTTTAATTTAGTTATTGTCTTTCTTTTTTATGCAGCTGTACATGTGTGTATGACCGTGACATCACCTAACGGCTCCAAAGGAAGATCAGCGTTGGTTAACAACCAGCATTATGCTGAGTTGGGGCCGATTTGTGACTTACTCATGCAAATTTTTATTTTCTTTTGTGTTGTTTGTCACAAATAAAGTTGTTTCTATTTTTATATTATGGATAAAGATGTGTCTCATTATCCATACCAATATATAAAAGAGAAACGTTGTCTGTTTGTTTGGGGAGCTTTCACGCGATAACGGCTGAAAGGATTTTGATGAAATTTAGAATGGAGACAGTTTATACCGTAGAATAAAACAGCATACTTTTATTGCGGAAAATGTTGAATGAAAGTTTCCGGGAAAACTGGAAAATATTGATTACTCCCTGTAAGGAACGTTTGCCATCACGGAATGGACTGTGGTTGCCATGGAAACGAAATAACAAGTCTGTCAGAAAACATCAAGAGCATTGGGTGCTATACCTACTTTTGCATTGGTTTTTAATATCCTAGAAGAACTTGGGATGCTTTTTTTCGCGATAAGCAGTAGTCCGCACGGACGAAGTCGCGGGCGGGAAAGATAGTTACAAATATTAAAAAAAATACTACTATGTCTTGCAACAAATTGGGTATTTAATCGCTTCTGTACTTACCTATATTTGTATTTCGAGTTTATTTCGGAAATTTCTGAATCTATTTTGAACCTGTTTTCACCCATGAATAGATTGATTTCTGGGGATTGTTCTTATTTATAATTTACCTATACATGTGAAGCCGGGGCAAGACTCTAGTGAATTTATAAATCCTTAGTTGTTGTCATCATCATTTATAAAGTTACCTGTTCCACTTTATATTGGTTTGTTCAAACATTCATCATAATTTCCAGTGGGTACCTACTGGAACCCACAGTGGGTAACCCACTGGAAATTATGATGATTATTAGTTTGCAGATAAATAATAAAGCAACTTCTCTAAGGCAATGGAAAAAATATGTCTTCCGTTTTCCATTACGAGCTTAGTCGAGGCTATATTCTATTGATGTAAATTGTACATTAATAGTCACCCTCTGCGCGCCACAATTTACATTTAGATAGTACGTAACAGAAGGAACAGTTTGATGTAATATAGTTTATCTGTAATTTAAGTAAATGCGTTGCGGATTGCGGAGTGACAGTAACGAGTTCCACCGTGTAAAATTACTTTTAAATGTCACTTCGGTACAGGTATGAGGAGAAGTTTTAGAAATACTATTTCTTATTAATTTAACCAAGCGTTCGGCTTTGTGGAAGATGGTTACATAGCGACCCGCCCCGGCTTTGAACTGGTGTAAAAAAGAGCAGAACACACTCGCACACTCGACCTTCACTTCTCTTGCTACGTTCAGGTCTCGTCTGCTCGTATTATATACCTTCCGTGAAAAATTATCTAACTGATGGTGAAAACCGCATCAAATCCATTGCGTGGTTTAGGAGGAGTTAGTGGCCAAACAGACAGAGAGACACATATACAGATAGGCAGACGCGGAAAGCGACTTCAATTTATAATATGTATTGATGTGTTGAGCTAGGAGGCTGAATGCACTAATTTATTGATTTAATTTTGGTCAATGTAAAATATATTAAGATTTTAATTTTTTTCTCCTTATTACCTTGTCAGACGTGAAGTTTTATATTTGTAAAAGTGTTATTTATTTTTCTTCTTCTTTGTGTCAAAAGTGTGTTTTTGTCAAAAGTCTAAATTTTAGACTAATGCAATAGTTTTCCACCAAAACTTTGGAACCTCTACCGCTTGATCAAGTATATGTATGTGTAGTTTTATAAAATACTAGCTTTCCCGCCCGCGACTTCGTCCGCGCGGTCTACTGCGAAAAATAGCATCCTATGTTCTAGGATATTAAAAACCAATGGAAAAGTAGGTATCGGGTCTGGCACGATGGTCTTTTAAACAAGATTCCCTCGTATGGTTTCCCTGTTGGCTTATGCAATTGGATAGTTGATTTCTTGAGGGAACGATCTATTCGAGTAGTCCTTGAGGGCTGCTCGTCTGATCAAATGGCTATCAATGCCGGTTTACCTCAGGGATCGGTTCTCTCGGCTACAATGTTTTTACTGCACATTAATGACCTTCTGAAGCCCGGTAACTTTGGGTATAAAAGGAGGCGAGCTGATGACAGTACTGTAGTTGAGAGATACACTTCCAATGCTCAAGCCAGCTGTGACGCTGTCCAGTTTCAGAGAGAGGCTATGGTAGACCGTTTAAATTTAGCCTTAGAAGCCGTGTCCGATTGGGGCGATGCTAACCTGGTTAAGTTTAATGCTACTAAAACGCAGGCGTGAATATTTTCTGCTAAAATGAGTCCTCTAAACCGTTCTCCGTCTTTCCAAAGTTTAAAAATACCAATAGCCGACCATCTGGAGATGTCGAACTCACATCAAACCTGAATTTTGGGTCTTATATTGAATCCAAAGCCAAGGTAGCTGCAAAAAAACTTGGTATTTTGTCTAAGGTTATGCGGTACTTCACACCGGGACAGCTTTTGAATCTCTATCAAGCACAGGTCCGATCTTGTATGGAGTACTGCTGCCACCTCTGGAACGGTTCTTCCAAGTATCAGCTCGTGTCTTTGGATTCAATTGAGAGACGTGCTATCAGGCTCATTGGGGATGACACTTTAGTAAAGAGTAAGCTTCAAAGTCTGGCGCATCGACGCGAGGTAGCAAGCCTGTCGGTATTCTACAGATTGCACTATGGAGAGTGTGTACAAGAACTGCACAATCTGATTCCTCCATCACCGTATGACTAGACGATCAGCAAAGCGCCATCCTTTTATGGTTGAGATACCTCGCACAAGAACGAAGCGTTATGCTTCTTCATTTATTATAAGAACTGCAAAGGAGTGGAATGCCATGCCCTCGTCAGTGTTTCCGGTAAATTATAACCCAGGTGTGTTCAAGTCAAGAGTAATCCGTATCTACTAGGCAAGCGTGCTACACCTTCGACCACGTCATCGCTTTCCATCAGGTGAGATCGCGGTCAAACGATTGCCTAGTCGGTAATAAAAGAAAAAGAAAAGTATAGCACCAATGCTCTTTATGTTTTTTGACATACTTGTTATTTCGTTTCAATGGCAACTATTTCTTACAGCGAGTAATCAACATGTTTCCTGATTTCCCTTGGAAAAATACAATTTTCCGGGATAAAAAGTTTCCTAAGTTTTATTCCTGGGTATAAGCTATATCCATTGCAAATTTCATCAAAATCCGTCCAGCCGTTATCGCGTGAAAGCTCCCCAAACAAACAAACAAACAAACAGAGAACGTTTCACTTTTATATATCGGTATGGGCGAATTGTAGTCGTATTTACTTTATGTAAGTATGTAGTTTATCAAATATGTAGGTATAGTACTAGTAATTTATATTTTGCATGATTTATCGTATTGTTTTGCACCACCGTCCTTTGTTATATCGTAATTTCTGTAAATTAGTCAATCAAAACACGGGTAGAATCCCCTTCGGGTCATGTACAAATAATGTGAAACCCTTAGCTACCCGTGCTAACCCGGGGCGGGCGGGACTCAAGTATTTCTGTATAGCAGTTGTTGACGAGTGTACCGGTCACTGCACGAGCCCGGGGGCGCGACGCGTGACGTCACCCGGCGTCTTGTCGTCACTCCCCCCCCCCCCCCTCCTCCCACGCGTAATAAACCGCCATTTTTATCAATTTGCCGCCGTTCCTCCCTTAATGCCATTCCGCCTCCGCCTGCGCCCAGTGATAAGCCGCGTGTGTAGCGTAAATTCAATTCTGAACTATTTACGGCACGTTTTATTTAACGCTGCTTTCATAGCACCGCGGACGGCAAGTTATGCAGCCTCACTTTCATTTCCGCGTATGGGTTCTTTGGGGAGAACATTTTTTTTGCGTGGCTCTCATACATTAAAAAGCTTCAAAAACGTATTGTTTGCACCCCACCGTGGGAGACCCGAACAACACCCCGTTGAATAGGTATTTTAAAACTAAAATTATGTTTACTAGTCTAAAGTATATTTTCAGCCAGTATTTTTTTAACTAATTAGTTAGTTATAAAAAATACATTTAAGTGTGTGTCGGACAGGCCTATGCACACTGCCATCCAACTTTGAAAATAAAAGCACATTGCAATCGGTAGTCGTTTTTCGTGATATGCGAACACGAACAAAGCAGAAGTACCAAAAAAGGGTACTTAAATAGGCTACTGAACTAGTGCTCTGTGAGTTGTAGACTTCGCGAGCACAAACTTTTTTGCTAACTATCTAGCGGTGCACAATAGCGCCATCTAATTACCTTAATGTAAAACTAACATTAATAACCAAGGTGCTCCATCAATCCCTACCTAGTGGACAAAAGGCCGATTACCTTAATGTAAAACTAACATTAATAACCAAGGTACTCCATCAATCCCTACCTAGTGGACAAAAGGCTGATTACCTTAATGTAAAACTAACATTAATAAACAAGGTGCTCCATCAATCCCTACCTAGTGGACAAAAGGCTGATTACCTTAATGTAAAACTAACATTAATAAACAAGGTGCTCCATCAATCCCTACCTAGTGGACAAAAGGCTGATTCCACTGGTAGAAACCTAAAAGTGAGAAATTTACTGTATTTTGAAGAGCTATTCTGCTCAGGACGCCGAAGATCCTCATCAGATCTTCAACAAATTTTTATGCGACCAATTTAAAGTTACTTCCTTTCAAATAAAAAAGAACCATGTAATAAGGCGGAGCTATCCAGTAGCCCCCTTTTTGGAGGAAGTACCCCCCAATCAAAAATCCCCGACGTCAAAAATAATATCTAAAAATTCGTTTAACCTGTATACCAAGTTTCATCTAGATCGGTTGAGAAATGCGACCTGTAGAGGAGAACAGAGATCCGGACTGACATCCGGACATACGAAAGCATTTTTGCCCAAGCTGAAACGGAGACGTTTCGCTCGCGTTTCGCACTCGCTCGGTCAACAAGAATATAACATTTTTTAAATTGTGTCTGTGTGTTTGTTCGCGCATCACGTAAAAGCTGCTGGACCGATTGCGATGCGATATCTTAATCCGATTATTAGATTCCGAGCAATTGATAAAAACTATTTGACGGCTGAATGAATTTTGAGAAAATATAGTATATATATATTGTACTTTATAGGTACTTTTGGTCCTGCAATAGCACGTTTGGGCAGGCCAGTCGCACTCCGCAACAAGTACAAATATTATACCTACACTTTGCGGCCGCAATATTGCGGTTAATTCAGTAGAGTGTCAAGCGTGCGATCGATGAGTCACGCGTCGTGTGCTTACGATGAAGTACCTACTTACGTAAAGTTTTTGTCAAATTTTATTCTTTTCTTAATTATGAGTACCAAGAAGAAACCTAGAATGTACTGCATAGCATTCGGTCTGAAAAGTCTCGTAAAATACCTACATACTGACATTTTATTACGTAGGTAGCCATTTCTTTTTCATTCATTATTAAGCATGGAATTCAGACAAGCACCTTTTATTCATCAAAGTGTAATACCTATTAAGTTATAATCAAATAATGAGGTACTAGGTCTATTCTGATAAGAATGTCATTATATGTAGTTAATAGAACTATCAACATTTATTATAATAAGTACATTAATACATAATTGTTTATTCTGTTACAATATCTAAATATCATATCACAGAATAATTACTAGTGCAAGTACCTAGTTATATCTTGTTACAACCCTGCCGAGCGAAAAAGTGACAGAGCGATTCTGAAACGGTTAGAGCAATGGAAGCTCTCGCGCGTTGTGATACGGTACATTCTAGCCTGCACGCAATGGGTGAGCGCCTTCTAGGTAAATATAATTGAAAGATCGCTGCGCTGTGCGAGTTAAATAGCACTTTATTGCGTTGTAGCGAGCGTTGCTATGTATTTAAATAACTTTACTCAGTTATCCTTCTGTACTTGTACTATTATTTATCCTGTGGTATGGGTTAGTTTTAAATGATATAACCACGCGGGCAAAGCTGCGGGCACAGCTAGTTCAGAATACTAATACTTCACTCTCTAATAAGAAAAACTACACTTAGGTACTTTTAAGTATAGTATTATATTTAATTTTTATAGTGCATTCTAGCACAACAGTAACACCTCAAGGAAAAATAATTTTACAAAATTTAATAGTGGAATTAAGGAACGCGATTGATCGAGAGATTATGTAACGTCCGACGTCTCCGACTGCCGATGGAAAAGTGGCCCTAGTGCGCTCTTCTCTTCCAGCCCAGCACCGCACCGCCTGCTGCCTCGCCTACGACACAGAATAAATAATAGTACAACCGACGCAATGTCTACCCTGCCGCTCACGCCATCTTGTAAAGCCATCTGACCATTTGGCCATTGTTAGGCCCCGCGTCCTGGCTTGATATTTCTTTCATTAGTAATATTCTATATTACTACATCAAAAACGTGGTAATATAATAGCTATTACACTGGTATAAAAAGGTATTGTCGTACTTATATAAAATAATTAATTTAGTCTATCTGAATCGAAAAGCATTTTTATAATGACGCTATTGTATGTAAAACAGAGATTGCGCCACCGAACGATAAGAGGCGCAGGAAGGAAGCCGGCTTATCAACGGAAACCCATCTCGGCAATATAACAGCACTAAATTAAGCCAAGAATATGTTTAAGATTTAATTAATTAGTGACACATAACTGCATATAACATTTTCTAACAAATGTGTCAATGGCATACTCGTTTATTTAATGAACAGATATATATAATCAAAGGGATATATAATAATAATATATTAATATTATTATTACTATCTACTATCTAATCTATATGTGTACTATCTATCTATTCTATAAACATTTCTTTTATGTAACGGAAGCCGTTTTTGGAAAAATCCTACGTTATATTGTAAAAATGAAAGTTGTGTTTATAATGTATATTTGTTCAACTGAGTGCTGAAGCGGCTGAATGAACTTGGATGAAATTTGGTAACTAAATAGATACTTTAGGTCTTAGGGATAACACAGGCATCATCATCCACGCCGATGAAACCAAAAAGAAAACAGTGGGTTTGGGTGAGCAGCAAATTGTTTAAAATGAAAATACTTCAAATTAAGTCACATTTAAGCCAACATTTATGTATTTCTCTAGTCTTTTAACTAGATTTTCACTTGAGGAAAACACGATTACACTATATTTTATCGATCAAAAGTTTTTTTGAAACTTTGTTCTTTTTAGGTTTTAATGCGAAGTATCTTATGAATATCGGAACCCGGAATTTGATTTGTAAGATTTTAAGTTTTTAGGTTGATCTAGATTATTGCCTAGCGGCTCGAATCTCAATCAATCACTGAATTTATCTAAAATCTGCTCCCAAGCTGCATCACCTCTCCCACTCAACCTGGATCTGGACGAGCAGGACAAAAAATTGAGAGCGTGCAGCGCCTTAAAAATAAATGAGGTTTTTGCGCACTTGTAAGCCAAAACAACACCAGATAAATAAGCGTCGAATAAATCTGTGATTATTTATTGATGTTTAGTAAATTTACTTGTAAGTTGTCTCAAAGAATAGAAGGAGATTTAGCATTCAGTACACATTCAGTAGATGTGTATTGAGCAGTAAATAGTACGTAAACAGTGAGTGTGTGTCCATTTCTGTCGCCCAGAAATGGGATAGAGCTAAACTAATGGTCCGAACAGAACCATTATGACCCATAAAGTCATTAAAGGCTTTTTTTTAATGTAGTTATTAATCTAAAACCACAAGTATTTCAATAGAATGTCTAATCTGTTTATTGTAACATTAAATAAAATAAAAGCAATTACTTAAACACCTGTTTAAAACGAATTCCGAGATATAACACTTACTGACAACGTGTTTTCGCAATACTATCAGGTATCCGAAGCGTGAATTTATCGTAAATGTCATTAGCCTCCATCACTGCATGATAATGATAACGGTGCATGCCTTACGCAACTGCGCCGCTTCCAGCTCTTCACACCGTTTCACATTTTTACATTTTAATTGCTACATAGAACTGGCTTATTTTAGTTTTTTAAATACGCAGATCACGTAGGCACATGTAACGCATGCATACATCCCTCTTGAGTTTTAGTAGCACATCGCGAGACGGGAATTTCGGTTTAAAGTTTTACGACTCAGGTGTTGTTTGACTACTAATTGGATCCCGGTTTTATAGAAGGCAAAATGTTAGACTACAATAAAAATGCATCACGCTGTATCTAGGCTTTCGCTTCGCCGACAGCCACAATTTATAACTAGGTGTATCAAAAAGACATCCAAAAATGCTTTATGGGCATCGAAATGTCTTATGCAAAACGGATTTGATTAACTTCACCTTAGAGCAATAAATAAGACAGTCAATTAGAATTTTATTCAGGAAACGATTGTTTGCTTATTTATAGTGTGTCATAAAGTCAATAGTTATTGTGTGAGATAAGATGGAGGGAAATGTTGCGCGGAATGTAATTGCTCAATTATCGTGTCGGCCCCGTTGCGTCGTCGTATCTAGTGTGTAGACAGATAACTTTATAGACGCGTGTTCACTTGCACCCACTGCCCCAGATTGACACCAGCCTGACATTGCGCCAGTTACAGCTATATCTGTTTACTATTGTGATAGAGACATGTCATGTGAGCTGAACCTATTTGGAAATGCCGTGAAAGTCATTTGAGAACTGACAGGAGTCTGAAATTCGACGCATGCAACTCTTGAAAGATCTGACGAAAAGGGTTCTCAGAAGTCAATAGGGTTTCCAATAGGATATCGTGTGGGAATAAACATAAATAAGAAAATAATTTAAAAAGCTCTAAATGTCTAGTTTATGAAATTGCCGAAACTTCTTTGCCTACTTGTACGTCATGTTATAAATTAGTTACTTACTCGCTAAAAAGTAACTATGGTTATTTTTTACCATGCATGACCCACTCAGTAGCAACAAAAATCAATCATTTATCTAACGGTACATGTCCAAATGCCTGTTATAAGTTAGGCACTCGTCTAACGGGTAACTAAGCTAAGCAAAAAAGGTAACTTTTAATGAATCCCAAGGCTGCTTTTAATCCGATTGTAGCATAGGCATTCATGATCATGTCATGACGTATAACTTCAAATTGAGAAAAGAGCTTTAGTACTCTCCGTGTTAAGGTGGAGAATGGTCAAGCATTGGTCCAGAGTGGCATTTGTTTACGGATGAGTGTGCGTCCAGCTATTGGCATAATTTCACATTCATTCCATTGCCGTGTGTCGGACGTGATCGTCCCCGTACCGGGGCCGTGAGAAAGGTGCATGCCATCATGCCCAATATGTCAAATATGCAATATTGTACGCATCGGGGCGGCATAACAAACCAAACTACCTACATATCACGCCTATTTAATGACACGTAGGATTCTGCTTACATATTGTGGGAAATTTAGCTGAATAGCAGTTACTTACCATTAAATGGTACGAAAAGTAAGCTGTTTCTAATGAAAATCTTAAAACCCAGGGTACAATGTTTAAATTTTTAAGAGTAGGTATTCTATTTCGAGAAATAAGTATACATGAGTTCAACGATTGGTTAACTACTGGATTGTTATTCAAGTCGCGTTGTTATTAATCGGCGCTCATTACGAACAATGAGGGGACAGTGATAACTTGTTTGCATACGGGATATTGTTGCTATTCAGCTGTAGTTACAACGAGTATCTTTTCTTTTTAACTGTCAGGCAATTAAGTGTTTGTATCTGACTGTTATCAATCAATTATTTATTGGGATAAATGAGGAGGAACTTAATATTTACACTTTGGAAAACTTTTCAGAACCAAGTATAAAATGCATAGAATTTCTGTATCTGTTTTTTTACTTACATATAAATAAAAGCCAACAATAATAGCAAAAAAACTGTTCCGTTATACATAACGGAACAGTTTTTTAAAGTAATACACGTTGAAAATTTGTAAATGTGTGGATTGAACTGGGTCTCTTAATACAAAATGAAATGTTACGGGCTTGAACGTACCGATGACATTTACTTATCCTTTTTGGATGGGAAATACTTATTTTATTATATGTCTGGAACCTTTAAGCGACGTAATTTAACCTCACCTTCGAGAAACAAAATGTAAATGTGTAGTATTCAACTAGTTTCTTTTCTTCTATTTTTTTCTATGGAAATATTTAAGATTTGACACGAAAACTGTTTTTTTACTTGACAGTTTTGATGGGACAAATTATGATGTTGATAAATTTGGAACAATTAGGCCTCTCCTAGCAGCAAAACTAAAACTATTTCACGTGAAAGTGCAAATGGTAAATTCTCTTCCTCATCTTTTCAAATGTGGTCATATAAGAAGCTAAAGGGACTGTAAGGGTATTTGCACTTGCAAATACCCTTACAGTCCCTTTAGCTTCTAATCCTAGTTTTAAGATCTTTATAACCATGTACATATATGCAATAAACAAATAAATAAGATATTATGATTAGGATGATATTTATTTGTGTTGCTTATCACATCACCATCACCAAAATTATCACCAACTTGTGCATGCTAAAATATGTACAAGGACTTGTACAAAATATGTATAAAATTACCCTTGTATACCTTTTAATGAATCAATTCTCTAAATTTAATTAAATATCTGAATATATGTTTTTGTCATATCAATTTCAACCTTAACTTACACATTTTATTTTTTATTTTACTAACGACTTCTTTTGCAAATGTTTCACGAATTTCACGGCAGACAGTATCGAGTGTGCTTATACAACTATCTGATTCCTAATTACTTATGCTATGCTCAGATAATGATTAATTTATTTCTATTCAAATTAATGTCTTAATTATACATTCGATCACTTTTTTCAAAGTATCTAAAACGCACTTATTTCAGAATTTCAGATTCACTAATTTTTATCAACTGTTCAAATAACTAAAGTAAAGTAAAGTGGCACTATACAAATTGATGGCTATTCCTAGAAACGCTTTTAGTTTTAGAAGGATTTGTTGGCATAGTACATCAATCACAACACAGCTCACCGAAATGTTGTTTGCTCATGTAAATTTCAAATATTTGATCACAAATTTGTTCGGCTTCAACTTTGAACAGGTTTGAGTAGAGACCCAGACAGGTTCAATCATTTTAGGTTTAGGTTTTGTTTAAAAATAACTACTTTTCAAAAGATAGAGAACTATCCAGTATTTTACGTAATTGATATAAATAACGTGTAATGTATCGACATCGACATGATCTCGGTTGCACTGATAAATATTGCAAAAATAAGGTAAGTGCCTCATTACATTCTTAAAAGTGTCGATTCTTGAAGCAAGGCAACCGAGGAAATAAATATTTATGAAAAAAACAGGGCATTAAATCGTGACAGTTTAAATATAACTGAGTTTATAAATTAGCGGTAGGGTCTTATTTCGATTGCTGATTTTTTGTTGGGACATGAAGTCAATCAACACACAATAACTTGATAGTAAGTAAAAAATAAGATTCGTTATTTATGTTCCCTGAATTGGAAGAGTAGCCGTTTAAGGGCCCATTAATTGAGAAACACAAATGGGGCATAGCCTGTCTTGCTCCAACACATTATATACTATCTCTTTCTATCATGGTATTTGTGTCCAACGGGACGTTGTCAGTATGCCAGTGCATCAAGTCGCGTGGTCACCGCCACGACGTCACAGACCATAGATATTACACTATAACACAGACTGCTCTCAACTAGTAAGCAACTCACGTTACGTTCAAGGCTTATTTGTCCATAGAAAAGAAAAGATCCACGCTGCAACAGAGTTATTTCTAGATTTTCTATTATAAATAGGCTTGATATGTCATAATGACGTGATTGACTAATTTATTATTTGTATTGTATACTAAATCGGATAAGCCATGACATTTGAACCAGCCGTGACATTTAATTGTAATCAGCGAAATTTAATATTATATAGTCTTATTTAAAAACTGTTTTTTTATCACAGTGGAGAGTCGTGAAAAGTTGTTTGTACTTTTATTTATTTAATTTTAATATCTAGACAAAAGTAATATGTTTAAAAAACAGTAACATAAAATGAATACTATAAATTCTAGACAATGGTGGTCAATTGTTCAAACGCCTTCAATTACCATAATAATTAGTTTTAACATCAATTTGAAATATTGTAGTAGAAACTTAGAAATATACATAAAAGGAAAAAAAGGGAAAAACGCGCCAACAAATTTCTTGCTAATTTTCGGTGGCAGATTCATTTTACATTCATGAATGCCGTCTCTAATATGGGTCCATGTGAATTAACGTACTATTTTAATTTAACCGGTTACTATCATAATTCATATTTTGATTTGATTTAATTGACTTAATTGTTTAAACATGAGATTTAGATTATCATAAATTATATTTTTGTACCAGTTTCGAAACCTCTGTATTCCATGAGACCATAACGTTCCTATTACTGGGACACGGGTCTTTTCTCAGACAGTAAGTCAGAAAGAGAGAGAGAGAGAGAGAGAGAGAGAGAGTGTGTGCCATAATCAACAGCTTAGCCCAGTGCGGGTTGGGAAATCAGATTGAATTGTGAAGTTCTTGAAAATGCTTCGCAATGTTTTCTTTTACTTATTTTGAGCGATGACATCGAAATCCGCACATAGTTTGTTACAGAAGTCATTGGTTCAGGCCAAAGATCGAATAGTCAGATTGTAAACCAACATGTTACTAGGCACTTTATTAGATATACACACTCCACGCGGTTTCACCCACGAATGAAACACTGAATGATGATGATAAAACAGCGCTCTAACAAACATACTAACATACACAAACTTTCTTATTTATAATTTATATGCCACTCCCGTCTCCACTTAAGGAAATAAATTTCAAAGAATCCCTCCTTGTTGCACCCCTAGGGTTGGCACCTGTCACTTTGACATCAAAGTAGAAATTCCCATACAAACTTATTTTTTCTAAATCGGGATCAAATAGCCTATATGTTAATCCAGAATATAATCTATCCTGGTACCAAATTTCATCCAAATCCATTCAGCCGTTTAAGCGTTAGGGAGTAACACTAACACGAAGACGTTACGTCTACTGTTATTTACTTGGTAGGTAAGTGATTACCTTCGTCCTTAGCCATTGACAGTCAAATGACTATTACAATAAAAACGGCAGAACAATTGCACGAGTTGACTTTGTCCTACATACAACCCTGAAATGGATAGACAATACTGAAACATGTTGAGATGGTCGTGACAAGACGGGCTATGGACATTTTTTACCAAGAAATGAATACAAAATATTAATACTTGCCTACATTTATGGCAGAAACCAAAACCATAAAAATTTGGTTCAGGTAACCAGTCTTTCAGTCAAGTGCGCACTTACCTTGCATAAACATGTGAACATAGTCCGTTTCATTTCTGATTACCACGTGACCGCCATTCTTAATTCAAAAGTTTCGAACATTAATAATAATAATAATATTCGGGACAAATCACAGCAATGACCTAACACCAAAATAGGATGCCCTGTGCTATGGGCATTAGATAACGGATAAACATACATAGATACGAATATAACATCCATGACTCGGAAACAATCATTTCTGCTCATCACACAAATGATTGCATTGCACCTTGTGGGATTCGAACCCAAGACTGTTTGATTTCGTAGTAGGGTCCTTTAGCCACTAGGCTAACCGCTCAACATTATTAGCGGCAAGCTCAGACTAAATTTTACAATATTTAGTCTGAGGCGGCAAGCCATAATTATGTGAGTTTATATTTATGCGCATGCATAGCGGAAATGAAAAGGTCTATGTGAGCCATAATGAGATTAATATTTTTTTTAAAGTAGGAGTTGGCAATGCATTGCACTCCGCATTCAGGCGCATTCAGCCATTTGTCTTGCCGAAGGCTATGCGGCACGAACGGACAAGTCTCGTCTTGAAGATTGCACTACGTGAGAGCTTACTGAAGAGAGCAACGAGGACATTTCAACGCATATTAGATTATACAAGCAATTGCCTTGGAACGAAAGCTTATATAAGAACAACAGCTTGTGTAACAATACCAATAGGCGACCATCGAGCTTTTGGGTGTCGAACTCACATCGATCCTGAATTTTGGGTCTTACATTGAATCCAAAGACAAGGTAGCTGCAAAGGAACTTGGTATATTGTCTATGGTTAGGCGGTACTTCACACCGGGACAGCTTTTGAATCTTTATCAAGCACAGGTCCGATCTTGTATGGAGTACTGCTGCCACCTCTGGGACGGTTCTGCCAAGTATCAGCTCGAGTCTTTGGATTCAATTGAGAGACGTGCTATCAGGCTCATTGGCGATGACACTTTAGTAAAGAGTAAGCTTCAAAGTCTGGCGCATCGACGTGAGGTCGCAAGCATGTCGGTATTCTACAGATTGCACTATGGAGTGTGCACAAGAACTGCACAATCTGATTCCCACATCACCGTACGACTAGACGAACGGCGAAGCGCCACCCTTTTATGGTTGAAGAACGAAGCGTTACGCTTCTTCATTTATTATAAGAATTGAAAAGGAGTGGAATGCCCTGCCCTCGTCAGTGTTTCCGGTAAATTATAACCCAGGTGAGTTCAAGTCAAGAGTGAATAGGTATCTACTAGGCAAGCGTGCTACACCTTCGACCACATCATTGCTTTCCATCAGGTGAGATCGCGGTCATAGTCCGTAAAAAATATATTTAAAAAAACTAAAGCTTTTGAAAAAGTAAAATATCAAGATAGATAAGCGGAGAAAAATTGAATACAGCACAGATATAACTGAAGTCATTAGTGTAAAAGGTTGTTTTATCTTCATTTTTTAACGAGGAGTTTAATTTTTATTAATTAGAATAAGCTTTTGAAGTGTTCGCTGTTACTTTTTCCGCAATTAATAAGTCTTTCTCCTAGTTATCAGCCCCGGCAACCTTGTTATCAGCTGCGTCAACCTGTCTCCTAGTTATCAGCTCCGGCAACCTTGTTATCAGCTAATACAAACTGTCTTCTAGTTATCAGCTCCGGCAACCTTGTTATCAGCTGCGGCATCCTGTCTCCTAGTTATCAGATCCAGCAACCTTGCATTTTTTTACCTCTAGGTATAAAAACATCTTTATACTTATTTTTGAAGTGTGCCAATAAGGTACTCACCATGAAAAGATTGCCTATCAGCATGTGATTATTCATGGACACTTAAAGAAAGTGTTTACATTTTCATCAAATGAAAGTTATTTTATCACTTTTATGCAAACAATAAAGAGGAAAGTCACAAAATGCTCAGCAACAAAGTGGCACAACCCTATTAGACAAAGCGAGTCGTGATAACGATAACAGTTAACTATCGATTCGAATCAATTCGATATAACGGTGCCATGACCAAGCGGCGACTGGCACAACACTACTGTTAAGGAAATGCAAACTAATTTCAATACAATACCACTATATTTAGTTCTTGGAATATTAATTTCGATTAAATAATGTCGTCACCGTTCGAGACTTCCTCTCAATAACAGTAATGAGATCGAGAACGAAGAAATTATGACGTAACGGATACATGTTATTTAAAGTTACAATAACTTTGAAGAAATAACTAGCAACTACTAGTACTACTTTAATTAACTACCAACGCTAAGTGTTTCTTCCAACCTACCTACATCTTATAGCAAATTTATAATAATAGACTAAAAAAGGTGTACCTAATTTCCCTAGATTTATAAGTACGACTTAAAGTCATAGATATCGTTAGTAAACAGAATAGTTTCAGTTGTTAGGTATTTATACTTTACAAAAACCTAAAATCTGTTTAATAAACGGCGTTTCTTCATAAACTTTTTATATTATTTATGAACCAAGTATATATTGTATTTCAATGTAACTGGTGTAATGTAATATTAGGACGTAACGTCTATTTTAATCTCGTTTTTATTAAGTCACTTTCTTGATTGTCTGTCTGCCGTTGCGGGTGGAATCTTGAAACTCACTTCCCGATTAGCTATCCGACTGAAACTTTCAGAGTAGCTCAAAACTCGATGAAAATAACTTTAAAAAAATATATTTTGGATTGTTTTTTAATCTATATTTGCTGTTTGTTACCGTCAAACAAAGCCTACGAGAACGCAATGCCATGCCAGGAATGCAAGCTTACTCACGCCAGAGTCGGCGAGCGAAATATTTCGAAAGTAGCGGAGAATGTGAACTGAATTCTTACCCAGATTTCGGATGACATCAAGTGCATTGTGTCATCGTGATAGTGGCCGTATTACTTACCTGTAAATAAGAAAAAAAAACACGTTAAAAAGACAAGTTTAATGTAAATATCTATACTTATTTATCTGTAGTTTGTACAAAGAAGATTAAAATGCGGTTGTCACTGTTTGGTAGCTTAGGATTTGACTTAAAATCGTTTTTACTTTGAATCTCGATACGATGAGTAGAAGCCGAGCAATCAATAAAAAACTATTTTACAGCTGAACGAACTTTGCTTAAATTTGGTGTTTAGTCCTGTATAGATAGGCAAATTAAAGGTTGGTAAACTCAAACTCAGATGTTGACAGACATGACAGTTATTCGGCGACGGCATCGAAATCCACTCATTTATTTACATACTCAATAAGCACTTACTTATTTATAATCGGGATCTATCGACGATGTACATCAGATAGAAACAACAATTTTAAATGCGTCCCACCCAATGCGGTTCTAAACTTATTTTTTACCGTTTTACCAATTCCATGAAAGCACAACAACCTGCTTAATAAGACCAACGCAAAACAATAAGCATACAAAATGCCAGATCTTGGAAACCCGCCAAAACATTCAGCCAACATTGCAAAGCATCCTGTATTATCTACTTTGACCCTGGAGATGTTACATCACTAATAGGTAGCATTTAATGACGAACGATTATTGTATTGATCGAACACCTTATTGTAACTATTTCATTGATCGATCGTCGCTCGAATCGATTGTTTTGTCAGTGTTGTGCCATTCCGATTGGCGGAATGAACGGTTGGATCGCCGATAGCTGTTTAAGCTCGAACTAATCTGATGTTAATGGCAATCATTGCACATGCAAGCGTTTGCAGACAAGGAATTGTGAAATCCGCTTAAAATAATGCTACTGTCTTTGTTCTTAGTTTTAAATACAATGGTACCGTAACTGACTTATGCGTAAACTTGTAATCCACTTCACATTTACTGTAAAACAGCGCGGCGTGCTCATGAGAATGTGAACGCAGCACATGCTGAGTTTACCCCCTTTGCCCTCTAAATGCATTTGTTTGTCTCATTACTGTATGCTTCTTATTTTATAATGGCAATAAATATTTTTTTATTGTTATTTTATGTTCTAAAACTTTCTCCATTCTTTAATTTATTGTTTTTAGCAAGGATTGGGATGTTCACACATTAACCATTATAGTTTCTTGATGGAAAATTCTCACATCAATTTTTAATAATGTCTTATACACTATCGTTTATATCCCTAGCATGACAACAAAATAATCCTCTCCATTCAAATATTGCCTGGTGGAGATCGCTTTTAGCTATAAGGCCGCCTATTGTTACATTTCTGCTACTATTGTTAAATTTTTTGTTCTTTCTTGTGGTGTGAACAGCTTTCATCTACAAATCACAGGATTTGTCACCAAAAAAAAAACATCGGAATGACTCACAAAGTTGTGTCATCTTCAATTACATAAAAGAGAACTGCAAAACTCTTGAAGTTCCAATCAATGCATAAATAACATCTTTATATAGATTCAAGTAAACAGCTTCCCTCCATCTTTCAAAGAGGCCCTTGATTAAGATACTTTGTCAAACTCCATCGAAATTATAATTTTGTACGTCAATCGTGCGTCCTTGAACATCGACGGAGCATCGACTCTGTTTCTGCTAAATCCAAAATTAGTATCTTTACACAAGCAAGTAAGAAGTACCTATACATAGGTAGTTAACCGGTTTCGTGTGGGCTCTTTGATAACAGGTACGTTGATGATGTAAACCCGGCTTCTCGCGTTTGACTGTAAAACCATCGAAATAGTCTCTTTAGAATAACATTGTCGTAAATATGCTAATCGATTTTCTTATTTATAATCTTGATCAAGCGATAACGATAGGTTTATATTTAATAATAGTTCTGTTTGATATTTTGTTTCCCTTGCGAGTGTATCTTTTGACTTGACTTAGAAGTTTGTTTATTCACAGCTCCAAAGTATTGCAGATCTGAGTATTTTATATTAATTTCAACTTGAAACCTCCACGCGTTCCTGAGAAAAACACTCTTGACAGACATACGGACAAATAGACGGACAGAAAAACAGACAGACAGACAGACTAACAGACGGACAACGAAGTTATCCTATAAGTGTTTCTTTTTTCCTTTTGAGGTACGGAACCCTAAAAATTACGGTTCTGAGAGTTACAGAAGCCTGAAATAAATGAATATTTGATTCATTTTCGTTGCGCCCTGGATCACGGCCAGAACTACTTGGGGCGATCAGGATCCCCGAAACAAATGGATATTTGAGCCATTTACGTTGCGCCCTGGATCACGGCCAGAACTAATTGGGGAGATTAGCATCCCCGAAATAAATGAATATTTGAGTCATTTTCGTTGCGCCCTGGATCACGGCCAGAACTACTTGGGGCGATCAGGATCCCCATTTGGACCCACAGATTTGTATTATCTTAATTACAATTTTAGCCACAATTTCAATCTATGTGATTTTACTAGTTTTCTAAACTAAAATCTTGTTTTTAGCCTGTATTTAAAGTAATAAGAAACAGGTGAGGTGCAGCAAACGTGGTGGCGTGACTGTAATGCTAAATCAACGTTCTCTTGTGAAAGCAAGTTTCTTTTTGGGCCACCGAATATATTTTTTACAGGCAATTTGTGCGGAACAAACTTACTTTATATTCATGTGAGTTCATTAACGTTCGAAACAAATTAATGAACGTGCGCAAAGTGCAATCATTTAATTTTATTTGGGTGTAATTGTAGTAGCTCTCAATTTATTTGTTTAATAATGTTTATTAACACTGAATTGCAAACTTGAAATGAATCTGATAATAAAACGTCATCTTTCCATTATGCTAAATTTAATACACTTATAGTTAATTGTTGTTTGTAGAAACGTCGAGGTAAATAAATATTAAGTTTTCAGCGCGATTAAGTCCCGTTTAAATATTTAACTATGTGTTCGAATCGCGAAAGTTTAAAAGTTAATCCGTTCGCCAAGAAAAAAACATACTTGAAACAGTTAACAGTCCATATCTTTTAAACTACTAAACCGATTTTAATGAAACTTAAACTATTCTCTACGTTGAAAGATACTGAAACTATTACAAAAACAATTATTGCAATCGTTCTTGTAGTTTCCGAGAAATACGTGAGCAAACATAACATTCGCGAAATTTTGTATATTTTTTCAGTACTCATTATAGATTAACATACGAGTATATGAATATTACGCATTTTTGACAATTTTACATGCAAACATGTCAACTTGAGAACCATTTTTTTTAATCAAAATCAACTGCAGCTTTATCTGTTGATCAAATCATGAAATTTATCCTTTATGAACAAGCAACCTTTTGACCCAATTAATGTATGTTTACTTAATTGCAAGAGCGATCAATAAATGCAAATGGTGATCAAAGACATCGATTCTTACTTATCGCTGTCGAAATGCTGAATTCGCTCATCTGATGATTGCGAATGTTTGCCAATCTGGGTTATAACAACATGTCGCATTAGCTAAATAAAACTGTTTACGTCGTTAAGAAATCTATGGTTTCTTAGAATTTTACACAACAAATATTTTATAGTACCTACGTAATAATAATGTCAAAGTTTTGATATTGTGTTCCTCAAATGGTTACGGATATGTTTTGTAAAATTAGACAAAACGTCAAGTGAGTGAACACCGCCATAAGCGTTATGGAAAAACGCTCAATTTCTCTTGATGTAAGTACATAAGTATTTTATTCTATGACAGCTTAATTTTCTATGTATGTAGTTTTTTTACATACTCTACTTCTATCATTGTTCAAGTTTATCATGGCATAGTTCGTGAACCAAGAGTTCGTTTTTCGGGTGCTGGTTTTCTAAGTAATTACGAAGATCTCTGAGCTGACTTTATTATGGTGATTCGATAGCAGAAATTATGATTATGCGGCTAACGACCTTATTACGGTCATAAATTCTTCTGTGACAGTTCATTCACCTACGTCTCTGTCATCATCGCGTTAACTGTTTGCTTGTAGGTACAAGCTATATGCTACGGTTCCGCCCGTTTTCCAGTTATCCCACGGAGACTGTTGCATTATCCCCTGTGATATAGTAGCTTTCCATCAATTTAAGAATTTTCAGAATCAGATCTTATACTAGATCCAGATAAATAACGTTTTTAAACATTCTTGTTCCAGCGATTACTTCCTACAAACTTTCTACGTTCGTACATACTTGCAAACCTCTTTTAAAAATATTAGTGTAGATCAACATACCTTCATAATTTCCATTTTTGATAGGGATTTCTCGGAATAATTTAATTGAATAAGATTTCGATCCAAAATCTTCACGACTTTATATCTTCTCAAACTTAAAAAGTACATTATAGTTCAGTACATAAAATACACCATGAGCGAAACTAGTATGCCACTTATACTTTTTGTAGTCCATAGTGGCAATGGGGTCCTTACAGCAGGAATGCCGGCCGAGGCCCAAGGCCGCCGGGCACCTGCACCAATATCTTTGACGTAAAGCTAAAGTGATCATTCTGAGATAAAATACGGGGTTTTTTCGGCGAAACCTTATAATCGATAATGTACTTCTCGAGATTAACTTACATGGTCTGAACGACGTCGCTGGGACTTTTGAGGCTTTGACAACGATTTATAGGTTATTTCTTCGGGATTATATAGTTATGTAAAAATTTAAATGAGTTGTACAAGTGCTTTAAATTTATGAATTTTGTTACGATATATATCACACTTTTAAAATTAATAGTTTTAATTAAATTACTTAGCACCTACTCGTCTCATTGAGATACCAAGTACACCAGTTTTTAAGTTAAAACCTAAGCTATCCAACAACAAGATAAACTTGTAATTACTAACACTTGAGCCTTGTTGTCTTAATAAATAAATTGATTGATTGATTGAATTGTCGTGTTTACAACAATCAATGTGTCCATTCATAAAACAACCACTCGACGCGATTGACCTTTAATACTTATCAAAATTCTACCCCTACATCACACGACCGTCGACCACTGCTATTCCATCTCCGTCACGCCATTCATATTTCATCGCAGCCTGAAGCCGGCACCCGTGTGAAAGTGGAAAACCGCCATTGTCCTTCACAATGGATTACCAACTAGATCGCGGTGAAAGTAGCTGCAAAGGTCTCTCGACACGCCGCCGCATGATATCATACTCACTCGATATTTGGAGGCGAACTATTGCCATTCGGAGAAATACCTACCTAATTAACATTTGGAACAACGTTGCGTCACTACGAATTTGTGACTTTATAACAGAGCAATCTAGTTTTGTACACGCTAGATGGTATATATCACAGGTTCTAAAAATTCACATTGTTTACGATAAGTTTTTTTTTTGGTATATTGTTGTCTTATATACTGTTACTAAAACGATGCCTAAAATACTAGCTTTAACGAAGCAAGTATTTTAAGCAATTTGAGATTATTTTATGAATTTGTTACGATACCTAAATATACTTCAAGCAAAGAGTTTTAGGTGATTTGTCTATGGCCTGTCCTATTTTTAAGGCCTATCCTATCTGAGAGGTCTGTGCTACATCCTAACAGTGGGAAGGTAATACGCTGATGATGATATAACAAATATGGAATGAGTTTCAGAACGAAACCTATCAAAGAAATTGAGGTTGCGGCGAGAAATGAATTTTCTATACAAACGTACCTAACACCTAAATCATTTGTAATTGGAGCACTTAATTTACTTTATAGAAGTTAATAATATATTTTAATAAGCGTTATTCCCGGGTGCTATTATTATACGGGTTTTTCTCTTCAGCACAATACGTAGGTACATTGTGTTCTTGAAACATAATAACTATATCACTTCGAATAATGTGAATTGCTATCAATTTCTTAAAATGTTTTTGTTCAATATTTCAGATGGTATCTTAGGCTTGCGGAGCCTAAGAACCAATGACTTTTGAAAGTTATATGCGGTTTCCCATAGCTTCGTACTTCGGAGGGCACGTTAAGATGTCGGTCCCGGAATAATAGCAGTCGTTAAGCCATGTCAGAGGCCCTCGGGCAGCCTGACAAACTCTGACACCAGAGGCCAGCACTACCTCACACGACAAGCAAGCAAGAAAATATTTATTGTTTATTGTAAAACAAATGAAAAAAATATGTTTTATAACAAATCGAGCTTCAAAATTAACCTTATGTAAAGAACCATTGAACATAAACATGTAAGTATATTTGTAATTTAAATTGCACAAATTGCATATAACGCACAAAACAGTAACAACGTAATAAGTTACTACGTAACCATAATATAAAATCTAAATATAGTCTACACTACTAGAGTGTTTATTTTGCCTGCATGTAGTAAGTATTTAGTGCAGTCATTGGGGCGCGGGAATTCACGCGAGCCAATCTGGTCGGGAGGTCGTTCAGGTTATAACAACATGTCATTTATCTACGTAGAACAGTAAGTAAGTACATAAATACCTATTGTTAGTACTGGCGATTTTGATAACTTTTTGCTGTTACAAAGGAAGTGATAATTGAAAATGTTTACTATTTGATAGACGTTGGGATTTTTTAATGCATGTTGTAACGATATATTTTTACACTTCACGCACCCATGTAGCTATTACCTACTCGTCTTAGAATGATTATGATGATGATATCATAGAATTGATAAATTCTAAAATAGTTATATTTCATGAGCTGCCCAGCTTACTCTGGCCAACTGACCATATTGTTGAAACATCAACGTTTAATGATATTTCGATCCATGTGTGGTCATATCATTAAATATCATTAATGTAGGGTTTTCATGATACCAAAGGGGTTCAAACAGTTTTCAAGGCTAAACAAAACACGAAGACGAAGGCTCGCTACGCTTCGCTCCCGCCTTCGCTCGCCTTCTTATCTACCACGGCCAAGATTGGCTTCCGCCCTTACCTTAGCCGTGCTTTTAGTGCGTTTATCTGTTTATATCGTCACACGCTGACTCATCTGGCCAAACCATTTCATGATGTGATCGATAATTTCATGAAATATAACTTTATCATTTTAAAATTTATTTTCATGAAACGGTCCATTCTATGATATCGCCACGAGCTGTCTATCTACTATTCGTAAGAATTCTGTACAAATTGTGAGAAGTACATCTTGGTTTCTATGAACATAGATGTAGATTATTATTTACTAGCTGTGTCCGCGGCTTTGCCCGCTTTTTTTTTTTTTTTGCGCAGAACCCTTATTATTTTCGAAAGCCATTTCGGAGATTAGCGGTAACATACAGACAGACAGACAAATACTCTAAGAAAATTTGTTTTTGTTATAAGTACAGTATATACTTTCGTATGCATTTAGTAAAAAGCTGTTATTTTGACATTACAAACAGACACTCCAATTTTATTAATTTTCTAGATTTTGATTTTATTAGTATTACGTAACGACGTATGTATTATGTTTTTATGTATTATGTATTTTTATGTATTATGTGTTATGTATTATGTGTTATGTTGCTACGAAGACGTAACTTTTTTTAGGTTTTGTGTAGATTTACAAATCATATTGTTTTGAGGATTCTGTTAATTTTATGCAGTAGCAAAGATTAACTGTTATACTTGGCAATAGATAAGGTTTTTTGTATATTTATATATCCAAGTTGATCTGTAGAAAATACCACTTAGCATTTCGTACTCCTTGTAAGGAATAAATAGGTACCTAAACCAATATAATTTAGAATTTGCAAATAATGAACGATTTCCAGCTTTAATTTTATTTGAAGGATTTCCTGCAGTACTAAATCAATCTACTAGTGACACCTTGAAGTGGAAAGTGTCGCCTGTGACTGGATAACCAGTCCATCTTGATACTATGAGAAAATCGCGCGAGACACTTTCCGCAATGGAAAGCATTCACGAATAAAGCAATTTGTCAGATTCTAAATGCAAAAGTCTGTATGTAGGTATTTACTACACGTAACAACTGTTAAGTAGGTACTCGTACCTAAGTATTTTTGCCTCTCGTTCGGAAGTTCGGATTTTGATGAAACTTGGTGTAAAGTACAGATACCTGCTGTAAGTTTTTATCATTGTACCACGCGGGCAAAGCCGCGGGCTGCAGCTAGTAAACATTAAATGGAACGAGAAAAATATTACAGTCATAATACGACAAAAAATAACCTAATTAATAATAATAATAATAATATTTTCGGGACATTTCCACACCAATTATCTAGCCCCAAACTAGGATACCCTGTGCTATGGGCACTAGATAACGGATAAACATACATAGATAAGAATATTACATCCATGACTCGGAAACAAATATTTCTGCTCATCACACAAATGATTGCACCTTGCAGGATTCGAACCCGTGACCGTTCGATTTCGTACCTAGGAACCAACCTAGGTAGCCACGAGACCAACCGGTCGTCAAATTGTTTTAGATTAGCATTTCTCACCTAGCCAAACTGTAGGAAACAATACCACAGAATAAACAATAGTACTAAGTAACAATACACTATAAAAATACATAAAACACTATAAAAAAACATATATATACAAATAAAAAAAAAACGAAGTACAAAATATAATTATATATTTATTTACATGTGCCATTAAATATATTTAAAAGCTTTTTACATAATTTGCATTATAGTTAGTAATATTAGTAAGTATTTGGGTAATTAACGGATCAATAATGATACATTAATTAATTAATCTGTTCTAATAACTATTACATGGAATTATGAGACACAAAAAATAATGAGTTACTAAAATTTTAGCTTGAGGGCCTACCGGATTGATGTAGTGTCGAATCGAATTAAACTAATCATTTATTGAGTGATTGAAGTAAGGAAGAGGTTTGTGACCAGAAAGAGTGATGTTGATTTAGATAATGAAAAATATCTTACTTTCGATATGGAAAAAGAGACTTTGTTCGAGAAAAATAATTGTTTTTTAAAGTTTGTCCTAGACAATACGTCGCAAAGATCAAGAGGAAAAAGGAAAAACGATACGTTGAAAAGAATATAGGATACGTTGGAAAGGTCCCCCACCCCCATTATAGATAAGAACCATCTCGATCACATCGGATAAAACAAAAAATGAAGATAAAATAGTTCCATTCGTTTGGGAATTACGATGCCACAGTCAGACACATATACATACACACCCTAAACTTGGTCCACTGGTGGATCAGTTTGATTTCATATTCATATTTTTTATTTCGGTCTGATCCTTTTACTAGTGGATCGTTACAAAATTTAAACATTTTTTAAGTTCCTATTCCGGCCGGATCCTCTCTAATTTTTTAACGCTATTTGGTACTGTTTGAATAAAAACTAAAATTGTTTGATTAGATTAGAGGCATTTGTATATAAACAATTTTCATGTTCAACTTTTCTTTCTTTGTTTAAGAAAACTGTTTTTAAACATTCATCTGTTTGCAACCTACTATGGATTTGGTTGTGATTGAATTAAAATGAAGAGTGATTTTATCTTTAATATGTTTTTTTTTTGTTATCCTTACTATCTTAATTTTATTTTAATAATAAATAGTGGTGGATCAGTTTGGGGTATCAGACCGGAAAGGACCCTAAACTTATAACACCCCTCTTTCGTCGTGCTTTAAAGAGCTGTTCGAAACGTGTGAATAGTTATTCAGTGGCCGGCAACACAATCAGTTGAGCAATTATTTCAACTACGGTATTCTATTACAAAATAAAATAGTTATCCGCCACTGCCGTGCGGAAAACGGCCGTAAGGTGTAATTTGAACAATATTTTCTCTGGCCGAGCGGTCCACAGCTCCACACGCACAACGCGGATGTTGTGAGTCGCGCTCCACTGCACAGATCGTATCAGCATTGTCATTGATAAGATACGAGCTCGTGGGAACGCTAAGGTACTTTCCATCGCGTGTGTTTACGATCATCGGTATCGATCGGATGTCACTTTTTCTCGATCACTTTAGTGAAGGTTTGATATCAAGTAAAGTAATGATGTACAAGAATAACCAATAAGAAAATGAAGGATCAGATGTTAGGTAATACTGTATAGTAAATGTATATAAACGTAAATAGGTATTTAATATTAAGTTATCATTGTTTTAAATAGTCTTAATAAACAAATTCAATAAAAAAAAGTGTGTGCTAGACAAAATATTGTTAACCCCAAGTCAGTTTCATCAGTTTTTTTTTAACTTTCTTTTGTAAATACGATATCAAGTGAAGTTATGACAATCAAAATCAAATCACGACAATATCAACTCCTGTCAAACAGCACAATCGAATCTCTACCTCACAAATTATATATATGTCAATTGCAATTTCAAATATAAAACAAGCAGCAAATGTAGATTAAAAAACTAAACTAAAAACCACGTTCTTTTTAGAATGCATTGTCATCGAGTTGCGAGCTACCCTGAAGGTTTCAGCCGGATAGCTAATCGGGAAGTGCTCGAAAGAGTTGCAAGATTCCAACGACAACGACAGACAAACAAGAAATAAACTCAATAAAAACGTGGAAATATGGTCGACAGTTCTTTTAGAAATTCATTAAATTTTCCAGAGATTACAAACATGCGAAGTATATATTACTATAAAAAAAAACTTTTCCTGATAAGATTGCACATAGTAACTACAAAAACCTATTTTTTTATCAGTTAATATTTTCTTCGGATTTTAAACTTTTTTTTTTATTGCGGACTAGGCAATCGTTTGACCACGATCTCACCTGATGGAAAGCGATGATGTGGACGAAGGTGTAGCACGCTTGCCTAGTAGATACCTATTCCCTCTTAACTTGAACACACCGGGGTTATAATTTACCGGAAACACTGACGAGGGCAGGGCATTCCACTCCTTTGCAGTTCTTATAATAAATGAAGAAGCGTAACGCTTCGTTTTTGTGCGAGGTATTTCAACCATGAAAGGGTGGCGCTTTACTGATCGTCTAGTCGTACGGTGATGGAAATGTGATGGGGGAATCAGGTTGTGCAGTTCTTGTGCACACTCTCCATAGTGCAATCTGTAGAATACCGCCAGGCTTGCTACCTCACGTCGATGCGCCAGACTTTGAAGCTTACTCTTTACTAAAGTGTCATCGCCAGTGAGCCTGACAGCACGTCTCTCAATTGAATCCAAAGACTCGAGCTGATACTTGGCAGAACCGTCCCAGAGGTGGCAGCAGTACTCCATACAAGATCGGACCTGTGCTTGATAACTTAATGCAATAGTGCTGTTCCTTGTAGATAAGTAGTAAGTTAGTACTTTTAAATCAATCCATACCAATCACTGTTTGTTTGTTTGTTTGGGGAGCTTTCACGCGATAATGACTGGACGGATTTTGATGCTTAAACCCTGAAATAAAACATAGGATACTTTTTATCCCTTAAAATTGTAAGAATCCACAGGAAAACTGGAAAAATTGGAAAAATGTTGATTACTCGCTGTAAGAAACGGTTGCCATGGAAACGAAATAACAAGTATGTCAAAAAACATCAAGAGTGGTGCTATACCTACTTTTGCATTGGTTTTTAATATCCTAGAAGAACATAGGATGCCTTTTTTCGCGATAAACGCGCGAACAAAGTCGCGGGCGGGAATACTAGTATAAAATATAAAAACCTAAGGGCTAGAACACTTGGGCTACCTCATATTGAAGTTTTTTTTTTGAAGATGTTGTAGCCGCTCAACATCAAACAAAAAAAACTGTACTGTTAGGTGACCGGCGCACCGCGACAGTACGTCTGAACGTACATATTCAAGTCAAAGCTCGGCAAGGAACGTTCGTAATAACGCGTAAATGCGCATCCCTATCCATACCAATATACATAAGTGAAACGTTGTCTGTTTGTTTGTTTGTGGAGCTTTCACGCGATAATGGCTGGACGGATTTTGATGAAATTTGGAATGGAGATAAAGATACCTTAGAATAAAACATAGGATACTTTTTATCCCGGAAAATTGTAAGTTTAACGGTTTCTATGGAAACGAAATAACAAGTCTGTCAAAAAACTTCAAAAGCATTGCTTTTTTAATATCCTGGAAGAACTTAGAATGCATTTTTAGCGATAAACAGTCCGCGCGGACGAAGTCGCGGGCGGGAAAGCTAATAATAAAAAAAATTATTACGAGACGAATGGCGTTTTTATCGAGCCAAATTTTGTATGTAACCTAGTTGACACAAGGTTTCATACAAAATTTGGACTTTACTGTTGCATATACGCACGATATCTATATTATCTTAATTGACGCACAAATTGCACAAATATATAATTCTCCTATTCATCACGTCTATTACTATTTTTATCTACACTCAAATCGTAAAATCCGGATTATGTACTCATATATAATGACAAACATTACGCACGGCACGTCTCTAATACGTTTTTTTTTTTTTTACATAATAACACTGTTTTTTGAACTAAACGATGTTATAATATATATTTTTTCCCATAAAACACCGGTTGGCTCAGCACCTGCGATGGTTTTCGTCATTTACTTTCTGTGGCGGCGCGTGCTAGACCGTAGGCGTAGGCGCGCGAATTCGATGTGGACTGGATTTTGGCGCCATAATTTACTTTACATTAGTACACCAATTTAATGTGTTTTGTTCATCAAAAGTTGTATCCTGATTACAAATGTCCGTCAGCAGTGTTAGTGAGGAGAATTTGACTCCACCTGACATCACGTAAACAGGAACGAGCATGACGAACGAGCTTTTATCAGAAACTTCTTATTTTTTTTTATTTCATTTAATGTAAGTTCCTATTGCATAAATGTAGATAAAGTAGTGGATGGAAGCACATCACTAGGTGTTAAAACAGGTGTCACTAGTTGATACTATTAAAAAACTCGCCAATGGCTCGATTTTTAAACTCACTCTCGTGTTTTAATTCCCCTCATTAGGCAACCGTTTCATAAACTACTATAAAAGGCACAGACACCATTCGTAACTCATAAGAATATATACCATATTATGGGATATACGGATGATTTCCCTACGCGTTACGAACTGTCGCTTATCGCTTTGCATGGATATGTACATTGAGACATATGTCACGAAAACATAGCCTCTCTACTATAAACAAAAAAAACTTCTCTGCACCGTACAGTCATACACAGGACCCATTAGGAGTAGTTGGTACGTATAATTTAATAACAAGAACATAACAAGCATAGATACACACACATTACATAGATTATAAATGCGAAAGTTTGTGTTTGCATGTTACCACTCAACGTTGAAACGATTGCATGGATTTTGATTAAATTTTGGTTTATAGATCATTTTGGACTTGGAATAACATAATTATTGGATACTTTTCGTCGTCGTTGTCTACGCGGGTAAACTGCGGAGTGCAGCTAGTATTACAAATACACACGTAAACGTATTTTTAACCCCCGAACAAGTGTTATAACCGAGACGGGTGTTATAAACGAATGGACCGATTTTGATGCGGTTTTTTTCTGTTTGAAAGCTGATGTGATCGAGATGGTTCTTAGCTATATGGGGGGGGGGGGGTTGAGAAAAGAGGGGGAGTTGAGAAAAGGGGGTTGAGAATCGTATTTTCCAAACGAATGGACCAATTTAGCTGCGGTTTTTATATGTGAAAGCTGGGGTAAACGAGATGGTTCATAGCTAAAATAGGGGGATCGAGGGGGGGAGGGTGTGCGAGTCGTATCTTTCGAATGAATAGACCGTTTTTGATGAGGTTTTTTATGTTTGAAGACTGATGTGATTGATATGGTTCTTAGCTATATGGGAGGGGAGGAGTTGAGTAAAGGGGGGGGGGAGTTGAGAAAATGGAGGTGAGAATCGTATTTTCCAAACGAATGGACCAATTTAGCTGCGGTTTTTCATGTTTCAATGTTGAGATAAACAAGTTTTGTAGCTCTCAAACGGATGGAACGATTTTTATATTTGAAAACTGATGTGATCAAGATGCTTCTTAGCTATAATGGGGGTGGGAAGTCGGGGGTTATATACATTTTTAATTTGTGCTTGTTTCTGATACCTACCAACTGAAATTGTTTACATTACATAGTTCAAACAGCGCAGAATAGATAATAGTACTAGTTACACAAATTTTATTCTATAAAAAAAGTAATATTTGTCAAGGCCCGGCTTTTTTGATACAAGAGATAAACGCGCGCAATCAATCCATTTTAATGGCTAATTTATTTTAAAGATACGAGTAGATAAAAATCAACAGTTGACTAACTATCTGAGGCCTGCGCTCATAGAATTAGCATAGACACGGCTTCTCTGATTTAGCTCATTTATCATTTAGGCTGTTTTCAAATCTAGTAGAATCAAAGTGAACACAAATCTTATTATGCACTTTGATAGAGTGACGAAACAACCAACTTATTTATGTATACAGTGACTATCTAAGCATCATATCTAATCAGTGTATTTTTCTTAACTTTTCTCTTCTATTACAACATGGTTTAAACTGAATATCCACCAATTAATATATTTTCTTAAATAACTATAAAACTGTTTGTTTTAAAATTATAAAATAAACACATTAGAGTCCCCTCACAACAATCCCTTTCAATTCATACGCCACGGTTAGCAAATCCTTGTTTTATTTTAATGTCTAATTTGCCCCCCAAAAGTAACCCTTCCATATATTCAAAATTAATGTATTTACGTTATAACTAAATTTCAACTTAATCAGTCCGTTAGATACGGAGCAAATTGTCTGTTACAGACGGACAGACAGACAGGCACGCGAGTGATCGTGGGTTCCTATTTTTCATTCGGACGTACGGATCCTTAAAATTTTGGCTAATAATTTAATTTTAGCCATAGTTACCTATTCTGTGACATAGTTTGTATTTCGAATGATAAAAAAAAACTGAAAAAATAAAACCAAACACAGTATTTTTCAGATTCTTGTCGTATGGTTAACAGTTTCTGTTGTTTAACTATCACTTAAAAAAAAGTGGATTCACCTCTTTTAAAGTATTATCTATGTATTTACAAATTTTAGTGGTATCACGTGCGGTAGTTTATCAGAATGTGTAAACATTGTCATTTTATTATTATTGGATACATTATGTAACAAAGCTTGGCCAATAGGAGATATTAGTAACAATTATAATTAAATAGTAATTAATGCTGATTGTGAGTATTGGTATTATGTGCTTAGGCATAAAGGGATTCTCGACATATCTAGTCATAGAGATAAATATATTTGTGGTCGTTATTTTGTTTATGATAAGCGAACGTTAATAAAGACGCGGTAGAATCATCCGTATATCCCATAATAAGGTATATTCTAACGAGTTACGTTTTCAGTATTTTTGCGCATCCCATAGGTCTAATAGATAGGTTTACGCTGTCAAGCATCGTGGTTGAGGTTAGTGTAATCGGGTCCAAAAACCATGCTCCGTGGTCCCCAAAATTTTTATTGCGCTTTTTAAAGTAAACTTTTTCTTTAACTGACTAACTAAAATACTTGTACATTCCCAAAACGACATTTAGATTAACAATCCCATAAACCACGGACCATGAACCAACTCTCGCATCATAATGAGGTATTTATTGCGGGAAAGTTGTTAATCACGCATTCACGCACACCCATCTCGCACGAATCAATCACTTCTTATAATTGACTCGTGATTGAACTTTAGAAAAAAACTTACGAGTAGGCGCGATTCTATGGTTAACACATGTTAACATTCAAGGAAAGAGACACACACCCAAGTAAAATCTTATTGCATGAGTGGTAAAAATATATACAAATATTTGTCGATTTAACTTATTACCAGTCTTCAATTTAAATGCATATTTGATAGGTATTAGACCGCGAAAACCGCGTGGCGCTTCTATTATATAATAAAAACTCAATTTTCTTTATATTTACTATGTTATATTGTATGACGGGGACTGTGGGGACTTGAAACCAAACTTTTTAGATTAAGCTAACCTAGATAAATATTAAAACTCATTATTAAGCTAGCTTAGGATATCTTAGGGTTTGACTAAAAAACTGATGTACTTGGTATCCCAATCCGATGAGTAGAAGCCGAGCAATCGATAAAAGCTGTTCGACGGCTTAACTGAAGGAATTTTGATCAAATGTTGGTATATTGGTATTTTAGGTCTTGGAATAGTACATAGAGTACTTTTACCCTAGAGAAATGACTACGCGTGCGAAGCCGCGGTTACAGCTAGTGATGGAATAAAGTAATTCACATACATGAACCCTGAAAACGTTACACTCCTGTTCTGGGCAGTCGCCTAGTCGTGTAAAAACTGACACTTTCTCCAATATCTGTATATCTATCAATCAATAATATATGTATCAATCTGCACAGTTCTTTAACTATTTATCAATCGATGACAGAACTATTCGATTGTATATTTTATGCGATTATTCGGTACAACTCGGAAGTAGATAAGAAAGGTGTCATTCGTGCTCGTCTCGGGGCAGGAAAGCGTGTCGAGTCGAGAATTTCCCTGAGGCGGGCGAGGCGCCAACTTGTCACGCACTATCGCCTGCTGACATCTGAATCATATAAATGTAATGATATCGGACCGTAATGTCTTTATTACATTTTGTAGAATCTATCTATACTTACAATTAAGCAAAAGGTACCAAAAACACTGTACAATAAAAAAAAACTTTAAATAAGCTACTGAACAAGAATATAATATTTTATTGAATCGTGTCTGTCTGTTTGTCTGTTCGCGCATCACATAAAAACTACTAGATCTATTGCGATATGGTTTTCACTGTTGAATAGCTTAGGGTTTGACTTGAAAACTGGTGTTCTTGGTATCTCAAGTAGGAGCTGAGCAATCAATAAAAAACTATTTGACGGATGAATAAATGTTCATGAAATGTATTGTACTTTATAGGTACTTGTGGTTCTGGAATTACACATAGGTTACTTTTACTCAGAGCAATAACCACGCAGGCAAAGCCGCAGGCACAGCAAGTAATATTATTGTGCGTAAAATTTGTATATGACGTAAGTTTGTTACCATTCAGCGCTAAAACAGCTGAAGAAATTTTGATTAAATTTGGTATGTAGATACCGAATTTATATCATGGCGTACTTTTACATCCTTTTTACATAGGGTACTTTTTATCCCGGAAAATTTAACGGTTTCTGTGGGATAATAACAAAACTACTCTAAAACGACTCAACGATAGTAGCTCGATAGTTTGAAGTCCTGGAATAACTCTCATATATATATACATAGGATAACTTTATTCCGGAAAACAATATGTTAAAAGTTTAGTCATCAAAACTTATTACAATAAAACTTATGTGGGTGAATCCACGGGGCGCAGCAGGTATAAAATAAGGTAAACTTTGTGTGTGGTCACCAATGATTATGTAGTTATAAGTGGTCATGCTCGCGGTCGTTGGTAATCTCCGGAAGTAATTGACTATCAATCTACTCAGATACCATTTACAATAGTCTCTGTGGTGTAGCATAAAATTAAATGCTGTTAGATGTCTTCTAAGGAACTCAAACGTGTTTCCTAGTTCGATTTAGTTACCTATACACATATTCCTTTTTGTTACGATACTGTAGAATATTAATGTACAATGTTTTATATATTATTTAGCTGTGAGTATCAATTATAAAGTTTAGGTGAACTTTATATTTACTACCCATTATATTTAAGTTAGTAGTAAGCGCAATTTATTTTTAACCTATGGAGGAATTCGTTTATAGTTTTTATTGGAATACAGAATGATTAAAAGGTTTACCACACACACAATCTGCATTTGAGGAAGGTAAATAAACATATATATTTTTTATTATTTTCTAATTTTGCATTATTTGCGAAAAAAGTAGCTTTTGGTTAAGCATCTTTTAAATGCAATGAGAGGTATTATAATGTCAGTTTGTAAAAGCGAAATCAGGTATTATTTTAATTTATTTGAATTGTGTCTATTTTGTTCTCATCTCACCACTTAGTTATTCAATAATTTAAAATGATTATAAAGATGTTTCCAGCAAGCAAGATAACTTTTTTATTGATTTATGCTGTAAGGAACTGAAAATGGCACTTGAATCATACATGCACAATTACTCCGTTTTTATGATTAATTTGACACCTATCACGCTATAAAAATGTCAATAAAACACTATATGAAAGTAATCACAAGTAATAAAGCACATTATTACAAGTTAGCACGCACATGCCAATTTGTACCTGTTCATGCGTAACTAAAATGACAAATAAAGGAATTCGCGAATATGTCGATTCTGCCGCAAGTGTGCGACGGAGCTAATGACGCTATCTAACAACATTATCTAAACAGGTTGAGCCAAAAGGGGTTGTTCACCTCGGCTATTGAACCGCAGAGTGAAGCACTTTTTCAAGGTTTTTTCTAACTTATTGGTACCTGCCTTATGTAAGCACTTACACAAACAAGCGTGCTCTTTTGAGACACAACGGGGCCTTGTCTGCTGCCGTCTTTAGATGATTTCTTCCGGTGCTTTACGGAAATATGTCATATAATCAGATAAGGTTACAATATTTGATTTAAAAAAAAACTATTAATAAAAACTTTTTCTTGGATTTACTGAAATTAATGCTTTTTTTTTTTTTAAACTGAGGACTACTCGTTCAAATAAAAAATAACCTGCCATATTAGTTCAGAACTCCCGGGCCCAAGTCTATTAAAACAATTATAATGACAATTATCAACAGTTTTCGCACAATTTTCGCTTTTACCTCTTCAAAGTGGTAGATATTTTGCGAAAATTGTTGATAATTGTCATTACAATTGTTGTAGTAGAATTGGGGACCTGGAGAGATGAGTGAATGAAAACATACACACACACACACACACACCCTTACACACTTAAAGTCGAAGTGGGAATGGGATCCTCCTGGATGTAGATTAAAAACGTTACCTACTAATTAAAAAACGTATGTGCTTACTCAGGTATTATTGTAGAAATGCCTTCGAAAAATATATTTTTACTGAATACACGGGCAAGAGAAAATTCCTATATCACTACTGGTAGTGTCAAGCAGTAGTTTATTCGCTATTTAAATGAACTAAAATAGCGAATAACGATAACTTACTTTTGTTGATTTATTCAATGTGTTCATGCCACCAAACTAGTTCAAATTACCATGCATGCGATATCGATATTTAACATTTTTACCCGCATCAAACGCCTCCAGTATTTCGTGCAGGTATAAATTTTATTTTCACGTTTCGCTAAAAGCAAAACTGTAAATACTTACTTAAGTAGATCAGATTAAAGGTTAGTCCTAGAGAAAAAAACCCAGTAACATACTAATAATAACAAAAAATACATACTTGGTACATAATAAAAATAAATAAAAAATCAATTGAGGATTAAATTGCTAACTGTACCAGAATTTAAAGTTGGTCAAGGGTGATGCGACAATAATAATTATCCTTATTTAATTTAACTTCATGGACCCGCGGAGCATGATGTCCGAAACTTTTTTATCGAGAACTATAGATTCATGGATCCGATTACACTCAGCCATATTATTTCAATCAAAACACATAACATAACTGACACAATATTATATTATTCTTTTTACGTTTCCTTCTTTTTGATAGGTAGTATTGAATATTTTAGTACAGGGCCTGGATTCTGTATGACCACTCACGCCAATTCCACGCGAATTCCACGCCGATTCCAGGCCGCCTGCGTGGAATCACGAACAAATTCCATGCAGGCGGCGTGGAATTGGCGTGGAATTGGTGTCTTAAAATTAGAGAATTAGGCCCCAGGAATGGTAGGTACCTACTGCAGCGACCACTTGAAGTTTGTTAAAATGTATAAACAAATGAAGCGTAAAAGAAAAAGAAGGGGCTCATCAACATTTTTCGTAAAATTCAACTAACTTCATAATTTGATTTGTATTAAGCGTAGCTTACATATTATTTCTTTAAAACAGTATAAATAGGGCTCATTACAAGGTAAATACATTTATAAAAATATCCATAAATGAGTAAAACGAGCCCATTGTAGCTCAAACTGAATAGAAGGTGCACATTGCGTGCAAACCCTAGAGATTTAGATTTTGTTTTTTTTTGAGGTGTATAATATAGGTACAGTTAATAAACATAAAAAATGTTATTGAACATAATAAATAGAGATCTATTATTTGAAAAGCCATTATCTCTGGTTTTTGGTTTTGTTGATTGTTTTTATTCTTCCTGTGAAATAGTAATTAAAAAATCCATCTTAAACACTCCAATATATATGTAGTTGGTACTTACTTTATGGTATAATAGATGCGCCCCGGAGCCTTACCTGCGTGCAAACTTTGCCGTTCACCCCATTTAAGTTACGAGTATAATTTCAAAAAAACATCCTTTAGTGCACCTCTATGATACTCAAGGAATATTTCCTCCAAATTTAAAATCTCTAGGTCCTCCGGTTTAGGTTGTGCGTTGTCTGTCAGTCAGTCATTCGGTATTCAATAACATCAAAATCTAAGCACAGATAAAAAATATATATAAAATTAATTAATCAATCTCGGTGCCACGATAACATCGTACCGTGCGGAATTTACAATAAACAAAGATTCTAGGAATGATCGCATCACAATTCGTGATACTGGGTCGTGTTTTGGCGTTATGTTCCACCGCTGCGCTGATTTCTAGTGAATCCGAAAATAACTATGTGATCCTTAATTCCTATTTCGTTCGTGTTGAGGCAATTGTGCAAAAATAACAGTTAAACACGCTAAATATGTTTCGTTCGTTTTGCATGTTTAGATGACATGACAGTTAAATTTGACATAGGAAGTGACTTTATTCCGTAGGCTGTACAAAAGATAATTTTAAAAATGGGCTAGTGCTAGCGGACTTAAGATAATCAAGACGGTTCTATCATTTTTGGACATCTATATCTTCTTTTACAATTAACCCAGAATTATGAAATTGGTATCACATCAAAATTTGACATATTATCTCGTACTCTGTGAACACAGAAACATGATTGGTATCAATTCACTCGATAGCAAATAAAATCAAAGGTAACACTACTTTATGCTTAGAACATTTATTGGTCATTTTTTTTTTTCCGTCACTAAATGATATCAAAGAGAAATAACTTATGATTATTGAGAAAATGGTAAGACACTTTTTTGTTCTAAGCTTTAGTTTTCCTACAAATAAATAAGAACCTTAAATTTTATCTTTTAGATGTATCTTCTGTCTGTACTTGATCACGGATGTGAGGGACAAAAATATCCTGCAACCCAGCCTTAAATGGTACCTATCTATCTGTCTATTTGTCTGTCTGTTTGCGCATCACGTAAAAACTACTGGACCGATTGCTATGCGTTTTTCACTGTTGATTAGCTTCGGGTTTGATTTAAACTGGTGTTGTTTGTCTACTTTATGGGTCTTTTTGGTCCGGGAATACCACATAATGACACTTTTCCACGAGAAAATTACCACGCGGGCAAAGCTGCGGGCACATCCAGTGCTACACGAACATGTATACATATTAAGTATGTATACGCTGGAGAACAAAGGTAACCGATATAGCTCAAAGAATTATCAAGCTGAAGTGGCAGTGGGCCGTTCACATAACTCGAAGAACCGACAACTGTTGGGGTAAACGAGTTCTATAAAGACCACGTTTAGGCAAACGTAGTGTAGCCCGCCGTCCAGGTGGAGTAAAGACCTGCGAAAGGAGGCTGGTAGTGACAGGATGTGAGCCGAAGAACGGGCTCTGTGGCGTTCACAAAGAGAGGAACGAATACGGGTTGAAGATGTATCTAGTAATTATTAGTTTGAGTATTATAACTATCTGTGCTATGGGACATATATTTAATCTATGTGCTTACCTACTTAGATTAAGGGACAATTAAATAGCATGACTAAATCCGATAAAGATTGCGGAAAACAAGCCATTTCTAGAAATTAATTAACCTTATCCTGATATAGAATTAATTGCTAATCTGATTTTATTTTATAAATTTTATAATGGTTGAATATTTCTGTAACAAATCGTCCGCCTTTGAGTCATCATCTTACATTGTTGATAATGATAACATTAATGTACCACCAAGGTTACTAATTGATATAATTAAATAGATAAGTACAATGCAGCCATAATTTTGGGAACGTTACCTAATGGTCTCAGGGATTTCTCTGAGCCTAATGGTCTCAGCGAAATAATGGTATTGGATACTTGGTTTGAATAGTTTCACTTATTTTAAGTTTATGTAGGTATTAACTTATACGTATTCTTTTAATTAGCTTTTTATAATTATTGTATTTAGAAATAACAAAATAATCATCATACCTCTACACTAATTTGACGACCGGTTGATGTAGTGGCTAGAGACCCTACTACGAAACCAAACGGTCGCGGGTTCGAATCCCGCAAAGTAGAATAATTTGTGTGATGAGCAGAAATGTTTGTTTCCGAGACGGATGTAATATTTGTATCTATGTATGTTTATCCATTATCTAGTGCCCATAGTACAGGGTATCCTAGTTTGGGGCTAGGTCATTGGTGTGATTTGTCCCGAATATATGAAGTACAAGCTTACCCGCCCGCGACTTGGTCCACGCGGACTACAGTTTATCGCGAAAAAACATCCTACTTACGTTCTTCTAGGATATTAAAAACCAATGCAAAAGTAGACTTAGACTTCTTGGTTATAGCCTTCTGGCTTGTTGACTTTAATCTGTGGCACCAACGCTCTTGATCATTTTTGACGAACTTGTTATTTCGTTTCCATGGCAACCGTTCCTTACAGCGAGTATTCAACATGTTCTAGTTTTCCACGGAAAACAAGTACTTCCACGGAATTCGTGGAATTTTCCGGGATAAAAAGTATCCTATGTTTTATTCTAGGGTATAAGCTATCTCCATTCCGAAGTTCATCGTCATCCGTCCAGCGGTTATCGCGTGAAGGCTCCCCAAATAAACAAACAGACAACGTTTCACTTTTATATATTGGTATGGATATTATTATATAATTTTTAATATTTAAAGAAATATGTTTAAACGCCGTTTGAGAGTGAAGTTAACAAAAAAAAAAACAAAAAATGGTGGTTTAAATGCCTCCTAGTTGTACCTCTGGGGTTGACACCTGTCATTTCGTCACCTGTCACTTTGACACCTGTCATTTTGCCAATTCATTCAAATATTCTACATAAGCTTGAAAGCTTAAAAACCTTCACTAACCCGACTTATATTTTTTTTACTTACTCCTGACAGTAAAAATTCAAACTGAGTTTATTAATTATTTTATTGTTTTTAAACTTCATCTGTCCAATTAAGAACACAACATTTTTTATTTTTTTATTAAAATAGGTCGAGCTTTTCTCGAATTTTAGCGAAACTAATGCACGGATACATATACATATATATATATATATATATATATATATATATATATATAGGAGGGAATTTTCAAAAAAAAAAAAAAATATATATATATATATATATATTTTATTTTTTTTGAAAATTCCCTCCTTGTTGTATATTATATCCCTATATCTATCGGGTAAAAATGGCCATATCTATCTACTTTAGACTATCAGTACTACCTATGAAAACCTGTGTTACCCGTTCCATAGACAAGAGTTTGGAGATCATCGACCTCTCGGACGCTGAGCGTGACTGGCCAACTATCCAGCTTTATTTATTTACACGAATTTTAGCGCTAACGCTATAATTTGAACATTTTCCCCGGCGACTATTCATAATACTTATCTACCTACGTAAACAAGTTGGTATAATAACTGCATGTCGTGCAAACTACTAAATGCTTCGAATAATACCTACAAAAATAAAAAGTTTTCTAGGTACAAAGTGAGAAAGACTGGCTGAAAAAAACCACCACCAAAAAGTCTAGGTAGGTAAACCTAGAACCTACAAAGTAATCGATGTAAAATCCTATAGTGAATTTCCTCCTAAACTTTTTCATTTCCGATAATCGCGGTCACGTATCCGCGTACATGTTAAAATTCTATCTATAGTCGAATTTTAATCGAGAAGGAGTGCACTGACAGATTTGTAAAATAATAAATCTCATGTTTTTTTAACAGTTGTTGTGACAACAGTTTTAGCGATCAAAAGAACGAAACTATGAATATAAATAGTAAAGCACAGAGTTATTTAAAAAAAAAACGTTTAATGACTTATCGAAGAAGCATTTACTGCCGACCCTTAAAATAAACTCCGTACGTGTCGCCGACGGTTAACAAGTTGATGGAGTCTGATAAAATCAGTTTTAATCATATTTAAATATGTATCTACTGCAATCTATTTATGTGTAGCTTTTTTCCATAGCTCCGTGCTTCGGAGGGTACGTGAAGCTGTCGGTCCCGGCTGTTATTATTTAATAGCAGTCGTTAAGCCATGTCAGAGGCCCTCGGGCGGCCTGACAAACTCTGACATCAGAGGCCAGCACTGCTTCATACGACAAACAAAAACAAAACAACAAACAAACACAGCTTATAACATGGTCTCTAAGTATTGTACGGCCGATGATGCACGGCCTGAAACAGTTCAATGAACTGAACTTTGAATGAACTAAATCTTTTTTACCACTGCCCTATTTTTATTTCATGAAAAGTGGTAACACATATAATATCAGTTTTAATTCGTATCGATAAAAATTTGAGTGTCGAAACATTTTAATTCAGAATGGTGGTCACGCGGAAACCACTCTGAAATATAACATTGAAATATAACACAAATAGTAATATTGATGTAATCGCCGCCACTTACCCACGCGGTGTATTAAGCAGGTAATTCACAAGTTTTTTTTTAAATTTCCGTACGAGAAAGCGATCATACCAGCACTTACCTGAAAAATAAAGAAATATAGTTTTAGAATTTGAATCCGCAGAAATGTTTGTAGGAAATTATAAAAAGTAACAAAAATTAGCATTTACACTGTTATCGAGCGATAGCGAGTAATGTTTCCGCCGTACTCGTAAACTCCACTTGGAGGTATAAAAAAACCTTCAGTGCTACCACAGAGTATACATAGGTACTAATCTGTGCTAGCACTGAAGGATTTTTTAGAAGCGCTATTATCGCACGTTGGTACCTACATACACATAGGTATAGTAATACGGGTGCTAGCGCTACTAGATTTGAATGCTAACCCGTCATACTTTTCATACAAACGCTCGTGCGTGAATATGGCGTTATAACACAACTTTCTTTGGAATTTTTGAACTAATAGGTGTCTTGTGCACTTATATAGGTTACTACGAAAGCAAAAAATAAAAAATTATAGAAACAAATTCAGTACACTCGTAAGCCTCCAAAAATCTGTTGTTTCGCACGAATTTTACCTGAACTTTGGCCGTTCATAATGTACTTATAAATTGTAAAAGTAAATAAAACATGTAGGTAGGAACCTACATGTTTTATTTACTTTCGAGATTCTAAATGAAAAACATTTATTTCAGAAACAAAGACGCCAAACACGTACTCAAAAACACGTATTTCCTGGAACAAGAATAAATTTCGCACACTATTTTTCTTTCAATGTTGTTATTATTGATATTAATTATGTACGAGTATAATGCGGAAGTTACCGAATGCCAACTGAGCGATCAGACGCTATTTCTCTCTTTTCGCTTTGCCTCATAAGTAAGTATAAACAGTAAAATAAGGCAAAAAGTAAAAAAAAAATGGCAATTGCGAGTCGGGCCCGTGCAAGGAGAGATACTTGTACGGGATGGGGTTAGTTCATTTTTTTTACTCGACTATGGCGACTATGGCGGCGGTAATGAGTTTAACAATCTATATATGTATGTATATATATGGATGTTCGACCATACTGTCGCCCCTACTGGTCCGATTTTAACAAGCGAGGTATCAATCGATTCGTCTTCATTTATAATATGAATTAAAACCGTAGTCGGATTTTAGTTTTTGAACTTATGTCTTATTTAACAAACTTTGTATCTTTCAAATCGTGTCGTCTCGAGGTAATCTAATCCAGTTGATTAGCATCAGTGCACGCGCACAGGATGCGGCAGCGACATCTGCTGGACGACTGTAGACTTGTTATTTTTTTAAATTACACGCCTTTTGACACGCACCAAAAGTTTTTCTCTGTCGCGTCTCTCATTAGTTTCAGTATCATTTTCGGAGTCGCAAAAAATTATATCCGTTGATCCGTTTTGTAAGTAACTGATTTCGTATTTGTTAGTTTTAAAACTGTTTTTATTATATAAATAATACTGATTATCCTAAAATAAGTCTGATAAAACTTGCAACAATATTATGGCAAAAGTAAAAATGGTATGGTAATTTTTTTCATCTGTTCTTGCTAAAAGCTATTCGTGTGTTTCTCTTATCTATCTATACTTATAATCTTCTATACTTAAATAAAGCAATAAGAACGAAATAGTGACGACCTGCGATAAGCGGCTGGAAAAAAAGTAGATAAGGATAGCTGAAGACCGAGCTCAGAGGCGTGCATTAGGAGAGCCCTACGTCCTGTAATGGACAGATATAGGCTGATGACGGACGAAATAGTCTGTACAAACAGATAATTAAAAAGTACTGTCAGAAGACATCTGCTGATGTCTTCTGACATAAACAGCGACGCGAACACTTGCTTAACACGGGATTCCACGACGCAGACAAAGTGCAGCCATCCTCCCGGTTGAAATTGGGATAATTTTATTTCAACCGCGTCACGTATCTACAGTCCTGGAGTAGTAGTGACGTTCGACGGAGATGATCTTCGGGTCATGGAGTCCAATTCGTGGAGTTCAATTAGGGCCCGATGCGACTCCGCAAGAGTAGGTACTTAACTTACTCATAGTGATGCAAACCCGCGGTGACAAAACCCTTTGTTTCACCGAGTGTCGTCGAACCCAGCGTTACACCACCGCAATAATTCACTTGCAGCACTTTACGTTTTTGCTACGCCGAGTAATTTGATAGCACCACCTCCTGGGTAAATAAGCAAACTTCGTAAGACCCCTGGTGTGGAACTTCATCCTTCACAGCACGAGGTCTGCAGGGGTCTCCGCAGCTGGCTGACCCAGTATCTCTGCGGTGCGTTTCCGTAATGAGGTGTGAATTAATTCGATATCTTTATTTATTTCACTTAATTGAATTAAGTACATTAGACTTTAATGTTATTGTGGATTACATTGGCATTGAGAAAGGTATAGCCCATCATTCCGCACTGTAAATATACATAGGGGAGCGATATTTGTTCAAGTATGATCTTACGCGAGATAATTAAACAGTTTTTAGGGTTCTGTATAATAAGTATATATAAATCAAGGTATTCACAAGATACAGCCATTTATGTCGCATGTTTCGACATTTTCGATACTCGCAAGGGAATCAAAAACCTACAGGGTACTTCCCGTTGACCTAGAATCATGAAATTTGACAAGAAGCAGTCTTGTAACACAAGTAAAAAGGGAAAAAATCGTAAACCGTAAAATTGTAGTAACTTTTTTTTTTATTAAGTTTTTCGTGACTCGTTTCCCGTGATGAACTATATACATACCTACAAGTTTTGTACGGAACCCTCAGTGCACGAGGCCGACTCACACTTGGACTTTTTTCTATTTTAAATATGTATTGGAGACCTGGTGAAATTGCATTTATTTGTTTCTCTTATTTTATATTTTTATTATTTTTCTGTACAGTGCAGTGCAGCGTTACAAAAGGTAATGATTACAATGAAGGGTTTCTCTACTCTACAGCGTAGGGAAAATAATGGGACATCAACTTTTACCTTTGTACTTAGAGGCTTTTGTTCTCAGGAAACGTCGGGTCTATTTTGTAGAAAAAAATAACTGCATTTTTGAATTTTCAAAAAGTACATACAGTCGAAAAAAAGTTGAAAAGGCCGTTGGTCTCAATCAACTTTATTTCCCCACAAGGAAAACTTTACCTGATGTAAACTCATAAACCAAAAAGGAAAATTTTGAAAAATCACAATTAAAAAACATGCTTTTTCTAAGAAGTGCCATTAGTATGAAGTGCAAAATGCAGTATTTTTCTCATCAAAATAGACCCGAAGTTTTTTTTTTTTAGGTTGTATTTATTATGTAATGCTGTTGGTCTATAACTGACCTCTACAGCGTCAGCGTGGCACTGCGAGGCGGGGCATTGGGGCGGGCGCGAAAGCGCTCCGCCACAGTGCGTAACGCAGAAGGCGCACGCCAAACCCGATGTTTTCTAAGAAAAAAAGCTTTTAACTACAGAGGAAAGATACCGAGGAGAGGTACCTAACCTTGATGCCCCATTATTTTGCCCAACCCTGTATAACCAATAAATTGGTTATAGAGTAACCTCCGAACTCCGTGTCACGTATGTGACTCTACATAAAGTACTCACGAAAATGTGTCCGTAGTAACAACATGAATGACTTCATCATGTACGTATAATTAATTAGTGCACACAAATGAACGTCTTCATTTGAGCATTGGGTTACCACCGTCCAGACAAGTCCTGCTTTCAGACTAACGCACCGTCTGGACTTTTATTTACTTACGGTTGCGGCCTTTTTTGTATATATATTTGTTATTTTTTATTGATTTATGTTTTTTATTTTTGAGTAGTGTGTGTGTTTTGGTTTAGTAATGTCATGTAGATTGGATTGAGTAAAAGTTGTTCAGAGAAAAACGTATATTTTTAACTTTACCGATAGTTTCGCTCTAAAGAGCATTTCCCCGCTTATGTACCTTTTGCCGGACTTTTCAGCGGTATAAACTTTCAAAGAAATAAAAGGCTTTTGCCATTTTAAGCATTGAAATATAAAATTAAATATATTGTATTTCTATACTAAAATGAAAATAGGTCGGTACTTATTATACGAAATTGCACTATTTTACGTAACCCCTCGCCTGTCGAAAGGAAAATCCGGATTTTTGCCCGGACTTTACAAACTTCTATGCGGTAACCCTACTAGTGCATGCATCTTTTGTACCATTATTTATTCTGTGGTATCGTCGGTATTGTCATTTCTACTTTTGGACTATAACTGTAGCCCAGGCACGAGCGCTCATTACTAGGTTATTGTTCTCGGAAAGTTTACGGCGGTTGTAAAACTCCTACACGAATGCATTGCTATGGTGATTAATAATGTTTAGCGCTTCGTGAAAATTATGGCGATAATTTATTCGTGGATAATACAGATACCTAAGTAATTGTAAATTACAAGCACGATCAACAAAATCGAGCCAAAAATACTTGATTACAGCCGCGTAATCGCGTAGAATATAATTATAAAACTACGCAAACAAGAATATAGCAAAGGAAACCTTCAAATATGACCTTTAAAATGTTTGTTTTAATCGTACTGAAAATTATGCAAAAAACGGCCTTACTTACATGACTGCCCAAAAAAAAGGAGTGTAATGTTTTTAGCGTTCATTTATGTATGTGAGTTTCTTTGTTCCACCATAACTTTTAAATGCCTGAACAGATTTGGATGTATGAGGTATCGTTAGAATCCTTACATCATCCCGAGTGATATAGATTTTTTTATTAGTCCGTTTTTGACACGGTGGTCGAGTTTTTTCTCTTACCTTGATGATGTACTTGTTTACATTTTGAAAGCAAGCTAAAAAACAATTAATGATTTTTGTAATGCCAAATATAGCAAATACTGTTGCTATCGCGGCGCGCAACCTGCCGTATGGGCAATATTTTCATGTTTTAATTATATAATATGTACGGATTTTCAGAACTTATTTAATAAAATAAATGTCAGATTTGTATGGCTATTCTTTCCTGATAACCTTTGTCTAATCTTCTTACAACAACCAAAAAATTATATTATTATGTTATGGTTTAAACAGAACCTTGCCATCTTCACTCTGTCGCGTCGTCCGTGGCATTACTGAGGTCTTCACGTCTTGTGTAGGTAACAAGGACGGTAGTTAGGGCACAAGATACAGATGAGCAAAACCACGTATCTGATTGCACAACTGACCTGATTTAATTAGCCGCGAGTGTATTAATCCTACCTATCTATTTTTTCTTTTGCTTTGCTTATCATTAAATAAGTAAACGCTGTGGATTTCAAACTAGTCAAGTTTTGTACAGGTACTCATAACCTAGTCATAACATAACTTTTAAACTAGTCAAGTTTTGTACAGGTACTCATAACCTAGTCATAACATAACTTTTAAACTAGTCAAGTTTTGTACAGGTACTCATAACCTAGTCATAACATAACTTTTAAACTAGTCAAGTTTTGTACAGGTACTCATAACCTAGTCATAACATAACTTTTAAACTAGTCAAGTTTTGTACAGGTACTCATAACCTAGTCATAACATAACTTTTAAACTAGTCAAGTTTTGTACAGGTACTCATAACCTAGTCATAACATAACTTTTTTCAGTCCAACAACTAGGCTAAAACATAAGTCAATTTTTTACAGCGTTTTTCCTCGTCCACTTTTGTTTCAAACAATATTATCAAGGGCGTTGTCTTTTTTGTTTTGATGCTTTTGATAACTTTTTTGTGTGTATGTATTTGTATAGCTCTACGGAAATATTTCAGAATATGATTCAAATTTTAAATAGGTACAAAGCCTTAGTCGATCTATAGAAAAGCAGAACACGTTATGCAGTTACAAGTTAGCAGTAGTAGCGTTGGCAGTTGAAGTTATAGATTACAAACTTTGTAAGTTTATCTGTTAAGTACGTCGATGATACCGATGTATCGTGTCACAAAGTTTTAAACAAACTTTCCTTGTTTTTTGACCTTCCCCAAAAAAGCCACAGATTCTAGGGCATTCCTAGAACGTCTAAATGAATACTGCTGCAGCAGATTCTGGGAAAGTCCTAGAATCTGCTGCAGCTGTATTGATACCTTTTATTCAGTAAGTAAGTACCTACGGGAAAATGTTTAGACAGTACACATATTGGTACTGGCAAAGCATATCAGATGTAAGTACTTAAGTTATTAGTCACCTCTGGGGAAGCCCGTGCCTATCTGGTTTCAATAATAATTGCTTCAAATGAAAATATTTATAAATCCATAGTAACTATTAATGCTTTTATAATATACCTAGTGCTTCTATAAACACTTTTTTGTTTTGAACGATACGATTGTCCGATTGATTTATTTTGCGATAAATATGGTTAGTATTATTTATTCTGTGGTATTGGTTCAATCATAGATATGCAGAATAGTAAGACCCGATCTTAGGTTTCAAAGAGCATATAAATTTAGTGGCAAAATTACATAACCTTGAGCCATATTGAAAAAAAAAACTCGGCTATCAATTAAACTGATGTCAATAGATGTAGAAAATTATATGAAAAAAAAAGTTTTATATAAATTTGCTTGATATACTTTCCGAATTACGGCGGAGCGCTTTTGCGCTCGCCCCACTGCCTGTGACCACCGGTGACGCTGTAGAGGTCAGTTATAGACCAACAGCATTATATAATTCCTAAAAAAGAAAAAAAAAACCGAGTTTGGGAGAGAACACGAAATGGCACGTTTTTTTCGTCAGTATCATTTGTCTACTCTCGTCCACGTTAACGAACACCTAATGGGTAATATTACTAATATTCCACCAATAATACAAAATTAAATCACTCAAGTAACAACGTCAAACAATACCTAATAGCAGTTCGACAGTGTCTCGTTTTCGCATTCGCGGCGAAACTCCAACTATCTAGCAATCTATCTATCCGACTTTAGCAGATTTATTCTGTGGCAGAAGTTCCAAACAAAAAGAAAGCTCCACAAAAGGCACAAAAGGTGGACTGGCCGGTAGACCACAAAATAGAAGTATGAATGGCGGCCGACGCGACGGCGACGGCTTCCCTCACAGAGGCAGATATAACGGGACAACGGAATGCTGCGACAGGTGGCTACTTCACATACGACAAACTAACTGGGTGCAAGAATTATAACAATTTTTTTTATATCTTCGAATATGTAGTAGTAGGGAGTCCTTGCAAATCAAAAATATAAAGCTCGCGTTGTTTCCAACTAAATTTGCATAGTAACTGGTTATAGTGAACATAATGCTATTACCATCAATGTTATTCAAATTGATTTCTAAAGTAACCTCCTTCATGACTCTTGAAATAGTCCCTCTAGTATTTGACCTTCTTCCTCTTTATACTTAATTTAATATCATATTATTATTACCTGATTTGTATTGATCATCATTACAATATCAAACTACATTAGGTACCTACGTCTGGGGAATAAAAATAGTTTCGGAAAGTGAATTTTGAGTTATGTGATGCCAATGTTTCAATTTAATGATTTATATTGTTTCATGTTCATAAAAGTACCAATAAACGAATAGATTCTCAAAAGATAACTAAATAGATTTAAAATATAGCTTTCTTCACGTGCGAATATATTGAACGTGACTAGATAATTATAATAATGTAAATTATTTATTGAATAGGTCTTAAAAAAGAGTAATGGTCACGAATGTTACAACGTTTAACTTGAATGGTGTTATCTGATACTCATCAACTAAGAATTCGTGATAAATGACTTTCAACGAACCTCGCTTGTGATCAACTATATCAGAGTTGACAAATGTGAATAAAATAATAAATACTCTACACTCTTACGAGATCGCTGCTTTGTGAAAAGGCTGCTAAGTTAAAACTTGTTTAATGTATTATTAACTCCTCTCTTGTGTGATAAAGAGTTACTCGTATCTATCTATACTAGTACTTATACAATAATAGTAAGCCTAAATATCATCTTTGGGCACTACTACTACGATCTTTACTACCTACAATGAGTGAGCTAATCATCAACGCGACACATCGACACGAAATAAGAATATTTTGAGAAAGGGAATTTTGAGAAAAGAGAATTTTGTGAAAAGGATATCACGATTTGAGACGGAAGATAGATATAGTTTCTTACTTAATTCTCAATTAAATTGTGCATTTTTTTATTGATTTAACAGTTTCAGTGCAGTAGTTCAGTAGACACAAAGGCTGTGTCGAAGCTGTTGAAGCCGAGAGACTATAGCAGATGATATTATCGAATCCTGAATGTAATTTGCATGGAAATTATTGCTTGGATTTTTCCAACAGTCAGTTGTTTACAAGTTTTCAGGCACACGTATTTTCCGCATGTGTAATCAATAAAAAATGCTGCTTATAAAACTTTTCGATAACGGCTTGTTTCGTCTCGTTTCTTAATACTATAATAAAGATATACAATCGACGTGACAAACAGCTTAACATAGTAGCCGATGTGTGTTATTTGTCTTATTTAATTGATAGAATAATATAAATAAAGGCTATTGACAACGAGCAAGCCGTGCCAATTATTTTCTAAAAGAGTTGTATAGTTTTATAATAAGTAATTGCAATATCTACTTTAACCACGTTTATTTAGAGATGCGTCCAGAATACCCTAAAAATAATTATAGAATCACAGAACTCAAGTGGAGGTGGGCAGGACACTTGGCTAGGCAAAGAGATAATAGGTGGACAGAAGCGGTAACAGAGTGGTGGCCTAGAGGACATACTAGACCAGTTGGCAGACCACCAGCGCGATGGTTGGATAACATCGTCCGAAATGTAGGCAAAATATGGTGTAAGTTGGCTCAGGACAGGTATGAATGGCGCAATAAACAAGAGGTCCAGCAGGGGATTGATATGGGCTGATGATGATGATGAATTATAGACCTAAAATGTTTATATGATTTTAGCACTAACGCTTGCTTAGCGAGAACACATCTAATAATTTTCTAAACGCAAATTTGAATCACGGACTGGGTTCGAACCTGCATCATTCCGTGCCTCTGTGCGGCACATGCCTTTAGTGTATTTTTATTCAATTGACTGACGGGCTCAGCTAGTAAATAAATAAATGTACACTGAACCAGCGTGGTGTATTGTGGCCTTCAAGTACCTACGATCGTTCTGTCTGAGAAGAGGTTTATAGTATTCCAGCAGTTGGAAGAAACGCTACTAATATTACGAATCGCAACATAGTAACGGAATGGCTTCGACTCAAATGTCAAGCAAATGATCCTGTACTAGATCCTGTTATGCTAATCCGCTCGTCTAGGTGTGGCCGACACCGCGTTTTACATAATTTCTCAATCGAACGCTACTTTGTATTTCATCGAAATAAGGATAATTTAAAAATAAAAACCATTCAAGTTTTTTTGTTCATTTTTTTTATTCTTTGTCTCTTTTATGAGTTAGTTTTTTTTTCTTTTTTTTTATCCACTGTCATCGATTGTGAGCTACCCTGAAAGATTCAGCCAGATAGCTAACCGGACAGTGCTCGTAATGTTAAAAAGAAGCTTTTAATATACACGTTTATTCCAAAATGAAAAGCATATTTTTCGTGACAGACATTTGCATTTCTGGGAATCGAGTGGCAGTTTATTTTGTGCAAGCAAGGTAAGACAGCAGGCCAAACTACGATCCTTGTAAAAATAACTTTAATTTAGCTCGTTTAGCTGTAACACTAAAAAGAAACAAAATATCCTCACAGTAACACAAATATCCGAGATATAAACTAATGATTCAATAGACAATGAAAATAGCCAAAATATGTCAGACCCCATTGTATACAGTTTTACCGTTATGAACCTTTTGAATATCATCAATGTGAATCACAAAAAGTTAGCTTAGACTTAAGTCATTGGCAAACTGAAGACTGGCGCAACTTTTGTCTACTCGGAGCGATGACTCGCTTTTCCTCGAAGAAATCAAGCGAATCCGGGCCAAACACAGACGCTGCGCAGAAATATCGTCTTTACACCCCTTTATTACGGTTTCAACTACGTTGTCTGAGCCGTAATAACTTCCAACAACAATAAGATCAAAACGTGCGGGCCTAACAAAATGCTATTTTATTTAATAGAGTACAGAGATGTCGATGAACCCCACACGTTCGGCTATTGGCGAATGGACGACTTTTTTTGGCAGAGGTACCGTTACAGGCGTTGTTTATTTGTGCTAGAGGCACTTAATGGCTTGTGAAGGTAAGAACCCTATAATTCAAGCGATTCACGTTCAGCTTGATAAAAGCTTTGGGTAAGGTGTGATGAGAGCAATAACAATTAAAGTAGTCAGTAAATGATGGACTCTCGTACCATTTTCCAAAATTTCTTTGCATTTCGTTTGTTTATAATGCTGCCAGTAACACTATGATGGAAAAATAAGCACTTATGTAACTGATACGCTATTTTTCCAGGAAAGATAAGTATCTTAATTGATTAATATCATCAGTGTAAAATATTGCGACAACAAAAATCCAGCCTTCAAACAAAAAGGTCGGAATATCAAAGGTTTCTTTTGTAACAAAATTAACAAACAGAAATGTAAGGAAATGGTTTCAGTCAAAGGTCGAGTTTGCAGAGCGAGCCAGGAGAAGTCAATATAGTATCACTTTTATTTGTACAACTCTTGACAAGATCTAATCAAAAGAACGCGTTCGTGCTTTTCTAGCATTTTTTCTAATTTTACTAATGAACAATAACCAAACAATTACCTCGTCCTTAATAAATAAAAATTAAAAAAAAAAAGAAAGTGTGCCGGATAAAAAACCTTTCATGTTTTTAAATGCGTTTTCCCATTTTTTATTTTTTTATGTGCATTGTCGTGTTGTGAGCTACCCTGAAAGTTTTAGCCAGATAACTAATCGAGAAGTGCTCGAAATTTGAGCTTCAAGGTTCCAGGACAGACAGAAATACATAGATACTTACATACAAGTGAAGTTAAATAAAAGCTTTTAAAAAAGGGACCTACTTCCACGGAAATGGCGGAACAGCGAGCGACGAACGGCCGTGTTCTCGATTGCAAATAGCTTACACATATTAAGTGCAATTTTCAGATCGCCTTTCGAAAACCTGCCTCGTCGGACGTCTTGATACGTCAAGCCATTATATAAACACATCAAACCGTGAAGAACGAGCCCAAATAATTAATTTCAGGTGAGTTAACGGGTAGTACCGGTTCTCGGTCAAAAAGCGTGGCGGTTTAACAAATTAAACACTAAAGTAACAACGTCAGACGTGGGAGTGAGGTGGAGACTTATCTATCCCACGGTTCTGCGCGGCTTTTACTTGTTTACAATGTTGTCGAGATGAAAGGTCCGATAGCGACGAGGTCTCGAATGTGACGTTGAAATTGGTGTTGCAGCGATTGGAAGATTGCTTGCGAAGTAGGCGAGGCTTTAGTTGCGGTTGGTTGATGAAGTGCTAGGTACCTATACTTAGTACGTAATTTCCTGAAACTTGATCGAAAAGCTAGGGGCAATTCTCGCTTGTAAGACATAACTAAATGTAGTAAACATTTGTCTATTTTAGTATTAAGAACGATTGATAACTTAATGTATCTTAAAGACATAACCTACATTTTCAAGCGATATAGTCTAAAATGTATGTCTTTATAGAGGTTACGTAGATAGAAGCAAGAATTGGCCCCTGGTTTGACAAATCTACATCTACACTAATATTATAAAGAGGAAAGATTTGATTGTTTGTATGTCTGTTTGTAATGGATAAACTCAAAAAATACTGCACTGATTTTAAAATGCTTTCACTTATAAAAGCATTATCAGCGAGTAACATGGACAGTATTTTATTATTCAAAATGAAGCTGGAGCACATTATTTATTAAATGCCGCGGTATCCGTGCGAAGCTGGAGCACATTATTTATTAAATGCCGCGGTATCCGTGCGAAGCTGGAGCACATTAATTATTAAATGCCGCGGTATCCGTGCGAAGCTGGAGCACATTAATGATTAAATGCCGCGGTATCCGTGCGAAGCTGGAGCACATTAATTATTAAATGCCACGGTATCCGTGCGAAGCTGGAGCACATTATTTATTAAATGCCGCGGTATCCGTGCGAGGCTGGAGCACATTATGTATTAAATGCCGCGGTATCCGTGCGAGGCTGGAGCACATTATTTATTAAATGCCGCGGTATCCGTGCGAAGCTGTAGCACATTATTTATTAAACACTAGTGACACGTCACTAGTGTTTAATAAATGAGATTGATCTCCTGGAATGAGCCTAAAATTCCGGTTAATTTCATGAACTATTTTAGTGCTACTCGTATTCAGTAATTATTATTTTGAGTAACTTACATCCTTGTTACACGACTTCCCAAAAAAAGAAGTGTATTATTTTTAGGATTCATGTATGTATGTATGTATGTAAGTAAGAACATTGACGCTGCTAACTTGATAAGCTGCTAGGTTTATATTACAAGTCTCCTTGTCCGATATCCGATTTGAAAACACCGGACAGGCGCGATTACCGCGTTTCCGGCTGTTTTGTCGACACACTTCGGCATTGTTTTCAACATAAACGGAGGTTGCAAGGAAACGCTACTCTGCCGAATAACCGCACGGTTTTTGTCGATAGAATCACTCTTTAGAATTACTTTCCCCGTGTTCATTTCGCGGACCTTTAATGTAAGCGCGCGTGTTATTTTTTATCCATTCCTAAAATAGGTTTTGTTAGTATGTATTTAACCGTAGGTATATAACATAAAGCAACACTTGATATTGCTATATTTTGATTTTGTTTCAATTTCCACGGATAGCGCGATCCGAAAGTCTAAAATCTACATCTACACTAATATTATAAAGAGGAAAGATATGATTGTTTGTTTATTTGTAATGGAAAAACTAAAAAAAAAAAAGATTCTTAAAATTCTTTCACCTATTGAAAGCTACATTATCAGCGAGTAACATGGGCAGTACTTTATTTTCAAACTAGTATAGGTTAAAAGCTAAAAAAACACGCCTGCCCAGCCAAAAAATAACATAAGACAATAAATTATATATTGTTGCAATATTGTTTTAACATTACACTCCTTTTTTTGGGAAGTCGTGTAAAAACTAGAGATTACTACAAAAAAAGCAATAATTAACCCAAGGTACAAAAGTACAGAACGGAATGACATATTGCGATGGAAACGAAATAATAATGAAATGTTGCCATGGAAACGAAATAATAACAAGTCTGACTTGTACATGAGTTTTGTTTTTGTCTCTGGTTAGAAAAATACCACGTTCGTTGCTGCCAAAGATTTTGAATTACGCTTACTGGCGTATTTTTTTATGAACTTACGACGGATATAAATATGTTAAAAGTAAGAAAAACGCCGCGGTGTGAGCGCTACCCGTACGAAGCCGGGGCGAGGCACTAGTATTTAATAAGTTTTGGGTGGAAACGGATCTCACTGCGATCCGATGCTACACCAAACGGATCTCACTGCGATCCGATGCTACACCAAACGGATCTCACTGCGATCCGATGCTACACCAAACGGATCTCACTGCGATCCGATGCTACACCAAACGGATCTCACTGCGATCCGATGCTACACCAAACGGATCTCACTGCGATCCGATGCTACACCAAACGGATCTCACTGCGATCCGATGCTACACCAAACGGTTCGCGCGATCCGTTACTACAAACCCAACAAATGAAGTAGAAAACATTCTACTGCGTGACTCACTATTTTAAAATGCGCCCAAAATTGGGTCCGATGCCCATAATTATATTCTAACGCGAGTGCTTACGTCTTCCAAGTTGCGTGAAAGATGTACCACAAATTAAAGACCAGAGAGACAAAAGCTAAGTGGCTCTTTAGACGACCTTCGTTATACCGTAGCATTAACTGTCGAGATAGGTACGTTAGCCAATGCAGCGATAGTAAAGCACTCTGTACGTAATCGGTACGACGCGACAGTTTAGCGGGCCGCAGCAGAATTATGTCACGCGTCCGTAAGAACCGGTGCTTACCTGATCGTTATGTTCTGATTATGTACGAAATTAAGTCGCGGCACTGGCTTTGTGGAATTCGAAGTACAACCAACTTATAAACAGCAGAGTGGAAGGAAACCATCGTTAAGCAGACAAATCCACGAAATCTCAGACGTTTGTATCCTTGGCACCAATAGCAACAAACACGAATAATTTGCTCCAATTTTCAAGTTATATTAGTGTTATTATTTGATAAAAGTATGACGTTTATCGTTATCTTAATCTAGGACTTAATATAAAGTCAATGCTTCAAGTATGTACGTAGCTACATAATGAAAGGATATATATATTACCTATATCGAAAATATTCTAAGCCCATTTTCAAGGCTTCAGCAAAAAGGTCCATAATAATCAGGTGCTACACAGAATAAATAATAGTACGTGCCTATAAATACAAGCAGTATAATAGTACGAATAATACTTGTATTTTTGCACGACTGCCCGAAAAAGGAGTGTAGATCATGTATGAGTTTATTTGTTCCAGCATAACTTTTAAATGCCTAAACGGATTTGGATGTATGGGGTGTCGTTGTTAGAATTCTTACATCACCCTGAGTAACAAATTATATCGAAAAGTACGTTTTTTGATGTACTTGTTAGGTATTTTGCTCGATTTGATCTTTTGCTGCGGGCCGAGAAAGTTCATGATTCGATTTAGTCATAAAAAATATCCCTTTGTAAAATGTTGTAAAAATCCTACTAGCTTTTGTCTAATACTTAGTTGGCAATTACGTAATTTTTACAATTTCTTACATTACTCGCGAGTCTTATAACGTCGCTATCGCTGCTATCGACACTGTTCTCAACAATAAAATACTAATAAAATGATTATCTGCACAGTAAAAACATTATTAATTATGGTCGGAGAAAACTTTTCGACCAATTTTATTGTAGGAATCTTGCATGCACATCATAGAGGTTTGTCTTTTACGGCTCGTTCAGTCATTCTTTGAAGTTACAAGCGTGGCAAATCATGCGCAGAAAACCAAGCAATGTTTAGTAACAATAAATTAATATTTGCAATAAGTAAAAGAAAACGGTTTATCAATCAACTTCTTCTTAAACGCCGGGTGCCTGTCCTTGATAATAAGTAGGAGTGGTGGATATTCAGGAGGTAAGTACTTACATTAATTTATGCACATAATTTTCATTCTACAAATAACCAACGTTCTGAAATTCTAAATACACAAAATGTTGGAACATAAACAAATGAATAATATGAATAACATCAGTCTACGCGTTCTTCCTCCGAAAAGCAACAAGTCGACGAGCAACAAGTAGAAAAGTACGTACGCGCGAGGCAACAAAAACTTGCCCCTGCTATGTTGGCGCAAACATACGAGAAAATAATCACAAACATCTACGTGTATAGTTCTACCTAGTCCTATAGGTAAGTCTATTTCGAAACAAAGGCCAATCAATTGCTGGCTAGAATCACAGTGCCTACATATCGGATATTATGTGTACTGAGCTAGAATCTTCTGAAGGGGGATGTGAGTAGATTAAATCTATTTTTGGAATGAAACATTGAATTCTTTTAAGCAAGTTTTAAAGTATATGACAATTTTCTAATGGAAAAATTTGGTTCACGGACGAGATTCGAACTCGCATACATCCATGCCTCTGCGCGGCACATCCCTTTGATCAGTTCAGCTACCGTGACCTATGCATCGTCAATACTTATGTTACTTATGTCGTCTTTACTTATTGTTTTTATGATTTTACTGTTATGATAATCTTCTAATGAAAATAAAACCTTAGAAAATTATCATATATGTTTACGATAAGCAGGCGTTAATTGCAAAAATCATAAAAAATAAGTTGTATAGTGTTTTTATTTTGATGTATTTAGAAAACAAAATGTTGTTCTAATAATACCCTTGAGTTACGAGTATATCATCTCTCGCTCACCATGCGCATGGTGGAGCGGGACAACAATTTGAGAAACTTTAGAACCTTGTTTTGTACTATTATTTATTCTGTGGCCTTGATAAAGCCTGGCTCTTCGCATGCGGAGAAAATATTGTGGAATGACTAAAATAATCACTGTAAACCCTTATTTGAGGCTAACAGGGACGGAAAGTTTGGAAAGCTACTGTGGAGAAGAAAACGCCCACCTTTGAGTATACAAATAGTAATGTAGGTACTCAGACGCCCATGCTCTGTATCGTTCGATATTAAAACTTTTACTTTTAGCTATAAATAAGACGGCATAAAATAGATATTTCTGTTTTATTGTAGGTTAGATAGTACATAACAAGATAAGGATTTTAAAGTAATAAGTCTATTTAATAGGGAACACTATTGTGTTGTATTGTAGTCAGCAGAGCATAACTTAAATAGTATTAGTATTATTAGGTACTAATATATCTGTGGTAGTACTATAAGTATAAGATAAGTTGTTTTTGTATACGACACACGATCAAGTACTTTACTTATTATTTTTAGAAATTAAATTTGACATATCATGAATAGGCTCTGGTTGTTGAAAGAGCATGTAACCTTATTTTCAAAATGGCGGAAGTTTTAGTATGCCAATACTCAACACTCTTTGCCCGTTACTAAAAATACCGCCATTTTGAAAAATACACGATTCTCGGCTTTCAATGAAATTCGTTTACAGGCGTTAGGAAGACATGATGCTATCTTTTTTTTCTGTCTTGGTCAGGACCTTAAAATAACTGTCTCAGAAAGTATATCACATGGGCGTTTTTTATGGAATACTTTGTTTCTTATAATATTCCCTGTAGATTGACACTAGTTTCTAGTTCAAGCTATTTCAAAATGGCGGAAGTTTAGGTGTATGTCAGGCAGGGTCCATACAAAAAGGTTAAATGATCTTACATCGCATTTTTCTAAAACTTAAACCCATCGTTCTATCCAAAAAACGTAAATAAAAAAAAACGACTGCGTATAAAGCTAGACAGAGGCAAACAAGCTTTAGATTCTTGATGATAAAATATAAGAGGCATGTATTTCATTTCTCCTTTAACGGGATCAGCTAGAACCTAGCGAGCATTTGGATATCACCTTCGCCGTCGTATTTTTTTAATTTCTTTTTTTATCTTTTAATTTTATATTTAGAAGAATTATATATTTTTGGAATAATCTTTTAAAGATCTTCATTTTGATACTATGTGGAATCTTGCAACTCCAATTTCGAGCACTTTCCGATTATCTATCCGGCTGAATCTTTCAGGGTAGCTCACAACTCGATGACAATGCATTTTGAAAAATAATAACTATTAAATTCGTGGCTAGATTAGTTATCTAATCTACATTTCCTGCTTGTTTTGTTGATATTTGGATATCACGTGCGTAGGTGTAACATGTACTACGGTTTACGTCATAACAATTGTTCAAAGGGGATTCATTCCACCCCGTCGTCGCACCCCCTCCCACCTCCCACTCTCTCCCACTCCCAGTAAAAAAGGTAAATGGGACACGCAATGGAGTGCAAGTAATGCGTCGAGACAGCTCGCGGTGGGCCCTCAATGAATGATTCACTGGTTTTGTCGAGAATTTTCTGGCCGTGTCAAAGATTTTTATGGAACTAGATGCGGCATGCGGAAGCTGCTTATCACCCAGTGCGGTGTACACACATAGTCGTATACCGCACCTAGTCCATCTTTTTTTAACCCCCGTACGCGGATAGGGGTGTAATAAGTTTAGTGTCTGTCTGTGGCATCGTAGCTCCCAAACGAATGGAGCGATAATGATGCGTTTTATTCTGTTTTGAGGCTGATGCGATCGAGATGGTTCTTAGCTATAATCTGGTCGGGGGTTACACAATTTTTAATTTCTGCTTGTTCCTAATAAGTATAGTTTTTGTGAATAAATATTAACTGATTAAAGGTAATTCATTAATTCACATTGTAGCCATCGCAGGAAGTCGGTGGATGGAGGTGGCACAAGATCGCTCGTCATGGCACTCTTTGGGGAAGGCCTATGTTCAGCAGTGGACTTCTAAAGGCTGACATGACGAAGGTAATTCAGGTATTTCATACACGTCCCTTGCTGAACATGGACTAGTGATTCCACGCGAACTAGACTAGGTTGGCGTTCCACCACGTTGAGGGTCACCCTACTCTGTGGCATAACTTTGCTCGAACGACCAACTCTATAAATCTATTTCACTGGCCGGTCTGTGTGGAGGATTTATAAGGAGGCTTTTCTTCATTATATCAGCCTTTTGCGTCCTCACAAAGTACCCTGATCCTCACAATCGGGGATCCACCACGAACGGGGGAACACGATCCACCGAGCTGGCCAAGTGGAAGTTGGTCCTAAACCAATCTTGATGAAATGACTTACATTGAAGGTCTTTAAAATAACAAAATAGCCGTTCAAATAATCGGTTTTGAAATCCCAGAGATATGAGTGAGAATACACAAAAAAGGCAGCCAAATTGAGAATTTCTCTCTTTTTAACCGAGTACGGCGAAGCAAGGGAAGGGTTATGAGTTTAACAGTCCAGTATATTTATGTGAGTAGGTGGATGTTCCACCATAGCGTCGCCACTATTGGTCCGGTTTTGACAATAGAGGTATCATCATTCGATTCGTCTTAATTTATAGTGTAATAAGGTACTTTTTTTACCCGACAACGGTGAATCAAAGAAAGGGCCTTTTACGTCCTTACGAAACTAAAACCAACAAACATTCAAACAACAAACTAAAACTTAATCCGATTGACAAACGAGCTATCAATCAATTCGTCTTCATCGCAAGATTGTCCTAGGCAAATTTTTTACCCGATTAATTTTAAATATTGTCTATTATTCTTTGAACTTATTCCTTGTAGAACTCGATTAAAAATCCGCCGACCGATAAACCTCTATATAGGATTGAGGGCACACAGTCTGACTGGATTGGGCCCATTACGTTCGTTCCAGTGCAAGTGACCCATATAACAATACCTTGTTATGCACTTGTCAATCGTGTGTATTGTGATGAACGGGAACCCGTCGAACAATTTAGCTACGAGTAAGTGAAGTTGTGACTTGGTTGGATCCTTAGAATAACACAATAAATATTAAATACTGTTACAATACTTGTGTAGTAATAAAGTATATGGTGAGATATAAGACAGGTAGGTATATACCAGACGTCTTATCTGAAACTAAGCAGCTCACATGTAAGAAGGTTTTCATACGTAAAGATGGTACAAGTTTACTGAAACATTCTAGTCTAGGTGTGTTCCATTACATCGTCTATTTGACAATTATCACTTGAGATACAAACAATGTCGGCCGCTATTCTGCAGTTTTCACATCAGGTCATTTATATAGAAAGCAGGCTTTTTGTCAGGACTTTTCAATTTAAAATCTGTTTCTATCCGGACATGTCCACATTATTGCAGCGTCCTGAATGTGTCGTCATTGGCATTACCAGAGTAGTTAAGTTGTAGCCTAAAAAAATGGATTTCGCACCGCCAAATCGAAAGTGAACCACCCAAGATATGCCGATCCGCTCGTACGTACACATTTACACCATGTTATGCCGATCGGCCGCTACATCGCAGCAAGACCTCGACGAGTCGTGTTATATCTGTCAAGTTCTCACTAAAAATCAAAAACAATGCAGTCTTTTGTGAATAAAATTATGTAGGTACCACAAATTATCCCCTCACGCACACATTCGCCGCCATTTGCTTTGCTTCACTCGTTTGTTTGGCGGTGTCAAATCCGTTTTTAAACACCTTGATTGTAGTTCAATATTCTTGTTAAAACGCACTTATCGTGTGGGACGTAGCCGGGGGAAAGGGCAATCCAGAATACAATCCACAGAATACACCCGTATTGAAAGCTATTCTGTACCGAACAACAATGTCGAGTCTAGATGAATGCTGCCATACACAAAGGCATTTTCAAATGCCACTTTATTGCGGAATAAAACTTCATATTGGATTTTGTTTTAGATCGGAGCTTCTCCGCACGGTGGATTCTTTCCAACAAAGGTTTTATACGGATCAGCCTGACTACACACAATATCCATTAACAGCTTTTAGCTTAAATAGGAGTTGATGTTACGAAAATAATCTCAATTAACTTTTTGTTTGCCTTTTAATATTAATTTTAATCCCTTGCGGATTAAAATTTCTTGTATAATTCGTAAGATAAATGAATATAAATTATAGATAAAATTATTTTCATGTAGACATTATTGTACCACGTTTTAATTAATTCGCTTTCTTGTATGTATGTCTGTCGTAACAACGTTGCTGAACATATTCAAGCAGTGGACTTCTTCCAGCTTATGTTATGTGATTGCTCGGATGGTTGTATGGTCGACCGGGCCGTGGGTTTGAAACCAAACTAACCGTGCCAAAATGAGCATGAATTTCCAATGAAGGAAAAAATCCGGGTGGGGCTGTGTCGGGGCGCAAGGCCGTTTGTTGTCGTGAAACGTCTTCGCCATGCACGTACAATTTGATCCGGTCCTAGAACCCTCTCGTTCGCTCTGTGCTGGAGTTTAGGGTACCGTTGTGGGCTCCAGAACTTCTTCTTTCCAACAATATGCCTAATTTTTAATTTAATACGGACTATCCGGGCGCTGCAGCCACTTTTGTGATTTTTACTTATTTCTCCACCTTTTTTTTAAATTGACTTAATTACGTCTCATTTAGACTTTTTGTAAAAAAACACATATTGAATCGAATGTATAGGAGATAATACCTACCTATGTGATTTTATAAAATTCACGTGAAAAATCTTGACCGCAAGTAATTCTGCCTGCCTGGCTAACTACCACCCTCAAACAAAAAATATGTCGCCGAGCCTTTCGAGGAGTACAAGGAGTAGTACGAGTGCGTCAGTCCCATTCTATGCTTAGCATGCGTTGACCACCTTCAAACACAACACTTAAAGCCCGGTTCTAGCACTTTTAGCAATTTTCGATCATTTTTGAACGTCTATATCTTGTTTTATAATTAAAGAACTATGAAATTGGTATCAGATTAAAAATTTGACATATTAACACAGAAACATGATTAGTATGTATTCACTCTATAGAAAATAAAATCAAAAGTAAGACTACTTTATGCTTAGAACATAGATTGGAAAGAGATCCCGTCACTAAATAATATCAAATATATACTCGTACCTGTGACTCGTACTAAGAGAAAGAGCTTATTATGATTCAGAAAATGGCGTCACACTTCTTAATTCAAAGATTTACCCCCTTACTTATAAAAAGTTGTACAATGATTAAGTAATGATTAGTAATTCTGCGCAGTGCAATATTGTACTGCGCAGAATTACTAACCATTGCATAACCATTGCGTAACTTTTTATAAGTAAGGGGGTAAGTTTTCCTACAAATAAACAAAAACCCTTAATTTTACTCCTGAGATGTATCATCTTTCCCACTCTACTTGATCACGTATGAGAGGGACATAAAATTCACTGACACCCGACCTTAACATCTAGGAAACTCTAGCCAATATAACTAGTGGCTCTGTGAGATGTAGACCTCGCGAGTCTGACTTTGTATAGCTTAGCTTATCTACCTAACGCTTCAGGACTAAATCATAGTTATATTCCGAAAGCTGATGAAATTCCCTGGTGATTTGATGTGACACAGGAAATTATCGTTTTTTTTTCAATATTTTCCACTCCCTCACACCCCCCTTAAAGTTTATGCGTCTTAATAAGGGTAACAAAAACGGTTTGTGACATTTTTGAACATTTTTTCTAAATGAAGAATAATAATAAACAATAATTTATTGCCAACAAACTTAAACGACTTAAAGAATACAAAACGTATTCTTTCTTTCACATAAACCGCGATTACAAATCTATGAGTGCTCATTAGGACCGTGTGTCTGAATTTTTTTTTACGTTTTTAACCCCCATATCTACGCCATTTTGAAAAATTTCGAAAAACTGAATCGACAATAAAAACATATTTATCGAACCTGCTCAAAAAATTTCACGAGAATTGGTTGAGATATGCGACCTGTGGAGGAGAACAGCCGGACATACGAAAGCATTTTTGCCCAAACTGAAACGGAGAAGATTCGATCGCGATTCGCGCTGGCTCGGTCAAAAAAAAGTTTAAAGGAAACAAATTGAACTCTCTGGCTTCCGTCGCGCGATGGCAGAATTGGCGCGCATCGAAACTAATAACTCAGTTATGTTGATTCACTCTGTTATTAGAGTTATGTGCTGCGTCACAGAATATGTAGTAAGTACTGCTGCGTGCTATGCTGTACCACAGAATAAATATTGTATACCTCGTGCTACGGCAGCGAAGCGGAACACAGCGCGCGCTTTTTGCCAACTACTACAGAAAACAGATCCGTTACTTTTCTATTGAATTCTTCGTGAATGGACGCATTTGTAAAAACTAATTCAGTCAATTGACAGATTCAGAACGGCTCGGAACAAGACTTTCACCGGTAAAATTCGTTAATAACTCTTTGTGTAACTGCGCATAATTACCTTTCGAAGGAATTCAACGCGCTCGTTTTTTTATAAACTAATTTGATTCAGTTGTTGGGTTCCAAATACGGGTTCGCTGTTAGTTTGATATGCTCCTGCCGTTTCCACAATTGTTTTTTTTTAAATAATTTCATATGAATGTCTACTCGTACTCTCGGAACTAATTCAAGGCTGATACGAGTAAATTATTTTCTGTTTGGTGGTTATATAGGTAGTGTTTATAGATTTAAACGTTGTTTTGTATTATATTATACTGTAGGTTTTTCATTATTTTATTTTTGCATTTGCAGTCATTTCCCGTGCTCGCTCCTTACATTGGTTTTATGTTTTGTTTCCATTAATCGTGCAGTCGCAGTAAATAAAAGATTGTTGAAAAACTTCAATGTACAATATATCTAATTAATATACTTTGTAGAAGTTTGCAAGTAGATAACATTTCAAACTGAATATAATAAACTTATATAAATAAACATAAAGGAAACAAATAATTAAAACTAATCTAACAAGAATAAGTCTTTGAATGAATAAACCGACATCACATGGTTTTAAAAAAACTACTGAACTGGTCTACCCTTTCATAGAAGCTCCGAAATCCCGGAGATAATATGACAACATACATATTTAATCGGCTCGTAACCGACGTTTAAAAACCTCCTTAGATGTAGAATTTATGAAGTCCTTCGGTAGAAGGTTCCAAAGTCTTACTCTATATCAAAAAAAGAGTGATTGAGAAATAATATTAGAGTGACGAGAGGTAGCTAGGAGTTGGTTAATGAAAGATCTCTCATGAGTGTCAGTGAGGTATTGGAACGAGTCTTTGAGATACACGGGAGGTGTTAGGAACATAGTATTGAGTTCTTAGTATTGAGTAAAGAAGACAAAGGATCCTTAGAAAATCGATTAAAAATAGAATTAATACATATCCAATCACAGACATGACTGCCAAGATAATACAAGGCCTCAATATATGTCCGTCTGTAGGTTATAAAAGTGAAGGTGAAACGAACGTATAGTCTAGTGCCAGCTCGATGATAGGTACTTCCTAGATCGTGCCGGTTACGTAGGTACGTAGGTACCGTAGGTTGGTAAGGTTGGGAGTTACTACTAGTAGATTCCAGACGTATTCTTAGACTTAGTGTCTATGTCTATTGGTGGCTTGCTGGATGAGATTGCATACTTTTCTTTGCCATTTAAAAGGCAGTGTGTAACAAAAAGTATGTATGTACACAAAAGATAATAAAAACAAATTATTAGCGACTTAAAATAAGGTACTGAACAAGAATATAACTTTTTCAAATTGTGTCGGTCTGTTTGTTCGCGCTTCACGCAAAAACTACTGGACCGATTGCGATGCGGTCTCCACTGTTGGATAGCACAGGTTTTGAATTAAAAACTGGTGTACTTGGTATTTCAGTCCGATGAGCAGAAGCCGAGCAATCAGTAAAAACTATTTGACGGCTGAACGAAATTTGGTATTTTATAGGTCTTGGAATTACACATAGGTAACTTTGACCCAGAGAAGTTATCACACGGGCAAAGCCGCGGGCACAGCTACTTAATATAAGTTCTACTTTAGAAGAATAAGACATGTCACGCGCAGAAAACACGAAAAGAGAACAATATTGAAAAGCTAATCAAGTTTTCATTACGTCACCATAACTGTTTTCATAATCACGGCATGTTATTTTAAAAACAAATCAAATCGCAAGTACATACTGAATACGTACTAATGACATGAAATGTATTAGCTATTCAATTTTGTATTTGATTTTTGGCCTCACTTTCATGTTTCGCGCGTGACGTCTGCTTTTATCTTTTTTTTGTTTGTCTGTAATCTAAGTTAGTAGAAGTTGAAGAACCTCGAATAGAGCCCAGGAGGTATTGCCTAGTAGTAGTCTTGTATTATTAGTTATTCTGTGGAAAGTGGTAGAATTAAGCTACGGTTTGGTTGCTGTGTCGAGTTCTAACAGTACTTACAGTGCCACCAATTTATCTGTGAACTGAATAGTGGCGTGAATGTTGCAGTCAATCGATAAGTAGACCAATAAAAACCAGAAACTTGCGGAGAATGTGAACCTCATTCGTGGCGGCTGTAGTTCCTTTTTTGCCAGTTTACAGATAAGTTGATTGCACTGTATGTAATGAAGTAGGTCATTTGATTCATTTTTCACCTCACATGCGTACCTTTGCTACGCCATTTGTACATAAAAATGCATCTTGGTAACATCAATTAGCTCACCAAACTTTGCGAGGGAGAAATTGTACTTGCCATTCGTTATCTAAGCCAGCGTTCAACATTACCACAGAATAAATAAAACATTACTACGTCGAATGAACAGAATGGAACAATCAACTAGAAACAATGAAACTCGTTGCTTTTTTCGCATGCATGACCACATCTTGCCGATGTAGATCTTTGTACAAGAGAATAGGTATCGGCTCGACCGGATATAAGCAATAAACGACAATGGACATCACGACACTGTTAGGTACTTAGGTACCTAGTACTATATTATTGTTATACTTCATACTTTGTTGCCACGTGTTCTTCTTCTCGTTAAATATTAAATGTCTTTTGGGAATCGGTAAGTATGTCAATTGACATTATACTGCCTGTAATGGGCCCATAGAGTAACGACATTTCTTGCTGTCGTTGAATGGGCCTGAGTGATGAATCATGGGCTTTATTTTTTAAAAGCTTTTATTAACATTACTTGTATGTATATATCTATCTATGTATTTGTCTGTACTGGAATCTTGCAATTCAAATTTCGAGCACTTTCTGATTAGTTATTCGGCTAAAACTTTCACAGTAGCATCCATAAAAAAAAAGGTTTTAATCCTTCTTATATAAAAACCTTTTTATTTTAAAATATTCTTATTTCATGTGCATGACATTGTACGGAGTAATGTGCAGTTGTCTATGATGACATTACATAACATTTTTGACAGAAATTTCCGCTCTTTGAAAGAAGGTTTGAGTGAACCAGTTGGAACGTACATTAGCCGCTGAATCCCCTTTGGCGCTGTAGCAACCAAGATCCAAAACCGCAAATCCCCCTTGGTCGCTAGAGCAACCAAAAAAAAACATGGAATTTAATTGTAACGGTTTGATCTACTAAAATCGAGTTAAATGTAATCTCGCATATATTATCGAATAAGTGTTTCTGTCTTTAAAAGGATATATATATTATACGTAAAAACACTAAAGAAGTTTTTTTTTTTTTTAAATTAAACCACGGCCGTTCTCCGCGAGCCGTAAATTTTTGAAATATTTGTTGGTTTTCACGAAAATATTCTGGTCACTTTTTGTACTAAACTGTGTTGATGTTTTAATGTTATCGGATAGCTTGGTTCATCTAGTATTTAAATAAAACAAAAAAACAGTATGTCATCGATTTCGTTTCCAAAATACGTTTTTTTTTTAAACGACTCCCATTTTTGGCTTCATCATTTTTCTGCGGTGCTCTCTCCTTACATAATAATTTCATAAAACTTACGTTCGCTTTGTCAGTGGCTACATATGTATATTCAGCGTATCACAGGCCAAGTTTTGTACGGATCCGCCAAACCGTTGAGGAAGGAACGGAAAATAAGTTTTGCGCGGCAACAATTTTTTCGCGCCATTTTGCCGTCTTGCCGCGATGATGTCATGGTCACGTGATCGGAGTGTATTTACATTATAGGTAGATTTATAGCGGGGGCATTGAGCGGAAGATAAATAAGTAGTTACTTATTATTGATGGTTTGTAAAGCATATACACTCATGGACAAATTGTGAGGAACGCAAAAATAAGTGTGTTTAAAACAAAATATCATGGTTTTTTTTTATTACGGACTAGGCAATCGTTTGACCACGATCTCACCTGATGGAAAGCGATGATGTGGTCGAAGGTGTAGCACGCTTGCCTAGTACATACCTATTCACTCTTGACTTGAACACACCGGGGTTATAATTTACCGGAAACACTGACGAGGGCAGGGCATTCCACTCCTTTGCAGTGCTTATAATAAATGAAGAAGCGTAACGCTTCGTTCTTGTGCGAGGTATTTCAACCATGAAAGGGTGGCGCTTTGCTGATCGTCTAGTCGTACGGTGATGGAAAGGTGATGGGGGAATCAGGTTGTGCAGTTCTTGTGCACACTCTCCATAGTGCAATCTGTAGAATACCGCCAGGCTTGCTACCTCACGTCGATGCGCCAGACTTTGAAGCTTACTCTTTACCAGAGTGTCATCCCCAATGAGCCTGATAGCACGTCTCTCAATTGAATCCAAAGACTCGAGCTGATACTTGGCAGAACCGTCCCAGAGGTGGCAGCAGTACTCCATACAAGATCGGACCTGTGCTTGATAAAGATTCAAAAGCTGTCCCGGTGTGAAGTACCGCCTAACCATAGACAAAATACCAAGTTTTTTTGCAGCTACCTTGGCTTTGGATTCAATATAAGACCCAAAATTCAGGTTTGATGTGAGTTCGACACCCAAAAGCTCCAAATGGTCGTCTATTGGTGTTGTTACACTTTGGAAAGACGGAGATCGGTGTAGAGGACTCTTTTTAGCAGAAAACAAACACGCTTGCGTTTTAGTAGCATTAAACTTAACCAGGTTAGCATCGCCACAATCGGACACGGCTTCTAAGGCTAAATTTAAACGGTCTACCATACAAAACAAACACTACTACTACTATGTGTGCTATGTGTAAAAAAAAAGTGCAACGGAAAGGCTATTTTTATAGCCAAAAAAAAGGAGTGTAATATTTTTACATTATACACTCCTTTTTTTGGGCAGTCGTGTAATTAGTACAATGTTGTCCTCCCCTCTAGCTCTTCGAACTGTTTCTAGCCTCCATGGCATACCTGTAATTATACGAGCATACGAGACCTGAACGAAGCGAGGGGTGACAGGTGGCGAGGGAAGCGAGCCGCCGTCCTCCCAAACGGAGTGAAGGTCGAGTGAGCGAGAACTAAATTTTTCACCTCTTTTTTTTCTTAATTACACCCGTGCAAATCCGGGGCGGGTCGCTAGTGAAGCATAATGATGCTAATGTTTAGCTTCCCCAACTAAAACGGTCGCACTATGTACCTATGGGTCACCTTTTAAAGTAACACTGTAGGTAAGGTACACTAAATCAATACCTTTTTTAACAAGTTTTTACGTCAGAGACCACAGAGAAATAAACCAATTAGGCAACTCAGTCATTTACATTTTGCAATTTAAATGTTTGTGGTTTCGACTTATTATTCTTCGTAAGTACCTCTCGTATATAGTGCCTAGTGGAGGAAAGTGCACTAAATGCAGCTGCATTGTTACGCTGAATGAACCAAAGATATTTTAGATTTTTATACATTAGATTTAATATATATATTAACAATGAGCAAATGTAGATTCAAAACTAATCAAAAACCTTTTTTTTGTATGTTTTGTTTTCCAAAATGCATTGTCATCGAGTTGTGAGCTACCCTGAAAGTTTCAGCCGGATAGCTAATCGGGAAGGGATCGAAATTTGAGTTGCTAGATTCCATCCGGAACGACAAACAACGATATTTCGTAACTGCCTGGCCCCCAAGTACAAAGTTCACTAAACGTCACAAACGTACCCCCCCCCCCCCCCCCCCCCCGTCAAGTCAAAACTTATTCGCGAAGATAAATCAACACAAGAAGCATCCAAAACCAAAGCCCGTTCTATCTTCCAAGCGATAAGAGTGCCGAGTAATATCTTCAGGCCTCTTACCATCCTTTCGCAGACAGACAAACAGACGACAGACACCATAAAATAATATGTAATATTCTTATTCAGCAGATAATTAACAGTCTATTTCTTTTAAATAATCTTCTTTGTTGACTTTTTGTAACTGAGTGAGTTTTTGTTTACTAGGTACTGCTTTATTATCAGTATAATTTTTTTTTAGAAGGAGGAACGACCACTGAAGATTACTTTGTTCTGCCAAGTTCGTAGGTAGGTGATAAAGCCGTTTTGTGGATAGAAACTGAGCGAAGGACATGGAATGGCAATTACCTATTCAGTGAGAATTGCACGCACATGATATCGTCAGTGGTTCTGGCTTCTCCGTCCCTTACGCCCGTCTTCCACAGGCGTATCGCCAAGTTGACTGGCAATATTCACAATATTTTTCCTCAAATTTCCACAGTGCAGTAACGCTTTTACAAATAAAATTCGCCATGGAATAAACACTTTTTATGGAGAAACATATCGAAGCTATCACATGGCCTCGGCCCTGATATGGCGTAAGGCGATAGTTTCGCTTTACATAAGAAAGGAAAGAGTAGGTATGGAATACAGTGCCACAATAAATGCAGGTTCGATCGGTTAACTTCGGCAATCCGAACTTTCCCGAACAAGACTGAATTTTTAATTTTACTTTGCTCCACAATCGGTCTTCAAAGTCAGCTTAACCTGTGAACTACACGGCATAAACCACCTGATGTCTTCATAACAACAATAGAGGAGCTACCACCTGGTTAAATAACTTTGGCCAGTGTGGAACATAGACTCCGTATCCAGGTTGGACCCTGCGGGAGCAACCTTTGCAAGTGGGGTATGGTTGAACAGTCAAAGAGACAGTGTGACAGCGGCGCAATGCAGTGAGAAGCATGTCACACCTGCCCCCTACCGCTGCACACTGGAAGAACTTTATCAGTGTACTGGTAATGCCATTGACGTCGACACTTACTGGTTCAAGTGGATATAAAATTACAAAATGTACCATCGATACGAAGAAGATGGTGCACGGTTCCAAGACTAATTTTATTCTAGATTTTGACCAACTGCAAAAGAAAGTTGGAGTCAATAGTTAAGCTGCCTTTTTTCAGCATTGCTGAGAGGATCCCCCCTTTACCCGACTACAAGGTTTACAGACAATGAACATGAAAAAGCACGTTTCCTATTGGTTGAGAGATAATTTCCTGTACTGTAGGTATTGCTGAAAACTGTAATTCATGTCCAACTGTATTAGTAACCCGCAAACGTTTGCCGATTCGTTACGAATTGTGTGAAGCTGAATAACGCATAGATATGTGAAATTAATTTCAATATAACTAGGTAGGTAAACGGTTCTGTACAGCTTCATGCGTCCACACCACACGATCGAATTAATTAGAAATTAAGTTACTTGTTCACGTAATTTACACAATTTATTATTGGACAACCGCTGGGGTAGACGATTCTGGAACCAGCGCGGCTTCTACACATTTTGCCTTACATTTTCCGTGAAGTTTGCGTTTTGGGAGAAAACGTTTCAACCATACTAAACCATAACCAAATTCAATAATTGTGGTCTATTTTTAAAAATAACAGAATAAACTACGTTTGTAGCATCTTTGTGTCATAATTTGTAAAGGATTTGAATTAATGAGTGTTTAAATACCAATATTTTTTCGCAACATACATATTGGTAGCGATTCGGCCAAAAACTAAACTAAACTTAATTTCTTCAAATATAATTTAAACCTTGTTGGCTTCGTAACAAGGTATTTTTGCCCCTGGCATCTTTTCCTCACTCACTAAACTATCACTAAAGCCTGTCAGCGTAAAATCAACTTTGTTTCCACGCGGCGAGAGTCCCGATTTGTCCAAACGCTGTCTCAGAACTTGTCCGAATTTATCCAAACGTTGTTAGACAGCATGTTAAAAACCTATTTTAATTACGTTATTTTAAGCGATGCATCTTAAATGGACGTAAGTGTACAATAGATGCCAGGGAAAAAGACCGTGTTACGAAGTTTACAAGGTTTAAATTTACTTTTGAAAAAATTAAGTCTAGGTTAGTTTACGGAGTGAACTACCAAATCGCTGCCAATATCTGTCAAGTTCGTGTACTGTTTAAATAAAAAATAATTAAAAATAAAGAAAAAATAAGAGCTATAAACGTATTTTATTCTGTGCTTCATAAAAAAACACCAGATTTATTGTTTTTTTTTAATGTTTTAGTATGGTAGCAACGTCTTCTACCAAAACGCAAATTTCACGGAAAATGTAAGGTAAACTGTAGAAGCCGCGTGCGTTCCCTTTGGTAAACGTACTTCAGAACGCCCACCAGGGCGCCAATTCTGTTAACTATTGAACCGCAATAACGCAAGTCGATTGCATGAAAATCTTAACGATTTTTTTTCTTTTACCACTTAAAGTTTTTTTTATTTCTATTATTTTTTTTTAAATTTTCTTATGTTTTCGCTTTCTTCCACTTTTAAGAAATAAAAAAGAAAATTTCGCAAAAAATATAATAAAAAAAGAGAAGAAACTTGCAATCGTTAACTTGCGTTATGGCGGAACATTAGCTAACAGAATTGGGGCCCTGGTGGAGCGACGACCTGCGGTACGCGCTCGGCAGAAACTTGATGAGAAGAGCCGACGACCTGGGTCTGTGGCGTTCATTGGTAGAGGACTATGTCCAGCAGTGGACGAATACATGCTGTTAATAATGATGACCATTGCAACTATTTGAATGTTAGGGATTTTAGTTTCATTGATTGGTTTTCTTGAACGTCCAGAGGATTTCTATTAAATACCATTTTTTTTGGCTTATATTAAACAGATTTTTATTTAGATAAAGTTCTAACATAATATTTGGTGCCTACCGAAAATGATATCCTGTAATGGTAAATATGCCTAACACAGCCCTGTTTAGCAAAACGTAATTTATTTTCCTTATTGAAGGCAGACGCTATCATACGAATTGGCCCAAGTTCAAGTCGGAAGCGTGTATTTCGAGATTTACATTGCCAAAAAAAGAGCTATTGCTCAAAACTAAAAGGAAAGGATGCCACCATGGAAGTGAATTAAATTTTTAACATTGATTTGAGATCTGAACTATTTTGAAATTACCTTATGATATATTTATAAATACATGACTAGTTACGCAGGTATGTATTAGTTTAAATCCCACCAGCTCTCATCCAATTCAACTTAGTTCAACAAGATTGATAAGTTAACAAAATAGTAATAGTGCTTGGGAATACATTAACTAACCACCTCTCAGGATGAAATATAAATGTAGATAGAAGTACTTCAGAGGTCGGACGAGCCGACAGCAGAGGTAACGGTAGGTCACCTTGTCTCATTCAGTGTAGCAATTCGTGACGCTCAGCTTGCTGAATTTTATTATCTTGTTTATAAACAGTATTAGTAACCTACTATCAAAATGCATGTGGTATATGTGAAGTATCATCCGTATTCGTAAATCACATCGGTAGGTACATTCCGCCAACTTAAGCTATGGAATAAAAATATCTGTCAAAAAATATTTGTTTCCTGTACACTAATATTATCAGCTGGACATCTTTAAGGCTCCTCCACGTCAGCCACATCGTTGTGTACCATCAGGATAGACGATGGTGAAAAGTAGATCGAAAAGCGATAAAAAAACGAGAATCCCACTTACGATATTTCGTAAAAAAATACTACATATAATATCTATTTATAATAAAGCAATAAGTACCAAAAATACTGTACAAAGAAGATATTTAAATAATGGTCTTGGGAACTTAAAATAAGCTACTGAACAATAAAATAACATTTTTAACATCGTGTCTGTCTGTTTGTATGTTTGTGCGTGCATCATGTAAAAACTTCTGGATCGATTGCGATGCGGTTTTCACTGTTGGATAGCTTGGGGTTTGAATTAAAAACTGTTGTGTTTGGTATATCTATCTGATGAGCAGAATTAGAGTAATCGATAAAAAGACATTTGACGTCTGAACGAATTTTTGATGATTTTGGTACTTTTGGTTCTGGAATTTCACAGGATCCTTATATCCCAGAAACATTACCACGCGGGCAAAGCCGCGGGCAAAGCCGCGGGCAAAGCCGCGGGCACAGCTAGTAATAAACTAAATGGTTCAGTATTTATAAGAGAAGAGAGAGACAAGAATGTTGCACATTTTTCACAATCACAGTTTCGTGCGTGTAGCGTTTTTTTTCTGTTCCCCTAATATGGCCAGATATTCCATCGAAATCATTACAGCTGTTATTAATATGAAGGTACGAATATGACCACTCGCTCCCCGTGTAAATCTTGGTAGAAAATCACTTCACTACTTTACAACACATTATGTTTATCCATTCAGCACAAACATGTGATGGATTGAACATGAATAAACATAACATGTTCCTATTTTAATATGGATTCCTACCATAAATAAAGGGTATTTAATATAGTTTGTACAAGTGTAATACGTACCAGAAAGGTTTTCGAAACAAGTATGTACTACATGTACAAATTAATGTCAGTTGCGCAGACAGCCAGGGCACGAGGACGCCCTGTCCACGTGCCCTCAGCATTTACGTTCCAACCTCAGTACATATTAAAACGTGTATAACAAATACTCAGTCTGTGAAAGAAATATAACACTGCGAGAACTTACTGGGCAATGAGACTTAAAAACCAATGACTCAGGGCGGCGAGCGCAGTGCAGTGACGCGCAAGATTTTACAACCACTGCATGGGCGGGCGTGACCCTTACCATCAGGCGTGCGACCTGTTCGACTCGTCACTCAACGAAATAATAAACAAAACTTTATTTTTCCCGAATACCAGACAGAGTACTGTCTTTTACGCGAATGTATGTTACGAGTATGTACCACTTTGATAATACAAATACCTTGCACTGGTTTGATTGTCAATATACCTATTCGCTTTGAAGGGTCGAGTCTACACAGTACAACGGGCTAAGCCCTGTCAAGCACAATGCTCAAGGATAAAAAATATTAAACAGTTTTTTTTTAAATCTTGCTTGTTGGTAAGCGGTCACGTCTGCCCTTAACAGTTGCAGTGCCACCCAGAACTTTGGTTGCAAAATCTTTCGCGTCACTGCACTGCGCTCGTCACCCTGAGACATGGGTTTTTAAGTCTCATTGCCCAGTAATTTCGCTGGAAACAGAAACACAGAAATGTTTACACACTACATGAATCATACTCGTTTTTTTTTTTGCAAGTCTCTTTTCGATCGACACCAGGTTTACAATCGTATCTACTTTTTTCATGTGGGTATTTCAGGTAACGCCCCACTTTTCAAACAGACTGTCGAAAATGCCCGTATGTCAAGCGTAATTCACTGTTTGGCGAAAGCGCAACCTATTGTGGCATTCGGTACATAAGTGTTCGTTCAGCTACCGGCCGATAAATTCATACGCGCACGGTCGCATAATCGCCTTACTATGTGTGATAAGAGTTTATTACCAGCCCACGCAGATTCTGGTGGATTATCGTTGCTGCAGTACCCACGTAAAATGGTATAGATATGTTACATACGCGTATTGTGAGCTCCGCTAAGAGTTGGAAACAGTGCGCATTAATGAAAGTTAAAGTATTTATTGTAAACTAGCTGTGCCCGCGGCTTCGCCTGCGTGGTCATTTCATTTAAATGTAGCCCATTCGTGTTATTCCAGAACCAAAAGTACCTACCTATAAAGTACAATATACTACATTTCTTCAAAATTCGTCCAAACGTCAAAAAGTTTTATTATCGATTGCTTCTATTCATCGGATTGAGATATCAAGTACCCCAGTTTTCAGGTCAAAACCTAAGCTATCCAACTGTAAACCGCATAGCAATCGATCTAATAGTTTTTACGTGATGCGCGAACATAATACAGACAAACAAACAGAGAGACACGACTTAAAAAATAACTTAAATTTTAAGTTTTTTTTTAATTATCTTCTTTGTACAGACTATTTCGTTCTTATTGCTTTTTTATAGATAGATAGATAGATATATAGAAGATAGGCAAAATAATAGCACTTTTACCTTAATATCTCAGAACAAACAAAAATTATTATAAATAGATCTAATCATTAAATTTATTGTAAATAGATCCAATCATTAAAATTATTATAAATAGATCTAATCATTAAAATTATTATAAATAGATCTAATCATTAAAATTAGGTAAACTAAGTATGCTTTGAGTTTGAAAAGTAAAATTCCCTGTGCCGACTAGAGTTGAATCTCGCACAGGAAAAGGAAATACCCTTCTGATCTGACTCTACCCGTGCTTCAGAAATCGCCCGTTAGAGAACAGAGCACCAAGAAACTTTACGGAGATAATTTTCTCTTCTTGACAATTATTTATATATTTTTCGAAATGCCATAAATTACAATAATACATACGTAAACGGCAAATACAATAGTTAAGTGTCAACGAGACGTCCCACATCAAACTGATAAAACTACAAATGACTAATAAGAAACCAGGATGGACGAGCCCCCACAAGCAGCACGAGTATAACTTGTGTAACAGCCGTCAAGCATAGAACAATTAAATAGCCGTGTGGTTACTTAAGGCCAGGCTCCAAGGTTACATTTTCCCACTCCCCACTTCCCTGCCACCTACACTCTGCCAACCGCTACCCGCAATAACCACTGAAGTGGCTGCTTAATACTGTTTAAACATACAATTTAGCTCAAATTCATTCAAAGTTTCACCATGACATAGCTACTGCACAAAACCTTCTTTTTTTAAATTTAATTTACCTTATTATACCTACATAACTGCAATGGGTTCCCATAAAGACATAAGAGCGTCATTTATGCAGCACAAACTAAATCTCGTCTGACCTTAGCCTAAATTAACATCTTATTGTATGACATCCTACCGAGAAGTGAAGCCCTTGCTTCGTTAGCGTTTCCGGCTGCACTTATGTACGACTTAAAACTATTAAATGGTAGGAAAATGTAGTAAATAACCACTAACAGGAAAATGTAACTACGAGTCGTGATGTCATAATTAATTTAATCATAAAATCGAATTATGTACCTACTCTGAGTTGGAACGTTGATTTAAGCTTTATGGTTAACTTTATTGCAGCTGACTTGCTATATTGATACATGCATAGGATAGAGGTAGGTATGTCTAGTTTGTAAATATATTGATGTACTATTTATGCCCGCGGCTTTGACTGTGTGATCATTTTTCTGGGTTATAAGTAACCTATTGTTATTCCAGGACAAAAAGCAAATTAATTAGATTTTTATCGACTGCTCGGCTTCTACCTATCGGATTGAGATACAAAATATACTAGATTATAAGTCAAACCCTAAGCTATCCAACAACGAAAACCACATTTCAATCTTTCCATTAGTTTTACTGGATGCGCTAATGTACCGACAAAACCTGTGGAATCCTCTTACTAAATTTTTGTTGGCCTACACTCTATCTTCTATACTATAATAAAGCAATAGGTACAAAAAGTATGTACAATGAAGACAAAAAAAAAACTAGGGTACCTACTTTAAAAAAGCTACTGAACAAGAATAAACATTTGAGAAATCATTTCAGTCTGTATGTTTGTTTGTTCGCGAACCACGTAAAGACTCTGTACCGATTGCGATGCGGTGTTCATTGTTGGATAACTTAGGAAGGTAAGGTAGGAGTATAAAGATCACGTTAAGTTAAAAAAGCTTATAGGTAATGTGATAACTTGATGACCTACTCTCTTGAACATTCCGCTTTAGGTATTTTTTCACTGTATCTATGTAAACAATTTTCATTACATAATAGGTACGTAGTAACCCGAGCGATAATAACATTGTTGCAAATTGACACCAATTATTAGATATCGTTTATTATTGTTGCAGCACTTTTGGTGAATATCAACAGAATTTCACAAAGGCATTTTCGATAACGAATTTCTGCATCTATCGATACGGCTTTACACTAATCTCACTCGAAACGTTTCGTGTCACATCGATAATAACCTAAATGCCTCTATATTTTGCCTTGAATTATGAATAACTTTTAATTTTCCGTTTTCAGCTAAGGAGCCCATTTCTTCATAATGCCAATAAAGGGTCTTCCTATACTAAACTACTTTTCATATACTATACTATATTATATTATACTATACTATACTATACTATATTACACTACACTTCACTATACTACACTAAACTACTATTTCTTATACTAGCTGAAAACAGATATAGTAACAAGCATAGTTAGTAATGATGGAATGAATGACGCATTATTGCTATCTATGTTCTATCTATACTTATAATAAAACAGTAAGTAACAAAAAGTCTGTGCGATGAAGATAATAAAAAAAAACATGGTATAAGGTACTGAACTATAATATAACTTTTTTGTCTGTATGTCTATTTGTCTGTTCGCGCATAAAAACTACAGGACCGAATGCGATTCGGTTTTTTCTGTTAGATAGCTTAAGGTTCGACTTACAAACTGTTGTATCTAGTATCTCAATCCAATGAGTGACTTAAAAACTGTTGTACCTAGTATCTCAATCCAATGAGTGACTTAAAAACTGTTGTACCTAGTATCTCAATCCAATGAGTGACTTAAAAACTGTTGTACCTAGTATCTCAATCCAATGAGTGACTTAAAAACTGTTGTACCTAGTATCTCAATCCAATGAGTGACTTAAAAACTGTTGTACCTAGTATCTCAATCCAATGAATGACTTAAAAACTGTTGTACCTAGTATCTCAATCCAATGAATGACTTAAAAACTGTTGTACTAGTATCTCAATCCAATGAGTAGACGCCGAGCATTCGATAAAAATCTATTTGAAGGCTATCGAATATTGATGGCATGTAGTATAAATACTGTACTTTAAGGCATTGTCTTTTTGATTAAACACATTTATGATACTTTTATCACAAAAAAATATCGCGCAGGCAAAGCCGCGGGCACAGCTAATACTTAATATGTCAAACTTTTAAGCGATATGGTACACCTATCAGTGAACAAATTTAAAACGGTTTTGCTGTTTATAGTTCACACTGTAGCCTTGTACTCCGACACGTCCTATACTTGTAATCCAGGAAAAAATAATGCAGTCTCACAAAATAAGTAATATCAGTGAGTATTAGTAACTAAGTACCTACATGGATTTATTATACAAAATTTTGATGTGTAAACATCTAATGGCGCGGTACCCGTACCGCGCCATTGGATGTTAACACCGACACACCGTGAGCACCGTAACACCGACTCTTGGCGCTCGTGGCTCGTCGGCTCTTTCCGCCTCAGCTCGGCCCTAGGAGGATACATAATACTTGGTCTCAGGCTCGGCCATATTCGATGTTTCACATCTGCCAGGCGTCCCGCGACAGCACATTTTTTTTAATGTAAGTACCTACTATGGAAATATAAATATTTAGGGCGGAAGGAAAGACTATACTTCGTATTCAGTCGTCGGAATAAATGATTACTTTCGTAGGTAGGTACGACTAGGTACCTAAAGGCATCGTATCAAATTCCTAGGAGATAAGAAGACAAGTAATTACTTAATAGATACAAGTGCACTGCACGTGATTGGCAGCATTGATGCGAGCTGTATTCAATAGTGAAGCGAGATAAAGAAGCGGATTCAACTATCCACATCGGAAATAGAGAGTAGAGAAAGCGCATAGCGATTCAAACTTGAAGCAGTGACGTGCAAGTTCTTTTATTTTGACGTAGTTAATTACTAAGCTAAAATAGAGTTGGGCAGGACACATAGCTAGGCGAAGTGACGACAAGTGGAGTAGTGGAGTAGGGTAACCGTTTGTCCGACCGATAGGAAGATGGGCCGACGATATTGTTAAGACCAGGCTCTGCTTTATAAGGGTTTTTTCCATAAATATGCAGGGTCAACCACAAACCTGATGTGAATCTTAACATATATGTTTTTGATATCTTTATCTCTCTATGATTAAGACAAAAATATGATTAACAGAATTTCATTCGATACATTTTCTTATCAAAAATTACGTTATTTTCAGTAATATTTTCATTTTTCTACTCAACGGTTTACGTTTTATCTCTGAAATAAATCTCACAGCAAGAAAATATAGTTTATTATCTACTGTCAAGACAAAATTTACCTCACTAAATTATTAGCCTGCCAATAAAATAAATTACTTTTGAGACTTACGTCATTTAGTTCCAAGCTAAATTGTGTATTCAAACAGCGCTCGCGATATTCAACCTTGTTAAGCAGGCACTTCAGTGCTTATTGCGGGTGGCCGAGTGTAGGGGAGCTGGCAGGGGAGTGGGGAGTGGGAAAATGTAACCTTGGGGTCGAACCTGGATCCGATTGGCACAGGACAAAGGCGAGTAGTGAACTAAAAGAGAGGCCTATAACCCAGCAGTGGGCGAGAAAGGCAGTAGATGATGAGCTTATATTTTCCTTGTAAGTAAATGAAAAAGTTAGTACTGATTACTTATGTTATGTCCCATTTCAATTCCCTTTCACCTATCCTAATATAATCTCTTCAATGTCTAGGACGTGATCTTTTCCTACAGAGATAAAACGTGTTTTTATTAAATTATAATGATTTTGTTCGAAAAGGTGGTAGGCAGTTGAAACAAAGTTTCGAAATGTGACCTTTCAAGTTCTGTGGAGAAGTCTGTGAAATGTTTCATTAAAATTTTCACCCCTTTCCCTTCCTAGATCAAAGAGAAGGGTAGAGTATGAATCCAGTTTTTAGTCGATAATTTAACTGTGTAACATACAAAAATACGTGAAATATTTTCAACAATTACTGTATTTTCAGATATAATTTCTTGTTGTACATGTGGTGTTCAATAAACAGGTTAATCTATCTAACTATCTAGCTAGCTGTGGATACAAATTAAAAATAAGTTAAATTGAAATAATTTAAATTTTAAAAAGCTTTTATGTAGTAGCCATGTCACGAGAACCAAACGTGTGTGCTTTTATGCAGTAGCCATGTCACGAGAACCAAACGTGTGTGCTTTTATGCAGTAGCCATGTCACGAGAACCAAACGTGTGTGCTTTTATGCAGTAGCCATGTCACGAGAACCAAACGTGTGTGCTTTTATGCAGTAGCCATGTCACGAGAACCAAACGTGTGTGCTCGATAGCTTCAGTGGAAGTGGGTTGCAATATTCCAGGACATACATACAAGTATAGTTAAATGAAAGCTAAATAAGCCAATTTGACAAAGACAGTCTTGCTGCAATGTGACGGCAGATCGGCATAACGCGGTGTAAATGTGTGCGTGAGGCTTGTGCGTACGAGCGGATCAGCACACCTTGCGTGCTTCTCGATTTGGCGGTGTGGAATCCGTATTTTTTAAACATTCTTGAGTTACAAAGAAATAAGCAAGTCAGCAAAGACCAAGTATGAAAAAAAGAATCGGTCGAAGGATAATACTTAATGCAGCGAAGTACTAACGAAAAAAGTTAAAAAAGCTCTATATAAATAAAACCACATACATTTTTAACCTAATAATGAACCTTAATGAAAAAAAAAACGACATGAATCTTATTACCGTTTAATTTAGGTGTAGTTAATTATACAGACGCGGTCTCTTTCCTGACCCGGTCAAATATAGCAAAATTTACGAAATTAATGAAATCGATAGCAATTAACGAAAGTCGGAGGTCAGTGGTGCCGCAAGGTAGATAGATACCGGGAGCAGAACCTTATCGGGACGTCTGATAACTCAGATAATAACCTGTTATTTGCTGGGAATAAGCTGGCTGACAGATCGTGGTTATAATAAAACATAAAATCTGGTAAACTAATTTTAAGAAGATTTTAAATCGAAGATGACTTGACATGATTTTGTTTTTCGTATGAAGTAGGGCTTCTGACGACTGCTATTAATCAATTACAGCCGGGACCGACGGCTCAACGTGCCCTTCGAATCACGGAACGATGGAAAACCGCACTAACTTAGAAAAGTCATTGGTGCGGAGCCTAGGACCGAACCCGTTATCATTTGATTCTAAGTAGCACTACTGAAATGTTAGGCTAGCTACCATCGTTTCATAGACAAGATTTGAAAACAAAGGAAACCTTAATAGGTAAGATTTAAAGTACCTAATTAATTGTAACTAAAACTATCAGTTCCATGATTAAAAAAGATAATGCAATTATTGATTTATTTAGAAAATCATAATATTAAAGCTTATTTTGATTAAACACCGTTTGAAATTACATTATAAGTATGTACCTACCTACTTAATCTTGGGTTTCAAGAAAAGTAACAACAGAAATATAATAAAATTAAGGAAACATAACAAATAGCAAAATGTCCTTTCTTGAAGTGTTTCCTTCGAGGCGGATCACTGTCAATTGAACTTAAGTAGCCATAAGTAAAAGAAAATATATAACACGCTTAAATCCTATTAGACACCTTCACCGCTCTATGAAATACGCCTTATAATTCTAGGAGAGCTCTCTTGGTAATTCTTAAGAGAGAACGAAATCACACCTTCAATTTAGCTAATTCTATAAGCAAGCGCGTTTGCGGTGGTATTAGCACTATTAACCCAAGTGGATAGAACTACTAATACACAGTGCAAGCCCAAGCCAAGTGGTTGATTTCCTCATTACCACCGACACCTGTATAGTGAAGCTAATTATGCTGTTACGAAACCAAAAGGTCTAATAACTTAGGAGATAGTTGGAATACTTTCGTTTGCCCGTCTGTTGATTACAACATAATTTGTTCGTAATGGTTGATCGTCTATTAACGGAATGCAATATTGTATTGGTTTAATTATCGTAGATCTATTCAGTGAGGTATTGTATATCATCAAAAGAACCGATGCTATCATATATATTGTAACTTGCTCAAAAGCTGTTATACGAACATTATAAATTATTTAATTTTGAACCCAGAAGTAAGTCCTCTCGTCTTACCTATGTGTTTTCGTTGCTATCTAACAGTAAGTGGACGCGTAATTTGATGTAAAATAATCACAGATGTAGTGTACTGGCAATTCCTTCATTAGAGGCAACGTTAGGTAGAATTTTATCTGTCCCGCCAGCCATCTATCTGGGCCTGCCTCTTTGCCTTATGATTTTTGTTTTAATTATTGTAAGTCTATTCATTGAGGCGTGAGGCACATCTAAAGAACCGATACTATGGTAACTTGCTCAAAAGCTCTCAATTATTTAATATTGAACTCAGAAGTCAACTCCACCCGTCTTATGACTTTTTGTAACTCATTTATAGCAAATTACGCGACCACTTACTGTAAAGTAAGTGGTCGCGTAATTTGCTATAAAATAATCACAGAAGTAGTGTCCTTCAGTAGAGGCAACTTTACTCTGTCGACGCAAGTTTAGGTAGAATTTTAGCTCTCCCGCCAACCATGTCTGGGCCTGCCACTTTGTCTTTTGACTTTGTGCGGCACCCATTACCAATATTACCATAGAGACCATTCTGACAAACGTGGCTTGCCCAGTCCCATTTCAGCTTGGAGAAAACCAAACGTCGGTGATCTGAAGCGCAGCATGCTGTTCCGAATGCGGTTATTACTGCGCTCCATTGTTTAAAAGAGGAAAGGGAAGCTTCTACTTACCTTTGCCCACTTACTGGACAAAACAGTAATAGGTATATCATAGAGTTAACAGCCTAGAGCTTAACGAATGAAGCCCTAAACAGCGAAACAGTTATACTTGCCAGGAAAAGCCGTAGCTGCTCAGGTATCATTTGCATATGATGCCGGTGTTTTTTCCAAATTATTTATTCACCAGGTGTCAATAACCGTGTCGGAGTAGACTGCAGGAACGGTGTCGCTAGACTGTGCTAATGAGGAATGACAATTGTTTCAATGGAAACGTACAGCGTACTCTCTAAATTTAAGTTAGTAACGCGGTGGTTCGGTGACTCGGTCTTGGAAATTGAGGACTGGATATTTCAAGACTGTCTGTACCGATAGATCAATGCAGTAGAAGCCGCTGACATTTATTTGATATACCTACGCTTTTTACCCTACTCCGGCGAAGCAAGGGAAGCATAATGAGTTTAACAGTCTATGTATGCACATTTATCTGAATGTTCCACCATAGCGTCGCCCTTATTAATCCGATTTTGACAAGCGAGGTGCCAATCGATTTGTCTTCATTTAAAGTGTCATAGGCTTTTTTTGCCCGACCACGGCGAAGCAAAGATAGGGTTGTGTTTTTTAACTTATGTCTTGTTTGTTAGAAACCTTTGAATCCGTCAACCTTAATTGATGAATAACTTTCACACATGGCAAGGTTTACCCTCAATCTAACATCTTAGATAAAGTTTTTTTGAACGAAAAAAAAGACAAGCGTTTTGCTGTGGTACAAACTATTTGAACGGCATTTATAATTTGCAGTTGAATAAAAAAAAACGCGTATTAAAGGTAGGTCCAGACTGAGCTGTAATGAAATAAAACGAAAGATAGACATTAGAATATTATATATATTCCTAACGACTCCTAATGCCTACCCAAAGGGCCCTGAGCCCGTATTACGTATCTTTTAACCTACAATTTCAATCCAAATTAATTAGTTTCTTTTTTGTTTGTCTTGCGCCACCTACATTTTTTGCCTTTTCAATCGATAATTCACAATTTAAGGTTATCAATTACCGATTAAGAAAATAATAATTATAATGAAAATCTCATTGCATCAGGACAGACGTAGTCCGGCCGCAGATGACGATGGCTTATTCCATAAATCCCCTTAGACTATCCCCTGCAAAGGGGATTTTAGACGATACTGTAAGTATGGTAGGTATAACAAGGCGAGAAAGGTAAAGTTATGCTTATTTTCGATACAAAGGTGAATTATACTAGCGAAAGCTTTGAAAACGTGAATTGTGAGTTGCAGAAACAAAAGTTCGATTTAAGTTTCAATTTAGAATCAATGCCATTTTACAAACCTCGGAAATTTGCAGACTTTTCAAGCACACCTAAAGCTGAATTATATTAAACTTAAATTCATAAAGTTCTCTAGAATCGGGTCGAAGAAATTTCTGTTTAAGCTTATTATTATTTGATACGGCTTTGGAAAGGCCCTACTTGCTAGATCAAGAGTATCAAGACTGATGTAATCTCACCAAGTCGTGCAGTCCCGTTTTTATTTCGCGTCACTAGCGCACGATGCGCTCGCGCCGGTGACTGCCGCCGAGAGGAACGCCAACGAGTGCGGGCAACAATATTGTCTCCTTTCACACGTCACCGCTCGATTCTTGAACATCTTTATTTGTCTGAGACAGGAATAAAGAACCATACTTCGATCATCTTGACTTTGCTTTAGTAAATGCGGTGATATTATAGCTGGGTCACAAATTCATAAAGCCGGTGGTTTTATAGCGACATCGTAACGTAAATTCGTTGAAGCTATTATGCTGGATTTCCTGACCATTCTATAGTTATGTGTGGTCGTGATTCTTACCTCTGAAACGGAGTTTTAGTAAGGGAAATATAGCAAAGTTTTTTTAATTATTTTCTTTGAGTACGTGACGGGCTGATCGCTCGCCTGATGGTAAGCGTCACATAACAGTTGCAGTGCCACTCAGAACTTTGGTTTCAAAATCTTGCGCGTCACTGCACTGCGCTCGTCACCCTGAGACATTGGTTGTTAAGTCTCATTGCCCAGTAATTTCGCTGGAAACATTGCCCTTCAAACCAAAACATAGAAATGTTTACACACTACTACTACTACTTGGCGGTTGAATATCTGACAAAGGTGTGGTACTTCCCCAGGCTAATATGCGCCTTCATCCAGTTCATCCAACTTAACAGTTGGAAAATTCTCTATACAAGTTTTAAAGGTCTCTCAGAAAGACATTCGGTTCATGTTATTGACTAGAAAAATATGTCCCCATAAGACAATCTTCAGTGTTAATATGTTAGTGGCGCACAATGTCACTCGATGACACTTGTGCAAATAGGCACGTTGTTTTTGAAATGATACGATTGGATGCCCGCATCGTGATCGCACGTGACGCAACCATCTCGGCTAAGCTAGGCGTAGTATTTACGCAATCTTCCCATTGTTTCGAAAACAAACACGATCATTAAACGTCGCTTGCTTTAAATCTTCTGATAAAATGAAATTTCAGTAAAGCGGTACCCGAGCAACATAAATACACTGGCCTTCAAAACTTAGTACCACCCTTAATGTCTGTCTGATTGCGATGCAATGTTCACTGCTGGATAGCTAAGGTTTTGACTTAAAAACTGAGGTACTTAGTATCTCAATCCGATGAGTAGGAGCCAAGCGATTTAATAAAAATACAAATCTATTAATTTTAAAAGTGTGGTACTAATTTTTGAATACAACTACAACTACTGGACCGATTGCGATGCGATTTTCACTGTTGGATAGCTTAGGTTATGACTTAAAAACTGCTGTACTTGGTATCTCAATCCGATGATTAGAAGCCAAGCAATGTAATAAAAACTCTATTAATTTTAAAAGTGTGGTACTTAGTTTGAAGGCCAATGTAAATGATCCTCTGGTCTCATGCTTCGATTATTCTGAGAGCAATCACACAAATGCCTTATAACTTAGCCCTGTCTTTTAATTGTTCTGGGAACGTAAAATATTATTCACATGACGATAAACAAATCACATGAACACCTTTGAGGCTGTTATGCGAATTCTTGGTTGAAGTGTGTCAAATGTATTCGCACATAGTGGAATGATAAGGGTTGGTATATACCTCACCGCAGTAGCTAGGTAAAATCAGATATTGCCTATGTAGTTATAGCAAGCAAGGCCGAGTAGAAATTCTAGTATTAAAGTGCTCACCGAGGAAAATATAAATAAGTGTGATACGATTATAAACAACCATTGATTCGGTGAGTAGGGCGACGCGAGATGATAGCCAAGCCGAATAAGTGCGCCGGTTTGGTCCTCGGCCAGAAAATACTTGGTGCGGTTTGTACTATTATTTATTATGTGGTGCGGTTTAATAAGTTATTTAGGTATTTTCCATCGCAACGTGCTTCGGAGGGGACGTCGTCCGTCCCCGCTGCTAGCAATAAAATACTGATCTGACAAACCGACATCAGTGGTCGGCAATATCTACTTAGACCTGCTTATTATGTACATACAGTGAGCAGTTCTGCAAACGAAGTGCCGGTTTTACCCAAAAGAATACTGAAAGGAAAACTGTAGGCAAATATCAGAGTATTCGATAAGGTAAAAACAATGTTTTATTTATATCATATTTTTGAGAAATTTTAGTGGAAGATCTGATTTTACATCATCAATAAACTGAAAATGGATTTCCTAATAAAAAAAACTGAAACATTTTTGATGAAATTTAGAAGAAATTTGGAAAATAAAAATATCAAAATCAGTTCAGAGTTATGAGTTTAAACAAAAAAAATAACGTGAACCTCTTGACAAATAGAATCTATAAGCTGAGGAATACATTTGTAATAGGTATATCTACTTGCTTAACTTTAGTATTAGCATTAATTCTTTAGTAATTAGTTAAATATTCTGTGTTAAGTACCTATGACGAAAACATAGATGATCTAGGACTCTAGGTATACTTTGAACTGCCTTCTTCTTGATTCTCTAATTTAAAGCCCACATGTTAGCCTAGATTCGTGTGATTTGGTACTAGGATCCAGAACATGTGGCCGCGATTATTCATAATCATAACTTCTGTGTTAGTACGCTTCAATGTAATGGGACAGCTCTATATCACAGACTTAGTAATAGTATCTGTATCCAAAAGGATATAGGGTAGTCTCATCGCAAGGAAATTGAGGATAAGGGGGTGTAAATGTTTGAAGATTCTGTCTTGGCACCATAGCTCCCATACGGAAAAAAGCGGCTCTCTTCAATGCGTTTTATTATTCGAATATCTACTCGAGTTTTGCGAGATGGTTCTTAGCTTTGTTTGGAATAAATCGGTAAAGCCTTTCATCAGTCTTTGTGAAGGGATCTCGGGCACTATTGAAACTAGAAACATTCCGCTTAGATCTATGGTTTGTGCTCAAATGTTCAGCATTTTAATGAGATCTATGGTTTGTCCTCAAATTTCAGCATTTTAATAAGATCTATGGTTTGCGCTCAAATGTTCAGCATTTTAATGAGATCTAAGGTTTGTGCTCAAATTTCAGCATTTTGATAAGATCTATGGTTTTTGTTCAAATGTTCAGCATTTTAATGAGATCTATGGTTTGTGCTCAAATGTTCAGCATTTTAATGAGAGCTATGGTTTGTGCACAAATGTCAAATTTCGATGGATTTTTCGTAATCGCTTTATGAGGGTCTGATAAAGAGTAGCTTATTGAAGACATCATCTGCGACATCAAGGTACTTTGAAATTGAGCTATGAATTTTACAAGACAATTAATTAATGTTTAGTTGTTTTTTTACCGAAAATACCTATTTATTCTGGTTGCATAATATAAGTATCTTCAATATAAGTCAGAAGCAGGTTTACATGCATGTTTTTAATGTTTATGCTACTTAATAGTTTAGTAAGTATAATGAGAGAACCAGACATCCTCGGAGAACTAGGACGACGCGGAATCCGATTAAATCATAGTAAGCTTATTACGTGCGGGCAAAGACCACTGGTCACTGGCAAAAGGTTTTCCATCGCGGGGCACTCGTTGTGAATAATCCTTCATATTCCGAATAAAAGGTTTATACCTACTTGCGTTCACTTACGAGCCATTCGAGCAGCTATGCTTATTTCAAAATATTATTTTACTCTTGCGTGGGAAATACCGAAGACGGAAACAAAAAAAAAACTCTTTGGTTGTAAATAATTAATGCCTGTTATAATGAAAATAGTTTAAATAAAAACTCTTTCTCTTGCCTTGGGTGCTGTGAGGTGCCCATTTTAATAAAATACTAGCTTACCCGCTAGTCTTCGTCCACGCGGACTACATTTTATCGCGAAAAAATCATCCTACTTACGTCCTTCTAGGATATTAAAAACCAATGCAAAAGTAGACTTAGACTTCTTGGTTATGGCCTCCGTGGCTTGTTGACTTAATCTGTGGCACCAACGCTCTTGATGATTTTTGACGAACTTGTTATTTCGTTTCTATAGCAACCGTTCCTTACAACATTCAACATGTTCTGGTTTTCCCGTGGAATTTTCGGGGATAAAAAGTATCCTATGTTTTATTCTAGCGTATAAGAAATCCGTCCATCGTTTATCGCGTGAAAGCTCCCCAAACAAACAAACAGACAACGTTTCACTTTTATAAATTGGTATGGATTTTTCATAGAATTTTTGACTCTATGTAAGATGACCTTTGAATAACTTTTGTATGAGCTCTTTGTTCTAGACTTGACCTGACAGTTACTAGAGCTCGCTTACTCGCCTTTCTTCTCGGTTCTCAACTCTGAAGTACGAGCCGTCATTCTTGTTCTTGACCTTTCTTTTATGTTCTAGGCGAGTATAATCACAACTTTAAGGCTTAGTGCCTTGTAAATTGAGCGGTGATTGTGAAATGAAAACAATTCGTGCAAGATTTTATTGTTCCCATTACAATACAGCCCGCAACCATAGAATAATGAACACACATACCTATACCTACTTCGTAACTACATCTGAACACGGCTAGTACTATTAATTGTTCTGTGACACGGCTTAGACAACGTTCGCGAAATACTTTTGTAAAGACGACAGAATGGTTTGCGGTATGCCACGCACTTTAGACACGCTAGAAGAAGCTAATTTAAAAACATAGGGTGTAGATTTTACTTTTTAATAAGTTCCAAATGTCAAATTAAAGGCGGGTAGATATTTGTAGTAACTTAAGGTCTATACACACAGGACTTTTTCACGCGATAACGCGCGCATAACGCAACGACGCATATAAGACGCGATGAAACATGACGAATTCGCCGCCTGTGAATAATTGTACACGTACCAGAATTCAGTCACGCGAATGTATCGATGCAACTGGAAATCAATACAAAAGCTGATAACGCCCGTATGTCTCGCGTTTCACGCGTTTTGAGCGATGTAAACGCAAACAATTCGCTCTACTGTACAGTCCTTATGCGGCCCAGCTAACCACTGTTGTTTATTTGTCGTATTTGGTAGTGCTGGCCTCTAGTGTCAGAGTTTGTCAGGCCGCCCGAGGACCACTGAACACACCACATGGCTTAACGACTACTAATAATCAATAACAGCCGGGACCGACAGCTTAACGTGCCCTCCGCTCCGAAGCACGGAGCGATGGAAAACTGCACGCAACCTAGAAAGATCATTGGTGCGGAGCGTAGGACCGAACCGGTATCGTTGGACTATTGAACCGTTAGGCTACCATCGCTCTGCTATCCACTAGGTAGTATAAATTAAAAAACGCTCGTATGAGAAACGCGCGTACCTAACTGCGTGAAAATGTCGTCGTGTGCAAGGCTCCGGGATTTACTGGAGTTACCCGTTTTTTTTCCCAGAAGAATGTGATCCTGATAGAATTTATACTGCCCTAAAACTCCCGATCCGTCACTTGTCACAAACTATAACTTAGTGTGTTTTACTGTAATCTATCATCGACATTGCCAAAGCAGTATTCTAGAAAGCCAGTACAACTTTTTTCAACAATGTATACTGCCCTAAAACGGCCGATCTCACACAATCACAAACTATAACTGTAATCTGTCCTCAAAATTGCCAAAGCCAGTAGGTAGGTAAGTACGTTATTTTACATGCGCGTCTTACGTATATAAAAATAAAACTAGTAAGTAACTAGTAGGTTTTCGTGGACCTAAATGACCTCTTAAATATTATTGTTATTTGTTTTCGGTAAAAGGTTTTATGTACTAGCCACTAACACCAGGAAATTCAATTGTCACTATAGTGCGGTCCGACTTAACGCCTGGTTATAGTAGTACCGCGTGTACGCACACAATAGGGTTTTCACTTATCATGTTTATCATTTTTTATTTGAACAGCGAAGGAATGGAATACCCTACCTACCAGTGTCTTTGTTTCCCAATAAACAAAATCTGGGAGTCTTCATTTCGAAAGTTATTAATTAGACATATTCTAAGCAAGCGCTCTACCGTGGACGCCGTTGTTATTTATACGCGAGAGTGCGGGTCAAATGCTTCCATATTCGGCAGTAAGAAAATGTTTTATAAGTACACATTTCTACAGGCATGCTCATATACCTTATCTCCTCACATACCCACTCACACACACACACACACACACACGCACACACACCCTCACTCACAAATACATAATATACCACGCTCATCAAACAATCACGCACTCTTAATCACATAATCATATATTATAATATGATCATTTTATGTAAACATACCATAATCATTCTCATGCCTAAGTTTCCTACTAGTACAACTAGATTCCTGCGACACAGGGCTTCCTAGTGCAGGATCTAGTGACTTATTTTTTATAAGTTATAAAGTTTCCTAAATTATGTATAATAATTTAAATAATGTATAATAACTTAGACAAGTGGGTGCCCTTGAGCAAGTAGCTAAAATTTTAACTTTGGCGTGCGCTTTCTGCGTAACGCATTGCGGCGGAGCGCATTCGCATACGCTGTAGAGTCAAGCAGTCCGTAATAAAAAAAAACACATTGTAATCTTTATAACTGCTATTTTCTGTACGTACGTAAACAAATTAAATACATAAATAAATATTGAATTCCAAATTCAGTTTAGGTAACAAAAATCAAACCGCTGAAACAACTAAGAGACTGAAAGATTTAAAAAAAAACCTACATGTGTCTACCTACTCTATTTTGTATTTATTTAGATTTAAATAATGTAGCCTTTCTAAGATCCATAATTTATGGGGTCTTAGAACTAAATCTGCGGCGAAATCACTATAAATTTTATGGAAATGCACTGGATTAATAAAATATAACTATGAAAATGTCAAACAAAAAAAGGAATATTAATGGCTGGCAACAACCTTATTTCTGCAATAATTATTCATTTCTTATACACAACGTATGTACCTATACGAATATTCAACAGACCACTAATTGTACGGTAAATATATAAATATAAGTTTCAAAAAAAACTTAATAAACCAAACTGAACTATACAATAATTAAACATTCCTGCTTACCATGTGTATATTATTTTTTTAAATAATATAATTAGAACTAAAAGAAAATAAACAAGTTGTATGTATGTTTTACTGCGTAGATTAAAGATAAAATTACTGCGAAAGTTACATGTATTTTTTTTGTGTCAACCCTATCGCTATTAAAGTATGGAGCAGACAAAGTGACGCATTCGTAGACCGGACACCGGACGAAGCGACGATTTTGGAAAAAGGAAACAAGCATGCCAGCCTACTTAGGTATGTGCCTATATGCAAGTAGCACGGGCTAACGGTAAAAATAGAATTCATAACAGGGAAAATCTTAATTTTAATTAAAACTTATCCTCGTGCAATTACGTGGGTCGGTGGGTAGTCGCAAAGTTGAAACACGACAATTTGCATTTTGTCAAGATTTTTTAACTTTTCAAAGGCTTCCTTCCGCGGAGTTCTTAGAATCACTTGAAAGGTGACGAAATTAAATTGCCGGTGAATTCCAATTAGACGAGGTACAGTTCATTTCCTTTTTACAATTTATCTAGGCACTGGCTGATAATGATCTATCATGAAGGCCGTGTTTCTATAAAAAACAAGAAAAAAAGGCTGCGGTAGTGGGCCTCAGTTCAACGCACAGGTCGATGCTCTTGGCTCCAGTGTACCGTACGCTGGCCATAAGAAACGTACGAGCAACCTGGCCAAATGTGGAAGCCATTCACGCACGTAACGAATCACCTCATGCAAATCGTCTCCGCAACTCTGCCGGGTTGGCGGCGTCTTCTCTGAACCTGACGTCATGCACGCAAAGAAGACAGGTGCCTTTGGCGATGACCCCTCCGACGTAACTGAGAGTGCCGATCGATTGGCATGTGAGAAAAACCACGCATTTATGCGTTAATAGAATTCCCGATCATTATGTGTGATCCTTACGTTATGTTATTTTTGTTTTAATTTTTATGGTTAAATCGTAGTGTCATTTTTTTCTTGTCTTAAAATACTTAACATGTATTGTGATGAGCGGATTTTCGTGGACTCTTCTCTTTTGAGGCATTCTTGCAAAAGACTCCACATTCTTTTTTTATACGCTTTAATTAGCTTCACTTGTATGTTTGTATGTTTGTAACCGACTCCTTTGGACGCTATTTTGAGCCACTTTAAACGGACAGATTTCATTCAAATTTTGCACACCTGTCATAGACCGATGACAATGCAATAATTCGAAAAAAAATAAAAAAATAGTAAAAAACTAAAAAAAACACGCTTTATATAGAAAACCAAACTGAAAAATAGAAAATAAATTTTAATAGTGTAAATAAGAGAGAAATGTTTTATTTAAAAAAAAAGCGTGGGGTGCTTTTTAAGATATTATCGAAATGACCCATGAACCCCACGTTTTTTTTTAAATAAAACAGTTCTTTCTTATTTACACTATTAAATTTATTTTCTATTTTTTAGTAACGTTTTATATATAATTTTTCATGTGTTTTCCTTATAATGGACTTTCACTATGCTTATTATTTTTGTTAATATTTTATATTTAATTTACTGTGTGAAGTCTGTTGGAAAACTTAATAAATAAACAAGATGTTTTTTATTGCATGCATTTTTATCTAGTTCTGAGCTATCCTGAAAGTTTCAGCCGGATAGCTAACCGGAAAGTGCTCGAAATTTGAGTTGCAAGATTCCACCGGAACGACATACAGACAGAAAAACAAGAAAGTGACTTAAAAAAAACGTGGTAAAAAAATAAAACTTTCATGTCCTTTTACAATTCGAATGGGTTTGCAGAATGTCGGATTGAATCCAGCGACACATCCTTAATTAGGATTTGATCTATTTATGGGGTCAAGAAGTCTCCGGATCCTTTTTGGAGATGGCAAGGAGGATGTTACGTCATTTCGCTCTATTTGTGATGTCAACTCCGTAACTCCCAGTTCTCATTAATTTAATTAATCTATCAGGGCAGTATGTTGTCTTCCAAATAGTGCTACTTAAAAGCTAGTTTACTTTCCCGCTAAAATATGAACCTTTCTCTCGAGTAACAGCATATGGAATGTCATCTCCATCTCTACAAAACCACTCGTAGCAACCAAACAGGTTTCGGATTCCGCTGCGCTATTATAAATGCTGTCTAGTCGGTACCCATCAGCGAGCATTAAACATTATCTTTATAGCCTTCACACACCGCCATTGTCAAACTTTAATGCACCAAGGTACTAGGTAGGTATTTGTTCAAAGGTGTCTAGGCTTGTATGTTTTCTGTATTTCCAGTTCCTATCAAACAGGCGTGTTGTGGCAGGGAAATACAACAACAACAACAATTATGTTTATATTAAATGCAAATGTAGATTAAAAATCTAATTAAAAGCTTTTTTTTTAATGTTTTGTCATCGAGTCGTGAACTACCCTGAAAGATTCAGCCGGATAGCTAATACGGAAAGTGCTTGAAATTTGAGTTGCAAGATTCCATTCGGAACGACAGACAGACAAACAAACAAGAAAGTGACTTAATAAAAACGTGGTAAAAAAGCCGACTTCTTTTATAATTCAATACTTTATTATTTGATAATTAAATCGAACCTTTGCGCTACTAACGCCTTAATTCAACGTTATGTTCTTTCCAGGAGAAGCAAAAAATGTAATACCTACAAAAATATTTTTAGGTACCTATAACATGCAAAACATCCATTCATTTGATAATTATATCGACCCTGTCTGATACACATGTCTAAACTCAAAATTAGATTATTTTGATAATTATATCGACCCTGTCTGATACACATGTCTAAACTCAAAATTAGATTATTTTGATAATTATATCGACCCTGTCTGATACACATGTCTAAACTCAAAATTAGATTATTTTGATAATTATATCGACCCTGTCTGATACACATGTCTAAACTCAAAATTAGATTATTTTGATAATTATATCGACCCTGTCTGATACACATGTCTAAACTCAAAATTAGATTATTTTGATAATTATATCGACCCTGTCTGATACACATGTCTAAACTCAAAATTAGATTATTTTGATAATTATATCGACCCTGTCTGATACACATGTCTAAACTCAAAATTAGATTATTTTGATAATTATATCGACCCTGTCTGATACACATGCCTAAACTCAAAATTAGATTATTTTGATAATTATATCGACCCTGTCTGATACACATGCCTAAACTCAAAATTAGATTATTTTGATAATTATATCGACCCTGTCTGATACACATGCCTAAACTCAAAATTAGATTATTTTGATAATTATATCGACCCTGTCTGATACACATGTCTAAACTCAAAATTAGATTATTTTGATAATTATATCGACCCTGTCTGATACACATGTCTAAACTCAAAATTAGATTATTTTGATAATTATATCGACCCTGTCTGATACACATGCCTAAACTCAAAATTAGATTATTTTGATAATTATATCGACCCTGTCTGATACACATGCCTAAACTCAAAATTAGATTATTTTGATAATTATATCGACCCTGTCTGATACACATGCCTAAACTCAAAATTAGATTATTTTGATAATTATATCGACCCTGTCTGATACACATGCCTAAACTCAAAATTAGATTATTTTGATAATTATATCGACCCTGTCTGATACACATGCCTAAACTCAAAATTAGATTATTATCAGGTAAAGCAAAAAACGAAAATTAAAATCTTTTTACGGGTATGTACGAGTATATCATTTATGGGCATAAAAAGTGTCAACTTTCGTATAACACTTAAATGATACAATAAAAACCCCTGTAACAACATTTATTACCTTCGTGCGTTCATGTTATTTGTATTTAAAGTCCCGGTACATTCACACGAATCAAGCGCAAAAAATTGTTTGGCTGCGGTCAGTCAAGTTGCAGAGTAATTTTGAGTTATTTTTACCGCAGTTACCCACTCGCCTTCGATGTAAGAATTTTGTAAGTTTCAAGTCTAGTCTGAACTAGATAGGTACAAATAAATCTGTAGAGTGGTCGATATATATTTATGTAATAATTACATAACAGGTATTGTAGGTACCAGCTATGCCTACCCGAATTTAATGTATGAATTTAAATCCAGCCAAAATATAAATTTACTGGTATAAATCTACGTTTTAGTTCCATCTCATTTTCCAGTGAACAGACAATTATTAGCAAATTTAACTGACCGTATTATTTAGTTAAACAATGATAGTTAGGTACCTAAGTGTATTACGTATAAATTTTAGTTTTTAAAATCTATAAACCAGGAAATGGAAAATGTCAAATCTATAAAGTTCTACCTGCTTTTAATAGATAGGACATTTGAATACTTTAGTGAGTCAATAATCGTAAATCTAATCCTTCAATACACAAGCTTTATAAAGACACCTATATGTAGGTATATTGCTAATTGCTTGTTAGTTTTAAATATCATCTTCTAATGTTTAATTAACAAATTAAAAATATTATTGTGCAAATACTAACATTGAAAATGTTTAATGATACCTTATCGAGCGACCGTTGAAATAATATTATGATTTACAATTTAATATTCATAGCTTATCAATGTTATCAGATAAAATAAGTAGGAAATCGCGGCCTTACAATTTATTAATGTTGTTTTTCCTGAGAACTTCTTCGAAAAGCGCGGGTTTTCCAGTTTCGAAATCGTTCGACGGACAGAGATAAATATTCAATTAGCGATTATTATTCCAATATTTAATACGTAAACCTACGTTATAAAATGAATACAGTATAATGCTATCGTTTATCCTTTCAGTGTTGCTGACTTTGTTGTTTCTAGTGTTCGAAATGCTGGAGTCGTGAGCGCAAGTAGGTACTATGATTTATTATGTGTCGTGAGTAAGGTGCGCGTCGCTCCGTCAACAATTACTGCAACTGCAGGTAGATTTCAAAACAACGCTCGCGCACGCCCAGTACCTGTTATCACCGCTATCATTATCAGAACCACAGAATAAATAATAGTGGATACTCAATCCGCTTCGCACTTTTGCGGCAACCACTCGCGACTAATAAATATGTAAAAGGAAATAGCTTGTGTAGAAATCGTCTGTACTGGAATTTCATGCATGATTCGACTAATACCGGATCGGCCGCTACTATTGTTTTTCGAACGGCAATCGTCTTCGTGTGATAACAGATATCGCGGCAAGGTCAACTCACCGGGTCGATGTCCGCCTCCCAGACGTCCTTCAGGTCGTTGGAGATGTCGAAGTAGGCCTCCATGTCGGGGCCGGGGCTGCAGAGCCTCGCCTGCTAGAACACTCGCGAACTCGCACAACACAGCAAACTGTCACTCTCCCGCGGTCCTTCCGAGTGGAACTCGTAATGTAAACTTCACTGACGGTGTCCAACGTAGATTTCACAGGACACTGTGCATTATCACAATTTAAGTTTCACTATCAACGCCCATTTGTTTCGGTGGTAAAATATTTTTAGCAAGTTTCACTGCGCGCGTGACGTGCGGGTGGCGCGGAGTGAAACGCGTTCGCGGCGAGTGTCAGCCGGCGAATGCGAGACGCGAGCGGGCGGATGCGGCGCCCCCCCACTCCTTCCCTTCCCTCTTTCAAACACCTCTCATTCATAACGTGATAGGGGCACAGAATAAATAATAGTACAAAGGGGGTAAAATACGTCACAGATCAGACGCACAGATTAAATGATAGGTAGTGCATCAGGGTGCTGCCCACAATACGATGTAATTATGTGGGTCCCTACTTACCTCAATAGATGCGATGCGACCGAGAGAAGCCGTGGGAATCCACTTTCGTAATGAGATGAGACCAATGACAAAATACTGTGAGATTGTGTAAATATTTTTATTACACTAATTTCTTAATTCTTACTTAGTCTATTGTATGATAATTCGATAAATAGGTGACTTTTATATACAAATTTGGAACAATCGTAACTTGCCGTAAAAATACAGCGACAACAGGATGTTAGTGAAAGCAAAACCGGCACCTACCGTTTATTAACTGACTACGAAAAAAAGGGTTATGATTATGATTATTAATGATAAAAAAAAGAAGATAATTAATTAATGTATTTGTAAATTTCTAAGAATTCCGCGCACGGTTCGAGTGCTGCTTTAAAAAAAGTTTCAGAAAGTGACATAGGATATTGTGTAGTATCATAATTTTATAATATCTATTTTTAAAAGCTTTTATTTAACTTCACGTCCGTCCTGGAATCTTGCAATTCAAATTTCGAGCGCTTCCCGAATAGCTGTCCGGCTGAAAACTTCAGGGTAGCTCACAAACCGATGACAATGCAATAATAATAAAAAAAAAACTTAAAAAGTAAAAAGACAATTTAAAAAAACAGTTTTTTTGAATAAATATAGAAAGTGACATTCATTAAAAAAAAAGCTTTTAATTTTTTAAATTATAAGATTCCGATTGCCGAATCCTAAACAATTTATAGGTAAATATTTATTTTCTTTTTCGTCTTCTACTTAACGAATAGAATCAATAAAATAGTAATAAATTGTAACGGTTTTAAGGTTAACAATGTATAATTATAAAATTTAAAAAAAAATAAATTATATAAACAAAAACCTGTTTGATTCGTATAACAAAATATTACCTACAGTTAATCACTAGTCATCAATTTTATATACTTAGTTAGGTAATTACATAATTACAGACTTATGATAAATTAATAATAAGTAGTACTTACAAGTTATTATTTACCGGGAATTGTAAAATTGACAATTATTGACATTTGAATTGTAAAATTGACAATTATTGACATTTGAATTGTAAAATTGACAATTATTGACATTTGAAAAAGTGAGCCACAAAATACTTATGAGCACAATACATTATAATGTTTTTTCCCAATCTATATACCTATAAATAAGTACCGTGACATCAGCCTAAACCAGTGGACCAAGAGATTTGAAATTTAGAGGATACTAGCTTTCCCGCCCGTGACTTCGTCCGCGCGGACTACTGTTTATTGCGAAAAAAGCATCCTATGTTCTTCTAGAATATGAAAAACCATGCAAAATTAGGTAAAGCAATGCTCTTGATGTTATTTGCCAAACTTGTTATTTCGTTTCCATGGCAAACGTTTCTTAAAGCGAGTAATCAACATTTTCCAGTTTTCCCGTGGAAACTTTCAATTTTACGGGTTAAAAAGTTTATCTATCTATCGGGATATTAAGTTATCCTATGTTTTATTCCAGGGCGTAAGCTATCTCCATTCCAAATTTCATCAAAATCCGTCCAGCCGTTATCGCGTGAAAGCACCCCAAACAAACAAACAGACAACGTTTCACTTTTATATATTGGTATGGATGGTCCTTGGGTAACCCAGAAGTGCATTGAGGAAGGTTTTATTTTTAATTCCGTCTCTAATGGGGCGAACAGGGGTGGCAGAGTTTGTACGCGAGCAAAGATGCTGGGCGGAGCCAGTATACAATAAACAGACATTCCACTACTTTGCCTAATTTAACAATATGTATTTATATAATAACTTTAATAATCCTCGACACATTAATTGTCGCCTAAAATATAATGACTAAGGAAAAAGTCGGATGCCCTCGTTATTGGCCGATTAAACTAAACAATGATCGCTGCATCAACATTCTACTAAACAAATTTGCATTTTTAGAGAATTTCCCAACATTTTAACGGTAACTAAACAATGATTAACCTGGAAAAGAGCTATGGCGGCCGAGCGGTTATGTGCTTTGCAATACAACGATACTGGGTTCGATCCTCGGCCAGCAACCAACCAATGACTTAAATAATTTATGTGAGGAATTGCTGAGTAAGAAGAGTCTACAGCGCCCTTGTTCATTCCTATCCTTAAATAATATCTGATTTGTGTTTTTTTATATAATATTTATGTTACCGGCAATCTGTATAATCCGGTATTCTATACAATACCTAGGCAATGTAGGTTACCGCCTGTTTTGTCTATTTCCTTCAGAAATAGACGTAACTGAAACCACCAGGCGCCGCGGTGGCCAGATGTTTCTTGCTGAGGCTTCTCCGCGCTGTGCGTGTGGATGAAGGAAAGGGGGTCTGGGTAGTTTTTCTACCTGGACGGCAGGATGGGAACCCCTGCAAAGAGATTTTATCTTTGTAGGGGTTCTCATCTTGTGCTAAGGTGGACTTGGCGGGATGCCGAGTGACGGGGGGGTTTGACCCGTTGCATCCAGCATTGCTTTCCAAGCGGTGGTGTTGGGAGTGACGGGTCGACCGGAGGATGTTGCGTCCATTCTCTGCGCTGCTGCTGGGTAACCTGTCTCCACTCAGGTGGTCGGTAGTGGTGCGGGGAATGTGACGTGGAGGGGGGGGGCCAGTGCTCTCGGCGCAGGCTCGAGGAGGTGGGGCCCGGGTGCTCGGCATCGGCTCGAAGAGGGGGCGCCCGGGCACTTTGGTGCAGGCCCGAGGAGGTGGGGCCCAGTGCGCTCGGCGCAGGCTCGAGGAGGTGGTGCCCGGGTGCTCGGCACCGGCTCGAGGAGGGGGGCCCGGGCACTTTGGTGCAGGTCCGAGGAGGTGGTCCGCTCTCAGCACTACTGTATTGCAGTAGTGCTCGGAGTGTGACGTGCTCCATGGTCTTTCAAATCCTGACTCACTGCTCGGTACTGCGCTGGACAGAGGACGACTGTAGCGTGCGGACTGTGCGGTGCTGGGTGGTGACAATGGATGTGAGAGGCCATGTGGAGCTCAACGGCGGGAGTCGGAGGAGGAATTCGTTCCCTTCTGACCCCCCTGAGGCCTAGGTGGTGGACACGGGGGTATCTGGCCCAGCATAAGGCCTCGAGGTGGCGCGCACGGTGTTCTGTGCGCCCCTTAATGGCGTTCATGGGATGGGGAATGGCTCAGCTCCATCCCAACCAGGAGGGGGTCCTCAACAGGACCAGCGCCGTCGGGGCCGCAGACGAGTGCGAAAGCGTACACGTAGCCCCGGCACAAGGCGTAGTGTGGAACACCGTGGGGTTTTAGTCGGTAAGAGTCCGATATAACCAACTTGCTGCCCCCGCAGCTTGGTGGTATCCATGAGGATTTACCCACGTATAAAAAAAAATAGATTCACTAACGAAACTGAACCTAACCTAACCTCGTAATTTTATACCCACCTGGGACTACCTACTTACATAATATTAATAAATACAGGCCAAAATCTATAACCTAACCTAACCTCATCATTTTACACTCGACCGGGTAGGTACCTACTTACTTACGTACATAACATTGATAAATACAGGCCAAAATCTATAACCTAACCTAACCTCATCATTTTACACCCGACCGGGTAGGTACCTACCTACGTACATAACATTTATAAATACAGGCCAAAATCTATTACCTAACCTAACCTCATCATTTTACACTCGACTGGGTAGGTACCTACGTACATAACATTGATAAATACAGGCCAAAATGTATTTATTTTACAAATTGCCGGTGGACCATCAGGCACTCTATACAATCCCTTAGAATTGCAACCTAGGTAAAGTATATAATGAACAATAGTAGTCATAATATTTCATACGATGCCTAGACGCCCCAGGTATTCTACACATGACCTAGGTATTGTATAGAATACCTGAATTATACAGATTGCTGGTAACATAAATAGGTATTTAATTTAATTAATTAACTACGCTATAAGCGTATCCTCTTGAGCCATCGGTCCCGTGTTAGCAATTGATAGCAGTTGTTAAGTCGTTAAGCCACGCCAGAGGCCTTTGGGCGGCCTGATAAACTCTGACAACACAGGTCGGAACTACCAAGCACTACATGAAAATGTATGCATATTATCAAACTAGGTCTGCCTAGGGGCTTTGCCCGCGTTTTTCTGTGATATTAAGGTACATAATAAATAATAGGCATAAGGATCCGAAGTATTGTTCCAAAACTAAACTAAACCAAATTTCATAAAACTTCGTTCAGACTTCAAATAGCTATTTATCGATTGCTCGACTTCTACTCATAGGATTGAGACACCAAAGACACCAGATTTTAAGTCAATACCTAAACTATCCAACAGTGAAAAACCGCATCGCAATCAATGTAGTAGTTGGTTTGGTACGTGATGCGCGATTACAGAAACAGACAGAAAGACACCATTAAACAAAATGTTATTTATAAATACTTGTTTAGTAGCTTATCTCAAGTACCCTAGACCATTATCTTTTAATTATCTTCATTGTTATTGACTTTATTTATAAGTTTACATTAACCATTGTTTAACTAAATATCAATGTTAGTAAACCCGAGCCTTAGTGGCGCACTTTTAGGCCATTTGCATCGAAACGACCTTTGGTCTTGCAATAAGCGTAATAAACAATAAAATGCAAACACTGCTGTTTCTTGGAGCTAAATATACTCATAAATTCCATATCTAAATGCGTACTTCCAGACTCCAGTAACACTGTCTGTCTGTTTTTACCTTTTCACGATTAAACGGCAGAAATTTGGTATGGAGGTAGAAAACCTTGGCGAAGGACTTTTTATCGCGATAATCTGTAGTCCGAGCCAAGCTCGGATCCAAGGGGCTCCAGAGAGTCATGACCCCCCCCCCCCCCCCCCCCCATGGCCTATGTCAATCATTTTTTTTGATCCATTTGTAATTTTCATATGATTTGTATTATCCGCGCTCGCGCTTTTCGACGATCTATTGTCGTTTTTGTGCAATTAGAAATGATGTTTTAGTTTTACAGTTTTAAAAATAACCGAGTTTTTCCCGGTCGCTTCGCTCGCGCTTATTACCTTACAAATATGGAATCATCTTTCCTTTTGAAATTGGTAAATATATTATGTAAGTAAACATTTTCGCGCTCGCTGCGCTCGTGAATTATAATAATGCATCATTTTTATATGATTCGGAATAATTATGTTTAATTTCGTTTTTATTAAGTCACTTTCTTCTTTATCTGTCTGTCTTTCGTTCCGGGTGGAATCTTGCAACTCAAATTTCGAGCACTTTCTGTTTAGCTATCCGGCTGAAACTTTCAGGGTAGCTCACAAAACGAAGACAATGCATTCTAAATAAACGTGGTAAATAATAAAAATATCTTTATGATGGTCTATCATTTTGTGATGTTGTTTTTTATAATTATGAGACTATTACTATTTAAAAATAGTCAAAAAAAAACGCGGTGAATAAATGCAGCGTTTGTACCAGGCCAGTAGTTTTTATGTGATGCGCGAAACTGACAGAGAAAGACAGATACAATTTAAAAAAAAAAAAAAATTTGATCAATGGCTTATTCTAAGTCCTCTGGACCATTATTATTATTATTATTATCTTCTTTGTACAGACTTTACGTTACTTCCTGCTTTATTATAAGTAGGTATTGATAGCTTAGTGGAAGAGAACACTTTTGTGGCGAAAAATACACTTGACTATGGTTACACTTGACGCTTTGATCTGCTGATAAGAAGAGTCAATAAAACTACTCGCAAAAACGTTATCAAAATTGACAGTTATCCATCCATCTTGACATGTTGAACTAACTGAGACGTTTTACAATCACTTGATAAGGTATCTGTCGGCGTAAGATCGCGTAGGTACCTATATCGCTTTTTCGCGTAAACGAGTGCATCTGTTACCTACGTGAAACTCGTAGTGCCTATCGCGTTACTACAGTCTTTTCATGCTAAGGAAAACCCGGAGTTCCTGTACCTATAGTACGGCCAAATAATGTACAGCCAATAATTCGCGACCAATATTCCATGGACTGGCCTCGTATTATCAGGGACGGGTCGTACAATACTTGGTTGTGCATTATCAACACGAGCTGATTTTGTACAGGCGATATACGCAGACAGGAAAAGGGACCATATCCTTGACATTATTTTTTATAAATCAAATATAATACAATTTAGACCTCAGTGTTAAAGTTTTCGTGAACCTGATACATAATTTATAATATAACTAACGGCCATGGCTCACGTGTTTGCTGTCGAAAAAATCGGGAGTTCACGCCGCGAGATCCCGACGTGCACATACCTACGTGATCTCGCGGCGTGAACTCCTGAGAAAGAGCGTCGGATACGCTTGAAACCAGGGCCCCGATTCTGTAAGCTATTGAACCGCGATAACGGAAGTCGATCGCTTGTTTTTTTTTTGAGAAATTTTCTTATTTGCTACTTAAAAGTGCTGGAAGCTTTTTTTCGCTTTTTCTTTTTTTTCGTTTTTTTATTTTTCAGTTTTTTTATTTTTTGATTATTTCAAAAAAAAAACACTTCTAGCACTTTTAAGTGGCAAATAAGAAAATTTCTCAAAAAATTTCAAGCGATCGACTTGCGTTATCGCGGTTCAATAGATATATTTTCTGAGATATTTGGGTATAAAAATATTTTTTCGTCTTTTACATGTGTTAGGAACATAAAATTGCAATATTGATTTTCAGTCTTGGTCAGGAAGGGATGAGGGGGTCTGATGAAATTAATGTCACAAACAACTAATCTAACATGAGCCATCCCATAATTGCACGACATATTAATATTGCCGTGAATTTGGACGAAAAATAAACCCAAATATGTCACGATTATTGTTATATCACGATTTATTCATAGAACACTTTTTGTTTCTTATAATTTGCCTTATCGATTGACACTAGTTTCATTTATGGCCAAGAAATCGAGTTTTTTTTCAAATGTTCATCATAGTCTTATCAGCAGTCCGAGCGTGATTGTGTAACATAAAAACAAACTTTCGTAAATGGTATTATTGGACGATAAAATGTTCAAATATTGTTACTCAAGCACACACTAACACCGCTGTTTTAAGTACCTACTACAAAAAACTACCAAACTTAACAATATTTTATTTACATAGGTGACCAAAACCGCGGTAGAAGCTAATATTATTTTATTTTATTGAAATTTATTTGCTGACGGTTCTTCTTTGTTGTTGGTGCTTGAAGTGTACGACTGTGCAAATTTAGTTGTGTGGGTGTGTTTTCCTGTAGTTGTATCTAGTCCGGGCGAAGTTTACATGAAGTTCTAGGTTGCCCCGTCCTCCTTTGTTTAATAGGGTCAATGTGTACAGCTAATATAATAAGTGTACATCATAGACAAAATTATAGAAATGTTTTACCACAGATTGAAGCGCGATTGCTCCGGCGCTGCGAGAAGTGCAGACCCTCCGCCCTTGCGTAATAAAGTGTAGGTACCAGCAGGCCTAGCATGGGGGTGGACATATATTCCCCATTATTCATTATAGGGGAAAGGATAAAAATCGGTGGATATACAGCGGGAGTAGCGTTCTCTATGGTTCAGTACCAATTCAGTGAATTTTCACAGTCTAATTTTAATATTTAATTTTACTATTTTGACAATACCATACTTTCAAGAATCATTCGTTCCTTTGGCGTTAAATCTGTGGCTTATAGAAAATATTTCCAAAAATGTTCGTGCATACCATTGACACACCCCGGACACTTTCCTAGATCTCTATACAAAAGCCGCGTTCTAACTACCAAATAGACAGAGTAGACACAGTCGTTTTGTATACATATTTTTTTGTCCAGAAATTCAACTATTCACGGGCATCTCGGATGTACCGCCCACACCGGAGAAGTTTTCTTCCATTCTTTGCGTTTCTCGCATCAAAATATAATTATAAAATGCTCGCGACTTTGTGGTTGTATGAAGATAAACTTTTATACCCAACTTCAAGAGCCGGTGATATACATTCCCCGTCTTATGTTAAACGGAGAGAATTTTAATCTATGTTTTTCGAGGCTATGCTTTTAAGCGGGAGTAGCATGGGAGTAGCAATGGAGTAGTGGCACATAATGTCTATGACAAACGTCAATAGATACATTTTCTCCTTTGATTTTATCCCTTGCCTCGATTGCCGTGCTATGTAAGTAGAGGAGAGAATTATTTCCACTGAGAAGTGGATAAATACGGGGCAAAGATAATTTGTCCACCCCATGCTAGGCCTGCAGGGTCAGCTGGAGCAACGGAGGCTAGCACATCAGGCGGGAGCTACCCTCCTTCCACGCCTCGGGCTTTTTAAAAACACTATAGTGTAGGGCAGACAAGATCACGTGGAGTCAGGGTTAGCAGATTCGATTCTATGACAGTTTAGGTCTCAAGACATCTTTTGATAGGTCTGTCACGCCGTAGTACCAGTTAAATAAAACTAACTAAAAAGCTAAAAAACACGCCTATACTGCCAAAAATGAACTTATGCCAATAAATTATATACTGTTGGAATGTGCTTATCAATGCCTTCAATTTGATACCTATATTGTAAAATTAGACTATACTTTAGTTTATACTATAGAATGCAAAATATATATTTTGCATTTGAAAATGGAGCCATACTGCCGACACATTGAATTTTTTCAAAAAATATATAGCCTTTGTTACTCGGGGGGATGTAAGAATTCTAACGATAACCCGACGTATGGGTTATCGTTAGAATTCTTACACCCCCCCCGAGTAACAAAAGTTATATATTTTTTAAATCTGTTCAGGCATTTAAGATATGGTGGAATAAAGAAACTCACATAGGTATATACAAATATACATACAAACATACATACAAAAATACATACAAACAAACATACATCCAAACATATATACAAACATACATGAATTCTTAAAACATTACACTTCCTTTTTTTGGGCAGTCATGCACTAAGTAAAATTTAAAAAATTAAATTAAACAAGGCTTTTACGACTTTTTTATTTAATGAATGTCACTTTTATATTATTATTTTTCTCCTTTTTTTTATTGCTTTGTCATCGGTTTTTGAGCTACCCTGAAAGTTTCAGTAGACGTCCGTCTCAGCCGGGAACTGCATCAAACTGACAAAAATCGTACGGAATTTTATTCGCAGTGCGTATACCTACGTGTAATTCCGATCACGGAGTAAAATACGCACGTATTAAAATCGCGCGGTGAAATATCGCGGTGCGGACAGGGCGTTAAAATTCTTTGTCTTTTGTTTTCCGCCCTAAATGACCGTAACTCACCTGTATACTTAAAATGTAAATGTAACTTCCTATCAAACACTCATGACAAGCAACTTCGCTCTTCAAACACTCTTATATTAGCCACTCCTATTCATACCACTTCTTTCCTTGATCACTCCTTCCAGGTTTCGGCAGTCCCTCTCTGGAACTCACTTCCAATTGACATTAGAAAGTGTCAAACTAAAGAAAATTTTAAACGGTTAACTCGAGAGCAATTAAAAAAGACTTAATAACAATACCAGCTGTTTAATTTTATAATATTTATATGTATTTTATTTTTATGATATTATTTAATGTATATATATTTATTAATAATTCTATATACATATTTTACAAAGTTTTATATTCAAGAATTAATTTCTCTTTATTTCCATTTTATTACTGTCCATATCTCGAGTGCACGCCTATACACATCTTTCTTGCACAACCAGGATGAATGGCAGAAAATACTGTCATAGCATTACGTCCTCCTCTGTACACTGTTTTGTGCAAAAAGTATTAAATAATAAATACATAATTCTGTATATTTATTTATCTCCTAAGTCTGTTTATTTTTTCATCCAACTTGTTTATTTGTTTATCTCCCAAGGCTGTTTATTATCTTCCCAAGTCCGTTTATTATTGTCTCTCCAAAGTCTAGTCTGTTTATTTGTCCGTCTTCCCAAGTCTGTTTATTTTTGTATCTTCAAGGTCTAGTCTGTTTATTTGTCATCCCAAGTATTTTTATTTGTTTATCTTCCATGTCTGTTTATTTGTGTCCGTTCCTGGTAGGCACAGTGAAGAGAGACGGGAGGTGTGTGTTGAGCGCGGTGATTCCTCCGTGCAGGATACAGACTCGCGGCACTCCACACTTCACCAGATAGTCGCTGAACTGAAACAAAAGTAACATGAGAGGCATCGTTGCGATTGGAGATCACACCATCAGTCGAAAGACTCCGCTACTGAACATAGACATTCCTCCCCCATAATAAGGGAGCTTTCGCTGGACTATTGAGATATAATGTACTGGACAGCCGCATGCGCGAGATTTTTGGTACAATGAAAACAATGCTGACAAATAACAACTTTTTCAAAAGGCTCGTCAGACTATTGAATAGAAGTATCGTGGATATCGACTAATTACTTAGCAGAATACGCTCTATTGACCAATTACAGAGCAGAATACGTTCTATTGACCAATTACAAAGCAGAACACGCTCTGTTGACCAATTACAAAGCAGAACTCGCTCTATTGACGTATTACAGAATAGAACACGCTCTATTGACCAATAACAAAGCAGATCACGCTCTATTGACCAATTACTGAGCCGAACATGCTCTATTGACTAATTACAGAGCAGAACACGCTCTATTCACCAATTACAGAGCAGGACACGCTCTATTTACCAATTACAGAGCAGAACTTGCTTTAATGACCAATTACAGAAAAGAACACGATCTATTGATCAATTACATTTTTTTTTTAATGACAGAGCAAAACACGCTCTATTGACCAATTACAGAGCAGAACGCGCTCTATCGACCAATTACATAGCAAATCACGCTCTATTGACCAATCAAAGATCAAAACACGCTCTATCGACCAATTACATAGCAAATCACGTCCTTTGACCAATCACAGAGCAGCACACGCCCTATTGACCAATTAAAAATAACGGCGACCAATCAAATCTGCGGAGCAAAATCAACCTAAATAAATAGAAACCAAATGTAGACTCACCAGCTGAGCAGTCTCGTCTTCTGCTGCGGCGACCACGATAGTCTTCTTCTCCCCGACTGCGTCCCGCACCGCCCTGTGCGGGTGTAGGCCCAGCGCGCGCAGCTCGTGCTGCCCCAAGTGCACCCCGCTGTAAGGCACGTTGATGCTGCCTTCTATGCAGCTTTTCTCAAACCTAGAGCACATGGGATGTATGTAAGGCGTATTTTAGTACTTTCGCTTTTATTAGTAGGATATTGATTTGTGTTTTAGACCCGTTTCAGTCTAAAGTTTTTTTTTAATGATTGTTGTTAACGCCTGATTGTTTGTTGCTTAGCGAGAACGTGTCTAATAATTAGATTTGGGAAGCGTTATCTTTACAAAACCATGTTAATTGCAATATTAGCCTTGTTCGTCAGTTCAACGAACTACCAATAGATAGCATTACCGTCCCCATAAGACGGATTTAGAAACTGTGGGAGAAATTTGGATGATGGTGCAGTGGTCACGGTAGCCAAATTGGTTAAAAAAACCTTTTGAAAATTATAAGATCCGTTTTAGTCTAATAAACATAAATCTAATTAGCAAAAGTTTAATAATTTAAAATTATACTTACAGTAAATTGGACCTTATGTCGATGACACAGCACTTTCCTTCGCAAATCAATGTGAAGAAGTCTAGAAGATTGATCCTGGGACAGATTTCAGTGAACAGCACGTCCATGGGAATTTCAACAATTTCCTGTAAGAAAATTAAAAATATAACTGAGTAACCGGGATTCCCATGCAGATATAAAAACTATTAAAATCTAATGTTGTATATTTAGGTAGTGCTGGCCTCTGGTGTTAGAGTTTGTCCACCCGAAGGCCTCTGACACGGCTATTAATTAATACTAGCCGGGACCTTCAGCTTAAGACCAGGCTCTGCTTTTTAAAGGTTTTTTCCATAAATATTCTGGGTCAACCACAAACCTGATATATGTGAAAAATAACATATATGTTTTTGAGATCTTTATCTATCTAGGTCTAGACAAAAACATGATTAACAGAATTTCATTCGATACATTTTCTTTTCTTTTAATTTTTCTACTCAACGATTTAAGTTTTATCTCTAAAATAAATCTCACAGCAAGAAAATATAATCTAAAAAACTTAGATAAGTCATTGGTGCTTAGCCGAGGACCGAACCCTGTATCGTTGGATTCTGTTTGAGTTGATTTTATACTTTTACTTACCATGACATCTGTTTTTGCAGGTTCGTTGGTAAATCTTCTATAACTTATACTTCTGGGCGAGCTTCGACACATCTCAATGGATTGCTGTAACATTTTGAGCAGTGTTAGACCAAAGAAAGAAAGAAATATTGGCGAGCGAAGAGTCTCTGCTTCAAGTTCAATCAATTTGCTTTCATTTCAAAGTTTTTTGGTACTCCTCTACATGTCGTATTTTAAAACCGATCTGGTAGAAACTTGTATAGGTACAGATTTTACTACAATATGGTATATTCTTATGCATAACTTAAAAAGCTTTTATACAGAAGCCATGACATAGTGAAACTTAGAACGGGCTATCACAATTAAATGCGTATACAACATTTCGTGTCTGTGCTGTGAACCGTTGAGGAGTTCCCTAGTCAGGACCCAACCCTGAGTGCAGCAACCGTGCCATGGTAAAACTTAAAACCGGCTATCATAATAAAATGCGTACACAAAATTACGTGTCTGTGCTGTTGACCGTTAAAGACTTCCTTTATCTGGAGACCATGTCATGGTAAAATTTAAAACCGGCTAACATAATAAAATGCGTACACAAAATTTCGTGTCTGTTCTGTTTACCGTTGAAGAGTTCCTTTATCTGGAGCTAATCCTAGATGTCGATTCAGGTCATGCTTACCATAAAAATACATTGCTATCAGAACAGAACCAACGTGTAAAAATTCAACTCCGTAGGATAAGAGGAATTGTTTCTAATTTAGCTTACAAGATTCGACCTACATACATACAAATATTGCAAAAGCTATTAAAATATGAACGAAAGTCAAAGTCAAAGAATTTATTGTTTATATGCAAAAATAATAGCACTATTACAAGTCAAAATTAAAATCTCATGGACAAGGAGAAATACATAAAATATTATAAAAAGATCACATCAATAAAAATTAGATAAACTGTATGCTTTGAGTTTGAAAAGAAAATTTCCCTTTCATGTGCCAACGTATGATATTTATATTTCTTTGTGAATTTAATTCAGATATGACATACGTACCTAACGTTCGAATATGCAAACAGACAACACTAGGTTTCATACAAAATTTGATTCGCAGGCTTTCTATCCTTTCCTACTTCGGTGAGTGGTACAAAAAGTGCTTACACGACTTCTGGCGACTCCTTTATACCATAACTAGTTGTTCCCGCGGCTTGAACGCGTGGTGATTTATCTGGGTTAAAAGTACCCAAGTGTTATTCCGGGACTAAAAATACTAATATACCAAATAGACCAAAATTATTTCATCCGTAAAAAATATTTTTAACGATTGCTCAGCTTCTACTCGTCGGAACGAGATAAGAAGTACACCAGATTTTAAGAAAAACCTAAGCTATCCAACAGAGATAACCACATTTCCAGGCCCAGTAGTTTTTAAAACATACAGACAGCAGTCTGTTTTTTAAAAATCAAGTCAGTACAGTAGTCGCAGCGGAAGTATGTGTCTCGGAAGTTGTCTCCTAGTCGCTGCGCAAACTGCTATTTTTCAGGCGCAATCCCAATGTTGAAGGTGAAGACAGCATTGTATAGCTGCCTCGCTCACTCGCTTACGTTTTTCGCACACTCTATCTCGCTCTTACTTTATGCTGTTCTATCCCTACAGCAGTACCTGCGCAATCGTTCACAGAGCCTAACTTCACAAACATATAGATTGGCTGCGACTACTGTACTTGATTTATAAAAAACGTTATTTTCTTGTTCTGTGGCTCATTTTAACGAAACCGAAGTTTTAGCAAAAACTATTCGTATTGTATTAGAGAGCAAAACATATTTGGAAAAAATACGCCATAGCATCTGACCGATTCTTCTCGAACGCTTGCATTCCGATTCCGGCGGTTGAATTATGAGTGCCCTCTTGGGGCCCAATACCTAATCTGTACTTTTAGTATAGCAAAAAGTCCATACAATAAAGATAATTTAAAAAAAGTCTAGTGGACTTAAAATATGTGAACAAGAATATAACCAATTTAAAAAAATGTGTCTGTTTGATTGTTCGTGCATCACGTAAAAACTATTGGGCCGATTGCGACGCGGTTTTCAGTGTTGGATAGGTTAGAGTTTGACTTAAAAACTGGTGTATTTGGTATCTCAATCCGATGAGCAGGAGTCGAGCAATCGATAAAAAACGAAATGAAGTCGGAACGAACTTTGAAGAAATGTAGTAAGAGTATATTGTGCTTTGTAGGTACTTATGATCCTGGAATACCACATAGGTTACTTTTAACCCAAAGGAAAGGCCACGCGGCGGACACAGCTATTCGAGATATAATTTTGACATATTTTTTTAATAATTTTGCTCAAGCAAGCTATGTGTTCCACATAGTTCCACTGATTTACTTCTTTGCGGCCCCTCCGAAGACCCCTCGTGACATCCTGAGCGATCCGGACGATGACATGGCAGCCAAAGTACTGGCAGCGATGGCCTCTTCCAATCCTACCTCCTCTGACAACCCGTCAGGGGAACACACACTTAGACACAGACACGGACCTCACCGGCGAGGTCGAAGGTCCCGTTATCAGTAAATAATCAATTATTCGCCTTCGAGTTTCTTGCCGAATTCATCTCGAAGATTGTATTCCGATACTGTGATCATATTTAATTAATCCTAGCCATTTTGTCAGGGCTCCCTGGATCACTACTAGCACTGGCAATCCAGGGGTGTTTAGTCCGATCCCGTATCTAGGCAACCGCCCAAGCCGAGGTTCGTACCCCCTGGGTGCCCTTGCGCCGGCCACCAAAATTTAAGCTTTGGCGTGCGCCTTCTGCGTCACGCATTTCGGCGGAGCGCTTTAGCAAAAGTTGGGTGTTGATGTAGACCTCTACATCGGTAGAGACCAACAGCACTTATCTTAGTGTTAAAGTTTTCGTGAACCTGATACATAATTTTAAATATCACTACCGGCTATGACTCACGTGGTTTCGAGCACGGAACGCGATCGCACGCGCGATGTGCGCGTCGGGATCTCGCGGCGTGAACTCCTGAAGAAGAGCGTCGGATACGCTCGAAACCTAGGTCGATGTTTTCGACTATATACGTGAGTCATAGCCGGTAGTGATATTTAAAGCACTTATCTTTCCTAAAAAAAATACAGATTTACCTTGACACACTCCCCAATATCGATCTCAGGCAGGTCGGAGAACAGCAGGATGCACTCATTGAACCCTGACTCCAGGAGTGTGTCGCGCAGCTGTCTCAAGATGCCCACACCCATGAACAGGGGGAGGGCTGGCCCCTCCACCAGCAGGGCGTCCCACAGGTGCACGATCTTGTGGAGTGGGAACACGTCTGGTGGACAACATGAAGCTTTGTAAAACGTCATAAAGTCATTAAGTTCATCTGTAACGCCATCTATTGGAGTTGTCTTGATTACTAATTTGGGTACCATTTCTACTTATTTTTTGACCCCCGAACCCCTAAACTTATAATGGGTGTTATAAATTTAGGGTGTGTGTGTGTATCTGTGTGTGTGTGTGTGTGTGTGTGTGTATTCGTGTATGTTGTGTGTGCGTGTTCGTGTGTGTGTGTGTGTGTGTGTGTCTGTCTGTGGCATCGTAGCTCCCAAACGAAAGGACCGATTTTGCGGTTTTTTCCGTTTGTAAACTGATGTGATCGAGATGGTTAGCTATATGGGGGAGGGGGAGGAGGTGAAAAGGGGGGTGAGAATCGTAGCTTTCAAACGAATGGACCGATTTAGCTGCGGTTTTTTGTGTCTGAAAGCTGGGGAAAACGAGATGGTTCTTAGCTATAATGGGGGGAAGGAGGGAAGGGGGAGGTGAGAAACGTAGCTTCCAAACGAATGGACCGATTTAGATTTGTTTTTTAATGTTTTAAAGCTAAGGTAATCGAGATGTTTTTAGTTATAATGAAGGGAAGGAGGGGAATAGTAGCTCTCAAACGAATGGACCTATTCTGATGCGGTTTTTCCTTTTTGTAAGCTGATGTGATCGAGATGGTTCTTGGCTATATGGGGGAGGGGTGGAGGTGAGAAAAGGGAGGTGAGAATCGTAGCTCCCAAACGAATAGACCGATTTAACTGCGGTTTATTTATGTTTTAAAGTTGGGGTCAACAGATGGTTCTTAGCTATAATTGGGGAAGGAGGGAAGGTGGGTGAGGTGAGAATTGTAGCTTCCAAACGAATGGACTGATTTTAGATGCGGTTTTATTATGTTTCGAAGCTGAGGTATTCGCGATGTTCTTAGCTATAATGAGGAGAAGAAGAAAAGGGAAGGGGGGGGGGGGGGGTGAGAATAGTAGTTTCCAAACGAATGGACCGATTTAGCTGCAGTTATTTATGTTTGAAAGCTGAGGTAAAGGAGATGGTTCTTAGCTATATGAGGGAGGGCGGAGTTGAGAAAAGGGGAGTGCGAAGGTAGCTTCCAAACGAATGGACCGATTTAGCTGCGGTTTTTAATGTTTCAAAGCTGAGGTAAACGAGATGGTTCTTACCTATAATGGGGGAGGGGTTTGGGGGGGGGGGGGGCTCCCAAACGAATGGACCAATTTGTTGCGGTTTTTATGTTTGAAAACTGATGTGATCGAGATACTTCTTAGCTATAATGGGGGAGGGGGGCCGGGGGATACATACATTTTTAATTTGTTTTTGTTTATAGTCTCACATAGTTGTGCTACATAAACTACATAACTATATTCATTCAAACATTTTGTTCATTCATTGTTTGTTCTGTATCCATTTCATTTCATTTATTCCAATAAACAATTAATTGTATGGGAAATTAAACATGCAATAAAAATTAAATTAAGAAACACTGTACAAAAAATAAAAACAAGAATACTAAAAAACATCTTAAAAAAACCCATTAATATCTAAAATATAAAACATAATACAATAAAAATAAAATTAAAATGTCAAAAACATAAAACGTAAATCCCTCAATGATGGTACTCACGTGAGAACATAGTCAAGAACCATGGTATGGCGAAAAGCGCCGGTACAAAGTTGATATCGTGCAGGTGAGTCGCAAGCTGGGGCTCGTGGTAGCCTATCATCTGCCAGAACATGGCGAGGTACTCCTTGATAACTGCATTGTCCACATTCACTCCATATTCGTTAATTTCATTCATTCACTGTTCGTTCTGAGTCCCTCGAAGATGAACACACGTGAGAACATAGTCAAGAACGATGTTATGGCTGGAACATCTCCGGTACAAAGTTGATATCGTGCAGGTGAGTCACGAGCTGGGGCTCGTGGTAGACTGTCATCTGCCAGAACTTGGCGAGGTACTCCTTGATAACTGCATTGTTCACATGCACTCCATATTCATTCATTTCGTTCATTCACTGTTCATTCTGAATCCCTAAATGATGGTACTCACGTGAGAACATAGTCAAGAACCATGGTATGGCGAACAGCTCCGGTACAAAGTTGATATCGTGCAGGTGCGTAGCGAGCTGGGGCTCGTGGTAGGCTGTCATTTGCCAGAACTTGGCGAGGTACTCCTTGATGACGGCGCTGTTGTCTTTGAGGAAGAACTTGTGAAGGAACTTGGGCACGAATGCTGAGAGGCAGGCGAAGGCACGAGCTAGTGAAAAAAAATACGAAGAAAATATGAATTAGTGAAACTCTTAAGACCCTAAAGTTCATCAAACAATCTCGAATCTTGCGTGTTTTTTTTCCGGTGTCAAAAGTAAATATTTGTTAATATTCTTTCTCATGATGCTCACTATTACGTTGACAAATTTCATCAAGATCAATTCAGCCGTTTGTACGTTAACAGGTAACAAACAGATAGAGAGCCAGAGGTACTTTACTTTTTAAACGGCTGCCCAAAAATAGGAGTGTAATGTTTTTAGGATTCATGTATGTATGTATGTATGTATGTGGGTTTCATTATTCCACCATAACTCTTAAATGCCTGAATAGATTTAGCCGTATGGGGTACCGTTAGAAAAAATAACATTGTCGCGGCAGTATGGCACCATTTTCAAATGAAACAAAATATATTTTTTCTTTGAATTTTACGTAATGGGTATAAAATTGAAGACCTTGATAAGCACATTCCAACAGTATAGGTATAATTTATTGGCATAAGTTCTTTTTCAGCAGGGCAGGCGTGTTTTGTTAGCTTTTAAGATAGTTTAGCTAGTTTTAGCCCAGGACATAGAATACTTTTTAATCTGTAGTCCGTGCTCGTCCGCACGGAGTTTATCGCGATAAAAAGTATTCTATGTCCTTCCCCGGGATTCAAAATATCTCCATGCTAAATTTATCAACATCGGTTCAGCTGTTTAGATGTGGAAAGGTAGCAAACAGACAGAGAGAGAGAGAGACATAGGATAGTTACTTTCGCTTTTATAAATTAGTATGGATGTCTCTTTATTCTGTGACCGTGCATGGACTTTTTTCGGAGTAAGAACAAGTAAAACAAAAAAAAAAAGTCTTTGAGCTACCTTGAAAGTTTCAGCCTGATAGCAGATCGGGAAGTGCTCGAAATTTGAATTGCATGATTTCAGACAGACAGAAATACATAGATACATACATAAATACAAGAGAAGTTAAATAAAAGCTTATAAAAAATAGTCTGTATCCTTCCTCATGATGTTCACTATTACAAGTATTTCAACAAGGTCGGTTCAGTAGTTTGGTTGTGAAGAGGTAACACATCATCATCAACAGCCTGCATTAGTCCACTGCTGGACATAGGCCTCTCCTAATGCGCGCCACTGAGCCCGATCTTCGGCTCTTCTCATGTAATTGCTGCCAGCTACTTTGCGTAAATCGTCACTCCATCTGGCCGGAGGGCATCCTACACTACGTTTGCCTATACGTGGTCTCCACTCTAGAACTCGTTAACCCCACCAGTTATCGCTTCTTCGACTAATGTGACCGGCCCATTGCCACTTCAGTTTGCTAATTCTTTGAGCTATGTCGGTGACTTTCGTTCTCTGCCGAATCACCTCGTTTCGGATGCGATCCCTTAGAGAAGCTGAGCGACCTGAAGCTTGCGGACCAGTAGAGACACAACAATAACACATACAATGATAGATATACAGGATGGATTTTTGAGACGTGTCAGTAAGGGCAAGTACCTTAACCGTTATAGATACAGGCAAACGTTCATAAGAGACCATCCATAACTTTTTGAGATATTCTGAACGGTATTCACAGATTTTGGAAAAACAAAATAGTATTTTTTTTTCGTTTTTGAATATTGTGCCTTACTGCCGCTATATAGAATGTTTTCAAATAAAAATATACAGCCTATGTTACTCGGGGGGATGTAAGGATTCTAACGATACCCCATACGTCTAAATCTGTTCAGGCATTTCAATGAATAAAGAAAGTCACATACATACATACATACATACATGAATGCTAAAAACATATCACTCCTTTTTTTGGGCAGTCGTGTAATAAAGTATCTCCTCTTTTATCAATTTTTCAGTGACAGTCGAGGCAAACTAAATTGAACGTCATTTGGGCGAGGAAGCCATAATAATTGGTGAATCTTTGCTCATCTTTGACTATTACTTTACACAGATTAAAAAAGGGAGATTTTACTCTTACATTACCTTCATTACAAAAGTTGAGATACAAGAACGGCGCAGTGAGCGAGTCCAGCCCTTGCCAGTAGACGTACTGCGGGTTGGTCAGCAGCCACGCCTTCAGCAGCCGCTTGAGCGTGCGGTGGCCGATGGAGCCGCAGAGCAGCCAGCAGTACTGGTGGCAGCGCGGTATGTCCACGTCTATCTGTTAGGGGAATTTAGTCTTTATTCATTGGACAATAAATCATTTCTTTTGCATGGACAACAGAGGCTGAGTTAGGGCCTTTACACATGGCGCCGCTGCGGCGGCATGTGTAATCGGCCGTAAGCAGCTACAAACAGCTAAACTACTTTACAGACTGTGCAAAGAGTAATGTGTTTATCAGTCTATGTATGTATATATGTTCTATTTGACACTATATGGACCAAACGCTTGGACCGATTTTGATGATTCTTACGTCAATCGATTTGTCTTAATCTTGCGAATGTCACTTTAATGACATGACAAAAAAAATAAAGAAAGTTTACGAACTATGTTAAGGGTTATTGTAAAGGTTAATTAATATACCTATCACTGAATAGGTATTTGAAAATCACCTTTAGGTTTTTCTTATCATTTTTCATTTCGCATGACCATAAAAGATCTATACCGTTTTAAATGTTATAGGGGGATGTAAGGGGCTGCTACCATCTGAATGCTCCAAGTCAACCTCACCTGCCCGTGGAGCATCCTGCCGAGTAACAAACGAGGCTCTGACGACCGACAGATGTCGGTATAACCATCACAATAATTGCGTAGTTAAATCCCACAGCCCGGGACGGGCAGCAGCGTCACCGGTGCAACAACTACGCCCTGCAGTCGCCAACCCGCATGCCCAGCGTGGCGATTATGGGCACAAACTCCATGAAAGACAACACAAAAATGCCCCCTAGTTCCCGGCCGCCCTGCTATTCCTGATCAAGGTGGCGGTCATGGTAACGGCAGGGCAGAGGGTGCGAAGAGTCCCCGCGCTACGGTACGCCACCACCCACAACTGACTTTGGCAACGTATAACGGACGAACGTTCAGGCTTGATGACCATTTGGAACAGCTCGAGATTGAACTAGCAAGAATAATGTGGCACATTCTGTATTTCACAGTCCGAAGAGAGGATGAGAACACCGTATGAAGTATGACCGTAATGAAATGCTAGTTTTATATGGTATTGTGAAGAGCTGAAGGTAACTTCAGCTCTTCACAATACCACGAAGACGCACTACAACGTTGTCATGGGGGACTTCAACCTAAAGTGGGCTTATAGAACAGCAGCGAATCGAAAGTTGGTCTGCACGGTTATGGAAGCAGGAACCACAGGGGGCAATGCTCCTCAACTTTTTGGAAAAGGAGGGGCTCTTCTTAATGAATTCGTTCTATAAGAAGCATCCCCAAAGGAAGTGAACGTGGCAGAGGCCCGATACTGGGACGAAAAATGAGATAGACTTCATCATGACGGATAAAAGGCACATATTGAGATTTCACTGTGGTCAACAGGTTTAATACCGGTAGTGACCACCGACTACTACGAGGAGTATCAACTTTAAGCTGGAAAGATCCCGTTTGATGAAGTCTACAATCCGACCTAACCAGCTCCAAACCGTTGTGGGATCAGATTAGATTCAACTTCATCTGGAAAATCGATTCGTTGCTCTGGAAACTACGAATGGCGTTGACGAGGCTCTACTACAGGTGGTGGGAATCCTACGGGAAGAAGGATCAAAATTTTGTCAGCTGCAGAGTACTGGTACGAAATCCAAACTCTCGGTGGAGACTCTTCGGCTTATGGGAGAGAGGAAATGATGTGCTTCATCAGAGAAGCGGGCCCTCAATCGAAATATTAGCAAACTGGTGCGAAAAGGACCTCCGATGCTCTAATACACGCCGCATAGAAAAGGCTATAGAGCAAAATCGGGGGACCAAAGTCTTCGCTCAGCAATTGAAGAGGCTTCATCTGACGAAGCTAAAAACATCTTCTGACGGTGTCGTCACCTCAAGGCCGGATATTCTCGCCAAAATAGAGAATTTCTATGGCCGACTGTACGACTCGCATGCTCTACGACCCGAACCTAGCTATGAGGATTGCCAAGCCACACTGATCCGCCACTAACCGATGATCTGCCGGAAGTCAGCCTAGACGAGATCGAGATAGCCCTCAAACAGATAGAAAATGGAAAAGCCCCTAGGGACGACGGAGTTACTTTGAAGCTTTTGAAAGCAGCAGAAAAACCTATGCTTCGAGACCTCCAGAAGTTGTTTAACTCTGTTCTGAACGATGGGAGAACTCCAAAGGCGTGGAATACAAACATAGTAGTTTTATTCTTCAAAAATGGAGATAAAGCTCTCCTTAAAAACAATAGGCCCATCTCGCTTCTGAACCACGTCTACAAGCTGTTTTCGAGGGTGGTCTCGAATCGTCTAGCGAGAAGACTTGACAACCACGTCTACAAGCTGTTTTCGAGGGTAGTCTCGAATCGTCTAGCGAGAAGACTTGACAAGTTTTAGCGTCCAGAACAGGCCGGGTTCTCAAGCAGCGCCGCCCACACCTTGTCCCTCACTAGCGGCGGAATGTCTTCTCCCGTCTGGTGTTGCGTACTGTTGTGCCTAACCTGTCTATCAGTAGGAGTCTCCTTGTCGATCCTCTCGTACTGTTCCTTGATGTCACCTTTAACCCCAAGCAGCGCCGCCCACACCTCGACCCTCACTAGCGGCGGAATGTCTACTCCCGTCTGTTGTTGCGAACTGTTGTGGCTCACCTGTCCATCAGTAGGAGAGAGAGCCTCTTTGTCGATCTTGTCATACTGTTCCTCGATGTCTCTTTTGACTCCGAACAGCGCCGCCCACACCTCGCTCCGCACTAGCGGCAGAATGTCTACCTCCGTCTGGTGTTGCGTACTATTGTGCCTCACCTGTCTATCAGTAGGAGTGGGACTATCAGTAGGAGTGGGAGTCTCCTTGTCGATCCTGTCGTACTGTTCCTCGATATCTCCTTTAACTCTGAGCAGCGCCGCCCACACCTCGCCCCGCACTAGCGGCGGAATGTCTACCTCCGTCTGGTGTTCCGTACTATTGTACCTCACCTGTCTATCAGTAGGAGTGGGAGTCTCCTTGTCGATCCTCTCGTACTGTTCCTCGATATCTCCTTTTACTCCGAGCAGCGCCGCCCACACCTCGCCCCGCACTAGCGGCGGAATGTCTACCTCCGTCTGGTGTTCCGTACTATTGTACCTCACCTGTCTATCAGTAGGAGTGGGAGTCTCCTTGTCGATCCTCTCGTACTGTTCCTCGATATCTCCTTTTACTCCGAGCAGCGCCGCCCACACCTCGCCCCGCACTAGCGGCGGAATGTCTACCTCCGTCTGGTGTTCCGTACTATTGTACCTCACCTGTCTATCAGTAGGAGTGGGAGTCTCCTTGTCGATCCTCTCGTACTGTTCCTCGATGTCTCCTTTAACCCCGAGCAGCGCCGCCCACACCTCGCCCCGCACTAGCGGCGGAATGTCTACTTCTGCTTCTGCTCGGATGTACTGCGCTGTGTATGGGTAGCCCTGAAAAAGGGCGCAATCGCAATGTTGAAGGTGTAGACAGCATTGTATAACTGCCTCGCTCACTCGCTTACATTTTTCGCATATTCTATCTCGCGCTTACTTTATGGTGTTTTATCCTTACAGCAGTACCTGCGCAATCGTTCCTGGAGCCTAACTTCACAACTACAAAGATCCGCTGCGAATACTCTATATACTAGGTAGGTATATTCTGTATATACTAGACTTCATAACAACATGAAAGGTATAAAATACGGAATTTTTAAAATAACACCAATGACCGATCACCACTGGTAATGGTCGGGCACAATATATGTTTTTTTACTGGGAATATACGGACTCTTGTTTCACATTTATTTACAATCGCGCCCTTTTTTGTGGCCGATCTATTTTCGAATTTTGTCTGACTTTCAGTTTGGCGGAAGTTAGCTATTGTTTACTTTGTTCATTTTAGATATGGCTTTCCGCAAAAAAAACGCCTGAGTCTATCAACTATCACACCAGTAATATTATTAATGCAACCCTGTATTACCTTTTCACGACTAAACGGTTGAACCGGTTTTTGACAAAATTTGACAAGGTCTGCATCATACATTCATGACAAAGGACATAGGCATGCAGTTTACTTTTCAACCTACAAATAATTCTTAGTTTTCACCCCAGAAATGTCCACGCGCAAAGCCACGGAATAACTTTCTGGTTCAAAAAATCTATACAAACTTACAACCAGAAGTCTATGGAAGTAGATCAGTCTACAGAACTGGTACTCCGTGTCTCTCTCCCTAATTATCCTGGGCAAGTCGACGGCGTCGTAGTACTTTCTCTCTTCGTGCATCAGCGGGTAGAACTCCTTGGCCGGTATGTGACAGAGACGAGTGCTCAGCAAGTCGAGGGTGTACTTGGCGATGCGGCGGTCGTACAGCGCGCCGATCTTGCCGCCAACCGTGCAACCGTCTAGAAGCACGGCTCTGGAAGTTAAGTTATTTTAGTTCATTAGGTTATGTCCTCTAGAGGGCGTCATATTCAATTTAATGTGACGTCACATAGCCTATAAGCGGACGATCAAGACGCTACTAACGACACCGCATTTGACAAATTATGATAAGTAGTTTAGAAGTTGAAGGAACAGATGAACATACATACATACCGGTCAAAATCATAACCCTCCTTTTTGCTACTGATAAGATAAGATAAGAAACAATTTTTTTACTGGTCTTCAAAACTTAGTATAGGTTGCGTCATGTAAAAAGAACGCTGGAAGAATGTGGAGGGTGTGTGTTTGCGCATGGGTACACTCGCGCACAAAAGTACTAGGCATAATTGTTTTAAATAATTATTAATTAGCCTATCGCTACCAAATGGATATAATTAGCCACCAAATAGACCGATAAATCTCCTAATGTGCAGCCTAACCCAGCCAGCCACCGACCAGCCAGTGCCAGCAGTGTGAGCAGTGTGTGCCAGCGTTCTTTTTAAAGTTAACCACACTTTTAAAGTTAATATATCTTTATTAAATTGCTTGGCTCCTCGTAGGCCAGCCTCGGCACCCGGAAATTGGACATGTCAAAAAAAAAACAAAATGGAGAGGAAGATGCAGATTGAAGAGATAAAAAGATGCTGAAGAAATGGGTAATGGTTGATGGGGAGATTCTTCTGTTGTTATTGAGGAGCTTCGTTCTTTCACTTTTCATATTTACGAGTAAGGACGAACAAACAAACAGACACACCATTTAAAATGTTATATTTTTGATTTAAGTAACTTATTTTAAGTCCCCTAGACCAATTTTTCTTTAATTGTCTTCTTTGTACAGACTTTTTGTTACTTACTGCTATATTATATGTATATATAGTTGGAAACAGCCATCTACAAAAAAAAGCAATTCATTGTAATTTTCTACTCACATAGGCATAGACAAAATGGGTGGACTATTCTTAATGAGACCATTCTTCTTCAGCTCCGCCTGGATATCTCCACCGGCCAGCTGCCACCAGTGATAGTAATACTGCAGCTTGCATCCACTGAGGCCCTTCGGCTTCTTAACTTCCACCAACTGTTTCGTATTGGCCGTCGATAACTCTTCGACAAGTTCGGTGAACGTTGCTCGCTCTCTTGGGTTTATTTTGAGACATTTCTCTATGACGTTGCGAAGGTGTTCCGGCAATTGCTTAAAAATTCGAACAGTAGCATAAAGTAATTATTTCAGATTTGTAAAGCCTATAATTTATTCTAGCAAGACATACGTTTAAAAATTCTAGCAAGATATACGTTTTAAATACCGGTCGAATAAAAAATAGCCTGACATTCTTACGATGCAGACGAATCCATTGACATCTCGTTTATCAAAATCGGACCATTTTTTTAGTTTGACCACATAACTCTTCTTTTGCTTGGCCATAGTAGTTTTTGTTTTGTCTATACTCTTTACATGAAGAACGTAGAGAGAGTATCTTTCTAGGATGAAGACGAATCGATTGATATATTGCTTGTCAAAATCGGACCAATAAGGGCGACGCTATGGCATAGAATCTAAGGTGGAACATCCACATACATAGGTAGGTATATATACTGTTAAACTCATTATCCTTCCCTTACTTCGGCGTAGTCGGGAAAAATTATTAGGGTTCTGTAAGATATTCGGGAACAAAGAAACGGCGCGGAGTGTTAGTGTTGAGTTGAAGTTCAACGAAATTCGGTTCACTTTTGGTAATACCAAAGATTCGGCCGCTTTTACAGAACTTCGACTTCAGCCGAATAAGGCAGTGTCGAACTTCGGCTTCAGCCGAGTTGAGTACAAAGTAAGCAAGAAACTGCAGATAAGAAGGAACTTCGACTTCGGCCGAATAAGGTAGTGTCGAACTTCGGCTTCAGCCGAGTTGAGTACAAAGTAAGCTAGAAACTGCAGATAAGAAGGAACTTCGACTTCGGCCGAATAAGGTAGTGTCGAACTTCGGCTTCAGCCGAGTTGAGTACAAAGTAAGCTAGAAACTGCAGATAAGAAGGAACTTCGACTTCGGCCGAATAAGGTAGTGTCGAACTTCGGCTTCAGCCGAGTTGAGTACAAAGTAAGCAAGAAACTGCAGATAAGAAGGAACTTCGACTTCGGCCGAATAAGGTAGTGTCGAACTTCGGCTTCAGCCGAGTTGAGTACAAAGTAAGCTAGAAACTGCAGATAAGAAGGAACTTCGACTTCGGCCGAATAAGGTAGTGTCGAACTTCGGCTTCAGCCGAGTTGAGTACAAAGTAAGCTAGAAACTGCAGATAAGAAGGAACTTCGACTTCGGCCGAATAAGGTAGTGTCGAACTTCGGCTTCAGCCGAGTTGAGTACAAAGTAAGCTAGAAACTGCAGATAAGAAGGAACTTCGACTTCGGCCGAATAAGGTAGTGTCGAACTTCGGCTTCAGCCGAGTTGAGTACAAAGTAAGCTAGAAACTGCAGATAAGAAGGAACTTCGACTTCGGCCGAATAAGGTAGTGTCGAACTTCGGCTTCAGCCGAGTTGAGTACAAAGTAAGCTAGAAACTGCAGATAAGAAGGAACTTCGACTTCGGCCGAATAAGGTAGTGTCGAACTTCGGCTTCAGCCGAGTTGATTACAAAGTAAGCTAGAAACTGCAGATAAGAAGGAACTTCGACTTCGGCCGAATAAGGTAGTGTCGAACTTCGGCTTCAGCCGAGTTGAGTACAAAGTAAGCTAGAAACTGCAGATAAGAAGGAACTTCGACTTCGGCCGAATAAGGTAGTGTCGAACTTCGGCTTCAGCCGAGTTGAGTACAAAGTAAGCTAGAAACTGCAGATAAGAAGGAACTTCGGCTTCAGCCGAATTTAGTACAAAGTCAGCTAAAAACAAACAGGTAAGAAGCTAAGAAGGTTTATTGATTAATTTGTTAAATCTAGGTTCTATTCAGATATAGGTTCTCTAGATCTGAATAGAACCTAGATTTAATAAATGAATCAGTACCTAATATACATATAACATTCCTTTGTAATCTAATTTAGATATTTTGTTAAAACACATAACTCTCCTTCTTGGCAGTCAAAAAAAACAAACAAAAAAATGCAATAAGACCACACTCAATTAATCGATCAAATAAGGTGCGGTGGTCTTTGCATACGTAAAATTTCTAGTGTATCTCTACCAGCTTTCCTATCCTCAGTTTATAGTATACAAAAATTAATCGGAGCTATTTTATCTCCCTGTATTACAAATTACGAAATAAGTTTTTTGACTGAGGCTAGAGACGCTTGGAAAATAGCCTGTCCAAATCAGTCCTTGCCCAAAGCGCCTCCTTCCCCGAAGCATTGGGAGGGGCTGCTCTGCGAAATTGAACGGAAAAATCTTCTTGATACGTCCGTTTGTTTGCAGAGCGTGCTCACCTCCTTGCTATTTCACGTTGGGAATTAGGCCTTTGGTTACAAGCACTTCCATCAAAAAACATTGGAAACTTAATAGACAACCACACATTCCGATTAGCCATTTCTCTGCGTCTGGGCGTTTTTTTGCCAAGTCCCACATCGTTGCCTATGCGGCGATATGGTTGATCGGGTTGGCCATCACGGATTATCTTGCTACAGAAGCGCAGGGAGGATTCCCCGACACGTCAGTTTAAATGGCAAATGTTATATTCTTGTTCAGTAGCTTATTTTAGGTATCCTAAGAAATGCGCGAAAAATCGGACAGAAACAATTTTTAAAAAAATGCTTTTTTTTAAGTACCCTCTAGCCCTAGACCATTTTTTGACTGTCTTTATTGTACAGGCTTTTTGGTAATTAAATTAAACATCTCCTTTACTCCAGCTTTGAAACATAAAAAACCACAGCTAAATTGGTCCATTTGTTTGGAAGCTACGATTCTCACCTTCCCCTCCCCTCCCCCATATAGCTAAGAACATCTCGATCACATCAGCTTACAAACAGAAAAAAACAGCTGGACAGACTTTCACTAGCAGATAGCTGATGTAGGCTAGTTTTATTTATAACAAAGAATTAGGGAAAAGAGCAAATAAAAATTTGACCACGCGGGCAAAGTCGCGGCGCGCACAGCAATCATGCCTTGACTTGACAAACATTCAACAACATTTTACTATTTCAACAAACATTTGGCCAAAGACCAAGTTCGACAATGTGCCTAATTCGACATTCGATGCACTCTAGTGTATGTAAGTAAACCATCTTACTTTATAATTTTCAAAACAATCATGCTCTCTAGCGATCCTTTCAGCAGGATTGTTAGCGTGAACCAATGTGAGTATTCTCCTCAATATAGGACCAGGTTTCAGGTTTGGCCACAGTTTGCCGATACACAGCTCTAAGAGGAGGATGCCGAATGTCCAAATGTCTGCGGCTGGACCACCACCGTTAAGTATGATTTCCGGGCTGAAGTATCTTGGTAATCTGAAATTAGTTGAAAAATAATATGAATCTCATTTTTTTTATTAATTGACAATCCACGTGATGGGACCAGAAGTTTATAATAAGTTACCCGATGAAATTCAAAACGCAAATAGTACAACAGTTTGCAAAACGAAATTGAAAAACTGGCTAATCCAAAAGGCATTTTACTCTTGTCAAGAGTTTAGGGACATGAAATTTGTTATAATTTTGACATAATATTTTATTTTCATCATACATGGCTGTATTTTATTAAATAGTAATAATTATTTTAATAATTATTCAACTTTATTTTACTTTTGTATTGTGACTTGTAATGGAAAATTACCAATAAAATTATGTCTATGTCTATTGGGTCCGCTACCAACTGGTAGCGGACTAGAACATTTGGACTACTTATACTTACAGTTTTTTTTAAATCCTGTATTTATTAGGAAAAAATAAACACAAACCCGCTGATAAATACAACAGAACAAGTTTTGAAAAATTATGGGACCTTTTTATACCTATAAAACAGATCATCTAAATTGGTTCAGAAATTTTAGAGATATGATGCATGCATGTACGTCCACATGCAAAAAAAAGACAACAACTTGAGAACCTCCTTCTTGAAAAAAAACTGATTTTAGTATCACATTGTCATGTGGTTTTTGTAGGTCTCTTCAACAAGATTCTGCATGGGAAAGAATCACACTTTTGCCCAGATGTTTAGCCTCCAAGTAGTAGCGTGCATACTTTACTGTGTTCTAGTTTAAATGGCACTGTATCCAGTGAATCCAATATTTCAGGGTGACCAGCACAGTGCTGTGTTGTGCAACATTTAGAAATCCAAAGTTTTAGCACAGTGCAGTGTTGTGCAACATATAGAAATCCAAAGTTTTGGATGGCATTGCAATTGTTTTGAGCAATGAGTTTAATTGTAAGCCATGCTGGCTTACAATTAAACTCATTGTGAAGTGTTTTAATTTTAACTGTACAAGCTTTAACGTCGATTTTAGGTGGCGAAGGGTAGGGTAGGTGGAGGGAGTAGAACCCCTCCTGAGTGGGAAACGTAGACTCCGCCCTCCTCTGAAATTAAGTTATATTTTTATATGTTAGGTTCTGTGGATACAATTCACAGAACCACATATTAACAAGTTTTTTTTGTTTAAGCCTTGGAAATCTATCTGTGTTAACACCTTCAGTGGCGATCCAACTTGCTGTGATAGGTAAGCATAGTAAGCTCCTGCCTTTCTCTTCATGTTATTTTGTGTTAGTTTTGAAAATGTAACTGTTTTGACACTTGCAAGCCCCCAGTGAGTTAGGATGTGGGTTAGGCTTGGGGGTGGCCTAAGGGCATAAATTACTAAAAAAAAGGGGAATTTAGCCCCTTAATATTGAGGGCAAAGCTTGTACAGTGGGGTGTTAACACAAGGTTACAACTTGCCTGTTCAAGATTAATATATCTTACCCAAGAGGAAAAGGTACTTCATTGCCCCCTCCTGTCATGCAATACATTCCATAGTTAAAAAGCTTTACTCTTCCATTCTTATCCATCAAGATATTATCAAATGACAGGGTTCTGTGTGTTATATCTCGCTCATGCAAGAATTTCAGACCGTTGGCCACTTGGCAAGATATACTTGTGATTTCTTCATAGGAAAATTTTGATTTGTGTTCCGAGAGTGACTTGCCTATTGTTTCAGCAACTACTATTATCCTTTCTGGAAATATTATACTTTTAATATGAGTTACAAAAATCAATACATAAGTACTTAGTTTTTTTTTGTTCTTGTTTTATGGCATTGGAGTTGCTATACCACAATTCAGCCAATGTCATGTAAGTCCTACTCCGAAAAATAAATGAGAATACCAGAATCAAATCAATCTGAAATTAAGGGAGGATCGAAAAATACCTACATACTTTGTTTATGATTTAATAAGCCTAGAATATTTATTGCAACTTCTTTTCACGATTTGATGATTGGTTTTAAATGCCATAGCCATTGCTGCGAAATGTGCTTTAGACTTATTTTAATTTCTGCCCGGGTTTTCTCGCAGGGCAAAAACTTATTTTTTTTTTGTAAATTTTCTCACCATGTTTTCCTCGAATAATGTCGAGATATGTGCACAAATTGGGATGTTCTATAGTTAGCAGTCGCTGTGATCGACCAAGAATTGAAATAGAACTAGGGGTTAGGGGTAAGCCATTACTTCCGCAACTTTCACCGGGATGGTTTTTCGCAAAATATGTACAAGCCGCAAATCTATAATCATTTTCATCTCCAGTATACATGATACAACCCAAAATTTGCTACACGGATTTGGTAGCCTAAACACTACTGGTTCAAGGAATATACTACTCTCTAGAGCTAATAATGGTTTCTTTGCAGCGTTGTTAATTATGGATAACAAAACATTTGTTTTGTATTTTTATTATTATGTTTTTTATACAAAGGGGCGGATCAGAAGATATGCAATAATTTGAAATTGACATATAAAAATGACAATCCCTTCGTTCGTGATGATGAGATGGCGTTATGAGCAGTTTTGAAATGTACATTTTTAACAAGCCTTTCGCTTTGTACATTTTCAACACTTGCCATTTTTGCAACATTTGACACTACCGATCCTTTCCAAACCGAATGAAAAATGACCCTTTTCTTGACGAAGTTAAGTTAATTTTTCTATGTCAACATGTCCTCTAACTAAACATGCAAAACGAGCGGTGATCGAAAACGGTTAAGAACGTTATTTTGCCCACAAATGTCCTTGGCGAACGTGAAATGTGATCATATTTAGCGTTTTTAACCATTGACATTATTTTTGCCAATTGCTTCTAAACGAACGGCTCCAACGACAACTCATGCTGTGGTTTAAATTGCACCAATGTGCGCTATGTGTATTATCAGCGCGCACAAAGTCGGATTAAAATGCGCATTTATTCACCACGTCGGACACATGACGTCAGGAGTCACGTCATTTTGGTGTGCACACAACGCTCACAAAAAAGAGGTAGAGCAGCGTATGCGGTAACGTCAAATTCAATTGAAATATGTCATTCTGTGTTGATATATTGTTGGAACTCCCGCCAGACCGCCAGTACATATAATAATGATTATATTATTTTAGCAGAAGCAAACGAATTAAACAGAACTAAGAGAGAAATGAGAAAACTAAAAACAAACAAAACAACAGTAGGTAGAACAGCTGACTCAAATGATATAAGCATGCAATCATCGGTTTAATTTGTTAGCGTGCATATGCTGACCAACAATATAAACCGATCGTTAGCAGTGTTTGCAGTCTCAGCACTGTGAGTGCAATTTAAACCACAATGTCAAAATAGTCAACAGTGACTGTGTGCGTATTTGGTGTTGCCAGTCAGATGGTTGACATCTTACGTAGTATTTGTATACTCTTTGGGTTGACAAACGAGCTTCCTAGTCGTAGAGGTTGATACTCTCTCTACGTTCCTAGTGCAATCAGCAATCGGCTTAGCAAATCAACTGCAATTATCAGCAAATAATAGCATCAATAATGCTTCTTGTTTGTTTAAACGTGTCGCTTTGTTTTTGGGTTGTAGTATTTTGTATTTTTTGTTAAATACCTACCTTATTAAACCTTAGGTCTTTGTAGCACTCCTCCTACCTTTTTTTTGGAATTTCTTTTCTTTATTCTTGTACCTACTATTTTATATTGGGAACTTTTTGTTTTTGTGTTTTTATTTATTTTTTTAAGGTATTTTTATTGTACTAGTGTTAGTTATTGTGCTATTGTGTTAGTTTCCTCAAAAAAAAAAAACAAGATGAGAGGATCAAGCTCAGACTAATTAAATGACATAACAGGGGGATCTTTCGTTCATGGCAAAAATATCAGTTGTAAAGCTGTAAATGTTAAGTATGATCACCTTTTAGCGTTCAGATTTAATTTTTGTGGGTGAATTTAGCATTATCTGATGGAATCTTGCTAATTGCACAGTGGAAGACCAAGGGAAATAATAAAGAACCCTCATGAAAACTTTACGATATATTTTGTATTAAGTACAAAATGACAGAACAAACTTATTCTAACAAAACAAGTCGTTGCTATAACAATCGGTCATGGACGCCAAAGCTATAAAATACAAATTATTTTCATCATTCTGAAATATTTTCGATGACCATTGCCATTGTTATGATGAATCTTAGAACCGGCTATCATTATTAAATGCGTATACAAAATTTCGTGTCTGCTGTTAACCGTTGGAGTTCCATAAACAGGAGCCAACCCGGAGTGCACCAACTATGTCGTGGTAAAACTTCAAACCATCTAACATACTTATAATGCGTTCACTAAATTTCATGTCTGTGCTGTTAACCGTTGAGGATTTCCCTAGTCAGGAGACAACCCGGAGTGTAGCACCCATGTCATGGTAAAACTTTAAACCGGCTAGCATAATAAAATGCGTACCTACACTACCTACTAGGGAATACAGACCCAGCCCAAATCTGAGACCCGGGTCCGACCCGGTTCTGGAAATAGAGTACCGGGTACCCGGATCTAGATCCGGGTCCGGTAAAAATATAAATAGTTTTTTTAAAATACGTATTTTTATACAATAAATAAGAAGCTTAGCATAATTATAAACTTTAGACACCTACTGAATTTGTGAGGTTGTAAGGGGTAATCTCTGGATCTACTGAACTGATTTTGAAAATTATTTTACCAATAGAAAGCCACGTTATTTGTGAGTGTCATAGGCTATATATTAAAATGACTACGCGTAAGAAGCCACGGGCATCAGCTAGTATATCATAAAATAGTTCAAACTCTAGACTAAGCAAGCGATTTAATGCTTGATTACTGTTAAATAACGAATATGAGTGCGGCAGTTAGACTCAGAATTATATGCCTGTATTTCTACTTGCGCATGAAATTATCGAAATGATTCGATATTTTATTTTACTTGCCTAATTTTTTATTTATTTTTTCTAAAGTTTTAATATATTATTTAAATTGATATTAATGAGTACGCTGTGAAAACTGGCATTTATCGGAATAAAATGATAGCATTACATAAATGAAACCATTAAACACTGAAAAAAATAATGTTAATTCTAACCAAAACCAAATATTTTTCCTAAATCTAGTTTTGAAACAGTGACTCCAAAATTACTACCAATTTCTCTCTACCAAAAATGACCGTGGAAATTATGTGCTGTTTCAAGCAACTGTAAGAATCTATACTTATACTTAAACTTGTAATATTTTATGTAAATGTACCTACACACCTATGATTATTTAATACTGTCCTGATACATAGTTATTTGATTTAAGATTGTGGATACATCCGGAAATACCACGATCTGTCATTACTTGGTATTTCCGGATGTATTATTTTAATATTACATTATTTTACAACATGTATTTTAATGTAAATATGTGTATATTTTTTTTTTTTTTAATATTTTTTTTAATATTCAGTACTTATTTGTCAAAGTGTGCGCTCTACTTCCGCTGCTACCAAGTTAAATCCTTTTGCTTTCGAGACTTTTATTTTTCTGGGTGCTAGTAAAATCGTTTGGCGGGAAGCAGCACTGGTGGCGGTAAAGTTGATGTTGGACTGTGCTAAGATGAAGACGTAGTAGTGCTACATGTAAAAGTGGAGTGTTATTAAAGTGGTTATTGAAACACAAGAAAAGGGGTTCTCATTCCTTCAATCTAGATTATAATAGATCAGTAGGTGGGATATAATCGTGATATCGATCAAAATCGCCCTCGGTGAAAGGACTTAGAGCCTATAAAACTGAGTAAATTATACATTGTGCACTTTTTTTTCTTTTACCTTTTCTATCAACGTGATTGTGTCAATGCATGCATTAATAATGATGATAAATAACAGATTTTTTGATACACAAAGCTATGCCGACTTAATTTTAAATTAAAATGGTACATATTTTGATGGAAATTTTATATACTTGATCACTGTTTAGGAAATGAAATAAATAACACCGTTTAGAGTTGTGCTTAAAATACCACGTGTAGCAGTTAGACTCTAAATGTGCTCGCACTTTTCTTGTGTGCCTGCGTGAGGTTATTTGGACGAGTGACGAATATCTTAATAGCATTGATATATCTTCTGGATCTTCTTCTTCTTCTGGGTAATGTTATTAGTGTTGTCTATCCCTGTGCGAAATTGCTATAAACCTTTTGGGTATGAAAACTACACACAAATGTTGCAAATTTAAATTTTATTGTGGTTCGTAAATATCTAAACATAGTAAACTTTATTTAACCATACATCTTTCGTATATGTCCTTTTGCTGCGGATTATTATCATTTTCAGAGGACAATGGGTCGGAAAAGGAAATCTCGCCGTTGGACAAGAGTTACGGATGACTCACCGCAGTGGATTGGAGTCTCCAGTGACGGAAATCTGAAGATGTGTCACGCAGCCACCACGTGCCACGAAGCCGTGACGCGTCGTGAGGCCACGATGTGCCGCGCAGCCATGACGTGCGACGCAGCTGTGACGTGCCACATAGCTTCAACATGTCGCGCAGCCAAGGCGAGTTACGCAGCAGTGACGTGTCGTGCAGCCGTGACGTGCCACGCGATCGCCACCCTTCAAGCTTTGGTATTACACCTGGAGCTGCATCAACTGTGAGTAACCCTGATGTTGAAATTAATACAGATTCTAGAGATAACATTTTAGTTTTGGCATTCAAAGAGCTTATTCAGACCATGAACATAGATAGCGGTAGTAAGCGTTACCCTGTTTTGAATATTATACCAGAGTTCGATCCCGCAAATTGAAACCGAACTATTGAAACGTATTGAAGTGTACCAAAATATATAACAAGAATGAAGAAAAAATAGTTATGCCCTCCTAAAATTAGTGGGTTTGGCGCAGAAATGGTATCAAACCTAGTTTACTGTTTTTATGGACTGAATGGCAAGATAAATTGAAATTGCCATTTCCCAGCAACGAGAATTACGGTCAATTGTTAACGGACATGTTTGCTTGTAAAACCAGATTTGGTGAGTCTGGAAGTTTTTTTTGATCAAAAGACAGTAGGTACTATTGAATCGTTGTAATATAACTGGCAAAATAGCAAATAAGACAAGTTCGTAAGGACCAGTGCTGAGGCAGCACAATTAACAGAACCTGATATATGACTGGTTTATCTCAGAAATGTAAGAATAACCAAGAAACCTGGCCAACCAAATTGGTTTGCGCAAGCAAGTACGGGTAAAATAGTAATTTTAGAACATTTAGAGCAACTGATAATGAATCTGATGAAAGGACAGGCAAAAACCAACAAAACAATATGTATAGACTTACAAAATGTTATAATTGTGGAGAAGACCACTCGAACTTCATATGCAAATACTCAATCAAACGCTGTGATAGTTGTCATAGAATAGGTCATGTATCTAAAAATCGACCAGATAAAATAGACCCCAAAATCGGTAACATTAATAAACAGTTTTACGAATTTCAAAAGAACAGGACTATGACTCTTAAGAATTTTAAAATTAGCACTATAAACAGCCAAAATCTAAATTGCTAAATTGATTTCGGGAGTCAGTGTACCATGTTACTGGAATCTGCAGCTAACAATTTGGTAAATTCTTAGTCAGATTCAAATCTGTATCATGGGGATTTGGAGACAGTATCATCACTTGTTTAGGCAAATGCAGTGTCGACATATGTAGATGTAGATTCAGATAAAGCCACTGTGGAAGCTCTTATCATAACCCAAACATTTGTTATAAGTCTCTTTATTGCTCGGACAAACATTCAGAACAAGATCATGTTGTAGTTTACCAAAAACTCCAACAAATACCAACAGATTCAACGAAAAACTTGCAACTGTATGTAAATAGCCAAGTAACTATTAACAGTTATACGGCGGTAGATATTTATACTAAACCAGAATATTCAGGTGACTTGTTTATTTAACCAATAGACTTGGGTAAATAAATATCCATTCAAAATATAATTCGAAATCCTCAAAATCAGTATGAGATCTAGCAAAGTGTAATTCATGTAACTAACGGACAGGGAATGATTGTCGTTAAGGATCTTAACTCGGGATTCAATTTATCAACTAAACTTAATTATGGACACTCTATTGTTCAATGCATTACCGTTAAATGAAGTAAAAACAGTAGATGTTGGTAGTAAACAATGGCGGCGATCGTTGGGTTGTACTGAAATAAGTTTCTAAATTTAGAATCCGATGGCAGGTGTTAAAATCAAATCATGAAGAGATTGGTTATTTTGAAACCGTAGAAATTACCGAAATGAGACGATTTACTAATATAAATAAATTACCAAAATTAAAACAAGCACGATCAAGCATCTTTACAAAAACCAGACTGCGAACATAACTAAAAACAGGCAAAAACAAAACAGTGAGAATGGTTGCTAACCAATTTTAAATCGTTATAGATCCTAAATGGTCACTCGAAATTAAAAAATGATAAGAGAAACCTAAAATTGAATACCTATTCAATGATACCCCACTTAATATAGTTCGTAGACTTTCATGTTTTCATTTTCACAAAATGGCGTCTCGTTGTCAACATATTGAATTCGATTGACGTAAGAATTATCAAAATCGGTCCACACGTTTGGTCACTGAATAGCCATAAAAAACGCAGCCGGTTTGTTTTGATCAAGCATGTAAGTTCGTTAACGACGTTATGCCATATTACTCGTATATTATATATGATATGATATATGAATCTGGTCGAATCTGGTCAGAGGTGAAATCGCAATTTTGACTTTTTGCACATATTTTTTTCTCCACAATTTAGTTTTGGTGTTATTTAGTTTCCAATAATTGACTTATATGCTTATAATACAAAAAAACAAAAATACAAAATTTGAGTGTAATTCGCAAAATGTCATCTTTGAAAACAAAAAACATTTGTGTTAAGTGTAAGAGGGATTTACCGAGACGAGAATTTTTATGTTGTTCGGATTGTCACCATAAATACCACATTGATTGTGCTAATGTATCATTGACACGATTTAGAATTATGGAGAGACGCGATAAATGGATGTGCACTAATTGCATTACAAAGCCCAAAATAAGTATTGTGTCGACGAAACCCAAACTTATACCAACGGTTTCTACACCATCAAAGCAAATATATCCTGCGCCGTCAAAATTCACGCCCATACCAACGGTTGCTACACCTTCAGATGATATTCAAGAACCTCAGAATGAGAACGTCACTGTGAAAAAGGGGGTTCAGCTTCATAGATGCAAATCGATCAGCGATTTACCTGCTGAAGATTCACATTCTACTCTAGTGGACATGAGCTCCATTAGCTTACCTGAAAATTGCTCAAACACTAGCGAGACGGAGGAGAATAAAAAGGAAATTGAAGAATTAAAACTAAAACTTATTATAGCTACTGAAGAAATAGATAGATTAAATATGGAAAATACGAATTTAAAAAAAGTAATAAAAAGCCGTGACAACACAATAAAAATTTTAAAATCTATAGGGTCTAGCGAAAGCAGTACGAGAAAATCGTCTACCCCAAACAAGCAAAAACTAGCTTCTTGTCAGTTTGAGAATAAAACGGCGCCCGTATCACCAATGAATGATACACTAAAAATGACAACCAGGGTACCTGAGACTATAACAGCCACGGCAATCTGTGAAGCCCCGGTACAACCATTTCAGGAAGACACTGATGATTTAAATACATCAATAAAGTCGGAAACTGAAATAAAAAAGAAGACCATTTTCATCGTGGGAGATCAACAGGCTTCAGGACTTTCTGAACTCATTATCAATGAGCGAAAGTCAAGGATGTGGAACGATGTGTATGAGGTGACAGCTGTCGTTAAACCAGGTGCCCGATGCTCAGAAGCATTAAGCTATTGCAAAGATCTTAACGTCACTCTTAATGAAAACGATAGAGTTGTATTAATTATTGGTTCGAATGACAAAAATCCGTTTAAATTATTGAACGATCTCAGCATTGCCTTAAATCTACTAAAAAACAAGAAGGTATATGTTTTAAGCGTCAGAAAAACCCGTTTCTTACAGGAGAATACGTTGAATAACCACATTGCGGCTCTTGTTGGGACTTATAAAAATTGTAAATTTGTTAAAATAAATGCATATACAAATCATAACAAATCATTTTTATTAGCTGTGAGTAGAGCTATTAATTTAAAAGTAGACTGCGAAGATATAAATAATGACTTAAAAGATCAAGCGCGAAACAAAATTAATGCAAACACTAAGAACAACCCTGGTGGGGTAAAGGGTACAATTCCTTTTTATTTTGATTCGAAATCAAAGCACGAAAGTTCAACTAAAGAAGCAGGGCCCGAAAGGTCTTCAAACCTTCATTGTCCTAAGCCTCAAAGAAACAATAGGAATCAGTTTTTTCGTGAATAATTCAAGCCATAATTTTACATTACTACACCAGAACATTGCTGGAGCTATTAATAAAGCAGAATATATAGAAGTAGCTTTAGAAGAGTTATCACGAAAAGAAAATTTTGATGTAAATGTAATATGTCTGAGTGAAACATTTATAAAGAAAGGTAATGAATCCCTACTAAAAATACATAAGTTCAATTTAGCTTCTTCTTATTCCCGGAGCGGTAAAAGAGGAGGTACTTGTATATTAATTAAAAATGAACTTCAATACAAAGAAATTACATATATTAAGTCTTTAGCGACAAATTTGGTGTTTGAAGCTTGCGGAATAGAAATACTAGCACATAATCTGATAATGATTTGTATTTATAGGGTTCCTAAATATGAGGTGGAGATTTTTCTGAAACGACTGGAAGATTTATTGAAATATTTGACGTATAAATATAAAAACAAAAAAGTAATTCTGTGCGGAGATTGGAATATTGATTTACTCAAAATAAATAACACGAGTAAAGAGCTATTAACTGTACTTAAAAATTATAATTATGATTTTCTAATCAAGGTTCCAACGAGAAAGCTTGCGTGCATTGATCAAATTGCAACCAATATTAAAAAAAACGTACTTTCAGGTATCCACTATTTGGCATTATCGGATCATGAAACTGCACAAAGAGTTACCATTGAATTAAAAACGAAAATGGCTTATCCCGAGTACCTAGAGGATAAAAGAGACTTCTCCAGTGAAAATATCAACAAGTTTTGTGAATGTATTACTTCCATTAAATTTACTGAAGTATATGAACAAATAACACTTAACGAAGCATTTGATGCATTTCACAATATGCTTTTAATGTTTTTTGGTCTTTGTTTTCCGGTAATCAGAATGAAAATAAAACGTAAAAATATCTATAAATGTAAATGGATTTCAAAAGGAATAAAAAAATCCTGCATACAAAAAAGATTACACTATTTAAAATATATCCATCATAAAGATAACAAAAAATCTAACTTCCAAACGTACAAATCATATAGTAAATTACTTCAAAAATGTATAAAGAAATCACAACAAATACAGAACACTAAATATATAAATCATAATAAAAACAAAGGAAAAGCCGTTTGGAACGTCATACGCAATAACATAGAAAATGATAACGTACAATCTAATGGAATTGAGGCAATTAAAATTGATAATATGACGTTTAATGATTCAAATAAAATATGCAATATGTTTAATAATTATTTTATCAATGTATCAACAAATGACAATAATTTAACGTCACAATCTAGAAATTTATACAATTCTTCAAAAAATAATCCAATTCATTCAATATTTTTAAATCCAACTGATGAATCAGAAAAATTAAATATAATTAAATCACTAAATAATACTAATTCGGTTGGTTATGATAATATTAATACTAAAATTATAAAAATTTGTGCCCCTCACTTGTGTCAACATCTTTGTCATATTATCAATTTGTCATTTGCTGAAGGTTCATTTCCCGATAAGTTGAAGATTTCTATCGTAAAACCACTGCACAAAAAAGGTGAAAAAGACAACATGAACAATTACAGACCGGTAACTCTCATCCCAGTGTTGTCTAAAATTTTTGAAAAGGCCATGCTTTCAAGACTGAATGAATTCATGACAAAAAATAAGATACTCAGTTCTGATCAATTCGGTTTTACGAAAAACAGTTCCACCACTTTGGCGTGCTTTAATTTAATTAAGTCAATAACAGACGGTCTTAACAATAAACTAAAGGTAGCAGCCATATTCCTAGATATGACAAAAGCATTTGATTTAGTTAATCATAATACAGCGCTAAATAAACTTAATTTTTATGGAATTAGAGGAAACGCTCAAAATTGGCTCAAAAGTTATTTGGAAAACCGAACACAATGTACAGAAGTTTATAAAATTATGAATGGGCACAAAAGAGTTTATAGGTCGGAGCTTCAAACAAACAAAACCGGTGTTCCTCAAGGGAGTATACTGGGACCTTTCATTTTCCTAACTTATATAAATGATATTCCCAACGTGATAAAACATCAGTGTATTTTATATGCCGATGATACTACAGTAGTCGTTAAATCGAGAAGTAATGAACAACTTAAAGTGGATATTAACAATACATTAAATGACATAACAATGTGGTTAAATCAAAATAATTTGAAAATCAATCTAAGTAAAAGTAATGTTATCCAGTTCCAAACTTATCAATCTAAACCAGATAAGCTAAACATCAACTACCAAAATACACAGTTAATGGAAGTGGACACATGTAAATTTTTAGGCATAACAATTGACAAGAACTGCAATTGGAAGTGCCACGTAGAAAATGTCAGTGACAGACTCGATCGCTTTGTCTACGCTATAAGACAACTGCGACTCTCAGTTTCCAAAGATGCTGCCTTGTGTGCGTACCATGGCTACGTGTCTTCGATTTTGTCATACGGACTACTTTTGTGGGGCAACTCTGTTGACATTAATAGGGCGTTCGTTGTACAAAAAAAATGCGTTCGGGCAATTTGTGGTGCCTGGTCTACCGACAGTTGTCGACCACTTTTTAAACAGTTTCAAATTCTCCCATTACCCTGTATGTATATTAGGGAAGTCTGCGTGTTTGTAAAAGAACACCCCAACATGTTCGACGAACACTCAAAAATGGTACAAAGAAGCACTAGAAATTGTAATAGACTTTATTTTCCAAATTGTCGATTAGACATATTTAAGAAAAACTCTTTTTTGATGGCTATCAAAATTTATAATAAATTGCCAAAAGATTTAAAATCCATGTGCATACATAAATTCAAACAAAAACTAAATGTCTGGTTATTGGACAAATGTTTCTATAGTGTAAAGGATTATTTACATACAAAATTATGATTAATAATGAAAAATCACTATGTATTTAAATTTGACATATTATTAAAGTTTATATAATTTTTTTGTTCATTAAAACTTTGACATATTTTACGATTACTATTATGATGACTTAACTTCCATTATTATTGCAACTATTTGACATTGTGATGAGAATAATTAATTGAGATATAACTTTTATTTGTGTAAATTGTGTAACTAACATAAATGTAAGAATTACAATAACATAGTTATAATATATTATAACATGCATGCTAGACATGTAATTATTGCACACCTCTGTTGAGGTAGATTGTACGGGACTCATAGCACTGTAACAACTATCAATTTACCTACATCTATGGCAATAAATGAATTTGTATTTGTATTTGTATTTGTATTTGTATGTGATATATTATTGTCACTTTTACCTTTTATATTTGTAGTTTACATGTTTTGTTATAATTGTGACATTTGAAAAAATATAAAGAATGAACAAATATGGAAAAAATACATCCCCGTAGAGTTTCTTGGTCTCTCTTCTCTAACGGGCGTATTTCCGAAGCACCGGTAGAGTCAGAAGGGTATTTCCTTTTCCAGTGTGAGATTTAACTCTGTTGGCACATGAAAGGGAACTTTCCTTTTCAAACTCAAAGAATACTTAGTTTATCTAAATTTGGATTGATTTGATCTTTTTATAATATTTTATGTATATCTCTTTGTTCGGGAGATATTAATTTTGACTTGTAAAAGTGCTATTATTTTTGCCTATTTACAATACCAGACTTTGACTTTGACTTTGATATATGACGTTTGTTATTGCAATGGTTGAATATATCGTATTTAAATTAACAAACATAAAAAAAGAAATTGCAACAAGCCTAACTGTTTGTTTATTATTCTATCACGTTGCACAAAAAAGTAGGTACATACATAGACATACATTCATACACAGGCTGATAATCACAATAACCTCCGCTCAGTCGGGTAAAAAGTATGTCCAATCTTGTAAAGAATGAGTTCACGCAAAGGTTCAATAAAAAAAAAACAGGAAACTACATCTCATAGAAAAAAGGTTGAGCAATCATTTCACATCATATATAAAGACCATCTAGGTCTTTTTGTTCAAAGCAGGCGCAAGTATGCTTATCTTCTATTATTTATTGACGCATTTACTAAGTTTTGTTGTACTTGTTCCGGTTAAAAGTACCAAATCCATTCGTTTCATCACGGCAATGAACAACTATTTTCACACATTTAGTGCCCAAAACGTTTTTGTACACTAATATTATAAAGAGGAAACATTTGATTGTTTGTTTGTTTGTAATGGATAAACTCAAAAAATAAAGACCCGATTTTAAAACTTCTTTCTTATAAAGAAAGCAAAATTATCAGCGAGTAACATACTAGCAGAATTTTATTTTTCAAAAAATTTGATTTCCCTTCTAAAATTGCAATAATGTAACCCGAGGTATCAAATTTTGAATAAAAACTCGATTACTTTGTACCACAAACTAAGAAGGAGATACGGGTCTTTGTATATGGAACGTTGCCATGGACAGGCCGGTCGCACTCTGCAACAAGTACAAATATTATACCTACACTTTGCGGCCGCAATATTGCGGTTAATTCAGTGGAGAGTCAAGCATGCGCTCGATGAGTCGCGCGCCGTATGCTTACGATAAAGTACCTACTTACATAAAGTTTTTGTCAAACTTTATTATTTTCTTAATTATGAGTACCAAGAAGAAACCTAGAATGTAGAAAGGGTTTAACCCTTTAGCAGTAACCGTAATTCAACCTCCTTGCATTAAACACGATAATACTATAGACAAAATGGTACGTGACTATAAAACCTATAAACAAACATTTTGTATAAGAAATTGTTTTTGTTCCTATTTGTCCAAATAAAGTACCTACTAATTTTATCTTTCTATATATCTACCCGTGCGAAGCCGAGCCGGGTCGCTAGTATCTGATAAAGGGACATCATTTACTGCTAAAAGCTTTCAGGATTATCTGAAGTCTTTGGGTTTAAAACATATTATGCACGCTGAAGCAACATCACGGGTCAACGGTCACGTTGAAAGATATAACCGGACAGTCCTGGTAAAACTAATAGAAACCAATCATGGTGGAAACTACTGGACGGAGTTTGATGTAACTTGGCACAGTCAAAGTTCATATTATGTATTAAAATTATGGTTTCTTTTTATCCCCAAAAAATATAGGGTTCCTGCGGGATAGGTATTCAAAGTTATGATAATTTAAATGTAATATAAATAAAACATTAAAACGGTATCATAATTTCGACCCTGTCGCCACTGTACTGTCTGGTTTAGCGGGAGCATTATGCCTGCCTGCCTGCCAACTTAGACGTGCATGGATCGAAATCACGCGCTTCTTGAAATGTTTTGTTCCATATTTTTGTGCATTTACATATTTTATGCGTTAATTTCTTTGATTATTTTAATATTTTGTTTATTTCCTGAAGTAAACCGTCAAATCGTTACAACAAAATAGGTCACAATAATTCCAATTCGGATAATTTAGAAAAAACTCAAAAACAGAAATGAATTCTGTCAATATTTTTTTTACTTTGTAAAGGAGATGTTCAGAAGTGGTACTTTATTCAGAGAAAATTTCAGCAGCTATGATATATACTTCATTTAAAAGCTTATTTACTGTGCTACACAAATATATGTAATTTATATTTTATTGAGCCTCCATTTCTTAAACAAAAGATAAAATGTTTTCCTAGATATAAAGATGAACAAAGTTCGAGAAAAGGAGGGAGTTTCGAGAAAAAGGGGGTGAGAATCGTACCTTTCCAACGAATCGACCAATTTAGCTGCGGTTTTTTATATTTCAAAGCTGAGGTAAACAAGATTTGACTTAGCTATAATAGGGGGGGAGCCCCCCCCACCCTGGCAAATATGGTGAAGTTCGTAGCACCCAAATGAATGGACCAAATTTGATGCAGTTTTTTATGTATTAAAACGGATGTGATCGAGATGGTTCATCATGTTTCTTTGCTATAAGAGAGGGGGGGGAGGAGTTGAAAAAAGGGGGGATGAGAATCGTATCTTTCAAACGAATGGACCAATTTAACTGCGGGTTTTTATGTTTCAAAGCTGAGGTAAACAAGATGGTTCTTAGCTATAATGGGGCTTTATGCTCGCTACGCTTCGCTCCCGCCTTCGTCTTCTAACCTATCACGACCATGTCGGATCGCCACTGAAGGTTGTTAACACAGGTAGGTAGGTACCTATATTGGTACTTTTGGTACTGGAATAACTCATAGGATCATTATATCCCAGAAAAACTTCCACGTGAGGAACGCTGCGGGCACTGCTATAATAATAACGTGAAAGTTTGTACACAGAAGATAATTTTAAAAAATCGGTCTGAGCTACTGAACAAGAATAAATCATTTTAAAATTCGTGTCTGTCTGTTTGTTTGTCTGTATGTTTGTTCGCGCATCGCGTAAATACTATTAGACCGATCGCGATGCAGTTTTCAGTGTTGGATAAGCTAGCTTAGGGTTTTACCAAGATTTGGGGACTTGGTATCGTAATCCAAATGCCGAGCAATCGATAAAAAACTTTTTAACAGCTGAAGGAATTTTGATCAAATGTTTATTTTATATAATCTTGGAATAGCACATAGAGTACTTTTAACCTAGAGAAATGACCACTCGAGCGAAGCCGCGGGTACAGCTAGTATATTTATAAACGATATATTTTGTGAGTTTTTAGAGTTATACAATCATATTTTTTTCCGTCAGAAATACAATATCGCAGTTGTAAGCCACTTGACACTTCGTATTTCCAATAGCACTGTCGCGGTTAAGACGAATCCAATGATACCTAATTTAACAAAATCCATTTAGCCGTTTAGTCTGTAGGACGTACCAAAGAAACGTAAAAACAAACAAACATACATACATACAACGCAAACACATAACCCTCCGAAGTCGGGTAATAAATGAAGTTTTTTTTTTCGGATCCCAATACTGGGTCGAAAAGATTGGACTAAAGAGTCCAATCTTGATATATAAGCACTTACATTACAATACTCTTTGGTCCTCTCTATTTGTGGTACTGGCAACCTACTTGCAGAAAACAATCTCTCATTCTCGTATTTTTACGTGAAAATACATGTGCGAAAATCACTCGTAGCGTTCTTTTCAAAACCACGCTGAGACCCCTGCCTCCCGGCCGGGCCTCCGCACCGCGTGCGTCAAATCGGCCGTTTACTCCTCGATACACTACTGTCTGTAAAGACTATATATTATTATGTACTCTGCTATTACTGGCTTATAGTAATACAAAACCTCACAGCTTCCACTAACTACTAACATTAAAAATTCCATTACTACATTACAATACAATACTAACATTAATAATAACAATAATTTACAATATTTTTGATGTGTAAACATCAAAAATAAAAAAAATGGTGTGATACGGGGGTAAGGCCGACTGTTGGCGTAGCAATCGAGCGGCCGGGCGACGTGGAGAGGCAGAATGGGGAGGGGGGAAGTTGCGATCCTTATTATTATGCTGGCCACCACACTACCCATCACGATAATTATTTAATGACACAGATTTCCAAATCTACTTTTTAGTGCAAAATGTAAACATTTCAGTGGGAATTGAACTCTGGTATTTCATACTGACGGTCTCCTACCAAGCCAACCATACTTTTGGTATGCCTAGCGGCACGTACGTCTAGTGGTGAACGAAACGTGGCGGGGATCTTGACACAGTCAAAGTTTATTTAGTGTGTTAAAATGTTGAATACATTTTATCCCGAAAAATGTCTGTGCCAAGATCCCCTCCACGTTTCGTTCACCGCTAGACTTACGTGCCGCTAGCTATATTATGACGAAAAGTAAGTATAGATCTGATGAAGAGTTTCTGAGTCACATTTGACCAATGAGAGCGCGTGGTGGAAAATGTTGCTCGAATTTTTAGTTTCATCTTACTAAAATAAAGCTAATGAATTATATTCTTAATAGAAACTTAATAGTTTACACATCTGCTAGGCGTCCTGGAGGCCTACTCCCACCTCTTAAAACAGTATTATTTTAATCTTACATTCGATATTTCGCACCACGAAGCCGTTAAAGTAAGCCTATTCTAAGGCCGCGGTCCGAATCGAATTTCATTACTCAAAAGTGTTGACGGAATTTACAGCGGTCCGAATCAAAAATAGGGATTTTGACAGCTCACACTGTCAGCGTGATTTTGAATCGGACCTTCCTTTGATCGCGGATATGTTTTCTCTTTGTCGCGGACTCACTCTATTTTGCTCGTTCAACCTCTTGCAGCGTCAAACGGAGGGTGAACTGCCTCCCGGTGCTTTCAACACTAATAGGTACTTAAATTTTCTCCATTATTCTAAACGCAGGTAGCAATGACCATTATAGGAGATACTGGGATGTACATATTGTAGAGATTATATTCTTTAATCTAAACTAAACTTATTTTTTAACGGCTTGTGTGGGTTCTTTTCTCTTTGCAATCCACAAAACCGGCGATGTTAGATAGAAACGACAAATTTGACATAAGGCTCACAGTGATTTCACGCAGAAGCATAATCACCGTAAGTTCAATATGGCGGCAATAATGACGTCATCTATGACATCACACGCGATATCGTTAGTCTGTCGTTGGCGCGCTTACGCTGAATCGGACCGCTTATGAGCGCGATAATATTGATTATGGCCTGATTCGGACCGCGCCGTAATATTGATTAGTTAAGAAGTTTTGGTGACGTCATCAATCACACTCGTAATGAGGTGACTTTTGACAGCAAGTAATATTGTTTTTATGTCAAATCTTGCAATCTTACAAAAGTTACTCGGATTGTACGTAGGAAATGTACTTTATGACGGGGTTTTTTGCAAAAATTCAAAATGTTGTGTTGTAGAGTTTGATTTTATTCTCAATCTTGTGTTTCTTCGAGTTTTGATGTGTAATATTGGTGGAATATTAACCATTAGGTGTCCGTTAACGTGCACGAGTGTAGGCAAAAGAATCAAACGCAGATATAAATGGCATTTTGTGATTTTTCCAAATCTCCTACGGAAGTTTTAGTAAATGTCCACCAGTTTACTGATTCGTGACTTTGACTTGACAATGCATGACTGTGACGTGACACTAATATACACTATTAAACTTGACATTGGCGAAATTGCTAGTAGGCTAGTGCCTCCGCAGAAGCCATTTATTAAAAAAAGAAGAAGAAGAAAGTTACTCGTTCGCGCCGGAAATAACATTGTTTTGAATATTTTCGTATTTTCTACAAAAAATATAGCTGACTTACTCTAAAATATGAGTAAATCGTTACCATATGTTATTATTTTCGTAATTATTTATAGTTAGTGGTGTAACAAGAGCACTAAAATATGCAATAAATTTGATGTGATTGAAGAAGGCTAGCGAGCGAATACGAAATCTTCGAATTCTTGGAAGCTGATAACGCTGAAGCAAGGAAGCTGCGCCAATTGCGTGAGGAATACGACCACTTCAACTTAGACGAATCGTATTTTGTCAAACGATACAGGCTGACAAAAGAGCTAGCCCATTACCTGTGTGATGAACTAAGGCCGTTGATCAAAGTCTACCGATTTGTCTTTAGAAACAAAGGTACTTGATGTGCATACATACATATTTATATATATCAAAAAGTGCATATTTATCATTTACATTTAAAGTTACAATTGCTTCACTAACAAGAATGATCCTCACACAAAATAATCCTCGCATTTTTGTGCTCGCATCTCAACTCTGCGGAGTTGAGGCAAAAATACAAACACTTCCCAGACAACGATCAAGAGTGAAACTGAGTAAAAACAGAGTAAATAAGAAAACTATTATATTATCTTATTAAGAACAAGGGCTGTGGTGAGACCATGCTTTTTATAATATCACATCTGGTGGTTGTCACAAATGTTACTTCCCCATCATTAAAAGCTGAATAAAAATACATTGTGAGGAAACAGCACCCACACAACCACTTGTTTGCATCTCCGCTAATGTGAAGAGAAACAGTGTGACAGAGTAAGCTTCTCTCTGTGGTTGATAAGGGAATACCCTTGCCCAGTTTTTTACAATTTTTTGTCAGGTTTAGATAAGTTGCAATCATCATATTTAAAAGAAATGTGTTGTGATGATGGACAGTACCGCCTCATCATTTGACCCCGCTAGACTCGGAGGAGCTATTCTTCCTCCAAGGTGCTAGGATACTACAAATTTTCATACATTAACTATGGGTAGTGAGAGACAATGTGTCATCTACCCTATTATTAAAAAGAGAAACGATTTGATTTTTTGTATGTTTGTTTGTAATATTGGCTTGTTAACTATAATCATAATCATTTATTTTGTAAAGCCAATTTATATGTCAAAAATACAAATGATGATTACATTGTGTTATTGTTTACACTTGTTAAACATATACACAAATAAAAATTACATTTAAAGTAAAAACCAGTAAGCAAATTAAACTCATACTCTTACTCTTTTATTTTTGTGTGTGTAGAATAAATGTATTTTCTTTCTTTCTTTCTTTCATACATAACCTAAAATATAAATAGAATATAATTCAATTGTCAATTGTAAAATTAAAGAAAATAAAGACAATCAAATTACATAGTAATACTTAAAGCTAATAAATTCATCATAACTATAAAACAATGAGCCAGCGTTGGAGACGGAGGCTTGAAGCTGCATAGACTAGAGGCTACAGTTGTATGGGCCGGCAGCTTATTGAACACTGTGGGACCCATGATGTGTGTGAGCTTGGATGACTTTACGAGCTTCTGGGGTATAGCAACAAGCTTCCGTGCATTGCGTGTATTGTATGTGTACACTGCTGTGAGTTGCGAAAGACGCCAGGTTCATCCTTACTATTTATTTGAGTTCATATTATGTGAACTCAAATAAATAGTTACCTAAAAAAATACAATGCATACACATTTCACCGTTGTCTGGAAGAGATCGCTCCGAGTGATGATACTGCCCATTGTTGCACTTAAAGTTTGTTTTTTAGGTATAAGATTTTTATTTGTACTATTTAATGTTTATCGATCTATATACACATACAAAAATAAAAAATAAATTTATTGAATATATCTTTTAATAAACAAACCAAATTAAATGACAAATTTAGCTTAACTTTCTATTTAAAGACATTCAATTATGGAGACTGTTGTATTGGGACCGGTAGACTATTCCACAGTCTAACACACACACTTGTACAGAAAACAATGCATCATAAATGCTGTAACATACAGTAACTGTAGATTCTCTGAAGACCTGAACGACTGATACATAGTTTAAGCTTACAAATTTATAACGAATCAATCTGAATATTATAAAGGCAATTTTTTTTATTTATGTTTGTTACTCCTTCACGCTCAAACAACTGAACAGATTTGATAATTTTGTATGGAGATACTTTATACCCTGGATTAATACATAGGCTTCCTTTCATCATCATCAATTGAAAATTGTTCACCTTTTTACATTGTTCACCTGTGTGAACAATGTGAAACATTGTTCACACAGGTGAATCCGCGGGGTGCAGATAGTACTTAGTAAAACTCAAGAAAGGATTCTGTTAGTCATATTTCTAACTAGTAATATAATTACTCTTAAAATTTACAGGTGACTCTGATATCCATTGAGGAAGACAATGATGATACCAGTGTTGGATTCAGTACCAGACACACCAGAGGCTCACTATACCAATTTGCATGTTTGAATAAGGAACATTGAGCGCACTATTGGGCTCCTTAAAGCTCGTTTTCGTTGCTTGCTTGTACACAGAGTGTTGCATTATGCACCAGAGGTAGCAGGCTCTATTGTAAATGCTTGTGTTAAATAACATTTGCAAAAGAGCAAACACTCCAGCGCAACAATTAAGCAATGAAGAAGCTATTCAAGAAGCCCCATTACAGTTGAATTATAATGCAGATGTAGAAAATCCTCGCACCAACAACATGGCTCTGCAACAAGGTTGGGCTATAGTATACGGAATGCCCTCTTTCAGTAGCTCTGGGAAAGGCGCCTTACATAAGTCTGTAAATAGAATAAGTGTAAATGTCAATTGTCATTTTGTTCTTCATTTAAATAATTGTTAGTTATCATTTGCATTAGTGCATATTATTTGTCATTTAATGTTTATATGTAGAGATTTTCACAATTTTATAAATTTAGTTGTACCAATTTCTAAAATGTATAATTTTGTGTCTACATATGTCATTATCTGATAATATTAATATTAGTGCATGTTGTTATGTGTAATATAAATTTAGGTACCTTTAGTTGTAGGTACCTATCTTATAATATTTCAAAGAAAATAGTTTTTACATTTATGGTTTATCTGGTAATATTAATCTGATTGATTTATCAATTACATATTTATATTAATATGTTGAATTTTGAATACCTTTCCATCCTTTCCAAGATGTTCTGAATGTTTTCAAGATCTTGGCTACTTCTCGCGGCTGCCTGGCTATCTGTGACGGCAGCCTCTGCTCTCATTCTTGATGATAAAACGAGGTCACGCCTCGCAGCTTCTTGTGTCATATATGCGGGTCGCAAATGCAGGGGAGCTGGTGCCCCGCTGTTGCTGCCGCAGGTTGTGAGGAGGGAAGAGACCTGCTAAGGATATGTGCTGCTGGCTCTGCCGTAGAGAGCTCGGGAGGTGCCACCTGGATAGGGTCTTGGAGAGGAGCTTCATGGATTGGGTCCTCCAGTGGAACTTGCTGGGCGGGCAGAGGTAGATCAGAGGCTGCCCTAGTAAAACAGATGTAGAAGCCGTGTAGAATCTTCCATCGAAATAGTACTTCTTAATTTATTATGTGTCTGTTTAATGTTATTATTGTACCTAATAACATTAATTGTACTGTGAAATTCTAAAAAAAAAGAGATAGGTATTTATTATTATACTTCTAGAAAACGTTCTACTCAGAACTCCTGGCAACCCTTGTCCAAAATCCTCTCTAAGATTTTCTAGGAATTTCGATTCAATTTCCGTCAAGTGTTGCTCTGTCGATGGACCTCCTCCGGTTGCTGCCTGAGCTGATCACAGGCACTCGCCCTTTTCTTCAGAGTTCTGCTTGGCCTTATAAGTCTACCCAGTACTGAAAAAAAGTGGTGTTATAACTATAATGTTAAAATATAAATGCTCGCAAGCTTAACAACATGTTTTTTTTAAAATAATTACTTTAGTCCACTCGTCCCACTCTTTGTGAGCTCCGTCGCCTTGAGCATTCAAGAGTTTCAGCAATCTCAGTCCACTTTCTGCTCGAATACTCTTTGGCTTGCAGTGATCGGTTGTAGGCGGTAGATATCTTTCTATGGGAACTTAAAACCTCCCATAAAAGATCTAGCTGCCTCCCCGAAACCCGACGAGCTCCTGATGCTGCAAAACAAACGTAGATAAACAAACCACTTGAAATTCCTTAGCGTCGAGAACTTTCGGTCGAGTATAGGTATTTCTTAGTCTAAAACATCGACCCTATTAAACCCTTTCTTTAATAGGATCAATGGTCTAAAAACATAAACATTATTTAACTTAGCTAATCTAATACTTAAGAGGTACTTACTTTCTGTTTGACATTATAATAAGTAGGTATTAATACAAAACCAAACACTAAAAGTATCCTTGAAGTTAAAGTTATTCAATTCAAACATTGCGCCTTGTTACACTGACGTAAAAAACATTCAATTTTAAGTGGAATTTATTATGATTTCGAGCATAACGTGTTCCAAATCACGTGCGAAAGTGATAACGCTATATGAAACTATACCGTTTTCTCGCTCTCTCTGAAAGCAGTGATAGATTATCATTCGTTCTTTCACATCCAAGCAGGAATAAAACTATAATGTTTTAATAAGGTCATGGTATGAATCCGAGTAATCTATCTTCTCTATCTATATCTATTCTATATTTCTATATACTATAATAAAACTGTAACTGGGCTAAATCTGTACATTAAATATATTTGGAAAATTTTAATTGAGATAAACTTCAAAATCGTTATGGAGTGCAAAAAGGTTATTTTTTTAATTTTTGTCTGTCTGTCTGTCTCTTTGAACACGCATCACGCTGAAACTACCAGACGGATTTTGATAAAACTTGGCACAATCATAGCTGATGTTATGGATTAACATTTAGAATACTTTTTATCCCGAAAAAATAAAGGGTTCCCGCAGGATAAGGATTGAAAGTTATTTAAAAGAACACGTATCACGCTGAAACTACTGGACGGATTTTGATGTAACTGGGCACAGTCAAAGTTTATATTATCTGCTAAAATTTAGAATACTTTTACTCCCGAAAAAATAAAGGATTTTTAAGGGATAAGGGTCCAAAGTTTATGTTAAATTAAAGTAATAAACATCCGTTTCAATGACGGTACCAAATTTCGTTGTGTGCTTCACGTAACAAGTGGCCAAGCGGTAACATACGTAGATTTATAATCCAGACGTCTGTGGATCGAAACCACGCGCTTCTAGTTTTTTTTTGCTCCATAATTAAAAGCATTTACATATCTTATGCGTTATTTTTACATTTTTTACTATTTAAATTTGTTAGTTTTACCTGTGTAAGTGCATGTTTAAAAAAAAGTTTATAAATTACAATCCCTCATAAAAAAGCGCCCTCTTGCAGCTGTTTTTATTGGTAACCAAACTGCTTACTGTTTCACATTTTTAACCCCTGAACAAAGAGATGGGTGTAGTGTGTGTGTGTGTGTGTGTGTGTGTGTGTTGTGTGTGTGTGTGTGTGTCTGTGGCATCATAGCTCCCAAACGAATGGACTGATTCTGAAGCTTTTTTTTGTTTGAAAGCTGATGTGGTCGAGATGGTTCTTAGATATATGGGGAATGGGAGGAATAGGGGGAGGTGAGACAAGAGGGGTGAGAATCGTAGCTTCTAAACGTATGGACCGATTTAGCTGGTTTTATGTTTGAAAGCTGGGGTAAACAAGATGGATCTTAGCTATAATGGTGGAATAGGGGGGGGAGGGGGGGTTAGGGAAGGGGTGAGGATCGTAGCTCCTTAGTTTGAAAACTGATGTGCTTGTGTACTAACAGAACTGTCACAGCCGTGCGTGAGGGCGAGCAACGTGAGTCACTGGACGAGTTGAGTTCGGGTATACTCTCGAATTTAAGATTTAGCGAGGAGTAATTTGAAAATATATTTGCGTTGTGTGGAGGTACACATAACGCTACTACAATGCAACACAGATAGATTCATCACGCATAAAGAGTCTAAAACGGGTATATATTAGAGTTCGATTATAGCACAATGGAATATCCTACTTCCTTAACACGGGTGTAAGTATTTTTATTGTAGGACCTCTACACTAGAGAGCGTAGTATCTGAACTTATAATAAAGCATTATGAACATAAAAGTCTGTACAAAGAAGATAATTAAGGTTTGATTTAAAAACTGGGTAACTTGGTATCTTAGGGCCTGGCGCACACTGCCTTGCGGTGGAACGCGGTGCGTTTATTCTACCGTTTATTTCATATTGTATTATATGCGTTTATTTCACCGCAATACGTGCACTTCTATGACACTCCGAACTTCACAGAATATGCGTTATAAAAACGCAAGGCAGTGCTCGCTAGCTTTATACCGATGATTAGATGCCGAGCAATCGATAAAAAACTACTAAACGGCTGAACGAATTTTGAAGAAATGTACTTAGTATAATATTGTACTTTGTAGGTACTTTTGGTCCTGGAATAACACGTGTGGGCTACTTTTAAATGAAACGCCTACGCGGGTAAAGCCGCGGGCACAGCTAGTATTATTATAAGCTTGAAACAAAACGTTCCTGAAACATGATGGTTTTGTAAAAGATTGTGGTAGGCCTCCAGCGACGGTTTTTTTACTAATAAGCATTATAAATTTGATAGTTACTCTCTCGGTCCCTCAGTCTGCTTGTTATCTTTTCACAACAAAATGACTAAGCAAATGTTGATGAAATTTAGTATAAATAAAGCTGAAAACACTAGGAAGAGCATAAATCACTTTCATCATCATTGCTATTTTTCATCACCATGCGGTTGAAACCACGGGATGCTGCTATTAATACAATAAAATCAAAAATGGAATAAATAACAAAACAACGAACTAAATAAATAAACGAGTGAGCCTTCAGTAGTCACATATGATGTGTAACATCTGTCATTTTCCTTGATTATAGGCAACATTAACATAGGTACTCTAGTACCGCGCACGCTCATTGGTCAATGAATCAGCAAGTACTTCATCTGATCTATAGATCTTACTTTTTGTCAGTAAACCCTATGTCGGGATACTCGGCTTGCGAACGCTCGGCTGCTAGTCTAAAGACCGGAATTCTATTCCTCTTATTAGCTTGATAGCACTTGCTATGAAGCCGGGGACGGCGTCCTGATACACACTTACGGTTACACTCTTACTCTTTTTACGTAATCACTCCCATAGATTGCAAAATGTAAATCAAATAAAACGCGCTTCCCCGGCTTCCTATTACACAATTCCGGCTACACACTTCCAGTTACACGTTGGTTACGCTTTTCATAAAATCACTCCCATAGGATTTAGGAAAGTTAGAGGAAAGATGTTACACATCAATAAATATGGTAATCAACATATTATTATTATTAGTAAGTATTTAAATCAAAACCAAATAAAAACGATTAAAATCTGACCATTAACTACGGTTCACACACGAGATGCGTACCTTAGTGGTTTTATTTCTCTTTTTTTTTTTCAAGGAATTATATTTGCTTTTGTTGTATAACTGACCTCTACAGCGTCACTGGATGGGGGGACGAAAAGCGCTCCGTTGCAATGCGTAGTGCCAAAGTTAAAGTTTTGGCCACTTGCTCAAGGGCACCCAGGGGGTACATACCTCGGCTTGGACAGTTGCCATTGATTACGGGGGTCTGACTAAACACCCCTGGATCGCTAGTTTTAGTAGTGATCGAGGGGCCCTGATGAAATGGCTGGAGCCCTTTGAATTATATGGATAACTGACCACCGATTTGGAATACACCTTCGAGAAGAATCGGCAAGAAACTCGAAGGCAAATAAATTCGATTTTAATTACGGGACCTTCGACCTCGCTGGCGAGGTCAGTGTCTGTGTCTAATTTTGTTGACAGATGGTGAGGAGGGGTATTATTAATCTATCGCTGCCTGCACTTTGGCTGGGATTTCATCGTCCGGATCGCTAAAGATGTCTCTAGGGCGTCTACGGAGGGGTCGTGCCTCTGTCACGTCAAAGAAAGTTATATGTACTTACGTACAACCAAGTACGTAGAACTTCCTTGGTCGCGTCTGTCGATTGCTCTGAGCACAGACTTCTAATATACACTATGGTCTGAGAAGTAACCGTTTTCAAGCAATGAATATTCGGTTATAAAAATACGTAATACTTCATAACATAAGGCACCCCGCAGTATTATTTGAAGGATAAGCCCCCCGATTCAGAACCTTTAGATTACGAACCGAATCGATTCAATTCGATATTCTGAAGTAAAAATTTCAAACCGAATCCACAGAATAAATAATACTCAATCGATCGACAACTGCAGAGCTATTACGCAATATTGATCATGCGGTTTCAATCCGTCAAATTCATTCGTGCGTTGCGATAGATTGTTTTTGCAATGCATGGCAAGCAAGTCCCCCCGTATTTATATTCTCTTTGGCAAGCAAGCAAGTTTAGTAAGTGCAACACTAAATTAAAAAAAGAATAATTCAGAAAATATGCGATGAGTCCGAGGATGGAAAAGAAAGGTTTTGATAAGTTCTTTATCAAATCATCGTAATATTCCTGTAATTTTTCCGCAGAAGATCCTCATAAATTAGCTAGGTGAGTTATACTTACATCATTTCTTTAAAAATAATTTCAACGTCATAGTTACCTAAAACATGTTTTTCAGTAAGTTATTTGCGAGAGAACATTGGTATTTCTCTTGCATATGTCATGATGGCCTGCGCTGATAAAATGCCAAAACTCCCTGTGGAATCGGAGATGGAGGAAGGGGAGATAGTGGATGAGCTCGATGATCTCTCTGACATTTCGTCAGAGGAAGAGTTTTTGTTGCGTCAGAGGTTGGAAGTCTTGGAAAGCTACAACAATGTCCTTGAGAGGACGAAAGCGAAGCGCTCGACAATGGGTCCAGGTAACAACCTTTTCTGCCCTTCAATCCTGAGTTTTATTTATACACCTGAGATTAACACTATAATATTTCTATGAACAGGTTAGTCTCAGGTGTGTAATTAATTTAGTTTTCTTCACAATGTCATGTTTTTCCAAATGCCTAGGAACAGTAGTTGGTCTCTGTGGATCTGTTATCAGCTCTTCGGCAATATTTATTTTGATCTGCATTATTCAATTATTGGGCTATGGAGCATGACAATAAGGTCCAATAAAAGTGCAATATCTGATCATCAAGATTGACTTGACTCGAATTATCAATTTGTACAGTCCAGTAGCATCCGTACACTAAAGTTGAGTTGGGCACAGATGGAGGAGATAGACTCTTCTTGATGAAGTGTATTTGTCAACTCTTAAAATTAGTTAACACTTTACATGCGAAACAATACTTGGGCTTGGTGATGAGCTTTCTAGTTGACGGTTGCTTGCTTGTCTATCTTTGAAAACTGCTGACCTCTGGTGTCGAATTTTGTCAGGCCGTCCGAGGGCCTCTTGACATTGCCTAATGACTGGTATTAATCAATAACAGCAGAGACTAACATGCCCTCCAAAGCACAGAGCGAGGAAAACCACACATAACTTAGAAAATTGGTCCTCCCACAAACTTTGGCATAGCGATCAACCATACAAAAGCCAACAAAAATGATTATTTTAGGTGTAATTGAATACAAGGGCAAAACAATGAGTAAAAAACAGCTTATTTAAGAAACGTTTGTGCTCGACTACCATAGTCTACCGATTGGATACGAAATAATATGAATGACGAATAAAGTGTTTATGTTTGCACTCGCTCATGCGACTTTATTTTTTTTGCTTGGTTAGATGAAGGCCAAAAGTCGCACAAAAATAAAAAAAACAAAAATTAGCAATAAAATTTGGTTAACTTTTTAGCAATGTATAAAATATATAAAATTAAAATTGCTTTCAAATACGCCTGGTTTTTTCCTGTCCGTGTACTACCTAACCTAGCCAGTAGGAATGATCATTTAATTTATATCAATTTTCTAAATGCTCGTATTTCCAAGGAACATTTTTATTACTAAAATGAAACGTAAACGTTGTTAACGTAAAAACGTAATAAATATTAATGAAAACGATGAATGAAGCTTTTTTTTTAAGTCTTGTTAAAAAAAAGTTTTCACAAATTGTTTTTTTTCTCAAAAAATAAAAACGGTTTCGTTACATTGCCACAAAAACTGTCAGCTACCCACTAGTTAGGTTAGGTATATTGACCTAAAATAATATCCTTCACTATTAATTCTTTTTCTACATCTAGTTTGTAGGTAAGTCTAAATAAGGCTTCTTACAACTATCAACAACAATAATAATGGTATCTTGTTCACCTTATTCGAATCTCAGAGTATATTTTTTTGGGTATAAAAGTTGAAAGAAAAATTATATAGCTTTTAAGTACTTCAACCATTTCAAGATTATGTATCAAATTAAATGAGTTATAAAGATTGTAATGAACACTTTGTAGACAAATTACATAGATAACATTTATAACTCTTAAGAGTAGAGTCCCTTGACGTAAACTTCGCAAAATAGGTATCGTGTTAATGTTTTTTTTATAAAGTATTCAATAAATAACATACATAGAAAATGTTTTAATTGTCAACAACCTTATTTTCAAAGTAGGTGTCTTGCATTTTATTACATTTTAGGTACAAAACCAAAGAGAGATGTTGTGTGTGATCTTTCTGAAGTTTCTGCTGCTGAATTAGAAGATCCGCATACACATGTTACTTATAAACATATGAAAATACAAAGACATGTTAAGCCATACAATAAACAAAAGCAGAGAAAAACTACCAAACAGCAATATGTTGACGAAAACAATATCAAAAGGAAGAAAGATTATCAAAGAAAGAAAACCACACGCAGCAAAAAGCGATTAGGTCTCAAAGTTATTAGTGAGTCTAGTGATGAATCTGAGGATGAATATAGAAACAAAAGAAAGAAATTAGCAAATGCTGTAATTGTACCCAGAGGCAAAGGTGATAAATCATCTCTAAGTGCAAGGTTACACAAAATGATTCATGGGTCAGAGGCTCATATTGACTTTGGACATAAAGATACAGACACTATCATTACCGAGAACCAAAAAATCTTAATAGAAGAAGAAGAAGCACTGTCTCCAATATCATCAGTAAATGCAGATGATCCCATATTGTGTGTGGATGTACCAGATGGAGTATTAAAAGACAAGAACAAGGCCATATCTGAATTAATAGAAGTATCTACAGATGATGATGTGAAAATAGTCAATTTTGTTGAAAGTCAGGAAAAAGATAAACCAGACACAATAGTTAAAACAGAGGAAGCTGCAATAGAATGCCAAGTAAATCTTGAAAAAGATTCTGATGATGACTTAGAATTATTAAGACAACATGCACTGGAATCCAAAACTGCCAAATCTAAAGAACCTGAACCTAATAAGACTGAAAGCAAGGCTATGTCAGAAGACGAAGACAGTGATACAACAGAGCTCAGACTTATTTGTCTTAAATCAGCCTTGTTGAAGAAGGCAATTGAAATGAAGCAAAAACAGAAACTGCAAAAAAAGCGTTCTCAATCTTCCACCTTGGAAGATGACATATTCAATGATCGGGAGCTGTTTCCAATGAAAGAAGATTCTGCCAACAATACAGATATTGAATCAGTAGACATGGATATGGGATCTGATGCAGATGATAAAATGAAAGAGAGTAATGGGGAAAATGATAAGTCCAATAATAGAGGGCTGATCAGATTTCAAGATAGCAATAAGAATACTGATTTGATCAATCGTGCCATAGATAATCTTAATGCTGTTTCCAAAGAAGATGAATTGGACGATGATGAGGATTTATTAAGGGCAAAACTTCTTACATCCTTGAGCAAGAATTTGACTAATCTAGTAGGACCCGAGATTTTGAATACAATTGAAGATGTCAAGAAAGTGGGAAATTCAGTGCCACCAACTGTTACCACGACTGTCAAAATGCCTGAAATAAAGAAATTTATAATTAAACTTGGTGAATCGGATTCGGAAGGAGAGCATGAGGCAACAAAGAATTTAACCAAGATGCACATGAAGTTATCTGAACAGATAGATTTCCAGCAAAAATTAGATATGTTTTTGAAATCGACGCGAAAGGAAGTGGAAAAAACGAAACTCCCAGACGTCGGACAAAAACCACCACTGCTGAAGCCAGATAAATTCGTCGCTAAGGTTCGACTATGGGGTTTTCATTGTAATATTAATACTTTAGATATGAGAGTCGCCAACAAGTTCCATGTTTCAGGTTGTCAATCATTTGCCTAAATCAGAACAAATAGAGTACAAGAATCTTGTTAGGAGAATGGCTGAATTAGAAAAGATGAAGCAGACCAGACAAGCATCAATCAATTTACTTAATCAACCAATGCCAACAAAAGATATGCTAAAACCACGAAATGTTACCATAGAAGCAATAAATAACAATTTAGAAGAACAAATTGCAAAATCCAGGTAACAAATTGAGAATTCTTAATAACTTACGACTTAAACCTGTCAAATAAATTCTAATGCTTCAATTTCATTTTCCAGAAAAACTATTGCCGAAGAGTCAGCGAAAATGTTAAAATTGAAGGAGGAGGCTACAAAATTATCACAAAGGTATAAAATAGCTGCCACGGAACTTCGAAATATCACTACTGCAATTACTTTGAACAAGAGACAACAGAGAGCTATTCAACACAGTTTGAGCAATATACGATTACAACACCAGACACTACTGAAGAGGTGCGCTAATAACTTATTTTTTGATTGGCTTTTATTTTGTTGTGTATCAAATTCAACGTTATATTTAATTTTAGTTGTTAGATTTTATGTTTGTAGATAATGGCAGCAATTTTTTACTCTTTAAACTAAACTAAATTTCTTCAAATGTAATTTAAACCTTGTCGACTTTGTAACAAGGTCTTTTTGCCCCTGGCATCTATTTTAAACTTACGTCAATTTAAGTTGCACCTCTTCAAATAACGTAATTAAAACAGGCTTTTAACACGCTGTCCAACAGCATTTGGATAAATTCGGACACGTTCTGAGACAGCGTTTGGACAAATCGGGACTCTCACGGCATGGAAACAAAGTTGATTTTACGCTGACAGGCTTTAGTGATAGTTTAGTGAGTTAGGATTAAATTCCAGGGAAAAAAAAACTTGTTACGAAGCCAACAAGGTTTAAATTACATTTGAAGAAATTAAGTTTAGTTCAGAGGATGCCTGAATCGCTACCACTATTTGATGTTCTGTGTGTTGGAATCTTTTCTTTAATTTTACTTTTCAGCTCGACAACTTCTTTACATTCCAAACTAAACGGTTGCATACCGCATTTGAGTAATATGAGTAACAAGATTCTATTAAATAAATTACAAAAAGAGAATAATCCGAAAGACGAGTACAAAAATCCCCAAATTCAGAAGACTGTAAAAATTAGTGTAGTAAACGATTTTGTAGACAAAGACACTATAAGCAACCCAAGAATGTCCGTGCAACTAGATGTCGCTAACAATACGAACATTATTAAAGTACCTGAAGATCCAGCGATTGATAGAATAACTGAAGTCAATAACGAGATTGCGAAAGAGGAAATGCAAATAGAGGAGCGGCATAGACGATTATCTGTGAACAATAATGACATAAGTTATCCAGAAGTAGAGAAAGAACGGGAGCACACCGATAAATCTGATTTAGTAGCTGTGTGCGATCACGGGAACAAACGATACTACATATCAGTCGATGATTATAAATCGCCATTAGGCGCTTTAGGAAGTAATACGTAAGTTAAAGAGCATGCCTTAGAACGAACCTTATGCTTTGCTTGTGCTTGTCATACGGTCATCTCAAAACGTCGTCACACGTTCTCGGATGGACATTTACTTCAGAATGACATGGATGATCGCGGTGCGTGGAATGTTAGCTACATAACGATTGTTGTTCATTAGGTGTAATCATAGAAAAGCAAGAAAGTGTGCCTCTAAAAACTCGCATGCCTGTCGTTATCATTGAAACGTGGATGGCGGTATGCGTACACATCGCCTTCAACGGTGCGATGTAAGTATGCATTGGAAGTCTATCCACTGATGACGCGTTCTTATAATGATAATATCCGTGTTTTCCAGTTGGCAAGCTGATCCGAACGCTATCTTGTGTCCGTTCGAAGTGGGCGGCCAGTGCAAGGATCCCGACTGCAAATACTTACACACGCCAACTCCGCAACAATGACACTTCACATACACACTCGTTCATACACTACTGCCGTAAACACAAAGACTTTGTACACGTACATACATACACAGACCCTATCCCTCCTCCGACAGCCAATGGATTCTTCAGAGATGTGTAAAGTATTTACTTACATTAATTATAATTTGATTTTATTTACTAGTTGAACCCTATTTGTTAAATATTGTATTTTGCCATTTCTATCTTCAATTGTTTCGGCCACAGGCACAGTACACATAATTATCGTAAGGATATATCTGTACAGTGGCTATACACAGTGGAGACTACCTACATATTGATTCTTGTTCAATGTACATTTGATGAAAACATTTTGTTTCACTACATTCAAAAAGGTTGTCTTTTATAATGATTCCGAACTAACTATGGTCAATTTGCTTAGAAAATTCACATATCAAAAGTATTAATATGAAACCAACGTCGTTTTAATACATTTTAAAAGGCAAAAACGGAAGTTACTCGTTGAATTATTCCAACTATAGTGTCAACCACAACTGGTGGTCTTTCTCAAGGCATAGAATAAATAATAGTACAAGTACAGAAGGATAACTGAGTAAAGTCATTTAAATACATAGCAACTCTCGCTACAACGCACTAGAGTGCAATTTAACTCGCACAGCGCTGCGAGCTTTCAATTATATTTACCTAGAAGGCGCTCACCCAATAGTACAAGCATTTTAGCTGAAAATTTGGCAAAATATATGGAATTGTTTTATCTATCGGAATATGTCCATTATAGAGCGAAGTTAACATTTATCAACTCTCCCCCCCTCTCCGGGGCGAGCGTCACCCCCCCCCGCGCCCTTTGTAAGTGTCCCGAGTAGCGGTTTTTTCCACTTTAACAGAAAACCAAGATACATGAAAAATGTGTAGGAACAAAATGATCCTTGATAAATTTACTATCTACTTTTTCTACATAGAAAAGCAATATCACTTAAAGTTTCCGCGCAGTCAGCCGCTGAATATGATCATTTTTTATCATTTGTCAAATTTTGTTGCTAAGAGTTTAGTTTTCCTAACAATTTCACACTTTACGATTAATATGTGTATAATTAAAGTAAGAAATGAAATATCCTTTTAAAAAGAGATATCATTTATTGATAAACTCCTTTATTTCACTTTGTTATGCTATAATTAAGGAGATAAATTGTTATAATAGTTAAAATGTACTCTAGCGACAGGCTATTTCCTGAGAGAGATTACAAATAAAACCAGCTAATTTATCTTGTTTCACACAGTTTATTTATTTATGCTCAGCTGTGTAGAAACACTTACGACATTTAAATTAATTAATTTTGTACCCACATTAAAATCAACATTAATGTTCGTCGATGTCTATTTCGACCGTGTTTACACAACTCTGGCCTGTACAATTTTTGCACATAGTTGTACATCGTAAATTGGCTGTCGCGCGCCTACATCGTCTACCACAAGCCTTGTTCGCAGGAACAAGTTATTAGCTTTAATATGTAGGCTGGTGCTGGCGGCTCTGTGTTTAAAACGGGCATTAGGCCGTTCCTTTATTTTCTCAAGCCCCATTATTCCGGCGGTAAAAGTTTACTCCTCCAATTCTGCACCTGATGGAAGGTCCGCCGAGAATCCCCCTCTCCGAGTCCGGAGAGGGGGAGAGAGTTGATAAATTTTAGCTTCGCTTTATATCGAACATATTCCGATAGATAAAACAACTCCATATATTTTGCCAAATTTTCCATACATTCCAATCTAGAATGCCTGTACTACAATGCGTGCAGGCTAGAATGTACCGTATCACAACGCGCGAGAGCTTTCATTACTCTAATCGTGTCAGAATCGCTCTGTCACTTTTAAGCTCGGTAGGGTTGCATCAAGATATGACTAGCTACTTGTACTAGTATGATATTACACTATATATATATATATATATACTTACACACTACTTACACTTATTATTATTATTATTATGATTATTACTTAGATATTGTAACCTCTCCTAGGTTACAATATCTAAGTCATAGATTAATCATATTTATCATAGATACTAGGATTGTAACCGAATAAACAATTATGTAATAATGTATCATTTTATTACTTATTGTTATAAATGTTGATAGTTCTATTAACCACTATTTACTAATTTAAAATTTTTACTAATTTATTGACATTCTTATCAGAATAGACCTAGTAGTACCTCATTATTTGATTATATCATAATCAAATAATGAGGTACAGAGAGACTCTCAAGGTTAGTGCGGAACGTGCCTCGTAAACACGTTTTTGCCTTTCAAAATATCAAAAGTAGTTAACTAAATAGTGTAGTAAACTTGTACCTCATGTCCTGTGTAATTTTAAATATTTAGCTACAGACTATTATGTATTTCGACTGAATGTAGTTTATTCACAATCAACGTAATTATCGATTGTTCTTATCAGTTCATTATTTTAAATTCTGATAATGCTGTATAACAATACAATGACGTATTTTATGGAGAGTACCCGTTAAATGATGTTAATTAATAATGAACAGGCAAAATGTTTTTGTAATAGGTTTAACAGACTAACACTAGAATATTCAATAAAACAGGGTTTTTAATTGGCCCTGGTCACTTTAGAACAGCAGCGTCGGGAGTTATTAAGAAACTGAATGTTCATCATGTTTTGAGCTTAAAGGAATCTACACACCAAAGTCGCCGACTCACCGACAAAACCCGGGGCCCGACCACATAACTTAGCTTCAATCGGATTGTCAGTATCGATATCACTAATGCCTTGCATAGAAATTGCTATGAAAAAAGTGATAATCCGATTGTAACCAAGTTCTGTAATCGGGCTGCCGGCGAATTTGTTGTCGGCGGGTTAGTCGGCGGCTTTATATATAATGTGGGAAAACATTGTAGGCGGCACGAAATCAGCAACTTCTTTTGGCAGCTAGTGATTGCCGCGTGTAGAGAGACGTGTCGCCACAAGTCGCCAGGAAGCACGCGCGGGTGCAAGTCGCCGACATGATTCTCTGATGTAATGTCGCCGACACCAACCCTGTGTTGGCGGGGTCGGCGACTTTGGTGTGTAGACTCCTTTACATATTTCGAGTCAGTCTATTTCGATGTTATAGCGCAATGGTGCTGTAATACCGAAAATTCAAAAGTACAATATGCATAACTCTTTATGATCCCATTTCTAAAATGTTTTTTTGTCAAATTCTGAAGCCTCCACCAAACAAAGCAAATTAATTGTAGTATTGTAAGCTCCATTTAAGACCAGGCTCCAATATTTAAGGGGTTTTCCATAAATATGCTGGGTCAACCACAAACTTAATAAATGTGAAACTTGACATATATTATGTTTTTGAGATCTTAATCTCTTCGTGACAAAGATAAAAACGTGATTAACAGAATTTCATTCGATACATTTTCTTATCAACTATTACGTTATTTTCAGTAATATTTTCATTTTTCTACTCAACGGCTTAAGTTTTATCCCTAAAATAAATATCACAGCAAGAAAATATAGTTTATTATCCACTGTCAAGGCAAAATTTACTTAACTAAATTATTAGCCTGCCAATAAAATAAATAACATTTGAGACTAAACGTCATTTAGTTCCGAGCTAAATTGTGTTAAAACAGCGCTCGCGATATTCAACCTTGTTACGTAGGCACTTCAGTGCTTGTTGCGGGTGGCAGAGTGTAGACGCGGAGCTAGCGCGGGAAAATGTATTAATGGAGCCTGGCCTTAATACCTTACTTGTCAAAATCGGACCAGCAGGGGCGACGCTATGGTGGAACATCAACACAAACAAACATACATACATAGACTGTTAAACACATTGTTTCCTTGCTTCGCCGTAGTTGGGTAGCTTTGAAATCGGTCCGTCCGTTTTGAAGTTACGATAACACAGACGGGCCCAGATAAAGGTTTCAACTCCCTTCTTTTAGTGACCCTATTATGGAATAATTCATTGCAATTTTCAACAGCCAAAAATCTCCTTTATTAATTATGTTATGAGTTAATATGATGTGTTTCTAATTTTAGTCGGCGTCGCGCGCGGTGCCCCGACACATCCGCGCCCGTCTACGGCAGTGGTAAGTCACGAGTAACTTTATAATAGTGCATTTGTAGTGCTTCGGACCACAGACTTTATCAACTTTACCTAGCAGCGAACCGCCAAACTTCAGCGCCTTGGTAAAGTGAGGTTATTAATTTAAAATATTTTACTTTATTAAACTGTATACAATGTAAAAAGTTATAAATAAAAATGGTTATTATATTGTATTATCAGGTTTTTATTTCGTAGAGTAGAGGCCCTGCTGTGTATATTACTAGGCTACTAGGCTTTACAGAAACAATATATTATAGTCGGGTAAAGAATACGTCCATACGTGAAGACGGATCGATTGATACCTCGCTTGTCTAAATCAGACCAAGTTTTTAGTTTGAACACAACCCTTTGCTTCGCCATAGTCGGGTAAAAAAATATAGCCAATGACAATAGTTTACCTGAAGACGAATCGTTTGATGCATCGCTTATAAAAACAACATACTGTTAATCCCATTACCCTTTCCTTGCTTCGTCGTAGTTGGGTAAAATGTATACCTACATAATATTAACCATCACACAAGTGGGAGAGCAGCGTTGGTTAGTCGGTCATGATAAGTCATGAGTGTGAACGTGAGAAAATACTAAAAAACGGTGTTACGGTTAGGAAAGCAAATTCCTATCCTTAACACTAGTGTGATCGCTAGTAAATTTTCTTCCTAACCATCACACCAGTGTGACAGAGCAGTGTGAAGGTTTGTCGGTCGCGAAATAAAGAGCGATGATAGCCTAGCGGCGGTATACGAGTGCGAGTTAGAATCGGTCCTCGGCTCCGCAAAGTTATGTGCGATTTTCCACCGCTCCGTGCTTCGGAGGGCACGTTAAGTTGTCGGTCCAGGCTGTTGATTAATCAGACGTTAAGCCAAGTTCAGGCCCTCGGGCGGCCTGACAAACTGAAATCAGAGACCAGCACTACCCTCATACGACAAACAAACAATTATAGAAATAAAACAACAGACACATAATATTACAAATAAGATATTTTATTCAGACATTGTAAAGAAAATACAAAGTAAAATACTTTTCTCCACGCATGTACCGCACACTTAGATGAAGTATTATGTACGTATTATGGAATAAAATTCGATATATTTTCATAAAACCCTTTAAACTGAAGGGGTCATTATCATATCTACGAATAGTACACATTTATATCTATTTGATAAGAGACTGTGGGCGTCGTAGTGTAGAACATCTACTGGACAAATATACATTATAATTCTTTATTTCGAGAAATATTTTACACAAAATCCACAATAGTTCATAAGATTTGTTTGGTGTTTCCAAAGCTCACTTGCAGACACGATAGTTTTAAAAATCTTATACATAATTATACTTACAAATATGATAAGTATCGATATATGTTTTACAATTTAAATATAAGAATTATAGACAAGTAAGTGGAGAGCCCACAGTCTAAATTGGACAGTATAGTACATAAGAAGGCAGGGAGTGCACGCCGTTAGTTACTGACGCTGCGAACTTTTTAAAATATTTACCGAGTTACGTTTATAGGCCAATCAGTAGTCTTTTTGCCTTACAAAAGGTGGAGTAGAAAATGTTTTGATTTGCTTTGCTTAGGTATGGGCGGTCTTCATGAAACATCCAAACTTTCGGCCTCCAGGGTCCGGAACGTTAGCCGCCATCTTGAATTTAACTTGCCAAAGTTTGTTTTTGTGCTAATTTTGCCTCAACACTTGACTATGATAAAAGTGACTAAAGAAGTTTTTTTTGTACAAATATTTATTCCTTATGTCGTATAAGTTTTTTTATATTTTTACAAAAATTTATTCAACTCTAACAGAGTGAAATTTAATTTTTCCATAATTACTCATTCTTCGTCACGTTTTGAGGTAGGACAATGACTCCGTAAAGAGTGTTGTCGTTCAGGGCAATGTGGAAGGCAACAGTCAACAACGTGGAAGGTCGCCCATGCGATGGACTGACCAGCTCAAATTCAGCTTTGGGCGGCCTCTTGCTTGAGTATACCAGGATGACCACAAATAAAGAGAGGCGTTGAGATAACGTGGGGCGAGCTACATCAGCCACAGACAATAATAATACTTCATAACGACCGCTGTGTCAAGAACGAAACGACTAAGAAGATGAATATCACGCGCAGGGAAGTAGGGCGACATTTTTAAAATATCGGAATTGTAACTGACACGGGACAGTGTCAGTTACAATTCCGATATTTAAAAAAAGAAAACATTGGAACTCGGAAATTGCGGTAAAAACACTGACTCGTTTAACCCAAGAAATGTGATTGTAACTATTTACCTATAAGATTTATAGAATAAATAGATATATTAAAAAATGTTGGCAATTTTGTTTTCTTTATACTTCTCGTAGAAACTTATGATGAAAATAAACTTTTGAAGCATTATTTAAAAATTATAACATTTCGGCACTTCATATACATAAGATAACATTTCGGCACTTCATATCAAGATGGCAGCTAACGCTCCCAACCCTCGAGGTCTTTTGTACTAACTTGTATTTTCCTTTTGTACTAATGCCTGCAATACAAATAAAAACTTTGTACTCCACCATTAATGTAGGGCAAAGCCTCTTTTCACTCTAGTAAAGTGATTGCGCGGGGTGGAGAGTGGCCATTCTGTACGTTAGTATTATACAGACATCTGTGACGTGGCAAAAAGCAAATCGAAAAAGTTCGCCGTGTCAGCAAATGAACCACGCTATACAGACAATTATTATTACTTGCATAAAGAGAATACATTCATTATTATTTTATACTTATATAAGAGCCTTTCTTCTCACAGTTTTCACGAAATACTTTTTAGGCAACCGTCTGAAGGCCTGAACTATTGATAAGTATTGTTAAGGTGTTTTGGCGTTACTGCAGCTGTGTGCGCAATCAATAAAATTTAGCTGGCTTATGACTCTGCCTCACCCTCAAAACATACCTACTCAGCTAAAGGCCGATAGACAGATAAATTCGTACAATGACCCCTCTCCCTATCTCTATCGCTCGCGCATAAATGTGAAATAAATGTATTGCTGTCGCGCTCGCACATTAATAGATAATAATAGATAGATATATGTAGTGTGGCAGATACCGCAGAGCCTCAAGACAAAAGTTTAAAGTCAGTGCGTGTTGCCAGTGATGACATACAGCACTGAGACGTGGTCGCTAACTATAGGTCTCATACACAAGCTCTAAGTCGCGCAGCGTGCAATGGAGATAGCTATGCTCGGTGTTTCACTACGTGATAGAATCCGAAACGAGGAAATCCGTAGAAGAACCAAGGTTACCGACTTAGCTCTCAGAGTTTGCAAGTTAAAGTGGCTATGGGCAGGCCATATAGTTCGCAGAACCGACAACCGCTTGGAAATAAAGGTTCTCGATTTGCGACCACGAACACGCAAGCGCAGTGTAGGGAGACCCCCCCCCACACAATGGAGCGACGACATTGTAGCCATCGCAGGAAGTCGTTGGAGAGGTGGCACAAGATCGCTCGTCATGGTGCTCTTTGGGGGAGGCCTATGTTCAGCAGTTGACTTCGAAAGGCTGAAATGATGTAGTGTGGGGTAATTGTACCAATCTGTCTATCGTGACCGGGATTTAGCCACCGCAATAGATATTAAATGGTATCTCTGATTTGTATAAACTATAGGCCAATTATATTCTACGCTAACAATGTTACATTACAGTACATGGTATCAAGACTTTCCAAAAATTACTGAACTGATAAAGTACCTACATAAAGTGGGCCTTCGTCGCTCTTCCTGATTTTACGCATAGAACTAAGGTAAGGGTAAATAATTTTCCGCTCTAAGAAAATATATTCTGGAATCTAAAAAAAATGTAAAATTATGGTCCTTCGCCATCCTCATTGCTATTGTACGAGCATAGATAGCGACTGGTCTCCATACTACAAATAAATACCTTCGCGCTGGACTGGTTTTCAAACCAGTAATAACATGAAGTTTTGCAACTCTACAACCGACGAACCTGAAGATATCTTTGTCACAGTACACAACGATTATTGTGTACCGTGTCATTTTCGAGCTGTCACTACGTTTATAACTCAACTAGCTATGCCCGTGGCTTTGCTCGCATGGTCATTTTTGCTGGGGAAAAGTATCTTATGCATAGAAAACTGCACATTACTCCGTACCCTGGACATGCTCTTGACGAACGTCGCAATGAGAGCATTCAAATTATCGCCATTTTGGCGCTGATAGCAGTAGTTTGGCAGTAGTGAGCGTCCACGGAACTAAGGTTTTTGTACTGTCATTTATTCTGTGACTAACGTCAGGAGATGAAACAATGTCAATTTTAGTCCCATAGACGCTCGGTGGGGCGCTTTGAATCAGAACAAACGAAAGTACGGCACAGCAAAATCCATAGAGATCAGTGATCCTATGTGTTAATCCAGGTCCAAAAGAACACATAAAGTAGGTATCAATATATACAAAATTACTTCCAACAGACAATTCAACAGGCTTCTATTCTTGGAATTGGGACAGACAAACAGACACAAATTTTAAGAACTTTTTATGCTTGTTCTGTAGCTCATTTTAAGTACTTGAGACCATTATTTTAAAATTATCTTTGTACAGACTTTTTGGTACTTACTGCTTTATTAAAAGTATAGTATAGATAACTCCCGCTACGACTGAAGGAGTACGGTTTCATATAGCGTGGTATATAGTTGCCACAGATCACAGGCGCAAGTTTTCATATCAAACAAAAAGGGCCGTGCGAGTGTACGTGCGGGTGATCCGTGCGTCCTCGAACGTTTATGTGAACAGGCCCACTAGTTGTCTGCAAGTCGCTGCGCAAATTGTTATTTTTCAGGCGCAATCCCAATGTTGAAGGTGAAGACAGCAGTGTATATCTGTCTCGCTCACTCTCTTAAGTTTTTCGCTCTTACGTTATGCTGTTTTATCCCCACAGCAGATTGCGCAGGTAGGTACCTGCGCAATCGATTCACAGAGCCTAACTTCACAAACATAGTATAGATTGGCTGCGACTAATGTATTTTTACTTCTCCCCTGACTGCCATTTTACGGTGTCTGCAAATATGGACCGAACTTTACAGTGGCAAGGTGGCGAGAATCAATGAAGTAGGATCACACGAAAATTGTATTATAAAGGTCAGTGATCATAGTAAATACTCGTAGACAACTATATATTACTAATCAGTGCAAATACTACAGAATATATATCAGCGCCCGCCGCGTGTATTATTTTGTATCGAAACTGTAAAGTGTCGTCTTTCTGGTAAAGTTTTGGTCGCAGGGCTGATAGAATTAGTGGCGCAAACTAGCGCAAAAAACTTGGCGGCGACCTCCCCTTCTATGAAATTTAGAGTCGTTTAAGAGCGTCGTGTAACTATTGTAGTTGTATGGGATACTGCGAGTATCTGAGCGATACCCACATATCGATGGCTTTGGCTGGCGATATCAGCGTTCAGTGGCGCCTTTCTGTGCCCAGTGGCGCCCTTCTGTGGCAATTACGGCGGCACCAGCCTACTGCCACCACTGCTTACAACGCACACTAGCTTGAGGGCTGTCAACGCTGTCAAGTCGTATTACTACTGCTTTATTCAACTAATATTTTTCTAAAGGAAAAATTTGGATCACGGACGGGATTCGAACCCTCATATTTCCATGCCTCTGCCCACATTATCTTAACCACTACATCATCATCCAAATTTTTCTCTTAGTTTATCAACCCGTCTTACGGGGATGGTAACGCCATCTATTGGTACTATTTTGAACTGACCAACAACGCTAATATCAACTAATATTGATTAACTTCGTGTCGGCTTTATTATTTGTCAATTATTTGGTCGTAGTGCTTCTCGCAGCACAGTGAAATGTTTCTATTTAGTATCGAACTGAGAGCTGTGTCGTGTTAGTTTCTAGTGTAGTAGTGTGCAGGTAGTGCGCCTATCTGAGCGTGTGCCACATGGCGACGGCCTTGCGCGTCTCGTGCGCCATCTGCGCCCAGTGGCGGCCCTCGGCGGCGGGCTCGGCGGCGCCCACGCAGCACCAGCCCAGCACCAGCCCGCTGCCGCCGCCGCTCACCACGCACACCTGGAATACAACGATCATCATCGATCTACATTCTAGGGTACTTGACAGTAATTAAAAAAAATATATTCTTTGCATTAAATAGATTATACTCCGAATATTTATGTTTAAGTACATTAATAATTAAAATCATTTTATTTGTAACTACTAATAAAATGATTTTATTGTTTTGTGGGCCCGCGGCATTGCCCGCGCGGTATTTTTTCAAGGATATAAGGCTTCTATGAATTATTCCAGAACCAAAAGTACCAATATACCAAATTTCCTCTAACTTCGTTCAGAGGTCAAATCATTTTTTATCGATTGCTCGGCTTATACTCATCAGATTGAGATACCAAGTACACCTGATTTTAAATCAAACCTAAGCTATCCAACAGTGGCAACGGCATCGTATTTTTACGTGATGCGCAACAGACAGACAGACAGACGGGACACAAATATTTTTTTATATTCTTGTTCAGTACCTTATTTTAGAGGTACTTATTTAATTATTTTTTTGTTTAGTTTTTTTTTGTAGTTACACGCGTCATATAACATTTTTTATAGTGTGTTTTCACGCGCGATACCGGTGCGTATTGAGTCATAAAGTACCTTAACCATGTTTTTTTTTTAGTTATGATAATTTGATAAATCGCCAAACGAAATACCTATATTTTGTTTAACTATAGACTATTCTGCCCTTTGACAATAACAGGTCCATCTCTACTGATCCCGCGGGTGCTGTGACAATCGGCAAAGCAACACCTAATACGATCACCAAGTTGCCTGCCAAGCGATTATGGCAAGCGTCTCTATTATAGAGGATGGGCCTCCCCTGCTGTAGGTAATAGGGGGCTCAGCAGTGGAGTTCAGCAGTGGACTCCTTCGGCCTGGTGATGGGATGCGATAGACTCTTATTATGTAGTCTTTGTGTTCTCTTTGGTCCAGTTTTGCTAACTGATGACAAGTACGGTACCTGTATGCTACCGTATGACTAGTATATGCTACCCGATGACAAGTATGCTACCTGATGTCAAGTATGCTACCGTATGACTAGTATATGCTACCCGATGACTAGGATGCTACCTGATGTCAAGTATGCTACCGGATGACAAGTATGCTACCCGATGACTAGGATGCTACCTGATGTCAAGTATGCTACTGTATGACTAGTATATGCTACCCGATGACTAGGATGCTACCTGATGTCAAGTATGCTACCGGATGACAAGTATGCTACCTGATGTCAAGTATGCTACCGTATGACTAGTATATGCTACCCGATGACTAGGATGCTACCTGATGTCAAGTATGCTACCGGATGACAAGTATGCTACCGTATGACTAGTATATGCTACCCGATGACTAGTATGCTACCGGATGACAAGTATGCTACCTGATGTCAAGTATGCTACCGTATGACTAGTATATGCTACCCGATGACTAGGATGCTACCGGATGACAAGTATGCTACCTGATGTCAAGTATGCTACCGTATGACTAGTATATGCTACCCGATGACTAGGATGCTACCTGATGTCAAGTATGCTACCGGATGACAAGTATGCTACCCGATGACTAGGATGCTACCTGATGTCAAGTATGCTACTGTATGACTAGTATATGCTACCCGATGACTAGGATGCTACCTGATGTCAAGTATGCTACCGGATGACAAGTATGCTACCTGATGTCAAGTATGCTACCGTATGACTAGTATATGCTACCCGATGACTAAGATGCTACCTGATGTCAAGTATGCTACCGGATGACAAGTATGCTACCGTATGACTAGTATATGCTACCCGATGACTAGTATGCTACCGGATGACAAGTATGCTACCTGATGTCAAGTATGCTACCGTATGACTAGTATATGCTACCCGATGACTAGGATGCTACCTGATGTCAAGTATGCTACCGTATGACTAGTATATGCTACCCGATGACTAGGATGCTACCTGATGTCAAGTATGCTACTGTATGACTAGTATATGCTACCCGATGACTAGGATGCTACCTGATGTCAAGTATGCTACCGGATGACAAGTATGCTACCTGATGTCAAGTATGCTACCGTATGACTAGTATATGCTACCCGATGACTAGGATGCTACCTGATGTCAAGTATGCTACCGGATGACAAGTATGCTACCTGATGTCAAGTATGCTACTGTATGACTAGTATATGCTACCCGATGACTAGGATGCTACCTGATGTCAAGTATGCTACCGGATGACAAGTATGCTACCTGATGTCAAGTATGCTACTGTATGACTAGTATATGCTACCCGATGACTAGGATGCTACCTGATGTCAAGTATGCTACCGGATGACAAGTATGCTACCTGATGTCAAGTATGCTACCGTATGACTAGTATATGCTACCCGATGACTAGGATGCTACCTGATGTCAAGTATGCTACCGGATGACAAGTATGCTACCTGATGTCAAGTATGCTACCGTATGACTAGTATATGCTACCCGATGACTAGTATGCTACCGGATGACAAGGATGCTACCTGATGTCAAGTATGCTACCGTATGACTAGTATATGCTACCCGATGACTAGGATGCTACCTGATGTCAAGTATGCTACCGGAAGACAAGTATGCTACCTGATGTCAAGTATGCTACCGTATGACTAGTATATGCTACCCGATGACTAGTATGCTACCGGATGACAAGGATGCTACCTGATGTCAAGTATGCTACCGTATATCAGTATGCTACCCGATGATTAGTATGCTACCGGATGACAAGGATGCTACCTGATGTCAAGTATGCTACCGTATGTCAGTATGCTACTCGATGACTAATATGCTACACGATGACTAGTATGATACCCGATGACTGTATGCTACCTTATGACAAGTATGCTTGCTACCTGATATCAAGGATACTATTAACGTATGACTAGAATCTACCCGATGACTATTATGCTACCTGATGACTAGAATGCTATCTGATTAGCATTGTATAGATATATGCTTACCTCAATAGAAGCTTCTTGAAGATTAGCAGAAGGCAGACTGAAGGACAAGGCCTCGTTCCAAACGGGGTTGTTCAGGTCTTTCCTATTAGTCTTCTTCTTTTTCACCCGTTTCCCGTTCACCAGCAAGTATACTTTCACGTAAACGTCTGGAAGGGCAGAGAAGAAGCATTGTTAAGGTAACCCGCAAGTATAAGGGCCCCGTAGGCCGTAAGGGCTCTTTGGTAGGGCCTATCGTGTAATTAGATTACTGCAATAATGTTGATTTATGATACCCATTATTAATTGACTATTTTAACATTTTTATTTAATTCCCGCTGTCACCATTTCTTTATTTTAGAAACACCAATTTTATACCTACCTACCTATTATATAACTTGAATAGTGACACTTTCTTAAGGCTATGTAATTCCCCGTAGATGGAAAAAGGATAATGGGGACAACGGGAACTAATATTATTTAATTTAAATCCCTCTTTCCTGATTAATTAATGACGAAAGTGAGAATGGTTTGTTCCCCCAGTTTATACTCACTCTGTTGCCCTAGCTCGCAGCCGATAAAAGTACCGATGGAAAGAAAAGTGACTTTTAGTAATAACACTCACACACCTTCATGTAGTTTATACATCAAAAGCATACGAAAAAAAACATACCTATATAAAGACCTACGAAATTATAAAATACACAAGTTAAAAATGTTCGCAACAAAGTAAAATAAGATATTATTTTTAGAAGTATAAAAATTAGAAATGTGATATTTACTTACCATGGATACTATTTGTATTGGAGTTCCCGATGAACAATGGTACTCGCGTAATAAAATAGTGAATATAGTACAAACTACTCCACCCGCACCACAGAATAAATAATAGTACAAGTACCAGGACTTACTTCAGTTAACCGTGATCATGGCGCTTGCAGCAGTGCTGGAATATCGGGAACTCAATACAAATAGTATCCATGGTAAACATCCCGTTTCTAATGTTTATACTTCAAGTGTTTGTGACCATGTTAGTTTTAAACAATATATTGTTCTAAATTATACGGCTACATTGTATTGCTATTGGTTTGATGAGTGACGTGGCGAAGCTAACAGGAAGGCAATGCTCGCGTTTAGCGATTAATCTCATTATGAGATCCTAAACCCAATTTTCGCGCTCTAGGCCATCTCACGTGTTGAGATATCTTATAAAATTATAATAGTGTAGGTCGAATTTTATTGACTTAACGTGTCACGAAGCGGTCCTAAGGTTTGTTCCACTAGCCCAGGGACCAAACCTCAGTGGACAACATAAAAGTACAGAAACAATTAGGAGCACTCGGAGATGTTCATAAACAGAGATCTTGCACTCGACTATTGTATTCAGTCTTCTCCCAATTTAATATATTTGGTAAGAGTGTACCCTTCGGGCTCTAGTATTGTTATTATCACAGACTTTTCGAGCTTCAACAATACGGATCAAAACAACCACGAACGAAAGTACTATCATATTATATATTTGATGTAAGAAACTTATTTATGTATATATTTTATAACATATTATTTCGTAAAATTCCAGGTTTTGCTAATCCAATGAAAATATGGGAATGACAGGTTATTTGAATTTAGAATTAATACAGACAAACTATCAAAAAGGTATGATTATGATGAAAGAGGTTTGACATCGTCACAACCGTATTCTAGAGATCTCACGATCGAGAAATGTATATAAGTTAATTAACGTCTCCGGTTAAGTCCGGTTATGGCAGCAAGCTGTTTCAGATATTTTAAGTATTAAAAAAATACTTCTACTACTGCCACCCTCTCGGTTTTAAAATAAGTATTATTAATTTTTGTATCTCACAGTAAACGAATAAAACAAAATTTAGTAGATTACTACGAGCGGAAAGTGACTTATTGCTGCACCGAGTGTTATATTTGAGCCTGAGCATTAGCGAGGGCACAAGTGCAGCACGAGTGCAGCAAGGAGCACTTCTGCGAGTGTACGTACTATATAATCAGTAATCTATAGTTATATATTTAAACGGGACTTAATCGCGCTGAAAACTTAATTTTTATTTATTTCGACGTTTCGATCAAGTTGCATTGATCGTGGTCACGAGAAGACTGAAGTAGCGGGTGTCAGCGTCGAGAAGGGCGAGCGTTGTCTCTAACTACCCGCATTTGGTTTTGTAAAAAATCAGAATTGTCACGACACACAATACTAACGAACTGAGAGAATCTGTAGATTTCTGCTGATATAAACCACGACGCGAACACTTGCTTATCACGGGATTCCAGGATGCAGCCAACTTGAAACCATCCTCTCGGTTGAAATTGGGATACTTTTTAATTTCAACCGCTTCACGTACCTACTATCTTGGAGTAGTAGTGACGTTCCGTGGAGACGATCTTCGGGTCATGGAGTTCAATCCAGTGATTAGAGCCCGATTCGAGCAATTCCTTTTTTTTTTTTTTACGTACTAGGCAATCGTTTGACCACGATCTCACCTGATGGAAAGCGATAATGTGGTCGAAGGTGTAGCACGCTTGCCTAGTAGATACCTATTCACTCTTGACTTGAACACATCTGGGTTATAATTTACCGGAAACACTGACGAGGGCAGGAAATGCTCAGCGAATGCAGATTTATTTGTCTGGCGATTTTTTACAGGTGCAATGTGTTCTTTGACCCTTACATTATAGTAGGTATGATTAGTTTGTCCAATGTAGGAACTACCGCAGCTGCAATCTATCTTATATACGCAAGGAGTTTGAAAAGGAATGACATCTTTCGGTGTTCTGACATGCCTTGCTAACTTGGGTAAAGGAGTATAAACGGTCTTGATAGAACAGTCCTTTAATATAGCACCGACTTTATCCGTCACTCCATTTTACATACAGCATGAAAGCCGTCTATCAACATCAGTCCTTCTCTTTTTATATCTGCGACTAGGACGCTAACGTCTGGTCACCTCATATCGATTTCGCTTGAGTACCAGGAGGTACTCAAGCGAAATCGATATGAGGTTCAGGATGAACATGCGATACTTCGGCATCCAAATGTACAGGGTCACAGAGGGCATGAACTCTGTCTAAGAGTGATCTGGCTACTGATTGTAAATGCCGCGGGTGGTGATGTGACAAGGCGTTGAAGTATCTGTCAGTGTGTGTTGGCTTCCTATAAACAGAATGAGATAACGAGCCATTAGGTCTCACCGACACTGTGACATCTAGGAAAGCTAACTTTTTCTCTTTGTTCATAGGTAAACTTGACGTTGCCATGGATCGAGTTCAGATGGCCCAGGAATTGTTCCGCTGTCTGTTTCTTGCCTTTCATGATACAGAAAACATCATCCACATAACGCTTACATATCTTCACCGCAAACGATTGTCCTCAAAATGCTCCATCCAAATGTTGGCCAGAACAGGTGCCACTGGACTACCCATAGCGACGCCATCAATCCGGAGGTAATGCTGTCCACGGTGTAGAAAGTAATTTCCTTCTAGGCAATTCCTCAGCAAAACAATCAAGTTTTCTGAGAGATGGTTCTCCCTCAAATTTTCCCTTACGATTTCAAGGCACTCTTTTACTGGGACGTTGGTGAAAAGAGATTCCACGTCGAAACTCACCATGATGTCATCTGGTTCCAGTTTAAGGTCCTTGACAAAATGGCGAGAGTCCTTCACAAAAGATGCAGTCTTACTGACAAGAGACTGCAACACTGACGCAACATGCCTCGCTAGACCGGGGGAAATCTGTGTGGGGAATCTATCTGACTTACGATAGAACGCAAAGGCACGTTCTTATGTATTTTCGGTAAACCATATGATTTTGGTGGCTGCACTATTTCAGGTCTATATAGATTTCCATAGACGTCTTCTGAGAAAAGTTCCTTGTAGTCTCTAATAATGCCTCGAATAGGGCGTGCGTTTAAAGTTTAAAAGTTACAATTGTCAGTAATCTGCTTTCCACTACAAAGTAATATCAGAATTATTATGAAACTAACGTGGTTTTTATATATTATAAATGATAAAAACGGGAGTTGCTCACTTAAATTACTTGAATTATTCCAACTATGGTTTCAACCACATCCGGTGGGTGAGTAACATTAACGGTACGAGAGTAACTCCCATTTGTGCCTTTTAAAATGAATATTACAATTGGTGACCTAATTGATTTTTCACCTCACAAGCTCGAAATCTGAGCGCAAAAGTGAATTTTAGCGTGGAAAGAATTTTTAAAATTAGAACCGTTCTATTTAATAATTTTCTATACCGCCAGTCCACTAAAAATACATTAATACCTACTATAGTATTATTCGATTCGATTCTACTCGACTCTATTTGACTCTATTTAACTCTATTTGACTATATTCAACTATATTCAACTCTAATCAATTCTACTCGACTCTATTCCATTCTAATAAAATATGATCGATTCTATTCGCGGCGGGAACAGACTCCTCGCTTACATTTCGACCACGGTGAGCCTCCCAGCTGACGGCAGGTACTAGAGGGACAGCAACAGTTCAAGGTACAGAAGAATACCTAAAGTGTCTTTCCCCTCCTGCGGCGGTAACAAATTCTTTGTTTTCAGCACGACTACGGTGAGCCTCTCAGCTGACGGCAGGCACGATACGGACAGCAACATTTCAAGGTATAGAAGATTACCTAAAGCATCTTTCCCCTCCTGCGGCGGCAACAGATTCCTCGCTTTCAGCACGACCACGGTGAGCCTCTCAGCTGACGGCAGGTACGAGAGGGACAGCAACAGTTCCTGCAGCTCCTCCGGGGGTCGGCGCTCGCGGGAGAGCTCGGCCCACACCTCGGCACCCCCTGCCACTTCTACTTTGGAAAGAGGCACCTTGGCTGAACCCATCACCTCGTTGCGAGAGAATCTGAAAGTAGCAAAGAACATTCAAATAGCATTTCATTTATCATAGAATAAATAAATAAATTGTTTATTGATATAACTTACAACTACTGAAAAAAAGTACATATAAGTCTAATAGTTTCCCGATATTTAATCTGGAAGTCTTCCAGAGTAGTTAAATCTGCCCGCTTCGTAAACTACTAGTTACCAAGTCTTGACACACCCCTGTCCAAGACCAAGTCTCGCCGATAGCCAATTCAATCAATGACTCGTCGCAGATTCAATATGGCGTCTCACCAGACCTGTAATTGTAGGTTCCATGTCTCGCCTCACCCGTCACTGTAGGTCCTATTGCAAAGACTCCTCTTTTTACCCGTCGTAGTTGGTACAAATTCTCGTCTCACCTGTAATAGTAGGTAGGTACCAAGTCTCGCCTCAACTGACGTGGTAGGTACCAAGTCTCGTCTCACATGTCATAGTAGGTTCCATATCTTGCCGCACTATAACTGTAGGTTCTATTTTAAAGATACTTCTCTATTTACCTGCCATAGTTGGAACCTAGTCTCGCTTCACCTGTGATAGTAGGTGCCAAGTCTCGCCTCACCTGTAGGTACCAAGTCTCGTCTCACCTGTCACTGTAGGTAATATTTCAAAGACTCCTCTTTTTACCTGTCATAGTTTGTACCAAGTCTCGCCTCAACTGTCATAGTAAGTACCAAATCTCGGCTCACCTGTCATAATCGAACACTTGCAACAGCAGCGTCTTGTCGGCGAGATCGTCGTGCGAGACTGGAAACTTGAAGTGCTGGTCGAAGAAGGGATTCGCCTCGTTCCGGTGCACAGGCGTCTGCCGAACGCGCGTGTCTACTTCCGGGACTAGTGAGACGCGCACGTACGGGTCGTTGAACCCGCCCGCTTCGTAGCCAGCTAGGTCGTGCGCTGTGGGATGAAAGATCCAAGTTAAATTAAGGGTAGACCGCCAGCTAATGCTAATGTAATGTATCTTATCTTAAAAATTTGCCAAATTTAAATCCTCGTGGAGACGTAGCGATAAAGACATTATTCATCATAATCATCAGCCTATATCGATCCACTGCCGAACGTAGGCCTCTCCTAGTAAACGTCACTGAGCCCGATCTTCGGCTCTTCTGATCCAGTTTCGGCCAGCTGCTTTTCGCCAGTCTTCACTCCACCTGGCCGGCGGACGTCCTACTCTACGTTTGCCTAAACGCGATCTCCACTCCAGGCTCGTCTACCCAACGGTTGTCGGTTCTACGAGAGATGTGACCAACCCATTGCCACTTCAGCTTGGCTGATTCTTTGAGCTATGTCGGTAACTTTGGTTCTCTGCCGGATCACCTCATTTCGGATCTTGTCGTTAAAAGAAATACCGAGAGAAGCTCTCTCCATGGCTCTCCGAGCGTCCTTGAACTTATGAAGCAATCTCAACGTGAGTGTCCACGTTTCGGCACCTAGGTCATGACTGGTAGGACGCACGCATTGAATACTTTCGTCTTTAGGCAATGAGGTATGGACGACGAGGAGACTTGAGGAAGTTTACCAGATACTGCCCATCCCAATTCTCAGCTGAATCCACCTATCAACATCCGTCTTGAAATAGTTTCTACCTAATTGCACAGTCTGCCCGAGATAGACATATTCCTGATCAACATCAAGAGGTAAACCGTTTTTTTTTTTAATGTAATGTCGTACCACACGCTCTGTGGTGCCTGGCTCTTGCTTGCTCTTAACTTGATTCGCCGCCTCACCACTACAAAATGGGGAGCAGCACCAGACGTACCACGCACGACCAGCATGGTATTGTGTTTTTCTGCTGGCGAATTTGTGTTCCCCTTTTTGGCACCAAGCGTGTCGACGTCGCATTGAACGACACTTGCCGCACGATAGCTGGCTGCCTCAAACCGACCCCTCTTGACATGATTTATCCATTGGCTGGCATTGCTCCACCGACTGTAAGACGAGATGTTGCTTGTGCTATGGAGAAGTTTAAGCAAGAACGGGACTACCGACATCCTCTCTATGGACGAGAGCATCCACCAATAGTTCGGTTAAAAAGCCGTAAAAGCTTTTGGCGCAATAACAGCCACCGAGGACCATCCAGACCCACTTAAATTAAGATCACTCTTTGGAAGGAGAAACACCCAGCACCACCAGGTTTTAAAACGCAAGAACACCTTTCCCCAGGACGTGATCTTCCGTGGCCTGTCTGGAAGTCCATCAACCGACTCCGGACACAGGTCGGTCACTGTAGGTACAATATGTCCAATGGGGCTATCGTTATTCCATTCAAACTCAATGAGTCTGCTGGGTCCTCATCCAAACGATACCCCATTTGCTCATCTTTCCCATGTGCCCTATAACATGCCCAAGTGAAGACGTTAGTGATGCTGACGATGCCACGGACGACGGGATGAAGGTGGCAAGTTCTTATTCAAACCTTATTTAACACTAGCTGTACCCGCGGCTTCGCACGCGTGTTCTTTTCTTTAGGTTCAAAGTACCATAATGTGCTCTTCCAGGACCAATATACCAACATTTGAACAAAATTTCTTCAGCCGTCAAAAATACTTTATCAATTGCTCGGCTTCTAACTCACCGGATTGAGATACCAATTACATCAGATTTAAATCAAACCCTAAGCTATCTAACAATGAAAACCGCATTGCAATCGGTCGCGTACTTTTTACGTGATGCGTGAACAAACAAACAGAAAGAAAGACACAATTAAAAAAAAAATAATTGTTCAATACCTTTTTTAAGCACCCAAGAGCATTTTTTTCATTTGAATTCATTCAGTAGTTTGGGTGCGATGCGCGGTCAAAATACGGACAAACAGACAGACAAAATTAAAAAGTAAAACAGTTTGGCTTCAGTATCGAATATAGAGAACCATCAATAAAAAATTTTTTATTACTTAAATATTAACATAACTTTGGACCGATATCCCGCAGAAACCCTTTACTTATTCGGGATAAAACATGTCCTCAATTTTAACCCATCATATAACTTAAGACGGTGCCAAGTTGCATCAAAACCCGTCCATTACTTTCAGCGTGGTACGTGTTCTTTTAAATAAGTTTCAACCCCTAAATAATAACCCATACATTTTTCGATATGTAAAGTATCCTATGTCCTACATCGTAGTACGAACTCAAATCATAACAAGTTTCTTTAGAATTCATCCAGTAGTTCCGGCGGTGTGATGCGCGGCTAAGATACAGACTGACAGACATACAGACAATAATGAAAAAACAAACACTTCCAAAAAAAAAAAAAACACTATTTCTTCAATGTACAGAATTGGACCCGTTACAGTTTTATTGTAAGTATACGTGTACTTAATCATATTTATTACTGGTTGTTGTGCCATTGACACGTAAGAAGAAAACTGTGGTGCCTCATTAAAATTACAATAGCCAAATTTAACCTAAAAAGCTAAGTAGATAAAGTTAAAAACTAAGAACGTGTCCAATAACACTTTTCTTAGTGTCTCTATTTAAAGGGACGGCACTTTGTTCTTCGTTTCGTTTGGACACCGTTTATGATAGCAAGTCTTGAGGTAATGAGTTTCGTTAAACTTTACCTTATATTATTGTCTTTTATAGAGTTAACTCAATTCCGCTCTGTCATACCTCGTTATACCTTCAGAGCAATGGGCCTGCTCCCTCCTGATCTATATTATTACCAGGATGGCTTTGCCTTTTGAATACAGGCCAGGCTGTAGAGGATCTTAGAACAGAACCTTACACAAGATAAGAGGATTACCTTCAATAAGATGCACTTCCAAGTCCGACCGATCGAAGTCGTATTTGAGCCTCAGATGGATCCTGCCGAGTGAAGGGCCTGCGCCCTCCAGTTCTATCACCAGGGGAGCTTCTCGCTTCGTGTAGAGGTCGGGCTGCAGGGCTCCCAGAGCGCTGATCGCAGCGGCACTGGCGCCCGGACTCAGGGGCCCGACGCCGCTGCTACTTTCCACCAGGGAATTGCTGCGGTCTATTCGTCTGGAAGTAGTCGATAGAAGTTGTTAAGACTTTAAGGTAATAAATTAGTATCAAGCTAACAATTTTGTTTAACTTTGATGTTTCGATCAAGTTGCATCAGGTCTTGAGAAGATTGGAGTAGCGGGTATCAGGATCAAGATGGCCGGGAGTTGATTCCAACTACCCGCACGATCTTGTTCTTATACAAGTGATATATAAAAAAAAACCCGACACATAAATTATAGCCAAGAACCATCTCGATCACATCAGCTTTCAATCAGACAAAAACGCATCAAAATCGGTCCATTCTTTTGGGAGCTACGATGACGGGTGTGTATCTATCATACAGATAGATATATATACACACACGTTAAACTTATAACACCCCTCTCATTTTGCGGTGGGGCGTTAAAAATACAGTCACGACATACAATAATTTCAGTACCTACCGGAAAATTGTGACGCGAACACATGGGTAATGAATAGTGGAAAGACCTGGTACCAGCTCTTCGGGCGTGCACTATATAAATTACGTGCAACGCACACAATTGGACTTCTAAGGCCGCCCAATCAGAGTGGCATTTGTGTAGCACGTGTTAGAAGTGATTGTTATTCGCGCTACAGTCTGCCTATGTCTCTCTATCTTTATTGTTGATGCGCATGAAGCATGACGGTGAGAATGTACATCCAGTATTTGCCTGTAGTTGTATCTTTAGAAGTGATTCTTATTCGCGCTACAGTCTGCCTAAGTCTCTCTATCTTTGTTGTTGATGCGCAGGAAGCATGACGGTGAGAATGTACATCCAGTATTTGCCTGTAGTTGTATCTTTAGAAGTGATTCTTATTCGCGCTACAGTCTGCCTATGTCTCTCTATCTTTGTTGTTGATGCGCATGAAGCATGACGGTGAGAATTTACATCCAGTATTTGCCTGTAGTTGTATCTTTAGAAGTGACTCTTATTCGCGCTACAGTCTGCCTGTCTCTCTATCTTTGTTGTTGATGCGCATGAAGCATGACGGTGAGAATGTACATCCAGTATTTGCCTGTAGTTGTATCTTTAGAAGTGATTCTTATTCGCGCTACAGTCTGCCTAAGTCTCTCTATCTTTGTTGTTGATGCGCATGAAGCATGACGGTGAGAATGTACATCCAGTATTTGCCTGTAGTTGTATCTTTAGAAGTGATTCTTATTCGCGCTACAGTCTGCCTATGTCTCTCTATCTTTGTTGTTGATGCGCAGGAAGCATGACGGTGAGAATGTACATCCAGTATTTGCCTGTAGTTGTATCTTTAGAAGTGATTCTTATTCGCGCTACAGTCTGCCTATGTCTCTCTATCTTTGTTGTTGATGCGCATGAAGCATGACGGTGAGAATGTACATCCAGTATTTGCCTGTAGTTGTATCTTTAGAAGTGATTCTTATTCGCGCTACTGTCTGCCTATGTCTCTCTATCTTTGTTGTTGATGCGCATGAAGCATGACGGTGAGAGTGTACATCCAGTATTTGCCTGTAGTTGTATCTTTAGAAGTGATTCTTATTCGCGCTACAGTCTGCCTATGTCTCTCTATCTTTGTTGTTGATGCGCATGAAGCATGACGGTGAGAATGTACATCCAGTATTTGCCTGTAGTTGTATCTTTAGAAGTGATTCTTATTCGCGCTACAGTCTGCCTATGTCTCTCTATCTTTGTTGTTGATGCGCAGGAAGCATGACGGTGAGAATGTAAATCCAGTATTTGCCTGTAGTTGTATCTTTAGAAGTGATTCTTATTCGCGCTACAGTCTGCCTATGTCTCTCTATCTTTGTTGTTGATGCGCAGGAAGCATGACGGTGACAATGTACATCCAGTATTTGCCTGTAGTTGTATCTTTAGAAGTGATTCTTATTCGCGCTACAGTCTGCCTATGTCTCTCTATCTTTGTTGTTGATGCGCATGAAGCATGACGGTGAGAACGTTCATCCAGTATTTGCCTGTAGTTGTATCTTTAGAAGTGATTCTTATTCGCGCTACAGTCTGCCTATGTCTCTCTATCTTTGTTGTTGATGCGCATGAAGCATGACGGTGAGAATGTACATCCAGTATTTGCCTGTAGTTGTATCTTTAGAAGTGATTCTTATTCGCGCTACAGTCTGCCTATGTCTCTCTATCTTTGTTGTTGATGCGCAGGAAGCATGACGGTGAGAATGTACATCCAGTATTTGCCTGTAGTTGTATCTTTAGAAGTGATTCTTATTCGCGCTACAGTCTGCCTATGTCTCTCTATCTTTGTTGTTGATGCGCAGGAAGCATGACGGTGAGAATGTACATCCAGTATTTGCCTGTAGTTGTATCTTTAGAAGTGATTCTTATTCGCGCCACAGTCTGCCTATGTCTCTCTATCTTTGTTGTTGATGCGCAGGAAGCATGACGGTGAGAATGTAAATCCAGTATTTGCCTGTAGGAGTATCTTTAGAAGTGATTCTTATTCGCGCTACAGTCTGCCTATGTCTCTCTATCTTTGTTGTTGATGCGCAGGAAGCATGACGGTGACAATGTACATCCAGTATTTGCCTGTAGTTGTATCTTTAGAAGTGATTCTTATTCGCGCTACAGTCTGCCTATGTCTCTCTATCTTTGTTGTTGATGCGCATGAAGCATGACGGTGAGAATGTTCATCCAGTATTTGCCTGTAGTTGTATCTTTAGAAGTGATTCTTATTCGCGCTACAGTCTGCCTATGTCTCTCTATCTTTGTTGTTGATGCGCATGAAGCATGACGGTGAGAATGTACATCCAGTATTTGCCTGTAGTTGTATCTTTAGAAGTGATTCTTATTCGCGCTACAGTCTGCCTATGTCTCTCTATCTTTGTTGTTGATGCGCAGGAAGCATGACGGTGAGAATGTACATCCAGTATTTGCCTGTAGTTGTATCTTTAGAAGTGATTCTTATTCGCGCTACAGTCTGCCTATGTCTCTCTATCTTTGTTGTTGATGCGCAGGAAGCATGACGGTGAGAATGTACATCCAGTATTTGCCTGTAGTTGTATCTTTAGAAGTGATTCTTATTCGCGCCACAGTCTGCCTATGTCTTTCTATCTTTAGAGGCCTGGGACCTATCGTACAGGTTTCGAATCTAGTTTAGGACCCAGGTGCTCCATTGAACCATAAATGTACCTTTTGCCTTTATCCCAAATAAAAGATTTATTATTATTATTATCTTTGTTGTTGATGAGAATGTACCTCGAGTATTTTGTAGTTGCATTTAGTCCAGATATTGTTTCATCATCATCATCATCATCAGCCTACATCTGTCCACTGCTGGACGTAGGCCTGTCCTAATGCACGCCGCACTGAGCTCGGTCTTCAGCTCTCCTCATCCATTTTCTTCCAGCCGCTTTTCGCAGGTCGTCACTCCACCTGGCCACAGGGCGTCCTACACCACGTTTGCCTAAATGTAGTCTCCACTCTAAAACTCGTCTACCACAACGGTTCCTCGGGAAATGTGACTAGCCCACTGCCACTTCAGCTTGCTTATCCTTATAGCTGTCGGTTACCTTGGTTCTCCGTCGGATATTTTCATTACGAATCTTGTCCTTCAGAGAAACTCCAAGCATAGCTGTCTCGATAGCTCGCTGAGACTACTATTTGTGGACTAGTTTGACCGTGAGTGTCCACGTATCGGCTCCGTAGGTCATGACTGGTAGGACGCACTAAAGGGCGTCACAGACGATTAAGATACTATAATATTTGATGTTACGATATCTGCATATAAAATGTTATAGCATTGCATTCTTTCACACACGGCTAAGATACGATAATATATTGAAATTATTCATTCGCTCGCAGGTCGTCCTAGGTGCCACACGTATTTCTTCACCACTTTCTATTTACAGGATGATAAAATATGAGTAATACGGTTTCACTATTAGATTTATTAGATAGCTCATCAGACGACGATTCCGATTTCGAATTTGATATGCAAATTCACATTAAATTTAAAAAAAGCCGCGGTGATTTTAATCTTTACGCAGATCTTTCTACAAAAAAAAACAAACTTAATTTATGAAGTGGAAGCAAACTTTTCTCGAAATTCACAATTTGATTAAGGAAGATATAGTGAAACAAAATACGAACATGCGGTAGAGCATTTGTACAGAACAGCGACTTGCAGTATGCTAAGAACCATCTCGTTTACCTCAGCTTTCAAACATAAAAAACCGCAGCTAAATCGGTCCATTTGTTTGGAAGATACGATTTTCATCTCCCTTTTCTTTCTCACCTTCTCCTCCCCCCTCCCTCTCCCCATATATCTAAGAACCATCTCGATCATATCAGCTTTCGAACAGAAAAAAACGCATCAAAATTGGTCCATTTGTTTGGGAGCTACGATGACACACACACACACACACACCACACACACACACACACACACACACGAACTCTCACACACAACACACACACACACAGATACACATCCTAAATTTATAACACCCGTCTCTTTGTTCAGGGATTAAAATAAACCGTCACGAAAACAAAACAGAGCAACCTGTAGAGCATATTACGATATATTTTGTATCTTAAGATAGTATATTAATATATATTTTGTATCTTTTACGATATATTTTGTATCTTTTACGATATATTTCGACTATCTTATGCTCACATCTTTTTAAAAATTCCATATCGCTCGATATCTTAAGATACTGTAAGATGCAAATATATATTATCTTCGCCGTTTGTGATGGTTCATATAAATTGTATAGCGAGCGATATTTTATCTTAAGATAAAATACTACAGTATCTTAGTCATCTGTGACGGCTTAATTGATTGCACAGATTTTGTTTACGAGATATTAAAGCGTTCCGTATGTCCTCTCTTTTTCTTCATTTTATTATTTTCCTTTCTATTTACAGTCTTCCCTACCAGTACCATGTTTTTTTATTGTTATAACAAGTGCATAGTACAAAAATAGTATGGTACAAAAATCGACTTCAATTAACAAATAATAACTAAAAAAAAACTACTGAACTAATTTTGCTGAAGTTTATATGGGACTATACTAAAAGTCTTTGAAGCCTTTTGAACATAACAACAACCATCCAAATCAGTTTTTGTGGCAATAAAAACCCAAAATCTAATTGATTTACTAAAAAAATATATATTTATTCTCGAAAAATTACAGAACGAATTTTGATACATTTTCCAAACTAACCGAAACTAACTAAACGAAACGAAAGTTCGTTGCGCAATCGTGTAGATATTGGCCGTTTGCATAGAAAACACTTTGTAAAAGTTTATTTTGCTCCGGGCAGCGCAGCTCTTTGTGAGCTCGCTAAATTGTGCAACGAAACGACTTGACTCTAAAAGTATTCTGCACTTAAATTAAGAAAGATAGAAGAAAGATGTTCTTGAGTTATTTATTGTACTCTTACTTGAACCTAATAGAGGAACTATGTTTCATCGTCAATCTTTTAAATGACTTCTGCTGAGACCCACGTTAATAAGAGATAATATTCAATTGATACACACAAGCGGGTTAGTGAATTAGCATCTCTCTTGAAATTTGAGTTTACTGGGCGTGCCGGTTTAAAATACTTATGAAACTCATTTAAAAAATATTTTTCCAAAAAAATTTAAATCGACTTCATAATAAAAATGTTATTTTGTGAACAACCACTAAAATGAATAAAATAATTACAATTGAGCCAGAACAGTATCACTTTTTCGAAATCACCGCCTTCAAAAAATTATTTCTTATCTTATGTTGTATTTATGCATTATTATTTCGTAGGTAATTTCGAAAAAGTGATACTGTTCTGGCTCAATTGTAATTATTTTATTCTTTTTAGTGGTTGTTCACAAAATAACACTTTGATATAATTGATAGATTCAGGCGTTACTTTGCGGAAATCCATATTTAAAATGAACAAAATAAAAAATATGTAGCTTACTTCCGCCAAAACTGTAAGTCAGACAAATGATAAATGGTAAAATTAACACAAGTAAAACCCCACGCTAAACAAAACCCTACCCCCAGATTGAACTAATGAAAATTGAACTAATGAAAACTGAACTAATATAAATGAAAGAAAAGCTAAGGCCTGGAGGAAAAAAACAAAAAAAAAACACTTATATACAAATAATATATATAAATATATATACACAATAAAAAACCTCCAAGCTAAACAAACCCTACCCAAATACAAGTATCGAAACACTTATATATTCATATACATATAATCTCTCGTCGAATGCTGGACTGGAGTCAGCATTCGACGAGTCAACATCACCCGAAGATGCCTCGTGCAGAGGCGAAACACGTGTCGTATTGATGTCAGACGTTTGGTATTTGGATCGAGGTATATGTTTTTTATTGTGTTTTTTTATATTATATGTATATGAATATATAAGTGTTTCGATACTTGTATTTGGGTAGGGTTTGTTTAGCTTGGGGGTTTTTTATTGTGTATATATATTTATATATATTATTTGTATATAAGTGTTTTTTTTTTGTTTTTTTTTTCCTCCAGGCCTTAGTTTTTCTTTCATTTATATTAGTTCAGTTTTCATTAGTTCAATTTTCATTAGTTCAATCTGGGGTAGGGTTTTGTTTAGCGTGGGGGTTTACTTGTGTTAATTTTACCATTTGTCTGACTTACAGTTTTGGCGGAAGTAAGCTACATATTTTTTATTTTGTTCATTTTAAATAACACTTTTATTATGAAGTCGTTTTTTTTTTTGTAAAAAAATATTTTATTTTTTGATTTTTAGTGGCATAAGCAAACATCGAAAAGAATATATGCCAAAGAAAAAAGTAGACACTCACTCACTTTAGACTCAAAGCGTTGGTACATTAAAACCAAGAATGAATAAAACCTACATATAAAACAACAGAATTAGTTTTGACCATTTTCCATCATTTTGTTGTTGCGTTCCTGTCACTACCTTCCGGCTCCATCATCAAACCCTGAAAACCACATAACACCAGAGAACTCATCAAGACAAACCAAATGAGCCCAAACTTGAAAGGGATCCATCATATTGGTATTGAGTTCTTGTGACTACCTTCCGGCTCCATCATCAGACCCTGAATACCATATAAAACCAGAGAACTCTCCAAGACAAACCAAATGAGCCCAAACTCGAAGGGGTTCCATCATTTTGTTGTTAAGTTCCTGTAACTACCTTCCGGCTCCATCATCAGACCCTTGATGCCACATAAAACCAGACATGATCTCATCAAGACAAACCAAATTAGCCCAAACTCGAAGGGATTCCATCATCCGATTGTATAGTTCCTTTGACTACTACTACTACTACTACTGTAATTTTTAATTGTCATCAGAACTACACCCATGTGCAAAACTTCAGCATCTTTGGACGTCCTTAAATTGTTCAAAATTGATTTGCAATCCAGTCCCAAACATTATAATACAGTTAATTAAATTAAAGCTTGTTTAAAGCTACTAAACCAATTTTGATGAAATTTATACAGTACCACACTAGAGGTCTTCTTACTCAAGTAAAAACAATCATCAAATTCGTTTCAGAAATCCCAAGATATTAGAGAACATAAACTATATAAAACAAATTGATTGTCTAATAAAACTACTGAACCAATTTTGATGAAGTTTATATGGGACTACACACAAAGATTACCGTTTTGAATAAAAAACCAACCATCTAAATCGGTTTAGAAATCTTAGAGATAAACACAAAATAGAATGGATATGCTCAACAAAACTATTTATTCTCGAAAAACTGCTGAACTAATTTTGATTATATGGGACCACTTGGAGAGTATACTCATTCAAACAAAAAAAATAATTTTAAAATCGATCCGCAATTGACGTAGATATCGACTGACATACATAAAAAAAAAACGTACATACAGCCGAACATATAACGCTACATTTGACTGGATACTAGGTAGGTACTTATGTGCACTGGGATCGTACCACAGACCATATATCAAGAATCGTACAGTACAAGGCGCTCCAGTTATTGATCCAACGTCACACTTTTGGATAATACCACAGTATAGTACTCGCAGCGCACAGTATAGTACTAGTAACTTATTAAACAATCATTTTTTGACAATACCAGGTACTTCAGATTAGAGTTGCCGCGAATAGTTGTTATAGCAAATAGCCGAATACCGATTAATCGCCATTCACTTTGGCGAATAGTCGAATAACTCGACATTACTATTCGACATAAATAAGGCACATTAAAAATATTTCTAATTTCTTCTAAGGTTGTGAGAAAAGAAAACAATAAAGTTAAAGAAATCTGTTTCATGTTATACATATCTACATATATATGTATTATAATTTGATTTTCGACATCGGTTGACGTTTTTTATTTTTTATTTCTATACTTATTTGAAAATTGCTATTGAATAAAGACTTGAATACTTAATTAGTTAAAGTGTTACTTAAAAAGAAGAACAATCATGCCAAGCCCAGGAAAAAAAACTCATGTTTGGCTACATTTTGAAGAGGAAGAAAACAGTGCAAAATGTAATTTATGTGGTGTAAAAATAAGTAGAGCAGCAAAAAAAGCAGGAACGACGGCTTTGCAGAATCATTTGAAATTTAAACACCCAGATGAGTATGGTAAAATTTATGGAAGCTCAAGTAGTCATGCTCAACATAATGCTCCCGCAGAATCATCTCCAAGTACTTCCTCATCCACCCAGTTGCCCATTCAGCCTTTGGTGCAACCGTCACTGCAACAACTACTTGAAAAAAAAAAGCTCTGGGACATCAACGATAGCCGAGCAAAAAAATATCACTACTTGATTGGTGAAATGATCGCTATTGACAACGAGACACTTTCCATCGTCGATCATCATGTGGACTTTGAACGTCTTATTAATAATGCTTTGCCGCAATACACTATTCCTGGCAGGACCTATTTCACCGAGAAAATAATTCCAGACATGTAGCAAACTAAGGTTAGCAAACTAAAAAACGAGTTAGAAAGGGCTGAAGCTATAGCATTCACTACCGATCTTTGGACTTCTTCTGTAAATAATGCTGCATTTCGGAGTTTAACAGGACACTGGATATCAGAAAACTTTAAACTGAATCATACCGTTCTAAACATGGCTCATTTTCCTGAATCACACACATCAGAAAATATCAAAAGAGAACTGTTACAGTGGGTAACGAAATGGGACATACCCATCTCTAAAATTCAAGCGATTGTTCACGATAATGGGGCGAATATGGTTAAAGGAGTTAAGGAAACTCTACTTCCTTCAGAGCGTTGCTTCATACATACTCTCCAGCTGGTGATAAATAATGCATAACAGTTTTCCAATAAAATAAATTCTTACTAGTGCCCGCCGCATAGTGACACATTTTAATCATTCAGGATATACAAAACTTGAAAGTATTCAATCTGAGCTCGGACTTCCTAAGCATAAACTGATTCAAGATATTCAAACTCGCTGGAACTCAACATATTACCTACTGGAGCGTCTATTTGAGCAAAAAAGAGCAATTTCGGTGTATATTTCAGAATCAAGGAGCGTGAATTTTGAAAATTTGACCAGTGATCAGTGGGAGGTTATAGAACATCTGTTAAAGCTCTTAAACAGATGTTCTATAACAAAATAACAAAAATCACGAGTTCCACATATGCACCTATATCAGATGTGATACCTAGCACTGTTTCATTAATCAGATACCTAATGAAAGATGCGCTGATTCAACAAACTACACACGTTGATGATTTTAGAAAGGCGTTAATAGAAAATATGCAAGCCCGTTTTAACTTGGACGATCTGTTGCTTGCATCTGATGCTTCAGGAAGACATATTACTTGTCGACATTCTTAGACCCCCGCTACAAGGACTTTTACTCTGACGCTACCCAAGCTGAACGGATCCGTAGAGCTGCGCTCAGAGAAGGTCTTAACAAAAATCACGAGTTCCACATATGCACCTATATCAGATGTGATACCTAGCACTGTTCCATTAACCAGATACCTAATGAAAGATGCGCTGATTCAACAAACTGCACACGTTGATGATTTTAGAAAGGCGTTAATAGAAAATATGCAAGCCCGTTTTAACTTGGACGATCTGTTGCTTGCATCTGATGCTTCAGGAAGACATATTACTTGTCGACATTCTTAGACCCCCGCTACAAGGACTTTTACTCTGACGCTACCCAAGCTGAACGGATCCGTAGAGCTGCGCTCAGAGAAGGTCTTAGGCTTTCTTTAGATGACGAAAATGATGATTCGGATCCAAAAACGGCATCCAAAAGGTCTCGTTTAGACAATGAAAGTGAGCATGTCAATTCAGAAACTCATAAACTATTTTGGGCATGTTTTGAAGAATCATCTATAGAGCAGCTTACTGAAGAGCAACCCAAGAATGCCACTGCTGAAGCAATCACCCACTACATCGCATTAGCAAAGGCTGACAGAAAAATAAACCTATATGAATGGTGGGCTTTGAGTACCAATAAGAATAGATTTCCTACTTTAAGTAAGCTTGCTAAACAATACTTAATCACACCAGCAAGCTCTGTTTATTCAGAAAGACTATTTTCCGAGGCAGGTTTAGTTTATGAGGAAAAGCGAAACCGACTTGCTCCCGAACGTGCAGAAAAAATAGTTTTTTTGCACCACAATCTGCCTCTCTTGGATTTTAAATATTAATTAAAAAGCCTAAATTAATTTCATTAATATGATAGGCACAGGCACATATTATTACTGATAATAATTGATACTGTGTATTGTTTTATTAAGGAAAATAATAAAAATTGATTATTTTTAACTCATTCGTTTTTTTGTTCGTTAAAAGTTTATTTTAGACTATTCGCCGAATGCCGAATAATACTAGCTATTATTCGGTATTCGACGAATATCAAAAAAATGTCGAGTAATGCCGAATACCGAATAATAGCGAGTATTCGCGGCAACTCTACTTCAGATGTTTCTATCTCACGGCTGACATTTTTTGAGCATCATAAATTTAGTGACGCAGTTTTCCATATCGAGCTGGTAAGTTTAGACCGAATGATAAGTATAATTAAAAGTTTGAAATCTAATGAGGGTTGTGACGCAATTTCTTTGGACATGCTGATTTTGTCATTTCCCTATTCAATTGACGCTATACGTGATTTGTTAAATACATCTATAAGGACATCTACATTTCCTGATATTTGGAAGCTTGCTATTGTGCGTCCTTTGCCTAAGCATTCAAATCCAGTCGATCTAAAAGATCTGAGACCGATAAGTATTTTGTCATGTTTATCAAAGATCATGGAAAAAGTTGTTTGTGCTCAATTAACGGATTATCTCGAAAAAAATAATATGTTGCCAGAAGTACAGTCAGGTTTTAGGAAGGGTCGGAGTACCATTACTGCCTTGTTAGATGTGACAGACAATATACTTTGGGTTTTTGATTCCATAATATTAATTTACTGATGTCTAAATTGAGTTACTATGGTTTTGACAATGAAGCTTTGCAATGGTTTAATAGTTACCTTAGTAATCGTCATCAGTTTGTAAAGATCGGTTGTAGTGATGGTTCTTCACTTTGTTCTGATAAAGTTGCTCTTAATAGAAGTGTTCCTCAGGGATCTATTTTAGGACCAATACTATTAATTTTGTACTCAGCTGATTTAATAATGCATATTAAGCATTGCAAATTTCACATATATGCGGACGACATACAAGTTTATGTTTTCTGTAAGCCGTCTGAAATCAATGGTGCAATAAGTAATCTTAATGAAGATCTTGCAAGTATAGCTACCTGGTCGACACACAACTGCCTGTTGCTTAACCCCATTAAAACTAAGTATCTAATCTTTAGTAGCAATAAAATCTGCTGCCACCTTTGGGACGGTTCTGCCAAGTATCAGCTCGAGTCTTTGGATTCAATTGAGAGACGTGCTATCAGGCTCATTGTGGATGACACTCTGGTAAAGAGTAAGCTTCAAAGTCTGGCGCATCGACGTGAGGTAGCAAGTCTGGCGGTATTCTACAGATTGCACTATGGAGAGTGTGCACAAGAACTGCACAACCTGATTCCCCCATCACCTTTCCATCACCGTACGACTAGACGATCAGCAAAGCGCCACCTTTTCATGGTTGAAATACCTCGCACAAGAACGAAGCGTTACGCTTCTTCATTTATTATAAGAACTGCAAAGGAGTGGAATGCCCTGCCCTCGTCAGTGTTTCCGGTAAATTATAACCCCGGTGTGTTCAAGTCAAGAGTGAATAGGTATCTACTAGGCAAGCGTGCTACACCTTCGACCACATCATCACTTTCCATCAGGTGAGATCGTGGACAAACGATTGCCTAGTCCATAATAAAAAAAGAAAAAAAAAAAGAAAAAAAAGCAGTTGGCGAATCTTAGTGCTTCTGCAAGTGTTATGCTTATGGATGAACCCATTGAACGTGTGTATGAAGCACGTAACTTGATTTTGTTTATGGACTGTGACCTACGGTTCGAAAAGCACGTTGCAAATTCAATTAAGAGTTGTTTTTATAAGTTGAAAGTTCTATATAGAATGAGACCGTTTTTAAAGGAAGCTTTGCGAATCCAGCTAGTTGAGTCACTCATTTTATCTAGTTTGAACTACATGGACTCAGTTATTGACCCACGTCTGCTAGTAAAAACGCAAAAACTTATACAGCGAGTGCAGAATGCATGTGCTCGTTTCTGCTTTGACATTCCGTTGAGGGATCATGTGACTCCATACTTAAATAAACACTCCTTGCTAAAAATGAAACACCGCCGTAAATTGCATTTAGCTTGTCTTTTGTTTGGAGTCATAAAACATGAAGCTCCCTCGTATCTTTTTGAAAAGTTGCCCTGGTCCAGCAGGAGGGAGTATGGGTTCCGGCTATGCGCGATGCATCTCACCACGCAGCGGCATCGTTCAGTCGCTTTTAGAGGTAGTTTCCGGTACGCAGCAACCAAATGCTGGAATAATATCCCGCCGCCGATAAGGAACCTGCAAAACGTTCATAGTTTTAGAAACAAGTTAAAAATATTCATATGTAAACACCAGATTAGTCAGGAAATACTCTGTAAAGTTGCGCAAAATTTAAAAATACTAGTGCTTTTAAATTTTGCGCAACTAATGTTTACACTAATTTATGTGTTGTGTGTAGCATTGTTCACTATAATAATATAATATATAGGTATAATATGTAATTATTTATAATATATTTTTAAATGTAGATATTTATTATTTACTTGCCTCTTTAAGATATATACTATGTTGCCACATGGTTTATTGTATTTAGGGTTGTTTAAGACGACACGTAACACTGGTCGTGGAGAGACCCGTGACGTCACCTACCGGCCCCAACGGAAGACCTGCGCTGGTTGATGTCGATTACAACCAGCATAACGCTGAGTTGGGACCGATTCATGACAATTTTCTTTGCATTTATTTATTGTGTTTTAATTTGTTTTGTTTTTGTTGTGAATAAATGTCTTTTCTTTCTTTATTTCTTTTCTTTCAGCGAATCTTTATGTGTGTGAAGTTAGGCTCTGTGAACGATTGCGCAGGTACTGCTGTGAGGGTAAAACTGCATAAAGTAAGAGCGAGATAGAATATGCGAAAAACGTAAGCGAGTGAGCGAGCCAGTTATACAATGCTGTCTTCACCTGTAACATTGAGATTGCGCTTGAAAATTAGCAGTTTGCGCAGAGACTAGCAGACAACTTCCGAGACACAAACTTCCGCTGCGACTACTGTACATTATATAGTCCGTAATTATGTACTGTGATAATGCTTTGTATAGCTAAGGCTGGACCAAACGAGAGTAAATTTTATTCTAAGAATAGTGGCATAGAAATGACGGAATTACCGTAATTTGTCTATGGTACTATGACACCAAAATTTATAAAGGGAACGTAACCACATTTAGGCTATGTGGTTACGTTCCTTATATTAATGTTGGTGCCAAATCAAGGAATTAAGTGACATTAGTCCCTAACTATAACAAGTTCACGCCGACGTTCGTTCGATGACGTTCCCCGTTTCTGGCATAGATTTAGCGATATTTAGGGCAGGCTCAAACTACAGGCTTTGTTACAGGCCTTCAAAACTTAGTACCACACTTTCAATGTCTGTCTGTTTGCGCATCATGTTAAAACTACTGGACCGATTGCGATGCGATTTTTACTGTTAAAAAACAGTTGCAGTTGGTATCTCAATCCTATGAGCAGGAGCCAAGCAATTTAATAAAAAAACTATAAATTTGTTATTTCTAGTGGACTATACCTACCTACCTAATTACTTAGATAAAGCTGCTCAATAGCGTAGACACCAACTTGCTCTATGTAAACTACTGTACTGCGAGAACGGGCAGAGCAAAGGCAGACTAACGTTGTGAGATTGTGATCCCTTGCAAGTGATACCCTCAAAGTTATTTCTAGTGGACTATACCTACCTACCTAATTACTTAGATAAAGCTGCTCAATAGCGTAGACACCAACTTGCTTTATGTAAACTACTGTACTGCGAGAACGGGCAGAGCAAAGGCAGACTAACGTTGTGAGATTGTGATCCCTTGCAAGTGATACCCTCAAAGTTATTTCTAGTGGACTATACCTACCTACCTAATTACTTAGATAAAGCTGCTCAATAGCGTAGACACCAACTTGCTCTATGTAAACTACTGTACTGCGAGAACGGGCAGAGCAAAGGCAGACTAACGTTGTGAGATTGTGATCCCTTGCAAGTGATACCCTCAAAGTTATTTCTAGTGGACTATACCTACCTACCTAATTACTTAGATAAAGCTGCTCAATAGCGTAGACACCAACTTGCTCTATGTAAACTACTGTACTGCGAGAACGGGCAGAGCAAAGGCAGACTAACGTTGTGAGATTGTGATCCCTTGCAAGTGATACCCTCAAAGTTATTTCTAGTGGACTATACCTACCTACCTAATTACTTAGATAAAGCTGCTCAATAGCGTAGACACCAACTTGCTCTATGTAAACTACTGTACTGCGAGAACGGGCAGAGCAAAGGCAGACTAACGTTGTGAGATTGTGATCCCTTGCAAGTGATACCCTCAAAGTTATTTCTAGTGGACTATACCTACCTACCTAATTACTTAGATAAAGCTGCTCAATAGCGTAGACACCAACTTGCTCTATGTAAACTACTGTACTGCGAGAACGGGCAGAGCAAAGGCAGACTAACGTTGTGAGATTGTGATCCCTTGCAAGTGATACCCTCAAAGTTATTTCTAGTGGACTATACCTACCTACCTAATTACTTAGATAAAGCTGCTCAATAGCGTTGACACCAACTTGCTCTATGTAAACTACTGTACTGCGAGAACGGGCAGAGCAAAGGCAGACTAACGTTGTGAGTTTGTGATCCCTTGCAAGTAATACCCTCAAAGTTATTTCTAGTGGACTATACCTACCTACCTAATTACTTAGATAAAGCTGCTCAATAGCGTAGACACCAACTTGCTCTATGTAAACTACTGTACTGCGAGAACAGGCAGAGCAAAGGCAGACTAACGTTGTGAGCTTGTGATCCCTTGCAAGTAATACCCTCAAAGTTATTTCTAGTGGACTATACCTACCTACCTAATTACTTAGATAAAGCTGCTCAATAGCGTAGACACCAACTTGCTCTATGTAAACTACTGTACTGCGAGAACAGGCAGAGCAAAGGCAGATTAACGTTGTGAGTTTGTGATCCCTTGCAAGTAATACCCTCAAAGTTATTTCTAGTGGACTATACCTACCTAATTACTTAGATACAGCTGCTCAATAGCGAAGACACCAACTTGCTCTATGTAAACTACTGTACTGCGAGAACAGGCAGAGCAAAGGCAGATTAACGTTGTGAGCTTGTGATCCCTTGCAAGTAATACCCTCAAAGTTATTTCTAGAGGACCTACCTACCTAATTACTTAGATAAAACTGTTCAATAGCGTAGACACCAACTTGTTCTATGTAAAGGTGTTCAACCGTAGTTGTGTTGATACCTAGGTGGAATCGCAGAAGCGGAGGATTATCAGCAAGCAAAAAACGTATTGAAGATAATATCACTTTCTTGTTAAATTTTGTTTTCCATTAAAATTCAATTCAAAAGCCGTTGACAAATGCAATAATCTCTGACCGAACCAACGCGAAGCATCTCGTGAAATTTTGTGAGTAGATTCGATTATAATTTTTTTATCTATTCAGTTTTCCGAAAAATTTCTAAATGTCGGGGATGAGGGTTCCATATTAACAAATATCTCTCAGCATTTTATTTAAAAGTGCCTGCGAACATTTATTTAGTTTTAAGCTATGCAAAGACTCTCTAGGTCTACAGCTCACAGAACTGGCGATAAACTTTTCTTGTCATTGATAATATATCAACCTGCCTACTTTAAAGATTCTTAATTTTACATTTTCATTATAATGTACATTACTATAATGACAATTATGTAAAGTCTAAAATCAATATGTACTTAGATAGAGTATCATTTTATGTACTTAGGTACAAGCTATGTTCGCGGCTTTACCCGCGTGGTCATTTTTCTGGGATATAAGGATCCTGTGATATTCCAGAACTAAAAGTAACAACATCATCAAACTTCGTTCAGACATCAAATGGTTGTTTATCGATTGCTGAAAAATGACCAATCCAATGAGTAGAAGTCGACTGCTACTCATTGGATTGAGATACCAAGTACACCTGTTTTTAAGTCAAACCCTAAGCTATCCAACCGCATCGCAATCGGTCTTGTAGTTTTTACGTGATGCGCGAACAAACATACAGACAAACAGACAGACACGATTTTTAAAATATTATATTGTTGTTCAGTAGCTTATTTTAAGTATCCTTGACCATACAATTTTTTTTTAAATTATCTTATTGTACAGACTTTTTCGTTAATATTGCTTTATTATAAGTTTAGATTGATAGATAGATGTACTGTACTATCTGCATAATTAGATGAAAACCCGCAACTAGGTTAAAATGCAAACAACGATACGTTTACTAAGTGCATGGGTTCAGGCAGAGCAAACAAATCTAGAGCTCTCTCATTGTTGATTGGTGATTGGAATATTTGGGTAATTTGTAATATAAAGTACAACACATATGCATGATTCTAAATCCCATCCCTGATTCCATCTTACCAAGGTGATAAAAGGCTAGATCTATCTAAGTTATGCTATACTCGTAGAAGTTGTTTCCAAGAAGATGGCTACACTCTTTTATACTCTTGGATTCCTGGGTTAGGTATATCTACGCATTTGTTTGACAGTCGAGTGTTTGTTTTCATTAGATAATTTCCGTATAGTTTTCCCTATACTGGCCTTCAAAACTTAGTGCCATACTTTTAATGTCTGTATGTTCGCGCATCACATTAAAACTACTGGACTGACTGCGATACGATTTTCACTGTTGGGTCGTTTAGCGTTTGACTTAAAATCTTGTGTACTTGGTATCTCAATCCGATGAGTAAGAGCCAAGCAATTTAATAGTAAATCAAAATCGATTAAATTTAAAAGTGTGGTACTAAGTTTTGGATAAAACTAATGGACCGATTGCGATGCGATTTTCACTATTGGTTAGTTGAGGTTTTTACTTAAAAACTGGTGATCTTGAAGCAAGCAATTTAATAAAAAACTATTAATTTTAAAAGTGTGGTACTATGTTTATTATAAAACTACTGGACTGATTACGATGCGATTTGCACTGTTGGATAGCTTAGCTTTTGAATTAAAAACAGGTGTACTTGGTACCTCAATCCGATGAAAAGGAGCCAAGCAATTTAATAATAACTCTATTAATAGTGTGATACAAAGTTTTTAAGGCCAATATAGTTGAGAGTGTACTGTGTTAGCTACGTTCATAAAAGTATATAATCAGCAATATTCCGTTGCAACACGGCACTCATTATTCTGAAATGCACCTTTGACCTACTTTCGGGTTCTTAGTGATGGCGAGTTCCCGTGCAAGTTAGCCGAGCGAGTGAGTGTTATGAGACACTTAGCGCAGAACTGGATGAGAGTGGCGCCATCACCAAGGGCGCTGTGGAACACAGTGCTCAATATCCATACAGATTTCAAAATCCCAGATTTATGATGAATCATCACCCGCTGCACTACCAAGCTATACTACCTACTGGTAGGATACTTGGTGTATGTTATTACAATTATTATGGTATATTATATTATATTTGCATTCGGTCTGAACAAATACTTACTATACCTATGCGTAGATAAAGTAAGCTTGCTCAAGTACAATCAGTGATTAAAATTATTTGGCTATGTTGCCGTAACTGAAGAAGAACCAAGGTGGACGACATCGGAGCCCGTATAAATAAATACAAGTGGCAAGTTTAAAGGAGTGGACGCATATATTGGCTCAACACTATGATAGCCGTAAGAGGAATAGGCTTATGTCCTGCAGTTGGAGGATTGAGATGTCAATTATGGTGATGATGATACTTTGGTACCACTGAGACAAAGTTTGATACATGAGCTCATTTTAAGTAAGGTTGCATTGAGATATTGAAGCGTCTCGTATTCCCAGAAATGTTATGTCGATTAAAATTTATAACCAAATCCCTAAAAGCATACAAGAAATTGAAAAAGAAAATGTATTTGTCGCTAAATTAAAACTTTTTCTAATTAAAAAATGTTATTATTCTTTGCACGATTTCTTCAAAGATAACAAACAATATTAAACATATACTTAATTAAAGTAGGAACCTAAATTTATTTTAATTTTAATTGAACTGTTATAGGTAAAGAAACTAATGTAGGTTTGTAACTCCTGCTCTCTTCTGGTTGCTGTGCCCAACAGGATCCATAATGATCTGTTACTTTATTAGTTATATTTACCACCTTATTTGTACATTATGGAATGCAATAAACAATTTGAATTTGAATGGTGTGAGCTATGTTACTGATTACAACACATACCTTCGCTACAAAAGCTATAAATACAGTTGTTTTCCATACGATATAACTGCAAGTTGAAAGATAGGTACGGTGAGAGAAGTTCTGAAAACTTCACCTGTATATTTATGTATATGTATTTTGATATAACTGCAAGTTGAAATACAGGTACGGTGAGAGAAGTTCTGAAAACTTCATCTGTATATTTAAGTATATGTATTTTGATATAACTGCAAGTTGAAAGATAGGTACGGTGAGAGAGGTTCTGAAAACTTCACCTGTATATTTATGTATATGTATTTTGATATAACTGCAAGTTGAAAGACAGGTACGGTGAGAGAAGTTCTGAAAACTTCACCTGTATATTTAAGTATATGTATTTTGATATAACTGCAAGTTGAAAGATAGGTACGGTGAGAGAAGTTCTGAAAACTTCACCTGTATATTTATGTATATGTATTTTGATATAACTGCAAGTTGAAAGATAGGTACGGTGAGAGAAGTTCTGAAAACTTCACCTGTATATTTATGTATATGTATTTTGATATAACTGCAAGTTGAAAGATAGGTACGGTGAGAGAAGTTCTGAAAACTTCACCTGCATATTTATGTATATGTATTTTGATATAACTGCAAGTTGAAAGACAGGTACGGTGAGAGAAGTTCTGAAAACTTCACCTGTATATTTATGTATATGTATTTTGATATAACTGCAAGTTGAAAGATAGGTACGGTGAGAGAAGTTCTGAAAACTTCACCTGTATATTTATGTGTATGTATTTTGATATAACTGCAAGTTGAAAGACAGGTACGGCGAGAGAAGTTCTGAAAACTTCATCTGTATATTTAAGTATATGTATTTTGATATAACTGCAAGTTGAAAGATAGGTACGGTGAGAGAAGTTCTGAAAACTTCACCTGTATATTTATGTATATGTCTTTTGATATAACTGCAAGTTGAAAGACAGGTACGGTGAGAGAAGTTCTGAAAACTTCACCTGTATATTTAAGTATATGTATTTTGATATAACTGCAAGTTGAAAGATAGGTACGGTGAGAGAAGTTCTGAAAACTTCACCTGTATATTTATGTATATGTATTTTTCATTTTCGTAACTATCTATACTTATAATAAAGCAATAAGAACGAAAAAGTCTGTACATAAAAGATAATTTAAAAAAATATGTTCTAGGGTACTTAAAATAAGCATAAGACAAAGTTTTTTTTTAATTTCGTGTCTGTCTGTTTGTTTGTCTGTTTGTCTGTATGTTTTTTCACGCATCACGTAAAACTACTGGACCGATTGCGATGTGGTTTGTTAAATGTTAGATGTTTGTTCAATGTTAGATAGCTTAGTGTTTAACTTAAAAACTGGGGTACTTGGTATCTCAATCCGATGGGTAGAAGCCGAGCAATCGATAACAACTTTTTGCCGGCTGAAGGAGTTTTGATCAAATGTTGGTATATTGGTATTTTAGGTCTTGGAACTTTTTAACCTAGAGAAATGACAGCGCGTGCGAAGCCGCGGGTACAGCTAGTACTTATAATATAGCAATAAGTACGAAAAACACTGTACAAAGAAGATAATTTAGCAAAAAGTGGTCTAGGGTACTTATAACAAGCTATTGAACAAGTTTTTTTTAAATCGTGTCTGTATGTATGCGTGTAGGCTTTTGTTTTTTTTTGCTCTGTGAGCATAGGCGTATTTACCCAAGGGCAAAGAGAGCCATGACCCGGGGCAGCAGGGTGGAAGAAGCGGAAGCCACCCCTCGTTTTCATCTTTAGATGCCTTTCGTAATTTGTAACCTATCTTAAATTTTATTGTTTTTTGACTTGACTGGCCAGAAATTTTCTAAAACTAGTGGCTCTGTGAGCTGTAGACCTCGCGAGCACAAACTTTTTGTTCACAATTTAGCCAGTAGCGCCATCTAGTTACCTTATTGTAAAACTAACTAAATAACCAAGGTGCTCGATCAATCCCTATACTACTAGATAGGGATTGATTAAAATAAAGGGCTGATTCCACTGGAAGAAATCTAAAAGTGAGCAATTTACTGCATTTTGAGGAGCTATTCTGCTCATCATGCCGTAGGTCCTCATCAGATCTTCACCAATTTTTTATGAGACCAACTTAAAGTTACCTTTCAAATAAAAAAAGAACCACCGAAATCGGATCTAATAAGATGAGATATTCAGTAGCCCCCTTTTTGCTCCTTTTTAGGGTAATTACGATCAAAATCCTCGACGACTAAAAAATTCTAAAAATTTGTTTAACCTGTTTCATTTCTCAACCGATCTCAAATTTCGTCTAGAAATGCGTCCTGTAGAGGAGAACAGCCAGACATCCTGAAACATATACGAAAGTTTTTTTTCCCAAGCTGTTCACTTTTTTAGGGTTCCTTATGTCCGAATGAAAAAAACAAGGAACCCTTAAAGGACCACTCGTGTGTATGTCTTCTGTTCATCTGTCACAGACAATTTGCTCCGAATCTTCAGGATCGATTTCTGTGATCCAACCAATCGTGCATTCCGAGACACATAAAATCGATGTGAACGATCACAGTGCTAATTTGCGCACCGATTCAGATATCGCGCTAATGACAGTTGAGTGCTGCTGTTGATTCGGAATGCTCGTGAGCGTGATTACAAGATCACAACAACATAACCTCAAAATTTGCTCAAAATACAAATTATTACTAGACAAGTAGAAAGTAGTCTATTTAAAAATTGGTCAATTGAAAAAAATATTACTAAAATCACACACAACTGAATTCAAACAATAGTTTTCTTTGCAAACAACCGTTTGTAACAGTCTGTCACTTTCACAATAGTGCTCACGGTGATATCGGTTTGGGGCATGGTCGGTATAATCGCATAATGGCGGATGTAATGACGTAATCCGTGATATCACAAGGGATATCGTTGTCGCGCTCATGGTGACTCGGTACGCGTGTTAGCGCGATAATATCGATTATAGCGTGTCTCAGAATGCACCCCAAGTGTAACGTTAATTAATTAATTGTGCATGTTTTATAGTTCATCATGATCATCATGTCAGCCTTTAGAAGTCCATTGCTGAACATAGGCCTCCCCCAAAGAGCGCCATGACGAGCGATCCTGTGCCACCTCCATCCACCGACTTCCTGCGATGGCTACAATGTCGTCGGTCCATCGTGTGGGGGGTCTCCTCACACTTCGCTTGCTTGTTCGTGGTCGCCATTCGAGAACCTTTATTCCCCAGCGGTTGTCGGTTCTGCGAACTATATGGCCTGCCCATTGCCACTTCAACTTGCAAACTCTGAGAGCTATGTCGGTAACCTTCGTTCTTCTACGGATTTCCTCATTTCAGATTCTATCACGTAGTGAAACACCGAGCATAGCTCTCTCCATTGCACGTTGCGCAACTCTGAGCTTTTGTATGAGCCCAATAGTTAGCGACCACGTCTCAGTGCCGTATGTCATCACTGGCAACACGCACTGATTATAAACTTTCGTCTTGAGGCTCTGCGGTATCTGCGACGAGAAGATATGGCGTAATTTCCCGAACGCTGCCCATCCGAGTTAGATTCGTTGGTTGACCTCTTTGTCGAAGTTGGATCTATCCAGTTGGATCGTCTGACCCAAGTAGACATAGTGATCAACAGCTTCGATAATATCGTTCCCAACATAAACCGGCATGGGTACGACATGGGCATTTGACATGATGTTCGTCTTGCCCATGTTCATTTTAAGACCCACCTTTTGGGAAACAATATTGAGGTCACTGAGCATTGTGCTTAGGTCTTCCAGGGTTTCAGCCATGATGACTATATCATCAGCAAATCGAAGGTGAGTGATGTATTCACCATTGATGTTAACACCAAATCCGTTCCAGTTCAGAAGCTTGAATATATCTTCCGAAACTGTTCACCTCTGCAGGTGAACAGTTTCGGAGAAATAACGTCTCCCTGTCTTACCCCTTTTTGCAGCTGGATAGAATTCGTGCTCTGATCCTGAAGATGAACTGTCATGGTGGCCTTGCTGTACAAACACTTCAACACTTCGATGTACTGGTAATCAATCTGGCACCGCTGTAATGACTGTAGCACTGCCCAGGTTTCGACTGAATCAAAGGCTTTCTCGTAGTCCACAAACGCTAGACATAGTGGCCGATTATACTCTTCGGTGTTCTGTATAATCTGCCAGAGCGTATGGATGTGGTCTACGGTGCTAAAGCCTTTCCTGAATCCAGCTTGTTCGGGAGGCTGAAAGTCGTCAAACCTACGAGCGAGACGGTTTGTAACTACTCTCGAAAACAGCTTATAGACGTGGCTCAGCAGCGAAATGGGCCTGTAATTCTTCAAAAGGGTTTTATCACCTAAAAAGTATCCCATGCCATGTGCTTCCCCAGTCTCCATACCAAATTTCATCAAGATGAGCCGTTTAGTCGTGAAAAATAAAACAGAGTCAAGTATGGATTAGATCTTATCAAACTCCTGCGGGACAATTACGTATTTTTTTGCAATCAGCTTATAGTAGAGGTTCTTGGGTACAGTACATTAGCGATCCGTTCCGTTATACTTACATTTTTTTGTACTAATGAGTAGGTTGGAACGTTTTGAATGAACAGTTTTGTTTAATGAATGAAGGTTACATCTTATCTGTTGTTGGTCTGGAGTTTGCTTGGGATCGTCTCGGGACCATCCAATCTTTCTGTAGTCCCGCGACAATAATACCAACTTTTTCAAGTCCGGTTTAAACCTGGTCAAAACCAAAACTTTCCTTAGTCCTGAACTTCGTGAACCTAGGTTTAAACCTTCAACCATAATAGCATGCATAGGAATGGGGCGCCAAATCTTAAAATACGCCCCTGTCTGTGAGCACTGGATTGTTTATTCGACATTAAGTACCCGAACGGTTGGTGCTTCGAGAAGTAAGTATATGCTCGATGTATCTCGCTGCATTTTGACGCCCTAACGAACGCCGATTTCACACCCACACGTCAAATCAATGGCCCTAAGTGTGTATACACTATAGTAATGTTTATTTATGGGAAATACAGATAGAAATATAGGTAGATCAATGTCGTCCATGGAAAGTTCAACGACGTTTTTGTGTGTAGGTCTGGACTGGACGATCAATAGCTACCATGAAAATTTAACCACGTATGTTGTACTGTTTGTTCTACGAACTTCAGGCGCACCTACATAACTGCTATAGCTGTATGTTTGTGACTATTGTCTATAACTAAAGAACACTTTGGAGTAAGTAGTAGTTGGCAGATAGGAATTAATAGGAACTAGCTGCGCCGTGCGATTTTACATTACATTTATAATGATGATTATAAAACAGCGCTTTATCAAACATCCTAACATACACAAACTTTCTCATTTATAATTCCTTTCGCCCGCGACTTTGTCCGCGCGGACTACAGTTTATCGCACAAAAAACATCAAACATCCAATGTTTTATTCCAGGATATATATAAGCTATCTCCATTCCAAATTTTCCAAAATCTATCAAGCCGTTATCGCGTGAAATCTCCCTAAACAAACAGACAACGTTTCACTTTTATATATTTGTTTGAATATGCCACTCCATTGTGAAAGAAATTTCAAAAAAATCCAACTTTTTGCACCCCTTGGGTTGACACCTGTCACTTTGACACTTGTCTCTTTGACACTTGTCACTTTGACACCGGTCACTTTGACACCGGTCACTTTGACACCGGTCACTTTAACACCGAGGTACCAATCCCCATACAAAAAAACGATTTTCTGTGTGTTTTCTCCTTTAACAGCTTTGACCCTAGCTGATCCCGTCATAGGAGAAATTAAATGCTTGTTTATTTCGTTTGTCGTATGAGGTAGTGCAGAACTCTAGTGTTAGAGTTTGTCAGGCCGCCCAAGGGCCTCTGACATGGCTTAAAATTGCTATTTATCAATAACAGCCAGGACCGACAGCTTAACGTGCCGTCCGAAGCACGGAGCGATGGAAAACCACACATAACTTAGAAAGCCATTGGTGCCGAGCCTAGTACTGAATCCGGTATCGTTGGATTATTGAAGTTGCACTATTGAACCGTTAGGTTACCATCGCTCATGAATCATTATTAAATGCATGACGCCTCCGACTAAAGTTGCAGTCGGAAATTTATGAAAAAAACAAATAATTTCAAATTTATATATCGTATGTCACTCTGTGATTAATACGAATCCAAGGATACTTCAATTTATTAAAATCCATCAAGCAGTGTATAGGACGCGAAACATACAAACATACAACATACGCGTACACACATCCCAGAAACATAACACTCTGCAGCTGGGTCATTAATACGAATTAAATATTATATTTGCACTCTGGCAAATGATTTATCACACGATATAATAAAAACCTTTCAGTATTGCTAAACTTGTTTTTTTTTGTAAACTGTACCCTGAATAAAGTTAAACAAATCCCGGTATTTCTCAAATAAACCAATATTGTAACTGTATTTAGGTAGGTAGAATCTCTAAAAGCTTTATTAAGATACGTCGCTCGCTCTCGTGTATCTATCATTCAATTTATTTATTACATCGGCTTGCGGCACGGTAACCTACTTTTTGGGGAGATCCATCCAGCACTAGGGACACCTTTTCCCCCGTCTCTGGGGTAATTTCTGGCAGATAAGAAAATCGTAGCCGCGAAGTTTTCGGCGTAGTTTGCTTGCACTGGTAACATTCAATTATTAACCAGCTTAATAACAAGTATGGTCTTAAGTTGATGTGTTTATTGGTAAATTTGTTGAAAATGCATAATATTCATAATGTTAGGTTAGTCTATATGTAGGTAACAAATATCGTGCATGTATGTATGTAATAATAATGTTTAAAATGCTTCATATGTTTTAGTCCATATGAGTAACTGAATATAATCAAAATTTCGCGAATGTATGTATTTATGTTTGCCCACGTAATTCTCGGAAACTAATTCCAAATGCAATAATTCTTTTTATAATAGTTTCAGTATCTTTCAACTTAGGGAACAGTTCAAATTTTATCAAAATCCGTTCAGTAGTTTAAAAGATAGGGATAAATAAAAGATGGGGGCCGGGATCAGCCCAGTTAATTCAATTTGGCGTAGGTAAACGTACCGATGCATAACCCAAATTTTTCGCTTGCATAGTTTATATTTGCGAAATGTTCCACTATAAGTACCATAACGAATGACCCAATACATTTTTTGTCTGAACTCCCTTGCTGTCGCTTTTCTGTATGTAATGTCGCTCTCCCCGCGTTTTTATAATGAGTTAAATAAAATACATTGTTAGTAGCTCCTTTATCTTTTTTAAAACTGTCTGTAGCATAACAGTGTAAATAAAAGTTGTCAAACAAAATTATTGACTGTTGTTATTTCTCATCAGTACAACTTCACCTCAGCAGGGCAAGAGGGCAAGCACAGTGGCGTTGTCGAGCGCAACAGAGTAGTGTGAGCGGTACAGACCTTTAAAATAGCAAAAAAGAATGTCGAAGGTAAACAATATATATTGGTTGAAGGTATAGGCAACATTTCTTGTCACGTCGCGTGCGACAGACTACACATTAGAGATTTGGGAGGTCTATCTAATACATATAATAATTTTATAATCACGGATAAGCAATAAACTAAGGATTTTTAACTGTTTCCAGTAAGGCTTTTTTCCCTAAGCGGTTGGAATACTTAACTTATTGATTTTCTTAGGGCTAAAAACTAAAAACGAACTAAACGAAACTAAAATTAATAAATAAAAACTAATTCAAAACGTATAAAACATAAAAGAAAGAAACAGTTCAATTTTTTTGAGGTCTGTGCTACGCCCAAACCGACTACAAGTAGGTAAGAAGATACTTAGCTGGCACAGAACTCAAATAATTAGAATTACATCTTTCTTTTAAGTTTTACACCTTTTGAAGAGGGTTTAATTTTTTTTAAATTAGTTTTTATGCATGTCAGGTTTAACGTCCGGCTACAATTGATTGCCCTAAGCAAGCCCGCAATTAATGACAAGTCTACAATGTCCTCTTAAATGTGAAAGCGCAACAAGCGAGAACATTTAACATAGTATTGGCTACAGACGTAGATCTAATTAAATGTGAGAAGATTAGGTACCAGCTCCTCGAGCGAGGACCGCATAAATTAGGCGCAATGCAGGCAATTGGCCATCTTTGGCTTAAGTCATAATCGGAGTGGCGTTTGTGTAGCACGTGTAGCAGTGACTCTTATTCGCGCTACAGTCTGCGTATGTCTCTCTATCTATGTTGTCGATGCACACGAAGCACGACGGAATGTAGCTGTGTGGGTGTGTTTGCCTGTAGTTGTGTTTACTCTAGTTTCTACCCGACTGAGGAGGATTATGTGTTTGGGTTGTATGTTTATTTGTACGTTTCTAAGGCGCATCCTACAACCTAAATGACTTGATGGATTTTGATAAATGAGGTATGTGTGTTTGTTTGTCGTATGAGGTAGTGCTGGCCTCTGATGTCAGAGTTTGTCAAGCCGCCCGAGGGCCTCTGGCATGGCTTAACGACTGTTATTAATCAATGACAGCCGGGACCGACAGCTTAACGTGCCCTCCGAAGCACGGAGCGATGGAAAACCGCACATAACTCAGAAAAGTCATCGGTGCGTAGCCTAGGTTTTGAACCCGGTATCGTTGGATACTAAATTGCACTATAGAACCGTTAGGCCACCTTTGCTCTATGAGGTATCATTGGATTCTTCTTAATCACGAGAGTTCTATAGGATATATGAAATGTCAAAATATGGCGACTTACAGCTGACATATTGTATTTACGATGGACCTAAAAATGCCCAAAACCTATCGAAAGGGGTATCAAAATGAAGGTCTTTAAAATACCATTTCAAAAATATATAATTCTGATAACTAAACAGTAGCAATAGTATTTTAAGCTTATTAGTTATTACAAAAATTTCAATTTTAGATTATTCAACTTAATGTAATTACTATAGTCTAATGTTGCAATTGCAACTATTAATGTATAGTAAAATGTGTAAGTAAAAAAATAATATTAAATTTATATCAATACTAACTGCGCTTCTCAGTTTCACCCGCGTCTCTCAGGAACCATGCATTTTTACGGGGTAAAAAGTAGCTTATGTGCTAATCCAGGTTATAAGCTACCTCCATAACAAATTTTATCCAAATCCATTCAGCCGTTTAAGCATAAAGAAGTAACAAACACACAGATACACCCTTCCAGACATATATTTTGTGGATATAATATTATTTTTGCGGGCGATCAGCCCGTATTCAATAATTTTGTTCACAGTCGGGCTATTTGACCGAGCGAGCGCGAAGCGTCTCCGTTTCAGCTTGGGCAAAAATGCTTTCGTATGTCCGTCCGGATCTCTACAGGTCGCACTTCTCAACCGATCCAGACGAAACTTGGTATACAGGTTAAACGAATTTTTAGAACTTTTTAGTCGTCGGGGATGTTTGATTGGGACCCTTAATCAAAAATCCCTTCCCCAAAAAGGGGCAAAAAGAGGGCTACTGAATATCTCCGCCTGATTAGATCCAATTGGTTCTGTTTTTATTTGTGTAGTTTTTTAAACTGGTCCAATAACAAAATTGGTGAAGATCTGATAAGGATCTTCGGCGTGATGAGCAGAACTCCTCGAAATGCAGTAAATTTCTCACTTTTAAAATGTGAGAAATAAAAGTGAGAAATTTACTGCATTTTGTGGAGTTATTCTATCAATCCCTAGATTGATGGAGCATCTTGGTTATTAATGTTAGTGTTAAAATAAGGTAACTTAGATGGCGCTACTGTGCACCAGTAGATTGTTTGCAAAAAAGTTTGTACGCGCGAGGTCTACAGCTCACAGAGCCACTAGTATTACTTGTTGTTTGCGTGCCGTATCTTCCCCCACTAGATCTATAATATCTGCGTCCTTCTTTTTGACGAAGCTGATGAGGAGAAGAGGGTGCATCACTTGATGCCGGATGCTTATCCGGAACTTCAGCTATAACCGGTAACTTAACACATACATTTTGCAGGTGAGGTTTACGCTCGGGGTAATTATTCATTCATTGTGTACGGCTTACTGACTAATTGAATGGAGTTCTCTCAGTTTATTTTCAATCAATAACGGTTTATTATTCATGGGCTGGGTGGAGTCTGTAATTACGTTCTTCCATTCAAGTAAAAGGCTGGTATAGAAGTAATATTATTTTGGAGGTTTTGAAACAGTTTAAAGCAGATGGTAAATATGGTAATTACTTATAGAGAAGGTTTAATGAAACATAGCCATTAGTCTAAATTCAGGTACTCGACTGACATTAGCAGTTTTCTATTTCATACCAATTAGTTCTTTGCCATTCGTAACTATGAGTGAACTTGCTCGAATTCTTTCGATTTCTGTGTTGTTTATTGCATTTGTTGTTAGCCCGAATTTTATAGGCATCCAAATTCGGGATAGCGCTAACGACTAAAGTCGCACTCGGTCACTAACTCGGTAAAGGGTGTCTTGTAAAACAAGACATGATCGAAAGTGCTAATAAACCACACTGCGATTATGAGTGAAATATTTAAGTGAGAGTGGTTGCTAACCAACTTTAAATCGTTATAGATCCTAAATGGTAATTGAAAAAAAATGAAAAATGATGAGAGAAACCTAAAGATGATTTAATATCTATTCAATGATACCCCATTTAACATAGTTATCGACTTTCATTTTAGTCTTTTTGGCAAGCGAGGTATCAACCGATTCGTCTTTATCGCAAGAGTTTCACAGGCTATTTTTGAGCCGACCGTAGTCGGGTTTTGTTTTTATACGCTTTATATTAGCTTCACTTGTATGTTTGTAACCGACTCCTTTGGACGCTATTTTGACCCACTTTAAACGGTCAGATTTTATTCAAATTTTGCACACCTGTCTAAGACCGATGACAATGAAATAATTCGAAAAAAAAAAACCCAAATAAATAATCCAAACTAAAAAGTAGAAAATAAATAATAGTTTAAAAAAACTAAAAAACACGCTTTATATAGAAAACCAAACTAAAAAAATAGAATATAAATTTTAATAGTGTAAAAAAGAAAAAAATGTTTTATATAAAGAAAAGCGTGGGGTGCTTTTTAAGATATTATCGAAATGATAATCCTTCTTCTCATATCTGTCAATGAAATATTTATAACTATTGACCCATGCACCCCACGATTTTTTTGAGATAAAATATTTTTTTCTTATTTACACTATTAAAATTTATTTTCTATTTTTTAGTTTGGTTTTCTATATAAAGCGTGTTTTTTTAGTTTTTTTAAACTATTATTTATTTAACTTGTCTCATTATAAACCTTCTTAGATATAATGATTAAATCTGGCGACATGGCCGCTATCTCCCAGCTAGAATTGGCGATCACACAACACAAGGTCTACAATACAAAGGTAGCCTATTTGAAAAAGGTCTTCCATTTGCAATGTAAACAAGTTTGCCTACAGTGTTTACTCGCAAGCCTGGTTGAGTAAGGACATTTGTACGTTTGTTTCGCCTCTTGTATTCAGGCTCTGTGGACCTAAGCAATGTAGGTTAGTTTGACTGTAGTGATGTGGACAGAGTTCGAGATGTTTGCCGTTTGACGTGTACGTATTTTAACTAGGCTATTGGAATAGTTTGAAATTTGCACGTGGCATAAAGTAAAGTTCTAAGACTGATCATGAAATAGGTACCTTCGGCCTTCAGTGACTTTGCCAATTATTAACAGGTGACATCGTGGTTAAAAGATGCGATTGCCATATCAATTATCAATTATTAACAGGTGACATCGTGGTTAAAAGATGCGATTGCCATATCAATTATCAATTATTAACAGGTGACATCGTGGTTAAAAGATGCGATTGCCATATCAATTATCAATTATTAACAGGTGACATCGTGGTTAAAAGATGCGATTGCCATATCAATTATCATTTATTGGTCTTATACTGTTTTAACCCGAGTATGGCGAAGCAAGGGCAGGCTAATCAATCTGGTGCATGTTCCACCATAGTGTTAGAGGAGAGCCGGAACAAATCGTCTGAAAAGGATTTAATCACGGTACAAAAATATTAATGGAGCTTCGAGAAGGCAATTTGGATATAAAAATAGGGAAAATCAAAAATTTAGTATAATATTTAGATAATATAATATTTTGATGTTTAGAAATGGCTAAGTATACGCTAAAATTGTTATGTTTTTGATATGGGGGGATTTATTTATATTAGATTTGTAGTGAATATTTCGTAGATTGTTGAGAATTGCAGTCAGAAGGAAAGGGGTGTTATTTTAACTACAAATGGTTGATTGTAGCTTAGTATTTGCAAAGACTGTCATTCAATAGGCTTAAGGAAATAATAATTAATATCTGATTAATATTAACGGCATAGTCGATTGAGGGTTTGTGATGAATGAACCATACAAATTCCTAAAGGGATGTAACATTCTGCAGTGCCATACTTTATGATAAGTGTGATATATTGGAACTTGTCATGAGTAAACTCTCAATTATATTTTCATGTTATCAAAAGGGGTTTTAACATTATACTATGCCACAAATTATGATAAATATAATCTATTGAGAAATTGTCAAGACTTAAATAATAATGTTCTCGTGTTGTAAATTAATGATTAAAAAGATTATTCGCCTCATAGTTTCTTGCCAGTTCTTCTACGATGGTGTATTCCGAATCTGGTGGTAAAATTAACATTTAACAATAAACATACCTTATAAGAAAGAAAAAGCTGATCTCTTTATTTCAGTAATTAAATGGCAGTTAAATGATATGTTAACTGCCTTGTCACCTAAGACAATGCAGACCTTGACTAACCTGTGTTAAGTTCTATAAAATTTCAGGTTATGTTTTTGTTAGGCTATTTCTATCAATTGCGTCGCCCTTATTGGTCCGATTTTGACAAGCGAGATATTAATCGATTTGTCTTCATCGCAATACTGCCATAGGCTATTTTTTACCCGACCGCAGTGGGGTTTTAGTTTTTGAACTTAAGTCTTGCATGTGCCTCAATAATTATGGTACCTAGAGCACAATAAGTATTATTTTGCAGCATTGTGACATTTAGATTTAAGTTTTTCTACATTGTTAATTTCATTTCATTATTTATATCTTTCTGTATATTTAATTATTTATATGTTCTGTATTGCACTCAAGAAGGTTTAGATATATAATACTAAAAAAATAATGACAAATACGTTTATGCAGTAGCCATGTAATGTCACGAATTTATTAATGTGTTTGGCTCATCAAGCCCTTTTTGTTTGATACCGATATCATAGGGATTACTAGGGAAATTATAAATCGCCATTTTGTGACGTCCGCCATATTGGATTTAGAATGACGTCACTTTACTTATTGTGTTTCGCTCATCAAGCCCTTTCATTTGATACCCATATCATAGGGGTTACTATGGAAATTATTAATTGCCATTTTGTGACGTCCGTCTTATTGGATGAAAAATGGCGGCATTTAAATAATCGTACATTGTCACAAAAACCAAACGTTTATGCCAAATTTCAGCCCGATAGCTTCAGTGAAAGTGGGTGAAATATTGATTGCAAAATTCCAGGATATACATACAGTGCCGGTTTTAGCCAGCTAACTGCCAGCGCCCTTGGCGAGATTTCTACTGGCACCCCTAACTGCAATTCAAACCCATACGAAAAAATGGCAAAGGATATAATAAAATAACCATTCATTAAAATAAACAACCATTCATGTTTGTTTGTTTGTCGTATGAGGTAGTGCTGACCTCTGGTGTCAGATTTTGTCAGGCCACCCGAAGGCCTCTGACACGGCTTAACGACTGCTATTAATCAATAACAGCCGGGAGCGACAGCTTAACGTGCCCTCCGAAGCACGGAGCGATGGAAAACCGCACATAACTTAGAAAAGTTATTGCTGCAGAGTCTAGAACCGAACCCGGTATGGCGATGGCAGTCTAGCAGTTTACTAGTGCGACTTAGACCAACCATTCATTAAAAGAAATAACCATTAAAAAAAAACATATTTACTTTTCTAGTCTTTCTATCGGCAAACTCTTTTATTAGGCAATGTTTTCTCCAATTTCATTTTCGACTGACAATGTTGCCAAGTTTTTCAATCTAGATTGAGATATTGTCGATCGCAGATAGATTTTGATCAGCTTAAGCTTAGAAAAACTCCTCTCCCACTAGTCAATAATACCTATTCGAAATGCTATCCATACGTTTGGATGCAGTTCTTGTAAGTTGCGATCCTTGATAAAATTTAAAACAAATACAGGAGTACCCACAATCTGATCGGGCAAAAAGATTTCAGACTTAAAAGTTCATCACATAACCACCTATATATGATTTAGAACTACAGTTAATTTCAACTGGAGATCACCACAGAGTTTGACAAGCTCGGGTTTTTCCCGAATCTGTTTTAAATTGTACAAAAAATACCAAGATTCCGAGTAGTCATTTAACTGTTCAAACCTTTGGTTGACTGATATTAATGTAGTGTCCAAAAGCCAGTTGAATTCAACCTCTTTTTTTTCTAGATATATTATTGGCTTATCGCGGCTAGTTTCACAAGCTTGAGGCCTAACAAATCGAATTTTTGTTGTGGCTCTAAACACAGGTTAAATTTCTAGTTCTTCAGCCAATTCCTTCACAGTTAAAATAGCGCTTTTAATGCCTGTATGTATTTCTATATTCTTTTAATAAAGTGCAGCATTTTGTCAACATTTCTGTGCATGTACCGAAATCCATGTTTGTTGATTGTAAAGATTTACTTATGACATTAATTTGAAAAAGTATGTCATACCAAACAACCAATGAAACTATGAAGCTGAAATCTTTTAACTATTCGGCTAGAGTAGTAGCCTCATGAAAGACTTGAACATCAGTTTTCTGATTATCAATAGCCAATGTAATTATATCTTCATGGATGGCACTAATTTGATAACGGACTGCTTTAACACTGTTTATTCTTGCTTCCCAACGTGTTTCACTGAGTTTTTTACAGTATACTAGCTTTCCCACCCGCGATTTCGTCTACGTGGACTACAGTTTATCGCGATAAAAGCATCCTATGTTCTTCTAGGATAATAAAAACCAATGCAAAAGTTGGTATGGCACAATCACTCCTGATGTTTTTTGACACACTTGTTATTTCGTTTCCATGGCAATCGTTCCTTACAGCGAGTAATCAACATTTTCCACTTTTCCCGTGGAAACTTACCATTTTCCGGGATAAAAAGTATCCTATGTTTTATTCCAGGATATAAGCTATCTCCATTGCAAATTTCATCAAAATCCGTCTAGCCGTTATCGCGTGAAAACTCCCCAAACAAACAAACAAATAGACAACGTTTCAATTTAATATATTGGTATGGATAATCCCAAGTGATAGGTTAGAATTTTCCATCGATGAACAGAAGCTGAAAACAATGTGAACAACCTCTGAAGTACCCCAATGTGACTGATTTTACGGATGACAGCGGCAGCGCATAGTACGAGATTGTAGCTATGACAGCCACCCGGTACATAAACAGCGAAGGGATTTATGTTCAGAATTCTCCTTTGAACCTTTCATGTCATGGGCGCCTGAGGCGCCCCTTTATATCCGGCGCCCTGGGCGGCCGCCCAACCGCGCCCTACCCTAACGCCGCTACTGTATACATAAATACATACAAGTGAAGATAAATAAAAGCTTTTAAAATAGACGGAGTCAACACCAAACAAACGAGTGCAGCATAGCAACGGCGGCTGCGTATGTGTGTATAATTTGTGGTTGATACACAATTTTATCACAAAAGAACTGCATTGTTTATGATTTTTCGTGAGAACTTGACAGAATTAACACGGCTAACCAAGTCGAGATCTTGCTGCGATGTGGCTGATCGGCATAACAAGGTGTAATAAAAGTGTGTGCGTGAAGCGTATGCGTACGTGCGGATTGGCATATCTTGGGTGCTCCACTTTCGATTTGGCGGTGTGGAATCCGTTTTTTTAAACATTCTTGATTGTAACTTTCAGATTTAAGTTTTCTGCATGGTTCATTTCAAATCTTTCTTTTAATACAATTACTTTGATACTGTGATTAAGTCGGTTAAAATAGGAATCAACTGCACATTTCAATAACTGTCTTACAAATAAAAGTTTAGTCTGTTTCTCATACAGTGCGGAAGATTGTCTATTATTTACTGAGCTATTTAAGTAGTAGATACTAACATTTATTCTATGATATTATTTGCCCTATTGTATTTCCAGTGCTATGATCCTCTCTTTGAGTATACATAGTAATATTTGGTCTGAGGATCCTATATCTAGCTACGTAGCTACAGTACAAAGTACTAAAAGGACAACCGCAAAGCAAAGCTTTGCGCTGGCTTTGCAAATGTAATTGCTTTCTGTGACATGCTGTCTGACAATAGGAGCATAGAACCTGCTTTACTGCAAGCTTTTGAGCTTAAAGTCCCATATATGTAGAACAACCGGACAGAAAAACGGAAACGGAACTGTCCGGAATTCTGTTTAGAGCAGTAAGAATTCCATTTACTAGCTGTGCCCGCGGCTTTGCCGGCGCTGTCATTTCTCTGGATGAAAGTAATCAATGCGTTATTCCAGGACCAAAATTACCTATAATGTACAATGTAGTACATTTCATCAAAATTCGTTCAGCCGTCAAATATTTTTTATTGACTCCTCGGATTCTACCTATCGGATTGGGATATAAGGTACCTACACCAGATTTTAAGTCGAAACCTAAGCAATGAAAACCGCATTTATATCGGTTTAGTAGTTTTTACGTGATGCGTGAACATACAAACAGACACAAAAAAGACACCATAAAAAAAACAGTATAACTATCGGCACGGATTTTGAGCGGCTACTTTTTTTAATTAGCGGTATGAGGTGAGGCGCGAGCGCGGGTCATGCCATTGCAATAAATAAAAATAAATAAATATATTTGGGACAATTCCACACCAATTGCCTAGCCCCAAACTAGGATACCCTGTACTATGGGCACTAGATAACGGATAAACATACATAAATACGAATATCACATCCACGACTCGGAAACAAACATCACACAAATGATTGCACCTTGCAGTTTTCGAACCCGCGAAAATCACGCTTCAATCACGTGATTGGAGCGCGTTCTCGACGACAGTCGGGATTGGTTCACTGCAACACGTCACGAGTCAACGACACCCAAAACACTTCCATGCAATTTTATTGGCACCACATATTGGGCAAATGTTTTTTTTATCCTACATACTTACACTAAATCATAAATATTTTCTTTCTACTGAGCCGTATTGAAATTAAAGTGTGTGAGCGAATAAAAGCGTTAAGTAGGCAAACGTCAGGGTATTTCATAATCATTAGGAAGCTAGAAAGACCAGCTAACAATGTAAGAAGTAGCGTGGTGAGCGAAGCCTCATGCGTTGGCAAATAAGTCTAAACCCAACCAGGTTTGCAGATAGCGGTTCGCACTTTTGTTGACACGCGAAGGACCAAATCTATTTTTCTACGTACCTCGGTGGCATCAGCAATGGTGAAAGGCACCGCGGCGGCAGATGCCTCGGGCTTGTAGGTGCGGTGGAGTCGGCGAGGGAAGCAAGGGAACCATGAGCTAAGGGGGCAGCTCGCACGTCCAGCGACGCTGCACGAAGGGGCGAAGGGGACCGCGGACCCCCCGGTCCGGCTTCTAAAGTACGCCCGTCGGGTGCGAAGGTGCGAATGGCGGGCGAAGATCCGCGGTGACTCTGTGGGTAAAGAGTTATTCGCGATTATATGTAGTTATTAGTCGAATGCGCTTCACATCCAACCGCATCAAAACTTCGCTTCGTCAAGTCTTGTGTTGATTCTATTGCTAAAAAATTAACAGCGAATGAAACCATCGTGAAGTAACGGCCATGTCCACCCAAAATTCAAGAACTGAGACGATGAGACGACAAGGGAAGAGAGGAAAGCAGTGTGGTGGTAATTTTGAACGGTCATGATTAGGACTTCTACTGCACATATTGTGTTTTCGAAATTAACCTTCCTTCATTTAGCTGTTTCTAGGCCGAGCGTGGATCATAACTCCACTTAACCGTAGGCATGGCAAAACCTTAGATAGGCTGTTGTGGAGAGACGCGCAATACGAACGTAGTAGGTACGTACACACTAAATAACAAGCGCAAATTATAATTTTCTATAACCATCGCACTACACTTACACTACGTTTAGGAAAACGTAGTGTAGGACGCCCTGTGGTCAGGTGGAGTGACGACCTGCGAAAAGCGTTGGAAGAAAATGGATGAGGAGAGCTGAAAACCGACTTCAGTGGCGTGCATTAGGAGAGGCCTACGTCCAGCAGTGGACAGATATAGACTGATGATGATGATGATAACCGATTCGGAATACAACCTTCGAGAAGAATTCGGCAAGAAACTCGGCGAATAATTGATTATTTGCCGATAACGGGATCTTCGACCTCGCCGGCGAGGTAGGTGTCTGTGTCTAAGTGTGTGAATCCCCTGACGGGTTGTTTGAGGCGGTAGGATTGGAAGAGGCCACCGCCGCCAGTACTTTGGGTGCGATTAGGAGAGGCTCAGCAGTGAGGGCAGTGAGGGCTAACGTTCAGCAGTGGACAGATATAGGTTGATGATGTTTGTCAAACCTCTGACAACACAGCTGCTTAAAATTTTTCATTTAACTATTTATGTTGATATGTATTAATTTATTATAATTATATATTTATTTTATGTAATATATATTAATTAATTATATATATATATATATATATATATATATATATATATATATATATATATATAATTAATATATATATATTGTCATATTTTTTAAAATATAATTAAGTATTTTTAAGTAATTAATAATTATTCTTAATTGTACACCACCGTCTATTTGCTTCCTCTGATACTGTCCATCCAAAGGTTGTCGCTTTAAGCGATAAGACCGCCAATTGTATTACCTTATTTAAGTTTTGATATTGTTTGTTCTTTGTTTTGGTATACAATAAAGTATTTCGTATCGTATCGTATCGCATGATGATAACCACCGACCTCCTCCCCCCATTATAGAAAAGAACCATCACAATCAAAACTGGAAAAGACGCATCAAAATCGATGACTTTGTTCGGGAGCTACGATGACCCTAAACTTAAAACATGACCTTAAACAACCCCTCTCTTTCGACATGGGTTAAAAAAAACGATTCAATGTAAGGTCTGACTAAGTTTGTATTGGACTTCATCGGTAGTAGCACTATTATTTATTCAGGGTCGGTAGTGAAGTCCCCTAATTACGGGAAGGCGTTATAAAGTGAGACGTCTTGATATTTACTTCAAGACGTCTCACTTTATATTGTAGCACTGTCAGTACATAGAAAATGCGTACCTGTTATTTTTAAAACGAGTCGTCAATAACAGATACAAAAATAACACTTATAACAGGATCCAATACCCATAAACAAGTCAACCAATCAACATAAAATGTTCCAAAGCATACGCTTTTACGGGAGATTAAAGAACATTGAGGGAGTATACCCTTGTAAATAGGGATACCTACCTATAAATATGAAGGTATCTTTAGGGAGATGTTTATGGCTTTTAATATGCCACGTAATGGTTTCGATGAAGCTCATAATTATACTTATTACAGCCTACGTTATGGGACGTAACTTTTATCCAGGTGTGAAATAAGTATCATACAATATTTAGCTTGTTAGCCAGGTATATTGTGGTTATCTCTAGAGGCAGATTATAATGTTTTTGTATGAAAATTGCGTCACACGAAATAGTTTCTGTACCAGAGCCTTTTTGAGGGTCCTTTACATCTACATCTACTTTCCACAAAGTCGAAGTGTCATAGGCAATTTTTTACCGGACCGTAGTCGGGTTTTAGTTTTTGAACGTATGTCTTGTTGAGGGTTTTTTGTACCTACTCTCCACGAAGTCCTTGTTGCCTTAGCTACAAATAAGGGTCCTATATCATATATGGTGTGTTCAAGTCTAGAGTGAATAGTTATCTACTAGGCATGCGTGCTACACCTTCGACCACTTCATCGCTTTGCATCAGATGAGATTGTTGTCACACGATTGCCTGGTCAGTATGTTTTTATATGATAATGTTATCTTGTGCTAGTGCGAATTCGTCTGTCTTCTTCTTCTTCGTGTCGACAGTACATTTTGTTTTTTTTTTTTGCAGTGTGCAGTGGTAGGGACATGAAGGACACTTCAGCAAGTGTGGCATGGTTTGCACGGGTGCACCGCAGTCGCACTGCATTCTTGACTGGTCAATCATGCCCCACCTGCATAGGCTGCTCCTGCAGCGTCCAACCTGTGTACGGAGTCTGTTTAAGGTTTTCCACACTGACCAAGGTTGTTCATAACCAGGTGGTAACCCCTCCATTCGTGTTATGAAATCTTAGGAGGTGGTTTATGCCTTGTGGTCCACAGGTTAAGTCGGGCATCTTTTAGTTCGCTTGGAGCAACAGGCATTACTGTTCTCAGGAAACTGTGTCGGCTTTTAAGTCTGTTGGGGGAAGGTTGAACATTATGTAATGGATGCCTGTTATCTGCTTTTTGTTTATATTTCTCAATGGCTGCAGTAGAATCTCTGCGGACACTGGGTGGAGCGATTCCTGATAGAGGGTACAGAAGTGTCAGGGGAGTTGGTTTCAGACAACCTGTCACAATGCGACAGGTCTCATTGAGCGCAGCGTCCACTTTCCTTACGTGGGCAGAACGATGCCACACTGGGCATGCGTACTCCCCCGCAGAGAAGCTTAGCGAGAGACCTGATATTTGGAGTACCTGTGGAGAGGCTCCCCATGTCGTAGATGTGATACGGCGTAGTAGGTTATTCCTAGTTCCAACTTTAGCCTTAGTTTTCTGACAGTGAGCTTTAAAACTTAATGTTCGGTCTAGTGTTACACCGCGATAGGTAGGCGTACAGCAGTGTTCAATATTAACACCCTGCCATGAGATGTGAAGAGGGCGATTAGCTTGACGATTTCGCAAGTGGAAGGCACAGGATTGCGTCTTGGACGGGTTGGGCCTTAGGGCATTCGCGTCATAATACTTCCCGAGGTCCTCCAGGGCATGCGTCAGCTTCTCTTCAGCTTCTTCAAAGCTGAGTGTTTGTGAGGCCAGTGCTAAGTCATCCGCATATATGAACCTCTCTGTGGATGAGGTACTAGGTTGGTCGTTTGTGTAGATATTGAACAGTGTTGGTGCCAGAACACTACCCTGTGGCAAGCCGTTTCTTTGATTTCGCCATCTGCTTTTATCAGATTGAAGCTGGACTTGAAATCGACGATTTAGTAGCAACTCGGCAAGGATCTTTACGAAATCTTTGTCCTCTGTAATTGTTTCAACTTTAGAGAGAAGTCTCTTGATGTTCACGGTATCGTAGGCCGCAGACAGATCGACAAAGACAACGCCAGTTATTTTCTTTGCCTCGTATCCATCTTCGATGTGTTCTGTAAGCCTCAAGATCTGGCCGGCGCAAGCCTTTCCCGGTCTGAAGCCTGCCCGCTCTGGAATTAGTTTTGGTTGGATCTGAGACTGTAGACGGTTCAGCAGTAATCTCTCAAATAGTTTGAAAGTGTGGCAGAGTAGTGAGATGGGCCTGTAACTTTTTGGGTCTGAGGGTTGTTTTCCAGGTTTGAGGATAGCGACGATCTTAGATCTCCTCCAAATTTTTTGGGATGCGGTGGCTTTTAAGGGCGGAGTTAAAGAGTGCTAGAAGCCACGAGATAGCAACAGGGCCCAGGTGTTTCAGTTGCTCAACTGTGATGTCGTCAACACCAGCAGCTTTGCCATTTTTTAAGGATTTCAGGGTTGTTATTAAGTCGGTCCGGTTAAATGGTTTGCAGATATTTGTGGGATTCTCGGGTATATTGTTATTTTTTTGAATTTTTGGTAGTCGATGAAGGGGCTTTACCATTTAGTAAAAGCTGGTGAGCCACTTGGTTCGCTGTGACTTTGCCCGGGTTGGTTGGCTTCGGGGGATCTTCCGTTAGCTTTTTAAATGTGGATTTTCGTCTGTTGCATGGTATAATAATACCACCCCTTTTCATCCCGCGGGTTCTGAGAGAACTGACAATGGGAAATCAGGATTAATTCAGGAATTGGGCGGCGACTTGTGATCGCAGTAGTCGGTGAACGATCACAAGTCACTTGACACGCGTGGTGCTATGTTGGCCAAATAATTCAGGAATTGGGCGGCGACTTGTGATCGCAGTAGTCGGTGAACGATCACAAGTCACTTGACACGCGTGGTGCTATGATGGCCAAATAATTCAGGAATTCGTCGGCGACTTGTGATCGCAGTAGTCGGTGAACGATCACAAGTCAATTAACACGCGTGGTGCTATGATGGCCAAATATAATTCAGGAATTGGGCGGCGACTTGTGATCGCAGTAGTCGGTGAACGATCACAAGTCACTTGACACGCGTGGTGCTATGATGGCCAAATAATTCAGGAATTGGGCGGCTACTTGTAATCGCAGTAGTCGGTGAACGATCACAAGTCACATGACACGCGTGGTGCTATGATGGCCAAATAATGCAGAAATTAGGCGGCGACTTGTGGTCGCAGTAGTAGGTGAACGATCACAAGTCAATTAACACGCGTGGTGCTATGATGGCCAAATATAATTCAGGGATTGAGCGGCGACTTGTGATCGCAGTAGTCGGTGAACGATCACAAGTCACATGACACGCGTGGTGCTATGATGGCCAAATAATTCAGGAATTGGGCGGCTACTTGTGATCGCAGTAGTCAGCGAACAATCAAAAGTCACTTGACACGCGTGGTGCATATTATGGCCAAATCCCATTGGGGCAGCCTATGTTTAGCGGTGGATGACTTGCGGCTGTTTATAATAATAATACTATATTTTTTGCAGGCAAAAATATCTGTATATTGTAAAAAATACATACAAAAATAGCAAAAGATACAAAATTATAGATAGTAAAATGCAACTTACACAAAAGACTTGCAAGTCATTTGCGATTCTCGCTCTGGTGTACAAATATGCAAATCTAAAAATAGGACTGTTCAAACAGGTCTCCGTATAGACACTTCAGGATATCATTATCTGATTTCCGTATTCTGTTCCAAAAGGTTGCGATACGGGATCGTATAACAGCAAATAAATCAGGAACCCGTGCATCAGCAAACAAGCCCGATGCGCTGCAGAATCTTTGTTTCTTCATAAGGTTGCGATTGGTTGTGATTGGTTGAGGTTGGTTATTATATTGCGCCCTTATGGTACAATATGCTTTTTTAATGTACCTCATACAAACCTGACATAAATAATTAAATAATAAATAAATATATTCGGGACATTTCCACACCAATAACCTAGCCCCAAACTAGGACATCCTGTACTATGGGCACTAGATAACGGATAAACATACATAGATAAGAATATTACATCCATGACTCGGAAACAAACATTTCTGCTCATCACACAGATGATTGCACCTTGCAGGATTCGAACCCGCGACCGTTCGATTTCGTACCTAGGATCTCTAGCCACTAGACTAGACCAACCGGTCGTCATGTATATAAATAAACTTATACAATAAGCCTTGAACAAGGTAACTTTTACCACGTGGTTTATATGTGCCTGTTAGATGATCTTTTCTTGGCAGAATCAAATGTACTCTCTATCAATAGATGCCACGTGAACGTTATGCATTCAAATTTTCCTCTAAAATCCATCAATTTCAATGTTGTTCTGCGATCATATGTCATCCATATGAAACGTTTCAATTTGGCATCATGCTCGTAATGCCGATTTAAAATTCAATCAGAATATATCGTTTGCGTTAGTATTACGTGACTGCTATGACAGGGAATTGCAGCACTATTAGTTATTCCATGGTATTGCCTTGATCCGTATTGCGTCTGGGGAGCAATAGTACTATTATTTATTCTGTGGCAAGGGTATAAGGAAGTAATACTGGCCTTTGGTGTCAGAGTTTGTCAGGCCGCCCGAGGGCATTAATGTTCCTGTCTCAAAGTCTCAAGAATTTAGAATTTATTTATTACATACTAGCTGTGTCCGCGTGTTCATTTCTCTGGGTTATAATTACCTTATGTACTACTAGCAGTACCCGCGGCTTTGCCCGCGTGGTCATTTAATTTAATAGTAGCCCATACGTGATATTCCAAGACCAAAAGTGCCTATAAAGTACAATATACTACATATCTTAAAAATTCGTTCAGCCGTCAAACAGTTTTTATCGATTGCTCGGCATCTGATCATCGGATTAAGATACCAAGTACCCGAGTTTTTAAGTCAAACGCTATGTTATTCTACAGTGAAAACCACATCGCAATCGGTCCAGTAGTTTTATGTGATGCGCGAACAAACATACAAACAGTAAAGTATAAAGATTAGAAAAGGGAAAATAATATTTATGTTACTCGTAATTCTATACTTTTAGCTTATTTTATGTATTTTATTTGTACATACTTTTTCGTATTTATTGCTTTATTGTAAGTATAGATAGATACATGTGGAACAACATGCTGCCTGGTTGGGGAACTCTGGAATTCATTAGATCATTTTCATTTTCAAAGATTGAAGGAGATTTTAATTTTAATGGAATCGATACTGGTTAGGAGATTCCTACAATCAGGTTGCCCCAGACACTAATAAAGACTTTTCGAGATTTATATGTCTTTTATTTTAGCTCGCCCCTTGGGAGGAGGCCCCTGGTACTTTATCAGTCCAGCCACGCTGTAATTTTTTTAATTTTTTTATTACTGACTAGGCAATCGCCAATCAATCAGATTACTTTTAAAAAATCAATCAATTACTACTTCAACCATCGATCGAATGAAAAAAATAAAAAAACGATTACTTTTTAACATTTATTTTTATTATAATAAGATTAATTATATAATTTTTTTATATTCGAATTATTTAATTTAGTTACCTACATGAAGTTCCGTTAAGTACTTTTAAGTGTAAGTGGGGCTCAAAGTCAGCATCGACGACTTAGATAACCTTTAGAAATTTAAGTTCCTATGCTATTGCGGTTTGGCCTTTGCAATATTATCTATAGGCGTATGATGGAGTATTGTACAGGGTGAACGCGAGGTATAAGCGAAAACTCGTATTATCGCGTAAGAGGTCTCGTTCCGTGATCCTACGGGAAAAAGCGTAATTTCAAGAAAACCCGAACTGGGTCTAGTGTTTTACCTTTAGAAATTTAAGTGCCTATACTATTGCGGTTTGGCCTTTGCAATATTATTTATTGGCGTAAGAAGGCGTATTGTACAGGGTGAACGCGAGGTATAAGCGAAAACTCGTATTATCGCGTAAGAGGTCTCGTTCCGAGATCCTACGGGAAAAAGCGTAATTTCAAGAAAACCCGAACTGGGTCTAGTGATTTACCTTTAGAAATATATGTTCCTAAACTATTGCGGTTTGGTATTTGTAATACTATCTATGGGCGTATGATGGCGTATTGTACAGCGTCAACACGAGGGGTACGCGAAAACTCGTATTATCGCGCATGAAGCACGTAAATTCGAAGTGGATATCGTGTTTTAGTGTCATTATGGTGTTAGTTCAATTATCGAAATCTATTAAAACTACAATCGGAGGCGTGGCGATGGATGGTGGAAGGATTTCTCGTAGTTTCGGCAAATGTTTTAAGGCCTGTGTTTCAAAAAGATACACAGACAAGAATCTCGACTTAAACTAGATTTAATTAAGTGAAACGAATAATGACTTCTAGCCTCAGGTAACAATTAGGTAATCGAAGATAATACAATCTTGCTTGAGTTAAGAGCTCACTTTGAAGTTTTATCAAGGCCAATTCGAATATTATTTAATGCTAACTATGACCACGGCTTCGACCGCATGGTTATTTTGAGTCGAAATGAAAGCTATCCAACATAAAAAACAGCATCGCAATCGATCCAATAGTTTTTACGTGATGCGCGAACAGATAGCCAAACAGAAATACTATTAAAAAAAATGATAAGTATATTATTTTTCAGTAGCTCATTTTATGTACCCCAGTTTTTTTAATTATCTTCGTTGTTCAGACTTTTTGTAAGTTACTGCTTTATTATAAGTACTAGTTGTGCCCCTAACTTTGCCCGCCTGTTAAAATAACTTTTTCTGTTGCTTACTTTTTAATATCTTCATTGTACAGACTTTTTGTTACTTACTTCTTTATTATATGTATAGATAGATAGATGGATTATTTCTCAATCCATCGTAATGAAATGGATTATTTGAACCACTCCGAGCCTCAAAGAGAGTTTTATGTACGTCCCACTTTGATATTTCATAACAGTCAATGAGCACTACGATACTATAACGTTTTCGGGTTGAATCGGCAACCTCAATAACGAAAGCACCCATAAAAGCTATTGAAACGAGTTTCAGAACCTCCGTTATACAGGCTGTTACAAAAATGCAGAAAAATATTTTAAAAGCTTTTATTTAATCTCACTTGTATGTATACATCTATGTATCTATGTATTTTTTCTGTTCTGGAATCTTGCAATTCTAATTTCGAGCACTTCCCGCTCACAAAACAATTAAAAAGCAATTCAAATAAACTTAACGTAAAAAAGTGAAAATGTAAAAAAAAAAACTGTATAAATATATAAAAAGTGCCATTCATTAAACAACAGAATTTATTTTTTTAAATTGTAGTTTTTTAATTGTATCTCTGTTGTACGAAATAATCGAAGTTATTGATCACTATATGTCTACTTAGCTCAGACGATCCAACTGGGTAGATCCAACTTCGACAAAGAGGTCAACCGAGGGCAGCGTTCGGGAAATTACGAGTACGCCATATCTTCTCGTCGCAGATACAGCAGTGCCTCAAGACAAAAGTTTATAATCAGTGCGTGTTGCCAGTGATGACATAAGGCACTGAGACGTCGTTGCTAACTATTGGTATAATCCATTCGTCATCCATTCCATTCTCTCTCCAGAGAGCTATGCTCGGTGTTTCAATACATGATAGAATCCGTAACGAGGAAATCCGTAGAAGAACCAAGGTTACCGACATAGCTCTCAGAGTTTGCAAGCTGAAGTGGCAATGGACAGGCCATTTAGTTCGCAGAGCCGACAACCACTGGGGAATGAAGGTTTTTGAGTGGCGGCCACGAACAGGCAGGCGAAGTGTGGGGAGACGCCCCATACGATGGACCGACGACATTGTAGCCATCGCAGGAAGTCGTTGGATGGAGGTGGCACAAGATCGCTCGTCATGGCGCCCTTTGGGGGAGGTCTATGTTCAGCAGTGGACTTCGAAAGGCTGAAATAATGATGATGATGAATCGTATTTGCTACGTACGTTTGCAACAACCTGTACAGTCCGTACGTTTCAGTCCGTGGCACCCTCTAGCTCGCGTGCAGACGCGAATTGTTTCCTTTCACACGCTCGCCCACTTGTAATCAGCTAATACAATCGACTAAATCGCGTCGCTTTCTTTGTTAATGTTCAGTTATTTCCTTTGCCCTCTGAGCAACCTTTATTTATCGTCAGTAGTGTTAGTACATACGTAATGTAAGCCTTACGTCATAGTTGTATTTATTACTAGATTTCCCGCCCGCGACTTCGTACGCGCGGACTACTGTTTATCGTGAAAAAAAGCATTCTATGTTCTTCTAGGATAAAAAACCGATGCAAAAGCATTGAGGTATTATAATAATACCATACCATTTTTGTTAGGTATTATAATAATACCTCAATGTGCAAAAGTAGGTATAACACCAATGCTATTGATGGTTTTTGCATAGGCCTATTGAGCGTAGCGAAAAAATCCTAAGCCTATGGTTTTTTGACATACTTGTTATTTCGTTTCCATGGCAACCGATTCTTACAGCAAGTAATCAAAATTTTTCTAGTTTTCCCGTGGAAACTTACAATTTTCCGGGATAAAAAGTATCCTATGTTTTATTCCAGGGTATAAGCTATCTTATTCCAAATTTCATAAAAAAAAACCGTCCAGCCGTTATCGCGTGAAAGCTCCCCAAACAAACAAACAGACAACGTTTCACTTTTATATATTGGTATGGATGTTCAGGGTGCTTCTACTTTTTGTAGTTGTCACACTCCAGGACAATTCTCTCTACCATTTCCTGCGCTGTGAGTATATAAACACTGTTTGTAGAAGGAAAAATGTACACTCTGTAGAGTAAATCAAGACAAGAGCAGGCCAAGTAAAATACACAGACACCAGACAAAACGTTATTTTTTTCATGTATTAGTTTCGTTTTAAACTATATTTTCACTAAGGGAATACTATAGCGAGAAGTCATTCTCGCTCCGGGTTAGCAGGAGATGTACTCTGTACCTCGCCCACCGCACAGCCCTGCCGCCGATCAGCACGCCTAGCGCAGATTGTGTAGTATTACATCCTCTTTGGCGCAGGGCACCCGCGCTATCACTAATACTGGCAGGTTATAGAACAGAGGCGCGCGTATGCCGCACGCAGACGTTTTTTTGACATTATCATTCTTTGTTGAATTCAGTCAGGCGAAACAGCTTACTAAAAAACTGTTCATAACTGTTGTATCAAACGTGAGCTAATTTCTATGTCGGCTATCTTTTCTACTTCACTATATGCATGACCTTCTTGCACGCCTTCGCTATGAATATGTGTTCTGTGTGTGGTTTAACAATTATTAGGCAAGTTGCTTTTGTGATAATTACCGTCTGTTGATGTATTTAATGCTTTGAAGGTGTTTGTTTCTACAATAAATAAATAATAGTGTGATTGAGTTTGAAAGTTTTCTATGCAATGAGCTATAAAACTTGCGAAATTTGTGGTTTGCGATCTGTTAGAGCGATGGGTCAAAAACGAACATTTATGGCTAAATTTCCACTGAATAAAGATAGGTAAGTGGTAAATCTATTCAGTAATCTATTAGGTACAAGAAAATAATGATATTTCTTTCATAATATTCAACAAAATAACATAGCCTTGCTAGCACTAGTGCGGTGCCGGTGTTATCGATATTTTTTCTAACCCGTTATTCGACATTTGGTTCCTTATCTTATTCTAAGTCCTTCTGCATTCCACGCTATATAATAGTAAACGTAGTAAAAGTATAAATTTAGAATACCTAATGTCGCGTAGCCTAAAACCGCTTAATCTTCTAATTTTCATTAAAATTCTTATTTTCAGGTGCAAAAACTGGATACAAGTGACCGATAAAGAGGACTTGACATACACACCGATCGAAAAGCTGCATGAATTAAATATTTTTATGGCAAACATTTTCGAAACACCGACTACAAAAAAAACAACCCAATTTAAAAAAAATTGCTACTCCTTAACTGCTATTAATCACGGACCACTGCTAGTTTGTAATATTAAGTAAGGAGTAAGAAAGATTAGACATTATTTTAAGGTAAAAGACACAAATTGTGTTGTGTACTATATAATGTATTATTTTTGTATGTAATAAAAACCACATGCTTAGAAAAAAAAATTATTATTATTATAAACCCCATATAAATTAAAATAGTCTTAATACGTTTTTTTTTCTCAAAATATCGATATCGATAAAAATGTGCTATGTTTGCAGACATCCTTTTCTGTTTGTCATGTTGGCTAACATGCTCGATATAGAGTGTGATATAGCTGATATACGGTATGGCATGCTTTCCACCAGATTTCTGAGCCGATGCTAAATTATAAAAATCGTCTTTATTTTCTATTTATGGTTTTTAATACAATCACCGAAAATAAATAAAAAGGTTTTACTTCTTCCTATATTTGTAATGAAATAAACTTTAACTTCGTTTTTATTTTAAAAGGTTTGCTCAAATATTTTAATAGTTATCGCATTTAGAACCTTTCTCAGTGTATTTTCAAGCTAAGGCTACAGCTAATTGAATAAAAAACTAAAAAAGCTGTTAGCAAGAAAATATAGTGTACATATTTAATCGTGTATTTAATAGTCCATGAGAACGATTCAAACTGCAAGTTCACTTCAAAAACTATAATTATTAGGAATCCACATCGAAAACACAACCAGAACATAGAAAAATACATTTAACATATTTTTCTATATTCTGGTTGTGTTTAACAATTCAACCAAAGAGTATATAAATACTACGTAAGAAGAGACGGGACTGACGTATATTGGAACGGATGTTGTGAATTTGTAAAACGTGCGCTGAGAATAAGTGCAACATAACAAAACTAATGACCATAGGTAATAATACTCTATATCGAGCATGTTAGCCAACATGACAAACAGAAAAGGATGTCTGCATACATAGCACATTTTTATCGATATCGATATTTTGAGAAAAAAAAACGTATTAAGACTATTTTAATTTATATGGGGTTTATAATAATAATATGTTTTTTCTAAGCATGTGGTTTTTATTACATACAAAAATAATACATTATATAGTACACAACACAATTTGTGTCTTTTACTTTAAAATAATGTCTAATCTTCCTTACTCCTTACTTAATATTACAAACTAGCAGTGGTCCGTGATTAATAGCAGTTAAGGAGTAGCATTTTTTTTTTAAATTGGGTTGTTTCTTTTTGTAGTCGGTGTTTCGAAAATGTTTGCCATAAAAATATTTAATTCATGCAGCTTTTCGATCGGTATGTATGTCAAGTCCTCTTTATCGGTCACTTGTATCCAGTTTTTGCACCTGAAAATAAGAATTTTAATGAAAATTAGAAGATTAAGCGATTTTAGGCTACGCGACATTAGGTATTCTAAATTTATACTTTTACTACGTTTACTATTATACAGGGTGGCGCAATAGAACGTGCATATTTGAAAAAATAAAATAAAAATAAATACAAAAGGTATAGTCAAAATAAAACTAAGGTATTGTAAAGAAATAACTGAAGTTTATTTTTTAAAAATAACATCATCTAAATGATGACCCTCTCTACGACGGCACTCCTCTAATCGCAAACGGAAATTATTGAAAACTTTCTTCAGTAATGCTGGTGTAATTGTTGCCATTTCACCACGGATATTCTCCTTGAGCTGATCGATGTTTTTCGGATTATTGCTGTAGACTTTGTGTTTGAGGTATCCCCACAAAAAAAAGTCAGGAGGCGTCAAGTCTGGACTACGTGGGGGCCATGGGATATCACTTCTTTTCGAAATCAGTCTGCCAGGGAACATCTGTTTCACAACCGCCATGGAGTTATTTGATGTGTGACAGGTAGCTCCGTCTTGTTGAAACCAAGTCCTAGAATTCACTATTCTTGAATTTTCAAGCTCTGGAGCCAAAAAACCTTCCAACATCGCAACATAGCGTTCGGTATTAACAGTGACGTTTTGCCCCCGCGTATTTTCAAAGAAAAATGGTCCAATTATTCCTCTACCAGAGATTGCTGCCCATACTGTCGCTTTAGGACTATGCAGTGGTTTCTGGTGCTTGAGTTTGGGATTCTCACTGTTCCAGTAACGACAATTTTGACGGTTTACGAACCCATTGATATTGAAATGGGCCTCATCGGAGAAAAGGATATTGTCATAATTGGAAAATCGATTAAGCATATCATTAGCAAATGCGAGCCTTGCTCCGAAGTCAGACTCTTTCAATTCTTGTGTTAACTGCAGCTTGTAAGGATGCAGTTTAAGATCCAAGTTTAAAATTCGTTGCAAACTTCGTCGCGATAAGTGTAAGACAGACGATCTCTTGCGAGTAGACATTTGTGGATCTCCTCGTACCGACTGCATAACTTTCTCAATATTGTCGTCGGTCCTAGATGTTCTTGGACGACCTTTTGCTTGTGGTTTAAACGTTGAACCGGTGTCTTCAAAACGCTGTACCCATATTTTAATTAAATTACCACTCGGAGCTTCACTAATTTGCCGTAGTCCATATTCAGAACAATATAAACGCCTAGTAACGATGTATGAACGAGAGTTCTCGTAAAATGCGCGCACGCAAAATGCGCGACGCTTCCCGTCGAAGTGACTCATAGTGACTAAAACTCCATGAGCCCGCCTACCCAACGACGCAGGCTTCCCCCGCCCGCGCACTTTGTAAAAAAAGATGATGCAATATGCACGTTCTATTGCGCCACCCTGTATAGCGTGGAATGCAGAAGGACTTAGAATAAGATTAGGAACCAAATGTCGAATAACGGGTTAGAAAAAATATCGATAGCACCGGCACCGCACTAGTGCTAGCAAGGCTATGTTATTTTGTTGAATATTATGAAAGAAATATCATTATTTTCTTGTACCTAATAGATTACCGAATAGATTTACCACTTACCTATCTTTATTCAGTGGAAATTTAGCCATAAATGTTTGTTTTTGACCCATCGCTCTAACAGATCGCAAACCACAAATTTCGCAAGTTTTATAGCTCATTGCATAGAAAACTTTCAAACTCAATCACACTATTATTTATTTATTGTAGAAACAAACACCTTCAAAGCATTAAATACATCAACAGACGGTAATTATCACAAAAGCAACTTGCCTAATAATTGTTAAACCACACACAGAACACATATTCATAGCGAAGGCGTGCAAGAAGGTCATGCATATAGTGAAGTAGAAAAGATAGCCGCCATAGAAATTAGCTCACGTTTGATACAACAGTTATGAACAGTTTTTTTATTAAGCTGTTTCGCCTGACTGGACTCACTTCCCATGACGTCTATAATTTCTCACTTATAATGGCCCCGCACTATTGGCGTTTTTAGCCAGTATCCGATTGAAACTGAACATCTAGTTTAGATAACTTTTTCTTAGGGTAAGCTAATTTTGATAACATTCCGTAAGGCGCCTCTCCCGCTTAAATTCTACAAATAGAACCGGCACAAAAATTTGAGAAGGTGCAGCACCCAAATGTGCGCGCAAGCACCACCAGCGAATGACGCGACGTAAACGTTTACCAGCCTTAGAAAAAGACCACTATGACATCTCTCGTTAAAAATTCTTGACCTTTCCCTACCAATAAGGTGGACATGAATACTAATCGAGGTTTTAAATATTCACGAGAGTTCTCCCCAGATAAAGTGGACATAAATAATGAAGATGCATGGAAAAGCTCTGTCTCTACGGCTCAGATTAGAGTCGTAACAACCGTCGGAAGTTACACGCTTCGGTTACTTCGGAAATGAAGGTTTTAACGATCTTATTTATTTAATCTTTGTTCTCTTTCTTGAGAGAAACAACAAAAGAGTGTGTTTGTTTACGCTTACTCATCGTACAAGAGACGGCGAGGCAAGGGAAGGGTAATGAGTTTAACAGTCTATGTATGTGCGTATGTGGATGTTCAAGCCCTTATTTGTCCAATTTTGACAAGCGAGGTGTCAACAGATTTGTCTTCAGGTATAGAATATCATAGGCTATAATTTTTTACCCAACTGCGGTGAAGCAAAGGAAGGGATATGTGTTCATTCTAAAAACTTCTCCGATTTTGAGAAGCAAGGTATCTATCGATTCGTCTTCATGTATGGTGTGTCATAGGGAATTTTTTATCCGAGTACAGCAAGGCAAAAGAGGGGTTATGTGTTCAAACTAAAAACTTGGTCCGATTTTGACAAGAGATGTATCAATCAATTAGTCTTCATCGGGTTTTAGTTTTTGAACTTATTTATGTCTTGTTGCAACAGGTGAACTTGGACTTGCAACAGGTGAACTTGGACTTGCAACAGGTGAACTTGGACTTGCAACAGATGTTGGACAGTCTAGCTGATTCGTTTCAACGCATTAGTCTCCGGATGAACTTCGACAAAACCAAGGTTATGTTCAACGGACATGTTATTCCGGAACCAATTGCTAACGAAACTGCTCTCGAAGTGTTCAGGAGTATGTTTATCTGGGACTAACTTTGCAACTAGGTTAAAATAACTTCGAGAGAGAGACCCGCAGAAGAAAACGGGCTGGGCAGCATTTGCGAAACTTCGTAGAGTCTTCTCGTCGCCAATACCGCAAAGTTTGAACACAAAAGTCTTCAACCAGTGTGCCCTACCTGTTATGACATACAGAGCCGAGTTGCGGACACTCACGGTACGACTAGTTCACCAATTTAAGGTCGCTCAGCGGGCTATGGAAAGTTTATGGAAGTTTCTCCGAAAGATCGTATCCGGATATCCGGAATAAGGTGATCCGGCAGAGAACCAAAGTTGTCGACATAGCCTTTAGGATTAGTAAGCTGAAGTGACAGTGGGCTGGGCTGTATATCTGTCAAAGGACTGATAACCGTTGGGGTAGACGTGTTCTTGAGTGTAGACTGCGACTCGGTAAACGTAGTGTAGGGCGCCCTCCAGCTAGGTGGAGCGATGATTTACGCAAAGTGTCTGGCAGCAGTTGGAAGAGAAGAACCGAAGATCGGGCTCAGTGGCGTGCTTTGGGAGAGGCCTATGTCCAGCAGTGGACTGACACGGGCTGATAATGTCCGCTTTGACGTAAACGCATAAGTCAAGAAGGATATATGCTCTCTTTCAGATGTATGCTGATTATGACACTCCTAAACTACAAACATAGTACAACCATCCAAAGCAGCTCCAAAGGAATTAATCTAATTAAGAGCATCAGTGCTCCAGCGCGCTTATGACTACTAATGTATGCCTGTTTCATTATGCAAGGGAGCTGTGAACTAGACGGAATTCCGGATGAGCTGTGAGCTGGAATTTCTGATGAGCTGTATGAACTGGACCCGACTTGCCCGGCCCTTCATTGCGAATGCAGTTTGCAAATTTGTGGATTAGCGGCCGGTATCAGACATGAGCTCCAATTAGTTAATTAGGTTACCAATTTCTTGTTGAACTTTCGATGTGTTCATTCGTTTGGTGATAAGTATTGCATTACATAATATGAATCACTGTCACCAGTACATAATATGAATCACTGTCACCAGTACATAATATGAATCACTGTCACCAGTACATAATATGAATCACTGTCACCAGTACATAATATGAATCACTGTCACCATTACATAATATGAATCACTGTCACCAGTACATAATTTCGGTACTATTATTTATTCTGTGGTACTATGTGTTAATTTTGATATAGGTTTTTGTTTGTTTTGATAGAATTTGCTTCGTACCACGAATAATCAATTGAGTACAATTATTTGACAATTTTGTAATACAAAATAGACCAATATCACGCCATAAGGTAAGCGGGCGTTGTGACCTACTATATGCCACAAAATACCTGTGTCGGTTCACTTGGACTTGAAGACTCTCAGATTATAATCATCAGTAAACACAGGCGGGCAAATCAATCAACTCCTTGGCCGTTCGAATGATGAAAGAAGCACAGCGATGTTCAAAAGGTGAATAGAGCGCTTAGCTGTACGTTCTACAGTTGTCCGATGATTAAATGGAAATGGCGGAATGAGATTGTGCAACTTGTGTGATTGTACTAACACATTGAGTGTTAGACCGAGAGTGATTAAATAACGCTGAAAGGCCTCTTTATATAGTCTAAGCGCTTGAGTCATTGTGAATCATCGCGCTCGCGCCATCGCCACCTGCTATTTATGACGTATTCCCAGTGGAAGTAAGCTACATATTTATTAATTTTTAATATGGATTTCCACAAAGTAACGTCTGAGTGTATAAAATGTTTTTGATAATAAATCGACATACTAGCAAACCTGCATCAATGTTCTGAAAATAAAATAATTCAGTAAGGATGCAGGGTGCTGATAATGTAATAAATTTATCAATTAATAGAATAAGCCGTTTCACAAGACCAAACCACAAACAAGCAAAGTCGCAATTAAATAATTTGATTTGGTACAGATAAATAAATAAAATATATTTAGGACAATTCACACCAATTACCTAGTCCCAAACTAGGTTACCCTATATTATGGGCACTAGATAAAGGACAAATTAAAAATAAAAAAAAACAATTTCAGAGGGTATATATTGTTTCTTTGTTTGTTTTGTTTGTCGTATAATGCTGGCCTCTGGTATTGTTTCACGCTCCGTTTGGCTTACTACGAGAAATGTTGCCAGACTACATTTTTAAATTCAGGAGGTGAACAATAAAAAATCTGTATATGGGAAAATGTAGGGGAGGAACAAGAACGTAGGAGGCAAGTAAAAATAATGAAACAGTAATTTTTAAATAATAACCAGCCTTTGTTTTTTAAATTACGTATCTAATCACTTCAAAAGCAGTTTTTTATTTGTACTTTCTTTTTTTTGTATTATTTGAAAATCAGAGCAATTCGAATTTTTAATAGGTTATTTTGAATTTTATTAGGTTATTTAGAAGGGTATTTTTGAATTTTAATAGATTATCTATATTCAGTTTTATTTCATTAGCGGTAGGGTCTGTATTATTCCATTATATCATGTTACAAATTGAATGACAGCATATTATTGACAGGGCCAGACAGTAAAAAATACGGCCATATGAAGTTTGACGGATGTAGTCTAGACAGATTATAAGGATTACAAAAAAAAAACATAAATCAGGAGAATTTAGATATATCAGGGATGTTTGCTGGAAAATCAGGTGATATGGGAACACTGACTGCGAGCTGACTGAACGCTCTAAATATTTAATTAGGCCCCACATTCCCGTGCGAATCACTCATCCACAAACTGATGAAATTGTCTCTCTCGCATCAAAAAAATAACGAAACACATATTTTAAACAAAAATGTTTAATTTACTTAAACAACAACTGGGAACAAAACAAGGATTGACAATGAAAAATGGCGTCATCCATCAAGCCGCTCTAAGTCGGTGCTCTAAGAGTTCGTTATTGCGGAAGATCGAGTTAAAACAAGTTGAATGAAGCCGGGCATTATCAAAAAAGTTGTTTAATTATAAATGCGCTGTATTACATTATTCCTATTTTTTGCTTATTCCATCATCATTGAACAATCAAACTAGCGGCGATGCTCCACTGTTATAATTTAGATATTCTAACCAGACACACGAAGCATTTTGCTTCCACAAGGAGTTCAACTCCTTGCCAGAATCTGTTCCTCGATAGTTGTAACCTGTTTCTAGTCACGAGTTAATAGGTTACTTCTAGGCAAGTGCACCATTTCCTTCAGGTGAGATATCGCAAGCAAGCCTAGGCGATATATAATTATTATATCAGCGTGAATCGTCCCACTGCTGGGCAAAGGCCTCACTTCCCTCTTTCCATGATTTTCTGTTTAATGTTTTTAGTGGCCAGTCCTTATCATAAGAGTCTAGTCCGTCTCGCCACCTTGATGGCCAAGCTGACCTTTTGCTCCGGATGGGACTCAATAGGTTGTGATTTTTGCCCACAACTAATATGGCAGACGGCAGACGTGTCCAGCCCAGTCCGATTTCAGCTGTGCAGCTTTCTGGGTAACGTCTGCGATTTTGGTTTTGGAGCGCATTATAGTATTCCTAATGCGGAAAGTTATTTTGACGCCCAAGATACTACGCTCCATTGCGCGTTAGCAAGACCTCGAGCGTGAACCTTTGCTGAACAGTCAATGACCAAGTCTATGCACCGGGAGTGAGGATGGGGAGAATGCACATGTCCACGAGCCCGCGCTCCAGGCATAGGGAAAAGATGCCCTTCATCAAGTTCTTCATGGCCCAATAGCCCTTCCGGGCATTTCCGGTGCGTCTGGCAACTTCGCTCTCTTGTCTCGCCTGGAAGGAGAAGGATTGGCCGAAATACACATACTCGTGAATATACTCAATCTCCTCTCCCTCTATGTGTATTCTGCGTTGGATACTGTTGGTCATGGTCTTGGTCTTCGACATGTTCATTGTTGGTCCGACCTCGAAGCTTACTTTGCTTAGGTCTTCAAGCACAGTTCCCAGTTCTGACGCTGAGGAAGAGAATAATACAATGTCGTCGGCGTAACGAAGGTTAGTTAACTTTTTTTCGCTGACGTCAATGCCTCCTTCTTCCCAGCTTCCTCTGCTGCCAGCTTTTTTAAAACTTCCTCAAGAGTGGTAGTAAAAAGATTCGGGGGTCGCCCTGTTTGACTCCTTTTGTAATTCGAAAGGATGGTGTTTACTTTTATTGCAGCCGTGCTGTTTTGATAGTTTTTGCGGAGGAGGTTGATGTATGTGGTGTTTATATCCTGGTTAGTGAGTGCATGGAAGAGTTTAGAGTGAGATACAATATCGAATGCTTTCGAGAAGTCAACAAACGCTAGGTATAGCGGCCGTTTCAAATCATGGTGTTTTTCGATCATTTGAAATTTATGGAGTGCAGCAACTGGTCAGTCGTAGATAAGATACGACAAAATCCTGCTTGCTCAGGAGGCTGGTGCAAGTCTATTGTCTCTCAAATCCGGGGTTGGAATATTTTAATAAAGGCCTTATAAAGGTGTGAGACAAGGCTGGTCAGTAGTTACCAATATCAACCATTTTTTTTATTTCATATTTTTAATGACAAGTTTTTAGTTATGACAATAAATTAGTATTGTCAAATTATATGACATCATTGTTTTTCGCATTTCTGAATAGAGCCATAAAGTCGCCAAATGGAATTAAAAAAAAATAACCTATGTTACTCGGGATGATGTAAGGTTTCTAACAATACCCAAATCTGTTCAGGCATTTAAAGGTTATGGTAGAATAAAGAAACTCACATACATACAAGCATACACACATGCACCCTGAAAACATTATAATCCTTTTTTGGGCAGTATTAAAAAAAGAGAAGGCTGTGCTCACCGTAGCTCTAGAAGTGCCACTATCGAGGCTGCTCTGCGAGGATATCGAAGGAGTCCGGGTGAGCCTCGCGTGCGGCAAGGAGCTGGCTGCACGCCCTTCCATGCTCAGAGGCTGGATCCGGCATTGTTCCTTGGGTATCAACATTTCCTGTTGACAAAATAAAGATAACAGTCCGCTGATGAAATTGTTTATGGGATAGAAGAGAAAACAGAATAACATAATTAATAGAAGAATACCCGACAAAAACTTTAGAAAACATTTTCTTAACGACAGGGTAAGGGACTATACCCTGATACATAATTAGAGATCAAAACTGTAAACAAAGAAATGTTACCAAATGTCATTGCTAAAGTGACAGGTCAGGTGCGCTCAGCCTGTTTTAAACAATATATTATTTCCAATTAAATAGGTAGGGGAGACCCGTACACAACCATATACCGGGGTAGAACGATACAGTATGCCATTTTTTTTTAATTATTTCGTTCACCAAACTCGTCGTTATTACACATTTCATAATTTGAAGTAAGTACAATTTTCTAGCTTAGTGTATAACCTACTGGAAGTGAACACAACATGCACAGAATAAAAACACTCATTTAGGATATTTTAACATAAGAAAAACAAGTAACATAATATTATAAAAATTGAAGTCTTGTTTAAGACAAGACTTCGTCTTCTAACCTATCACGACCATGTCGGGTCGCTACTGAAGGTTATTCACACAGGTATGTAGGTACCTACCTATATTGGTACTTTTGGTACTGGATAACTCATAAGATCCTTATATCCCAGAAAAAAAAACACGCGAGCAACGCCGCGGGTACAGCTAGTGAAATATTAAAATAGGTAGACACATATACCTACCTATTTAAGGATTTATCACATGAAGGAATTTAAAGAATTAAAGTTGAATTGTTGTCAAACACACAGTGATTGGAACAGACAGAAAAACAAAATGGCGGCGATTGCACAAAATGATTCAAATCTGTGCTGTGTTTCCAGTCTAAGAAAAATAACTGCATGGAAAAAACTTCCTTTTATTATAGTTTTATTTAAAATAACAATTTTGTAAAAACGAACCATTCAATTTTTTAAATAATTCAAGTTTATCATGTTATAATTTAAAATCAATTATTAATAATGTCTATCATCAAATTATGGATTGCACAGTTTTCTATGAATTTTTTCGTTCTGTCAACCCGTTTGTTTACATTTTTGGTCTTTAATTATGAATCAGGGTACAGAGGCAGTAGATAATGGCTGGCAAGAGGAGTGCAATAGGTATATTGTAAGACGAAAGGTATCAACATGAGGGTTCTTGAAAAAATATGACTAGTCTAGTTCACAAATCTTAACCTATTAGATATTTTGAACCATCACGTCAGCTACGGCTCAGGGCTTTTTTTTTTCATCTATAGTTAAACTGATATAGTCAACATTTATGAAGAAAATGAACACTAGTTTATTTCATCCAATCCACACATATGAACTATTTGTTAGTTGAACAGAGGATTAAACAATTGGCCGTAATAAGAAATAACTATAGTAGTTATAATTGGAATGGAACATGTCAGCTATAGAGCCGCAGCAGGCCGGTCGCACTCCGCAACAAGTACCTACAAATATTATACCTACAATTCGAGGGCGCAATATTCGGGTCAGTTCAGTCGAGTGTCAAGCGTGCGCTCGATGAGTCGCGCGCCTTGTACTTAGCGATAGAGCACCTACTTACGTAAAGTTATTGACAAATTTTATTCGTGTTTTAATTATGAGTACCAAGAAGAAAGCTAGAAGGTACTGCATATCATTTGACTGTTTGAATAGTGATAGAAATCACGAATTGTCATTATTTACGCTTCCAAAGGATATTGAAAGGTAATAAATTGTAATACCTATAATCCTAGGTCCTAGTTAAGTAGTTAGCTATTGATATTTTTTTATTACGTAGGTTCCTATAGTTTTATGTTATTTCATTTGTGTTCCACACCGGAGCTACGCATAATTAAGGTTTTTCCGCGCAGAAATAAAGTCATTTATTAAATCGATCAACGTAATTTTATAAATGTTTGATCGGGAAATGAATTACTGTGCTGACTTAGTAAGTAGCCTACAACTAATTAGGAACTTACCTATCATGAAATAAATCAAACCAGTGATATAGTCTGAGAGCTGACCTAAGATTATTATGAAGTGCTATGAGCTATTCTAATTAGTAGGTAGACAACTACTACTTATTTTTTGCAGCAAACCTCATAATTTATTTACAGTGCTTAACCTGCTTTAAGCTGGATTTTCAGTTGTTGACCATTCTCGACTTATAGTGATTATAATAGAAAGTATTTATTTTTCACTCATTATAAAGCATGGAATTCAGACAGGCACCTTTATTCATCAAAGTGCAATACCTATAGGATATAATCATTATCAACCAACGACACTTAATACGTAGGTAGGTATCTCACTAAACTTATCGGCGTTCTGAAAACGGGATAGGTAGGTAGTAAAAATGAGGTAGTAGGTCTGATAAGAATGTCATTGTATGTAATAGAACTATTTTAATTTATAATAATAAGTAATAACATAATACATTATCACTTATTTATTCTGTTACAACATCTAAGTCATAACATATCACAGAATAATTAGTAGTACAACTACCTAGTCATATCTTAATACAACCCTACCGAGCGAAAAAGGGAAAGAGCGATTCTGAAACGGTTAGAGCAATGGAAGTTCTCGCGCGTTGCGATACGGTGCATTCTAGCCTGCACGTGACGGGCGAGCGCCTTCTAGGTAAATATAATTGAAAGCTCGCAGCGCTGTGCGAGTTAATTTGCCCTTTATTGCGTTGTAGCGAGAGTCGCTATATATTTATATGACTTCACTCAGTTATCCTTCTGTACTTGTACTATTATTTATTCTGTGGCCGCAGGCAACATTAATTTGGTTAAAGTAATCTAAATAATATTTTCCATAACATTATTACGAACATGAAACCCTCTGTTTAATAAACATGTTCTGGTTGGTGTGTATAATAGAGAAAAGGGTTCTCTCGTGAGTGATATATTATACTGCTCAAAAAAACAGTAATATAATTATTTACTTGCAAACGCGTAAGAACGTGACCCTCTAATATATATAAACAAAACGATAAAATTTACCGAAACAAATGAAATCAGTAATGTTAACAATTAGAACTTAGAAATCATCAGCAACAAACGCGGTTTACTAGTGCAACTTAGAATCCAACGATATCGGGTTTGGTCATAGGCTCCGCACCAATGACTTTTCTAAGTTATGTGCGGTTTTCCATCGCTCCGTGCTTCGGAGGGCATGTTAAGCTAAGCCGGTAGCAGTCGTTAAGCCATGTCAGAGGCCCTCGGCCGGCCTGACAAACTCTGACACTAGAGGCCAGCACTACTCATACGACAGGCAAAGCATCGGCAACAAGAACAATGGAATTAGAACTAGGGAATTAAATGAATGAATTTGAATGGAACTAGGTGAGTAGGTATGCTAAAGCAACGGCAGGGGCATCGATAATTCTAATTAAGTTAATAGGATTGCTCAGTGATGAATCCAATCGGATTAGCAAACATTATTACCCTATCTACAAATACAAAATCAGTTTCTATAAAATAAACTTTAAAAAAAGTAAAAACCGACATCAAAATGAATAAAATCTGGAACTGGAAGAGATCGCTCTTTAGCGATAAGACCACCAACTGTACTCTTTAATTTATAATTTAAATCCTTATTTATATTATTTTTTGGTGTGCAAAAAGTGTATTTGTATTGTATTGTATTGTAAAATAATCTTATGTGGGAAACAGTTAAGGAAGTCTGTGCCGTTGATTTGGTTAGATTTAAGAAAGTTGGGCACCGACTTCCTTAACTGTTTCCCACAAGATTATTTTATTCATTTTGAAGCCGGATTTTTACGTAATATAAAAAAAAGCGTGAACAATACATTAACATGCGATTACAGCAATCGCAAGTAACTTGCTGTTATCCATTGAGGAGTTCCTTTGTTTCCTTTGTATTTTATAGTAGTTCCATTTAAATTTCATGAAAATATTGCACCTCTAAGGGAGGAAAATTAGGGGATGACTTAATTTTATTAACTTTCACCCTCTTTATGACGCGATATCGTCAAAATGTGGTGTATATATATATATATATACATTTATATTTTTACATTTTTATTTTTATGTATATAAAAAAACTTCAAAATCGACCCACATTTGACGGAGATATCGCGTCATAAAGAGGGTGAATGTTAATAAAATTAAGTCATCCCCTAATTGGCCTAATTACCCCTGAGGTATCCATATCGATTAATGAAAGAATTTTTGAAATCAATCCACAATTGCCGGAGATATCGCGTAACATAGATACAAAAAAAAACATACGGGTCGAATTGAGAATCTCCTCTTGAAGTCGGTTGAAAAATGTGTTTTCACATACCTACTTTGATGATACGTCTACTTATAAAACTTATTTATTATGTTTGTCAAGAAAAAAAAGTTAAGGGTACGACCACACTTCATAGTGACATTGGAGGAAATAATGCTGTTAAACTTCAATCAAAGTAACCTTTGCTGCGAAATTCTACCTTTATACAACGACTCTTGAGTGATGATAAGGCCTTCAGCCTTTGATGAACAAATACTCAGCAGAAAAAATACATCTGTTCTGTACAGATGCGCAAAATTCAAGGATCACTCGGAATTCTTTTGTTGTCTTTTAATTGGGCCATAGAAAAGAATATGTAACGAAGCCACAGCCAAACGCGCCTCTTATTCAACGAACTTAACTCTTATTCAGTGGCCTAGAAAGAAACGGAATAAAATCTGTGTCCGCGTAATAAAACGTAAGGAGCTTAGGAAATAGAATAATAATCCACTTGTAGCTTGTAGAGCGGTTAAACTTTGAAATATCCGCTGCTGTTCGTAGCAAGGCTCGGAATTTTCTCTTCAATTTACTTTTGCTCTAAGTCGCTATGGCCAGTTTGGTTTTTTAGAATTGTGGGATATACTTTTTATGTCGTAAAACAACTGTAAAAGGTTTATTTTATTAAAATATGTTGTTCCAAACCACTATATTTTTACGGTCGAGGCAACAGCAATGGTTCCTAAAAATTTGCAGAAGATATATTATGTGTGAGAAGATTTTTGACACAAAATATATGAAGAAACACGAAATAAAAATAAGATATAAACTAAATTCAGTGGACTTCAAACACGTAGCGATGTATTTAAATGTATTCAAATTATGTAATTACAGTGTAAAGCAAGTGCGACACTGGTGAGTCCATTAAAAGCTCGATGAAGCGCTTGTTTAATGTTTACAAGCTCCAGTTAGACTTGACATCTGATAAGCAGTTAATCGAGTCGTGGATTAACCCATTACTGGAACTGAAAGTATTTACTTTAGCTGCATATGGCCAGCCTTTTAGGTAAGAACAACTTTGAGAAGGAAGCATTGGATTTCATTCCAGAAGAATTCAACTGGGTTGGGTAGCATTCGGAAAGCTTCGTCAAGGCTTTTCGTCGTTCATACCACAGTAACTGAAGACAAAAGTTTTCAATCAGTGCGTCCTACCAGTCATGATCTACGGAGTCGAAACGTGGACACTGAGTCTGACTAGTCCGCAAATTTAAGGTCGCTCATCGAGCTACGGAGAAAGCTATGCTTTCTCTGAAGGACACGATTTGTAATGAAGATATCCGACGGAGAACCAAGGTAACCGACATAGCTCTAAGGATAAGCAAGCGAAAGTGGCAGAGGGCTGGTTATATTTCCCGAAGAATCGATTACCGTTTGGGTAGACGAGTTCTCGAGTGGAGACCACGATTAGGCAAACGTAGTGTAGGACGCCCTGTGGCCAGGTGGAGTGAAGACCTGCGAAAAGCGTCTGGATGGAAGTGGATGAGGAGAGCTTAAGACCGAGCTCAGTGGCATGCATTAGGAGAGGCCTTAGTCCAGCAGTGGTCAGATATAGGCTGAAGATGATGAAGACAAATCGATTGATACCTCGCTTGTAAAAATCGGACCAAGTTTTTAGTTTGAACACATAACAATTAAAATGCTTCAAAGTATTCGTGTAATAAAATAGCCAGGATAGCCAGGTCTATTAATGAAGACGAATCGATAAAAACACCTTGGTTTTTTTAATTCGGAACCTACCGATTACTTAGATTCGAGTTTCATCTAAGTCACTCAAGCGTATAGCAGGCCTAATGATTCTCACATCAGGGCTGTGTTCACTTACACGCTCGAATCATTCGTTCGATTATCGCTCGATCATCCGGAGTTAGTGAACGACTTTGGACGTCTACATAGAACTGACAAATGTCAAGTGTCAGTTTCATACTATTCCTCCCCTCCCCTACTATTTTTCGGATGACCCAGGCGTACATCCGACGACGCCGTGAACGATTTCGAGCGATCGTGCGGATGATCCGTGCGTCCTCGAACGTGTAAGTGAATGGGCCCAAGGACTTCCGTGAGACTTGTCATCTCTGATGCCGTCAGTCAAGTTATGGCTCTGTCAAAATCGCTTATCAAAATCTGACTAATAGGGGCGACGCTATGGTGGAACATCCACATATATACAATTATACATACATAGACTTTTAAACTTATTACCCATGCCTTTCTTCGCCACAGTCAGGTAATAAGCAAGTGGGACTTGAAAAAAAAAGTAACCTACCGATGACTTAAATTCGAGTTTCTTCTAAGTCACTCAAGCCTAATGATACTCACATGAGGACTTCCGTGAGACTTGTCATCTCCAAAGCTGTCAGTCGAGTTATGGCTCTGGCCGCTGCTGGCACTCGATGTCCTCTCTCTGGCAGCTCGAGCCCACGACTCGAGTCTCTTCTGAGCCGCCCAGACTCCCGGTGGGCCGAGTCCACTCATCTTGCTCACACTATATCATCACTGATTCCACAGATGTATATCACTTAGTTTTATTGGTAGGTAGGTACTTACTGTTCAGCAGTAAGTACAATAATAATTATTTGTTAAACTTAGCTTTGTTGTCAGATTGGGCCTTAATATTTCGTTGTCAGTACTTGCTCATATATTGTAAAAATATTTTATAAATTTTTCAAACCGCTTTATATCGCGCCGCTCTCTAATGAAGTTAAACTTCATGTGGTACGGAAAAGAAATTAGTCGGTATGGGGGCACTAATGCTGTACCTATCGGTTGTCTTGTTCTGGTGAATGAGGTCTACTTGGTATTTACTCAAGTGGATTCTACAAGGACTCACTTGAGGTAGCGCTGAAAAATAAAAGAAGGGGGTGAAAGTTCATTGCCTCAACAAATGAATAAACAGCTTTATAACGTCACCAAGCAAATTAGCAAGGCAAAGAAAATAAACGCTCCGTTTTATCTACAGGATAGGATCAAAACGTGAGCACAAATGGTTTTTATCTCATTAAAACGGTTTGTAATTAGAAAGCTGTCGTCTGGCAACGGGTAATATTGTAAGTAGCTGAAAGGTAAGCAAATAAAATTTACCTAGCGTCTATAAAACCTCTTTGGTCACAGAATAAATAATAGTACAAAACCAATAGTACAAGTACAGAAGGATATCTGCTTTTAAATACATAACGAATCACGCTGCAACGCAATAAAGTGCAATTTAACTCGCACAGCGCTGCGAGCTTTCAATTTTATTTACCTACAGGGCGCTCGCCCATCGCGTGCATTCTAGAATGTATCATATCAGTACGCGCGAGAGCTTCTATTGCTCTAACCGTTTCAGAATCGCTTAGTCATTTTTTGGCTCGTTAGGGTTAACATTTTCTTTCATATTCATACAATGTGTACCAAAAGTACTATTATTTATCATGTGCCAAAAGTCTAAACGTTAAAGAGTGTTGCATCTGTTTAGTATCGGTCAGACGAGCACAACTGAACCTCCATGGAAGTCACTTGGATTTTGAGATATGGCAACATTAAACTTATTTTGTCTTATTTTAAATTATTTTGTCAGATTGAAAATGTAAGTAGCCATTTCTATAAATAAAGGTTATGTTTAAAGTTATATTTTTACTGCCCAACTCTAATCGTTGTGCTTCGTAATTTATTGCTATTCGTATTGTACTGTACGAGTATCGTCAGAAACACGATTTTTATCTCGATTTAAGAGGCTAGAGACCTTTCGAAACTAAAGAAAAATCCACCATGCTGGTATAATTTTGAAAACTATTAAAAGTAGGTATGCTTTACCTAGGTTTTTATCCCAATGAAAGTTGGTACCTTCCAATTACTTGAAGTCTAAACCTACACGCGCTTGGTTTACATAAAAGTCGCAGATTACCTGCAAGTTAGCCACCATCGGCACCCGGGTCGCAGACGGAGATCGACCTGCGTGGGCGCCAACAGTCGATACTACGCTACTACGAGCCGCCCTAGAAATGTGGGCGTTTGTTTACAAAGAAGTGGCTGGACGTGGAATAGTGTGGACGTCTATTATAACTTGCACGTCATCGTTTGAGTGCAGACTGGAGAATCATTTTAAATCGACTTCTCAAAAGGTTCTATCTTCGACTGTATGTTTTTTTAACCCCCGACGAAAGAGAAAGTTATAAGTAGGGTGTGTATCCGTGTCTTTCTGTGGCATAGTAGCTCCCAAACGAGTGGACCTATTTCAATGCGGTTTTTTGTTGTAGTTTGAAAGCTGATCTGATTGAGATGGTTCTTAGCTACGAGTATAATTCGAAGGTCGGGGAGGTCATTATTTTTTTCTTTGGTTGATCCGTCATTTACGGTCCGTTTTTTTTGTTTGTATGTGTATACAAACAAGGTGACCCCGTATAAATTGTATCAAAATCAGATCAGTTTTTTAGTTGTTAGTTAATCCATTTGAAGTCGTTTTTTTGTAACATGCAATTTTATACAGCACCTGTACTGATCGTGGTTGTTTCTAGCATCGATCGTTTAACTGAACAAAGAACCCTCTCAATTGATTTTAACGTCCTATCTTACAGATTTTTAGTTGAAGGCTCTTGTTTTATCAAATGCGCCAGACTTCGTTTGCCTCTTGATTGAAATACAAAGCAATTCTGTATTAATATAAAACACATATCTTTATTTTCATTTTTATTAATGATTTAAGTATTTTTAATTTAAAGTGTACACTCATCGATAGTGTAACATTACTCTTAGATTTTATGTCCAAGTGTCACGCCTATGAGGGTTGGAAATTGGAACACACATAATAGAGCTCTTTTGGGGCCCATGTGAATAAGCAATGTCAATAAAACGATGTGAAGCAATCAAGGACGCGTGGCCGACCGTACCATGGTGGGCGCCAAAAATAGTAGAACTATCAAACATGTATGTGGATTAGTACCTTCTAACGTTTCACTGGCAGTTTTCAATATACTGGTTACATTCAACTATGCAAAATAATCAGAGATTCAAGTGTTCTGTTTATATAGATCTCTTTGTAGATAAATCATCTTAGTTCTCAAAATTCTGATCGATACACCATCTCCATAAGATAAGACCGCCCCTTGTAACATTGTTATACTGTATTTTTAGATATAATGTCTCGTTGTACTTGTGATATTCAATAAAGAGTTAATCTATCTATCTATCCATAGTTAATGGAATAAGCATGAAACGGACATTGGGAGAATTGTAACTATATACAAGCGACAGAAGCCACAACCAAGAAGTCAAGTTTCCAATAAGTTATGCCTCGGAAATCCTATAACACAAATTTTGCAAATATTAATAAAAGTTTATAGATGGAGAATAACATCGAAATAGAAAAATAAACTAGGTATCATAAATCCATTAACACAGGGACAGTAGTTAATTGAAACGGCCACTAAGCACGTCTGTGAAATACGAGAGTGCACGGAGCTGGGAAGGGAGGACTAGATCATATTTTACTCTATACAATGTGTCTGGACACAAGACTCGGAGACTTTAACATGAAAAAATTAAAGAGGGATGTGCTACCCCACCCCATACGAATGCTAGCTTTTTCTAGTCTAGACATTATTTGATTGTCTTTAACTTGCCTCTGGTGTCAGAGAAAGCCTCTGACATGTCTTAACGACTGTATTAATCAATAAGAGCCGAGACCGACAGCTAAACGTGCCCTCCGAATCACGGAGCGATGAAAATCCGCACATAACTAAATCATTAATGCGGAGCCTAGAACCGAACCCAGTATCGTTGGATTCTAAGTAGCGCTACTGAACCGTTAGGCCATCATAGTATGAGAAAACGTTCACAACACCGATGTGAAATGATGTGAACAGGATTTAAACCCTTGATATCTGCCTGATATTTGAATAACCATATACCAATGTTACTGTTGTTTTTAGTTATATCAACAATATACACAATAACATTAACTACATGCATTTGTAGCTTTGAGGTCTGTATATACAAACTATGGGAACAATACATCGGACGCTAGATTTATAGGCTAACTGTTGCGTCTGTATCGCCCTCCCGAGTAATGTAACGGCCGCAAGATTGAACATCTACTTCAATGAAGGGGAAATCCAAGTTACAATCTAAGTAATTCGACTTAGACACGCACTTAGGTACGTTTGGGTAAAATAAGTTGTTACTTAGAAAATTAGGGATACATATGAAACTTTTATGATGTGTCAAGTATCACTATGTCTATATGAGTCGTGTGAAACCTAATAGCGAATATGATGCTCTGATGATCGTTTTTGTATCGTTTACGTTTCTGATTGTAAAACATCAGGCCACAAATTATCATACATTAAAAGCTACAATGCCGATGTATTCAAGTTTAATGAAACGCTTAACGTAAAAGACGAAATAAGTTATAGTATAAGCATAGTACATGAAAGCGTAGACTTTTCAACAGCAACCAAAATTTATGACCAACAATTCATCAGCAAGTTTTAATTAATAATTCATGACAGATACCCAATCGCGAACGTATCATTTACTTTCACGTAACACAATTTTGTCAGAAGAATATATTGAGCACTGCGAAGGGTAATGGAACAGGGCACAGACTTTACGTACACACGTATAACTAATATGGGGTGTGATAATTCTTATGTTGTGTTGTTAACGGGAGGTCGCGACGGGGCGATCGGCGCGGCTGAACGCTCGCGCACACTGACGCCCGCCCGCCCGGGACCTTGGAGTTGCCAGAGCATCGACGACCTGACCCCATATAGGAATTCATTAGGCACTTAACATTTTTCTAATTGTCTTGTTTTTTAATACTAGTGGCTCTGTGAGCTGTAGACCTCGCGCGTACATACATTTTTGCAAACAATCTAGCAGTGCATGGTAGCGCCATCTAGTTACCTTATTGTAAAACTAACATTAATAACCAATGTGCTCCACCAATCCCCACTTAGTGGGTAAAGGGATGATTACACTGGTAGAAACCTAAAAGTGAGAAATATACTGCATTTTGAGGAGTTATTCTGCTCATCAAGCCGAAGATCCTCATCAGATCTTCACCAAATTTTTATGAAACCAATTTATAGTTACTACCTTTCAAGTAAAAAAATAACCATAGAAATCGGATCTAATAAGCCGGAGACATTCAGTAGCCTCCTGTTTGGGGTAAGAATCGAAAATTAATCAAAAATCCCCGACGACTAAAAATTCTAAAAATTTGTTTAACCTGTATACCAAGTTTTGCCTAAATCGGTTGAGAAATGCAACCTGTAGAGGAGAACAGAGATCCAACCAGACAGACATCCGGACATACGAAAGTATTTTTACCCAAGCTGAAACGGAGACGCTTCGCGCTCGCGCGGTCAATAACGTCGGGAAAAGAAAAGAAAAGTGTAAGGGAAAAGTGTCTGTTCTGTTTGAAAGCAGATGTAATCAGATGGTTCTAACCTATAATTGGAGGGGGGTTGGGGATTATATACATTTATAATTTGGGCTTGTAAATACACTTATACCGGGAGAGAAACAATTACCTAGCCCCAACCTAGGGTACCTACCTTGTACTATGGGCACGGATAAACATACATAGATACAAATATTGCGTCCATGACTCGGAAACAAAACATTTCTGCTCATCACACAAATGATTGCACATTGCAGGATTCGAACCCGCAACCGTTTGATTTATTACCTAGGGTCTCTAGCCACTCTAGACCAACCGGTCGTCCAACATTAGTCGAGTAAGATGTGGTAACATCTAACTCGACTAATATCTGGACGGGTACGTTAGGTACACAGAAATTAGGTACTTCGAATCGGTAGGTAATGTAATTAGTTTATTTCGGTTTGTAAAATAGTACCAGTACCACGTTGGGCGCCAGTATTTCCCCCGATGTGGATGCTCCATAGGACTTGTAATTTTTATTTCTAAATGTGGAAGACAATGTAATAAATAACAAAAGATCGATTTATCCAGGTAAAAAAAAAACCTTTATTGTGGGTAACAAAGTGGGCGCTAGCAACCCTAGTAAAAACGGCGCATTCGCCCGCGACACTTTCTCTGGGCGTAAGCAACAGGTAAGGAAGGTCATGAGGGACGTCTTGCTCACTGAGCGACACTGCTTTTTAACGGGGTTAATTGTTCACGGTGTGATGGCAACCCCATAAACTACCATGGAGCGGGTAACTTTTGACTGGGCTGTTGTATACGGTCAATGGCTTTTGGGGTCGAAAATCAGCTAAATTGTATCTTCTATGCTTATAGTAAAGCAGTAAGTAAGATAAGTGCCTGCTTAAGCAGTAAGTAAGATAAGTGCTTGCTTAAGCAGTAAGTAAGATAAGTGCTTGCTTAAGCAGTAAGTAAGATAAGTAAGATAACTGACCTCTACAGCGTCACCGGTGATGGTGACCGGTGACGCTGTAGAGGTCAGTTATAGACCAACAGAACATATCTTTTCTAAAAAAAAAAAAAAAATATTATAAAATAAAACTAGAGGGCTTGAAACAAGCTACAGATCAAGAAAAGGTATAAAATTTTAAAAAAAAGTGACTGTCTGTATGTTCACGCTTCACTACTGGACGATTGCGATGTGGTTTTCACTGTTGGGTACCTTAGGTTTGACAACAGATTTACCTACTTCGTATCTCAATCCGATGAGTAGAAGCCGAGCAATAAATAAAAACTATATGACTGAACGAAGTTCTATGAAATTTGATATACTGGTAATTTAGGTTATGAAAAAACAGTATCCTTATATCTCAGAAAAATGCCCACGATGGCACAGCTAGTATGTGAATATAAGTCTTGTTTTACTAACGTATTAATAAATACTTCAGGTCGTAGAGAGCATAGAATTTATTTATGCCACAAAGCTGAATTCGACAGTGACATAAATATTTTTAGCGGAGTTATATACAATTAGATGTGAACAAAGAGAATTTAATGAAACGTAAACAATCCGTGGCAGATATTGGCACCGGACGAGGGCCGGACGGCCGCCGGAAGGCGTTGCATTGTTTCCGACAGCTATACGCGCGCGGAATTCCGCCATCGACCCCATCATTTCATTTAACAAGTTGTGCAGGCAATGATAAACTTTACTACACAATACAATTATTCGTTATAACATTTGAAATCGGTATAACTTTTAAAACCGTTTAGCGAAATTTGGAAACCTTTGATCAAACAATAAAACGCACTAGCTCTTTTTGCAACGTATTAAAATACTATTATCTGCCCTGCAAAGATTTGTAGGTATATATTTAATATTATGCTATTTCAGTTACATTAAATCCATTCATGCATGTAGTATATATATTTTATGTAGGTATATCTCTTTATAAATATATTTGGGACAATTCCACACCAATTACCTAGCCCCAAACTAGGATACCCTGTACTATGGGTACTAGATAACGGATAAACAAACATATATACGAATATTATAAATCCATGACTCTGAAACAAACATTTCTGCTCATCACACATATGATTGCACCTTGCAGGATTCGAACCCACGACCGTTTGATTACGTACCTAGGATCACTAGCCACGAGACCAACCGGTCCTCATATTGTTGTATGTTTAATATAATTACTTTTTATATTTTTAAGTGTGTGTTTATCAACAGGAAAAGCACTGATGGACAGTGCGTTATTTTGCACTATAATTCCTCTCCATTTTAAAGTCGTCTGGAAGAAATCGCTTTAAGCGATATGACCGCCTATTGTTAAACCTACTATAATTTTGCTGTCAACTTTTTGTAAAGCTGTGTGTTGGTGTTCAATTTAGAGTTTATCTATCTAGGTATCTATCTATCAAACACTATGTATTTATGACGATTTTTTCATCTGATGAATCGATTCTGACATCGACTCGATCGAATGCCAACTTAGCCATCTCCGCAACAACCGTCTTAAAAATTAAGTATTATTACCTTGGTGTTTTTGGAATGAACCGTTGCCTACAGAACGGTTCACTGAAAGCTTCATTCATTCAGATAATTCAAGCTTCACTCAAAACTACTTTACCGAATTTGAAGATATTCAAGGAGTATAAAGATATAAAGATTAGGAGACCTGATCAATTCAAAGGCAAGGACTGAAGCGAACGCAAATCTGGGCTCACACGAACGGCGTCGGGAGCAAAAAGCTATTTTCCAATAGGAAGCTCGTCTTATTCAACGAGACCACCCTGTGGGCGAACTCAACCGAAGTAATTGATGGATGATAAAGGAAACCTATAAAGGAACACAGAAATGGATTTCCTCAAGTTTTATCGCCGTTCGAAACCCAGGTTTAATGGGAAAAGTACCTACAAATAAGATCTCCAATCGAAATAAAACCACCAATTTAAATTGGCTGCAGGTAAAACGGAAGAATATTATCAAACTGGAAATTAACTACTTAACTGGGTATTAACTCCTCAATTAGTTTATTTTATTAGACTGCACAACGCAAAGGCCGGGGTAATGTGCTTATCAGCCTATGTATGTATGTATGTCTGTTCGTTTGTGGCACATTATACACCAAACGCGTGGACTGATTTTGATGATTCTTTCGTGAATCGATTTGTCTTAATCTCGCGAGTGTCACTGAAAACATGACATGACATTAATCGAAATTCAATGTGGCAAATTCCAAACGTTATATTGTAAACAAGATGTAAGTTCAAAAACTAAAACCCGACTATGGTCGGGTTAATAATAGCTTATGACACTCTTGCGACGAAGACGAATCCATTGATACCTCACTTGTCAATATCTGAGAGATCAAAATCACATGGCCAATCTACATTAGCAGAAGGTAAGTCACACGCCGTTTTTTTTTTTGCGTTTAGCTTGTTCGTGTCGTTTGGACTGTACCTAAATAATACTAGTGGCTCTGTGAGCTGTAGACCTCGCGCGTACAAACTTTTTTGTAAACAATCTAGCGCACTGTGCACAGTAGCACCATCTACTGTTTCAGTAGTTACCTTATTGTACAACTAACATGAATAACCAAGGAGCTCCATCAATCCCTACCTAGTAGGTAAAGGGCTAATTCCACTGACAGAAACCTAAAAGTGAGAATTTTACAGCTTTTTGAGGACCTATTCTGCTCATCACGCCGAAGACTCTCATCAAATCTTCACCAAATTTGTATGAGACTAATAACCATCGAAATCGGATTTAATTTGGCGGAGATATTATGTAGTCTGTTTTTTACCCTTTTTTGAGGGAAGTACAAAGATGCCCGAAAACAAAAAAAAAAAACAAGTTTCGTCTAGTCGGTTGAGAAATGCGACCTGTAGAGAAGAACAGCCGGATAGACATCAAGCTGTAACAGAGACGATTCGCTCGCGCTTCGCGCTCGCTCGGTTAATTGAACCGAACAGCTAACCTTTATGCGAAATAGGTAGGTTCACAGGATGAACATGGTAGAGTGCAACTTCAAAAAACTGTGTATTTTGAATAAAGAAAAAGTTACATATATGTTCTAGAACATAAACCTAATTTTATAAGATTTCTATTTTTTTTGGCATACCTAAATATAAAGTGATTTCACGAATTTTCAAAATGTCGACGTTTTGAAAATTCTTGAAATCGCGGCTTTATGAGATATTAAACCCCAAAGCGTAGCACTATTATTTATTCAACGATGGCATATTATTATGACTTTCCTGGGTCAGGCTGTATTCTTTATTCTGTACTCAAAGATAGCATATTATTATGACTTACCTGGATCAGGCTGTATTATTTATTCTGTACTCAAAGATAGCATATTATTATGACTTACCTGGGTCAAGCTGTATTATTTATTCTGTACTCAAAGATAGCATATTATTATGACTTACCTGGGTCAAGCTGTATTATTTATTCTGTACTCAAAGATAGCATATAATTATGACTTACCTGGGTCAAGCTGTATTATTTATTCTGTACTCAAAGATAGCATATTATTATGGCTTACCTGGGTCAGGCTGTATTATTTATTCTGTACTCAAAGATAGCATATTATTATGTCAGGCTGTATTATTTATTCTGTACTCAAAGATAGCATATTATTATGGCTTACCTGGGTCAAGCTGTATTATTTATTCTATACTCAAAGATAGCATATTATTATGACTTACCTGGGTCAAGCTGTATTATTTATTCTGTACTCAAAGATAGCATATTATTATGACTTACCTGGGTCAAGCTGTATTATTTATTCTGTACTCAAAGATAGCATATAATTATGACTTACCTGGGTCAAGCTGTATTATTTATTCTGTACTCAAAGATAGCATATTATTATGGCTTACCTGGGTCAGGCTGTATTATTTATTCTGTACTCAAAGATAGCATATTATTATGACTAACCTGGGTCAAGCTGTATTATTTATTCTGTACTCAAAGATAGCATATTATTATGACTTACCTGGGTCAAGCTATATTATTTATTCTGTTCTCAAAGACAGCATATAATTATGACTTACCTGGGTCAAGCTGTATTATTTATTCTGTACTCAAAGATAGCATATTATTATGGCTTACCTGGGTCAGGCTGTATTTTTGCCATTTTGTCACATAAAGTAACATCGATACTTTTATTTTACGGTACAATAAAAGTAACGTAATCTATAGTAATACTGAGAATATAACGAATGTTTATATAGAATTTTATTTTAAACTAGCTGTGCCGGAGATTCGCATGCATGGTAATTTCTCCAGGTTAAAAGTACTACATGTGCTATTCCAAGACCTAAAATACCAATATTCCAACATTTGATCAACATTTCTTGATCAAGCTGTCATTCAGCTGTCTAAAAGAACTTTATCGATTGATTGGCTTTTATTCATCGGATTGAGATACCAATTACACAAGTTTTTAAGTTAAGCCCTAAGCTATCCAACAGTAAAAACCACATTGCAATCGGTCCAGTAGTTTTAACATGATGCGCGAACAAACGTACAGACAAACAAACTAACAAACAAACAGACAAATAGATAGACGCGAATTATTAAAATGTTATTTTCATGTTCAGTAGCTTATTTTGAGTACCCTAGACCATTTTTTACACGACTGCCCAAAATAGGAGTGTATTGTTTTTAGCTTTCATGTATGTATGTATATGAGTTTCTTTATTCCACCATAACTTTTAAATGACTGAACAGATTTAGACGACGTATGGTATCGTTAGAATCCTTACATCCCTCCGACTAACATAGGCTATTTTTGTTAAACATTCAATATGGCAGCAGTTTGGCACAATTTCCAAATTCGAAAAAAAACTACGTGTTTTACAATATGGGTATCAAATTGAACGCCTTGATAAGCAAATTCCAACAGTATTTAATTTATTGGCAAAAGCTCTTTTTTGACAGGGCAGGCGTGCTTTTTTTAGCTTTTAAGCTAGTTATTTTGAAATTATCTTCTTTGTACAGACTTTTTCATACCTATTGCTTTATTATAAGTATAGATATAGATAGATAGATTGTTTACGGACCGGAATTTTGCGACACTTCTTTTGTACGATAAGTTTATGTCATCAACTTTTTTTCTTTTTTCTTAAATCTATTTTCCTGTTTAAAACTGGTTTAGTAACCTTGAATACTATTAATATTATAATAAACAATAATATTATAGTATAATACATTAATATTTTACTACCGTATAAAAATACCTAAGGTAGTATAGCTTTTTAAGTTATTGTCCATTTCGTTTGAAATTTGCAAAAAGTGGCGAAAACTACGGACTGATCCACCTACATTACCTTAGAGATCTTTGAGCTTTAATATCACAAAACGCGTCAATTTAGTTAAGATAAGAAAATATGTTAAAACATCTTCATGTCAGCCTTTAGAAGTCCACTGCTGAACATAGGCCTCTCCCAAATAGCACCGTGACAAGCGATCTTGTGCCACCTCCATCCACTTCCTGCGATGGCTACAATGTAGTCGGTCCATCGTGTGGTCCATCGTCCATCTCCCTACACTTCGCTTGCTTGTTCGTGGTCGCCATTCGAGAACCTTTACTCCCCAGCGGTGGTCGGTTCTGCGAACTATATGGCATGCCCATTGCCACTACAACTTGCAAACTCTGAGAGCTGTGACGGTAACCTTGGTTCTATTACGGATTTCCTCGTCGCGGATTTTATCATGTAGTGAAACACCAAACAGCTCTCTCCATTGCACGCTGCGCGACTTTGAGCTTGTGTATCAGTTTGTGAGACCAGTTAGCGTTGAATTTTACAAGTGGGCGTGGATGGCTAAATCAGAAACTATGAGGAATAGCTAAAAGTACTCAAAGGAGGATGAAAACTAAAACTGAATCTTTGGATTTTTGAAAAATCAATATTCCTAACCAGGAAATGAACACGTTAATTTTAAAAAACAATTTATTAAATTTTGTCATTTTAACTATAATAAACTTCCCAGTTGTAACCATGAAAACGTTTGTTTCCTGTATTATTACGCAAAACGGAACGAAAGCGGGAAGCGAAGGAAGGAATGTTCAATGTTCATATCCTGGCGTGAGATATATCTTCAATTTCTATGCACAAGGCTTGGATGTGTATATGTATATTATTATATTATTATATATATATTACATTATATATATATATAATAATATATATATAATGTAATACTTTTTTATGTAGGCAAGGCGGTAAATGATTATGTTGATTGGAAACACATGCATAAATTGATAATATAATGGTTAAATTGGCATTTTATCTTTATCCACTAACTGTACCTAACTTTAACGTGGGCCGAAATGACCACACTAGAATAATATCGTCCTAGGATAAGTATTTCTAGGGGCCGAAATGACTACACAGGAATAATATATTTTACGTAGGGTGGAAATTCGGCCTGCGTGCCTTAATTACTTCCGGTCCCCTACGGCCTGGATATCCGCAAAATAATTGAAGCTACTTACGAACTTTGAGAATTAGCAATTTGATGAGGCAGTGGTTCGCAGAACCGATAACCGTCGGGGCAGAAAGGTTTTCGAACGGCGACCACGTCCCGGAAGACGGAGCGTAGGTCGGCACCACATGAGGTGAACTGACGACCAGGGCTCCAAGTCTGTTAGATAATGACAGAAGATAAATTATTTATCTCTTGTTTTTGACTTTTTATTTCGTGTTTGACGAAGCAGTCGTGTTTTATAATTTTTTCACTTGTTTATCTTTATGTCATACTTTTTAGTGAAAAGTTTTGAGTTATGCCAATAAATTATATATAGTTGTAATGTGCTCATCAAGGCATTTGATTTGATACACATATTGAGATATTCGAAGCAATTTTTTCCGCATTTCAATTTGGAGCCATTCTGCCGAATTATTGAAATAAAAATAAATGCCTATGTTACTCTGGATGATGTAAGGATTCTAACGATACCCCATATATCCAAATCTGTTCAGGCATTTAAAAGTTATAGTGGAATAACACATACATACATACAAACATACATACATGAATCCTAAAAACATTACACTCCTTCTTTTGGGCAGTCGTGTAAAAAGAGCCTTGCCACTGCGATACCTGTGCGATTGGACTGTCTATAGAGTCAAATTTCGTAGTCTGCTAAATCAAGTGTTTATAAAGCGAAAGCAACGCAACTGTACGGATGTGCTAAGGCTTCCGAAAATCCCTTGAGTTGCCAGAGAAATCAAATTGATAATGACTATCATCAGCGTCAAAACATTATTATTGTGGGTTTCTATTCAAAATCGATCGATAGCAGCTGTCGGCCCGCGATCGAGCCTAAATAGGGAGACAATGGCGAGCAGACTACGAAAACTGTCAACATCGGCGATTTCCATGAAATCGACTTGCGTTATCGCGGTTCAATAGACACTTAGTGCCCTGGTGAAAGTCGCGAGGAGCTGCTGGTTGCGATTAGCCAGAAACCGCTCATTGTGGCGTTCAATGGGGAAATCCTATACACAGCAGTGGCCTTCTTTGGCTGTTTTTAAAAGCTTTTATTCAACTTCACTTGTATGTATGTATTGTATGTGTATCTATGAATTTCCGTCAGTTTTAGAATCTTACAATTCAAATTTCGAGAATTTTCCGATTAGCTATCCGGCTGAAACTTTCAGGGTAGCTCACAAATCGATGAAAACGATATTAAAAAAAAGAAAAACAAAATACATTTATTTAATATTTTTACTCATATTATCAACTAGCTGTACCCGAGGCTTCGCACGCGTGTTCTTTTCTTTAGGTTCAAAGTACCATAATGTGCTATTCCAGGACCAATATACCATTTAACAATACAATAATACATAATATTTAATTTTTACATTTTAACATTTGAACAAAATTTCTTCAGCCGTCAAAATACTTTATTAATTGCAATTGTTCGGCTTCTTACTCACCGGATTGAGATACCAATTACACCAGATTTAAATCAAATCCTAAGCTATCTAACAATGAAAACCGCATCGCAATCGTTGCGTGAACAAACATACATACAAACAGAAAGAAAGAAAAGATTAACAAAAAAAATATGTCCAATACCTTTTTTAAGCACCCAAGAGCATTTTTTTAATTAGAATTCATTTAGTAGTTTGGGTGCGATGCGCGGTCAAGATACGGACAAACAGACATACAAAATTAAAAAGTAAAATAGTTTGGCTTCAGTATCGAATAAAGAGAACCATCCATAAAATATATTAAATACTTAATTATTAACATAACTTTGGACTCATATCCCGCAGAAACCCTTTACTTTTTCGGGATAAAACTCAATTTTAACCCATCATATAACTTAAGACAGTGCCAAGTTGCATCAAAATCTGTCCAATACTTTCAGTACGTGCGTGCGTTTCGTACGTGTTCTTATAAATAAGTTTCAACCCCTAAATAATAACCCATAAATTTTTCGATATGTAAAGTATCCTATGTCCTACCTCGTAGTACGAACTCAAATCATATCAAGTATCTTTTGAATTAATCCAGTAGTTCCGGCGGCGTGATGCGCTTCTAGATACAGACTGACAGACATACAGTCAAAAATGAAAAAACATACAGTTTAGGCTTCATAATCGAATAAAGAGTAATTACAAAAAAAAAACACTATATCTTTAATGTACAGAATTTGGACCCATATCCCACAGGAACCCTTTATTTTTTCGGGACAAAATGTACCCATAATTTTCATCTTATAAACTATGTCTGTGCCAAGTTGCATCAACATCCGTCCAATAGTTTCAGCGTGCTAAGTGTTCTTTTAAATAATTTTCCACCCCTATCCTGCAGGAACACTTAATTTTTGCGGGATGAAAAGTATCCAATGTCCTACCTGAAAGTATGAACTCAAATCATACCAAATTTCATTTGAATTCATTGAGTGTTTTCAGCGTGATGCACTTCCAAGGTATAGACAGACAAACGGACAGACAGACAGAAAGACAAAAATTAAAAAAATACAGTTTTGGCTTTAGTATTGAATATAGAACGACCCCCAAAAAAAATTACAAATATCTTTAAGAATTTGGGACATTATCCCGCAGGAACTCTTTACTTTTTCGGGATAAAAGGTATCCTCAATTTTAACCCATTATACAATCTATAACTATGCCAAGTTGCATCAAAATCCGTCCAGTAGTTTCAGAGTGGTAAGTGTTTTTTGAAATAACTTTCAACCTCAATCCTGCGGGAACCCTTTCCTTTTCGGGATGAAAAGTAGCCTATGTCCTACCTCGTAGTATGAACTCAAATCATACCAACTTTTTTTCACAACAATCAAATGGCCTATAAGCGGGCATCGTTCGACTTCCGATCGAGTTTATAGCTCAACTCAGGTTTGTTGGAAAATCATCTATTTGCGTATTCATACGTATGTTAATGAGCTTGATACGGTACGAGGCAGTTAAGCTTGAACTGTTGTTTAGGCGCATTTAAACCTATAAATGAAAATAGGTCATGAATTTATAATCACTTTTTTACTATATGATTTACTTAAACCTGATTTTAGAATGACTCCAATACCAACATAGTTACAGTAAGCCTGTAATTTTCCAATGTTGGCAAAGGCCGACTGGGAGCCCCATTAGTGTCTACTCTCACATCACAGTGTCCCAGGCGTTAAAAAAAAATGCATCAAAGCTATATAAAATTTATGAAAACTCAGATATTTGTTTGGTTTATTTGACAGCAAGTGAAATCGCCCGTACATTTCGAACTGAGCCGGGCCCGGGCGGGGCATTGTAAAAAGTTTATGAACAATGGTCAGACAGGTGTCCACGGATCCACATGTGGAGCCGAGCTGTGGATCCAAGTGGACGGAGGGGGACCGAATGAAAGAATTCTTTATGTCGAGTTACTTTTCTCAGGTTCTTTCACCCTGTTCCTTTAAATGTTTTAATATAACCCATCGTTGGATAATTTTATATTGATCTAAATAATATTGTTTTATTTTGAACTCCGAGTGATTTATATCTTAATCTATACTTATAATAAAGCAGTAGGTAACAAAAAGTCTGTACAATGAAGATAATCTATCCATCTATATAATAATAATAATAATATTTATTCCCAAAAAAAAAACAAGATATATTAGCAGCTAAATTACACTTAAAACTAGGAACTTATACTAGTTTTACAATTGTTACTGCTGTGATATTTGAGCTTTCTAGTTCCCACACTAGGATACCCTGTGTTGTGGGAACTAGTCTCTTCCATGTGCACATAACAGAAAAAACGAACAAAATAAAAAAATAAAAAATAACAAGATATTTTTTCCTATTCGGAGGTAGGAACAAAATAATTTAAAAATATGATGTAGTTACTACTTAGTAGTGTGCGTGCGTACAGTGACTGTAGATGAGCTGTAAGTATATGCATGAGCTTTAGAAATAATGTGGTGTGTGTAGGAACAGATAAGGTACGAATTAGGCTAGTGGCACACAGGTTGATGACATTTTGAATTTAAATTTTATCTTGAAGTGTTTTATAGTATCGTGTTAGTGATAAGTATAGTATTTTCCTTCCCATAGTATTTAACATTTTATCACTTGTTCCACTTTTAAAATCCAATATTGTTAATTTATTTTATAATATATTATGATTAAATTCCTTGTATTTATCTTAGATATAAAATTGAATTTATTTAACAATCGCTTTTATGCTTATAGGTTGTATAGTTTATTAATTTGGAACTATGGATACAAAAATAATAATAATAAAATACACTGGTGTGCATGAGTACGTTTCCTTTATAATACCTTATTTCTAACAACATGAGTATGAGGAAGTACGACTACCTCTAAAAGTCACTGGAACGTAAAACAAATAGGTTGTATGTGTATTATTATTATCTCTGTCAGTGTTAAGGTGTGGTATACATATAAGGTATGTAATGTGGGTGTGATGCGTCCCACTTAAATAATCTTGTGCATGAGTTTTTCTGTATCAGCGTAATCAAGGTTAACAAGCCACTTCCTAACAATTCTTTTGCACGATGCCTTGAGAAGACCTACAAAAATTAGTTCTTTATTAATTTTCGAATAAAGATACGGACCCATATATGCAGGAGATCGCTGAGCAAAACCGGTTTTCATTTTAGGGGTATCCCAGCGTGGTGGACGGCTTGATCTTTCTGATGATTTCTTGAGAGGCAGCGCAAGCTTATGAAAACGTAGTAACATAGCTGATATATATATTTGTCGCACTCTCAAGAAAAAGAGTTCTTTGTACAGGGTGTCCGTCGGATAACGGTATGGTTTTCTAAAAGCTATCTTTAAAATGTCTCGTTGAGCCCTCTCTAGTTTAAGTAAGTAGGACGCATATGTTGAGCCCCACACTACGATACAGTATGTTAATATTGAGTGGCATAAAGATGAGTATGTAAGGCGTATCACGCTGCTATCTGCTGCTGAACTCAGACGTTTAAAAATATATTTTAATTTTCTAACCCGCCCATTCAATACTTCGATTTGTTTCTTCCATGAAAGTCTGTCGTCAATGACCACACCGAGGTATTTGATAGACAAAACTTGGTCTAAAGCTTGGCAGTTACAAGAAGAGTTAGTGGGTTTATTGCAACTGTGAATTTTTAAAGTTAATGGAAGTTCAGGTGCAGTCCTGTCAGATATGCTAAAGGTTAAGAATTTTGTTTTCGAGGTATTAAGAGTAAGAAGGTTACTATTGAGCCATTTACACACCCTGTGCAATCCTGATTGAGCAATTTCATTAACAGAGGCCCAAGAATCTGAGTGAAATATTAATGCTGTGTCATCAGCAAAGGCCAACGTTTGGGAATGATTTAAGTTAATCTGGCATAAGTCATTTATGTAAACCAAAAATAAGGTTGGTCCGAGCACGCTACCCTGTGGTACGCCAAAAGATACGTCCGCATAGTCACTGCAATGATCTCCAACACATATTCTCTGTTTACGGTTTTGTAAGTAGGATTCAAACCAATTTAGGGCGAGTCCTCGAATTCCAAGATGATACAACTTTTTGAGTAGTATTGGGCGAGAAACCGTATCGAATGCTTTAGCTAGATCCAGGAAGACACCGATGCACTTTTGTCCAGAATCAAGTTTGTCAGAGATAAAGTCTACCATGTAAGCAACGGCATCCTCCGTAGATATACCCCTACGGAAGCCGAACTGGTTCTCGGCCAATAAGGAATTACCTTCCAAGAAAGATAGTAAACGCCTATTGACTACTTTCTCAAGGATTTTAGAGATTGACGTTAACAGGGATATGGGTCTATAATTTGTAAGGTCTAACGGATTGCCACCTTTATGTATCGGTATTACGTTGGCAACCTTGAGGCAATTAGGTACAGATCCTGTTGTGAGACTAAGGTTACAGAGATAAGCAATTGGCGCAGCGAGACTATGGTTACAAAATTTTAGGACGTCATTATTAATTCCATCGTACCCAGGAGAAGAACCACTTTTTAATGAGCTGATCAACTTAGATATTTCTGTTTCGTCTGTAGGATTGAAGAAGAGGGAGTGACTCGGAGAACGGGATATAGACACATAAGATTCAACAAGTTCATTTTCAGTCATATTTATATCAGACATGATATTATTATCTATACTTATAATAAAGCAATGAGAACGAAAAAGTCTGTACAAAGAATATAATTAATAATAAAAGGTTGGTACTTAAAATAAGCTACTAAACAAAAATATATCATTTTTTAAATTCGTATCTGTCTGTTTGTTTGTCTGTGTGTTTGTTCACACATCACGTAAAAACTACTGGACCGATTGCGATGCGATCTTTACTCAATCTAATAAGAAGTTGAATAATCGATAAAAACCACGACCATTTGACGTCTGAAAGAAGTTTGATGATATTGATACTTTTGGTTCTAGAATAACACATATGATCCAACAACACAGAAAAATGACCACGCGGGCAGAGCCGCGGGCGCAGCTAGTACTTAATAATAAAGCAAAAACAAACATGGTTGTATTGTGATGAAAATACTCTTATAAATCAAAATGATTTAAGTTATCATGACTGGTCTTGTGGCGACTCGGTGAGCGGTGACCGTGTGTGGGCTCCGAGATTCTCCCTATAGAGCTAAATTATATACCTCCAGCTTTGCCTTAACTGGGTCTTACCTAGAGGCAAGGAGTACTGACGCAAGAGCTCAGAACTTAAGCTTAAGAGTATGTATTAAAGAGCTTAATACCAGGATTTATGGTAAATGAACTTTCAGCATTTGCAGCACGCCTCACGATCTCAACACCCCTACATCCCCACGACCGTTGCCCCTTACGTCAACGCCTATTAATGCCTTATGGTGCCTTTATGGGTAGGGATATATTGAGAGGCGAGTCATTACCTCCTGTGAGACGAAATTGGTAGGAGTCTCATTCTGTAATTCAGTTTTCGTCTACCAACATTTCTAAATAGCTGTGGTTTTATTTTACAATAGTACCAACTTTCTTTCTCATCCTACCTTCTATATTCCACTTTTCTATCACCACAGATTGGTTAATAAACTATTACATAAGTGCCAGGGTAAGTTGTTGTGCACAAAAGGAGCAAGTACTGCATATTGCCTTGTACTATTATTTATTCTGTGATGTTGCTGCGAGTACAAACTTCCTAGAGCTGGTGATGATGACAATAATTGGTGTCTACCAAAGTTTCAGGCAAGCTAAATGCTCGGAGGGAAGAGCCTATAATTATGCTGACAATGAGTACCTCCGGTACTACCCCGAATAGTTTTCGCACATAATGTTCGGATGGAAGTAGATTTCGCTGTTTGAAACACGAAACTAATTTCTTGTTAATTATGCATAGTGTGGAATAGTATTGTTCTGTCAGAGCTCCGGCTGTGATAAACTGACGTCAAAAAGCGGGTTTAGAGTCAGAACGGCACCGCACGCTAACGCTACGCGGCGTCAGCAAACGAAATATGCGAGTTAAACAAAATGCAGTGGATTTTTAACAATACAATAGATTATTTATTGAACCATTTACCACAATCATAGATGCTAAGTTGTTATCAAATCGGTATTATTTTCACCGTGATTGAGTGCGCTTGTTTGATGAGGTAGGTACCTTGAAGTTTACCTTACAGTGATGTACGGCACGCTGTCACCGTTGTTTAGCGCCGATTATAAGCTGGTATTGCCGTACATCATTATATGTATAGTGAACTGTATGAAAACATAGGTAGTACATATGCATATATTATATCAGAATCCATTAGCGGTTCAGTTAAAAATGTATAGACGCGTTCGATACATTTTGTTTTTATACAGCCACTCCAAACATAAGCTGCTTCGTCTATTCGGCGTTTGGTATATTTTTATGTCAGATAATTCTCTTTGATGACACCGGGGACATCTGGTAATAACGTTCTTTTTGTTGGAGAAATATAATATGCAAAAAGCAATTTAAACTTACCGCAAAAGTTTCTAGTTTAAACAAGAAAACGGTTGTAAAGCAATCGTACTAGAAATTGTTATACACTTGTGGAGACAGAACCGCTGGGGATTTGACCCTTCTCTGTAGCGTTCCACGACTGAGACCCGGGGACCAGGAGTGATGAAGAGGTCGCTGATAGCATTTTAGATAATATTTGGCGCCTGTTGAGCGCGGCAACAAGTGCTGCATCGATCAGTGACGCAAGTCCCCCGCCCCGCGCTCGCCGCAACACTCCCTTTCGCCCGCCCCGCCCGACGAAACGGGCGCCAAAACTTATTCACTGGGCGATCTTCTATAAAATTCAATTATAGTCGACTTCGAACGAATCATTTCAGGAGACACTTTTAAAAAAAGTGATTTAGATAGGTACTTATGACGTAAACGAGATTTTGCGGTGAAGGTTGGAATTGCTTGGGTTGAATTAGAAGTTTTTCATTTACAGTGTAAGCGAGTTAGGGTGCATGTCTGAAAATACTGTAGGAACGTGCGCATGTATATCTTTTATTTTTGCTTTATAGTGTTTATACTTACCTTCTTCTTTTATAAACCGCAAAAGATAACATTACGTGGATACCTACGTAGGTACATAGGACAGAAGGTAAAAAATAGGTATAAAAACTGAAACGTCCGTTCTATGATTTATATAGTACGTGTAATAATGTGATAATCCAACAACTATAAGATATTTCCTTGACAATCTATTTAATTTGCCTCAAAAGAGAACATTTAGCTCGTTATGAATGTACCCACATTTTTTTTCGCTTTGTAGCCTAGCGCTGGTGCGCGTTAGAAACCAAAAATACCGGGTATGTCCTCGACTTGACCAATGACTTTTCTTTTTTTTGTGCGGGTTTCCATCGCTCCGTGCTCCGCTCCGAAGGCACGTTAAGCTGTCAGTCCCGGCTGGTATTGATTAATAGGAGTCGTTAAGCCATGTCAGAGGCCCTCGAGCGGCCTAGAAACCGACACCAGAGGCCAGCACTACTTCATACGAAAAGCAAGCAACTATTAGGTATGTTCATTGAACTATATAGTTTCATAGAAGATAAACAAAAGGTACAGTGAAAGCTTACTCTACCGTTAAAGGCGGCGGAGAGTTCGCGTCGCCGGCGAAACCTGGAACCGTGTTATCACGTATGAACAGGTACAACGTATATCTTTGTGACATAGACAAACTCGTTATAGTAACTTTGGCAACAGGGGAGCTACTATAGTTACGGCTAAGCGATAGATGATTTTGAAGTGATCGAAGTGATCTTGAGGAGATAGTTTATTTGTAACTTCTTCGAAAATAAATAACATATTAATATTATTATTTAAAAGTTTAAAATAATAAGCTACAGATTATTGATTTTGAAATATTGGATGCGAGTAATAGTCATACTTCTACAGGGGGTAGAAGTCTAGAAATAACAGCTTTCTGTAGAAGAATGAACGTTAATTGGTGTATCTAGAGTTTGAAGACTTGTGTGGAGGACGCCGGTGGATGACAAAATAATTGGAAGTCTTAACTATGTGCACTCTCCATTGTGTTTTAAATTCTATTGGCAGAATTGTATATTTCGTTAGTTTGTCGGATAATGTGTGGACGATAAGTTCTGAGTATTAGGGATGGTGATGTCAGTTATAGTTCGAAGCGTTGGACATAGGATACTTTTTCCGTGATATAATTGTCCGCGTGGAGGAATTCGCGGGCGAAAATTTGTAATTAACGTTATTAATTTCCTATAATGGTAGACTTTGATCTTTATCAAGTGACCATGTGGTCGCAAGTGTTATAGTCGCTAGCTTAGAAAGGGACTGACCCTCGAATACTAATAGCGGAACACCTTGTTTTTTTTGTATTTGACATTTAAATGTGTATTATTATAATTTATTATATTTTCATACTCAAAGCATACTTATTTATAATAATTTATGTTTTTCCCTTTGTTAATGAGATGTTAATTTTGACTTGTAATGTTATTTTTGGCTATTTTCAAAAAATGCTTAAACTCTCTGCTTGGTAGAAAGCCCGATATTGTAGTGACATTAATTTATGATGCTTGAAATCGATCGATTTTATAACACTTATATTAAGGTTTTTTTGCAATGATACAAAACAACATAGTGAAGGTGTATTAACAACATCATCACATCAGGCAAGGGTCTACTGCAGAAAAACTTTAGTTCTGATGGCAAAACAATTACGTATATTCAGTACCATTATAAATTCAAGATGGCCGCCGTCACAAAATGCCGGATTACATATTATTTTTGAACCCCCTCAATAAGGGTATCAAATGAAATAGCTTAACTAGTACAATACAGTCCACCATGAAAATTTCAAATCCAAGATGGCCACCACCACAAAATGATGGATTACATTTAAAAAAACCCCTCAATAAGGGTATCAAATGAAAGGGCTTGATAAGTAGAACACAGTGAAATAACTAAACAACAAAACTAAAACCTGAGAATAAAATAAGTTTTATTTAATTTTTAACTGTTTTTTACGTACTAATAGCAAAAAACCTCTCGTAACCTCTGAGTAATAGAAATGCGATTCGCCACACGATTTCATTTTATTTTACGTACTAATAGCAAAAAACCTCTCGTAACCTCTGAGTAATAGAAATGCGATTCGCCACACGATTTCATTTTATTTTACGTACTAATAGCAAAAAACCTCTCGTAACCTCTGAGTAATAGAAATGCGATTCGCCACACGATTTCATTTTATTTTACGTACTAATAGCAAAAAACCTCTCGTAACCTCTGAGTAATAGAAATGCGATTCGCCACACGATTTCATTTTATTTTACGTACTAATAGCAAAAAACCTCTCGTAACCTCTGAGTAATAGAAATGCGATTCGCCACACGATTTCATTTTATTTTACGTACTAATAGCAAAAAACCTCTCGTAACCTCTGAGTAATAGAAATGCGATTCGCCACACGATTTCATTTTATTTTACGTACTAATAGCAAAAAACCTCTCGTAACCTCTGAGTAATAGAAATGCGATTCGCCACACAATTTCATTTTATTTTACGTACTAATAGCAAAAAACCTCTCGTAACCTCTGAGTAATAGAAATGCGATTCGCCACACGATTTCATTTTATTATTTAGCTTTTATTACATACTAGCTGTGCCCGCGGCTTCGCACGCGTGTTTATTTCTTGAGGTTAAAAGTACTCTATGCGCTATTTCAGGACCTAAAATAGCAATATACCAACAATTAATCAAAATTCCTTCAGCCGTCTAAAAGTTTTTTATCGATTGCTCGGCTTCTACAAATTATTTTGAGATACCGAGTATATCAGTTATTAATTCAAACTTTAAGCTATCCATCAGTGAAAACCATATCACAATCGGTGTAGTAGTTTTTACGTGATGAACGAACAAACAACCAGACGCAGATAAACAGACACACACGATTTAAAAAAGTGTGATATGTAGGTATGATACACTAAAAATAAATCCTATTTTTTAATTTGATGTCATTTTAATAGAATTACAATAGATTACTGTGCAATGTTAATAACAATTTACATTACTTGAAAAATCCGATTTCCATAATTTTTTGTTTTGTCCTAATTACAGGGGAACTTTTTGTCCTACAAAGTTTCACTTGTACTTATATCAAATTTATATAACTGTTCTACAACTTTTTCCCTTTTTCCTCGTAGCATGAGTATTATATTATAGCCGATATTCTGCTCGGAAGGCGGCTAAAACTACAAAATAGAACTTTTTAGGAAAATTGGCCAAAGTGAAGTACTGCATCTCAGGTTTTTCAAAAAATAACAGAGCTGCGGTTGGGTTCAAATTATATAAAATTTTGTTTTCTTTACAAGTGTTGCAGATATTTTTTTCCGTCAGAAGCACCTTTTAGAAGTTATAAGCCAAAATTTGAAAAAAGTCCGCAAATTTTGATGTTTTTCGATCACCACGAAGTTAGTTCAGGTCTTTCGAAGCTGCAAATTTAGTTTTACACTACTGGTATCTATCCTAACAACGTCCCAAAAAAACAGGATGGTACAGATTTTTGTGACCTAACCACAGAATAAGCTTAACGCGAGTTTTGTGTCTACAAAATCATCATCATCATCATCATCATAATCAGCCTATAACAGCCCACTGTTAGACGTAGGCCTCTCCCAATGTACGCCAATGAGCCCGATCTTCGGCTCTTCTCATCCAGTCGTTGCCAGCTGTCTTTCGTAAGTCTTCTCTCCCCCTGGCCGGCGGGCGTCCCACACTACGTTGTGTTTGTGTCTACGGGACCGGTATCCTTTATGATAAAGTGCGAAGGCCAGCTTAAGATGAGCCGTACGTTCAAACGTTTTTGTACATTTCGGGTTTCAAATTATTTGGATATAATACTGAGGGTTGAGCTGTCTGTAATTTACATTATTAACTACGAATAAGTAATAAGTCAGGAAACGTAACAGCGTTAATAAAATGACCCAACAAAAGTCGTGCCCAAGTAGGTGGGGCTTAAAAGTCGTGTCCAGCGCGTCATCAGTCGTACATTTTTCATGCAAGCGAGCACACGTCATATCTTCGCGTACGTTTTAATTTTATCATTGTGAACTACAGCTGTGAATCATCATGCCAGCATGTGTTGTGAAGTGGTGCAGGAGCCGTACAAGATTAAAATGTCCAGGGATCACTTTTCACTAGTAGTAGTTGCAAAATTATAATTATATTCAAAGACGTTCAAATACATTATCAAACCGCGATGGTCAATACTATGCAAAATGATGTCAGTAAATTTTTGCACTAAAGTTTAATTTCTACTCGATGAAATTTTGAAATTAAGCTGTTATTTTTTTCACGCAGATGATTCATACCTAAGAAACGTCAACATATTTAGGAGAATACTAAACAAAATGAGCAAATAAACAATAATGAATGATTACAGTTGGTATGTTATATAGGTTCGGCTTTTTAGACTCATGGGAAAAACAATAGCATTAAAAAAACAGTTCATAGTTTGATCGAATTAAAGCACGTTTAATTTGTCAGGCTAATGAAAATTCACCTTCTGGAAATTTTGAAGTGTTGTTTTTAGTGTGTTTTGTTGATTTACCTGAGTTGCTCAAAAAAACAAATAATGCAAACCCTCAAGGAATAAGGCACAAAACCTTGTAAGATTTCACTATTATTTTTTGCACTTAATATTTAGGTTTGATAGGAATTTTTATTTTAGCTGTATATGTGTATCTATTTCAATTAGAGACAGTCTTTCATAGATTTGAAACTGATCTTCAATAAGGTTATTTTCAGGAGAATAATATCAACACTGAATGTAATGACGGTGTTGTCTTCAACATTATTCACTTGAAAACAACACCGTCATTACATTCAGTGTTGATATTATTCTCCTGAAAATAACCTTACCAACCAAGAAAAAGAACCAAGAAAAACAAAATTAAAAAATAATCTTATTTCAACCGAAGAAAGAGGATCTTGCGTTACGCCGATAAATATACCATCGTCAGATATTGAATCTGCTCTGAATACTCCTAAAACACACATTTTAAAGCAAAAACTAAGAAAAAAACTATTTTGGCAGTATAACGACTATCACAGATCAGAAATCTACAACGCCCAAATAAAAGATTAACTATGAAGAATATTTCACTTAAAATATTTTATCCCAATTGAAGAAAAATGGATTTGGCGATACTACAGGAAATACTGCATTGAATGATTTTTCGGTCGATATAGTTTTAGCCCTTAAAAGGAAAAAGTCAAAAGTTACTTTGATCTTTGATGGCTGTGCATCTAACATCGCTACGGCTAAGATGGGTTGCAATTTTGAAGACACAAACAATTTAAAATCGTTTTTTTGACCACCCATCTACCGGAGACCCAGTAGTTGTAATATTAGATCCATTTCATATGGTGAAACTTGTGCGTAACACATTAGAGGAAAAAGACACTCGTAGATAAAAACAAGAAAAAAAATTGAGTGGGCACATTTGCAGAAACTGAAAAATGTTCAAGATATCGTTGGATTGCAATTTGGGAATAAATTGTCAAATCGGCATCTATACTTCCGAAATAATATCATGAACGTGAAACTAGCGATTCAAACCTTAAGTCAAAGTGTAGCTGATGCGATTAAGTTTGGTTCGCAACAGTTAAACATGCCTGATTTTCAAGAAACAGATGCAACTGTTAGCTTTTTAGAAACGTTTAACAACCTTTTCGACATACTAAATTCAAGACCGACCGATACGGGTTTAAACACCCTTTTTCAGTGGTAGAAAAAGAAAATCTACATGACGTTTTGGATCAAAGCGAAAAATATATTAAAGGTCTCTATATTCTATACTAACTCTTTAAAACCAGTGACCAAAACTCAGTCCAAAACTGGACTTCTAGGACTCCTCATATGTATTTCAAGTTTTAAATTACTTTTTGCACGGCTAGTAGAGTTACAAATATAGAAATTTATTTAACCATATTAAGCCAAGATCATATTGAGTTGTTTTTGGAGTGATCCGCAACCACGGCCGTTGCAAAAATAACCCAAACGCTTGACAGTTTATGGAAATATATAAAAATAATTTACTGAACTTGAACCTCAGCTCTAAATTCACAGGCTGACAGGAGGACATTCCGTTTTAAATTTCTCAGAATCCGTCTTCACTACATTGCGAAGAAAGATTCTCTTTTAATGTCTTCTGGACAAAAACTTAATAAATTTAATATATTTCGTGGGACAAAGAATTTAATAAATTGTAAAAAGTGAGCCAAAAAAAAAACATTGTACAGTAATATTGTTTTATTACTGACTTGGTCCGGTCCACTTATTGCATAACATCGTCCACGCCGCTATGACTCAGCTGTCATAGCAGACATTGCATTACGCGCGTGAACCAATCCCTGCTTTCGTTCTGAATTTAAACCAATCACCAAGCATGTCTATTTGTAACCTCGGAAGTGATTCGTACATTGAATCTTACGTCGTTTTGGTTTGAAGTAGGGACACTTTTATTGTGACATTTGTTCTGAATTAGAGTTCCTGACTTATTATTTATTCGTAGATTATTAACTACAAACCCAATAACCTTGAAATATTTATATGACAATATATAAAGTAGGTAGAACCTTTCTAACAAAAAATATATGAATGAAATCGGAAAAAATAATGGAGGCCAGAAAAAACACGTTTTATGCCAGATGTTTGGTATTTGGATCGAGGTATATGTATTTTATTGTGTATATATTTTTTCTGTATATAAGTGTTTTTTCTGGCCTCCAGGCCTTGTCTTACATTTCATTTATATTTTACGATAGTTGAATTTGGGTAAGGTTTGTTTAGCGTGGGGTTTTTTTGTTGTATATATATATATAAGGTTCTCGAATGGCGACCACGAACAAGCAAGCGATGTGTGGGGAGACCCCCCACACGATGGACCGACGACATTGTAGCCATCGCAGGAAGTTGGTGGATGGAGGTGGCACAGGATCGCTCGTCATGGCGCTCTTTGGGGGAGGCCTATGTTCAGCAGTGGACTTCTAAAGGCTGACATGATTATGATGCTGATGTAGATATATATATATATATATATATATACATATATAATATCTAATCTGTGTTTTTTATGTCCTCCAGGCCTTATCTTTCATTTCATTTACATTTTACAATAGTTCAATTTGGGTAGGGTTTGTTTAGCGTGTGGTTTTTACCTTCTCTTTTTTTTAATATTTTTATTTTACCATTTATCATTTGTCTGATTTAGTTTTGGCGGAAGTAAGCTACATATTTTTATTTTGTTCATTTTAAATATAGATTTCCGCAAAGTAACGCCTGAATCTATCAACTAGGTAGATAGATAACTATTTATTGTACACCAAAAAATTATAAATACAAACGAACTAAAACTAAGAAGTATTATTGTACGATGGGCGGTCTTATCGCTAAAAAGCTATCTATTTTCTTCCAGACAACCGTTGGATATAGAGGAAGTAAATATGACAACAAACGGTGGTGTACTTACAGGTATCATAAAAATATGCTAATTAAACTAAAATAAATAATATAATTAGTAAGAATACATACCAATACAATAAAATAAATATCTAATAATATATAATAAATACCATACATAACATAAAATTTATAAAATACATATGGATCAATAATAAATATATTTATATCAATATCATACTCGTATAGTCATAAAGTTAATCCAAGAAAAACAATGACATGAAAAGAAAACAGAGGGAAGTGAAATCAGATTTCAAGATAAAGTTTTTTAACTTTATCTTTAAAATCATTTCGAGACTGTGCATGATACTATAAGGGATCTAATACGAGCCCCTAGGAAACGAAAGCTATTTTTTTGTTGAACAAAACATTGCAATCTAATCTTAAAAACGATAAATACGAAAATAATGTGACGTGCTAAAATATTTACACAAATGCAAAATAGAGATTAAAAATGTCAAAAACTAATGGGAACCTATAAATATCCAAATTGATTACCTGTCAAAGGAACATGTAACGTAGACCTTAATTTAAAATAATATCAAACAGGACAAAGAAACACAAACACTCAAACGATAATAAATAAATAATTTAATGGCAAAACTTCAAATGATATTTGATTTAGTATAGTTTTAAAAACACTTGAAACCATTCGAAAAGTTAAGTAAGTTTTTGCGTATCTTTCAAAGCCCTGGGAAAGGAACAACAGATTTAAGACAGGAACGCATTAAGGAGAACTAAGTAAATAGCGAATAAATGTTATTTGTAAAAGAACTAAACATAAAACCAATAATACATTAGATATCTTAAAACATAATTAATAATTACTGATTATAAAATAATCGGACTTGTCGCCAACGATAGAATTACTACCAGAAAACCTTAGAGTGAAGAAGATAATAGACTAATTATCTTTTGTATAGTATTATAATAAACTATCAAACTAACTACCAAAATACTTATAAAACCAAATTAAAATAACAATACATGATATAGTAAACTCTATTTAAAATATCTCTATTATTCATTAAAAATGATGACTTAATGCGACCCTGTATGCCCAACACAAGTCAATATAAAAGGGCAAACCTGGTTGACAGATACCATAATAGGTTAGAACGCGACGCGGTCTCCATATTAAAAAGAGACAAATACGAGTACTTTTAAATAATTAATAATTGTTAAAAGTGTTAAAGTATAGTTTTTTCAACATACGTGTCCAATATGTAAAGCGAATTTAGATGCAGTGTTAAGTGAGAAAGTGGGTGAAGCCGTGCCTATGCCTACATGCAGAAAAATTACAAAGCTAAGTAGAAAACTTGGTGTTGATCGATTTTCTGGATAAACTCTTATATTCTAGAATACATAACTAAGTATATACTTGGTGCTGTCGTGATTCTGAATAAAACTCTCATGTTTTAAATTACAAGAACTAAGTATTAAGCTGATACTTATATACTTAGGCAAAGGTTTTAGATGATTTACCCTTTAAATTCAACATATAATTATAACTAGAAGAAAGATTCAGAGTTGCGATTCCTAAACAGTTTACCTTATTTAAATTATAAATAACAACTGAGTCGATGACCTTTTATATACTCAGCATATTCAGTTCTAAACTTAACTGATTTAACCTAAGTATCTAAGCTAAAGGGTATGTTACTTTGTGTATGATGATTTTAAATGAATCGCTAATTAAAATTCAATAACAACTAAGTCTATAATCGATGACTGTTTTATACTCAGGATATACAATTTTCAACTGAACTAATTTAACTAAGAGTATAAATCTTACTGTTGATGGATCTGGACATTGTACCATATTTTAAACTTCAATCGCTATTAAGTACATAAGCCATAACATTGCTTATATACTAATAGAACTAAAAACTTATGAACTGATTTTATGTAACTATAACTAAGTAAATAATTTTCAAGTTGCTTATTTATAAGAAGAAGAGATCTAAGAAGAGTTGATTATTTATTGAACGAGTGGGTTCCATATGTTTTATAGAGTACGGATAACCTGAACTGATTTCGTATATATTATTGAAATATAACTGTTGTGAATACTGGGAGGGGAAGTCTAATGGAAATGGTTGATGATGTTTATTGATGTGGATCTTATAATAATGTAAATGAAGAGTTATTTACATACAGTGAAACTCTTATGTATTATAAATTGTCAAAACCTTCTATACTACAAGTTTTGACGAAGTGTTTATTTGCGAATTACGGACGATGACACATATTATATTATATTATACAAAAGTATACAGAGAAATTCTTATGTATTATAAATTGACAAAACCCTATGACATTACATGATTTGACAAAGTGGTTATTGCTGGTTACTGACAATGACATATATATTATATTATGTTAAAGTATTACTTTGTTCATCTTTGTTGTTCAGATATATTAAAGAGGAAGGTTATATACCTACCTTTAATGATAAATAAATTGATTCAAATACTATGTTCATATGAGAGACATTACGAATGCATAACCCCTTTTGTATTGGTACAAAGATGTATAAATACACATATTTTATAATCAATTACTATGAAGGTAATTGTTATTATTTCATAATTTAATGAAATAGCTGAGAGAAGGGAGATTGTTTCATCCTGAGACACACTAAATAGCCCATGCAAGCATTACATCATATACATATTATCGTGGAAAACACGCAAAGTGGGATTTACATTAAAGCAACATTTAAAATGCTTGAGAATTCTGAAAGATTTGGTTCTTATTTATGTTAGGAAGAAATTATCTTCCTTATGGACTCTTGGCAGCCTTGTAAATATAAAGAATGATTTAACTTCACGTCTAAAAGGAATATTATACAATTTTTTTTTTATTACGGACTAGGCAATCGTTTGACCACGATTTCACCTGATGGAAAGCGATGGCATGATATGTTTTCGTGGCAGGGTTTTAATTTCATACAATGATCCTGCACACTTAGGGATTTCCCTAACGTGTAGGTAGCCCAATATATACCGTGAAATGGTATCACCGATGGATTCAGATTTTGGTACTTACCCAGGAGTTGAGATTGAAAAATCACCCTAAAACCACCTAAATATATTATTCCAAGACAGACATTACCGACAAAAACTTGTGAATTTCCCGAAACAAACAAAATATGTCATTATACCAAAACAAATCGTAAATAACGCTTTATTTAACCTTCAAATTTGTCTTTCATATGAATGTTAAATACATAAAATAAAGTTACTCATTTACAAAAGATTAACATTGACCAAGGAAGTGAATTATAAACACTAATAAATATTATGACAACAAGTTTTATACTCAAATACTACAAACCATATATTCATATTTCTTAAACCATCTGAAGAAGCTAAATACAAAACTATTACCTATTATATAAACAACAATCTATTTTATTAGGATAGGGAATTTATTTAGAAACCGCTCAGCAATTTTTCATATTCCAACAGAAGTCGGAGGTCTAATCCTTCACCCTGCAAGAGAGAGTTACAACGCGTCTTCAAACATCGTGTGAAGACAACATCCAAGTTAGTCGCTTTGCACAATTTCTTACACAATTTCTATATTTTCCTAAATGTTTATTTTACATGTTTTTTCCTTTAAAACAGCTCAACCAAAAATATAACAGAACTACCTTTAACCAAATACGTTAATTTTCAGCAAACTGTTCATTTAACTTAGACGATCACATAAGCCATTTAAATATTAAACTTCTATAAGCAATTATGATTATAACATTTCAATAAACTTCAATTTTATGAGTAATCTAGACGATCACATAAAAACTTTACATCTATTCTTTAAATCAGCAATTTTAATAGCAGCGTTTCACGGAACTTTACTTCCGTAGTAAAATAGGTATTATTCAATAGCATTTTTACTTAGGTTAGGCGACTGGAACCTTACAATACCTCATTAATCAAAATCCATCAAGCCGTTTAGGCTGCAGGACGCGCCAAAGGAACATACAAACATAACCCTGCGCATTCGGGTAAAATGACCGACTCTCAAAACTGTTTCACAATAAGGATAATAGCTTCGAGTTACCAAAGTAGCCCTATAAAAAGAGACCCTTCCCTCGCTACTAAAAGATAAAAGTCAAGAGGAAGAATACATCCAAGGAATATTTTCACGGGCAATGGAACTAGTTATTCGCCTTTAAATAATTAATGAGGCTTCAGTCGGCTGTACTGAGTTGATCCGTTACAATATATATGTCATGAAGGACTTGTTGTGTTCTGACGGTAGAAAGGCGTCACTGCTAATGGAAAGTGTCAGTGTTGGAGATGATTAGTGTATGCGAAGGTTTTTTAAATCGTTTCTGTCTTATTGTATATTTATTTGCGCATCACGTAAAAACTACTAGACTGGTTGCGATGCGGTTTTACCTATTAGATAGCTTAGGGTTTGATTTAAAAACTGGTGTACTTGGTATCTCAATTTGATGAGTAGAAGTCAAGCAATAGATAAAAAACCAAGGTCAGAGTTAGTTTTTAGTAAAGTTGTGTTTTTCGCTTCTTGTAACTTTTTACCTATGAAACTTACAGAGCAACAGTAACTGTGAATGCATAAAATGTTGCAAATATTGTCTTCGTTATACTTATTCATAGTAATTTTTGTCATAACTAACTAACTGTTAAAGAAATATTTAGAAAAAAACTAATTTTGGCCCCTTAAATTCAAGATAGCGGCCAACTCTCCCATACCTCGCTTTTTTTAAAGTAATTTCCTCGTAACTAAGCAATACAAATCAAAACATCTTCTACTCCATCATTCGTAGCGCAAAGTTTCATATGTTAACTCAATGACTGGCTTAATATTTTAATTTGTCTATGGCTATGCATTGTACTACATATTTATTTATATTAATCAAAACATAGTATAAAACAAAGTCTCTTTACTTCTTATAACATCAGCTATCTGCCAGAGAAAGTCCTGTCAAAATCGATTGAGCCGTTTAGGAGATTTTTATTATATACGAGTAGCTAATACGAGCATACGAGCACATTATAAAATCGTTTAACTTAAAATTTCTTTTGACTTATTTTATCTAGTTCTGCAGTCCTCCAGAGGCAGAGTAGAAAAATATTCTAGCATTCATCACGATATAGATAGATAACAAGAAGATAATGTTTAAAATTGTGCAATATTAGAAACTAGCGAACCGACCCGGCTTCGCACGCGTGAAATTAAGAAAAAAAAGTGGTGAAAAATTTAGTTCTTCTATTTAGTTTCTTTCTATTTAGTTCTGTAACCGTTTAATTTAAAATTTATGTTTCCTTATTCTATTTTCAAGATTTTAGTTTTTTATTTAGATATTTCCAAAGTGTAGGTACTGTGTTCTATTTATAGCCTGTAGCCCTTTCATTTGATACCCATATTGAGGGGAATAAAAAAATAAAGTAATATATCATTTGTGTCAGCGGCCATCTTGAATTTTGGAATTTTCTTGGTGTACTGTATATCTACTAGTTAAGTTCTTTCATTTGATACCCATATAGCGGGCATTGGAAAAAAAGTAATCCTCCATTTTGTTGTGCTGCCATTTTGGATTTGGAATTTTCATGGTGTTACTTTCATTCTCCTAGTTAAGTAAGCCCTTTTATTAGACTTCCATATTGGGTTTTAGAAAAAAAACTAGTAATCCGCCATTTTGTGGTGGCGGCCATCTTGGAAGTTTGAATGGTACTGAAATACATATTTGTATTGGCATCAGAACTTAAGATTTCTACCAAATTTCAGATAATCGGTCATTAGGAAGGGAGTGAAATTTCAATTACTAGATTTGACCCAAACAAATAAATAAATAAACAAACAAAACACAACAAACAGGTCAAGCTAAATAAAACCGTTTAAAAAATGTCTTTCGATTCTATATTTTTATCTATACTATATAATAAAGCAGTAAGTACTAAAGAGTCTGTACAATAAAGCAAAGCAAAATAAAAAGTCTGTACATAAAAGATATTTAAAAGAAAAAAGTTTAGTGACTTAAAGTTTTTTTTTTCTTTTCTTTCTGTCTGTTTACGCATCACGTGAAATCTACTAAACCGATTGAAATGCAGTTTTTACTGTTGGATAGCTAAGGTATTGATTTAAAATCTGATGTACATTGTATTTCAATCCAATGAGTAGAGTAAGAAGTCGAGGAATCGATAAAAACTATTTGACGGCTGAACGTGATATATTTGGCTGTATAGGTACTTCTGGTCCTGGAACAACAAATTGACATAGGTCACTTTTTCCCGGAACAAAGTGATAGCTGGTATTGCAATAAAGTAGATAGTAAATAAATATATACATTTAATTAAAACCATGAAAGAAAATTAATTAAAACAATAAAAACCTGCCAAGAAACAATAATAAAGTATCAAAGTCTTCTAAATTCATTAAAAATCGGTCGGATAAAGGTTTCTAGGTCAAGTACGAGAAAAGGAGATGTATGAATCGGAAAAACAATTCGAAATAACTCAAAAAGCTTTTGGATTCCGTCAGAAAATGTATCTCTCCACGTACGCGTTAGAGTGCAGTTTAGCTTGGATAGAAAATGTAATTAAGGTTTATTATTAGTTACCGTTTTAGATGTCCCATTAAAAGGGGACGACATAATTGAGAGCTTTTAACGAAAATTGAGCTTTAATACTATTATTGTGAGTCAGTTTGGCACGACCGAACGTATGGTCGGTTAGTAACACTCAGTCCAGATAATAAGCCTCTAATCTCCATGATGGTAAGATTATTTATTAATCATTATTTATTTATACTTTATTGCACAATTAATAGAGTACAAATGGCGGACTTAATACTATAATAATTATCTACCAGTCGACCAAACAATGCGTGAGAGAGAGGGGTTGTAGTAAGGCTCCTTATAATGGCCTGACTATCAGAGGATTCTGGAAGCTCAAACAAACCATCAACAACAAAGTCTGTCACCAGTCTTGTCTGGAAATACTGTAGCCTACATACAGCATTGCATATTTAGAATTTTTGCTATTAAGTGTTTATTATTACCTTCTTCTTGTGTAAGCCGCAATAGGTAATACTACGTGGATTGTGCTTAATTTGTAGGTAAATAAGACAGAAAGTTAATTATATAAAAAATACATAATCGAAAGTGCTAAAAACCTGACAGTGAAAAAACTAAACAGAGGCAAACATTTAAGTGAGAATGGTTGCTAAACAACTTTAAAGCTTCATATATTGTAAATGAAAAATGATATGAGAAACCTAAACATGATTTTCAAATACCTATTCAATGATACCCTACCTCACATAGCCGACATTTTTTTTCTTTTCACGTTACGGCAATTATTATGTGTTCTGTGATGACGTAGTCTGGTTGTCATAATTAATTTTGAATAATGTCATGTCATGTCTCTCGCAAGATTAAAGACAAATCGATTGACGTAATAATCATTAAAATCGGTCCACGCGTTTGGCCTATGTAGTGTAACTATCTGTACCCGCGGTTTTGTCCGCGTGGTCATTTCAAATAAAAGTAGCCCATACTTGTTATTCCAGGACCAAAAGAACCTATAAAGTACAATATATATATACAACTACGAGTTTTAACTCGCAATTGTATACACTAGATACAAGATTGTATCCCAACGATACCGGGTTCGGCCCTCAGCTCCCCGCACTTTGAGATCCTCGAGCGGCTTAGCAAACTAACGCCAGAGGTCGGTATGCGGTTATACCTCATTCTACACTCATACACACCCGTAATAATATTATACATTTCGGTAAACTTTATATAAAATAAACATTTATTCTGTTTGCGACAGACTATTGCGAGTGTAGGTGAAATTTAATAAAAGTTTAGAACATACTAAATTACCAACGCGCGGAGTTTGTACAAAAGCGACTGAATTAACCCCGGTTTATGAGGCGTGCAGTTATAGTAAGGTTCTGAAGGTGCTTTTAACCACCACTTTTTGATGTGTAATACCTCTTCGCTAGCGTTCCTGCAGACTATAGGAGTGATTATATACTAGTAAAAGTAAAATACCCACTGATTCACTGATTAACAAATTTCAAAAACTACTTGACCTATGAAGCTGAAATTTGGCGTGAAACCACCGTCGCAATAAGAGATGTGTAATACAGAGTGCAATTTAAAGGCAGTCGGTGGAGGGAAACCTTAAATATTGATGATAGCGAATTTCGCGGCTTCTATTTTACGATTTGATCACTAATGTTTGACCATATCATGAAGCAGCCGTGCGTTTAGTTGTTCATATCGTCAAACGCTGATTATTCATTTATCTGCCCAAACCATTTCATGATGTGACCGATAATTTTATGAAATATAACAATTTCATGACGTGGCCAACCATTCCATGAAATAATCAATTCTATGTTATCGCCACGACAGACCGATTCAAATACGTTTTTTAGCGTTCCGTCAAACAAGGAACCTTTATAGTTTCGCCACGTCCGTCTGCTCATACGTCTGTATGTCACAGCTATTTTATTCAGAAAATATGAACACTATAATGTTGAAATTTGGCACATATTCTATAATCGCTACTTAAGCGTATAGTTTTTTCAACCGACTTCAAGAGGAGTTTCTCAATTTGACATGTTTTTTTTTGTATGTATGTTACGCGATATCTCCGACGATTGTGGATCGATTTCAATATATTTACTTAAAGTATATTGTATGCTTCAGGGGTAATTCCATTTAAATTTTATGAAAATATTCCACCTCTAAGGGTGGCAAGTGGACGTTTTTTTTAAATTATAATATGTTTTAGATATGGTCCCATATATATATATATATAAAACATACTATACACATATATATATATATATATATATATATATATATATATATATATATATATGTATATATATATATATATATATATATATATGTATATATATATATATATATATATATATATATATAATTTGGTGAAGATCTGATGAAGACCTTCGGAGATACACAGGAACTCCTCAATGGACAACTGCAAGTCACTTGCGATTGCTGTAATCGCATGTTCATGTATTGTTCACGCCACTCAAAATAGGGAAAAAAAGTTTTAAGTTATTTTATTTAAAATTTCTCTCATACGTGAAAAACAAGAAAAAAATATTGTACCCTATCGATGGAGGTCTCGCTGAATAGATATTTTAAAATTATAACGAGGTTTCTTTGACAGTTTTTTTTCTACTGGGTTCCCCGTTTACGAAATATTTTTCTCTAAAGGGACCTTTTTGATTGAGTTGCATGTACCCTTTTTGTATGTATGTAATATTAAATATAGATAATGCAAGCATTACCTATACTTAATATTACCATGTTAGTCGTATTTCTGTATGACCAGTTTATATTATAATATCCACATATTCATTATTCATTCATTCTTGCGTGCGATGTTCGTGCTAAGCGACCCGATTCACTCAGTTTATGGGGCGTGCCAATATAGCTTGGTTCTGAGATGGTGCTTTTTAGTACCACGTTTGAACAACATTAACCGTAATTTCATTATGATAACGCATTTTTATGGTAAGTATGGCCTGAATCGACATCCAGGAACAGCTTCAGATAGAGGACCTATTCAACAGACAACAGCACAGTCACTAAATTAGGTGTACGCATTCTGTTATAATAGTCTGTTTGAAGTTTTATCATGACATGGCTGCAGCACTCCGCGTTGGCTTCTGACTTGGGAACTCCTTAACGGTTAACAGCATAGACACGAAATGTGGTATACGCATTTAATTGTGATAGCCCGTTATAAGTTTCATCATGACATGGCTATTGTTTCTTTTTTTTTTAAGTTTTAAATTAACTTATTTCTGGATGTTACAGTATTCAAATTTTAATTAAGTAAACTCTAACTAACCAATAAAGTAAACAGCGCCATTATAAAAAATAAATTAAATTACACAAAATCCTATTAATAATGTCCTATATATAAAGACACTTTTCAAATGAACATGAAAGGTCCAGAAATTTTTTTTTACCCGACATCTGCGAATTAATGGAAGGGTTATAAAACTTAAAACATGGTCCGTTTTTGACAAGCGAGGTACAATCTATTTGTCTTCATGTATAGAGTGTCATATGCTATTCTTTTTACTACGGCAAGGCAAAGGAAGGTTCATGTGTTCAAACTAAAAACTGGGACCGATTTTGACAAGCGAGGTATCAATCGATTCGTCTTTATCGTAAGAGTGTCATAGGCTATTTTTTACCCGACCGTAGTCGGGTTTTAGTTTTTGAACTTGTGTCTTGTATAACGAACTAGATGCGCCACGAGGCTTTGCCCGCGTGTTAAACGTGCCACTTGTTCACCATCTTCGGGATAGAATTTTGAATAAAACACTCCTTTGTGTAACCATAGGGTACTAAAGGAATATTCTCGAAATTTAAATGTCTAGGTCCACCGGCTGAGGCTGTGCATTGTCTGTCACTCAGTCAGTTTATTTTTTATTGCGGACTATGCAATCGTTTGACCACGATCTCACCTGAAGGAAAGCGATGATGTGGTCGAAGGTGTAGCACGTTTGCCTAGTAGATACCTATTCACTCTTGACTTGAACACACATAGGGGTTATAATTTACCGGAAACACTGAGGAGGGCATTCCACTCCTTTGCAGTTCTTATAATAAATGAAGAAGCGTAACGCTTCGTTCTTGTGCGAGGTATTTCAACCATGAAAGGGTGGCGCTTTGCTGATCGTCTAGTCGTACGGTGATGGGGTGATGGTGATGGGGGAATCAGGTTGTGCAGTTCTTATGCACACTCTCCATAGTGCAATCTGTAGAATACCGCCAGGCTTGCTACCTCACGTCGGTGCGCCAGACTTTGAAGCTTACTCTTTACCAGAGTGTCATCCCCAATGAGCCTGATAGCACGTCTCTCAATTGAATTCAAAGACTCGAGCTGATACTTGGCAGAACCGTCCCAGAGGTGGCAGCAGTACTCCATAAAAGACCGGACCTGTGGTTGATAAAGATTCAAAAGCTGTCCCGGTGTGAAGTACCGCCTAACCTTAGACAAAATACCAAGTTTTTTTGCAGCTACCTTGGCTTTGGATTCAAAATAAGACCCAAAATTCAGGTTTGAGGTTTCAGTATGTCACGGTACTATTTTATCGACCGTATAGATTTGAAAAACCTCCTGAACTAATCATGTTTATTTACAAAAACGAGGCATTTCGGCAAAGCGCCATCCTTTTATGGTTGAAATACCTCGCTCAAGAACGAAGCGTTACGCTTCTTCATTTATTATAAGAACTTCTAAGGAGTGGAATGCCCTGCCTTTGTCAGTGTTTCCGGTAAAATATAACCCTGGTGTGTTCAAGTCAAGAGTGAATAAGTATCTACTAGGCAAACGTGCTACACCTTCGACCACATCATCGCTTTCCATCAGGTGAGATCGTGGTCAAACGATTGACTAGACAGTGATAAAATTGCCATATAATATTACTATAACAATAACAGGCTGTTTTTGTTTCATAAACTGGTTCGATTTTTGAGTAGGAGAACTGAATTTTACAAAATTCTAATGAAGCAGTTGCAGTTCACATTGAAATTGGCTTCGTGACTCCACTGAGCGTTTTTCGTCTTCTATCATATTTTAGGACGATATAAAACATGGCTTAAACTACAAAATTAATTCCTTATATTTTCGCGTGCAAGTTTTCCACTAAACGCAAAGTGGAGTTACTCAGTTTATGAAACGGCTAGAACTGGTTATAACCGGTGAAATGAAGCGCGGAGTATAAAACGCACCATTATACGCGGTCGGCGAGACGGTATCCTTTATTACCACTTCGTTAGATGTTGGATGGAGATTTCACATTTTGTAACGCTTTTTTCCTTAATTAAGGTGGCTGAATACAATGTATTTATACATCTACACATCAAGGTATTTGCTCTGTTGGTAAGCGTGAAGCCAATAATTGCAAGCAAAGTAAAAGGGATCGACATCGTTTTCTAGCGTGTATTATATCTATAAAGATTTACAATTTCAAGAGTCAATGTCTCTATACAGTCCTCATAAAGACTTTTACTTTATACTTACATACTTGTTTATAAAACTAAGTTATTACTTTAAAACATAATTCATAACCATTTTTCGACATTGAGTAATTAAGATTTTAAACAAGACATCAACGGTGGCGCTCCGAATGGCGCCCGCTTTGAAACATCATAATTAATTTACTACGGCGTAGCACTTTCTACGGCTACGATATTATAGAGCTACGAAAAGCTACGGCTACGGAAAAGCTACGAAGCGCTACGAATCGAGTACAAGTGGCGCCACCTTGCGACATTTTACTAGAACTTGTTTGACGACGGCTTGGTTACGAAGCTCGCTATTACCTGTTTTTAGGGATGAGCCGTACAATTTTCTGTATGAAGGCAGAGGGCATTTGATAAGTGTGAAGCTCCACAGATGGAGCTTTCTTCAGTTTGCGTCAAAGTGTATTTAACAAGAACACAAACACCAAGGATTCTAAGGTTAGAGTTCACTATAGAAAAAAACAAGGGATTATACGAATCAGTTCAAAAATGGCTCAGACAACATGAGGTTTCGTAACACAGACATACGAGTACACACAAAAAATACAATATGATCTCGCGTAGATAATATTATTCGGCCTTTTATTAGATTTTTTCCGATCTTTAGAGAACTTTTGTATAGGCATTGAAAAGGAAATAAGCCTATGACTGAAACATATTAAAACAGTAAATAGCAATATCTACCAAAAGGACCCGACAAATAACTGGCCAAATGCGTGTTGGACCTAACAAATGCGTGCTGGGTTCCGAAGTCAGGATTTTCTGTATAATTCGAAATGTTTTTCATACATGATTCCACAGCTGTTAGTTGGAGGTCAAAGAGCTTGTAAATGACAGGGGAAGAGAACCATTATTTACGACTTTGGCGGGGTATATCTTGCAAATAAAAGTTCGGTGTACAAAAAATAAAAAACTGCTTCATTTAGAAGACATATTAAGTCGCTGCACGCTCTCAAATTTTTATCGTCCGGGTTGAGCAGGAGAAATGAAGCAGATTTTAGATAAATTCGTTGATTTTTAACGACATACAAGATTAATCGAAAAATCACTAGGCAAGAATCTAGATCAACATAAAAACTATCTTACAAAGCAAATTCCGAGGCAATATTCATAACAGTTATTAGGATATTTCGTTTTAAATCTTTAGATCGTGAAAAATAGTGTAATCATGTTTTTCTGTGGTGAAAATTTAGCTATAAGACTACATAAAAACATATAAAAATATTAGCGTTTAGACTTGATTAGAAATATTAAATTTTCATTCCAAGTATAGGGCTTTGGCTGCTCACAGTGCCATAAGCGACATTCTACAAGTGTCCCCTCCATATTTGTGCCACGATCTCTATTAAAAATATATCCCCCTCCTTTTTTCGAGTTGCTGTGCCCGACAGGATATAAGAGTAATGTTTTTTCTAATTATTACATTATGAAATGCGATAAAAAAAAGTTTCTAAGTTTATGCCCCCTTTGTATAGAGTTCAGTTTCAGACTAGGATAGACAGACGAACAGGACGATCTTATTTGGTTTCCCTGTTAAACCACGGAACCTTAAAATCCAGTACTTTGAAATTCCATATAAAAAACATCGTTTACCGTGACAAATATAAAATTATAATCTACTGCCCGCGACGTACAGTTTATCGCGATAAAAAGTATCCTATGTTCTTCCACAGGTTTCAAACTATCTCCATACCAAATTTCATCAAGATCGGTTCAGCCTATTAGTCGTGAAAATCAAACAAACAGGGGTACTTTCACTTTTATAATATTACAATCTGCGCGCCGCAGCTTCGCCCACGTGCACACTTCGCCACCCTCGTCACCCCTCAAGGAAATAAATTTCAAAAAACCCTTTGGGGGGAAACGTAGCTTCCAAACGAATGGACCGAATTAAATGCAGTTTTTTATGTTTTGAATCTGAGGTAATCCAGATGTTCTTAGCTATATTGAAGGGAAGGAGGGACGGGGGGAGGGGTGAAAATAGTAGCTTCCAAACGAATGGACCGATTTAGCTGCGGTTTTTTTATGTTTCAAAGCTGAGGTAAAGGAAATGGTTCTTATCTTAGCTATATGAGGGGGGAGGGGGACGGTGAGAAAAGAGGATGCGAATCGTAGCTTCCAAACGAATGGATCGATTTAGCTGCGGTTTTTTTATGTTTGAAAGCTGAGGTAAAGGAGATGGTTCTTATCTTAGCTATATGAGGGGGGGGGGTGAGAAAAAAAAGGGGGGGGGGGGTTGAGAAAAGGGGGGTGCGAATCGTAGCTTCCAAACGAATGGACCGATTCAGCTGCGGTTCTTAATGTTTCAAAGCTGAGGTAAACGAGATGGTTCTTAGCTTTAATGGGGTTTGGGGGGCCGGGGGTTATAATTTATTAATTTGAGCCTGTTACCCAAATGTAGTTGGGTTTTAGTTTTTGAACTGGGCTCTGGACTAACACATAGTATTCTCATATCTACTATGCGGGCAATGCCACGGGCACAGCTAGTATAGAATATATGCACTTTTATAGAGCACAATCGTGAACATGTATCGATAGCTCTACCATTCTATGACCACGACCGATGTGATATCGTAGTTATATCACTTCTGATCGAAGGTCAATCGCTCGTCATTAATTGTTTATGTATGTAGGGAACGATAGAAAACATATATACACGTCGATTTACTTTCTCTACATCTTTCTCTAGAGTAAGATAATTAATGTTTAGATTGATGGCTCTAGTGTTAGGTCGTTGTATGCGAAAAGGTATTGGTAGAGCACGTATTGACTTTCGATTTCCTATCTCTACACTACATTTTATTAGTGTGCTCTACCTATATGAATGATTGTAATTATGTGTGTTTTGATAACTTCTTGCCGTCTTGGTTTTCGTTTGTATCTAACGGTAGTCGTTTTTACTTGGTTAGAATTCGTATTGCCTTTTACTTCCACTGATGATTTGCATGATTCTTTATTAATGAAAGCGGTTACTGTCTCTAGGTTTATTCCAAGACTAGCTGTGCTCGCAAATTTGCCCGATATTTCTATGGTTAAAAACAGCATAATTGTGTTATTCCAGGACCAAAAGTACAGTATACTTCATTTCATCAAAATTTATTTAGCCGTCAAATAGTTTTTATCGATTGCTCGGCTTCTACCTAATGGATTGAGATACAAAGTACCCGGATTTTAAGTCTGGTCTAAATCATGTACATTCATGTACATTGAAGTTTTTTTTTTGTTTTTTGATATATATGTATATATAATTATTATTTTTGGAGGCTGTTCTATATTTGATACTGGAGCCAAAACTATTTTTTTTTCATTTTTGTCTTTCTGTCTGTCTGTCTGTACCTTGGCTAGGCATCACACCGAAACTACTGAATGAATTCAAATGAAAATTTGCATGATTTGAGTTCATACTTCGAGGTAGGAAGGACATTGGATACTTCATTTATTACTTTCATCCCGATAAATTTAAGGGTTCCCGCAGGAAAGGAGGTGGAAAGGTTTTTGATGCACAGTCATAGTATAAATGATGGGTTAAAATTGAGGATACCTTTTATCCCGAAAAAATAGAGAGTTCCTGCGTGATAGGAATCCAAAGTTATGTTAATTTTGAACTAACAAATGATACAATTTTGGAGGGTACACTATATTCGCCATAATTGTCTTTTTTCTTTTTTTTCTGTCTGTCTGTATCTTGACCACGCATAATGTCGAAACTACAGAATGAATTCAAATGAAACTTGGTATGATATGAGTTCATACTACGAGGTAGGACATTGGATACTTTTCATCCCGAAAAATTAAAGAGTTCCCGCAGGATAGGGGTTGAAAATTATTTGAAAGAACACGTATCACGCTCTAACTACTGGACGGATTTTGATGCAACTTGGCACAGTCATCTATCTATACTTATAATAAAGCAATAGGTACGAGAAAGGATGTACAAAGAAGTCAAATTAAAAAAATCTAGTAGAAAAAAGTCTAGTGTCCCCTAAAATAAGCTACAAAACTTTTTTTTTGTTATAAGTGTCTTTCTGTATTTTTGTTTGTATTTTTGTGCATCATTTAAAAACTACTGGACCGATTGCTATGCGATTTTTAATGTAGGATAGGGCTTAGGGTTTGACTTAAAAACTGGTGTAATTGGTATCTCAATTTTAGATGCCGAGCAATTGATAAATATATTTTGACGGCTGAAGAAATTTTGATCAAATGTTAGTATATTGGTATTTTAGGTCCTGGAATAGCAAATTATAGTATTTTTAAAGAAATAACCACGCGTGCGAAGCAGCGGGTACAGATAGCTATATAAATAAATATATTCAGGACAATTCACACCAATTACCTAGCCCCAAACTAGGATACCCTGTACTATGGGCACTAGATAACGGAATAAAAATACATAGATACCAATATTAAACATTTCTGCTCATCAAACAATTTATTGCACCTAGCGGGATTCGAACTCGCGACCGTTTGATTTAGTATTTAGTATCACTAGCCACTAGATCAACTACATATCTTCGGTCGTCTTCTACGTTTATGTATAGAAAATAGACAATACCTACTTATCAAATTTCACTAAGATTTCAGTAGTTTTTAGTAAATCCTTAGGAAACGTTTTAGTTGTCATAATCTCAGAATCTGGCTTCATAAAAAGATTTTACTTACAATGAAGAGAAGCGCGAAAAAAATATTTTTCATAGATACGCTTAGGTAGGTATAATTTTTCCATCACAAACTTTAATTAACATTTTGATGAGTACAGTTGAGATCCATGTACTTAAAATTCAGGAGTGTTCTCATTGTTATTAATAGGTACTTTTGCGTTTTTGCGTATCTCTATACCTAAACTTTTTTACCCCCGAACAAAGAGACGGGTGGTATAAGTTTAGGGTGTGTATCACTGCGTGTATGTGTGTGTGTGTGTGTGTGTGTGTGTGCGTGCGTGTGTGTGTGGCATCGTAGCTCCCAAACGAATGGACCGATATGGATGCAGTTTTTTATGTTCAAACTGATGTGATCGAGATGGTTCTTAGCTATACGGGAGAGGGCGGAGGGGGAGGAGGAGTTGAGAAAAAGGGGGTCAGAATAGTATTTATTTTCTAAACTAGTGGACCAATTTCGCTGCAGTTTTTCATGTTTCAAAGCTGAGATAAACGAGATGGTTTTAGCTATAATGGGGGGGGAGGAATGTGGGGGGGGAGGAATGTGGGGGGGGGAGGAGGAAAGTGGGGATAGGGTAGGAGGAATGTGTGGGGGGAATAGGGGTGACGATCGTAGCTCCCAAACGGATGGAACGATTTTTATGTTTGAAAACTGGTGTGATCGAGATGCTTCTTAGCTATAATGGGGGGTGGGGAGTCAGAGGTCATATCAATTTTTAATTTGTGCTTGTTACTAACGAGGAGAGCAGGCCGATCGTTCCATGGGAAGCGCCACGTATGACCATAACAGTTGCAGTCACCTATAACTCTGTATTAAGTGTTAAAATAAGTGCCTTTGACGAAAACAGAAATATCTGGTTTAATCGTATGATGAAGTAATTTAACTACAATGTGTGTATGTCAATGTCAAAGTATTTTATTCTAAATTATTTTTTTATAAGAAATTTTAAGGAGTGGAATGCCCTGCCCTCGTCAGTGTTTCCGGTAAAATATAACCCTGGTGTTCAAGTCAAGAGTGAATAGGTATCTACTAAGCAAGCGTGCTACACCTTCGACCACATCATCGCTTTCCATCAGGTGAGATCGAGGTCAAACGATTGCCTAGACAGAGATAAAAAAAACACAAAATGGTACTTTTACATGTCAGAATAAGCATCTCATGAACAAGGAGAAATACATAAAATATTATAAATAAATCAATAATATTAGGTAAGCTACATAATATGTACTCAAAGCATATTATGCTTTGAGTTTGAAAAGAAAATTTCCCATTCATGTACTAACAGAGTTAAATATCACACTGGAAAAGAAAATACCTACGGACTCTAGCGGTGCTTCGGAAATACGCCCGTTAGAGAAAAGAGCACCAAGAAACTCAACGGAGTTTACGGGGACGTAACTTTTTCCATATTAGTTAATTCATAATAATTTTTCATATGTCAGAAATTGTAATAAACCATATTTAAATTACAAATATAAAAGATAAAAGTAACAATGAGATGTCACACAATCATCATACAATCAAACTGGGAAAAATAAAGTAAAAATTCTAAGTATGTTGTATAAAACAACGTGACATCATTTCATGATCTCATGGCATGTTGTAGTCATGAGACATCTCACAAAGTACTTTGAACATTTTATTCACTTGACGTAAACATAGAAGTGATCATTTATTATTATGATGGAACTTGGAGACTTCATTCAGGCCATGCATTTCTGTCATTAATATAATCATTTACATTGTAATATGCTTTCTTTATGACATTTACTTTAACAAAAAAAAACTATGCATTGATCAATGCCGTCAGGTAAATTATTAAAAAATCGTATACAGTTCCCCATATAAGAACCACTAACTTTCCATAATCTAGATACTTTCAGTTTATTTTTATTTCTACTATTAAAATTATGAACAACCTCATTAATTCTAAAAATAGTTACAGCTACAAAATGTTCTTACAAAACTCACATAACTCTGGTTTGTTACTCCCGGAAATATATTATTATGGTTCATTGCCTCGCTAATTTGGAGGAGTTACTAAGATTTTTAGAAACATTAGATAATGTTCTTTTTGCAGTTGCAGCAAACATTACTTAGTAATAGTATCTTAAAAAATAGTTACAGCTACAAAATGTTCTTACAAAACTCACATAACTCTGGTTTGTTACTCCTGGAAATATATTATTATGGTTCATTGCCTCGCTAATTTGGAGGAGTTACTAAGATTTTTAGAAACATTAGATAATGTTCTTTTTGCAGTTGCAGCAAACATTACTTAGTAATAGTATCTTAAAAATAGTTACAGCTACAAAATGTTCTTACAAAACTCACATAACTCTGGTTTGTTACTCCCGGAAATATATTATTATGGTTCATTGCCTCGCTAATTTGGAGGAGTTACTAAGATTTTTAGAAACATTAGATAATGTTCTTTTTGCAGTTGCAGCAAACATTACTTAGTAATAGTATCTTAAAAAATAGTTACAGCTACAAAATGTTCCTACGAAACTCCATAACCCTAGTTTGTTACTACTGGCAATATAATTATTATAGTTCATTGCCTATCGAATCCGAGAAACCGCAAAAGCAGAGTTAATGAGACATTCACATTGGAAGCTAAGGGTCCGACTTAATGTTACACATGTACCTCAAAAGTTTACCAGAACAAGGTTACAAATTTAAGTTCCAAAACAAGCACAAATTCATTGCCATTCGTTACGATTTCACAGACACACACACGGACATATACCCTAAACTTATAACATCCCTCTCTTTTCGAGTTTGGGGGTTAAAAACGGAAACCGTTATGTCGAACTAAAGGTCGTAATCCTTAAACACCGCGTATATACACATTTTAATCGCACTTTTTCTAAATATCGCACATTACTTTAATGTGCGATATCGAGTGAGTGGCGCTCGTCAACCACCATCCAGCATCCTGTTGTCACTCTGCGTTCGTGATGTCACAAATAAGTTACGGCAGAAAATTAGTGCCAAGGCGACAGAATAAATCATTGCCACGGCTTATGACCTTCGCGTTTGCTGAGTCGGGATCTTTTGTGACGATACACAGCATTATTTTTAACCCGACTACAGCAATGCAAGGGAAGGCTAATGAGTTTAACAGTCTATGTATGTATGTATATATGTATGTGGGTACGTGGATGTTCCACCATAGCGTCATATTGGTTCGATTTTGACAAGCGAGGTATCAATCGATTCGTCTTCAGGTATGGTGTCATAGGCATACCCAACTGCGGCAAGGCAAAGGAAGAGTTATGTGTTAAAACTAAAAACTTGGTCCGATTTTCGTCTTCATCGAAAGTGTCATAGGCTACTTTTTACCTGTAGTCGGGTTTCAGTTTTTGAACTTATGTCTTGTTTGAATATCTATATATTTTTGTTGGTCTTTTATGTATAATGTTACGTGCATTTTCGATCTTTCTTTCTTTCAGCATTGGGCCAGTGACAACGTGGTGGAATATTGCCTTTCCATAATAGGAGTCCCAGCCGTGATGAATTAATGACAAGGCTTGATTTTATGACACTATGGTACATGAACGAAAAAAAAACTTTTTATTCAGTATTAATTCTTACCAAGGATTCCAAATATATGTTTAACTTCATTCATTAATAATATAAAATATGTTACTTAAAAAAAACAACGAAGGTTTTTTTCGCCTTTTACTAATAACACTGCGCAGTACGAGTGACGTCACTGCTTACTAATTCGCGGTCATTTTGTCCCTGTGTAGCTAGCGTTTTTGTACACCTTTGAGCAACAGTGACGTCAGTGAAGTCTCGAAAGTGCAAAAATATAATGATTTTCGATTTTATTACTTCATAAATGTATGTATGTTTGCTTCTATGTATGCGAGTTTCTTTGTTCCACCATAACTTTGAAATGCCTGAACAGATTTGAATGTATGTGGTATTGTTAGAATCCCTACATCATCCTGAGTAACACAGGCTATTAAAAAAAAACGTTTTTTGTCGGGCAGTTGTGTTTTTTTCTGTTATTTGATGATGTACTTGTTTTCAAGATGCTGCGCTGTTTTCAAGAATCTAAGCTTCAATTCGGTTAATCCACTTATCGTCGGTGAAGTCACAGGAATCGTTATGACACTTGGAAATTCAATAGTGTTTGTAAACTTGAATTCAAAGCGATTCTAACACTAGCTTCTCTGTCTTAGCAAAGATTAAAATTTAATAGTAACTACGTACGTATCAGCTCTGTTTCAAGTTAGAATACAACTATACCAGGTTCGGTTCTCGGATACCAAGACTTTTCTGATTTATGTGCGGTTTTCCATCGCTCCGTACTTCCGAGGGCAAGTTAAGTTGTCAATCCCGGCTGTTATTGATTAATAGCAGTCATTATGCCATGTCAGAGACCGACAGTATTGGCCTCTGAAACCAGAGGACAATACCTCATACACAAGCAAGCAAGCGAATACATTTATTGTTCAAAAAGTATGAGTTACACTCGAAAAATTATACTTTTAATTAGTTTTAAAACAAATGGAGCTTCAAAATTAACCTTTTAATGAAAATTCGAAGTGAAAAGATGACCTAACTAGCAGGAAGGAGCCTCTATCTTGTTATTTAATTGTATCTACGTCATATCCAAATTCAAGGTCTGTCAACAAGCAATCGAGCACAGCATGCTGGGAATCAAGGGAACAGATAGAGTACAAAGCTGTTTAAAAAAATATATGTTTCTTATGTTGGCGGAACGAATGCTAGGTTGAAATCCTAGTTGAAATGGAATCGGGCGGGACACATCGGCTAAACGCCGGGTGCGATGATCCCGATTACATGTGGGCTAGGTGGGCCCAATTGATCATACACTGGAAACCCGATAAACGATCATCATCAGCCCGTGTCAGTCCACTGCTGGACGTAGGCCTTCCCCAAAGCAAGCCACTGAGCCCAATCTTCGGCTCTTCTCTTCCAACTGCTGCCAGCCACTTTGCGTATATCGTTGCTCCACCTAGCTGGAAGGCGCCCTATACACGTTTTCCGAGTCACGGTCTCCACTCAAGAACACTTCTATCCTTGTACTACTACGTACTGCCACTTCAGCTTACTAATCCTTAGGGCTATGTTGACAACTTTGGTTCTCTTGCGGATCATCTCATTCCGGATACGATCTTTCAGAGAAACTCCGAGCATAGCCTTTTCCATAGCCCGCTAAGCGACCTTAAATTGGTGGTCTAGTCGTACCATGAGTGTCCACGACTCGGTTCTGTAAGTCATAACAGATAGGACACACTGGTTGAAGACTTTTGTGTTCAAACTTTGCGGTATTGGCGACGAGAAGACTAGACGAAGTTTCGCAAATGCTGCCCAGCCCAGCTGTATTCTTCTGCGGGTCTCTCTCTCGAACTTGTTTTTACCTAGTTGCAAAGTTTGCCACAGATAAACATAAATTTGAACAACTTCGAAAGCAGTTCTTTTAACAGAAATTGGTTCCAGAATAACATGTTCGTTGAACATAACCTTGCCATAACATATAGTTCGCAGAACCGACAACCACTGGGGAATAAAGGTTCTCGAATGGCGACCACGAACAAGCAAGCGAAGTGTGGGGAGACCCCCCACACGATGGACCAACGACATTGTAGCCATCGCAGGAAGTCGGTGGATGGAGGTGGCACAGGATCGCTCGTCATGGCGCTCTTTGGGGGAGGTCTATGTTCAGCAGTGGACTTCTAAAGGCTGATATGATGATGATGATGATGAACATTGGTTTTGTCCAAGTTCATCCGGAGACCAATGCGTTGAGACGAATCAGCTAGGCTGGCCAACATCTGTAGAAGTCCTGCAATGTTTCTTCCACAATGACGATGTCATCCAAGTGTGAGACGTACTCGCCGTTAATGTTAATGCCAAAGCAATGGCTTGGCGAAATTATTTGAAATGCGGCAGTGGATAGGGATTCCTAGGAAAAAATGGGGCGGATTTTGACCAGCTGTGGGACAGTTAGGCTGAAGCATAAAAAATAACTAAGTTTATGAACAGTACATATTATACTTCTTTTTTGTACATACCCACCAGCTGTGCCCGTGTGGTAATTCTGAGAACGAAGTATCCTTTTACGATAAACCGCATTTTAATCTGTCGAGTAGTTTTATATTCTTGTTCAGTAGCTTATTTAAAGTCCCCTATTTTTTTTTTAATTGTCTTCGTTTTACAGACTTTTGTTACTGCTTTATTATAAGTAGCATAGATTACTAGGTACCTAATTTTTTTCTCTCCACTGAAATTAACAATAATGCAACAGGTTACTTAATATAATGCGCGCGTAAGTTCCGTAACATTTCAATGGACCAGTGCTCAACTTTTCAAATTACCTTGAAACGTATTATCAAGTTTTCAATAAAAGAGATACATGTCTGCGAGAACATTTCCAAGGCTAGAATGTCAGCAACCTCACTTTAAATGTCAAGCTTGCCTTCAATTAATAAAGTTGGTGGAGGGGCGATACATAATAATATAAAATCGGTAAGACGGCCCAGTTAACACGCCTACCCGGAAAGCTGAATTATTTTTACATGACTACCCAAAAAAAAGAGGAATGTAATGCTTTTAGGATTCATGTATGTTTGTATGTACTCGTATGTTTGTGTGTATGTGAGTTTCATTATTCCACCATAACTTTTGAATGCCTGAACAGATTTAGACGTATGGTGTTTCGTTAGAATCCTTACATACCCCCCGAGTAACATAGGCTTGAACAAATTCAATATGGCTGCAGCCATATTGGCTCAATTTTCAAATGCGAAAAAATACTTTTTCTTATAATTTTACAATATGGGTATCAAATTAAAGGCCTTGATAAGCACATTATAAAATTATATAATGTATTGCCCTAAGTCCTTTTTTGACAGGGCAGGCGTGTTTTTTTAGCTTTTAAGCTAGTTTATTAGGATGTAAAGGTTTTATTGCAATAAAATTCAGTAGAGCGGCGCGACACGTCAGTCTTTGATCTGATACATCGTCATCATTATTGAAACCTGTAGATGTAATACAGGTATTCTTGATATTTATATATGTTAGGTTAGATTAGGTTATGGGCTACTTTTACAGCTAGTAACCCATATGATTTAAAAGTAGCCGATACGTGTTATTCCAGGACCAAAAGTACCTTTAGAGAACAATATATTACATTTCTTCAAAATTCGTTCATCCGTTAAATAGTTTTTTACCAATTGCTGGGCATCTATCATCGGATTAAGTTACCACGTACCCCAGTTTTTAAGTCAAACCCTAAGCTATCCAACTGTGCACATTAAACCACATCATAATTGTTTACGTGATGCGCTACAAACATACAGACACTCGATTTAAAAAAAAATACTGTAGCTTATTTTAGGTACACTAGACTAGACCATTTTTTTTTATATTCTTTGTACAGACTTTTTCGTTCTTATTGCTTTGTTATAATTTATTTACATAGGTATTTTGTTTTTGTTTCACGACTAACTTACAATAACATCATCTAAGAAGCATCTCGATCGCATCAGCTTTCAAACAGAATAAAACGCATCAAAATAGGTTCATTCCTTTGGAAGCTACGATCCCTCCCCTCCTCCCTCCCCCTATCATAGAGAAGAACCATTTCGATCACATCAGCTTTCAAACAGATAAAACCGCATCAAAATCAGTCCATTCGTTTGGGAGCTACGATACCACAGAGACGCACGGATGCAATGTTACATATACACACTAAACTTAAAACAGCCCTCTCTTCTCGTGTTCGGGGGTTAAAAACATCAGACACCCTTTACGCCTTTTTCATCAACAAACGTATACTCAATCAGACATGCATTTTGTATCTCGAATTAATTACAAGACTTAATGAACTTTCCCATTTACTATTAGCCCTTTTGTCTTGTTAGATAAATGCGTTTGCCGACGTAATTTCGACGTGACATGTTATGCCTACAGACCAAGCGACGAGCGCAAGCGTTAGCGAGTAAATAACAAGAAACCAGCTGAACATTGCGTAATGCATTCATAGTTCTTTGAATGAAAGTCAAAAGTACACGAGTTTTTTTTTAATGAGCATGTGTAATTTTTTCATCTTTGAAATGAATTAAATCGGTCACGTAGTCTTGATTGGAGAAATCAGTGTAACTATTATTTATTTATTTATTTATTTATACTTTACTGCACAATTAATAGGGTACAAATGGTGTACTTAATACTAAAAGCATTATCTACCAGTCAACCATACACTGCATGAGAGGGGTTGTAGGCGTGCAAAAAAATAAGTGTTAATAAATTGCAATATATTTATAAAAATACAACATACAAAATATACATAATGAATAATATAAGCTAATACATATAATAACTTAATAAATATTGTGTCATCTATATAAACTATATAAACAAGCAAAATAACTTTTCGTTGATATGAGAGCTTCCTTCTTTGCAGTCAGTTTATAGTGTTTAATTTTTTATCCATTTTGATGTGGTTGATTCACAACTTTAAAATAACATACATGAATATGAAGGTTCCGGCAAAATATCGAGTTTAAGGATTGTGCAATGCATAAGTGCAAGACAGTAGCCTACCTGAGGCTCTATAATTCTAAAAACCTCGAGCACTCTATGAAATGCGTATCACACTCAATCATGTCCATGTCCAAAGGCGACACCAAAAGAAACTGAGTCAGCTTGATCCAATCCATCCCTTGCATTAGCCGCATATAAGATTAATATAAAAAAATACCCTAAAACTGGTATCACAATCGAGTCCAGGCGGGGTTTGAGTATTCGCTTATCGCAGTCGCTTGCTCTCGTCACTTGGTCCATACAAGCTCTTGGGGAATAAGCGATTGTGCGAGCAATAATTTTATTAAAAGCCTTAAATAGCTCAGGGGCTGTGGTGCTAAAATTAAGTGCTTTTAACAGCTGGAGTTAATTCAACTCATCTTTAATGATGACAATGGAACAAGCTGTGTTACATAAGATATAAGGTCAAAAACTAAAACACGACCACAGTTGGTTAATAAACTATGACACTTTATAAATGAAGACGAATCGATTGACACCTTTATCAAAATCGGCCCAAGTTTTTAGTTTTATTATACATAACCCTTCCTTTGCTTCGCCATAGTACCTGACGGTACCTGAAGATGAATTGATTGACACCTCGCTTGTCATAATCGGACCAATAGGAGCGACGCTATGGTGGAAAATCCACATAACCACCACACATATACTGTTAAACTCATTACCCTTCCCTTGCTTTGCTGTAGTCGGGTAAAAAGATCAAAGGTTTGACATAAAGCTTGATAGGTATATAAAGCTACATGTAGTTTTCCTCCTTCATAAAGATCCTCAGAAACGGGCTAGACAATTTGGTATTTGACTAATTTTAGTATTCTTATCACTATTTTAGCATCAACATCATCATCATCAGCCCGTATTCTTCCACTGCTGGACATAGACCTCTCCTGGTGAACGCCACTGAGCCCGATTTTCGGCTCTCCTCATCCAGTCGTTACCAGCCGCCTTTGGCAAGTCGTCTCTTCACCTGGGCGATGGGCGCCCTATACTACTTTTACCTAAACGCGGTCTCTACTCTAGAATTCATTTACCCCAATGGTTGTCAGTTCTTCGAGTTATGTGACAGACCCAATGCCACTTCAGCTTGCTAATTCTTTGAGCTATGTCGGTTACCTTTGTTCTTCGGCGGATCTCCTCTTTACGGATTCTGTCCTTTAGAGAAACTCCGAGAATAGCTCTCTCCATAGCTCACAGAGCGACTTTAAATCTGTTGACCAGACTCACTGTCCACGTTTCGGCTCCGAAGGTCATAACTGGTAGAACGCACGCGTTGAATACTTTCGTCTTTAGGCACTGTGGTATGGATGACGAGAAGACCTGACGTAGTTTACCAAATGCTGCCCATCCCCTGAATCCTTCTATCGGCTTCGAAGTTGTTCCTACCCAATTGCTTAATCTGCCAGAGGTAAACATATTCCTGAAAAACTTCAAGGGGGCACCATCTACGACGATCGGTTGCGGGGTAATAAGGGCGTTAAACATAACCTTGGTTTTATCCAGTTCATCGCGAGCTAAGGTTGATCAGCATTTGCTCGAGAGCCTGCAGCGACTCCGCCATACGGACAATATCATCGGTGAAACAGAGGTGAAAGATTTACTCGCTATTAATATCAATGCCCTTTCCTCTTCAGTCCAGAGTCTTAAACATATCTTCCAGGGCGTTAGTTAACATTTTGGGGATATGACATCCCCCTGTCTCACTCCCCTGCACTGCTGGATAGGTTTATTCTGCTGGTTCTGGACATGAACGGACATTGTCGAGTTATCATACAAGCATCTCATCACTTCGATATATCGCCAGTTCACTTGGTATAGTAGCAGGGATTCGAGAACAGCCCAGGGTTTCGACTGAGTCAAAGGCTTTCTCATAGTCCATAAAAGCCAGACAGGGGTTGGTAATACTCTTCAGTCTTCTGTATAACCTGAACCTTCTTCTGTATAACCTGCCGCACTATGTGGAACCCAAACAGGCAGGTCAGTTCCATGGTCCCGTAACCCCCTCGAAACCCAGCCTGCTCTGGAGGTTGGAACTCATCAAGTCTTCTCGCTATACGATTCGAGACTACCCTCGAAAACAGATTATAGACGTGGCTCAGAAGCGACATGGGCATGTAGTTTTTAAGGAGTAAGTAAGGAGTTCTATTTTAGCAAATAAACATTATTTATCAAAAAATCAAACAAAATCATTGTATTTTTGCACTTTTGAGAACTGTTGAATTGAATCGGGTCACAATGACCTGTTATGGCGACCGTTTGACGTCACTATCATATTTTTGTACAAAAACGCAAGCCACACAGGAACATCACAACCGCGTATTTAGGAAGCATGACGTCACGCGTACTGCGCAGTGTTTAAGTAAAACAGACAAAAAGTTACTTCTTTGGTTTCTGATCCCTACAATAATAAGTCTAAAGAATCAAGCTGGCCTGTTGTACGTACCTAGTACTATTATTTATTTCTTGCCTGCTGCCAGCTGCACTGCAATTCATCATCGCTTTATCGCAGTTTAGAACAATACAATGACCAATTCGAAACATGAGAAGTTAGCTTTTAGTGTGTTACACACAGCAAATTTTACAAAATTAAACTACGAGTGGGCGAGTTCTCTAGTCGTACACTACTTTTGTTATTTTGTAAAGTGTGCTGTACGTAGCACTATTAGAGCTCATATTTCAATGCGTCACTTGGTCGAACTTGAGTCGAACTGGTGTCGAATTGTATTGTTATTATCTTATCCAGTCAACCAAAACCGCCCATCTTCGATTAAATATCTTTACGATGAAGAATAGCTGTCATGGATGGGACTTTCACCTTTTCAGACAGAAAGAGTGTAGGGGATGTACCATACCACTTTGATGGCAGAACGCAGTTTGGTGGTTACCACGTGCCTTAAAATAGCACTATTTAAATAAAAGTTCTACGAAGCTACAAGTCTTTTCCTAAATATTAGCATTTTGCGAAAAGTCTTTGCCGAATAAATTGCTGAAAAAGGCAAACTCAAATTAATTATATACGACAAGGTAACAAGGTTCCAACATGGACAAATAAACCGAACAAAAAGATCTGATCGCAGCAAATAAGACTCAATTTTGAGACTTTTATTTGAACAAAAGGCGACAAATATGGAATGAATTTAACGTAGTGTTCTATCAGTCAACCTTTCATAGTACCTACAGTCATTAAACAGTAGATCACAATCTGGAGCCCGAGTTAATTCATTTCGCCACCACAAAAGTGATTGCGGCTGTAAAAATTAACGACAGCCAATAAACCTTGTAAGCAAATGTCAAGTCAAGCCATCATTGAAGCCGGACTTTGAAGAAACTTAGAAATTAATATTGTTGAGACTTTCTTGGATACACCTGAGTTGAATAGTATTAATTTTCTACGAAGTGTTGAAACTTTTCATGTTGATTAGGTCAATATGAAAAATTACTAACAAATATACATTCATCCCAACACACAACATAACAACTGAGTTCACATGGTGAAGAATTTTCGGCGAGCCCTTCGATAATCGTACAATAGAAAACACATTACGGATCTGTAATGGCGAGTCAACAATATTAATCTTAATAAGATCATAATCGGTTGGGGACACACGAACATAGGAAGAAGACATGAAGCGTCCACTCCGAGGGTCGAAATATATACAGGAATACGCATATAGATACAATATAATGATTATAACAAAAAGGTAATGAACGTGTAAAAGATTGCGTGTCTCTGGAATTGCCAAACAGATTTCCTATACTTATAATAATGTAATAAGAACGACAAAGTCTGTAATAAGAAGATATTAAAAAATACATGATTTTTACTTAAAATAAGCTACTGAACAAATATATAACATTTTTAAAATTCGTGCGTTTGTTTGTCTATTTGTCTGTATGTTTGTTCGCACATCACGTGAATGCTACTGCATCGATTACGATGCGGTTTTCAATGTTGGATAGCTTAGGGTTTGACTTAAAAACTGGTGTACTTAGTATCTCAATCCGATGAGTAATAGCCGAGCAATCCATAAAAACTTTTTGACGGCTGAAGGAATTTTGATCAAATGTTGGTATAATGGTATTTTTTTGGACTTAGAATACTACATAGATGACTTTTAACCTAGAGAAATAACCACGCGTGCGAAGCCGCGGGTACAGTTAGTATATAATATGTGTTTAGAAGAGAAAAATAATCCTAGATGCATTGTTTCAATTGAGAAACAAACACTTAATTATAGGTTAAAAAAACTAAAAAACACGCTTTATGTAGAAAACCAAACTAAAAAATAGAAAAATAAAACGTGGGGTGCATGGGTCAATAGTTATAAATATTTCATTGACAGATATGAGAAGAAGGATTATCATTTCGATAATATCTTAAAAAGCACCCCACGCTTTTTTTGAAATAAAACATTTTACACTATTCTTAATTCAAAATTATTAAAATTTATTTTCTATTTTTTTAGTTTGGTTTTCTATATAAAGCGTGTTTTTTAGTTTTTTTAACTATTATTTATTTTCCACTTTATAGTTTGGTTTATTTATAAGAGGGTTTTTTTTATCGAATTATTGCATTGTCATCCGTCTTTGACAGATGTGCAAAATTTGAATGAAATCTGACTGTTTAAAGTGGGTCAAAATAGCGTCCAAAGGAGTCGGTTACAAACATACAAACATACAAGTGAAGCTAATATAAAGCGTATAAAAATAGAACACATCAAACTGTAACTTTTAAACTTTCGCGATTCGAACACATGGTTAAATATTTAAACGGGACTTAATCGCGCTAAAAATTTAGGTAATATTTATTTACCTCGACGTTTTGATCAAGTTGCATTGATCGTGGTCACGAGAAGACTGAAGTAGCGGGTGTCAGCGTCGAGAAGGGCGAGCGTTGTCTCCAACTACCCGCATTTGGTTTTGTAAAAATTCAGAATTGTCACGACACACGACACTAACGACATCTGCAGATATCTTCTGACATAAACCGCGACGCGAACACTTGCTTATCACGGGATTCCAGGACGCAGCCAACTTGAAACCATCCTCTCGGTTGAAATTGGGATACTTTTGAATTTCAACCGCTTCACGTACAATCCTGGAGTAGTAGTGACGTTCCGTGGAAAGGATCGTCGGGTCATGGAGTTCAATCCAGTGATTAGGGCCCGATTCGAGCAAATGCTCAGCAATTGCAGATTTATTTATCTGGCGGTTCTTTACAGCTGCAATGTGTTCTTTGACCCTTTCCGCTATAGTACGCTTGGTTTGTCCAATGTAAGAACTACCGCAGCTGCAATCTATCTTATATACGCCAGGAGTTTGAAAAGGAATGACATCTTTCGGTATTCTAACATGCCTTGCTAACTTGGAAAAAGGACTATAAACGGCCTTGATAGAAAAGTCCTAATAAGTCCTAGTTATAATAAGAGTAGGTCTGATGTCGATAGACGGCCGGCTTTCATGCCTTATGTAAAAGGAGTGACGGATAAAGTCGGTGCTTTATTAAAGGACTTTTCTATATGCATGTGTGTGTGTGTGTGTGCGTGCGTGTGTGTGTGTGTGTGTGTGTGTGTGTGTGTGTGTGTGTGTGTGTGTGTGAGAGTGTGTGTCTACATGAGGGTGTATTTATGTGTGTTTATGTTGAAAGATTGTGGCCAGTCTTTGTATCTTTCTCTTTTCAGCTTGTTTGTAACCTTTTAACGACTAAACGGCAGAAAAAATGTGGATGTAATTTGGCGAGGAAATAGAACATTGGGAAATGACATAAGTATTTTCTTGTATTTTTTTTAAATATATATGTGTTTCTCTCTCGCTTTAATACAATTATTTATTTCTTTGTTTTTGTTTATTATGTGTGAAATTGTATTAAATTTTCTGTGTCAAAGTAGTTAAGGCCAAGAAGCCAGTCAGAAACTTTATGTTTGATCTCAAATTTAGAAAGGGGGTAGATGTTAAGATTTTTATTAATTCTATTGTATAATTGACTACTAATAATGGGAAAGAAACGACTATAGAACCTAGTTCTATGTTTATCAATTAGGCAAACACGATCGTTTCTTCGTTTAGTGCTATGATGCAGTTTATTGTACGTTACGGATGGGTGCTTGCGGAGTATAGTTTGGAGGATAAAGAGACGTCTAACTGAAAGTACCTTGCTGTCCAGGTATAGTGCAGCAGTGGAATAGCGGTAAGGCTTTTTAAGCATTACTTTTAGCACTGCTCTTTGGGCTCTCTCCAGCTGCAGCCTTTTAGTTGTTGGTGAGCCGCCCCATACGGTGACGCAATTATCTCAGCAGCGACTCGCAAAATGCAAATTATACCAGTCTCAATGTATCTTGACTTGCTGAGCTCTTAAGTGTTTTAAAAATATACATCAGTTTCCTCGCTCGTGATGTCAATTCATCTATGTGAGCATGCCAGTTTAAGAGCTCATCTACTAAGATTCCTAGATATTTTGTTTTATTTGTTCTGGATAAAGCGCACCTGTACCTGCAACATAATATATTAGCGGAATTGGGGCATATGTGAGCCTTGATTTCGTAGCTATCACAAGGGGGTTGTGCCCGGGACGCCAGGGAAAAGTGACATATTTCGTTTTTTCCACATTAAGCGTAAGGAGGTTTTCAGATAACCAAGTCATAAGAAATCGCATAGTATTTTCAGCGTACTGTTTAGTGCTTAGCCAGCAATCCCCCCTAACAAGTATGGCTGTATCGTCAGCACAGCAGAATATTTGGCAGTTTTCCGGAGAGAGTCGGCACAATCGTTAATATATATTTGAAATAACGTTGGTCCCAAAATACTACCTTGTGGGACACCATAATCTAGGATCTCTTCAGTACTTAACACGGAACCAACATTAACTAGCTGCTTGCGGTCAGATAGATAGCTTTTAAATACATCCAGTGCTACTCCCCTGACACCTATCTCTTCTATCTTAGAAAGCAGGATCGGGACAGAGACCGTGTCAAAAGCCTTGGACAAGTCTAAAAAGATGACTAAACACAATTATCTTTTGCATTCAAGGTCTTACCTATTGCGTTAATAAGGCTACCGATCGCATCTTCTGTCGATTTGCCTTTCCGCAAGCCGTACTGATTATCTGCTATAACACTGTAAGAGTCAAGGAAGTTAACAAGCCGGTAATTTTAGATTTTCTCTAAGATTTTTGACAATGCAGGCAATACAGAGATAGGGCGGTAAATGCTGACACTGTCTCTGCTTCCAGATTTATGTACAGGGTGAACTAAGGCCTTCTTAAACACTTTTGGAAAATCACCAGTTGATATAGCGAGATTAAAAATGTACACAAGTAATGTTATGAGAAAATTACGATGTTGTTTTACTAATTTTGAAGAGTTTCCGTCCCAACCCACTGCTCAATTATTACGAAGCCCCTAATAGGATATGTTCAACCTCGGTCTCATCGTTGGGAAGAATAACAAAGGAGTATAGAGGAGAGTTTTTAATAGGATCAGTCTGTTGCTGGTATTGATTACTCCTAGTGATGTTGCTAGCTAAAGCTCGTCCTATGCTAGCAAAGTACAGTTCATTTACAGATATCACTGGGTCTGATTGAATTGTGAGCAGTTGTATAGGAGGAGCCGAATTTTGAATATGAGTCACACTTTTTATTACTTTCCAAGTTAATTTACTGTTGTTCTTAGCTTTTAAGAATTCGGTTTCCTCGTAGGATTGTTTCAAACTTTTCAGAAGTTTGTTTAGAAAATTACAGTACCTAGTATAGGTTAACTTAAGCATGGAGTTTTTCGGTTGATTTCTAAGTCGAAAGTGAAGCCTATCTCGGTGACGTATACAGCACAGTAACCCTGACGTAATTCAAGGTTTGAATATTTTTTCCTTTTAGAAATTAAAACTGCATGTGTATTCTTGTCAATGATGTCTTTTAACAGCGACAATTCAGCAGCAGCACAAGCGTTATTAAGAGACATGATCACCGAAAAGTCTGTATTGGCAATTTGATACCCTATTGCAGGGTAATCAACACGTTTATGACTAGGCTGAGGCCTGTCCCTATGTTTAATGTACAAACAAAGTAGCACTGGACAGTGATCCGTTATAAAGGTACGAATAACAATAGTGCATGCTTCTTGGGAAGATTTTAAAAGTACATGGTTCAAAGCAATTATTTAATCGAGACGGTATATTATGAGCTACCATGACAGCCATGACAGGCAGTCAGATTGAGATACTCATGTGAATTTCGGTCAACATTACCTGTTTTAATATCAATGTTAATATCTCCAGTAAGGCAGACATTTCTGTAGCTAAAAAATGATAGAAGTACCTTGTTCAGGCTGGTAATGAAATTATCAATGTTATTAAATGCTAAAGGCCTGTAAATTACAATAACTGCAGTGCTATTGCCAATGCTACACACCAGACAGTTACCATCATGAAACTCAGGTTCTACTACAGTACATTCAATGGTATCTTTGATGTACAGGACTACGCCATCATTTTGATTGATTGTCCTGCCTGTGCGGTACGACAAGAAACCATCAATGGTTGGAATGTTGGTAAATGCTAATACTGGGGTAAAATAGTTGAAAGTAAAGATCATCGACCATATTCATAGTCATCAACACTTAAAAAAGCACACATAACCGTATCTAAAATATTTAAGCTAATTTCAATTTCAATCCGAGATGAAGAGAAATTCTCACACAAAATTATTTTGATTAGTGTTTCTTTGATACCCTGAATTACTATTAAATTGAATTAAACTCACTCAAATATTGTGATATTTCACGACCTTTTTCAACAACTTATTATACCTCAATATACTAACTTAACCTATAGACATTTAACTTAACTTCTGATTCCTAAGGCATAGTTCAACTTTCCTCTTTTCGTAGATTTACTCAATTCCATTTATTTAGGTATGGTTCCAGCTATGGTTTCCTGTATCTACTAAGGATATAGTTTCGCAAACACCCAGCTACAGTACGAATGAACAACAGTAATCACAAATGGACTTGATATTTGGCATAACTCTCGTACATGTACCTACACACATACGCAGGCATGCATAAACACTTTATCTCTTTATATACACACACACTCACAGTCACACACCATAATATATACCACACTCATCGTACACACTAATACATCATAATTTCATTCATCATCATCGTTCGTTAGACACACTCTCATATATAATATGACTAGCTTACCCGCCCCCTACTTCGTCCACGCGGACTACAGTTTTTTCGCGAAAAAAGTATCCTACGTTTCGTATAGCATCAACTAAAAAAAAACTCAATATTTACTAAAAAAATATATAAGTGTTGAATAAACGATTTTTCTTTCTTTCTTTTCTTTAACTAGGTATTTAATCTGTGGCACCAATACTCTTGATGATTTTTGACATACTTGTTATTTCATTTCTATGGCAACCGTTCCTTACAGCGAGTATTCAACATGTTCCAGTTTTCCCGTGGAAACTTCCACGGAATTCGTGGAATTTTCCGGGATAAAAAGTATCCTATGTTTTATTCTAGGGTATAAGCTATCTTAATTCCAAATTTCATCAAAATCCGTCCAGCGGTTATCGCGTGAAAGCTCCCCAAATAAACAAACAGACAACGTTTCACTTTTACATATTGGTATGGATTATGAATACAGTGATGCACTTATTTTTTTGGGTTATAAAAATACTTTGTTTTACCACTATTACTTTGTTATCTATAAGCATTGTAATCTTTATAAATGTTATAACTTTGTGTACTAAATAAATAAATATATGAAATATATATTCGGGACATTTCCACACCAATTACCTAGCCCCAAACTAGGATACCCGGTACTATGGGCACTAGATAACGGATAAACATACATAGATAAGAATATTACATCCATGACTCGGAAACAAACATTTCTGCTCATCACACAAATGATTGCACCTTGCAGGATTCGAACCCGCGACAGTTCGATTTCGTACCTAGGATATCTAGCCAATAGACCAACAGGTCGTCAATAAATAATAAAAAGGCGATCACAAAGTTAAATTAAATGTCCTTCCACCTCCCTCTGTAGGGTGGTAGGGTTGGGCGCCCGGGCTTTCTTGCTGCTCTGGTGGCTGGTGGCAACGCGCAGGGTCTTCAACCCCTGGGGCACTGGAAGGGCGCTAGTGGGCACTTCAACAAGCAGGGGGGGCTCTACAGGCGGCTCTCTGCTTTGGACTTGTTATCTGGTCTTGTTCTTGTTATTTTTACCCGACTATGGCAACGCATGGGAAGGGACTAACAGACTATGTATGTATGTATATATGTGGATGTTCCACTATAGCGTCGCCCCTATTGGTCCGATTTTGACAAGCGAGGTATCAATCGATTCATCTTCATCGCAAGAGTGTCATAGGCTATTTTGTACCAGACCGTAGTTGGGCTTTACTTTTTGAACTTACGAGTAATGTCTTGATATGGACTAGCGGCGCTGCTTTCCGCATCCTCATCCTACATAAAGTTCCATAAATAATGATGTCTTAATATGACTGCTTTACTAATATTGTGTTGTGGATCACAAAGGCCATGATTCTAACTTGACCTGTTTGATTTCCCTGGTTGCTTGGGTAATTTGCGACCTTGTGGCGAGATAGAACACTGATAAGATACTAAATATATAAAAGTGAACCGTCATTCAGTTTGCTTGCTTAGTTTTTTTTCCAAATGGCTGAATTAATTGTGTTGACGTTTTGCAACGGGATGTGTAAGTACTCGTACAATATAACACAAAAAAGGACACACTAATATAATTTATATTATATAATATGATTTAACCGCGGCTTTGACCGCGTGGTCATTTCTCTGGGTCAAAAGTGTACACTATGTGTTATTCAAGGATCTAAAATACCAAATAAAGTCAAAATTCCTTCAGCCGTGATACAATTGTTACGATAACTCGCCTTCTACTCATCAAATTGAAATATAAAGTATCTAAACCAGATTTTAAACCATCAAAACCTAAGCTATCCATCAGTGAAAACCGCATTTCAATCGGTCCGGAACTTTTAAAGTGATGCGCGAACAAACATGCATACAGACGGACTTGATTTAAAAATATATATGTTCTTGTTTTAAGTCCTCAAGGACTTTTTTATTATATTACTTTTACAAACTTTTTGCTTCACCAGTGGATGAACATACACTGATTATGATAAAGTTTAAGTACCAACGTAAGTATATTTTTAACTGCACCGCCATCGCAACTTGTCCTCCAGGAAGACTGGTAGATATACTACATAATAAGTCCATCTTTTCGATTTCATATTTTGTGTGCTAAAGTATAATAAGACCCGGTTAACACGTGCGCTGCGACAAAACGAGATGCAGGTGGAGTCGCATGTCACAGCAGGTAAGTTATAAGCACTTTACAACGAAAGCTCGGAAACGGAAACGACAAGTATTTTATGAAAAACGATCCGCAGAACGCAAAGGAAAAACGGTCAAAGCTTTTCCCATCATTTCAACTCACAGTCCGCTTTCAATAACGTTAAAAACTGGATACAAAGAAAATATTATTATACATCTATAAATAATCCAATTGTTCAGGAATCGCCTTGCCTGCGGCTAGACGGAGAAGCCATTAAATTCAATATCTTGGATACTGTAACCACAATAAGGTTGCGAGAAAAAAATACCTCCGCAGAAGTATTATAAAAGCTTTAATTTAACTTGCTATGTATGTATGTATGTACGTACGTACGTATGTATGTATGTATGTATGTATGTATGTATGTATGTATGTATTGTATGTACCTATGTATGTTTATTTAGGTCAAATCTTGCAAGCTGAATTAGAACCACTTCCTCTTCTCCTAAGAAGTTGAACTATTACATGTTGGTTCAGTTCCGATGACAATGCATTTTTATGGTAAGCTTGATCTGATCTGTATCTACATCCAGGATTAGCTCCAGATAAAGGAACTCTTCAAAGGTCCACAGCATAGACACGAAATTTTGTAAACCCATTTTATCAGATAGCTGGTTTTAAATTTTACCTTGACATGGTCTCCAGATGAAGGAACTCTTCAACAGGGCTGGGTCCTGTCTAGCGAACACCTCAACGGCTAACGGCGACACAAAATGTTGTATACGCATTTAATTCTGATAGCCCATGTTTTTACTTGTATTCTCAGTACAATAACTGTCAAAAGCATTGCTAATGTACGAGTCTAAGAAATACTATAACATGGAACCTAAGACAAGAGCATTATAAATTTATTAGAACTATGTTATACTCCGACCAAGTTTTTCTTTTGTCCTTTTTTCAAGGATTTTCGTCTTCTTCTAAGAAGTAGTTGATAGCTTATCAAGACGAGGTCAAACACAGTACATCAATTAGCAATATAGGGTCAAACAGTTCTTATGTGTTCTAATCTAATCTAATACTCCACCACGAGCCAAGAGCGATGGTATAGAATAACAGTTCAATAGTGAACCTTAGAATCAAACGATACCGGGTTGGGTCCTATGCTCCGCAGCAATGACTTTTGTAAGTTATGTGCAGTTTTGCATCGCTCCGTGCTTCGGAGGGCACGTTAAGCTGTCGGTCCCGGCTGTTATTGATTAATAGCAATCATAAGCCATGTCAGAAGCCCACGGGCTTGACAAACTCTGACACCAGACCTGACACTTTTTGTTTGTCGTATGAGCACTACCTCATACGTCAAACAAACAATCCACGAGATTTGAAAATGTTGTATCATCGAAATGACGAAAGACATTCATCATTAAGAACAATAAACGTAATTTTTATTTTTAATCTAGGCCGTATTAATTAACAGAAGCATCAGGACTGCGGAATTGGAAATCGGAGATCAATGACGAAGTCTCTACTTGATATCTACAATACTAATTCGAAATCAGCTAATCCTACAGTCATAGATAGTGGTTTAGATAGATAGGCAGTACCCTGCAGTACTAGGTATAGAGAATCGAAGGTTAAAATTATCATAATGTAAATGGAGATTGAATTCGTGTGAGCAATTTCATAAGTATGTATCTGTAGAAGAAAAACCAAAGAAATATACAAGTGTGACAGATAATAAAACCGTTTAAAAACTCAAATAGAGGCACTTACATTTTGTCCAACATCCATCGGAGCTAACAGCGGCAGCTCGCGTCGTCTCGGCTTCCTCCAAATCAGCACCAGAACCACCACAAGCACCATTCCAGCGCCTCCGACGGCTCCCAAAGCCGCACTCCATATGTTCCCATGGTCATCCCAAGCAGGCGGGATAGCCATGCGAGCTTGTGGGGGAAGGACTTCGTTCAAAGAGTGTACGGAGGTAGTCGTTTCTGCGTAGTTCGTCTCATCTTTGCCGGCGCGATCCCGTGGCGCGAACCACCGCCCATCTGCCCACTGCTTATCTGTGAGATAACAAAATTAGCGACGTACAATGGTGTTACATCGATCCGATGTAGATAACAAATTGTGCGGCGGAACACTTTTGTTGTGAGTAGGGTTTGCTAAGGGTGAAGGAAGTATCTTTGTATCTTCTATTGGCTATTTTCATTAGAAAAGTATTGTTTTACGGATAAGAAGGTTTACTAAGGAGCCAAGTAAACAACAGGTGGTAGGGACCGTCAGAGTAGGTATGTTTGAATAGGTACAGGTTTTATATATACATGTATGTTGTATGTTGTTATATAATGCAAATATAGGTTACATATATGTTTGAATAGGTATCGATACCAATATATAAAAGTGAAAAGTCTGTTTGTTTGTGGAGCTTTCACGCGATAACGGCTGGACGGATTTTGATGAAGTTTAAAATGGAGATAGCTTATACCCAGGAATAAAACATCGGATACTTTTTATCCCGGAAAATTGTAAGTTTCCTTGGGAAAACTGGAAAATGTTGATTACTCACTGTAACGAACGGTTGCCATTACAGAATGGTATGTGGTTGCATTGGAAACGAAATAACAAGTCTGTCAAAAAACATCAAGAGCATTTTAATATCCTATAAGAAAATGGGATGCTTTTTTTCGCGATAAACAGTAGTCCACGCGTACGAAGTCGCGGGCGGGAAAACTGGTAGTTAATAAAACTGCATCACCAGAAGTTCTGCCGGCAAGAATTACTGTATTCCGTATTCAAAGGGTACTTAAGAAGGCGTGACCGCGAAACATTGTAAATTGACATTCACGACATCATGACACACGTTACGGTACATGACTGAATACTACGCACATGACAACTATAAAACTTAGATAGGTACATAAGAATTTATTTTCCGAGTGAGTAGTTTTTCTCAGGAACGGTGCTCATTCCGAGACCGATGTGTCGAGAAGCATCATCTAGGTTTGGTCAGCATATCACGAAATCTCTCCCACAGATTCCAGTTAAGCGAACGGAATGTTCCATTGTAATATTTTTGATGTGTACGGAATGTGCACATCAAAAATATTATTAAAATGTGCCTGTCTGGTTAGTTCCTGGCCGAGATTCGAGGAATCCTGGTTCCTACAACATGGGAAATCGTAGTGAATAATGTGTACTGTGGTTTGGGACAGAAACATAAACTTTGATAGTACCCAAATTACGTTGTTTATTTTTTGTTTTTATTCTTAGTTTTTTATGGATAGGCTCTGCCGTACTTTCGTTTGTGCTGATTCAAAGCGCCCCGCCGAGCGTCCATGGTACTAAAATGTACAAATACGTTCGTCAACAGCCTGTCTAGCTACTCTAGCTAGAGTACGGAGTAATGTGCAGTTGTCTATGCCTTTACCATAAAAGCGTACACGGGTCGGGCCGCCTTTTTGCCACTTCGTAACTGTAAGTATTATTCATAGTACTTTTACGTTACGGTAACGTAAAGTAACGTAATTTATAGTAAAACTAAAATGTAACGAAAGTTTATATAGAATATACACAATAGTTTAATGAATGCGAAAGTACACATGTTTGTTCCTATATGTGTTTGTATTAAGGAACTTTCTATTAAGTGAAATCAATTGAAAAAGTTTACTCGCATACGCATATCAGCGTTTTTTTTTGTTTTTTTTTAATTTCGAAGTTAAATAGATTTTCGTTACAAAACATGCTTTAACGGTCAAAGATAACGAGGATGAAAAAAATATTATTTTTACAAACTTTTGTCTATTTATCAAGGAAATAAACGAACGCTTTTTGGATTCACTGGATGAATCCAATTTTTTCAACTGTTTGACACAATCCAAAGAGAACTATATTATGGCCAAGGAAGTTGTATGTAGTGTACATACTCGCGTCTACGTATGTAGTATTCTAGTTGTACCAGTTGTACGTAAGTATATAGCAAAGAGTATATAAATACTACGTAAGAAGAGACGGGACTGACGTATATTGGAACGGATGTTGTGAATTTTTAAAACGTGCGCTGATAATAAGTGCAACATAACAAAACTAATGACCATAGGTAATAACACTATAATATCGAGCATGTTAGCCAACATGACAAACAGAAAAGGAGGTCTGCAAACATAGCACATTTTTATCGATATCGATATTTTGAGAAAAAAAAACGTATTAGGACTATTTTAATTTATATGGGGTTAATAATAATAATATGTTTTTTCGAAGCATGTGGTTTTTATTACATACAAAAATAATACATTATATAGTACACAACACAATTTGTGTCTTTTTCCCTTTAAAATAATGTCTAATCTTCTTTACTCCTTACTTAATATTACAAACTAGCAGTGGTCCGTGATTAATAGCAGTTAAGGGTTGTTTCTTTTTGTAGTCAGTGTTTCGAAAATGTTTGCCACAGAAATATTTAATTCATGCAGCTTTTCGATTGGTATGTATGTCAAGTCCTCTTTGTCGGTCACTTGTATTCAGTTTTTGCACCTGAAAATAAGAATTTTAATGAAAATTAGAAGATTAAGCGGTTTTAGGCTACGCGACATTAGGTATTCTAAATTTATACTTTTACTACGTTTACTATTATATCGCGTGGAATGCAGAAGGACTTAGAATAAGATTAGGAACCAAATGTCGAATAACGGGTTAGAAAAAAAAAACGATAACACCGGCACCGCACTAGTGCATGGCTATGTTATTTTGTTGAATATTATGAAAGAAATATCGTTATTTTCTTGTACCTAATAGATTACCGAATAGATTTACCACTTACCTATCTATATTCAGTGGAAATTTAGCCATAAATGTTCGTTTTTGACCCATCGCTCAAACAGATCGCAAACCACAAATTTCGCAAGTTTTATAGCTCATTGCATAGAAAACTTTCAAACTCAATCACACTATTATTTATTTAATGTAGAAACAAACACCTTCAAAGCATTAAATACATCAACAGACGGTAATTATCACAAAAGCAACTTGCCTAACAATTTTGTAAACAAAGTTAAACCACAGAACACATATTCATAGCGAAGGCGTGCAAGAAGGTCATGCATATAGTGAAATAGAAAAGATAGCCGCCATAGAAATTAGCTCACGTTTGATACAACAGTTATGAACAGTTTTTTATTAAGCTGTTTCGCCTGACTGGTACATAGAACTTCCTTGATTATGGCTAATTGTTTTTTTTTCTGTCAGTGCTGATCGGGGTTGCCGGAATGTGAATTGTACAAACTTCCGCAATATTATTTAAAGACAATCTCAAACTCAAAATATTTCTAAAGTAAATGAGTAAGTAAGGGTGAAAAATCTAGAGACACTTTTTAAAACTATAATTTAAAAAACCTTTTAAATTATTGTTATATTGAAATAGGTAACTAACTTAAAAAAAAAAATTGTTGATTGATACGGATCGGAATTTTGAGACACTTTTTACACGACTGCCCAAAAAAAGGAGTGTAATGTTTTTAGTTTTTAGGATTCATCTAATGTTTGCATGTATGTTTGTATGTGAGTTTCTTTATTCCACCATAACTTTTAAATGCCTGAACAGATTTAGACGTATGAGGTATCGTTAGGATCCTGACACCCACGAGTAATAAAATTCAATATAGCGGCTGTATGGCTTCATTTTCAAATGCGAAAGTTTTTATTTTATTTTACAATATGTGTATCAAATTGAAGGTCTTGGATAAGCACATTCCAACAGTATATAATTTATTGGTATAAGTTCTTTGTTAGCATGGCAGGCGTGTTATTGTAGCTTTTACGCTACTTATTGTATTTTACGCTAGTTATTGTATGGATAGTTTTTCTCATCGACACGTTAATATTAATTAACAAAATGGTTCTAGTTACAGCTACTTTGTAAACTGTTTTAGTAACCTTAAATACTATTCTACATGATAATAAATAATGGTTAAAAAAAACTAAAAAAACACGCTTTATATAGAAAACCAAACTAAAAAATAGAAAATAAATATTAATAGTGTTAATAAGAAAAAAATGATTTATTTCCAAAATTTCGTGCGGTGCATGGGTCAATAGTTATAAATATTTCATTGACAGATATGAGAAGCACCCCACGCTTTTTTTTAAATAAAACTTTTTTTTCTTATTTACACTATTAAAATTTATTTTATATTTTTTAGTTTGGTTTTCTATATAAAGCGTGTTTTTCAGTTTTTTTAAACTATTATTTATTTTCTACTTTTTTATTGTTTTTTTTTCTTCGAATTATTGCATTGTCATCGGTCTTTGACAGGTGTGCAAAATATGAATGAAATCTGACCGTTTACAGTGGGTCAAAATAGCGTCCAAAGGAGTCGGTTACAAACATACAAACATACAAGTGAAGCTAATATAAAGCGTATAAAAATACCTAAGTTAGTAAAAAACTAAACAACTAAAAACATAAACTAAAAAATAAACTAAAACTTTCAAACTAAACTTTTCAAGTTTTCGTCTATCCCGTTTGATATTATCAAAAAGTGGCAAACAAGTCGGCCTGACCCAGACACTCAACTGAGACATGATTTATTTGAAATTCAGGTTAGTATTTGATTAGTGGTTTAGTGTTTGTTTGTGCAGCGAATCCAAATGGTAATTAGTTCGTAGTCTGGAGTTTGCAGAAGAAGCTTCGAGTTAACGAGTCTAGTTGTTCGAGATGATTGTCTCTTAGATAAATGTTACGTAAAGATAAGTTAGGATCGACTTTATATGAAACTAGCTGCGCCCCGTCGTTTCACCCGCGTGAGGGATGATGATGATGATGACGATGATGAAAGTGTCCTGTGTGTTATGCCAGGGTATAAGCTAACTCCATTCCAAATTTCATCAAAATCCTTCCAACCGTTATCCCGTGAAAACTCCCCAAACAAACAGACAACGTTTCACTTTTATATATAGGTGTGGATAGTAACCTTTCAACTTTCGCGATTCGAACACATAGTTAAATATTAAAACGGGACTTAATCGCGCTGAAAACTTCATATTTATTTACCTCGATGTTTCGATCAAGTTGCATTGATCGTGGTCACGAGAAGACTGAAGTAGCGGGTGTCAGCGTCGAGAAGGGCGAGCGTTGTCTCCAACTACCCGCATTTGGTTTTGTAAAAATTCAGAATTGTCACGACACACGACACTAACGACATCTGCAGATATCTTCTGACATAAACCGCGACGCGAACACTTGCTTATTACGGGATTCCAGGACGCAGCCAACTTGAAACCATCCTGTCGGTTGAAATTGGGATACTTTTTAATTTCAACCGCTTCACGTACAATCCTTTTGTTTTTACAAAACCAAATGCGGGTAGTTGGAGACAACGCTCGCCCTTCTCGACGCTGACACCCGCTACTTCAGTCTTCTCGTGACCACGATCAATGCAACTTGATCGAAACGTCGAGGTAAATAAATATTAAGTTTTCAGCGCGATTAAGTCCCGTTTAAATATTTAACTAGGTGTGGATAAATAGATAGTCGGTTCTGGAAAAACCTTTTCAAACTTAGGCTTAACTTTGGCAGTTTCTTTAGAAGTTAGTGATATTCTTAGACAATAATAATTCTATAGACAGTTAGTTGTTCGAAGACAATGTCAATGATAGTTGAAGTGGGGAGACCATACCAGGAAGATAGTAAGGAGATATGGTATAAAAGCGTAGCGTTTATCTATCTATCAAGACTAGAAACACTTCCTGGGCCTAGTATCGACATAGATAACGAGGATACCGATCGCTAGATATTACCGAAAACAAATGATTACTTTACAACAAATGCAATTCTCTACTACCGAGGTACCGAGTACAATCGTCTATTATCTATTAGTGATCATCGTGGGTGCCGGGAGGGGTGCAAGGGGACGCAGTTGCGCCCTCCTGGCTTTACACATATTTTTTAAGATTTTATTGTTATATAATTATTACAAAGGTAGGTATTAAATAAGGTAGTTTGTCTAAAACAAATACCCAAAAACGATATTATACCTATGAAACAAAACCTTTGTAAATAAGGTAGTTTGTCTAAAACAAATACCCAAAAACGATATTATACCTATAAAACAAAACCTTTGTAAATAAGGTAGTTTGTCTAAAACAAATACCCAAAAACGATATTATACCTATGAAACAAAACCTTTGTAAATAAGGTAGTTTGTCTAAAACAAATACCCAAAAACGATATTATACCTATAATACAAAACCTTTGTAAATAAGGTAGTTTGTCTAAAACAAATACCCAAAAACGATATTATACCTATAATACAAAACCTTTTTAAATAAGGTAGTTTGTCTAAAACAAATACCCAAACAGGATATTATACCTATAATACAAAACCTTTGTAAATAAGGTAGTTTGTCTAAAACAAATACCCAAAAACGATATTATACCTATGAAACAAAACCTTTGTAAATAAGGTACTTTGTCTAAAACAAATACCCAAAAACGATATTATACCTATAATACAAAACCTTTGTAAATAAGGTAGTTTGTCTAAAACAAATACCCAAAAACGATATTATACCTATAATACAAAACCTTTGTAAATAAGGTAGTTTGTCTAAAACAAATACCCAAAAACGATATTATACCTATAATACAAAATAATACCTTATTTTCCTTTGTAAATAAGGTAGTTTGTCTAAAACAAATACCCAAAAAGGATATTATACCTTTAAAACAAAACCTTTGTAAATACGGAAGTTTGTCTAAAACAAATACCCAAAAACGATATTATACCTATAATACAAAACCTTTGTAAATAAGGTAGTTTGTCTAAGACAAAAACCAAAAACAAAAATACCCATCATAAATATGTTTTCATCCTACATAATAAAAATCTACTTTCACAATGCTCCTATTTTCGCTACGTTGTGTATGAAAATAGAAACTCTACACCATCAATATAAAGCCATAAGAATAATACGGCCCTTCGCAATCGTCACAACAGTGTGGAAGTACGAGAGTATCAGTTCTAGAGTAGTAACCCATCACATTATGCGGAATGAGGTGGCTCGAACTGGCTTCTATCTAATGTTATGGCTTGCTAGAATCACTATTGCACACAGCTGTGTTCTACTGATATCACACTACTCGCCACACCTGGCAAACAAAACACGCCTAAACATAAACGTTTCCATGTTCAAACTGATAAAAGAACTAATGAATTCAACATACTTCTAAACAACATTACTACTAAATTGCTGTATATTTATCATATTTTATCTACTTTTTGTATTGAATTATATGCAGTAAATAACTAGGAGAATGGGGACAGTGAAAGCTTAATGATGCGAAGAATAACAAGTGTCGTTTTCTATCAGCTTCTCAGAAACGAGTATAGGGCTTCAAGAAGTAAACAAACTCCTTCAGGACGGAGTTGGTTGGCTTCTCGAAGGTATAAAGGAGAGACGCCACACTTTATTTGTTTGCATTGAAGTCATTCTATCTGTCGTGGCGATATCGTAGAATTGATCATTTCATGATATGGTCGATAATTTCATGAAATGGTTCTATTTCATGAAACGGCCAACTAACACTGACCATTTCGTTGAAACATCATCGTTTAATGATTTTTCAATCCACGTTTGGCCACATAATTAAATATCCTTAATTTAGGGTTTTCATGATACCAAAGGTGTTCAAACAGATAGGTTTTCAAGGCTCAAAAAAATACCAAGACGAAGGCGTGAGCTCGCTATGCTTCGCTCCCGCCTTCAAGTTGGGCTTCCGCCGATAGCTGTGGATAACTATTTTATAATGTTTGACCATATCATGAAGTAGCCGTGCGTTTAGCTGTTCATATCGTCAAGCGTTAATCATTAATTCATCTGGCCAAACCAATTCATGATGTCGCCGATAATTTAACGAAATCAAAAAATAACATTATGTGGTGAACCATTTCGGAAATGATCAATTTTACAATATCGACACGACACATCGATATCTTAAGATTTGGTCAGTGGCCGTGACTTTCTTCGGTTTTTCAGGCTTGATAATAAAATGTCAGGTCCCCTTTTGTGACCTGTTTTTTTTTGCAGAAAATACTAACTTGCTTCTGCAGCTTGTCTGGACGGTGCTTTGAGTATTTTAGACTGTCACTAACTATGCAGATCGCTAGAGCAGCACTGGCGCTATACTGCTATAACATAAAATAAATCTATGACGTAAGTAATAACATTTTCGGGCATGATAGGGGTTTACAAGGCTCATTTGAAGAGTAGGAACTTTACAATGGACACCATAAAACCAACTATCCATTCAAGGGTGCGATAGTTCAAGTAAAAAGGGCACAGTGTAATATCACAAGCAATCTCATTCAAACAACCTTTAGTTTGAGAGGATCTAATTTGTTAGAGACGGTGGTGGCAGTCCTGATAGTACTCCCCCCCTCCTGTTTAAAGTTCGAGTAAAGAAGTTTTATGTCTCTATTTAATATCACTTCTCGTTATTTTGCTGTCCATTCCCTGTATATAACTTGTATTATGTTTATATATTTCGTATGTGTGAAGTAAATTTAATTAAGTTTATTATTATCATGCTAACATTCACATATTTATATGTTTAGGTATATTAAATGATGTCTATATTTTTTATACATTTATTCATTGTATTCAGTTTTTATTTATTTATTATTTTATAATGCACCACCGTGTTTGCCGTATATTACTAATTCCTCTCCATCTAAAGGTTGTCTGGAAGTGATCGCTTATTAGCGCCCATAGTACCATAAATATTGTATAAATTGTTATTATTGTATAATTGTTCTATGTGGTGTACAATAAAGAGCTACCTATCTATTATCCTCATATAACTTTGGCTGAACTATTCTATACTGGGCAGTATTTTCCAATCTACGTCCAAGTTTTCTTATTATGTCGTGCGTGTTGTTGTCGGAAACGTGACCGGGTAGAATCAACAGGCTTGTGTGGAATATCGCCGTATTTATAAAGCAGGGGTAGGTTGGAGTCAGATGGAAACACAGATTTGCTTAGCATTCTCGGGCCATAACGCAGACTTAATTTCGCGTTTGTATGTAGAGTCTTAGGAGATTGACGCTACATTGCTTGGAATGCGTTAATAGCATTAATGATAAAGGAGAGGTATAGGCATTTATGGTAATGTGTATTGAAATAAAAGAGGTTCTACCACAGATCTTGCAAACATCGCCACTGGTTCTATTATAGATTTGTTACACCACTATTTGTTCGTACAATAGTACAAATAACATACAAAATGGAATAGAGTTGCCGTTATAATCAAACTTTTCAAATTGTGGCACTCGGTTGGTAAAGTTGAGTCAAATCAAACTTTAAATCATCTAAAAAAATAATTATTTTCAGCTGCGTGCAACAATCGTCTTTAAGAGTTTGCATTAGCATAGAATAACTAAAACAGACAAGACAACAATCCGAAGTGTAACAAGTATTCACCGAAAAAAAAAAACATTATGCACCATTGAAAGTCCGTGCCATAATAGAACCAAGTTTTCGTAACTACCTACAAAAGAACAATATTTATTCATCTGTTTTTTTGGGCCTTCTAACAAATTTTACAACATGCTGTTAAGCTGAAACCTTTTTGAATAAAAAACTAACCAGCATGTGTAACTGTGTTTTTTTAGTATCTATAAACAAAAACACAAATTACAAATACCTACCAATTAGGTTTTTTTCACTTGTACAACATTAAGTTGTTTTAATGTATTACAACGTTAAAATTCCATGTCAAACTAAAAAAACTCGTTTACTAAGTACAAAACAGTACCCTAATAACTTTAAAGCGCAGAAACTCACATGTGGCAATGTTTATTTTTTAATTCCTATAAAAACTCTATATCATTGTGCTAACAATAAAAAAGCCATATTATATCAAATTATATACCGACAAAAATTAATTGTATCACAACCGTAACAATTATAACAAAAAAAAACTCACCCATTAGTGGCAACGTTCCTGTATGCGCGACAGCTGTTGGGCGGCACGTGCGTAGGGCGGGCGGGCGCGCGCGACTGTACGGCGGCGAGGCTCCTTATCATTATCGCAACTTGTTTACCCGACGTGGCGCGCCGTGATCTCTGGCGCGTCGATTTGATGTTGAGTTGAGATGTCACACCTACCTACTTGGGAAATCCAAGTTAAAATTTTGAAAACGAGGAAGTGGTTATAGTGGCTTAATTTTATTGGCAAAAGGGTTCGAGTCCCGTCTATAAATCGTAATCCAATATTTTCCTTTAGAAAAAATATATGATATATTTAATGTTGGACAATATGTTCCTCTTCGAAATTATTCATGGAATCTCGGATACTCCAGACCTTCTTTCAGAGCTATTCATTTCCGCACCAATCAATCAAATTGCCTAGAGCCATTGATTTGTACTTAACGAACTTAAACGTATTTTATGTTGCGGGTTCTAAATCTAACCTTGGCCACAATGCTAGTATTATTAGGTATTCTGTGACAATGCATCCATATATTTTGTCTTTATCAACTTTTGTATGTTTTTTATAATTTGAATGTGTTAATGTTTACAATGTAGGTGATCTAATAAATAAATAAATAAATGATTACTTAATTTACGTATCTGAGTGTGACAGTCAAGAAGCGCTAATTAAGTTTTAAACTGACTACTAAAATTTAAAACAAGACTTTTTTTTAAGGCTATTAATTGTTGGTCTATTTTCATCTCCATATGCGTAAAAAGCGATATAAAAGATGGAAATCTTTCTTTTATATCGACTTGATTAAAACAAGTTAGATGCCAAATAGCATTTTCTACCAGTCATCCTGGATGTGCAAAGTACATAAAACTAAACAAAAAAATCAACCCAATTTATTTATTTTTGTATGTCATAATTTATCAAAGTAAGTTCTGATTCGATTTCATTCCGTATATAATGACTACTTAGCTCTAGATATTGCTGACCTACAACGCCTACAAGTCACAAAACTTTGAAATTGCTTTTCTATATCATGCTGTGTTGTATACCTATCTTATATTCAGTGTACACAGCAGGACCGAGTTTAATTAATTGCGACCGCGTAGGGCAAACTGCAGTGCACTGAAACTATTAGGAATAGGTAGATACGTACAGACCGTTCACCGTAAGATGTCCCCTGCCGTGATGTTGGCATTATAGACCGTTCACCGTAAGATGTTCCCTGCCATAGATAATGCCAACATCACGGCAGGGGACATGTTACGGTAAACGGTCTGTACCTACCTTACCTGCGCTCATTTACGAAGTAAGGCTTCATGGGTATATGAACTTGAATTTTATTTATTGATCTCTAGTGACTCGCCCCGGCTTCGTACGGGTAGCGCTCACACCACGGCATTTTTCTTACTTTTATCATTTTTATACAAGTCGTAACTTACAAAAAAAAAGCCAGTAACGGTAATTCAAAATCTTTGGCAGCAACGATCTTGGTGCTTTTAAACATGGACAACTGCATTATTACTCACGTTTACCTAGCGGCACGTAAGTCTAGCGGTGAACGAAACGTGGCGGGTATCTTGGCATTGTTTACGTTATATTAGATTGTGCCTTATCTTCCCCCTTTAACTTGATCTAAAACTAGTTGTGCTCGCGACTTTGCGCGCGTGGCTATTTCTCAATGTATGTACTCTATGTACCTACTATTCCATAACTTGAAATATCATTATACCACATTAGTCATTTCTCTAGGCTAAAAGTATGCTATTCCAGAACCTAAAATATCAATATATCAACATTTCATCAAAATTCGTTCAGCCGCCAAAAATATTTTTAAAGATTGCTCGGCTTCTACTTATGGGGTTGAGATATAGAGTATACCAGATTTTAAGTCAAAACCTAAGCTTTCCAATAATGAAAATCGCATTTCAATTGGTTTAATAGTTTTAAAGTGACGCGCGAACAAACATCCAGACAGAAAGACAGACACGAATTTTAAAAACGTTATATTTTAAATTATCACTACTGGCTCACGTGTATATAGTCGAAAACATAGCCCTAGGTTTCGAGCGTATCCGACGCTCTACATCAGGAGTTCACTCCGCGAGATTCCTGTTTGCGACAATATACACGTGAGTTATAGCCGGTAGTGATATTTTAATCTATATATATATATATATATATATATATACGTTATATTCTTGTTTTTTAGCAAATTCTAAGTCTTCTAAGTCTTCTTTGTAGAGACTTTTTGTTACTCGTACTTACTGTCTTCTTTTAAGTTTTAGCAGTAACGTAGAAGCAAGAGAAGGGTAATGAGTTTAACAGTCTATGTATGTTCACCAATTGTCGCTCATTGTAGTCATTTGCCTAGATTCCTAAAGGTACTTAAGACAAATAGCTACAAGAAGTTAATTTCACTACATAAGAATTTCAAACTTAATTTCACGTAGATCTACCAGGAAATAAGGCATTTCTAGGCTTCCGCCTACAAGAACGTGTACTTCAACATTGTCCAAAGTTCCTTTCAGTTTCGGGACTTAAAGTCCCTAAAAAGGACCTCCACACTCTCCTTTAGTCCTACCCATGCCACCAGGAGCCTGGCACTTCGAGCTCGTTTCATTCGGATTACATTCTGTATCATTTCATTCCAAGTTATTCATTTTATATGCCTTATTCCCTGATTTCCCTATTCAGTCTAGTCGCAGGTTTATTACAGTTATTTGAGGGGTTTCTACCCAGTGGCAATACTTCCGTACAGCCACCCGTGCCTCCAAGAATGTTGGTTGGCATTCGCTATCAGTATAATAGTATGGAACAGACTCACCAAATTCAACGCCGGTTTATTCCTCGATCGCTACACTCGGTAGGGATCTGTGCCCCGACCACATAACTTGATTTCAATCGGATTGTCAATATCGCTATCACTAATGCCTTGCGATAGAGTCGAAATTGGGGCTGCTGATCTCGGACCAGTCTTCTCTTCCGTAAGTCCTATGTGGCGCCTAGGCACAGAATAAATAATTGTACAGTACAGAAGGACATCTGAGTAAAGTCATTTAAATACATAGCAACTCTCGCTACAACGCAATAAAGTGCAATTTAACTCGCACTGCACTGCGATCTTTCAATTATATTTACCTAGAAGGCGCTCACCCATTGCGTGCAGGCTAGAATGTACCGTATCACAACGCGCGAGAGCTTCCATTGCTCTAACCGTTTCAGAATCGCACTGTCACTTTTTCGCTCGGCAGGGTTGTATCAAGATATACTAGGTACTTGCACTAGTAATTATTCTGTGATAAGATATGACTTAGATATTGTAACAGAATAAACAATGATGCAATAATATTTTTACTTATTATTATAAATGTTGATAGTTCTATTAACTACATATAATTACATTCTTATCAGAATAGACCTAGTACGAGTACCTCATTATTTCATTATAACTTAATTAGTATTGCACTTTGATGAATAAAAGGTGCCTGTCTGAATTCCATGCTTAACAATGAATGAAAAAGAAATGGCTACCTACGTGATAAAATGACAGTATGTAGGTATTTTACGAGACTTGCTATGCGGTACATACTAGGTTTCTTCTTGGTACTCATAATTAAGAAAATAATAAAATTTGACAAAAACTTTACGTAAGTAGGTACTTTATCGTAAGCACACGACGCGCGACTCATCGAGCGCATGCTTGACACTCTACTGAATTAACCGCAATATTGCGGCCGCAAAGTGTAGGTATAATATTTGTACTAGTTGCGGAGTGCGACTGGCCGGCCTAGGTATTTCTCCTTGGCACATTCGTTGGTTCCTTCACATTCCATGACGGCACTTACCCCGCCCATACAGTCATATTTCACTAGCTCACACCTTATACCCTTTGAGGTGTACATTCTACATTCCCCGTCACGACTCCCAGCAATCAGCGCCGCTTAAAAACGCTTATTTTTACCTATCTCGCGCTTTCTAGTCCGTCCACCGTCCCGAGGCAAACTTGTCTACCCTTCTTTTCCCCCGTACGTCAAATCATGTTCTTTTTGTGGGTACCTTCCAAGTTTCGTTCGGAAATGAACAATCTTGTCAGCACAGACTGATTCCAGAATCGATACAATATTTTTAAGTTCTAAATTCGCAGTTCGCGACGCCAATAGCGTCGCCCCTATTGGTCCGACTTTGAGAAGCGAGGTATCAATCGATTCGTCTTCAGGTATAGTATAATAGGCTATATTTTTTTACCCGACTACTGCGAAGCAAAGCAAGGGTTATGTGTTCAAACTAAAAACTTGGTGCGATTTTGACAAACGGTATCAATCTTTTTCGCAAGAGTGTTATAAGCTTTTTTTACCCGAGCGTAGTCGGGTTTTAGTTTTTGAACTTGTCTTGTTAATACGTCATGTAAATAAATAATGAGGCAAATAATTTAAGATCACGCAATGAACATTATGCGATGCTTACAATGTTGATTACAGGCGCAAACCGAGTTAAGCTTGAGTGATCGGCAGCGGGATCTTTATTAACTGCGAAGCCTGCCCGGAATCGTAATCAGGGAGTGTTGACTTGTTCTGTATTTTTTAGCATTATTTATTTTCTACGTCAATATTTTGCCCTAATCTTTTTTAAATTCAATAGGTTTGCGATTAACCAATATGTTAACTGATGTTAAGCAATGATGGTGCATCATCAGCCTATACTTGTCCAATACTGGACGAAGGTCTCTCCCAACGTAAGCTACTGAGCTCAGTCTTCAGTATCAGGTATCTGCCAGCCGCTTTTCGTAGGTCTTCGTGCACGGATTCTTCGCACGCCCTGCCCGCCACCTTGGTCAGGACTAGCAGGGCGACCGGGAACGGGGGGTGACTTTTTTACTATTGCCGTTCATCAGAGGTTATGCCCATAATCGCCACGCGGGTATACAGTTTGGTGATCGTAGGGCGTAGTTCTCGCACCGGTGACGCTGCTGCCCGTCACCGGCCTGTGTCATTTGGATTTGCTTGTTTTGAGATGGTTATACCGCCATCTGTCAGTCGAGGCTCTAGCCGAGCCTCGTTTGTTATCCAGCAGGCTGAGGTTGGCTTGGAGCATTCAATCTATTTTTCGCTCCCTTACATGCTGATGATGGTGCACGCTTCTCTTTCCTAGAAGTAACCAATTCACTCGTTACTTGCCGATTCGCAGGTTATAATATAACACAGATTCCGGCTAGAAGTTAAGAAATACCTACCGAAACAATAAAATTTATTGATTTACGTTAAATTAAAACAACGCAACAAATATGAGAATCACAAAAAGTCAACATCACGTATTTTCCCAGGCGGTCACCCATCCAAGTACTGACCACGCCCGACGTTGCTCAAGGCCTGGAATACACATGCTATGTACATAATAGCACATAATTACAAGTACAGTAGTAGATGCTAAATAATAGCATACAATTAACAAGTGTATACGAAAAGAGTATTCTTGTAAAAAGCACGCTATTTAATCGCAAGCCGGTCTATTTTTCGTGCTTACTAGCACACGGACTCGGTGTAAGGCGCGGTTGGGAGGGGAGTAGCTCCATGTACGAGTAGCGAGCATGCTACTTGATTTGTATGTGTTTGCTTGTCGCATCTTATGCTAGCAAATGTTTTATTAGCAAATGCACACATTCGGAGAGCATGCTGTAAATGAGCATACTACCTAGTAGCAAACAACCATGATTTTCTAATAATAGCATGTGTTCCGGGCTTAACTTCGGTGATCGGACGAGAACCGCTGTTTTAGACGTGGTATGGACGTTTGCGAAAGATGAGCCCAATAAGCGCGACCAAAGTGGCATGTCGTCACACACCGATCCAATAACCACGTAGAGATAGAGAGAGACCACATAGAGGAAAAATATGAGGGGACAGCGTACCTAAAAAAACAGCATGTCCAGGCCTCATGCCTGGACATTTTTTTTTATATATTATTTTCATTTTCCTTTCTTGCTTTTGAGGACCACGTGGACGAAGTCGCGAAAGAAAAGTTAATATAATGTTATTTTGGCAAAGCACAATAGAAAGGATATGATTAGAACGTATTCATGTATCTCATTCTTATAAAAACGCATATTGAGCCTATATATAAAATATAAAAAAAATGTATTTTCATTTTCTTTTACAGAAATACAAAATGTAAACTTAGCCGGATATGTAGAAGAGATAACTCGCATTGGTAAAAGAGACTAGAAAAGGCCCCTTGAGGTAGAACTGATCAGCAAGAGGAAAACGAAATATCTGCTACAAAACAGCCACCGTTTTAGAAATAGCAAGTATTCGGATATTGCTGGATTAGCAATATCCGAATACTTAGAAAAAAAATGACATCCAAATAAGAAAAGTGTTAGGATAATTACTTAAAACAGAGCGGGCAAAAGGAAAACACGTTGTGATCCGTAATAACAAGCTGTATGTCGACGGCAAGGAGCATAAAGAGACACCAGAGTACAGAAGTTACAGCAAAATACGTCGCACTCTCAACATCAACAACACGCGTCGCGTGAAAGCTTCCCCTCGCCCAGAAGTAGATCCAGGGAGGAGCAAGGGGCCCCGAGGACCCTGCGCCCTATAGCCACCAGACATCGGAGGCGTCATTACAACGTCCAATGACTGACAGTTCCAATACAAATAGAAATACACAATCTTCAAAAAACACTCATTCAGGCCTGAAAAATACATTTCGTAAGTGACTTCACAACGATATTTCAAAACCTACAGAGTATAAAGAAAAAAGACCATATACTGTACTAGAAGCAGAAAATAAAGAAACAAAAAAATATAATACAAATACATAACTAAGTATATTTTTGCTTCTGCATTCTACCGAGAAAAACACAGAGGTGGTGGTGTAGCCATCCTACTCCTACATGGAATCGCGAACAAAGAACGGCTTGATTTGCAAGACCTTTCTGTTGAATATATTATATAATGTTGTGCAGTGGAAATACCAAAGGAAAATATGTTATTAATTAATTTATATCATGCTGATCGTGGAATTGAAACGTTCTTTTCCTTTTTAAATAACCTATTAGTTAAAATAAAAAAAACAAAGATTAAAAAACATATTGTTGTAGGCGGAGATTTTAACATAGCATGCTAGAAAACGATGTATACCAAAAAATAACCGAGTCTACTAGAGTTACTAAAAAAAGCAAATGGATTAGATCTATTATTTACAAACAACTCCAAAGAATACACAGTTAATGTCAAAGAATTTGGAATATCAGATAATAGAGAAAAAAATGTCTTTATTCTAACAAAAAGATGTTTTACAAACAGTAACATACTCGTAACTCTTTTCAAAGATTCACTCGGAAAAATAGATTGGAATGAAATAATAAAACCAGAACAAAATATAAACGATAATTATAAGTTTTGACGATATAATTGGAGATTTATTAAATAAAATACAATACAATACAATACAACAACACTTTATTGCACACCAAGAAGATGGTAATAATATATAGGATAAAGTCATGAAATGAAAGGTACAATGGGCCGCCTTATTGCTATCTCTCCCAGGCAACCTTTGAATAAATATCTACCAAAATAAATACCAATACTAAATTTAAAAACCGTAATAAATGGTTAATAAAAGGCTTAAAAATTTCTTGCAAACACAAAAGAATATTAAAAATACTTACTAACGAATCCAGTAGTAAAATTCTAAAAAATATATAAAGTCTATCAAATAAAACCTTAAAAAATGTGTAAATATATCAAAAAAGCTCAACAATATTAAAAAAATGAAAAATTCTAAAAATAAAATACAATCACTGTGGACCATCATTAAAGAAACAACTTACAAAATATCAAGAATAAAAACATAAAAATATTGAGCTTAAAATATTCGATGAACATTTGTAGATACGCCATGTTCGGTAGCAAACATGTTTAACGATTTCTTTGCCTCTATAGGTGAATCATCAAACTTTCCAAAAAAACAGTGCCTCAATCACCTTCTACAACACAAACAGTCACTACCGTAGCCAACTCGATGTACCTATCACCAGTCACAGAACCAGAAAAAAAAAAAAAAAAAAAAACCGCGATCATTATGAGACTATCGAACAAACAGAGTTGCGGAGTTGATGAAGTTTCCTCCAGTCCTGATTAAAACCTGCGCTCCTGAACTATTACTAACCATCACCAAATTACTTAACCAATCAATTGAAGACGAATATTTCCCTGACCGACTTAAAGTAGCAAAAATAATACCTATACTGAAAAAGGACGGTAAGTCCACTAATGTTAGTAACTACAGACCAACTGCCTTACTTCTTGTGATATCAATCGAACGCGCAATATCGAACCGTATTTATAGCTTTTAAGGAAATATAAACTTTTGAGCGGAAACCAATATGGTTTTTGTAAAAAAACATCAACTGCAGTCTATAAATATATACAGGAAATATTAAATAACATACGCGACAAATACTACTCTGTCGGGCTACTGCTTGATATGACGAAGGCTTATGATAAAGTCTCACACAACATACTTATAACAAAACTATCTGACACTGGAATTCGAGGAAGACCACTTAATTGGCTCTAATCATACCTACTCAATAGAAAACAGTTCGTACATATTGATTATTTCAACCAAAATGTAGAAACGATACAGTCTCAGTTAAGAACCACAAACTGCTCATTTCCACAAGGAAGTGTACTAGGATGTGTTCTTTTTATTATATATATAAACGACCTGCCGAAAGTTACAAACTCCCATTGCGTACTATTTGCTGATGACGTTTCACTATTATTTAAATGTACAAACAGTAAAACCTCACTAAATCTTATTATAGACACATTTTCTGAAATAAAATCCTGGTTAGAAATACATAATCTAGAGAACAACACAAACAAGACCAAAATAATTCAATTCATACCACACCAAAAAAAGCCCCAAGAGCTAACTACACATGAATATATACACTAACAAAAACCCTCAACATACAGGAAGTTAAAGATTATACCCTTTTAGGTATAAAAATTGATACACATTTGAACTGGAAAGGTCATATAGAAAAAACAAAGACCAAACTATCACAATTTATTTATGCATTAGCAATTCTTAAAGGCAATAGAAATATAGAAACAGCCAAGACTGCCTACGCATACGCTTGGCTACGATACGGTGTGATATTATGGGGAAACAGTACCGACGCAGAACAATTATTTTTAATGCAGAAAAAATGACTTCGCCATCCGCCAGCGTATCAGCTATATACCGCATTTTATCCAACAAAATATCCTAACCCTATCATGTATCCACAGTATCCGCATTTTACAGGCAGCAATGTTCGTAAGAAAATACCCAACATTATATGAAACATACAAACCCACGAAGACAAAACAAACGAACCCAAATTAGAAATCTACAGAAGAGGGCCACAATACACACTAATTTAAATTTATAAATTCCAAGTAAAATAAAAATGAAGTTAAGAGTTAAAATCTTTCAAACTAAACTTAGACAATTTTTGATTGCAAAATGTTATTACTATATAAACGAATTCTTTACGATATAACGTAAAAATTCCATGAAATATACCTACATGAAAACATTACATATTAGACTATACAGAAAAATTATCCATACCAATATATAAAAGTGAAACGTTGTGTGTTTGTTTGTTTGGGGAGCTTTCACGCGATAACGGCTAGACGGATTTTGATGACATTTTGAATGGAGATAGCTTATAACCTGGAATAAAACATAGCATACTTTTTATCCCGGGAAATTGTAAGTTCCCACGGGAAAACTGCAAAAACTTGAAAAATTACGATTACTCGCATGCTCGCTGTAAGAAACAGTTGCCAGGGAAACGAAATAACAACTATGTCAAAAAACATCAAGAGCTTGGTGCTAACCTACTTCTGCATTAGTTTCTAATATTCTAGAAGAACATAGGATGCTTTGTTTCGCAATAAACAGTAGTTAGTACGGACGAAGTCGCGGGCGGTAAAACTAGTATAATATATTTGTAAATATTTGCATAGATATATTAAAATTATTTTAAATAGATAGGATAGACACATAGCCATTATTAAGTTTTTTAAAGTTATTTTCACTATGTACCTAAAAGTTAATGTAATATTAGTAAGTTTTAATAATACTAAGATATTTTCAATATTATTGTGATTAAGCTTAGCATAATTATTACACTGTCTGGTTAGCTTATAACATCAGTATTTGCATATCATTAGCTTATAACATCAGTATTTGCATATCATTAGCTTATAACATCAGTATTTGCATATCATTAGCTTATAACATCAGTATTTGCATATCATTAGCTTATAACATCAGTATTTGCATATCATTAGCTTATGACATCAGTCATTTACATAAGGCTATTGTATGTAATAAATAAATAAATTGTCACCGATCTTCAATCCTGACCTAATTCGCTAGTATGTACCTACATACCAATATAAGGGTAGTAGCAGGTAATAGACTGCGAACCCCTAGCCGCAAGCGTAAGTGGATACTTAACTTTATGGCTCAGTAGTTGTAAGAACCTTCTTAAATGGCCAATTCTTTTATATGCGAAGCGAAATTTTAAGACGTGTCAATAAAAAATTAATGTGAGGAAAGTTCATGTAGGTTCACCTAGATAGAGAAAGGATATATAATTGTTTATAAATAACATAGGAATTGCAGTAAATGTAGTAGTCGTAGGCCATTATACTTAGATCTACGAATTGGCATAATTTTATTCAAATCACTTCTGTTTACCTTTAGTAAACCTTTTATTCAGTGCCATCTGGCGGAAAATCTACATACTAGCACAGAATAAATATACTAGTACAGTTGGCGCGTTTGTATTCGCCTTGATAACATCATCCGAACTGGTTTACTCCAGCAATCAACAGATGGAGCTGTTTTAAATTTAGACTGTGTATTTTATTCAGCAAGTTTTTTTCCATAACATGCCGGAAATAAGTAGAAATGCTGAAAATAAACCTATACAAGCACAAGTTAAAAAATTATATATCCCCCGACCGCCCTCCCCCCCTATTATAGCTAAGAATCATCTCGTTTACTTCAACTCAGCTTTGAAACATAACAAACCGCAGCTAAATAGGTCCATTCATTTGAAAGACACGATAGATATATATATATATATATTGGTATGATTCTCCCCGATCGAGATATATCTTAGCTATATGGGGGATATAGCTAAGATATATCTCGATCACATCAGTTTTCAAACATAAAAAACCTCATCAAAATCGGGCTATTCATTTCAGAGCTACGATCCTCACCCCACATTCCCACCCACCTCATTATAGCTAAGAACCATCTTGTTTACCTCAACTTTCAAACTTAAAAAACCGCAACTAAATCGGTCCATTCGTTTGGGAGCTACGATGCCACAGACAGACACACACTCATACAAACACACACAGTGATACACACCCATAACACCCTATTTTTATATTACTTATTAAAAAAAAACGTGGGGTGCATGGGTCAATAGTTATAAATATTTCATTGACAGATATGAGAAGCACCCCACGCTTTTTTTTAAATAAAACATTTTTTTCTTATTTATACTATTAAAATTTATTTTCTATTTTTTAGTTTGGTTTTCTATATAAAGCGTGTTTTTTAGTTTTTTTAAACTATTATTTATTTTCTACTTTTTAGTTTTTATTGTTTTTTTCTTCGAATTATTGCATTGTCATCGGTCTGTGACAGGTGTGCAAAATTTGAATGAAATCTGACCGTTTAAAGTGGGTCAAAATAGCGTACAAAAGAGTTGGTTACAAACATACAAACATACAAGTGAAGCTAATATAAAGCGTATAAAAAAAGGTCAAAGGTACTTAAAATAGGCTACTGAAAAGGAACATAATATTTGTTTAAATCGTGTCCATCTGTCAAAGCCACGGCCACAGCTAGTGTAAGTATATATGTGGATGTTCCACCATAGCGTCAATCCTATAGGTCCGATTTTGAGAAGCGAGGTATCAGTCGATTCGTCTTCAGGGGCCCGATTCTGTTAGCTAATGAACCGCGATAACGCAAGTCGATCGCTAGATTTTTTTGCGAATTTTTCACTTTTACCACTTAAAAGTCCTAAAAGCTAAAATTTTGGAAAAATTAAAAAAAAAAATATAGAAGCAAAATTTTTCGCTTCCAGCACTTTTAAGTGGTAAATAAGAAATTTTCACAAAAATTGAATTGGGGCCCAGGTATTTTTTACCCATCTACAGCCTGGACGGCCATTAGACCTAAGGGTAAAAAAGGAGCAAGGAATGTGGGGAGACAGTCAGTGGCTGAAACCTCAAGTGCCAGTGCTCCGAACCTTGAGGGGATTAACGCCCCAATAAGGTTAACTAAAAAACAAAAATATAAAATTAAACAAAAACTGAAAAGGGAGCGTTTGGCATCGGGCTCGGGAGGTGTGAAGCCACTGGCTGAAGACATCAGACCCGTCATCAGACATCATCAGATCTAAAAGCACGGGACCAAGAGCTTACTTTAAACAACGTAAACAAATGAGGGACAGCAGGGATCCCGTAACCAAGCCGTATGCCCCACCAGCTTTTACTAAGGATTCATCCGAAGTGACTGCTGGGTCCGTTGGTTGTGTAGACAAGGTTAAGGGTGCCCAGCAACAAAGCAAGGATCTCGGATCCAAACCAAACTCCCCGCCAGCGAGTACCGTGGACTTGTCCGTGGTGGCTGCTGGGTCTGGTGGCCGTAGAGGAGAGGAAATGAGATCTAAGCGAGGATCTAAACACGGAAACCGATTCAACCGTCAGAAGCGAGCAGCCATTGCAATCTCTAAGTCGGCGCAAGCCCCAGCTCGCACTGAGACTAGCAAGCGTACGCGGTTGGACGATACGGTTTCGCCAAGAGGTGAACATAAGAAAGCAAGGTTGGATACTTCTCATCGTGCCCAGACTAGCTATGCAGATATTGTTCAGAACAAGCTCTGCGTAGCAGTGTCTAGGGCAGATAGTATCCAACTTACCGAAGAACAGACTACCTTATTGAAAAAGTTCCTGCAGCACAGGATACTTGAGGGTATCAAAGACCCAGCTAATGATTTCTCCCCCAACTTCAGAGGTCGGCCCATCATTTCTGAGGAGTTCTGAAGCTGTGGTGTGAGGATGAAGACTCACTCAGGTGGCTTGTAAAAACCATTGACAGCATACCGGCAAACACCTGCCCAAAACTTGTTATAAAAAAACAAAGTGAAATCGCCAGAAAGGTGCGAGCGGCCCTGATCCTCCTGGACTGTGATAATTCCCTAGAGGATACAAACATGGTTCTGGATGGACAGAATAAGTGGGCACTCGTTAATACCTGGACGGTGTACTCGCACTCCTGGCAAGAAGCAAAATCCAAGGATGTTGGACGAACACTGTTCCTGTGTCTGGGTATCCCAGAGCATGTTGTCCCAACCATCCTGGAACGTGACCGTAGACTTGTCCATAATTTCGGCAATGTCTACGTGCACTTTTATGCCAGGGACGGAACGTTTACAGATGCTCTACCTACTCTGGATGAGGTACCAATCGGGAACACGGGCCCTCAACCAAAGGTGTGCATTGAACAAGAGTCCCAACCATCGTCGTCTCTTATTGGCGGTGCGAAGGACGTAGTTCCGGACGTGCCGTCGCACTCTTCTCCTAAACCATCAACTTCAAGGGTAGGAGAAGAGATGAGTGTGAACACGGTGCCACCAAAGGTGGTGACAGTGAGGGACTCCAGTACTGAAGAACAGTCTGATGAGGATAAGGGTAACCTGGATCATGGTGACCCCAACCTCTCAGACTGACTTCATCCAAGCTAACCTCCAGCACAGCATTACTGCTACGGCTAACCTGCGCAGGGTGCTGGAGGCAACCAACAAAGAGACTATCGCCCTGATCTAGGAGCCGTGGATCAAGAGCGGGCGTGTATGTGGTCTCAGTAACCTGAATGGTAAGTTAATACTAGATAACACTTGTAACAACCCACGCGCATGTTTGTTCATACCGCGTAGTGTTCCAGCAGTGCCCCTCACCGAGTTCTGTTCCAGGGACTTGGTAACCGTTAGGTTACCCTCTGGTGTCGGATGGGGAGAAGAGGCGGTGATTGTTGCGTCGGCATACATGCCCGCCGACGAGGACATCCACCAAAGGAAATCGCTGACCTCGTAAGACACTGTGAGCTTAACAATTTTAAATTAACCATAGCGGCAGACAGCAATGCACATCATCCGTTATGGGGGATGCCGACAGCTAATAGTAGAGGTGAAGATTTGGTAATCTTTCTTTTCACTACTACTCTCTCATTAGCGAACAGAGGAGCGGAACCAACTTTTGTCACACGCAGATGCCGCACCATTGTTGATATGACTTTATTTTCGGACAATAACAATAATTTTAACACCATTAAGAATTGGAGTTTCGGAGGAGCCTTCATGCTCGGACCACAGATGGATCCGATTTGAAATGGAGCTAAACAGGGTACCACTCACACTAATTCGAAATCCCCGTAGAACGGACAAGGTGATCTTTTATAATTCCTTAGAACAGCACCACACTCCCATGTCTACGGGTTCACGGCTAACAAGCACTACTGATATTGAGCAGGCGGTAGTATAATTAACAGACAATCTCACCAAAAGCTATGAGGAAGCCTGCCCTCTCTCCCCACCATACGTAAGTAAAGCTGGTAGTCATGGTTGGGGTAAAGATTTGGAGAAATTAAAAGCGAAGGTTCGTAAATTATTTAATAGAGCCATGAATACATACCACGATGAGGACTGGGAGCGATACAGAAAGGCGCGAGCGGCGTACAAAAAACTACTTCGATCCAAAGGTCGTAAGTCATGGAAAAAATATAGTACAAACATAGAAACGAATACTCAAGCAAATAGGGTCAGGAAAATTCTGGCTGCTGATCCTAAGCGTGAGATAGGTTCTTTAAAGAAAGTAGATAACACTTACACTAAAAGAGAAACAGAAACAAATGGTCTACTTTTACAGACACATTTCCCAGGTTGCCAAATCATTGACACCATTACATGGATTGACAGTGAGACGACTATACCTGCTGACGCGGATTGGGATGTTGCAAAGTCAGTAGTAAGTCGGGAAAGAATCAGTTGGGCTATAAATACATTTTTAACTTACAAAATAGCTGGGCTGGGCGGTATCTTTCCGGGACTCCTCCAATGGGGAGAGGGACATATTATCAGTACACTGGAAATAATCTTCAGGGCGTGTTTATCCTATCGGTACATACCTTTAGGCTGGAGAGAGGTCAGAGTACTGTTTATTGGAAAGAGTGACTACACAGACCCTAAATCTTACAGACCGATAAGTCTTACATCCTTCCTCCTTAAAACCTTGGAAAGACTTTGCGATCGGTACTTTAGAGATAGCATCCTAACTATATCACCATTACACCCACAACAACACGCCTATAGTTCGGGTAAATCAACAGAATCAGCTTTACACAAAGTAATCAGCATAATAGAACATGATTTATGAAACAAAACGTTGTGCCTGGGCGCCTCCATTGATATTGAAGGTGCTTTTGACAGAACTAACTTTAGAAGCATAAACGCAGCGCTAAGGAAGCATGGTGTTGAGTCGACATTGGTTGATTGGGTCATAAACATGTTAAAGCTTAGGGCGGTTAGGGTAGACCTAGGTGGAACCATTAGAGGGGTGGTGTCAAGGGGGTGCCCTCAAGGGGGAGTACTGTCACCCCTACCATGGAACATGGTGGTAAATGACCTAATTACAAAGCTTAACAACAGACGCTTTTTCACAGTTGGCTATGCGGACGATCTGACTATCCTTGTATCAGGACACTTTGCTAGCGTATCATGTGACATCATGAATAACGCCTTAAAGATCGTAGAAACCTGGTGCTTAGACTATGGATTAACTGTAAATCCAACAAAAACACAATTGGTTATGTTTACTAACAAAAGAAACTTAGGACGATACACACTACCCCACCTTTTCAACACACAGTTAACTTTAAATGATGAGGTAAAGTATCTGGGTATCATCCTAGATAGCAAATTAAACTGGGCTATACACCTGGAAAATAAAATTATGAAAGCAACCATCTCTTTCTGGCAATGTCGGAATATGATAGGTAAAACTTGGGGCCTAAGTCAAAAAATAACACTGGTTATATAATACTGTGATTAGGCCTTCCCTAACATATGGTTCACTAGTTTGGTGGCCAAGGACTAAACAGGTATCTACCATAAATAAACTACAGTCCTTCCAGAGGTTGGCCTGTGTAGCAGTGACTGGCGCCATGAGAACAGCACCCTCTGCTGCACTAGAGGCACTGCTGGCTTTGCCACCATTGCAGTTGCACATCCAGCAGGAGGCTGCTGCGTCTGCTTACAGACTCAAAGCTCTCAATCTCTGGGATCAAAATAGTCGAACATTTCACACTAACTTCATACGGGATTATGCGGAGGGTAACCCGGACATGCTCTCTATTTAAGATACGGTACCAAAACAACACCTCTTTGATAAACACTATAAGATACAACTACATGAGGAATCAAGAGATAGGTCGAACACTGACGAAGTTAGAATCTACACAGATGGTTCCAAAATGGAAGCTGGGACGGGAGCGGGGACGTTCTCGGACGACTTGAACATGCATATAGCAGCAGCACTGGGTACTCACAACTCTATTTTCCAAGCGGAATGTGTGGGTCCAGGCAGCAACAGCGATACTGCGCAGGAAGGTAACTGACTCTAAAATCACAATACTCTCTGATAGCGCCGCAGTCCTTAAAACACTTCAAAGGTATGAACATTCCTCGGGGCTAACTATCCAGTGTCACCATCTTCTGGAAGAGGTCAGTAAAGATAATTACCTTACTCTCCAATGGATAAAGGGACACAGCTGATCCAGAGGCAACGATGCAGCTGATGAACTGGCATGGAGAGGTTCGGGCATGCGCCCTGTAGGGCCAGAGCCAATGATTCCATTGCCTTTCAGTCAAATTCGAGCCTGGATTCGTCAAAGGACATATAAACTACATCACGAACTATGGGCAAGTATAAAGGATTGTAGACAGTCTAGGGAGGCGTTCCCGGAGTTAAATCCGAGATACTCCTGAAAACTTCTGAACCTTAAACGAGACAGTCTCCGACAAGTGGTGGGAATTGTAACTGGTCATTGTCCTCTTAACAAACACCTTCACAGATTAGGTGTCACAGACAGTCCCTTGTGCAGAGGATGCATGGGGGCTGAAGAAACGGCCACGCATGTACTCCTCGAGTGCGAAAGCGTGGCGCCACAAAGGGAACAGTTCCTGGGAACAACTTCCTCCCTGAGGGAGGCCTGCGCCGGAATTCGTGAGCTGCTGGCCTTCCTGAGGGACATCGGGTGGCTGAACTAGCTGTCGCCGCCCGTTTCACGCAAAAGGGGCCGATGATCGGCCTAGTTGCGGAAAAGAAGCCCGACCACCAAGTACCACTACAATGTGTACGTTATGTGTTCAAACTCAAAACTTGATTCGATTTTGACATGCGAGGTATCAATCCATTCATCTTCATTGCAAGAGTGTCAAAGGCTATTTTTTTACCTGACCTTAGTCAGGTTTTAGTTTTCTGAACTTATGGACTGTAATTTGTTACAGATTTAAAAAACTATTTAGAAGGTATGGCAAAGGTCATGCTTACACATTTAAATAAGTAGGTACCACTATTTAGCAGAAAAATATTGTATATGAATTGAGTATTGCTGAGTTCTCTTGGCATTTAAAATGTACTTAGTGTCTTTGTGAGCTGTAGACCTCATGCATACAAACTTTTTTGCAAACAATATAGCGGTGCACAGTAGCACCATCTAGTTACCTTATTGTAACACTAACGTTAATAACCAAGGTGCTCCATCAATACCTACCTAGTAGGTAAAAGGCTGATTCCACTGGTAGAAATCTAAAAGTAAGAAATTTACTGCATTTTGAGTAGCTATTCTCATCATGCCGAAGATCCACGTCAGATCTTTACCAATTTTTTTATGAGACCAATTTAAAGTTCAAATAAAAACATAATCCTCGAAATCGGATCTAATAAGGCGGAGATATTCAGTAGCCCCCTTTCTGGGGGAAGTACAATCAAAAATCCATGACGACTACAAAATCCTAAAAAATTGTTTAACCTGTATACCAAGTTTCGTCTAGATTGGTTGAGGAACGCGACCTGTAGAGAACAGAGATCCGAACATACGAAAGCATTTTTGTCCTTGCTGTAATGGAGACTTCACCCTCGCTCGATCAATGATTTTGGTCGGATTTAATAACTTTTTGTTTATAGAAAGATGTGGGACTCATTGTATTGGCAACATCACCATATCTTGTATTTTCAATTACAAACTACAAAAAGTATATATAAAATAATATTCTAGGTACTACATTAAATAAACTATTACATAACACTAAACTATCTAAATAATGCAAGTAAAACTACAAGAAAATAACAACACCTACTTTTATTTACAAATACTTTCCAATAACATTCCACCATATGTTATTACTAGACTAAATAAATAAATAATAATAATAATAACAACAATATGGCTTATACTTAGAATTATGATTCTTCCTCTCGTTTGTCAAATGGGTAGGTTTGCTTGAAGCGAGAGATTCCGAGAACTAAGAATGCTGAAATGAAAGATTTTACATTACTATTATAATCGGAATGCACTCAAGGTGCTAGTTTAGCTTGTTTTAGAGCTGCAATGTTCTAATTATTAGAACTTTGCAGCTGTAAAATTATCTACAAGGAGTGGGTGTGTTCTAGGGTACACACACAGCGTATAGTTGTGTGAATACAACTATTATCATAACAGAGTCACGGTCAGCACTGTTAGTAAAAATTCATCTCAGAACACATACACTTCTTGATACTCATATAAGAAAAGATGTAATCTGAGGTTGCCTACTTCAAAATGGCATTATGCAGCTGTGTAAGGTAAACTCAACGCTGTTAATATTTTACCTCTTATGAAAATGTAAACAAGTTGGAGATATTGAAATCCATGAGCCTCAAAACTACTTACAATTTACATGGTGAGTTTTTTAACAGAGATCTTTAAGGCAGCTGTGATAATTGTTACAGAGTTTTCAATAACGTACAAGGATTTTTGAAAAATCAATCTTTTTTCTAACTTCTATTAAATATGTTTGCGAATTTGGATTCTGCTGCCTATAAACTTTTATCTTCTGAAGTTGCTACAACTTCATGAGGATCAAGTGTTATATTTTCATACATTTTGTTCATACATTTGATGGCCACAGTTTTGAGACTTGCGATTTTCTCTTTCCGTTCAATAGCTTTCTAGAAAAGTTACTCAAAACTGTTAAAAGCCACAGGTACAGTGACTGACATTCGGCAGCAGGTGTAACCGCAGGTTTCAGCGGCTAATTGCTGAATGCTTACGATTAGAATGTTTTGAGTAACTTTTCTAAAAAGCTATTGAACGGAAAGAGAAAATCAACATCTTGATTTTCACACATTTGAAAACCTCTACATAGATTTCTAAGAACATAATCTTCCTATCTATAACAGTTATCATAGCTGTCTTAGAGAACCCTGTAAAAACTCAACCGGAATAATTAGTCTTGAGTTCAGAGGTTCACATCACATACTCAGCTGGTAAGTATCCACAACTGAACATGGGCCTCTGCCAATGAACACTACAACAATGCACCACCACACCCATGTTGGTCATCATATGAAACCACACAAATACCAAGACAGAATACCAAGTAGGAAGGCACAAATGTACAAGCTTTACTGAGTGAGTGAGCTTTTTGTGTGTTGGGGGAGGGAAGGACTTTCCAATATTTGTAAGAAGTTGTAGAAGGGTTTGGAGAGGGGGGGGGGGGGAGAGTGGGGTCTCCCCATGGAAGGGGGATGGCAATAATAAAAAAATAAAATAAAAAAATGAGGTTATGTTTGGATAAAAATGTAAAGAATTGACACTGGGAGGGGTGGGGAAGGTTGGAAAAGGAATGAAAATTTGTCTCCCGTATGGGCTCTCGCCAGAACTCTCGCGAGGTCGCCCCTGAGCGTCGCTTCGCCCACTCGACCTACAATCCGCTACGGCCTCGCAGTCTTGCTTCACTCAGGACCTCCGACGCGAGATTCAGGCTCCACGCTTTTTATATACACTCTACGGGTAGCGACCACACAACGAGGTGGCATCGGGGTGCTCAGTGTCGGTTCTGTGACTCATTTAAAACCTAACCTACCATGTTGGGGTGCTGTGTTGGTTCTGTGACTACTGATGTCAGTTCTGTGACTCATTTAGAACCTAACCTACTCATGTCGGAGTGCCCCTAGTTAGTATCGGTCCGCCGCGGCTGCCGGACTCATCCGGATGGTTTGTTGAGGCCTTCAGTCCTCTCCATTGGCTCTAAAAGCGATTTTAAAGTGTTTTTTGTGGTATGGCAACTCCATAAATGCCATAAATCAATAAGGAAAGTGAAGTGAAGTGCATTTGTATACTTTGAATAGCGATAATTAAGGAACATTCAAATATATTTTTCTCTAAAACTATTGCGTGTCGCCATACGCCATTTCAGATTTAGGGTTTCTATGTGAAGGCCTACCTTAGAAAAAAATAACAGCCTCCTAGCTACTTACAGATATTGGAAAGTTGAGCCGGTATTCTAGTGACTAGAAAGTTACTTATTTAGATAAATATACTTTACCAAAAGACAAGGTGGATATTGTGTATCTTCCAGCAAAAGTTTGGTATTTCCAAGCGATATTCCCGAGATAACCTCCAATGCCGATAAGGCCGGCGGATCCAACCAGTCGGCAAGGCACGCAGTCACGAGGCCTAGCGGCAACTTCTGTGCTCATCTTTTATGATTTTAGCTTTATTTACATAGAAACAAATTAGAAAAACGGCCGCCGTTATTCATACAACATATTTTTTTAGACCCTTTTTATTATTATTAGGTATAATTTTTTTCTTTAAATAAAATCTGTGTGTTAGCTCGTGAATAGACAGCTGAGTTTCGAGCATTCTAATAAAAACTACTTTTATATGAATAATCTGTGGATCCCATAACAAACCATATCTATAATCTGTGTCACAAAGTACCAAACCCCAAACCAAACACTTCAAAATTTTATTTATCTTTGTCTCATGGTTTAATTAATGTTACTATGCCTCGCCTGTTTTCTTGAATCATGCAATGTCTATACGTAGGTAGGTACCTACCAGCGATCAGCCAAGCCAACGCAAATCAAATTATCTTTCGTTGTTTGTTGGGATATTATCGCTCCTTTTGTCAACTTCAGTTTTCACTAATATTCTGTGTGATTGATTGATTTTCAGTTTTTGCGAGATGTTCATTGATAACTCCAAGTTCATAGATTTCCTAGAAAGTGAACTGCATCACACACTGCACAACACCCCTCGAAATTTCTCCACAGAACGCACTTGCACTCTATCTCTAGGTCTGGAATCATATGTTGCTGAAGGAGAAGAATAAGTACCTACTATCCGAAGAAAGAAGACTGTCACGACATACCTACAGTAAAATTACGACTGCAAGCACTCTTAGATCTTATGGCTAAAAGACTTATGGAATCATTTAATCATAATTTTGATGCAGGTGCGTGACTTGCGTTGTGTTGCATAGTAAGTGGGGATTCGATGGTGCATCTAGACAAATTGGACGGAGCCGAGATTTTAATAAAATAAACAACAAATTAAATTTGAAGTTAATTTTATTGGTCTCACTTTTGACCGTACAATTCAAGCGAAGATAAAATAATGACAATTTGTACTTAGTAACTTCCTTATATAACTTTTATAAATGCGTAGGCGATTTCTAGTATATTCTTCATTGTAATAAACAACTAAGTAGTTACATTTCTCATACTTTAACGAGAAAAACATCTAAGTACATAAATGCTTATTCAGCTATGCGCAATTAAATCAAATCAACATGTAGAGTACCTCTACTGCGCATTATTCATAGAAAAACAACATAAGTACAAAAAGTGCTTACTTGGTACTTTCACAATCTAAGTTAGTACCTACTTGTATGATTAAATATGTCGCAATTGGACTTCGGTAAACAACGGTGGGTTTGTGGTACATATAACTATCTAGTCACTGTTTATTAGGAACAAACCACTTTAAGGTGAGAAGTATTTATGGCAAGCGTTGTGCCTCTCATCAACTCACTGAAAGTTTGAGTGGAAACAGTATGGCAAAATGACAAGACTTCGTCTACTGCTTGCTGTCGTCCGATTTCTTTTAAGTTTATGAAGGAGACAAATGCAAACATAAAAACGGAATTGGCTGCATTTGAGTCAGAGATCACTGAACAAACTCCAACTGATTGCGGAAATGCCATGGCCACACACAGCCTAATGCCAACCATGTATGGAAAAATGCACTCGTTTAGGGACTTCAGCTGCTGTATGTGATCTGTGCAAATCTCGTCTGACTGGAATGAATAATTTTGAAGCAGTGAGAGCTAAGGCAGTGCAAGAAGACTTATATAAACACAGAAGATTTATATAATCATAGCAAGCAAAAGGTGAAGAAATGAAGTGAAAGATAAGACAGAAGTCATTCAAGAAGCTTTTCGAAGAGAAACCTGCATACTATTAGACATAGTAAAATAGGGCAGTGGTATCACCAATACCGGGAATGTTGCAAGACAGTATTTTGTAGATCCAGAAACAACTGCCCATATTACTGAATTAGATGAGAACTTAATATAAAGAATTGCTGTAATATTGCAATGCATTTCATCAGGCAAATAGATAAACATATCTAAGTATACTATAATTCAAAGTATACTATAGTAAGTGTGACAGCTAATAAATAAATGATTAATTTATGGACCCCAGATAGTTGAGCACCTATCAGTAGTACCTTTAGGCTTCTTATTCGAAGAAGCATGTGAGGCAAGGAACAAAGACTTCGCAAATATCGAGAAAGTCATACGTGAACAGCAATATCGCCACCAATGAAGATATTCTACACAATCTTCTTCTATCATTGGATCCTTTCCTTACTAGAATACAACCGAAAATGAAACATTCTTCACATACATACATACATACAATCTGAAATGATATACACGCATCAGCTTGAAGCTGCTAGTGTATTATTTAATAATAATAATTCTTCATTTGAAGAACTACGAGTTGTTAATTTTTATTAACAACTCGTTCATTAACTACTTCATTGATGTGTCTTCATTAACTGAAGTAGACTGATAGTAGTGATGTATTGTAAAAATATCCACCACACCATTAATTATAATATGACCTGCACCACTGCCTGTACCATTTATCTAGACAGAGTTGTTTACTGAAATGTAATGTGTTGATTCCAGGATCATTGATAAAGTAGGAAGGTTGCCTGAGTTTGGCTATTGTGACCATTAAGCTAATTGAATATAATTTTGTATATTATTTTTGATTTGTAACATCTTTCCTCTCGCTTTACATAAATCTATGGGAGCTAGAGAGTAGTAATTCCTTTATGGGCGTGATTTTGTGAAAAGTGTTACAATGTGCTGCGTGCACTCATTGGTCAACTGTTTACTGAAACAATTGACCAATTAGCTTGCGCAGTGCCATCCTAAATGATAAAACAGCATCGAGCGATGATAAAGCAGAGCTTGAACAGCGATGATAAAACATTACTTTTTTGTTAGTTTCCAACTCAAGTGCAGGAGGGGTAAATGCGAATTACCCGTGCACCCACTAGTGGGTGAAGTCGGTTGGTGGACGGGTCATTGCCGTTACAAAAAACACCCACCATACGTCATGGTGGGTAGGACACACTGGTTATAGAGACGGGTCTGCAGGCATTGTGGAATGGTCTTCGATTTGAGGACATCGTCCAGTTTACCAAATGCCGCCCATCCAATCTGTATCCGTCTGGAGATCTCCCTATTTTGGTGCTCTTTGCCAAAGGATAAACTATGTCCGAGGTACGTGTAATGATCCACCTTCTCCAACCACCCGGTTCCTACTATCAGGGCAGGATTCGTGACGGTGGAGATGTTGGTCATGACTTTCGTTTTGGACATGTTCATCCTCAGGCCTACAGCTAAAGAGGCACTGCTAAGGTCGTACAACATGTCTTGGAGATCTTCCAGGGTCTCGGCAAATATGATGAGGTCATCTGCAAATCTCAGATGCGACAAGTGGACACCATTGATGTTAATTCCTTTGGTATCCCATGCGAGCGTCTTCATCACGTCTTCTAGAGCCGCACTAAAGAGTTTGGGTGATATGGTGTCCCCTTGTCCCACCCCCCTTTTGATGCTTATTGGGTTTGTCAAAGCATGCAGTCGAACCTGTATAGTTGCCGACTGGTACAGCTCCCGAAGTATATCCACGTAGCGGGTGTCGATGCTGCAGCGATGGAGAGAGTCAAACACAGCCCAGTGTTCGACACTGTCGAAGGCCTTCTCGTAGTCGACGAAGGCCATACACATCGCTTGTCAAAATCGGACTAATAGGGGCAACGCTATGGTGTAACTTCCACATACCCTCATAAATATACTGGATGTCCCAGGAAGTAGTGATAGGTGGAGGTCCCGGGGTAGAGCACTCCCAGGGGCACCCGAATAAGCCCCCATGTAATTTCCGCGATTTTTTATTGTTCGGAGTTACTCCAATTATTATTTTTATGACCAAACACAACAATTCAGTTGATTTTTTGTATATTAGTAGTCCAGTAGTAACCCTTGTTTTATTTGCCTGGCTTCACCGTAATACTGAATATTAAGAGGCGGTGTGGCCGGGAATATGTGCGTTTTTCAATCCGATGAGCAGTAGCCGAGCAATAGATAAAAACTTTTTGACGGCTGAAGGAATTTTGATCAAATGTTGGTATATTGGTATTTTAGGTCTTGGAATAGTTAGTACATGTAATGTTTAGTGCAATCCATGGGGTAGGTATTTAGAAAAAATACAATAGGGCGTTTTATATCTTTAAAATAAAATCGATTTTTAAACAATTTCATATGGGTTATCCGCTCAAACTTCGTCCCAAAGATCTCTACATAGCCACAGAATAAATAATAGTACACCCTCGTAAACGAAATAAATCATACGCAAAAACGTTAACTTTTGCTACTATAAAGTACAGTATTAAACTCTATCTCCATGGCAAAAGGTTCTATAGCTACATACAAAAATGGTGTAAGTTTGTGCTGTAAAGTTATCTACACAGCCTCATAAAATGTGGCACACAAAGAAACAAATCTCACGCAAAAACTTTATCTTTTGCTGCTATAGAGTACAATATTAAACTCTATCTACATGGTAGAAGGTTCACTAACTACATACAAAAAAACGTGTAAGCTTGTGCTGTAAGAATAATGTCAACAAACCATTATAAACGTCAAAAATGTTACAACTATAGATCAACTTAACAACGCATGCAAAAACAAACTCACACATAAGCATTAATCGCTTGCAACCACAGATTCAACAAGTGAGTTATCACTAACGTAGATAACAAATTTACCTCAAATTTAAAGATAGATACTATTACTTATTTAATTTCTATGTTTTCGCCCTAATAATACAATAGAATGTTAACATTTCAAACTCTGTTCTTCTAAAGTGTGATTATTTTGCCGTAAAATAAATATGTTTGGGAATTACGCTAGGACAAAGGCTGAATACACACGATCATACATGGTAACAAAATATCTCTATTCTGTTGGCAATGATAAGTGCAAAGCATAGACAAAAAACCTACAAATTACAGTATTGTAACTGTCAAACCGATGAAATCGTAAAAAAATATGACGTAATAATAGTGTCTTCGTAGAAAAACACCACAAGCTTTTTTCGACAATGACATAAAAATGTTTAATTTGAATTTTTGAATAACTGTATTGACAGCGACAATGACACCTTCTTTCCATCAATGTCAATTTTGCCATTGATATGTTCTTTACGGGGGACTTTCGGTAGGAAACGAAATCGATCGATCTTTTGACTACCTGACTGAATGGGACTAGTCATTTCAACTATTTGTTGAAAAAATATACGGGAGACGATAATACACGACCAAAATAATGTACGACCAGTATTGTACAGCCAATATTACACGGCCAGATATTACGTGTACATGGATTCGTAATATTTGGATGGCTAATACTGGCCGTGTATTATTGCCCGTACAAAATCGGTCCGGGTTCATAATGCACGGCCAGTATTACGCGACCAATATTAGGTGTACAACTAGATACGTAATATCAGCCCGTGCCGATTTTGTACGACCAATATTACACGGCCAATACTACGAAGCCAAGCATAGACAAAGCTAGAATCACTCCTTGATGCCTCGTTTGTGTAGGTGAGTGTCAAGATGAAAAATCTGTCAAAGAACTGAATCGGCCAACCCCGACTCCACGTGGTCTTGTCTGCCCTACACTAGAGTGTTTTTAAAAAGCCGGAGGCGTGGAGGAAGTGCAGCCCCCGTCCGCTGTAACAAAGTGCAAGTACCAGGGTGAGCTGGAGCGGAAGAGGCTGGCCGAAGGCGACCAAAAAGCTGAAGCTGTGGAGGCTAGCGTTGGTACCTGTGCTTTGTTACGCAAGGGCGGAGGAGCACGCAGCGCCGGAGCAATTGCGATCCATAATCTGTGGTAAAATGAAACTGGAACGTGCAAACGAGGCTTTAACATGTCATTTCTATATTTTAATCTGTGATGTACACGTAATATTGGCTGTACATTATCGCCCGTACAATAAGTGTCCGGCCCGTATTACACAGCCAATAATGCACACCCTGTTATTACTTGTACATATTTTGGCTTCGTAATCCTGGCTGCGTATTATCGCCTATACAAAATCAGCACGGGGTGATATTACACGGCCAATAATACGCAACCAAATAATGTACACCCTGATATTACGACGCCAATCCACGTAATATTGATCGCGTATTATTGGCTGTACATTATCTGGTCGCGTAATATTGGCCGTGTAATATAGGGACTCAAACATACCTACAACTTGTAATCAAGGAAGTTAAATGTACTTACGTACAACAAGTATATAAAACTTCCTTGCTTGTAATATATTATTATCTTTACTTGACACTTGCCAAATGCACTAGGCGAGCGGAGACAAATAAAAAAAGCTTGAGTTGCGAAGTATCCGTACCTATGTCATGTCGTGGTCATCAATGGATAAATGGATAAATTTCGACTCTATCGCAACGCACTAACGAATTTGACGGATTGAAACCGATATGATCAATATTGCGTAAAAGCACTGCAGTAGGTACATACTCGCGTCTACGGTGGATGGATAGAAATTACTGTCGTTGGCCGTGCCGTGGTCATATCACAGAATAAATAATAGTACTTCAGGCCAACAAGGAGGAAAAAAAAGATAGACAGCGCCGCGAAATAGAAAGTGAAGCACCCAGCATATGCCGACCCGCTCGTACGCCTCACGCACACTTTTGCACCATGTTATGCCGATCGGCCGCTACACCGCAGCAACGTACTATTTTATTTACATCAACTAATTATCTTTGCGCAGCAAGATCTCATCCGTGTCAGTCGAGTCGAAAGAGTCATTTTTCTCTCGAAAAAAGCCGTCTTTTATGGTGAAATGTTGTGAAAATAATACCACATCATCCACATCTCATAAAAAACATCAAGGAATCACTTTTTATAGCTATGTAGGTATGGTAAGTTCCCAATTTCTCACATATTTTCCACATCTCCATACCAATATATAAAAGTGAAACGTTGTATGTTTGTTTATGAAATGAGGATAATAGTTGATTTCAGGGTCTCAAAGGTCGAAACACCATGGAACCATCGACCCTATTAAACAAAGGAGGACGGGGCAACCTAGAACTTCATGTACACTACACGCGGACCTAGATACAACTACAGGAAAACACACCCACACAGCTAAATTTGCACTGTCGGACACTTCATGCACCAACAACAAAGATAGCGAGACATACGCAAACAGTAGCGCAAAAGAGATAACAACATTAATTCTCGAACCAAATACGATTTGGGTATCGGGTAAGTTCGTCTTAGTCCGTAAACAAAATGTAACGTAAGGAACGGTCAGCAAAAAAAAACAATGAAATAAAATAATATTAGCTTCTACCGCGGTTTTGATCACCAATGTAAAAAAAAACTATTGAATAAGTTTCGTTAATAAGTTTTTTGTAGTAGTTACCTAATACATTTCCGCTGTTAGTATGTACTTGAGTAACAACATTTGAACATTTTATCCTACAATACGAAAGATTGTTCATACGAGTATGTTACTCAATTACGCTCGGACCGTTGATAAGAAAATAAATCTAATAATAGGTGAAAAATAATAAGAAAAATAATTTGAATATAAAGGAAAAACTTGTTCTTTAGAATTTTGGAAATTATAGATAAAGATTTTTCTTTTTCTTTGAAGTTTTTAAAGAATTTTCTTAATTTTGATTTACAAAACCAATGTTTTAATTAACATTTATGATGAACATTTGAAAAAGAAAAACTCGATTGCTTGGCCATAAATGAAACTAGTGCCAATTGATAGGGAAAATTATAAGAAACAAAAAGTGTTCTATGAAAAAATCGTGATATACTTTAACACATATTTGGGTTTAGTTTTCGTCCAACTTCTTGACAATATTAATATGTCGTGCAATTATGGCATGGCGCATGTTAGATTAGTTGTTTGTGACATTAATTTCATCAGACCCCCTTATCCCTTCCTGACCAAGACTGAAAATCAATATTGCAACTTTATGTTCTTAACGCTAGTAAAAGACGAAAAAATATTTTTATACCCAAATATCTCAGACAATATATCACTTAGGCAGTTTATTAATACACTTTATGATTATTATATTTTTTCCGACGATTGACACGAACTCATTAATGACCAAGAAATCGCCATTTTTTTTCAAATTCGCTGCTGTTTAGGTATGCCAATAAGGTAATATGCTCTATAATATTGGTAAGTACATATCACCTACCCAAAAATATGGATCTGCGCTTTTTAATATCTTCCTATATAGTTTGTGAGTTGTATATACATATGTTCTGATTTGAAGCGTATTGAATATAATCAACTGTTATTGTTGGGTAGCCAATCTGGCTCTTCCCCATAGACAACTGCATATTACTAGTAGTCTAGACAGACTATTGACGAACGTCGCAATTAGCTCATTTGATTATCGCCATTTTGGCGCTGTTGGCTCTGATAGCAGTACTTTGGCAGTCGTGAGCGTCCACGGAACTAATGTATTTATTACGTACGTAAGTAGTTAACGTATTTACTTTTTTTGTACTATTGTACGCTCAGTGGGGCGCTTTGAATCGGCACAAACGAAAGTACGGCAGAGCCTATCCATAGAGATCAGTGGCCCTATTACAGAACTTGGTTACAATCGGATTATCACTTGTTTCATAGCAATTTCGACTCTATCGCAAGGCATTAGTGATAGCGATATTGACAATCCGATTGAAGCCAAGTTATGTGGTCGGGGCCCAGTGCTCTTACCGCTGTCTTCTGACAACTTGTAGCCTCTTATGTTTCCACAGTTCGTCGTTAGGAAACCTATTAATAATAATTATCAGGAACATGTTAGAAAGTATCTATTATGTATTTACGCTTCTAATATAAACAAGGGGCAAATACCTAAAAGTAGGTAGATTAACATAAAAAATGCAATTTTTATGTGCATATAATCAATTCTAAAATCTATGTAATTTTTTTCTTCCTGACGGTACAAAGAGATGATCAAACTTTTATACGCCGTTTGTCTTGTCGCACTCTTACGAATCGTATATTTCTGTCCCTTTCTGCAAATGGCGATTTTCAAAAATATCAATCAGTAGAATTTTAAAGAAAATTATGATTTATAGTATGTACTTACGAGTGAAAAGTAATGCAGTGCAACTTATTTTTGGTTCTTGAGCTATTTGTACACCTTAATATAAAAAAACAGGAAGGCATTTTTGCTGCGAATTCCGAATAATATGTGGTAAAGTACACGCACGTGTTACACCAACGCAACGCCGACGACTGAGGCCAATTGTGTGTGTTGCACCTAATATACGCGGTCCTTGCGGAATAGTTGGTCCCTAGTCCTCCTTTGTTTAATAGGGTCGATGCATGGAACATGAGTAATGAAATCAAAACTCAACATTAATTTTGATTGAGTTAAATAGTTGAAAAGCCACTTTCTAGTAGTGTTTCAGTGGTAGCCGGTATATTGTTTAAGATATAATTTTTGCAGATTTTAAACAATATAACCAGCCCGATTCCATAACTTGGCTTCAATCGAATTCTCAGTATCGCAACCACTAATGCCTTGCTATAGAGTCGAATTTGCTATGAAAAAAGTGATAATTTTGGCTGCCAACTTCACACCGGTCGAGCAAACAACAAGAGTAGGCACGATTAACATATTTTAAATGGTTTCTCTGTTTTTCTGTGTGTTTTCATATCACGTAAAACCTACTGGATCGATTGAGATGCGATTTTCACTGTTGGATAACTTAGGATTTGACTTAAATTAAAACCCGATGTACTTTAAAAGCTTGCAATGTATTTGTGTACTGTACGTATGATTGTTTGGGTCAAAGCTTGCAAGCTGAATTAGAACCACTTCCTCATATCCTAAAGAGTTGAATTTTTACATGTTGATTCAATTCCCATGACAATGCATTTTATGGTAAGCATGACCTGAATCGACATTCTCGATTGGCACCAGATAAAGGAACTCTTCAACAGTCACGAAACTGTCACAGCACAGACACAAAATTTTGTGTACGCATTTTATTATGATAGCTGGTATTAAGTTTTACCGTTACATGGTTGCTGCACTCAGGGTTGGCTCCTGACTAGGGAACTCCTCAACGGTTAACAGCGCAGAAACAAAATGTATACGAATTTAATAGCCCGTTCTAAGTTCACCATGACATGGCTACTGCATGTAAGTATTTATTGAATGTTTTTTTAATTAACTTATTCAATGTAGATGCATTCTCGAGTGGACACCACTTTTAGGCAAACGTAGTGTAGGACCAGAAGGACGCAATGTTGACCTTCGAAAAGCGGCTGGCAGAAACTGGGTGCGTAGAGTTTCATAACCGAGCTCAGTCGCTTGCATTAGAAGAGGCCTGCGACCAGTGGACAAGATGATCAAAATAATCCGAAAAAAAAAATATTTTTAAAAGACAGGTTACAGGTACAGGTTACAGGTAGCAACAGATTTAAGTACCTACCTTCATACAGGACTAGCAGACCTGTTAACAAACTTCTCAACACTAGTTTGTTTTATAATCCTGGGATCCCCAGAACTGCGACAAGGTGGGATTTTGTGCTTCAAACTTTGTGATGCCTAGTCCCCAAGCGCCCTGTTTGTTTGTGTAGCTGGCTCTAGTGGATCCAACTTCTTGGATACGATACTGTCGTAGTGTTTTTATATTACTTGTCGAGTTTTTTTCGCATATCGTCGTAGTGAAGTGTTGTCCCAGGACCAAAAGTAGGTACCTACGTATAAAGTACAAAATACCAAATTCTGTTCAGCCGCATATAGTTTTTATTGATTGCTAAGTTTCTACCTAACTGATTGATGAGATACAGAGTAGGTACATCAGTTTTTAAGGCCGCATCGCAATTGGTGCTATTGGTACGTGATGCGCAAACAGACAGACAGCCACTATATCAAATAATGTTATATTCTTGTTCAGTAGCTTATTTTATTTTAAATTTGAATAGAGATAGAAACGTGATTGAGAATTGTTGGCTCGATAAAAAATAATTCCAAAGATGACTCTAAATCGGTATTTAAAAAGTGTCCTATTAAGTGATACTATCATAAAGTCATGTGAAAGTTATTCCAATAGACGAGGCTTTTTATTCTTTAGGAACTGCATGACAAAAATATTCTAATTTCATTCTTATTTTTTTCCAAGAAGGAAAAACAACCAAAATTTTGCATTTCGAGCACTAGTCGTCGTCCGTCAGTGTCCGCCGAGGCTTCTCCGAGGAAGGACCTATGTCGTTTGTCTCCGCAAAAATATCCCTCGCGCGTAGTATGTATGATCATACTATTATTTATTCTGTGGTAGCGTAGAGCCGTAAATAAATGTTTGGCGTAGTAAAGTTATCGTATAGGTAAAAATTGTGAGTAACGTATTTTTATTCATTGATGTTGATTTATATTTTCCAAAATGGGTAAGAATAATAAAATAATTCAGATTGGAACTAAAAATAAAAAATACTTATTAAATAAATATAATATATACTTACCTATCTCTATCTAAAATAGGTATGTAAATACTTGAAAAGTTGTATGCAGGTAATTTTTTTTTATAATAATAATTAGTAGGTAAGTATTTTGATTTTTAATTATGTAGATAAAAAGTTTGTTACAAAAAAAGTAACAAAAAATACTTACCCATACATAATCAATTACCTAACTCATTTATTTACAGTATATGATTTACGTTGACGACCTACATTGTTTAGGCACAGAATAAATAATAGGTTTAGGCAAGCATGCCTCAGTATAAAAAAGTACAGTAGATAAGATTTTCTGAACAAAGTCAAAGTCAAAGTCAAAGTATTTTATTGTAAATAGGCAAAAATAATAGCACTTTTACAAGTCAAAATTAACATCTCCCGAACAAAGAGATATACATAAAATATTATAAAAAGATCAAATCAATCCAAATTTAGATAAACTAAATATTCTTTGAGTTTGAAAAGGAAATTTCCCTTTCATGTGCCAACAGAGTTAAATCTCACACTGGAAAAGGAAATACCCTTCTGACTCTACCGGTGCTTCGGAAATACGCCCGTTAGAGAAGAGAGCACCAAGAAACTCTACGGGATGTATTTTTTCCATATTTGTTCATTCTTTATGTTTTTTTCAAATGTCACAATTATAACAAAACATGTAAACTACAAATATAAAAGGTAAAAGTGACAATGAGATATCCCACAAACATCAAACAATCATACTGGAAAAAATAAGGTAAAAACTTCTAGCTCGATAATTATGTTGTATAAAACAACGTGATCTCATGGTATGTTTGAGACATCTCACAAAGTACTTTGAACATTTCATACACTTAACGTTAACATCGAAGCTATCACTTATTATTATCATGGAGCTTGGAGACATCAGGCCATGCATTTCTGTCATTAATATAATGATTTACATTGTAATACGCTTTCTTTATGAGATTTACTTTAACAAAAGTTTTAAACCTATGCATTGGTAATTGATCAATGCCGTCAGGTAACTTATTAAAAAATCGTATACAGTTCCCCATATATGAACCACTAACTTTCTTTAACCGAAATCCAGACACTTTTAGTTTATTTTTATTTCTAGTATTAAAATTATGAACATCCCTATTTTTAACAAAGGTATTGATATTCTTCCGAACATACATTATATTTTCATATATATATTGACAAGCCACTGTAAGAATATTGATCTCTTTAAAACATTCCCTAAGAGAATCTCGGGATTTCATAATGTAAATGGAACGAATTGCTCTCTTCTGTAGCACAAATATGGATTGAATTTCCGCGGCCTTACCCCACAGCAAAATGCCATATGAAATAATAGCACTTTTACAAGTCAAAATTAACATCTCCCGAACAAAGAGATATACATAAAATATTATAAAAAGATCAAATCAATCCAAATTTAGATAAACTAAATATTCTTTGAGTTTGAAAAGGAAATTTCCCTTTCATGTGCCAACAGAGTTAAATCTCACACTGGAAAAGGAAATACCCTTCTGACTCTACCGGTGCTTCGGAAATACGCCCGTTAGAGAAGAGAGCACCAAGAAACTCTACGGGATGTATTTTTTCCATATTTGTTCATTCTTTATGTTTTTTTCAAATGTCACAATTATAACAAAACATGTAAACTACAAATATAAAAGGTAAAAGTGACAATGAGATATCCCACAAACATCAAACAATCATACTGGAAAAAATAAGGTAAAAACTTCTAGCTCGATAATTATGTTGTATAAAACAACGTGATCTCATGGTATGTTTGAGACATCTCACAAAGTACTTTGAACATTTCATACACTTAACGTTAACATCGAAGCTATCACTTATTATTATCATGGAGCTTGGAGACATCAGGCCATGCATTTCTGTCATTAATATAATGATTTACATTGTAATACGCTTTCTTTATGAGATTTACTTTAACAAAAGTTTTAAACCTATGCATTGGTAATTGATCAATGCCGTCAGGTAACTTATTAAAAAATCGTATACAGTTCCCCATATATGAACCACTAACTTTCTTTAACCGAAATCCAGACACTTTTAGTTTATTTTTATTTCTAGTATTAAAATTATGAACATCCCTATTTTTAACAAAGGTATTGATATTCTTCCGAACATACATTATATTTTCATATATATATTGACAAGCCACTGTAAGAATATTGATCTCTTTAAAACATTCCCTAAGAGAATCTCGGGATTTCATAATGTAAATGGAACGAATTGCTCTCTTCTGTAGCACAAATATGGATTGAATTTCCGCGGCCTTACCCCACAGCAAAATGCCATATGACATAATACTGTGAAAGTAACTAAAATATACTAATCTTGCAGTAGCTATATCGGTAAACTGTCTAATTTTACGTACTGCATAGGCTGCAGAGCTCAATCTACCAGCTGACAACGACATGTGAGGACCCCACTGTAATTTTGAATCTACAGTAATACCCAAAAATGTGGTTGACTGCACAAGGTCTACTGGCTCACTATTTATTAAAATACTTGAATTCGTAGGAACCCCTCTAACATTGGGTAGTGAAAATTTTATACATTTAGTTTAACATTAAATTGTTAGTTGTAAACCAACTAAGAACTAGCGCGATTGCCTTGTTAACGTCGTCAAAATTATTCAAGGTTCTGTCAATCTTAAAAATTAGAGAAGTATCATCTGCAAACAAAACAATATCACATAAGTTCTTTATGAAAAAGGGAAGATCATTAATGTATACCAAGAACAAGAATGGCCCAAGTATTGAACCCTGTGGGACTCCCATTGTAATGAGAGATCCTGATGACCTCGCACCATTTACATCTACTTTTTGGATTCTATTGCTAAGATACGAGGATAAAAGATCGAGAGCTTTCCCATTAACTCCGTAATGATTCAATTTAAAAATTAATGTTTCGTGGCAAACGCAGTCAAATGCTTTGGATAAATCACAGAAAACGCCAATTGCGTCCTGTGACTCCTCCCAAGCATTGAATATATGCTTTAAGAGCCCTGTACCTGCGTCTGTCGTTGAACAACCTTTAGTGAAGCCATATTGTTCATTATGAAACAGACCATTGAGATTGAAATATGTTAATAACTGATTTAATATTACTTTCTCAAAAAATTTACTTAGAGCGGGAAGTATCGAAATGGGTCTGTAGTTAGTCGGATCATTTTTACTGCCAGACTTGAATAAGGGAATAAGTTTACTATTTTTCATTATGTTGGGAAAACTCCTTCATCAACACAATTATTAAAAATAATTACTAAGTATGGAGCAATTATACCAATAATGGAACTTAAAATTATACCAATAATGAACAGATTGTTACTTAGTTAAAATTCTTTGCTCAATTACCCCAAAACTAATACTTAGGTCAGTAATTCAGTATAATAGAAACTATGGGAAATTAAAAAGTAGTATGGTAAGTTCACCAATTCTTGGCCAATTGCTAGTAAAGGTGTTTTTTTATTTGATATTTAACTGAATATGCACATTTCGCTAGCTTTAGACCCTAAATCCAATCACCGAAAACTAGTCAGCAGGTGGACGAAACTGGATCAAGGATAAAGTAGAAATAATGTTTTGATAGACGTAGGTAATTAACAAGTAAAAAATGTTATAAAAATACAAAAAACCCGAATGGCGTGCAGGCGTGGGGCGCGGAACACACGGCGCTAATATATTCTCGTGTTTTTGCTTTTCAGCCGCGCTAGCGGACGGACCTGCAAAAATGATAGTAATATAATTTTAACGTTTCATATTTACTTACATATTTTACTTTAATAGTTGCAATTGCAATATTGGACTATAGTCTACGAATAAGTAATAAGTCAGGAAACGTAACAGCGTTAATAAAATGACCCAACAAAAGTCGTGCCCAAGTAGGTGGGGCTTAAAAGTCGTGTCCAGCGCGTCATCAGTCGTACATTTTTCATGCAAGCAAGCACACGTCATATCTTCGCGTACGTTTTAATTTTATCATTGTGAACTACAGCTGTGAATCATCATGCCAGCATGTGTTGTGAAGTGGTGCAGGAGCCGTACAAGATTAAAATGTCCAGGGATCACTTTTCACTAGTAGTAGTTGCAAAATTATAATTATATTCAAAGACGTTCAAATACATTATCAAACCGCGATGGTCAATACTATGCAAAATGAAGTCAGTCAATTTTTGCACTAAAGTTTAATTTCTACTCGATGAAATTTTGAAATTAAGCTGTTATTTTTTTCACGCAGATGATTCATACCTAAGAAACGTCAACATATTTAGGAGAATACTAAACAAAATGAGCAAATAAACAATAATGAACGATTACAGTTGGTATGTAATATAGGTACGGCTTTTTCGACTCATGGGAATAACAATAGCATTAAAAAAACAGTTCATAGTTTGATCGAATTAAAGCACGTTTAATTTTTCAGGCTAATAAAAATTCACCTTCTGGAAATTTTGAAGTGTTTGATTTACCTGAGTTGCTCAAAAAAACAAATAATGCAAACCCTCAAGGAATAAGGCACAAAAACTTGTAAGATTTCACTATTATTTTTGCACTTAATATTTAGGTTTGATAGGAATTTTTATTTTAGCTATATATGTGTATCTATTTCAATTAGAGACAGTCTTTCATAGATTTGAAACTGATCTTCAATAAGGTTATTTTCAGGAGAATAATATCAACACTGAATGTAATGACGGTGTTGAAGACAACACCGTCATTACATTCAGTATTGATATTATTCACCTGAAAACAACACCGTCATTACATTCAGTGTTGATATTATTCTCCTGAAAATAACCTTACCAACCAAGAAAAAGAACCAAGAAAAACAAAATTAAAAAATAATCTTATTTCAACCGAAGTCTTTAGTTTTGAAGAAAGAGGATCATGCGTTACGCCGATAAATATACCATCGTCAGATATTGAATCTGCTCTGAATACTCCTAAAACACACATTTTAAAGCAAAAACTAAGAAAAAAACTATTTTGGCAGTATAACGACTATCACAGATCAGAAATCTACAACGCCCAAATAAAAGATTAACTATGAAGAATATTTCACTTAAAATATATTATCCCAATTGAAGAAAAATGCATTTGGCGATACCACAGAAAATAATGCATTGAATGATTTTTCGGACGATATAGTTTTAGCCCTTAAAAGGAAAAAGTCAAAAGTTACTTTGATCTTTGATGGCTGTGCATCTAACATCGCTACGGCTAAGATGTTGAGTTGCAATTTTGAAGACACAAACAATTCAAAATCGTTTTTTGACCACCCATCTACCGGAGACCCAGTAGTTGTAATATTAGATCCATTTCATATGGTGAAACTTGTGCGTAACACATTAGAGGAAAAATACACTCGTAGATAAAAACAAGAAAAAAAATTGAGTGGGCACATTTGCAGAAACTGAAAAATGTTCAAGATATCGTTGGATTGCATTTTGGGAATAAATTGTCAAATCGGCATCTATACTTCCGAAATAATATCATGAACGTGAAACTAGCGATTCAAACCTTAAGTCAAAGTGTAGCTGATGCGATTAAGTTTGGTTCGCAACAGTTAAACATGCCTGATTTTCAATAAACAGATGCAACTGTTAGCTTTTTAGAAACGTTTAACAACCTTTTCGACATACTAAATTCAAGACCGACCGATACGCGTTTAAACACCCTTTTTCAGTGGTAGAAAAAGAAAAACTACATGACGTTTTGGATCAAAGCGAAAAATATATTAAAGGTCTCTAAATCAATGTGCAGTCAAAAAAAACTCGAACAGTAAATGGACAAAGAGTAACAACATATACTAACTCCTTGAAACCAGTGACCAAAACTCAGTCCAAAACTGGACTTCTAGGACTCCTCATATGTATTTCAAGTTTTAAATTACTTTTTGCACGGCTAGTAGAGTTACAAATATAGAAATTTATTTAACCATATTAAGCCAAGATCATATTGAGTTGTTTTTGGAGTGATCCGCAACCACGGCCGTTGCAACAATAACCCAAACGCCTGACAGTTTATGGAAATATATAAAAATAATTTACTCAACTTGAACCTCAGCTCTAAATTCACAGGCTGACAGGAGGACATTCCGTTTTAAATTTCTCAGAATCCGTCTTCACTACATTGCGAAGAAAGATTCTCTTTTAATGTCTTCTGGACAAAAACTTAATAAATTAATTATATTTCGTGGGACAAAGAATTTAATGAATTGTAAAAAGTGAGCCAAAAAAAAAACATTGTACAGTAATATTGTTTTATTACTGACTTGGTCCGGTCCACTTTTTGCATAACATCATCCACGCCGCTATGACTCAGCTGTCATAGCAGACATTGCATTACGCGCGTGAACCAATCAACAAGAAGTTTCTTAGCGATTCTCTAGGGCTAAGCCTATAGATATCATTACAGCTCGTTTCTGTAATACATAAATTCTATTGGTGTTTCGGCAGCATTGTCCCAGAGCAATAACCCGTACGACATTACAGAGTGAAAATATTGTGAAATATTTTAGTTTATACATACAATAAAAATAATATGCCATATGACACTTTTTCTAATTTTAGCCGCTCTTCCAAAACCGTTTAGCCGATATAGATAACATAGTTTCAATCATAAATAGGCACACAAACTTTATTAGTATGATATTATTACAGCTATACGTTTATTAGCTGCGCCCAGTGGTTTTACCTGCGTGGAGAAATGATAATGGATGATGATGATAACATATACACAATTTCATCAAAATCCATTCAGCCATATCAGCGCTTAATGGTAACAGACACACATAGGTGGTGTGAAATATATATATATTCGGGACAATTTCACACCACCTATGTGTGTCTGTTACCATTTAATATATATATAGGTATACTAACAAATATGAATGTTTTTATCTGAAATAAATCAAATTGAATATACATAAATGCACACAAACTTTTGAATATTTATTATAAGATTAGATTGCAATTACATTAATAATTCAGACCTACGTACCTACATAACAATTAACGTACTAAAAAAAACAAATTTATTTTCTCTTTCGTACCCACCCAATATAGCGAAAAGCTAAACCAGTTTATACCCTAACCCGATCTACATATCTTCTGCATTTACTATACTGTGGCATGCCCAAAAGCGCCGGGGTACGGTAACGGGGCCTCGCGACTCGCGTCGTGTTTCTTGCTCGCTGCGTCTTTACGTTCGAAACATTTGCGGGGGCTGAGGAAATGTTTTCATACCTACATACTGCCCTAGAAGAGCGCCTTAATATCTTAGAAAAACATAGGTTGCTTTTTTACGCGATAAACAGTAGTCTGCGCGGACGAAGTCACGGGCGGGAAAACTAGTACCGAATAAAGATTACAAAAACATCGATTTTACTGATACTGCGCGGGCAGCATGAGAGTGGCCGCCATTTTAAATCACATTCTTGATCTACGTGGGTTATACCAAATGATAAATATTCTCTTTGGTACTTAATACTTCCATCAAGCGTAATTCAACCTCCTTGATTACTTCCCTGGGGCCTGATTCCATAGAGTTAATGTGTGGTTTGGTTAATGCCACTTGGACTATTCATTGCCACCGTTTCGAATTCCATAAGCTCAGTGAGCATGTGAAATGATGTCATCAAGACGATGAGCACTCAACCGCACGGAAACTGTCATTTTACTACGAAATATATAACCGGTAATTCAAAATCAGAATTCACATGACTTCATCATTATCATCATCAGATCATTTTTGTGAATCTACAACGATACACAAGACTTAGGTAGATACAATACATTTCTATCACAAATATATTTCTTTCTTCGTTTATTGGGGTTTTAATTATTTATTGATTTAATTGTTTTGCACAAAAGTAGTGTACAAGGAATGACATGTTTTCATTCACAGAATTTTAACTCGACAGCAAAGATTATTTTCCGTTGAAATTTAACTTTACCTGAGAAGCACTATAGTCACTATACCTATATATAACATCATTTATAGGAACATGGTATTTTTAAGCAGTCGTAATAGTACATTACTGCCGCGGTCTGTAATGACTGCGTTGCTGGCAACGATGATGATGGCCGAGAGCGTAGCTAAGCTAAGTTCGAGGCCATCACAGCGCGGTGAGCATTGCAGCCGTTGATGGCCAAGCTGGAATGAAGGCCGAGACCGAAGGTCGAGGCGTTTATAGTGCGGACAGCAAGGGCTGCAATGATGGCCAAGCTTGAAGGCCGAGAACTTAACTAAGCAAAGCTCAAGGCCATCATAGCGTGGCCAGCAGGGCAGTCATTGCGGACCAAGGCTTGTATAGTGCTTTACTCAAACAATGCGAGGTATTTAAATAAAACTAGCAAACTGATGAAAAAATTATATAACCCACTAAAACAACAACAACAACAACAACAAAAACCAAAACAACACCAACAACAACGTCAAAAACAAGAAGAACAACAAAACAACAAGAACAATTAAAAAGAACAACAACAACAAGAACAACAAAAAAGAGCAACAACAAAAACAACAATAATAAGAACAGAAACCACAACAACAATAACAAAAAAACACAATGATTAACAACAACAACAAAAAACATACTACAACATAACAATAACAACAACAAAAATAAATAACAACAACAAAAACAACAACAAAAAACAATGAAAACTAAAACAACAAAAATACAACAACAACAATAATAGCTAAGAACCATCTCGATCACATCAGCTTTCAAACAGAAAAAAAAACATCATTATCGGTCCATACGTTTGGGAAACTACGACGCCTCTCTTTTCGCGTTCGGTGGTTAACAAAACCACAGAATAAATAATAGTACTAAAAAAACACGACAATAATGGATTTTCAAAGGAAATTGCTGGGCCCTATTTCATAAAGCGACAGATCATAATAAACCTAAAAATGTCAGTCGAATACGCAAAACCTGCGTTTCATATAACAAAAATGTACGACATTTCTATAGTTTGACTGACAATTGTCGGTTTGATTGACATTGGTCAGTGTACTATATATAGTTTTATGAAATAGGGCCCTGGCCGCAAAACACGACAGTAATGAAATTCCATACAACTTTGCTGGCGCCTGTTCAAGAAGCGCGGCAAGGTCGACTTTGCCCAAAGAAGGTTGTCGAAATAATGACCACATTACAAGCTTGTTTAAGTAATAGTTATTTGAAGTAGGTAAGTACATTATTGCTGAGAAATAATATCAATGTTAAGATTTTCTTTCAGAGACGTACAATCTACAAAAAGGTTATTGGCATATTATTAGATCACTACAAAACTTACGATGCTAATTAACTTTAAATTATACTTAATTATCTACACGGGAACAAAATTTTAGATAGATTAAAAGCGAGAGAGAAAAAAAATAGAAAATAAATTCAGACGATGATTGTTGGAAGGCGATTGCCGCCATTGGTTGGCTGGCGCGCCGCTCATAGATAATCAGTCACTCGAACATAAAACCCGGCAAAATTTGAAAAGTCCTATTTCTGCTGGAAGTATTTGTAGGCAAGGTTTAGCTTAATTCTGCCGCATAGTTACCGGTTTCCCGGTATTAGTGTTGATTGCGGGTGCTGGACACCCGTCAAGCACCCGCAATGAACACTAATTGTGCGCGGTAACTGTTTAGTGAATTCCAAAACCTTCACGACCCGGTCCACGGCTCGGTGGCAATCACTCAACCTCACTCCTTAGGGAATCAGCCTGCTGGTATATTATCAATGCGTATGCCCACAGCTTATGTCAAAGTAATTTATGTCAACGGAACTATCTCATTAGCCCATTACCTATCCATTATTATCATTATTCCCTTTATTATCTCATTACCTCCGAGGAGGGGAAAAAAAAAATAGGAATCATATTTTATCATTCTGTATATAGAAAGCGGTGAAGAAATACGTGTGGCACCTAGGACGGCCTGCGGGCGAATGAATAATTTCAATATAAAATAAATAAATAAATATAAATATATTCGGGACATTTCCACACCAATTATCTAGCCCCAAACTAGGATACTTTGTACTATGGGCACTAGATAACGGATAAACATACATACATAAGAATATTACATCCATGACTCGGAAACAAACATTTCTGCTCATCACACAAATCTTTGGATCTTGCAGGATTCGAACCCGCGACCGTTCTATTTCGTACCTAGGATCTCTAGCCACGAGACCAACCGGTCGTCAAATCATCGTATCTTAGCCGTGTGTGTAAGATGCTATAATGTTTTATATGCCGATATCGTAACATCAAATATTATAGTATCTTAATCATCTGTGACGCCCTTAAATTGTACAGCGAGTGATATTTTATCTTAAGATAAAATATTATCGTATCTTAGTCGTCTGTAACGCGCTTTGTACATTTCCTTCGCAATTGGCGGGAACAATTATTTAGTTTCATCCAACGACATTATGAAATGCTGTTACTCTATGGTTTCATCGGAATGTGTGTGTGTGTGTGTGTGTGTGTGTGTGTGTGTGTGTGTGTGTGTGTGTGTGTGTGTGTGTGTGTGTGGCATCGTAGCTTCCAAACGAATGGACCGATTTTGATGCGGTTTTTCTGTTCGAAAGCTGATACGATTAAGATGGTTCGTAGATATATGGGGAGAGGGAGGGGGGAGGTGAGAAAGAAAAGGGGGTGAAAATCGTAGCTTCCAAACAAATGGACCTATTTAGCTGTATTTGAAAGCTGTGGTAAACAAGATGATTCACAGCTATAATTTGAGGATGGAAGGGGGGGGGGGGGAGTGGTGCGAATCTTTCGAACGAATGGATCAATTTAACTGCGGTTTTTATGTTTGAAAGATGAGGTAAACGAGATGGTTCTTAGCATACTGCAAGTCGTTGTTCTGTACAAATGCTCTCGCGCATGTTCGTAATTTGTTTCACTAAATCTTCCTTAATCAAATTATAAATTTCAAGAAGAAAGAAAGTTTCCTTCGACTTATTAAAGTACTAAGACTTATAAAGGTTTATTTTTTTGTAGAAACATCTGCGTAAAGATTAAATTCACCGCGGCTTTTTCTAAATTTAATATGATTTTCTATCCAAATTGATCACCTTTTACAGTGCGCTAATGCAATTTGCATATCAAATTCAAAATCAGAATCGTCGTGTGATGAGCTATCTAATAAATCTAATAGTGAAACCGTACTACTCATATTTTATCACCTGTATATAGAAAGCGGTGAAGAAATACGTGTGGCACCTAGGACGGCCTGCGAGCGAATGAATAATTTCAATATATTATCGTATCTTTACCGTGTGTAAAGAGTCCCTAAGATGCTATAATATTTTATATGCAGATATCGTAACATCAAATATTATAGTATCTTAATCGTCTGTGACGCCCTTAATAGACCGGTTCCCGCGACTTTGCCAGCGTGATTAACCTGTGTGTTACTTCAGGACCGAAAAACTATTTGGCGTTTGAATAAAGTTTTGTGTTTGGTAAGTATATTGTACTTTTAGGTCCTCATATGATTCTTTTCACCCAGAAAAATGACAACGCCGCGAGCACAGCTAGTATAATAATAAAGTATAAATACTTACAATATTAAAAATATATTTTCAAGAGACAGAATAATGGTAATCCACGCGAAGAAATCCGTCGCGGTCCATATAACCAGGCAATCTGGGAGTTATGCGCAATTTAACTTTGGCCATTTAATATGTAATCCCACAGCAGTAACTAGATTGCTTGTCAGAGAGCAGGTAGGCATGGAATTAGGTAACGAAATAATGAATTCGCGTATCCTGAAATGTGAGTTATTTATGCGAGAGCGGATCTCCGGGTGGGAATGTGCCTACCTATTCGTAAGTGTATCATATTGTTTGTAGCCTTTCGTAGTTAGGGTTCCGTACCCTTAGGGTCCAAACGGAGCCCTATTACTAAGCCTACGCTGCGCCGCGGCCGTCCGTCTGTCTGTCCTACCTTTTAAGGTCTTTTGAACCGTAGTAATATTTAGTGATTTTCAGGAGCAGGTTTGTATTTTCAAATAATATTTTGTTACTTATTATTAACTAGCTTCGCTCGCGTGGTCATTTATTTAGGTTACAAGTACTCTATGTGCTATTCCAAGACCTAAAATACCAATATACCAACATATGATCAAAATTCCTTCAGCCGTCAAAAAGTTTTTTATCGATTGATCGGCATCTAATCATTGGATTAAGATACCAAGTACCCTAGTTTTTTAGTCAAACCTTAAGCTATCCAACAGTGAAAACTCCATCGCAATCGGTCCATTAGTTTTTACGTGATGCACGAACAAACATACAGACAAGCAAACTAAGAAATAAACAAACAAAAGAGACAAGACTTTTTAGAAATGTTCTATTCTTGTTCAGTAGCTTATTTTAAGTACCCTAGACCATTTTTTCTTAATTATCGTCGTTGTACAGACGTTTTCGTTCTTATTGCTTTATTATAAGTATACATTAGGTCGGACATCCTCACAAATAATAAAAGAAAACCCGTGCAAGTAACGTTTAAAGTTTCAACGTATTTTTTCAACCTTTTTTTGTTTTTGCTCAGTCGTAAAAACTATAAATGCTACAGCTGCCCCCCTCCTAGAGATTCAAAAAAATGTAGCCAAATGCAGAGAAACCAAAATCCTAAGCAAGTCGTTTGACCCATTATTTTCCATTTGACTTATTCCATTCCAAGTATGCCATCCACGCTACTGCAGTCTATTGATAAACTCCTGACTTGAATTGGAATTGTCCAAGCCTACGCGCGCCTAACGTGTGAGGTCCACGGGTTAGCGGTAACCTGCAGTTATCCGGGTTGAACCGGGTCCCCATGCTCTTTTTACGTATCTTCCTGCTGAAAGCTTACGATTATAATGTTTTGAGTTTCTGTTGTAGAAGCCATTGAAATTATCAATAAGCATAAGGGAAAATAAATATCACATAAATAATTATTTTATTAACTACATTCGAAAAAAACTTGAAAAACTGTGTTATTTTCAGAAATAGAAAAATTATTTAAAATTATTAAATTTTTTCAATTTTTTTTTATATCCTCGGTTTATCTATAGCATTTCATTTCTAAAATAAGTGAAAAATATAGATGCGTTCATTAGGTATAATAATAATTCTAATATAAGCACCCAAAGATAATGGCGGGAACTCGCCGAACAAAACTATTTTTTTGTGAATAGCTGTAATACAATATACAATAAATGACATAATGTTTAAAACAATAAAGAACCTCGAAAAAAATACTAAACAGTAATAAAACTAGATATTTAAAAATAAAACATCTTCCCGCCCAAAACGGCTCCGCACTTTGTTTACGAGTTTTAGTTGTCAAGAACTCTAATTAGGTTTTTTTTTTTTTTTTTTAATTTTTGTGCATGTATTAGCTCAAAATTTTCGCGAGCTCTATTACAGTATTTTTCATTATTTTCCTATGATTAGCCATTATGTTTCGTTTCGTACATTGAAAATAATTCAAAATTTCGGGCTCGCTGCGCTCGCGCTTTTTATTACTAATTGCAGTGCATAATTATATATATATATTTTGTATCAGAACTATATTCAATAAAATATGGTCAAAAATTATTCAAATTTCGCGCCATGCAATTAATTTTATATGATTCTGATAATTATTAATTAATTTCAGAATATTAAGATAGAAAATAGCTCAAAATTTTTCACCTCCACGTCACACCCCCAGCACCGAATCCATCAAGCTGAAGTATGGTAGGTCTGGGAGCGCACCACCTCGAGCCGGTGCCGAGCACCCGGGCCCCCCCTCCTCGAGCCTGCGCCGAGCGCACTGGGCCCCACCTCCACGTCACACCCCCAGCACCGAATCCATCAAGCTGAAGTATGGTAGGTCTGGGAGCGCACCACCTCGAGCCGGTGCCGAGCACCCGGGCCCCCCTCCTCGAGCCTGCGCCGAGCGCACTGGGCCCCACCTCCACGTCACACCCCCAGCACCGAATCCATCAAGCTGAAGTATGGTAGGTCTGGGGAGCGCACCACCTCGAGCCGTGCCGAGCACCCGGGCCCCCCTCCTCGAGCCTGCGCCGAGCGCACTGGGCCCCACCTCCACGTCACACCCCCAGCACCGAATCCATCAAGCTGAAGTATGGTAGGTCTGGGAGCGCACCACCTCGAGCCGGTGCCGAGCACCCCGGGCCCCCCTCCTCGAGCCTGCGCCGAGCGCACTGGGCCCCACCTCCACGTCACACCCCAGCACCGAATCCATCAAGCCGAAGTATGGTAGGTCTGGGAGCGGACCGCCTCCTCACTGTCCCTATTACCTCCGTTATTGTCTGCACCTGCACGGTTGTCTGGAAGAGATCGCTCTGAGCGATAAGACCGCCCATTGTGACACTTTATTATTAATTTTGTTTTTTAGTTGTAAGATTTTTATTTGCGTTTCAATAAAGAGTTATCTATCTATCTATCTAACTATATTTGAATCTAGGCACACATTGATATTGAGACATACGAGTAGGTTTAACTTCACCACACCATTCATGTGCGATTCTGACTCGCCTAATCCATTCTAATGTTGACAAACAACAAACGCTCAAACGCTAGTACTTCGCGAACGCTCAAACAAAATTTTTCTTATTTTTGGATCTGGTTAAAAAACTACTCAACCGATTTACTTTTACTCCCGACAAAATAAAGAGTTCCTGCGGGATAATGTCCCAAATTTGGTGCAACTTGGCACAGACATAGTTTATAAGATGGGTGAAAATTATGGATACATTTTGTCCCGAAAAAATAAAGGGTTCCTGTGGGATATTGGTCCAAATTCTGTACATTAAAGATATTGTGAAACATATTTTTTTGAGTTTACTGTATATTCGATAATGAAGCCTAAACTCTGTTTTTTCATTTCTGTCTGTATGTCTCTCAGACTGTATCTTGGCCGCGCATCACGCCGCCGGAACTACTGGATGAATTCTAATGAAACTTGGTATGATTTGAGTTCATACTACGAGGTAGGACATAGGATACCTACTTTAAATCCCGAAAAATTAATGGGTTCGCGCAGGATAGAGATTGAATCTTATTTAAAAGAACACTTACCACGCTGAAAGTAATGGACGAGTTTTGATGCAACTTGGCACCGTCTTAAGTTATATGATGGGTTACAATTGAGGACACGTTTTATTCCGAAAAAGTAAAGGGTTTCTGCGGGATATGGGTCCAAAGTTATGTTAATATTGAAGTAATAAATAATATTTTTTGGATGGTTCTCTATATTTTATACTGAGGCCAAAACAGTTTTACTTTTTATTTTTGTATGTCTTTGTCTGTTTGTTCGTATCTTGACCGCGCATCGCACCGAAACTACTGAATGAATTCAAATGAAACCTTGTATGCATTGAGTACATACTACGAGGTAGGATAGGGTGGTTACATTTTATCCCGAAAAGTTAAAGGCTTTCCGCAAGATAGGGGTTGAAAGTTATTAAAAAGAACACGTATCACGCTGAAACTACTGGACGGTTTGTTTGATGCAAATTGACACAGTCATATATTTATACTTATAATTACAGCAATTGGTACGAAAAAGGCTGTACAAAGAAGATAAATAGAAAAAATGCTCTTGGGTGCTTAAAAAAGCTATTGAACAAAAAAATAACATTTTTTTGAATCGTATCTTTCCGACTGCTTGTTATCACTTAAAAACTACTGGATGCACCCAGCATAAGAAAGGTATTGAACAAGAATATACATTTTTTTAATCGTGTCTTTCTGTCTGTTTGTTTGTCTGTATGTTTGTTCACGCATCATGTAAAAACTATTGGACCAATTGCAATGCGGTTTTCATTGTTAGATAGCTTAGGGTTTGATTTAAATCTGGTGTAATTGGTATCTCAATCCGGTGAGTTAGAAGCCGAGCAATTGATAAAAGTATTTTTCGACGGCTGAAGAAATTTTGATCAAATGTTGGTATATTGGTCCTGGAATAGCACATTATGGTACTTTGAACCTAAAGAAAAGAACACGCATGCGAAGCCGCGGGTACAGCTAAAAATAAAAAAAATGGGTAATAAATTCATTTGAAATCGAATTTTCGTTTAAACTAATAATACTTTTTATAGATGGACAAGTCACAGCTAATCTAAAAGTCTATGCACGACACATACTCACACAAGTAAGTAATCTTTTATTAGTTACAACACGTCTAATGTGGAGCATTTCCCAACCTTCAATACTAACTTACCTACATTTATTTTGCATTCGCCGAAACGATCGTCTTCAATGTCACTTGTACCGTCTACTCGAGCCTACCAAATAAATAAAACAGATTCGTACCATGTCACACTAAGAGAAAATACGCTTCTCTAGAAAGTAATAGCAGGTGTTACAAATAATTACTGAGACGTCGTACTAGAGGGGACGAAGAAATTATGATCTTGTAGGTTGGTTGTACCTCTACCATACTGCGCTCTACATTCGTTAGCATACTATGAATATTCCATAGACTTTGTCTCTACCGATGTCTGTGCTCTACGTTTGTTCCAAGTTTGCTCTAAATAAGTCATGCTAGTTAGTTTTGCTTTGGAGATAAGCAATTAGATTAGAAGCTGTCAGGCATTTAAAGAAGGTCCATTGTATTTAGTACTATTATTTATTCTGTGCCATTGCGGATAAGGCTAGCTACGCCATGTGACCTTGCTTGCGGCTTGTCCGTTTTTTTACCCGACTGCGGAGGGTAATGTTTTTGGGCTGTATGTTTGTATATTTCTTCGGCGCGTCCTACAGCCTAAACGGCTTGATGGGTTTTGATAAATGAGGTATCATTGGATTCGTCTTAATCACAAAAGTGACAGGATATATGTGTCAAAGTGACAGGATATATGTGTCAAAGTGACAGGATATATGTGTCAAAGTGACAGGATGTATGTGTCAAAAAACGAATATGGCTGCTTACATAGCTGCAATCAAGTTTCTCTCAAGTCTTAACAAAACTAAAAAGACTCAAAACAAGCTTTAGATTTTTGATTTTGAAATATAAGATACAGTCGGAGGCAACGTTCATTTCATTTTTCCTTTGGGCTAGGAGGAGTAGCTCGCTTGAAATATAGGATGCAATCGGAGGCTCATGCTTTCGACAACATTCTATACAATACAATACAACAGCACTTTATTGCACACCAAGAAGAAGGTAATATATAGGATAAACTCATGAAATGAAAGGTCAATATATAACAAAGTCCTATATTTCAAAATCAAGAATTGTTTGCCTCTTTTTAATTTTGTTAGCAGTCGAGTTTTTTGTTATTTTTTGTAATAATTCTTTTTATCATTTTCCCGATGTAAAATTCCAAAAATAAAAGCTTAATGATAGTTTTTTTTATACAATTGAATGACAAGACGAGCTGGTTGTCACTTAAGCGCAACGCCTGCCTATATCAAATGCTGTATTAGGCTTTGGAATCCAACGTGCGCGGCATTGCACTGAGCCACATTAGTTTTTAGAGTTCCATAGTCCAACAAAACACCCTTCTAGTTTCACCATGTGTGTCTGTCCGTCTGTATGTCACAGCTATTTATTCAGACATTAACACTATAGTAAGTCAAAATACAATACATTAACACTATAGCAATTTAAAAGACAGTGTCAATTTTCCTAGGGCAGAGTTTCGAGGTATACTTGTCATAGTATATTTTGTTTGTTACACTGTCTAGAATTGATAATTGCGTGTTTCATTGACGGCCGCGCAAATAAAATTGCCCTACCTGCCCTACTGATATGTAAACCTCTTTATCTCGGTTCGGACAGAGTTTAGAGGTATACTTGTCATAGTATGTTTTGTTTGTTACACTTTCTAGAATTGATAATTGCATGTTTTATTGATGGACGCGCATACAAATTTGCCTCACCTGCCCTACTGATATGTAAACCTCTTTATCTCGGTTCAGTCAGAGTTTAGAGTTATACTTGTCATAGTATGTTTTGTTTGTTACACTTTCTAAAATTGATAATTGCATGTTTTATTGATGGCCGCGCAAATAAATCTGCCTTACTTGCCCTACTGATATGTAAACCTCTTTATCTCGTTTTGGAGAGAGTTTAGAGGTATACTTGTCATAGCATGTTTTGTTTATTACACTGTCTAGAATCAATAGTAAGTCAAAAGACAACACATTAACACTATAGCAAGTCAAAAGACAATGTCAATTTTCTAAAGGCAGAGTTTAGAGGTATACTTGTCATAGTATATTTTGTTTGTTACACTTTCTAGAATTGATAATTGCATGTTTCATTAATGGCCGCGAAAATAAAATTGCGTCAAATAACGTCACGGCTTACGACATACACACTGATATGTAAACCTCTTTATCTCGGTTCGGACAGAGTTTAGAAGTATACTTGTCATAGTATGTTTTGTTTGTTACACTATCTAGAATTAATAATTGCAAGTACAAAGGAAGGCCACGCAATAAAAAATACAACCTGACCTACAAAAATGTATGGAAATATCTTAACTTCAAACCTCATTATTTCGATTCGGACTGATTTTAGAGGTATACTTGATTTAATATGTTTTGTTTGTTACACTTTCTAGAATTGATAATAATATGTTCCGTAACGAAAAAAAGATTGCGATAAATTGCGCCAATTTTGGTCATGGTCTTTTGACATAGATATATCTATGTATCTGTATATTCGTATCTATACTTATAATGACGCAGTATATACCAAGAATTTTGTACAATGAAGACAATTTTAAAAGGTATAGGGAACTTAAAATAAGCTTACGTTGAAATAATATAACGTTTTTTTAAATCGTGCGTGTCTGTCTGTTTATTAGCGCATCACGAATAAACTACCTTCTGGTCCAATTGTGATGTGGTTTTCACTGTTGGATAGCTTCGAATTAGACTTCTTGTGTATTTGGTATCTCAATCTGATTGAGTAGAAGCCGAGCAATCAAAAAATAACTATTTGGCTGAAGGAATATTGAGTACTAGCTGCACACCAATCCGTTCAGTAGTTTTTGCGTGAAAGAGTAACAAACATCCATCCATCCATCCATACTTACAAACTTTCGCGTTTATAATATTAGTAGGATATGTTCTTTTGATTCCCCTTTGGGATCTCGTTGAATAGGTAGATATTTTTAAATTGTTATGATGTTAATTTACCAGTTTTTCTTAATATTCCGTTTACGAAATATTAAAGTAAATTATACATTTTCTATTCAGATAAATAAGTGTGTATATTTTAGCTAGTGAATATTTTATCCTCGAAGTGAAGCCAAATTAGCTGTTTTCAGCGTCCATGGAAGAATCTAGGTGAGGTAGAGAAAGGAAAGTTGTAGGTACGCATTAGGTACTATGTACAGAAGAGTTTGGTATACCAAGCGGTACACTGGTTCCAAAATCCAACGATACCGGGTTCGATCCTCGGTTCCGCACCGATGACTTTTACAAGAAGTGTGCGGATTTCCATGCGGAGCCATCTTCGACGCCCTCGGGCAGCCTGACATACTCTGACACTAGATGGCAGCACTACCTACCTCATACAAGTAAGTGAGCAACTCAACCATTCATGAAAAGTTAATTTCTATTTCTTTTCAAAAGGTTTTACATGATGTTTGAAGTTGTGCTAATTTTGAACCCAACTTGCTTTTAACCAACAAATAGTTGTACGATTTGTCAGTATGTAATTTATTATTGCTTTAGTTATTTAATTCAATAATTGTAAACGGAATTTCATGTACCTATTCGGTGTACACACAGCCTAGAATAAATGCCAATTTTTTTTTGATTTCTTCTGCAATCAGTAGCACTTTTAGCAGATATGTTGAGGGTGTTTTAATGTGTGCAAGTGTGTCCCCAGTGGAGACATCTCTTCATTTTATTTGTCACTGTTCCCTATTCAGGGGAAAGAACTCTTTTTCTCTTGAGTCTCGGCGCATAACAAGAGTTGGTCAGTTGGACAGCCAATATATTTGGGTGCCTCCTTAGTCGGTCTTGATAAATAGTGGTGGTAACAGTGGTTTGGACGGCCGGTTGGTCTAGTGGCTAGTAACCCTGGGACCGAAATCAAAAAGCAAGGTGCAATCATTTGTGTGATGAGCAGAAATGTTTGTTCCCGAGTCATGGATGTTGATATTCGTATTATGTATGTTTATCCGTTATCTAGTGCCCATATTACAGGGTATCCTAGTTTGGGGCTAGGTAATTGGTGTGGAATTGTCCCGAATATATTATTATTATTATTATATTACATTTCTGATCTCTTCCTTCCTTGATTGTACTCGTTTCAAGGTTATCATGTATTTCTGAGTTAGTTATGTACCTGGGCACATTACTTATTGATCGCAAAAATCAGGCTTTAATTTTAAGCAATTAACATCTATACCTACTTATAATAAAGCAGTATGTAAGAAAAAGTCTGTACTAAATATATTATAAAAAAATATTGTCTATTTGTCTGCGTTCTGTTCGCACATCACGTGAAAAATACTGGGTAGATTGAGATGCGGTTTTCACTGTTGTTTAGCTTAGGGTTTGTCATTAAATCTGGCGTACTTTGTATCTCAATCCGATGAGTAGAAGTAGTATTATTTATTCTGCGATAGAAGCCGAGCAATCGATAAAAATATATTTGTCGTCTAAACTAAGTTTGATGAAACATATGTTGAAAGACTTACAAGTTTGATGAAATGGACTATATTATTGAACTTTGTAGGTACAATTTTGGTTCTGGAATAACAAGTAGGTTACTTTTAACCCAGAGAAATGACCACGCGAGCAAAGACTCGGCTACAACTATAATAGTTGTATATAGCAGTATTGTTTCATTAAATACTTCACTTCAATAATAATGTTTCACTTCTTTCCATCCAAAGGTTGCCTGGAAGAGATTGCTATTTAGCAATAAAGCCGCAGATTGTACATTTTAGTTTTTAAGATCCTTCTGTTTTATTTTTGTTTGGTGTGCAATAAAGAGTTGTTGTATTGTATTGTATTGTATTGTATTGTATTGTATTGTATTGTATTGTAATAAAGGAAATTGCCTTATCGTTTTCACTAACTAAACTTCTGCGTTTCCCCAGGCGTTATCTACCTTTATGTAGTTTAAACAAAGGTTAAATAGGTTCCTACCTAATTTAAGTCGAAACTCAATTGGTGAATTGATTCTTAATGTATCAAACTACGTATTATTCATATTTATCTAATCTGCAGTGGTATTAAATACCAAAGGTCTTAAAACGTCTACTTAATTAAAAATTACCTACCGCCAAAAAATAAAGCCAATCTCAGGGGTCGGGATAGGATCTACTAAGACTGACCAAAAGATTCACAAATCTATTCAGTGCTATCAACACTTATTTATTAACAAAGCAGTTACCTAGCTCTGAATGACACTACGAATACCTTCTATCTATACTATATCTATCTATCCATCCATACATCCTCGTATAATAAAGCAATAGAAACGAAATAGTCTGTACAAAGAAGATAATTTAAAAAAAAAAAGGTTTAGGGTACGTATAACATTTTTTTAAATCGTGTGTCTCTGTTTGTTTGTTAGTTTGTCTGTATGTTTTCTCGCGCATCACGTAAAAACTACTGGACCGATTGCGATGCGGTTTTCACGGTTGGATAGCTTAGGGCTTGACTTTAAAACTGGTGTATATGGTATCTCATTCCAATCAGTAGGACAATCGACAAAAACTTTTTGACGGCTAAAGGAATTTTGATTAATATTGGTATTTTAGGTATTAGAATAGTGCATAGCGTACTTTAACCTAGAGAAATGACCAAGCGTGCGAAGACACGGGCATCAGCTAGTATACAATATAGTTATATAATGTATTATGCATTAGCCCACCATCTAATCATAATTAGTGAAACTCTAACGCTCCGCTCTCTCGTTCAGGCGTCAGTTGCCCCATGCCTTTCGGGCCAAACGCTCGACACCCGACAAGCTCCGACTCCTCGCCTGTTCGCGCGTTCGAGTCGTGTTTATAAACAAACTACTGTTTACAATGCGCGCATTTGAAGTGTGCCTATTAATTGGGCCGCAATTGTAGCTACAACACAAATTGGTCATTGCTCTTAACATTCTAATCGGTGATCGACGAGAGTTATTTTAAACTGTTTTTTTTTTGGGTCTAGTTTACTTGTGATTGTCAGTTTAAATGAAACAACTGTACAAGTGATAGTACAGTCAGCAGTACAAGTATGTGATGTGTTGTGATTTGTGTAGAGAGGAAGAATATGTGAATAACAATGAATCCAAAAGTGTAGCAGTTTGGATTGATAAACGTCTCAGAAATTCCAAGTTATTGAATTTGACTACAATATATAAATTCAGGTAAGTCTATTTTGTAGGTACAGGTTTATTTAGCCCAAATATTCTAGACTAGCCCACTACCAGTTGGCAGCGTAGGTACCCAACATCAGCGCGGGGTGGTATAATTATGGCCCCATTGAAAATGATGGTGATAATGAGATGAAAAGTATCCTATGTGTTATTATAGGAACTAAAGTATCCACATACCAAAATTCATCAAAATCCGTTAAGCCGTTACAGCGTGAAGAAGAAACAAACATCACACTCACACACACACCCGTACTCTCACAAACTTTCGCATTTATAATATTAGTATTACTAGTAATCTATAATACTTATAATAAATCCGAGAGTAACTAAATGTATGTACAAAGATACCAAGGTACGAGTGCTTAATTAGAAAAATAACTGTTTGTTTGTCTGATCGCGCACTACATAAAAACTACTGGACTGTTTGCGATGCTGTTTTCACGGTTGGTTAACTTACAAAACCAGAGAAAACGACAAAAAATATATTTGAAGGCTGAGTAAAATTGTACTTTAAAGGTACATTTAGTCATGGAATATCAAATAGGATACTTTTCCATAGAAAAAAAAAACAAGCGGGCTAAGCCGCGGGCAAATCTATTATTAATATTAACAATGGCTAATATTGCATAGGTATAAGTATATTATTTTTCTCTATACAATAGGCAGTAAAGTTAATCTATCTATATGTTTATGACAGGTGCGTCACGGTATCGTGTTACAAATAAAATATGATAATAAAATATCGCTATTAACTTTAACCTTGAATAAAAGTTACAACATAAAATATAAATAAGTCAAAAAAGAATCCTGAAAGAAAATAACGGCCGTTGTTCGTAATTTAGAAGAAAGTTACTTAATTAAGTTGTTAAATCCCCAAAAATTGGTCGTCAGGACTCTTAATAGTCCGCTTACGAAATATATGTAGCTGTATTTATCTTAATTTAAGCGATTAAGATAACGATGTTATCTGATAGAGTTTGTTAGGTAGCTAGGTTGGTACCTACACCTACTCAACTTTTTTGGTTTTACTTTAATGCAGATTGAAATTATATGTAAAAAATATTGCACTTAGTAAATGTTGAACGGGAACGGATCACAAAGCTGAAGTGGGGATGGGCAGGGCATTTGGCGAGACGAGAAGATGGAAGATGGACAAGGGCAGTGGCGGTATGGTGGCCAAGAGAAGGACGTAGATTAAGAGGCAGATCACCTGCTCGATGGTCAGACGACGACATTAAAGTGGCAGGAAGGCAGTGGATTCGCTTTGTGCAGGACTGGAAAGAATGGCGTGCACATGAGGAGGCCAATACCCAACAGTGGGTTGATGTGGGCTGATATAGATAGATAGAAATGTTGAAAGACTTACATGTTAACTAACTTATCGTTTAGTAGCGACTCGCCCCAGCTTCACTTTGGTTTGATTGTGTGTCGTATGAGGTAGTGCTGACCTCTGTTGTCAGGGTTTGTCAGGCCGCCTGAGGGCCTCTGACATGGTTCAACGACTGCTCTGAATTAATCAATAACAGCCGGGACCGACAGCTTAACGTGCCCTCCGAAGCACGGAGCGATGGAAAACCGCACATAACTTAGAAAAGTCATTGGTGCGGAGCCTGGGATCGAACCCGGTATCGTTGGATTCTAAGTTGCACTATTGAACTGTTAGGCTACCATCGCGCACGCTTTGGTATCTTAGGGTTTCTTTTATTTGTACAACCCTCAATATATAAGTCCACTGCTGAACATAGGTCTAGTGCGCGCTACTGAGCCCGACTTCAGATCTACTTATGTAATTGCTGCCAGCTGCTTTACGCAGGTCGTCGCTTGTGGCCGGAGGGCGTCCTACACTACATTTGCCTATACGTGGAACTCTTTAGAACTCGCTTGCCCCATCGGTTATCGGTTTTTCGACATATGTGACCGGCCCATTGCCACTTCAGGTTGTTAATTCTTGTTAAATACAAAACATTATTTGACCAAACGTATTTTTTTCAGTATTTAACATAGTCTATATGGCAATCAGCGATAATATAATTTCCTATTTATCAGAATTAGATCAGTACTTTCAGAGATTAGCGTTTTCAATCAACAAACTTAACATCTTTATAATATTAGAGTACATAATTATCTAACTTCTCTTCTTTTTTTTCACCTCACTAATTAGCCTTTTTTTTCACCTCACTAATTAGCCTCTTTTTTTCACCTCACTAATTAGCCTCTTTTTTTCACCTCACTAATTAGCCTTTTTTTCACCTCACTAATTAGCCTTTTTTTTCACCTCACTAATTAGACTTTTTTTCACCTCACTAATTAGCCTTTTTTTTTAATAGATCTACGATTAAAATAAAGCAATACTTACCTAATTTACAAAAAGTCTGTACAATGAAGGTAGTAAAAAAATAACTACTGAACAAGAATATAACATTTAACCCTTAAATTCACACACAAAAAATACAGTGAAAAAACCCGTCTGCGAACTATAAATCGTTCTACCTGGTTATTCGAAATGAATTATAAGAGAAACCTAATGATGATTTTCAAATAATAACCTACCTAAATAACTATCTCAATGATACCCCACTTAACATAGTTCGTCGTTTTTTCTTTATAACAATATGGCGTCTGGTTGTCGCCATATTGAATTTTGATTACTGACATGTTTTAATAACACTCGCAAAATTAAGATAAATCGATTTACGTATCTCTGAAGGACAAAATCTGGAATGAGGAGATCCGCAAGAGAACCTAGGTAACCGAAATAGCTCAGAGAATAAGTAAGCTGAAGTGGCAATGGGCTGGTCACATCTCTCACAGAACTAACAACCGTTGGGAAAATGAGTTTTAGAGTGGAGACCACGTTTAGGCAAACTTAGTGTGGGACGCCCGCTGGCCAGGTGGAGAGACGACTTGTGAAAGACAGCTTCTCAGCTCTGGATGAAAAGAGCTGAAGATCAGGCTCAGTGGCGTTCATTAGGAGAGGCCTACGTCCAGCAGTGGACTAGTATAGGCTGATGATGATGATGATGATGATGATTTAAGTAAGAATCATCGAAATCGACCCACGCGTTTTGTCTCTATAGAGCCACAAAGGAACAAACATACGAGTACATAGGCTGATAAACACAAAACCCTCCGCTAAGTCGGGTAAAAAATAAGTGTGTTTGTTTGTTCGCGCATCACGTCTAAAATACTGGAACGATTGCGATGTGGTTTCAGTCTTCAATACCTTAGGTTTGACTTAAAAACTGGTGTACTTGGTATCTCAATCCGATGTGTAGAAGTTGAGCAATCGATAAAAACCATTTGACGTCTTAACGAAATTTGATGATTATTAGTAATATTGGTTCAGGAATATCATAGGATCCTTATATCCCAGAAAAATGTGCCACGCGGGCAACGCCGCGGGCACAGCTAGTAGTAAAATAAAAAAAGTAATTGACAATATGTTGATCACCAAGCACCACGTTTTCAGTTATCGCGTGTTAGGTTAGGTTAGCCATATTATTTTAAACTTTTATTATGTTTTCCAATTTGCGTGATTTATCCTACACCAACAAGTGGTGATGTGATTTCTAAATTACCATTTAATTTCATGGGTAAACGGCCTGCAGTCTCGACACAAAGATAGTGATTGCTTTACAACCAAAATCGGTACAAACCGATGACAATCGTTAGTATTGACAGTTATCGTCAAAATCTATCGACTGCCATCGGTACATGTACTGGGGCGCGTTCACTTACTACGTTCGAGGACGCACGGATCACCCGCGCGTACACTCGAAATCGTTCACGGCGTCGTCGGGCGTTCGCCTGGATCATCCGAAAAATAGTAGGGGAGGGGAGGAATAGTATGAAACTGACACTTGACAGTTGTCAGTTGTATGTGGACGTCCAAAGTCGTTCACTAACTCCGGTGATAATCGCACGGATGTTTCGGGCGTTGTAAGTGAACACAGCCCGGACATTGATCATGATTGACATCGATATTGGACAGAGACAACCAAATATCGTTAAAATCGAACTTTACGACCGATTTCGGTTGTAAAGCAATGTCGAGAGTGTAGGTCCGGCGCTTATTCGCTGAACGCAATTCCTTGCAGAAAACGTGTGCCGTCGTTACGACAACGCACGAATAATTCAACGACGTGTTACCGTATAGGGCATGCAAACCGGATACCCGATTAACCGAAAAACCCGAATAACCGACTGATTTGAAACTCGGATTTTGAAGATTGAAAACCCGGGTTTTTCGGGTTTTTCGAGTTTTTTCATTCTTGATGGTTTATGTAAAATACTAATAGAGAATCAAACTACTCAAAAACTTACTACAATCTATAATAATTATTAGGTATTAGGGAGTAATATAACACTGTATATTACTTGTTAGGCTTTGGTCTGACGTTGAAAGAGTGAGGCACTGCGAGCCAGCGCTACGAGACTACGAGAGTCATCTGGTCTGGAGTTTCACTACATGACAGAATCCGAAATGAAGACATTTAAGTAGGTGTGTCCTAAGCAAGTCGATTGACCGATTATGTTCCATTTGACTTTCATTCCATTCCAAGTATGCCATCGGCGTTGCTACAGTCTATTGTTAAACCCTTGCAAATCCAAGCCCACCGCGTCTAAAATGTGTGAGGTCCACGGGTTAACGGTAACCTGCAGTCATCCGGGTTGAACCGGCTGTCTTTTAACGAATCTCGCGACTGACGTAAATATCGCGATCTTTGCTGTCAAACGTATGAAAGATCGCGAAATTTACGTCTGTCGCTAGTCTGCCGCGAAATTCGTAATAAGAAAGCCGGTACCCATGCTCCATTTACGTCTCTTTCTGCTGAATGCTTAAGATTATAATGTTTTGAAATTCTGTTCTAGAAACCCATTGAAATTATCAATTATAAATAATATTAACATAAATAATTATTATATTAACTACAGCTGCTTGATTCGAAAAAAATATTTAAAAACTGTGTTAGTTTTGGAAATATACACTTTTTTTTTCAATTGTTTTTATATCCTCGGTTTCTCTATAATATTTCCTCTCTAAAATAAGTAAAAAATTATATATGCAATTATTATAATAATTCTAATATCAGCGCCCAAATATATTGGCGGGAACTCGCCGAACAAAACTTATTTTTGTGAATAGGTTATTACAAAAAATACATTATGTATTATACCATTACGGATAAAATAATAAAGAAAAATAAACACAAAAAAATACAATATAAAAAATACTAAACAGTACCTAATAAAATTAAGTGTCTAAATATATACTCACGAACGAAAACATCTTCCCGCCAAAACGGCTCCGCACTTTGTATTATGGAAAAGTTTTTGTTGCTATAAAAGGGAAATTTTGAATTATTTTACAGTTAAAAATAGCTCGTCTCTTTAGCTCTTTTTTAATTTCTATGCAGGTTAGTATCTCAAAATTTTAGCGATCTCTATCAGTACATATTACCTATAGCTTTTTCATTATTATCCTATGCTTATGCATTGTTTCGTTCTGTGCATTAAAAGGAAATAATTCAAAAAAAAAAATCGCGCTCGCTTAGCTCGCGCTTTTTATTACTCATTCCAATGCATTTATATTTTTGGTATCCGAACTATAAATAACTCAAATTTCTTGCTCGCTTCGCTCATTCGCGCCTTTTGTGCTTGTCCATATAATGAATTTTACATGTTTCTGATTATTATCAATTAATTTCAGCATTGATAGAAAAAGCTCAAAAATTTCAGGCTCGCTTTTGTTTTAGTATTTAATATGGTTAAATATTATATTTCATTATCCAGAATAAGAGAAATAGATCAACATTTCTGCGATCGCTCTGCTCGCGTCTTTTAATCATTTCAATGGCTAAGTAATTAAAAAAAAAAATGTGGTGGCAAATTTCAGCCCCGGGCTACAAAAACTCACGCTACGCCACTGTAAAGCTTCATGTGTACTTGACTATACTTAATACATAAAAAAACGCCAATATCTTATAGTTCTCCGTATAATATCAACTTGCCCCCCCCCCCGTCCCCCCCCTAGGCCATGGGCTGGCGACGCCCCTGGTGAGATACTTACGTAGTATTTACAAAGCATTGTTTTATCTTTATAACCAACTCACTAAAAACAAAAGGAAGAGGTTCTTTGTTCGATCCGTACTATGTAGATACTCTACCTATATTTTATTATTACTTATTTGTATATTCCATCATGTTATTTTACCCGACTACGGAGAAGCAAGGGAAGGGTAATGAGTTTAACCATATGTGGGTATGTAGATGTTCCACCATAGATGTGGATGCATCACCTGACCCCTCCTGTCGGTTAGATTTTGACAAGCGAGGTGTTAATTGATTTGTCTTTATTAAGGTTTAGAGTGTCATATGTTTTACCAACAAACTCACTAGCTCTAACAAACTGAAACTAACAAACTAACAAACAAACAGACGGAAAAGATTAAAAATAATAAAAGTTTTGTTCGGTAGCTTATTTTAAATAACCTTGACATATTTTTTTAATTATCTTCTTTGTACAGACTATTTCGTGCCTATTGCTTTACTATAAGTAATAGATAGATAACAAAGATAGTACTCGTAGCATAGACAAATTTCGGTTATTCAATTATATAAATATGATGCCTCTGTGTATTCTAAGAATTAAATTTACTCTCGTTTGGTTGAATCCAGTCATAATCTGGTTAACTTGGCGTAAATAAAGCCATGTTTTCTATCATAAAATTTATGCAGAACACTCTAAACCTTAATTAGGACGAATCAATTGACACCTTCCTTGTCAGAATCTGACCAACAGGAGAGATCAGGTGGTGGTGCATCCACATCTATGGTGAAACATCCACATACCTACCCACATATAATTAAGACCAGAGAATTCATCGAGACAAAACAAATAAGCCGAAAATCGAAGGGGTTTCATTATTTGATTGTCGGTTTCCAGCTCAGTGGTACCATAATATTGTATTGTCATCAAAACTACACCTGTGTGCAAAATTTTATCTTCATTGGACGTCGTTAAGTAATTAAAAACCTTTCCAATCAATTAAGAATCATTCAAATCGGTTCAGAAATCCTGCATCCTTTTCTTCCTAATAAACAAGGACAGAGCCAATTTAACAACAAAATAACCGGCATCAAACTAATATAAACGCTAAAGTAACTCTCATAAGAAAGTGTCTCTATATCTCTTCTAATTGTTACCTTTTCACGAATATACATCTGAACCCATCTTGATGAAATTTAACAAAGAAATAGTGAGGAATCATTCTTCATCATGATGAAGAAGTAAAGCAATAAATTAATTTGAATTTGAATTTGAAGGATTTAGGTTATTTATTAGTTTTTACCCCGGAAAATTTGCCGCTGGATTGGTAGGTATACAATGAAATTTAAAGTTACAGTTTACCAACTAAAGTGCTTATCCAAGTAAGAGCTGGCATTACGGCAACCTAGTTATGTTGTCATGTCGCACGAAATAAGTATTAAAATGTTCGTGAGTACCATAGCGTAGTAAAAGTATGCAGGCGACGGATCTGTTCTTACTCGATGTTTTTGGGCTGTATGTATGAATGTTTGTAAGTTACTTTGGCGCGTCCTACAGCCTAACGTCTTGATGGATTTTGATAAATGAGGTATCATTGGATTGGTCTTAATCGCGAGAGTGCTATAGGATATAATATGAAGTGTCAAGAAAACTAATATAATATATATATATATATATATATATATATGTCACCGGCAATTAGTATAATTCAGGTATTCTATACAATACCTAGGTAACTAGTAGAATACCTGGGGCGTATAGGCAATGTATGAAATATTATGTCCGTTATATACCTACTTTACCTAGGTAATGTATACAATTCAAAGGGATTGTATAGAGTAGGTACCTGCTGGTCCACCGGCCATATGTAAAATAAATAGATATTGGCCTGTATTTATCAATGTTATGTAAGTAGGTCCCTACCCAGGCGGGTATAAAATGACGAGGTTAGCTTAGGTTAGGTGATAGATTTTGGTCTGTATTTATCAATGTTATGTAAGTAGGTACCTACCCAGGTGGGTATAAAATGACGAGGTTAACTTAGGTTAGGTGATAGATTTTGGTCTGTATTTATCAATGTTATGTAAGTAGGTACCTACCCAGGTGGATATAGAATGACGAAGTTAGCTTAGGTTAGGTGATAGATTTTGGTCTGTATTTATCAATGTTATGTAAGTAGGTACCTACCCAGGTGGGTATAAAATGACGACGTTAGCTTAGGTTAGGTGATAGATTTTGGTCTGTATTTATCAATGTTATGTAAGTAGGTACCTACCCAGGGGGGTATAAAATGTCGAGCTTAGGTTAGGTTAGGTGATAGATTTTGATCTGTATTTATCAATGTTATGTAAGTAGGTACCTACCCAGGGGGGTATAAAATGACGAGCTTAGGTTAGGTTATAGATTTTGGCCCGTATTTATCAATGTTATGTAAATAGGTACCTACTCAGGTGGGTATCAAATGACGAGGTTAGGTTAGTTTATAGATTTTGGTCTGTATTTATCAATGTTATGTAAGTACGTAACTACCCAGGTGGGTATCAAATGACGAGGTGAGTTTATTAATATTACATTGCCAGCTGCGCATTCAGTATTGTATAGAATACCAAGGCAAGGTATAAAATGAATAATATTTCATAGCCTATGAACCTTAATATTTTAGTATTATATACATTGCCTAGGTATTGTTTAGAATACCGGATAATACAGATTACCGGTTAGTAGCATATATAAAGGTTCTAGCTGATCCAGTCAAGGGAAAAATGAAATGCATGATGCCTTCGACTACATTTATAGCTTGTTTGTTTCTTTTTTAGTTTTGTTAGCCGTCTCGTATATATTTTATACTAACTGATTTTTATTCTAAACGCAGTCAGAATTTTTCAAGTAACACGGGAAGTGATAAGTAATCATAGGTACCTACTTACTTAAAATTATCGTACACTTCCTGCTTATCAAATATTGGACCCAATGATATATGAACTCTTTTATCACTTTATAGTTCATGCGTTATATAACTTACTTACTCATTATAACAGACTTATTATTCTGTGGGTTTTTTATTAGAAGTGTTATCAAAATATAAATGGGATTTACGGCGGAAAAACGAAATCGAGACGATAGTTTGCTTTGTTTTTTTTCTCAAACTTGTATTTCTTCTAGTGTTAATTTGTAATATTGGTGAAATATAACCATTGGTTAGGTGTTTGTTAACGTGCACCAGTATAGGCAAAATTTACAAATGCAAAAATAAGTGACATTTCGTGTTCTCTATTCCCTAGGAAGTTTCAATAAAACACTACCACTTTACTGAATCGTAACTTTAGGACTTGACTACATTTTTGACTACCTGACTGTCTGGGACTCTACATTTTGAAAGTAGTAATTACCTAAAAGTCTGTACAAGAACATTAAAACATAAATAGTCTAGTGGACTTTATAAGCTCTGAACAAGAATATAACCTCCTTTTAAATGGTGTCTGTCAGTCTGTTTGTTTGATAACCCACAATGTAAAGTCTACTGGACCGGAGCTTTTTTTTGAAAAATTCAAAATGTTGTGATGTAGAGTTAGATTTTATTCTCAATCTTGTGTATCTTCGAGTGTTAATGTGTAATATTGGTGGAATATTAACCATTAGGTGTTCGTTAACGTGCACGAGTGCGGGCAAAAGAATCAAACGCAGAAATAAATGGCATTTTGTGATTTTTCCAAATCTCCCTCGGAAGTTTCAGTAAATGTCCACCATTTTACTGATTCGTGACTTTGACAATAATTGACTGTGACGTGACATTACTTTAAACTATAATACACTTGACATTGGCGAAATTGCTAGTAGGCCAGTGCCTCCGCAGAAGCCATCCAATAAAAAAAAGAAGAAAAAAGAAGAAGTCTACTGGACCGATTGCTATATGGTTTTCATTGATGGATAGCTTAGATTTTGATTTTAAAACTGATGTACTTGGTATTTCAATCCAATGAGTAGGAGTCTAGTAACAGATAGAAAACCATTTGACTCTCAGACGATTTGATGATATTGGTGCTTTTGGTCCTGGAATAACACATAGGATGACCACGAGGGCAAGGCCGCAGGCACTGTTAGGCTTTTGTTTAAAGACCCGACAACCAGCGGTTTTCGGTTCTGTGAACTATGTGGTCTGCCCATTGTCACTTCAACTTGCAAACTTTGAGAGCTATGTCGGTAACCTTGGTTCTTCTACGATTTCCTCATTTTGGATTATGTCATGTAGTGAAACACCAAGCGTAGCTATTTCCATTGCACGCTGCGCGACTTTAAACTTGTGTATAAGAGCAATAGTTAGCGACCACGTCTCAGTGCTGTATGTCATCACTGGTCGTTAAAAAAACACCAAAACACATTCCCATGTCCAAAATTATTCTGATATTCTGAAGACCTGTAGTGTAGAGACAAAAGATACCAAACAATTTTGACGCATAATATAGAGATATCAGTCAATAAAGAATGCATAGACGCCTAAACATAAATTATCTAAATTGCTTCAAGATACAGGGAAACAACTTCAACCTTTTGATAATGCTTAACATGACAGTGATAGATAGGTACGAGTATGCACCTAAAGCCATGTATTCACTGAGAAAATATTGTTTATGAACACTGTTTCAGTGATACAATATACGTATTTATGAAACAAATCATTTTGTTTCAGAAAAACATAATTTGTTGCGGTAAACAAAACGTGCTTAACTGGGGAGCACAGAAACAAATCAGTTTCGCAACAGATGCATAAGAGTGTCACTCACTCGTGATTAAACAAAGAGATAGTGTGGGACGATTTCTTATTGACCGAGCGAGCGCAAAGTGTGAGCGAAGCGTCTCTCTTTCAGCTTGGGCAAAAATGCCGTATGTCCGGTTGTCTGCGCGCCGACGTCCGGCTGTGCGAATCTCTGTTCTCCTCTACAGGTCGCATTTCTCAATCTATCTAGACGAAACTTAGTAAGCAAATTAAACTTCCCCAAAAAGGGGGAAAAGTGGGCTTCTGAATATCTCAGCCTTATTAGAACAGATTTCAATTCTTTTTTTATTTGAAAGGTAGTAACTTTAAGTTGGTCTCGTAATGTGGATGAAATGGATCTTTTGCGTGATGATTAAAATAGGTCCTCAAAATGCAGTTTTAGGTTTCTACCAGTGGAATCAGCCCTTTACCTACTAGGAAGGGATTGATGGAGCACCTTGGTTATTAATGTTAGTTTCACAAAACTAGATGGCGCTACTGTGCACTGCTAGATTGTTTGCAAAAAGGTTTTTGCTCGCGAAGTCTACAGCTCACAGAGCCACTAGTTTTAAACTAATAGAAATAAAACAAAGCGCATATTATGGGATTGCTCACTTATCGTCACTCGTGATGTTTCAGAAACTGTGGATGTGAAACATTGTTTCTCAGTGAATACATAGCCTTAAATCTAACAATACTTGTTAGGAACTATTTGAGAAACAGGCCCTACAGGTCACCTCTCATGACCGGGAATACGAGGCCTTCCAATTATTCAGTCATGGTGGTAACGGCATTCGTGTCAACGATAATTTCTTCAGATGCAATAAAACCGCTATGGGCTCACGCAACGTCAATTACTAATTATTAGGTACCCTCTGTCAAAAAAAAAGACGGATTCCACACCGCCAAATTGGAAGTGAAGCACACAAGATATGCCGATCCGCTCGTACGCACAAGCCTCTACAAAGACTTACACCATGTTATGCCGATCGGCCGGCACATTGCAGCAAGATCCTGACCATTTTAGTCCTGTTAATTCTATCAAGTTCTCTCGAAAAAACAAAAACAATGCAGTTTTTTGTGATGAAATTGTATATCAACCACATGACTTTTCTAAGTTATGTGCGGTTTTCCATCGCTCCGGTCCCGGCTGTTATTGATTAATAGCAGTAGTTAAGCCATGTCAGAGGCCTTCGGGCGGCCTGACAAACTCTGACACCAGAGGCCAGCACTACCTCATACGACAAGCAAGCAAGCATCAACCACAAAATACCACACTCCGGCCACTAATCTGCATGGATTTGCTTTGCCGTACTTTCGTTTGTGCTGATTCACCGAAGGTCCATGGAACTAAAATTAACATTGCCTCATCTCCTAACCTCCTAGTTAGTCTCCTAGTTAGTCACAGAATAAATAAAATAGTACAAGTACGTTAGTTCCGTGGACCCTCGCTACTGCCAAACTACTGCTATCAGCGCCTAAATGGCGATAATCAAATGCTGAGTGCATTTGCGACGTTCGTCAAAAGCCAGTCTAGAGTGCGGAGTAATATGCAGTTGTCTATGACTCACGCACACATACACAGCCACCATTCACTATGCACTCGTTTGCTAGGTGGTGTAGATTCCGTCTTTTTTAACCTTTTTGCCCTCTGTATAAGGCGTCCGTGATCCAAGGATGCCAATTTTAGAACCATTTTTATAATGGTTCTAAAATTGGCAATCAAATATTATTATTAATGATTATTTGGTAGTTTTTTGCTGTGGCTGCAGGTGAACGTGGACGAAGTTCTGTTTTTTTCTAGTTAATTTTTGCTATTAGTAGGTACATCATCATCATCATCATCTACAGCTATAAGTTCACCTGTTGCACTCTAATCAATTGATGGATTTTTAAAATTACCTAAATGAATAAATCCATACCAATATATAAAAGTGAAAGTGAAGTGAAAGTTTGTTTGTTTGTTTGTTTAGGGAGCTTTCACGCAATAACGGGATTTTGTTGAAATTTAGAATGGAGATAGCTTATACCCTGGAATATAACATAAAATATCCCGTATCTTTTTATCCTGGAAAAATGAAAGTTTCTACGGGAAAACTGGAAAATGTTGATTACTCACTGTAAGGAACGGTTGCCATCACAGAATGGTGTGTGGTTGCCATGGATACGAGTCTGTTAAAAAGCATCAAGAGCATTGGCGCTAGCTACGAGTATACCTACTTTTGCATTGGTTTTTAATATGCTAGAAGAAAATAGGATGCTTTTCTTCGCGATAAACAGTAGTCCGCGCGTACGAAGTCGCGGGCGGGAAAACTAGTAAATAAATAAAAATCAGCACTCCTGCACCAGTCCAGAGAGTTTCCATGTTCAGATTATTCAATTGTTATGTGGTGCGGACTTTAAATAATATATATTTTTGATTAAAATCGGTCAAGTTTTTAGAGTTTAATCTCAAATACTCTTTGAACATAAAAAACAAACTTCAAATTAATTTCCTAAAATTTTTTACTGAGTATCAATTTTCATGAAACTTCTATGGGACCACCGCGTAGGTCCCGTTTCAAATCGGAAATCATGTCAGCCTTTAGAAGTCCACTGCTGAACATAGGCTTCCCCCAAAGAGCGCCATGACGAGCGATCCTATGCCACCTCCATCCACCGACTTCCTGCGATGGCTACAATGTCGTCGGTCCATCGTGTGGGGGTCTTCCCACACTTCGCTTGCTTGTTCGTGGTCGCCATTCGAGAACATTTATTCCCCAGCGGTTGTCGGTTCTGCGAACTATATGGCCTATTGCCACTTCAACTTGCAAACTCTGAGAGCTATGTCGGTAACCTTCGTTCTTCTACGGATTTCCTCATTTCTGATTCTATCACGTAGTGAAACACCGAGCATAGCTCTCTCCATTGCACGCTGCGCAACTCTGAGCTTTTGTACGAGACCAATAGTTAGCGACCACGTCTCAGTGCCGTATGTCATCACTGGCAACACGCACTGATTATAAACTTTCGTCTTGAGGCTCTGCGGTATCTGTGACGAGAAGATATGGCGTAATTTCCCGAACGCTGCCCATCCGAGTTGGATTCGTCGGTTGACCTCTTTGTCGAAGTTGGATCTACCCAGTTGGATCGTCTGACCCAAGCAGACATAGTGATCAACAGCTTCGATAATATCGTTCCCAACATAAACTGGCATGGGTACGACATGGGCATTTGACATGATGTTCGTCTTGCTCATGTTCATTTTAAGACCCACCTGTTGGGAAACAATATTGAGGTCACTGAACATTATGCTTTGGTCTTCCAGGGTTTCAGCCATGATGACATATTTGCTGATGATATAGCTCATCATGATATATCATCAGCAAATCGAAGGTGAGTGATGTATTCGCCATTGATGTTAACACCAAATCCGTTCCAGTTCAGAAGCTTGAATATATCTTCCAGTGCAGAGGTGAACAGTATCGGAGAAATAACGTCTCCCTGTCTCACCCCTTTTTGCAGCTGGATAGAATTCATGCTCTGATCCTGAAGACGAACTGTCATGGTGGCTTTGCTGTACAAACACTTCAACACTTCGATGTACCGGTAATCAATCTGGCACCACTGTAATGACTGTAGCACTGCCCAGGTCTCAACTGAATCAAAGGCTTTCTCGTAGTCCTCAAACGCTTGACATAGTGGCCGATTATACTTTTCGGTCTTCTGTATAATCTGCCGGAGCGTATGGATGTGTTCTATGGTGCTAAAGCCTTTCCGCAATCCAGCTTGTTCGGGAGGCTGAAAGTGTCAAACCTACGAGCGAGACGGTTTGTAACTACTCTCGAAAACAGCTTATAGACGTGGCTCAGCAGCGAAATGGGCCTATAATTCTTCAAAAGGGTTTTATCACCTTTCTTAAAGAACAAAACCACTACGCTCCTGTGCCACGCCTCTGGCGTAGTACCCTCGAGGATGACGGAGTTAAACAGCTTCTGAAGGACTTTAACTACTACTGGTGTTCCACCCGCTTTCAGTAGCTCTATCGTTATTCCGTCCTCCCCTGGTGCCTTGTTACTTTTAAGCAGTTTGAGAGCCATTCTGATCTCGTATAGGCTGACGTCCGGGATATCTTCGGTATAATGTCGGGTCAAACGGGCTCTTGCATCGCTAGTCCTGCTAGGAGGACTACGCGATGAGGTGTATAATTGTCCATAGAACTTCTCGAGCTCACTCAAAATCTCTGGCTTCGACGAAACGATGCTGCCACTGTCGGTTTTCAGCTTCGTCAACAGGCTTTGCCCAATAGACAGATCTCTTGTGAACTTTTTGGAGCCCTTGTTCCGCTCTATTGCGTTCTTAATACAAGTAGTATTATAGGAACACAAATCGTGTTGCATCGACTTGGAGATCTGTTTATTAAGCAAGCTGTAACTCGACATATCCACTGAAGACTGCAGCCTCATCTCGCCTCGTTCTGCCATAAGTTTGAGTGTATGCTCAGAGAGTTTCTGTGTTTTTTTTTTGCGGGGGGTCTTAAAGAACTCCGACCCAACCAATTCCACCAGCCCGTTATTTAGTTCGTCCACTGTATCGCATTCGGTAAGGATTTGGAAGCGATTTTGCAGCTCCAGCTGAAAGCTCTCGGGTTTTGGATTTGGGCAGGACTTGGGCGAAGAGTAGATCTCATCAAACGAGACCTTTCCAGCTTCACGTTGATATTCAATGAGCCTCTTACCATGCGGTGATCACTGCCAGTCTTAACCATGTTGATCATAGAGACATAATTGAATATATGCCGATTGGTCGTCAAAATGAAATCTATCTCGTGCTTATGACCGCCGGGGTGCAGCCACGTCCATTTCCTGGAGGGGCGCTTCTTGAAAAAGGAGTTCATCATAAAGAGTCCCTCCTTCTCCATGAAGTCGGCCAATCGCTGACCCCTTTGGTTCCACTGTCCAAATCCAAACTGCCCCACTCTCAGTTCATCGCCATTCCTCATGCCCAGCCGTGCGTTGAAGTCCCCTATCACCACTGTGAAGTGTATTTTCGGGGCTTGTATGGCATTAGAAATGTCGTCATACATAGCGTCCACTTCATCGTCCGGGCGTTTCGAGTGTGGGGCGTACACCTGTATGACCTTCAACGAATACCATTCGGTAATTCTGAGTATAAGGTATACCACCCTGCTCGAAACGCTTTTGATCTTCACAATGTTGTTGACGAGGGACTTGTGGACGAGAAACCCGACACCATGTTGGGACTGCTGGTCGCCCTCCCGGTAATAGATTAAGTTGCCGGAATTGAAGGTCATCGTATCCTCTCCCTCTCTTCGGACTTCTGATAACTCTATAATACCCCAGCGCAACTTACTTACTACTTCTTCCAGCTCTATCAACTTCTCATCGGTCCTCAAGGTGCGTGCGTTATAAGTTGCCAGGTCCAGAGATCGTGGGGGTTGGTAGCTGGGTCTCTGCTGGAGATTCTTAGCACCCCCTGCTCCGCTGTTACCATGGCTGCTACCGGTGCCAGGAAAAACGGAGCCACCGGGGACTGGGGGCCGTCTTTTTGGTGTGTCTATCATATGGGTTTTGCCATAGTCACCACGCTTGGCAGGCGGATTGGTGACCGCAGTGTAGCAAATGTGCTCGGAGGACGCTGCTGCCCATCTTCCGGTGTATAATCCCTTAGTCGCCTCTTACGGCATCCACGGGAGGATTGGGAGGGGTCTTATTCTAAGCCGAAACCGCTATTGATAATAAAGTTGGAAATAGGAAAAAAAATGCACAACTTATAGAACAAATTAATCTCATTCCAATTACTTAAGTACCGCATAGTTAATTATTATATCATACCACAATACCAAAATAAGCCCAACAGTTTCTCAACTGTTTATTTTTATTCCATCAAAACAAATGATGTAATGTATAACGAATAACGATTCATGCAATCATGGTCCTAGCCAAGAAGGTTAAAAAACATTGTTACAATGCCAAACAAACGAGTGAAGCATAGCATATGGCCGCTGCGTGTTTGTGCACGAATGATAATTTGTAGTGTTTTGCGGTTGATACACAATTTCATTACAAAAGACTGTATAGTTTTTTCGTGAGGACTTGACAGAATTAACACGTCTTAACTAGGCCGAGAACTTGCTGCGATGTGGCGGCCGATCAGCATTATAAGAGTGTGTGAGGCTCTTGCGTTGATACACAATTTCATTAGAAAAGACTGCATTATTTTTTTCGTGAGGACTAGACAGAATTAACACGTCTTAACAAGGACGAGAACTTGCTGCGATGTGGCGGCCGATCGGTATTATAAGTGTGTGCGTGAGGCAGTGAGGCTTGTGCGTACGAGCGGATCGGCATATATTGGGTGCTTCATTTTCGGTTTGGCGGTATGTAATCCGTATATTTTTATTATATTCTTGGCCATAGCATTCAAAATACGTGCTCTGAGAATGTAATCATGGTGTCTATGTGTCAATCTGTCAGTACCCTCTTGTATTTTGTGATTCCGTGAACGCGTCGTGAATATTAAAATATTTCTTTAGCCACTCTGCGGGAAAATGTTGAGATTGAACAAATAGCTTCAATATCCTTTCTAAACGATTTTATCGTTTTGAAAGGATATTGAATCGTGAGTTTTTGTTTTTAATAAAAATCAGTTACCGAAACTACATCTCCATCCAATTAATAAAAACAGACAAACAGACAGACAATTGCAATTTTTTGTACATACTTTTTTTCTATTATTTTTGATATTTCCCTTGACTTTAATGTATTAGAAACATTTTATTTGACATTTAATATTATTTTTTGTGACATTCTAATACAAATTCTAATTTTAGTTAATGTGATTAGTTGAGTTAATAGGGATTTCCGTTTCAATTGCATAAATAAATCCACACCAATATATAAAAGTGACACGTTGTATGTTTGTTTGGGGAGTTTTAACGCCAAAACCTTTGTACTGTACAATATAGAGACCAACATAGAATACTTTTTGAAAACAGGAAAATGTCGATTACTATCAAAAAACATCAAGAGCGTTGGTGAAATACATTTGCATTGGTTTTTAATATCCTAAAAGATCACAGGATTTTATTATTTAAATTGTAGTCCGCGCGGACGAAGTTGCGGGCGAAAGCTAGTATATAATAATTGTTATTGTTTGAAACTGAGACTGAATTCGGCTTAACGTGGCTCGTAAGAACGAAGCAGCAATGGCAAATCGTAAAGTACATTTACCGCTCTGGGCCAGCTCTAGCAGTCTAATCACATCGATTGCAATGGTACGCAGTTCAAAGTCATGCCAAAATTCTATGTTTTATTTACCAGAAAAAACCGGGTGGGGCTGTGTCAGGGCGCACGGCCGTTTGTGTGACGTGAATCGTCTACGCCGAGTACAATTTGATCCGGTCCTGGCCGGTGACCGCCTAACTCAAAGCTGTAGCGATAGCGATATCAATGCACTGTCTGTCCTTGTCATTGTATTACGATATGACCAGGACGGACAGTCATTGACGTCATAAACGATTTCAATTCCATTACGATCGCTCAACCGCAGTCCCCCTTCTGGAACCCTCTAGTTCACTTTGTGCTGGAGTTTAGGGCACCGTTGTGAGCTCCAGAACTTCTTCTTTCTAACATTGTGCCTAATCTTTACTTTAGTACGGACTTTCTGGGCGCTGCAGACACGTTTATGCTTTGTTTTTATTAATCTTAAGTAGACTTTTTGTAAGCTTTTACATGTTAAATCGTTTTATTTCTACGATTTTTTTGCAACAACACCCGAGTCAATTTGCCCTATCTAAATCGCAAATTATACCGAATTAAAGATCACAAAAATATCAGTTTTGCTGATTTTGCTCTGTGCGACCTGCCCCTCTGTCTTGTGACAAAAATAAACATTACACCATTACCAGCGTAACCTCCATTACCGAAATGCAACAAATTCAAGATTCAAGTTGTGGCGCTAGACGTACTCTCTGCATACCTTCGTTTCACACGAAGGAAGGCTTACGGCCACAAGCTACCATGGCCGAAGTCGAAGTCTTTAAAAAGGCTACGCACTCAGGTTGGCAGATGCAGAGACAGCTTGTGCAAGCGGGGTTATGCTAAAGAGCATGAAAACTTGTGCGATTGTGGCGCCATTCAGACCATGGCTCACCTTAGGCTTATGTCCCGATACCTGTTCCCATGAGGATGAGTACAAGGTTAGCGATTCCGCAATACGGGTGGCGGAATTCTGGTCGGGTTAAATTTAGCAGATTTGCCATCGACACGCAAAGTATCGAGCTGACTATTGGCTAAAAAATTATACCTAAATTAGATCTCTGGAGCTTATAGTTACAGACTTATAAAAGCGAGACGTTAGAGACTTTTTGTGTTACGGTACACTTCTTTGCCCTGTATGTATGTTTTGGTGTCATTATAAAGATGGTTCACGTCAAAAATTGGAATTCCAGTCAGCCGGCAAATAGTCAAACACCTTGACATTGTTCTCTATGACATTGTCTTTATTTAAACAGGTGTGTTATTATAGTCATGCGAAACAATGACATACATAATGGCTTGTGGCTAATGAACCCGCAAAGCAATGTCTGGGAAATCCCATACAAAACTATTGCCGAGTAGACAGACATCTCATTTGAGAATTATGATGTTAATTAGTAGTGAGTATCTTGTCTTTTCGAGAAAGGCAGCGGTCGGCTTGAGGTTGGCATCGAGCCTCTTTGTCTATTAAATATTTTAGGAAATCTACACCAATATGTAAAAGTGAAACGTTATATGTTTGTTTGGGGAAATTCAACGCCAAATACAAAATACAAATGCTCAATTTGTACAATTCTCTATTTACATAAATTACTATTTTATTTATACTTTTTATCCCGGAAAATTGAAAGTTGCTACAGGAAAACTGGAAAATGACGAATACTCCCTGCAAAGAACGGAATGACGTGCCGTTGCCGTGGAAACGAAATAATCACAAGTCTGTCAAAAAGTGTCAAGTGCATTTCCTTGATGATTATGGTCGTCTAGTGTCCACTTGGCTACCACCACCTTTAAGCAAGTCTTTCGGGGTATTCAGGCGTAGTTATAAGCCTCTTCTAGGTTTAGCGTATTTGCCTTTCGACAGGGCTCTAATCCTGTTAGCTATTGACAAAAAGCCTTGCTTCTGCGATACATTTGCGATTGGACGTCTATAGTGTTAAATTTGGAAGTCTGCTAAATAATGTACACTATCTCAGTTTTATAGTAAAATATTGAAGTAACGCACGGATGTTCTACGACTTTCAAAAATCCTTTGTTGATTGTCACTGAAATAAAATTTATAATAGCTTTAATCAAGCATCAGCATCAAAACATTCTTATCGTAGCTTTCTAGTCAGAATCTATAGGTAGTAGGTATGAATAGCTATCGGGCCACGATCCAGCCTAACTAGCGAGCCAGTAGCGAGCTGACTACGAAAACTGTCAAAACCATCGATTTACATGCAATCGACTTGCGTTATTGCGATTCAATAGTTAACAGACTAGGGGCTCAGTTGATTTGTAATCGTGTAACGTTAGCCTCTTAAAAACCATAAAAGTCTGGTAGGAACGAATTGATTTGAGTTTCGAAGGCAGGATCTACTCCAATTTACTACTACTAACTGGCAAATTTCATTATGCCCCACTTAAACAGTAACTAACAAAATGCCACCTTTAATAGCTGCTACGTAGATCCTATCTAGTGCATTAAATAACTCATTGAACACAGTCACTCTACCTGCTTTATTTCCATTTTAAACTTTACCGGACACATGATAAAGTCGAATTTTGATTTAGTTGGAGTGGTACTTAGATGTCACGTTAAAATTACAAATGGGTGTATTATTGTTACGAGGCAGGTGAAGGCTAAGCTTTGTTGTGGCGTTACGTTTGAGGTTGATGAATTGCCCTCATTTAAAAGTATGGCACGCCTGTAATTAGTTGCTCTACAATGGTTAATATTAAGTATACTCATTGGCTGAATTGTCGCAAAACTATGAAATTTACAAGATTGAAATTTTGCGTTCCATTGGGCTTCTAGGATGAATATGTTGTACATACTGTACATAAGTACATGTTGTACCGACCCCACATAATAGTGGGATAAGGGTAGGGAGATGATGATGCTGGGCTTCTAGGATCAATATTGTACATAAGTACAAGGTGTATCGACCCCACATAGTAGTGGGATAAGGCTAAAGAGATGATGATGATGATGATGATTGGCTTCTAGGATCAATATGTTGTACATAGTCTACATAAGTACATGTTGTACCGACCCCAAATAATAGTGTGGTAAGGGTAGGGAGATGATGATAATGGGCTTCTAGGACCAGTATGTTGTACCGAACCCACATAATAGTGGGATAAGGGTAGGGAGATGATGATGATGATGATGATGATGATGATGATGATGATGATGATGATTGGCTTCTAGGATCAATATGTTGTACATAGTGTACATAAGTACATGTTGTACCGACCCCACATAATAGTGGGATAAGGGTAGGGAGATGATGATGATGATGGGCTTCTAAGATCAATCAATGGCAGTTGAGCAATAACTATTACTTTACTTTACTTTACAATATGTTGTACATATTGTACATAAGTACAAGTAGTATTGACCCCACATAATAGTGGGATAAGGGTAGGGAGATGATGAAGATGGGCTTCTAGGATAAATATGAAAGGTTTGTTAAAATTGACACAAACCGTAGACCTTTACCAATGAGATCATTAAAAAACGGACGAAGATAAATAATTGATGTATGGGAATTTTAAAATATTTAGTTGATAGACAAGTCCTGCGTAAAAAAGGTCCCACTTGTGTTGGGAACGAGAAAGTGAAAGTCGTAGACTGCAGCAAAGGCATCACAGATCAGGCAAGTTAGTCTAAAAACATAAATGAATCAACCCTTTTCAAATAGTAGCCAGTCTTGGAGTTGGCTAAATTTGACCAAATAAACTGTGCATTATAGAGAACTAACTTTATGCTTAAAACCGTGCAAATGTTAGATAGATTGTTTGGACAACAATAAAACCAAAAAATCTTCTAACAACGCTGTATCTGCTTTTGAAAAGATAATTTTGACATGGGAAGTTTTATTTTCGCCACCCAAATGTCGGGTAACAAACACAAAATTCGGGTCATGCTAATGGCTGGAGCTGATAATTCAATAAACCAACATGTTTCCGGTCAGATTGGACGACGGGGGTTTCCTAATTTTGTTACTTTACCACACTCGGTGTGCACGAACGTTAATGAACGAAGCGAACGAAGTTGACCGAACTCTCATTCGTTAACATTCGCGTATTTTCACCGACGGATAAAATATGGGCAAGTCTTGTTAATGAACATGGAAGTGCACTTACCCCATTCCTATAAAAATGAAACGATTCGTTTTGCCAACGCTCGTTACTTTATGACGTTTTTTGTTTGGTGTTTATGTCAAAAGCTGACGGTCACGGTCGGTAAGCGAAAACGGTTCGTTTTAAGATATAGGAACCGGCATTACTCGTACTTTTTAAACAGTGGGATATGTTTAGATTTTCCTTTATTTCGCCTGTTTTCATATTCGATTATATTATATTGTATGTCATATCTGAAGCAATAGAACAAAACTATGTTAGTCTCCTAATTGTTACGTTTATTACAATTTTTAACCAACTACACGGAGTGTTATGTGTTTGGGTTGTATGTTTGGGGTTGTATGTTTGTTTGTACGTTTCTTAGGAGCGTCCTGCAGCCTAAACGACTTGATGGATTTTGAAAAATGGGGTATCATTGGACTCGTCTTAATCACGAGAGTGCTATAGGATATTTGAAGTGTCAAGAAAACTAATATGGCGGCTTACAGCTGCCATAATGTATTCACGAAGGAACAAAAAATGATTAAAACCTATCGAGTGATGTATCAAAATGAAGGGCTTTAAAAGACCATTCCAAAGTTATATAATTCCTTAACTTTATCAGTAGCAATTGTCTTTCAAGCTTCTTACAAAATTTCAATTGTGATTATTCAAGTTATGTAAGTACTATAGTCCAATGTTGCAATTGAACCTATTAAAGTAAACTATAATATGTAAGTAAATAGGAAAAATTAAATTTATTTACTACTAGCTGATGCGCGCGTCTTTGCACGCGTGGTCATTTCTGTAGGTTAAAAGTACTCTTTATGCTATTCCAGGACCTAAAATACCAATTACCAACATTTGATCAAAATACCTTCAGCCGTCAAAAAGATTTTATCGATTGCTCGGCTTCTACTCATCGGATTGAGATATAAGAAACTTATGTTTTGACTTAAAAACTGGGTTTAAGTCAAAACATAAGCTATCCAACAGTGAAAACCACATCCCAATCCATTAGTTTTTACGTGATGCGCGAACAAACATACATACAGACAAACAGAGAAACAGACAGACACGAATTTTTAATTTTTTAATTTTTATATTCTTGTTCAGTAGCTTATTTTATGTACCCTAGACCATATCTTTTTTAATTATCTTCTTTGTACAGACTTTTTCGTTCCTATTGGTTTATTATAAGTATAGATACGAGTAACTTTTACGGGCGGTCAGTTCGCATCGCATTGCGTCCGTCCGCTATCGCGGCTGAAAATCAAAAAACACGACTTAGCACTTGTTTAAAATTGTATTCAATAGACACACACAGTACAGTCAAACAGTCGGGTTTTAGTATTGTTATAATAATTTTTACATGTTGTATACTGCCATCTGCTATTGCTACTGTAGACCAGGGCCCCAATTCTACTAAAAAAATTGTAATGACAATTATCAAAAATTTTCGCAAAATTTTCGCTTTTACCTTTTAAAAGTAGTAGAAGCGAAAAATTTGTGAAAATTTTTGAATTTTGAGTTTTACTTTTTTGGAAATATTTTTAAAAAAAAAAAAACAAATTTCTTATTTTCTACCACTTTTAAGAGGTAAAAGCGAAAATTTTGCGAAAATTGTTGACAATTGTCATTACAATTGTTTTAGTAGAATCGGGGCCCTGTCCGTAACTCATGGTAGATATAGATGGTAGCTTATATTTTGGTGTAGTTTTTTAACTTCGTCTTAATAATATTTTGTGTTGTTTCCCCTTTTGTATTATTTCTGAAGGACGGTGTGGCCTTAAAATAAAAACAAGTACATCATCAAAATAAGACTGCCCCGCCGAAAAACAATCTGTTCAGGCATTTAAAAGTTATGGTGGAACAAAGAAACTCATATACAGACATAAAAACATAAATACATGAACCCTGAAAACATTAAACTTCTTTTTTGGGCAGTCGTGCAATAAAACATTCTGTCGATAGTTTTACAAATAGTTTGGACAGTTTTGATGGCGATGCTGCAACAGTTCATTTTAGATATATATTTTTATTTTCGTGACAACGTCAAACGTTCCTTAACTGAACAAGATCTGACCTCTAAAACATCTTTGTTCAGCAATTAATTTTATGCAAATGTAAAAAAATAACACAAACCATCAATCAAACATAAAAATTGCTTCGAAATAGGTTCGTCCTTTGCGAAGATAGTATGCTACCTAATAAGTAGGTGCTGTACAGACGGACATAAAAGGCATTCACGCATAATTTTTGTGTGATGAGCAGAAATGTTTGTTTCCGAGTCATGGATGTAATATTCTTATCTATGTATGTTTATCCGTTATCTAGTGCCCATAGCACAGGGTATCCTAGTTTGGGGCTAGGTAATTGGTGTGGAAATGTCCCGAATATATTTATTTATTTATTTTATTTATTTTAATAATTATAACAGCCCTCTTTACGTTTAGCAGCTACTTACATTTTAGGAGTACACATGGTATCATGACAAACAACTACTCAAGAGGTCTACGACCTATCTTTCAACATTGACTAAAATTACATCACTTGCCTGACGAATGAGTCATAGCAATTCACACATGGTAGCTAGTCGAAATAAACTAGGTACTAAGTACTTACTTACTCCCTTACTTATAAAAAAATATGCAATGATTAAGTAATGATTAGTAAAACTGCGCAGTACAATATTGTACTGCGCGGAATTCTTAATCATTGCATAACCATTGCATAACTTTTTATAAGTAAGGGGTTAAGTATATTACAATTTAACGTCGAAAGTGCCAAATACACTGGGCTTCACAACTTAGTACCACACTTTTAATATTAGTAGAGTTCAGTTTTTAAGTCAAAACCTAAGCTATCCTACAGTGGAAATAACATCGCAATCGGTCCAGTAGGTTTAACGTGATGCGCGAACAGACAGACATTAACAGTGAGGTACTAAGTTTTGAAGGCCAGTATAGATTGGTCTTATTTTCACTTGTCCTAGACATCGAATGAAAACCTTGAGTATTGAGTTGTGTTGACCTGCTTTTGGTGAAAATCCTAGAACTTTTTTTTTCATACTTACGTCAAACAAATGTCAGCAGTCTAACATATAATATGTCTTATATATGATTGTAGACTGTGCCGAGACTATAAAAACAGGAGAAATATGCTTTTAATGATTAATAATTTTGCGGTAAATAATATTCACACGAAACTGGCACAATACGAGTATTGAACAAGCCATGCATGCCCATATAATGAGAAAGAAAAGAATGGTATTATTTAGTATTATTTTTATTCTGTTGAGTGTTTAATAATTTTGGTACAAATTTATTGTTCCGTAGGACTAATTTGTCTAATTATTTTTTCTATATTTTTTCATATTTATTGATTCTGAAATAAATAAATCTTTTAGAGCAAAAAAAACTTCAATAAGGATTTTACGCAGTAGCGGGAGGCTTCACCCAATGATGATAAACTGTGGATGATGAGATTGATGACGTACATAATAAAAATCCGTTTTGCTGTTACGGGCGAAGCTGTAGTGTAACAAACATAGGTAGGTAGATACCTAACTACATGCATAATACACAGACTTTCGGGTTTATAGAGGATGGATTTTTGAAACGGGACAGTGAGGGAAAACGTTCTGAGATTGTCCTTAAATTTTGGCCTAAAAAATTAACCTTAACTTTGTATCTCTTTGAGATATTATACTTGCATAAAAAGATTTGGAAAAAAAAAAACAGTTGGCTATAAAATTTACCATTTTTGATACCAATCAATCCTGTTTCTTATAAGGATCAAAAGTCTGTCGAATCAACTGAGGTGAGAGCATTAGAAAAGTCGCATTAGATATCGCTAAAGTTAGAATTTACATGTAAAATGAGTTTTGCTGTTGTGACTCCTTGCCATTATCACAATTTCAATGTCACAATAGAATGTAAGGTGTGTAATTCGTATGCAAGTAAGAAAGTGTCACTCGTTACGTAAACCGCGACAAAAACAGCAACTCGAGAAAGTGTTGTTCGAAGGTTGTCCGTTATTACGTTGGTAGTTACGTCTTCGTAAGGAAGGAACTATTTAATTGATAATTCAAGTCAGCAGCTGGCGATGCCCCGATGACGAAACAGCTCGCGAGACAAAGGAGGCCAATAACGATTGGACTACGATATCATCTATTGCTGAAAAGAGATCGAATTATGAACAAAAAGCAAAAATTTTTAAATTTTCCAAATCGATATAATGGTATACAGTAGTGGCGAAAAAATATAATCATAATTAACTGTGCCCGTGGCTTTGCCCGTGTGGTCATGAAAATAAAGTACAAAATACTACATTTCTTCAAAATTCATTCAGCCGTCAAAAAGTTTTTTATCGATTCTACTCATCGGATTGAGATACCAAGTACCCCAGTTTTTAAGTCAAAACCTAAGCTATCCAACTGTAAAATCTGCATCGCAATCGGTCCTGTAGTTTTTACGGGATGCGCGTGCAAACATACAGAACAAACAAACAGACAGACAGGATTTAAAAAAAATAACTGTTTATTATTTTAAGTTCCCTAGATCATTTTTTCACTTATTTTCTTTATATAGACTATTTCGTTTCTATTGCTTTATTATAGGTATACTCGTAGATAGATACAGATATAGATAGTTAATACTGAAAATGCAAAAGTATGTTTGTTGTAGTCGGTTTCTTGTTCCTCCTTCACACAGTAACTAAGTGACAGATTAATGTGTTTGTTGCATAAATAGGTATCTTGTTTCAATAGAAACCCTGTGAAGTTCTAATCACATTTATTTCAAAGCTTCGAACTAATTGAGTGGCTAAGGTCGTGTCTTACATACGGGCCAAGGCCGAGGGCAGGTTCCGGAGCGAGAGCGGGACGTTTCCGGACTCGGACCGTGTTAGAAAAACCATTTAGATTTTGAGCGAGTGTGTCCTATTTCAACAGAATGGGATTTACTTGGACCTTCCATAAATTTAGTACCTACTCTTTACAGGGTTTAAAATTATATTGTACTAGCTGTACCCGCGGCTTCGCACGCTTGGTTTTATTACTATGTTCTAATTCCAAGACCTAAAATACAAATTGGTTGACATCTAAACTTATAATAAAGCAGTAAGTACCAAAAAAACTGTGCAATGAAGATAATTTTTTTAAAATGGTCTGGGTTGCTAAGAATAAGTTTTTTTTTTAAATTGTTTCTCTCTGTTTATTTCTTTAAAATGCATAGTTCGTGTTCGTAAAAACAACTATACTGATTGTGATGCGGTGTTCACTGTTGGATAGTTTAGGGTTTGACTTAAAAACTGGGTTACTTGGTATCTTAATCCGATTATAATATGCCAAGCAATCGATAAAAACTATTTGGTGGCTGAACGAATTTGGAAGAAATGTAGTACATATTGTACTTTATAGGAATGCTACTGTGCTACTTTTAAATGACCACGTGGGTAACAAAGCCGCGGGCTCAGCTAGGTGACAATTTGCATCAACATTTGAATCTTCTATACTGATAATAAAGCAATAGGAACGAAATATTCTGTACAAAGGAGATAATTTAAAAAAAGATTTAAGGTACTTAAAATAAGCTAGGTACTGAACGAGAGTATAATATTTTTTAAATTCGTGTCTGTCTATTTGTCTGTATGTTTATTCGCGCATAACGTCAAAACTACTGGACAGATAGCGATGCGGTTTTCACTGTTAGATAACTTAGGGTACCTGGTGTACTTGGTATCTCAATCCGATGAGTAGGAGCCGAACAATCGATAAAAATATTTTTGACGGCTGCAGGAATTTTGATCAAATGTTGGTATATTGGTATTTAAGATCCTGGAATAGCACATAGAGTACTGTTATCCTACATAAATGACCACGCGTGCGAAGCTGCATGCACAGCTTGTTTTTTTTTTTTTTTTGACATTTAATATCAAATCAAATAAACATAGTAATTAAATTCTTTTTTATAACTGTATATTAATTAATGTGCATGTTATTATTATAAATATTATACAGTTGGACAAACTGTTGAAACAAACCATATTGTATATAACAACTCTTTATAACTCATTTTCTGCAATAAATACATTTACTCAAACAAGCTTGTAATGTGGTCATTATTTCGATAACCTTCTTTAGGCAAAGTCGGCCTTGCCGCGCTGCTTGAATAGGCGCCAGCAAAGTTGTATGGAATTTCATTACTGTCGTGTTTTGCGGCCAGCAATTTCCTTTGAAAATCCATTATTGTCGTGTTTTTGTAGTACTATTATTTATTCTGTGGTTTTGTTAACCACCGAACTCGAAAAGAGAGTCGTTGTAGCTCCCAGACGAATGGACCAATTTTGATGGTCTTTTTTCTTTTTGAAAGCTGATGTGATCGTGATTGTTGTTGTTGTTGTTTCTGTTTCTGTTTCTGTTTCTGTTTCTGTTTCTGTTTCTGTTTCTGTTACTGTTTCTTTTTCTGTTGTTGTGGTCGTTGTTGTTGTCTTTGTCGTTGTCGTTGTTGTTTTCGCTGTTGTTGCATTGTTTGAGTAAATTCTTATTATTCTAAGCTGGTTTTATTTTAATTCCTCGCATTGTTTGAGTAAAGCACTATACAAGCCTTGGTCCGCAATGACTGCCCTGCTGGCCACGCTATGATGGCCTCGACTTTGCTTAGTTAAGTTCTCGGCCTTCAAGCTTGGCCATCATTGCAGCCCTTGCTGTCCGCGCTATAAAGGTCTCGACCTTCGGTCTCGGCCTTCATTCCAGCTTGGCCATCAAGGGCTGCAATGCTGACCGCGCTGTGATAGCCTCGAACTTAACTTAGCTACGCTCTCGGCCATCATCATCGCTGCCAGCAACGCAGTCATTACAGACCGCGGCAGTAATGTACTATCATTTCGATATTCAACGACATCATTAAATTTCAAAAGTACCGTTTAAAACAAATAACATGAAATATAATCTGCCGCTGTCAAAAAGTCCACAACTCACAAAAAGAGAGTTTTACGCACACATTCTTTGTAAACAAACAACAAAAGAAACGATCTTGTTAAATTCGAGTTTTACCGTGTACCAGAAAATTACCCATCGGGAGGAAATTTATTAGAAAAGATGCGGGAAATTGCGGAGACTCAACATGGAGACCGGAAATGGAAAAGCGTTGCGGATAATCACGCTATTTCTGGCGAGGGGTTTTAAATTGTATCAAATGGACGCTGTTGCTTTTTAGAGGCTTTTAAACTTGGCTTTTTTTCTTGATGAGAGTTCATGGAGATTAGGTTTGTTGTCAGTGGTGTTGTTTTTAAGTTGACTCTGTTTTCAGCACTTTTTACGGTTCCGTACCACTGAATGAAAAAACGCAACCCGTATAGGATCACTCGTGTGTGTGTGTGTGTCTGTCGGTCTGACAGAGCCAATTGCTCCGAAACTACAGGACTGATTAAGTTGAAATTTGGTACACATATGAAATTCTGTGACCTAAACACGGGCGTAAATAAATTAATGTTGAATACGGGGCTCACTTTTAGAAGGAAAACTGTACCGGGTGTACAACTGTATCAACTGTAACTGTACTTATTGTAAGGGTATCAAAGATATGTTATTTTTAAATATTAAAATAAATAGTTTACAGTTATTTAAGAAAATATACGCTATATACTCGTACCATTCCCTCAACACACACAACTTCGAAATTACTGAGATTAAAATTTGGAAAAAAAACGGTGTATAATTATTTAGTTCTCTACCTATAGATGTCAGGAAAACCTATAAAAAGTCTATGGTCTTAAATAACTTGGTAAATCTTTCAATATTGTGAGATAGTATATTCATCGTACGGAACCCTTTTCACGCGAGTTCAACTCACACCTGTCTGGGTTTTTAAAAGCTTTCATTTATCTTGCAATGTTTGTATGTATGTGATTATGTTTGTTAAGGCCAAATCTTGCAAGCTGAATTAGAACCACTTCTTCTTATCCTACAGAGTAAAATTTTTACATGATGGTTCAGTTCCGATGACAATGAATTTTTATGGTAAGCATGACCTGAGCCGATATCCACGATTAGCTCCAGATAAGGGAACTCTTCAACGGTCAACAGCACAGACACGAAACTTTGTGATCGCATTTTATTGTAATAGCCGGTTTGAAGTTTTACCATGACATAGTTGCTGCACTCAGAGTTGGTTCCTGAGTAGGGAACTCCTCAACTGTTATATTAGCACAGATACGAAATCTTGTATACGCATTTAATTGTGATAGCACGTTCTAAGTTTCACCATGACATGGCTACTGCATAAAAGCTTATTTTAAATGTTTTTAATTAACTTATTAATGACTAGCTGTACCCGCGGCTTCGCACGCGTGTTCTTTTCTTTATGTTCAAAGTACCATAATATGCTATTCCAGGACCAATATACCAACATTTGAACAAAATTTCTTCAACCGTCAAAAATACTTTATCAATTGCTCGGCTTCTAACTCACCGGATTGAGATACCAATTACACCAGATTTTAATCAAACCCTAAGCTATCTAACAATGAAAACAGCATTGCTATCGGTCGCGTAGTTTTTACGTGATGCGTGAACAAACAAACATACAGACGATACGGACAAACAGCCAGACAAAATTAAAAAGTAAAACAGTTTGGCTTCAGTATCGAATATAGAGAACCATTCAAAAAATATTTTTTATTACTTAAATATTATCATAACTTTGGACCCATATCCCGCAGAAACCCTTTACTTTTTCGGGATAAAACGTGTCCTCAATTTTAACCCATCATATAACTTAAGACAGTGCCAAGTTGTATCAAAACCCGTCCATAACTTTCAGCGTGATTCGTGTTCTTTTAAATAAGTTTCAACCCCTAAATAATAACCCATATTTTTTTTCGATATGTAATATGTCCTACCTCGTAGTACGAACTCAAATCATACCAAGTTTCTTTTGAACTCATCTAGTGGTTCCGGCGGCGTGATGTGCGGCTAAGATACAGACTGACAAACATACAGACAAAAATGAAAAAACATAAAAACATACAGTTTAGGCTTCATAATAGAATATAGAGTAATATCAACAACAAAAAAAACACTATATCCACAGGAACCCTTTATTTTTTCGGGACAAAATGTATCCATAATTTTCACCTATCTTATAAATTATGTCTGTGCCAAGTTGCATCAACATCCGTTCAATAGTTTCAGCGTACTAAGTGTTCTTTTAAATAATTTGTCCACCCCTATCCTGCAGGAAAACTTATTTTTTTCAGGATGAAAAGTAATCAATGTCCTACCTCGAAGTGTGAACTCAAATCATACCAAATTTCATTTGAATTCATTAAGCATTTTCGGCGTGGTGCGCTTCCAAGGTACAGACATACAGACAGACAGACAGACAGACAGACAGACAGACAGAGAGACAAAAAAATACAGTGTTGGCTTTAGTACTGAACATAGAACGTCCTCCAAAAAAAATGACATAGTATCTTCAATCTACAGAATTTTGGACATTATCCCAAAGGAACACTTTATTTTTCGGGATAAAAAGTATCCTCCATTTTTACCCATTATATAAACTATGACTATGCCAAGTTTCAACACAATCTATCAAGTAGTTTCAGCGTGATACGTGTTCTTTTAAATAACTTTCAAAGCCTATCCTGCAGGAACACTTTAATTTTCCGGGATGAAAAGTATCCTATTTCCTACCTCAAAGTATGAACTCAGATCACACCAAATTTCATTTGAATTCATTGAGTATTTTCGGCGTGATGCACTTCCAAGGTGCAAACAGACAGACGGACAGACAGACAGAGAGACAAAAAATAAAACAATACAGTTTCGGCTTTAGTTTTGAATATAGAACGGCCCCCAAAAAAAAATACAAATATCTTTAATTTACAGAATTTGGGACATCCCATGTAATTTGGGACATCCCATGGAATTTGGGGGATCCTGCAGGAACTATTTATTTTTTCGGGATAAAAAGTATTCTCAATTTTAACCCATCATATAAACTATAACTGTGCCAAGTTGCATCAAAATCCGTCCAGTAGTTTCATTGGGCCCGTTACAGTTTTATTATAAGTATAGATAGATTTAAATTACCGGGTAATCCTATAGTCCACCTTCCACCTTCGTCGCTATTATGTATAATTAACATTGGTCTTTTATTAAGCGACTTCAGAAAAGGAGACGATTATTATGTTCGACAGGTTTTTTTAATTTATTTATATCTCCGTCAATTGCGGATCGATATTAAAAATTATTTTTTTGTTTGAAAGTGTATACTCTCCAGATGGTCCCATATAAATTGTATCAAAATAGGTTTTGCAGCTGTTTCTAGAATAAATAGTTTTTTGAGTAAATCCATTCGATTTTGTGTTTATCTCTAATATTTCTAAACCGATTTAGATGGTTGTTTTTTTATTGAAAAGGGTAAACTTTTTGTGTAGTCCCATATTAACTTCATCAAAATTGGTTCAGTACTTTTATAAGAAAAACTATTTGTTTTATAGTTTATGTTTATATCTTGGGATAGGAACATAAACTATGTTGTATGTGTTTATATCTTATCTATGTTTTATAGTTTATGTTTATATCTTATAGTTTGTCTTGGGATTTCTGAATTAGATGATTGTTTTTATTTGAGTAAGAAAACCTTTAGTGTGGTACTGTACAAATTTCATCAAAATTGGTTTAGTAGCTTTAAACAAGCTTTAATTTATTCACTGTGTTATTATGTTTAGAACTGGATTGCAAGTCAATTTTGAACAATTTGAGGACGTCCAAAGATGCTAAAGATTTGCACATGGGTCTAGTTTTGATACAATTAAAAACTGCAGTAGCAGTAGTAGTAGTAGTCAAAGGAACTACACAATCGGATGATGAAATCCCTTCGAGTTTGGGCTCAAGATTGCTTTAAACAAGAACACACATCATTACTGCATTTACAACTTATAAATCCATTTGTTTTGGGTTTATGTTTCCTCATATCTATGAGATGTGTAACCATTTTTTTAAAGATTTCCATTTCATTCCATTGAAATCATACATAATTTTCTTCAAAACTAATTCAGTCGTTATATATGGAGGTTTATTCATCTTTGGTTTTAATTTACCAACGCTTTGAGTCTAAAGTAAGTGTCTACTATTTTCTTTGATATTTATTCTTTCAAAGAAGAAGAAAGAATAAAAAATAAAATATTAAAAAAAAAACGACTTCCGATTAAAAATCCGTCCAGCCGTTATAGCGTGAAAGCTCTCCAAGCTTTCACGCTATAACGGCTGGACGGATTTTGATGAAATTTGGAATGGAGATACCCATACCCTGGAAAACACAGGATACTTTTTATGCCGGAAAAATGTAAGTTTCCACGGGAAAACTGGAAAATATTGATAACTCGCTGTAAGGAACGGTTGCCATGGAAACGAAATAACAAGTGTGTACAAAAAATTTGCTATAAATATCTATATAGGTTCAACGGATTTTGATGAAATTTGGAAAGGAGATAGCTTATACCCTGGAGTAACACGTAGAATAACACAAATATGGAAACAATGACATCCACGTAGAGTTTCTTGGAGCTTTCATGTCTAACTCGTATTTTCTTTTTCAGTGTGAGATTTATTTCTGTTGGCACATTAAAGGCAAATTTATCTCTGTTGGCACATTAAAGGCAAATTTTCTTTTCAAGCTCAAAGCATACTTATGTTACCAAATTTTTTATTGATTTGATCTACTCATATCGACACTAATATTGTAAACAGGAAAGATTTGTTTGTTTGTTTGTAATGGCTAAACTCAAAAAATACCAAACTGATTTAAAAAAAAAAAAACGTTCACCCATAGAAAGCTACATTATCAGCGAATCAATGAGATGATGATGATTTGCTCATGGGCAGTGTTTTATTTTTCATAACATTAGAGATCCCTACGAAAATTGCAATAATGTAACCCTTGGTATCAAAAATACAGATCGGAATGTCAAGTTGCCATGGAAACGAAATAATAACAAGTCTGTCAAGTACGTCAGTAACAATACAGTTATCTAAGGTAAAAAAAAACACCACGATTGTTGTTGCCAAAGATTTTGAATAACGCTTACTGGCGTTTTTTTAGAAGTTGCGAGGTATAAAAATGCTAAAAGTAAGAAACATGCCGTGGTGTGAGCGCTACCCGTGCGAAGCCGGGGCGAGTCACTAGTTTATAATATTTTATGTATTTCTCCTTGTTCATGAGATGTTAATTTTGACTTTTTAAAGTGACTTCGACATAAAAAATGGCATGACTCGCACTTTGCCTGTTGTTAATTTTGCTAAGTAGGTACATACTCTAGTAGTAACTTAAGCTCTACATTCCTATTTATTATTTTATCTACCTTTATCGCTGGTGACGATCATTTTAATGCATTTATCATTGAGTTATCTCGTAATCATAATTGATAGATTAGCATAATCTTGTTTTATTCTTTTTAAATATTTAGTGTGGTGTAGAGTCGGCCGTAGGCCGATACTCGGATTTTTCTCTCAGGATTTTTGTGACGTGGTGAGTAGAAAACTTAAAAATGTGTTGTATTTTACACGACTGCCCAAAAAAGGAGTGTAATATTTTCAGGGCTCATGTATATTTGTATGTATGTATAGGAGCTTTTTATTGCACCATAACTTTTAAATGCCTGAACAGATTTTGTGGGGTATCGTTAGAATCCTTATATAATTCCGAGTAAAATAAGCTTCATTATTTTTGAAAAAAGTTGTATGGCTCTAAATTCAAATGTTAAAATATATAATTCTTTGTGTTTCACAATATGAGTATCAAACTGAATGTCTTGATGAGCACATTCTAACAATATATAATGTAAAGGTATACAATTTTTTTTTTGCCACGGCAGTTGTGATTTTTTATTTTTTACTTGGCTTGTTGTAGTAAAAATCTGAAATATATGTCTTAAACTGTTCTTGTTTTACTATATTTAGTTATCATGTTTTCATAATACCATGTATGTCTAGCAGCAAGCGCGGGCGCAATAGTAAACTAAATTACAATTTATATAAAACTAAGTCACAACCGGTCGATGTTCGAACAGAAAGGGAGGTGAATCATCATGTAATAAAGGTTCCAAAGGCCAAATACTTCCAATTCTGTGAACTGCAGAACCGTTGTCAGCGATCTGCAGTTCCAGTGTGTTTAAATGGTCGCATGAGTCCCCATTGTGAGCATTTACATAACAGGCTCACCAAAAGGTGAAAAGGTTTGTTTCTATGTTCACCTAACTAGACTGAAATTAAATTAGTCAAAAGAACTCGTATACTGTAGAACACGGGAATAGAAAGAATTACTACAGGCGAGTAATGAGTTAAAAGGCTAAGCCGTAGGCAAGGTAAAAGTTAGAGATTTTCCTTTTCCGCCGCACATGAATGGAGCATTTCTCAAAATGCTCCATTTATGTATGCTCCATTTTTGTTTCTGCTAATTTGTGCAAGGAAATTAGCAGAATCATTTGGAATATACATGTTTTCTAACTTAACCGTCGTTTTTCGTATCCGCAATTTTTAAGCAAAATTATAATAAATAAATTATAATGGTACTTCTCGCTCGCAGACGTCAGATTGATTATTCACGATCGGCAGACTTATCTGTGAAATGGCGAATAAAGGAACTACAGCCGCCATAATTGAGGTTCACATTTTCTGTATTTTTCTGTTTTTTGATTAGTCTACTTATTGATTGACTGGAACACACACATTTATTTAGTAGGGTTCCGTACCTCAAAATGAAAAAAGGGACTCTTATAGGATCACTTCCGTCCGTCTGTCTGTCAAGACCCCTTTTCCCAGGACCACGTAGGAATTAATGTGAAATTAATTTCAGATCGTCTGCAATCCCGTTGACCTAAAATCGTTAAAGTTCATTGGGCAGTTCTGACCCAGTTAACGATAGTTTTCCTACAAAAACCAAATTAGTTTTAAATTGTTAAGTATTAACCTACACTTAAGTTTAGTTTTACATATATATTCGTAAACTAGAGACGTTTATCTAAACATCCTGCCCTATTTTTTTTCTGTAGACCGTGGGTATATGTTCCATACTTAGTTGCCCAATGACCTTTGGAAAGATGCAATGTCTTATAGCTCAAATAAAAGGAAAAATCCGAATAGCTTGTCATATTTTTTGCGATTGTAAACTGATTTACAGTTGGTAAAATGACTGCGACCTATCCTGTAAAGTGCTACTGTCTTCTGTGGAACCCACCTGCCCAAATTTGGAAACTTTTTGGGTTATTTTAAAGAACAACGACGAAAGTTTAGGTGATAAATCTTGCAGCGTCTTGAACTATCATTACTACAGAACCTAAGTAATTATTTTTCTACGTTTTATCAACATATAATGTAAGCTAGGAAAAGCCTGGTTAACAAATCAATTTAAAAAGACATAAAATTGAATTTCATTTCCTTCCTGCAATGATGTTTCCGGTTTGGACGTCAAAATAGTCAACAGAGTATACCAACCATCCGGTTTTTTAAACCAAAGGAGATTGAATTACACTTACTTCCCCTCTCGGTTTTTAAAACCAAAAGAGGTTGATTTACGCTTACTGGCGTTAAACCTTTTAATACTAAGCCTAATTCGACCTCCTTGTGATAAACAAAATAATACTATAGACACAATAAAACCTATAAACAAAACATTACTGCATAGATAATACAATGCATTACGCTCTATCCGCACTGCGATATTTTACCACACGTTTTTTTTCTCGCAATTCTGTAACACATTGAATCTTCTAGGAGTAGCCGCACTGGTAGTTAAAAATTCACGCGGGTAAAAAAACTGTAATTTGATGCAAATTGAACGCGATGCGGTGAGAATTTATTTCCGCGCGAATGTTTTGTACATTATAAAGTAGTTATGGCTAGGGCCGCACTGCGAAATAAAATTCGTGCGTTTCGTTCAATCGTGCACCGGTGCTATTGGTAGGATATAGCGTGCTTCTTATCCCGCCCGATAGGGGGCCACACATGAGTTACCAGAAAATGACGACATAGATATAGTCTAAAGGCTTCTTGATGTTTTACTCACCCATGCTGTGAAAAAAATATAGTACGTAGGGCGTGCGGGTTAAAGCATTGAACAATATATACAAAAGAAACAAAGATTTATTGTGTACCTAAATAAAGTATTTAGTGTAAGGAATTGTTGCAAAATATTTGTGCTTATATTTGACAACTGTTTCCCTGCACAGTGAAACAGCAGCAACATATCTAAACATATTGTTTTGTAATCTCACTAGGCAGTAACAGATTGAAAATAATTATTATCAAAAGTCTAGTCTGTTACACTTGGTAGGTAATTGAATAGGTACAATATCTTTAAGCATTATATTTATCACGCATAAGTATTAAATTGCCTACCTAATTAGGCATATTGTGCTATAATTAAAATCTCTAAGACTTATTTCAAAAGTCGTTAACAGTAACATAACCTACAAAAAGCCTTATAACAATTATTCCTGGCCTCTCCAATAAAAAAATCTTAGACTTATAATCTCAGGACATGATGCTGAATTACGAGCGATATTTTTTGTCTAAAGACGCCTTGAATTTTACTGACATAAAAATATGTATGGGAGTTCACCATTGTTCTTTGGGTTGTGTAAAGGCTCCTTTTTTGGTGTATTGTACTAGCTTAATCGTGTGGCAATCCAATTGAATGCAAAAATCCAACAAACAAAGTAATTCTATTCAAAAAAAAATAACAACTGTGACGCACGACTCGGGACAAAAAAAACCGCAGAATTAATCGTTGTTTCAATTTCTATCGATTAAAACATTCGTATGAATGAAGCCCCGATTATTGCCAAAACTATACAAGCCCGATTGCCGTCTGGTATAATAATAGTTACCAGTAAAATATTATTTCGATTCATTGAAAATTTTATCAAATGTATGGTCATTTATTTAATCTAGGGTTCTAGTAATAACATGTAGTAATACAAAACTATCTTTTGTTTCATGTCTATGCTCTAGATTTTCTCTCTAGTGTTGGAAACGAACATCTGTAGTGGTCCTAAATACACATAAAAACCTTGACTATTTCGTTTTTATTTTTTATGTGTTGGAAACAAACATCTGTAGTGGTCCTAAATACACATAATAAACCTTGACTATTTCGTTTTTATTTTTTATGTGTTGGAAACGAACATCTATAGTGGTCCTAAATACACATAAAAACCTTGACTATTTCGTTTTTATTTTTTATGTGTTGGAAACGAACATCTGTAGTGGTCCTAAATACACATAAAAACCTTGACTATTTCGTTTTTATTTTTTATGTGTTGGAAACAAACATCTGTAGTGGTCCTAAATACACATAATAAACCTTGCATATTTCGTTTTTATTTTTTATGTGTTGGAAATGAACATCTGTAGTAGTCCTAAATACACATAAAAACCTTGACTATTTCGTTTTTATTTTTTATGTGTTGGAAACGAACATCTCTAGTGGTCCTAAATACACATAAAAACCTTGACTATTTCGTTTTTATTTTTTATGTGTTGGAAACGAACATCTGTAGTGGTCCTAAATACACATAAACACCTTGACTATTTCGTGTTTATTTTTTATGTGTTGGAAATGAACATCTGTAGTAGTCCTAAATACACATAAAAACCTTGACTATTTCGTTTTTATTTTTTATGTGTTGGAAACGAACATCTGCAGTGGTCCTAAATACATAAAAAATAAAAACGAAATAGTCAAGGTTTTTATGTGTATTTAGGACAAATACACATAAAAACCTTGACTATTTCGTTTTTATTTTTTATGTGTTGGAAACGAACATCTGCAGTGGTCCTAAATACACATAAAAATCTTGACTATTTCGTTTTTATTTTTTATGTGTTGGAAACGAACATCTGCAGTGGTCCTAAATACACATAAAAACCTTGACTATTTCGTTTTTATTTTTTATGTGTTGGAAACGAACATCTGCAGTGGTCCTAAATACACATAAAAACCTTGACTATTTCGTTTTTATATTTTATGTGTTGGAAACGAACATCTGCAGTGGTCCTAAATACACAAAAACCTTGACTATTTCGTTTTTATTTTTTATGTGTTGGAAACGAACATCTGCAGTGATCCTAAAATACACATAAAAACCTAGACTATTTCGTTTTTATTTTTTATGTGTTGGAAACAAACATCTGTAGTGGTCCTAAATACACATAAAAACCTTGACTATTTCGTTTTAATATTTTATGTGTTGGAAACGAACATCTGCAGTGGTCCTAAATACACATAAAAACCTTGACTATTTCGTTTTTATTTTTAATGTGTTGGAAACGAACATCTGCAGTGGTCCTAAATACATAAAAAATAAAAACGAAATAGTCAAGGTTTTTATGTGTATTTAGGACAAATACACATAAAAACCTTGACTATTTCGTTTTTATTTTTTATGTGTTGGAAACGAACATCTGCAGTGGTCCTAAATACACATAAAAATCTTGACTATTTCGTTTTTATTTTTTATGTGTTGGAAACGAACATCTGCAGTGGTCCTTAGTACACATAACAACCTTGACTATTTCGTTTTTATATTTTATGTGTTGGAAACGAACATCTGCAGTGGTCCTAAATACACATAAAAACCTTGACTATTTCGTTTTTATTTTTTATGTGTTGGAAACGAACATCTGCAGTGGTCCTAAATACACATAAAAACCTTGACTATTTCGTTTTAATTTTTATGTGTTGGAAACGAACATCTGCAGTGATCCTAAATACACATAAAAACCTTGACTATTTGGTTTTTATTTATTATGTGTTGGAAATGAACATCTGCAGTGGTCCTAAATACACATAAAAACCTTGACTATTTCGTTTTTATTTTTTATGTGTTGGAAACGAACATCTGCAGTGGTCCTAAATACACATAAAAACCTTGACTATTTCGTTTTTATATTTTATGTGTTGGAAACGAACATCTGCAGTGGTCCTAAATACACAAAAACCTTGACTATTTCGTTTTTATTTTTTATGTGTTGCAAACGAACATCTGCAGTGGTCCTAAATACACATAAAAACCTTGACTATTTCGTTTTTATATTTTATGTGTTGGAAACGAACATCTGCAATGGTCCTAAATACACAAAAACCTTGACTATTTCGTTTTTATTTTTTATGTGTTGGAAACGAACATCTGCAGTGGTCCTAAATACACATAAAAACCTTGAATATTTCGTTTTTATATTTTGTGTTGGAAACGAACATCTGCAGTGGTCCTAAATACACATAAAAACCTTGACTATTTGGTTTTTATTTATTATGTGTTGGAAACGAACATCTGTAGTGGTCCTAAATACACATAAAAACCTTGACTATTTCGTTTTTATATTTTATGTGTTGGAAACGAACATCTGTAGTGGTCCTAAATACACATAAAAACCTTGACTATTTCGTTTTTATTTTTTATGTGTTGGAAACGAACATCTGCAGTGGTCCTAAATACACATAAAAACCTTGACTATTTCGTTTTTATTTTTTATGTGTTGGAAACGAACATCTGCAGTGATCCTAAATACACATAAAAACCTTGACTATTTCGTTTTTATTTATTATGTGTTGGAAATGAACATCTGCAGTGGTCCTAAATACACATAAAAACCATAGGCCGTCACTGAAGATTTCGAACAAAAAAAAACAACTCTACATTCTGACTTTTCTTTAACTCTCATCGTGTTTTTATAAATATTTTTATTAGTTATGTACTAAAATAACACTGCATATCTATTGTATATTATTTAAGTTACACAGAAGAGTAGTTTGTTTATTAGACAACTGTATGAAGTTACAGTTACATATAAGCGGTCATAAAAACGGTTTGTTTATGCAAGGTAACTGCCGGCAGACAGACTTCCCGCGCAGATTTTGACAGCTCAGCACGTGATCGTTCTGTCATCTGAAACGCCAGTATCAAGAAATCTTAGTCAATCCTTGAAGCTGCGAAAAATAAAACTTTTATAGCCGTATAAGCCGCGTATTTTGACAATCGGGTTACTTCCCGTTGACCTAAAATAATTTTTGGACAGAAGCAATTTCTTATAGTTCAAATAAAAAGAAAAATCCGAAAATCTCCTCATAATTTTTGCGATTGTAAACTGATTTGCAGTTGGTAAACTGACTGCGATCTATGTCGATGTATGAGGACAAAAGTTTTCCAAAGCAAAGTAAATACTTTGTCGTTTAAAATTATGTTTGCAAGAAAATTTTGTTCGAAAAGAACAAGAACGCTCACATTTTAGAGTATGTTAGAGAAATAGTAGAAATAAAAATAGTAGCCAATTTATATGAGAGATTTATAATGCCTTGTCTTTTCCCTTTGATTGCAAAGACATGAAAAAAAAGTTTAAATACTGTTAGAAAATACGAGGGCCTCCTTCCCGCCACTTTTTTTTAAACTTTCTTCATGTAATATTAAGCTTCGGTCGGAGACCATAGTGTATTAAAGAAGTAAAACACTTTTATGCATTAGAGCATAAAATGCAGTTTTATGTCGCCTACACCCAGTATAAACAAGCACTATACGAGTATGAAAAGTGAATAAAATGATATATCTTTGGGCAGGCTTAATAATAATGTTATTACGAGTGTAAAAAAAAGCAATAAATTTTTCCCTTATGATGGAACTACGAGTAGCATAGAATAAATGATCAAACGAACTTCCCCGATGTGAAGTTCGATCATTATTATATGAGTCGCTTCATTCGAAGATATGGTAATTAAATTATATCTGAAGAATGAAGCGAAGTGTGAATAACTAGGTATTTCTTGCCAAGAAATTGCTTAATACTAAAATCAAATTTTAGTTCTATTTTGCACACCTGAGCATTGCACAAGTGTTTTTTGGTGGTTTTAGGTTTAAAATAATCAATTGTATCACAAGATAATGAAAGATATGACCATGAAAGTGATACCAAGAAACAATGTAGAGAACCTGTGGTGGGAGGCTCGGTGTACTATTATTTATTCAGAGACTCGGCTTAACAAAAAATACAGTGTTTTGGCCAACGAAAATATATTTTCTTAGTGATTTTTGGTAGAGAAGGAATTGATATAGTTCGTTTCGCACTATATGTACCTACATAACCATTATTGGTATCTTCATTCTGTTCCTAAGAATACACATGAAACAAAAAGATTATTGTGTGACAATCTTGTGATACCTATAAATGATATTTAAAACGGATAACCCATTATGATAAGGTTAACAACAATCATAAGATTATAATTCTAGATAAACGTTATCAGTAGAGTTAATACTGACCGCATTTTTATATTCCTATGAGACGTATATCGGTCGATAACTAACGGCTAACTAATTTAAAATAAACTCGCTTTGTTATAGGTACAAACAACTAGGCTATATATAAATAAATATAGCATATTTGAAAAGTCCCATGTCTGCTACAATCACATTATGAAGTCACACTAATATATAATAGCCTAGCGGTATACTAGTGCGAGTTAGAATCCAACGATACCTGGGCCTGCAGTCTCGACATATCGATAGTGATTGCTTTACTACCGAAATCGTTACATACCGATGACAACTGTTAGGTTTGACAGCTAGTGTCAAAAGGTATCGATTTTCATCGGTGTTTGTACTGATATAGATCATGATTGACATCGATATTTGGCTGAGACTACCAAATATCGTTATAATCGGACTTTGCGATCGATTTCGGTTTTAAAGCAATCGCTGTCGATGTCGAGACTGTAGGCCTTGGTTCGGTCTTTCAATCAATCAATCATTCATTTATTTGCTAGAATACATTATTAAATTACATGTCAGTTCTTAATGTATTGTAAGGTCACCGTATTTAGCCTGCAAGCGTGGCAAAATTGTATTTGACGGCTGTAGGAATTTTGTTTAAATGTTGGTATATTGGTACTCGTATTTTAGGTCTTGGAATAGTAATAGAGTTCTTTTAACCTAGAGAAATGGCCACACGTGCGAAGCCGTGGGTACAACTAGTTACAAATAATTTGATCGATGTCATTCTTTACCTATATTATTCGATACAGTAGATGAAATTGCATCCCAAGTAGCCTTACATTTATATTTATCATCGTTTTGTATACGTCTAGAATTAACAATTCGTTAAGCTTTATGAATACATTTTTTAAATATACGATTGTATTTTTGAAATGATTTTTATTTATTCTTTTATTTATATTTACTTCCCAGTACTTCAAATACAAGCGCCGTTTTGGTTTGCTTTTTTGGCTCTGCACCTATTCTATTATTTGTGCGGTTTTTTCCATTCTAAGCTTTTTGCAGTTATTCCATCGATCCATGCTACAGAAGGCGCGTTAAACTGTCGGTCTCGACTGTTATTGATTAATAGCATTCGTTAAGACAAACTCTGATACCAGAGGCGAGCACTACCTTAATACAACAAGAAAATAAATATTATAAATGTAGAGCTACTTTTGCATTGCGTCCCTGTCTCGCGTTTAATTGTTACATTTTCACGACCACACGGATGAACTGAACTTAATGAAATTCGTCAAGGAATTAATGTGAAACATGAGTCTCATGTCATGACTCATGATGCGCACTACTCTTGATTTCCTATGATTTATTAAATTGCCTATTATTGACTTTTCTTGATTATCCATGATGCAAATTCTCTTGACTTCTGAATGAGTCATAATGAGACCCATTACTCACGAGGAAGGCTTTTCTTTTTCTTTTTACGGCAGAAATTTGACCACGCGGGAAAAGCTGCGGGGTGTAGCTAGTCAGATATAATAATGTAGATACAAGTATACATGTTCCGCTTGCATCATCAGTTTTTTACATTTCTACTTTCGGTGAAGGTAAGGTGGTGAGTAGGTTCAAGGTACATTCTTCTACAAAACTTTAAGCATGTTTTTTATGTTGATGGAAGGATAAATTGGACCACATAGCGGAAATGTAGAACCTGTGACCAAATTTAACGAAGGTTTACCGCCTAGATCAAATGCATAAAAACACTTGCTTAGCAATATTTCGTAACACTTGCTTAGTAATTGTCGTTTTTGAATTGTAAAAGTACAATATTATCTTGCCTACTTACAATATGTTTGAGCTTGATTATTTTGCATTCATTTAGCAAAATTGGAAGTAAAAATTGACCGATAAAAAAAACAAAGGTTTAAAGGGACATTACGACGCATTACGCCCATGCTTTAGCTACCTAGTCTTCTCCTTCTAAATACATAATATAAAACTCTCCTGTCACTGATTGACAGACAGATAATCAAGGCACAGCGTAAACTAGAGAAGCTTGAACAAACTTCAATAAAGTCGTGCGTCGGGGGTACATGATTTTTTCTTCTTTATAAACTTGTCTGCTCGAGTGTAACCAGGATTATTATGACTCAACTCGAGAGAGAAATAGTAGTTAGGGGACTTCTTTCGAGATGACTCACTTCTTGTTGATTTACATTATGGTTAATTTCTGACTGCAATCCATTCCATGGTTTTTCCTCGTAGTTTTTGACGTCTTTATTCAGGGAATCCTTGTGGTTGAGAATAGATAAAAGGTTTAATAGTTAAAATTCAAACTTCTGAATTTATTTTTAATACGATATTTGTTGACGACGGTTGTTTTTGTAGGAGATTCAACCTTCAATAAAAGTAAAAATAATTTACTAAAAAAAAAAACACCTTCCTATTCTAAATCTTTTCCCCTTAAGAGGAGAATAACAGAATTATTATCAACAACCTTGTCCATGATAATTCTTTGTATGCTAGGGGAGAAGGGGGGGTCTTGTTACGGGAGCAAAATTTGTACGCGTGCAAAGCCGCGGGGTGCAGATATATTTGAAATTAAAAAATGATATATCCTAGTTTTGTCTGGATCCAATAATTTATATCAGAGATCTGAGCTAGACCTCAAAATAGGGCTCTTTAAATGTTATAGTTATGCAATTTAGAATTGTTATTAATTTTACTGTCCTCAGGTGAATCCATACCACCATGGCACAAGACAACAGTAACTCTACCATGGAAATGGGCACCAGTGACCAGGTAAGTTACCACTTACTCTTGCTTTATGACTTTGAGCTTTAGCAGCCGATGCTTGGTTAAATTGTAAACAGTAACAAGTAGGTACAACATTAAAATGCAGATTATTTCTGATTTATGTAAATCTTTTACACGAATGTCATTAAAATGGGAACAACATTTGTCAGATTTTTAGGAAGTTTTTTTGTAAGAATTCATCCATGCTGTGCCTGCAGTCTCGAACTAATTAGATAGCGATTTCTTTATAGCCAAAATCTGTCACAAATTTCTAGCAATCTAATATTTGCTAGTCTCTACAGTACAGATATCGATGACAGTCATTAGTTCTGTCAGTTATTGTCAGAAGCTATCAATTGACATCAGTATCTGTACCTTATTCGCTATGAACACTCGGCCACATAACGCGCAGACTGTGTGGAATTGTTCGTAATTTGCCGAACGATTCGAAGTATGGTCATAGCAAATAAGGGCCTTATGGAGACTAGCAATTATTTTTTCCGTGACCGAAGAGCAAATATCGCAAATATCTGACTTTGCGACCGATTTTGGTTGTATAGCTATCTATGTCGAGACTGCAGACCCTGAAATTTTGGTAAGATCGTTTATTCGACAAGGTTACAGGGACGTTAGGTGATTGATTTCCATACATAAGGTGGTGAGACTTCAGTACTTATTTGTCAAATCTTGATTATTTGTTAATGTGTCATCGAGCACTAGCTACAAATGCAAATATAAATTAAGTTGTTCGGTACTAAATATATTTTAGTTAACGTCTATATAGTCAGTCATCTGGTCATATTTTGCAGTTAAGTTTATTCATAATACAATACAGAATCAGTCACAGGTTTTTCATCTTCGAGAAATTAATAAGGATCAAATAAGTTTCATTGTTTATTTATTCATGCATTCATTCTTTTAGCACCTTAGTATTTTCAACGAATAATATTATTATGGTCAACATGTTGAATTAGATTTGGGGTTGCAAATGTGTTCCAAAGTTTGCTGGCATCTGCAAAGCAACCGATGAATTTAAATCTACTGACTGACAGACTTGGACACTCCACCCTTTATTAAATCATTATGATAATAAAATGCACAATATACCTATGTTAGACAAAATTAAGTATACATTTTGATGTCAGTGATGGTATATAACGATTCTATCAGTAGATGATCTCTATAATTGACTTATTCAGGTCATACGGAAAATCCTACACTTGAATTGCAATTTCTTACATCATTGTGTACATAACTGTTAGACTAGATTTTGTTCTAAATATTTATTTTGGTTATGCATTTACTCTAGGTAATAAACTTTATTTTTATAAAAATACAGAATCTTTCGTTTTAATCATACTCAAATCATGCTTTGCCTCAATCGGTCTTAAATTATGAGACGCGTATTTAGTTCTTTGCTATCGGTGTGTATTGTGTAAATAAGATAAAAGTCTTATTATTTTGGTAACCTCTGTCTGGGAAATTTACGAGTTAATTATAAAAAACCGATGACTTATTTGGGTATAAAGAACTGTAAAGTCTGTAAATGTCTGTCTGCAATCTTTATCAGATTTTATAGCTCGAACAAAGCTCAACTGAAGCTTAACTGTCAAAGTAAGACTCTTTGGAGACGCTAGGTGAACGTTCTCAATGAAAGATAAACTTTGATAACCCTGAATCGAGTGAACAAAAAATCTAATCAAGGTTTGAGCAAATGTTTGTGTCCATTCGGGTCGTGTTCAGTGAGCGGAATGGGCGTTACAAAGCAACTGACTAAACGATTGTGTTAAAAACGGTGCAAATCTGCGGTTCATTGATGAGATACCTGTTCAGTGAGCAAAAACCGTGTAAGATAGCAGTCGTGCGTGTCATAAAGGATTGAGCGCAAATCAGTTGTCAATGACTTGCGATCAGGAATGCAGTGAAGTGTGAACGTTTCGTCGCGAACGTAAGGAACATTGTGTTAATGTTATTGTTAATTTCTAAACCTAGTTTATGCTGAAACCGTCTGACATTGTAACTCTTTGCCAAAGTTATAACGTTGATGTGGGTGAAGAACCGCTCCATTAAACGTTTTCCTCATTCATTGCACGAAAGTAGATAATTACCAAAATTATAAACAAATGTATCCTCTGTTGTATAGGTATGCTCTCTAGACAAGGATGTTTCCAAATGAAGACTCAATGTAGAAAACATAAGAAAATAAAATCAATATCAATATAGGAAAATTCCCGATGAAAGCTGCAAATGAATACTTATCCAATTATTTTAAACATTTAATATCTTCATAAATTAAGAACAGTCTCTTAAGAACGTTTTCCTGAAACAACAACTTTTTTTGTAATTTCGTACAAAATGTATGGGGAAAGTTATTTGCAATTTCTGACATTTCTAGTAATCAAACCTCAGTCAGTTCAGTAGAGACTTTTGATCCATATAAGAAACAGGATCGATTGGCATCAAAAAATGTTTTTGTGTAAAATTATTATTTTCTTGCTGACTGTATATTTTTTCCAAAATCTGTAAATACTGATACTGGATTCATTTCGTTCTACAAAATTGGAAAGTTTGAGAGAAAAATTATATTACCATAGTACCTGGTATCTAAATTGATTTTAAAGACAGCGAAGACTGTTTTATATAGAATTTATTTGTTAAAATAACATAATTTTACATGGGCCTACCCATCACCGCAAAAATCTGCATTGTAGATAACATAACGACAGATTCTTCTGCCCTTAAATAGTAAATTCCGAAATTATTGTGCACCTTTTTAAAACTATTTGTCATCGTTTCCATCAATAAGATATCAATGAAGTACTACAGCTGTTTAGCTTCACAATATAATCAGTTACTTCAGAATTACACAAAAAACTGAATAAAACATTGTCTGCAGGTCCTGGTGCCGTCAAAGAGCAAGAAGACAACGTACATAATCGGATTCGTCGTTATGTTGGCCATAATCGCCGTTATAGTCACTCTGGTCGTGGTGCTCTCCGGCAATGAAGGAGGCGTGGCTGAGCCAATAATTTCGTCTACTGAAGGTCCAACATCAGCAATACCTAGCTCCCCGTCTCCATCACCGCCAACGTCTACAATTGGGCCTGAAACGACTGTAACTGATGAACCACCTGAACCACCTGTACCTGATCCTGCACCAGTAGAGCTGGAAGACATAATCAACGGAGTTTTCTCACCAACTTCATTTAACGCTACGTTTACATCAGGTAAGATTTTTGGACTGATATTAACGCAAACGAGCGCTGTCATAAGAGCCATGTGAATAAATATAATTATTTAAATTAGTAAATTAATGAATTATATTATGTTCCTGGTTGGGGTCTACGGCGTTTTTGTTTGCGATAATTGAATGAGTGATGTAAAGAGTGAATGAAAGTGTGGCTATTATACAATAGTATCTAACAACGTCTAAGCTGTATTTATAAGACGTAGTTAAATGTGATTTGGTCTGTGATTTCTGTAGGTTTATTATCATCACGTCACTGAGCTCGGTCTTCAGCTCTTCTCATCCAAATTCTGCCAGCTGCTTTTGCAGCCACCTGGCCACAAGGCGTCCTACGCCACGCTTACCTAAACGTGGTCTCCACTCGAGAACTCGTCTACCTCAAAGGTTATCGGTTCTTCGGGAAATATGACCTGCCCACTGCCACTTGAGCTTGCTTACCTTGTCCTTTACCTTGGTTCTCTTTCGGATCCCTTCATTACGAATAGGTGTATGTAGGTTTATAATATCTACTTGATCATTTCATCGTTTTTATAAGGGCTTCCCCAAACTAAAAAGATAATTGACGGAGCAAAGCGAGGCCTGCCTGTTTTAATTGTATATTAACCTTGTACGTAAATACCGATGCCTTATTATTATTAAGTAGTTAAAAATCAGTTCTAAGTAAGATAGTATTGCAGGTAAATTGAAAAATTCCTTGTTATATAATTAGTATAGTACGTATTCTTTCCAATTCATAGTTCTGTGGTATACAACTAAAATTATTTGACACATATGATGATTATTTTTTCTATTAAGCCTGGTTTCCATATTTTTAGGCAACCGACTTTTTTTATCTAATTCACTTTTAGTTATATATTCAAACGGGACTTAATCGCGCTGAAAATTTAATATATATTTGACATGACGTTGCGCTGAGCATTCGCTCGATTCGGGCCCTGGGCCTGCAGTCTCGACATAGACAGCAATTGCTTTACAACCAAAATTGGTCCGATTATAACGATATTTGGTCGTTTCTGTCAAATATCGATGTCAATCATGATCAATGTCAGTACAGATACCGATGACATCGATAGCTTTTGGCAATAACTGTCAAAGCTAACGATTGTCATCGGTATGTACCGATTTCAGCTGTAAAGCAATCACTATCTATGTGTCGAGACTGTAGGCCCTGATCACTGGATTGAACTCCACAACCCGAAGATCCTCTCCACGGAACATCACTACTGCTCTAGGATAGTAAGTGAAGCGGTTGAAATTAAAAAGTATCCCAATTTCAACCAGGAGGATGGTTTCAAGTTGGCTGTGTCCTGGAATCCCATGATAAGCAAGTGTTCGCGTCGCGGTTTATGTCAGAAGAAATCTGCAGATGTCGTTAGTGTTGTATCGTGACAATTCTCAATTTTTACAAAACCAAATGTAGATAGTTGGAGACAACCCTTATCGAGCTGACACCCGCTACTTCAATCTTCTCGTGAACATGATCAACTTGATCGAAACGTCGCGTCGAAGTAAATATATATTAAGTTTTTAATTATACCTATAACCATGTGTTCGAATCGCAAATTTTAAAAGTTATAATTCACTTTTAATGAAATGTATGATAAGTCGTTTTTATTTAATTTCTTGGTGCAGAGTTTTGTGTTATTTTCTGCTTTATCATAAGGTGTCTGCTTTATCATAAGGTGTATGATAAAGCAGAAAATAACACAAAACTCTGCACCAAGAAATTAAATAAAAACGACTTATAATAGATACAAATTCCCAAAATTGATTCCAAAACCACAAAATAATAATATTAGAATAGTACATAGACCTACGCATATTTTTCAACAAAATCACACACCTTCCCTTGATTAATTCTAAGGTACAAGGGTATATTCACGAAATATGAGGATTAATGGGAAGGTACAGGCATCAATAACCATCAACGTCTATGGAATTCAATCAAGCAACGGGATTAGGACTTCGAGCCCGATCGGAAACCCTATTTGGACTGATTTGATCTGTATGGGATGTATGGAACATTGATTGTTTCAACGATGAATCAGCTTGATTGTTTTAATCAGCCTGCCGATTTAGGCTCTGCCCGTAATAAACATGGAATCAGTTTGCACTATTACATATTCACGGATTGAGCTCATTAGTACCTAATGTAAGAGGCATAAAGAATGCGTTCGTGATGATCTGATGCGAAGGACGTCGTAAGCTTTCATGCCATCATTTTTCATATAATAATAAAAACAAAATAACAAATTAAGTACCTACTAAAATAATACTAAGAACATGAATGACTTTGTAGCCTGTACCAAAAGAAAATATTGTTGCTCATTGTCATTGAAACGTAAATGCTGGAAGCACATCTGACAAAACTGATTTGAAGGACAAAACATATCCTTAAATCTGGTCGTGTAATTTAGAATGATGCTGCTGTTTACTTCATGTCAATTATCATTTTGCCGTCACTATGAAGTAATTGAGCATAACTGTAATTTATAGTAAACATACAACGAGCGTACGAGTGTATTAAACTTGATATTTGTTTATCGGTCTATCTGTGGAGTCAACAAACGTGTTACAAAACAGCTGAGCGCCGCTGTCAACACGCAAGTTCCTCAATAAAGCCAGGACTAATTAGCGTGCTATTCGTTGTAACAATAGACTTAATAACGCACTAAAATGTGGATTAACTTCACTTAACGTAATTTATTGCAGGAAACGACCTGTTGTACAGAAACGAGAACGGCGACTTGGTGTTGTACGACATTGACACGAATAGTACGACGCCGCTTATTTACAATTCTTCTGAGGTAAGGATAATAACTGTACTATAAATAAAGTACTCGGAGCCCATACGTGTTATTCTAGGACCAAAAGTACCCATTAACCCAGTAACTCAGTTTTTAAGTTACACCATAAGCTATTCAACAGTAAAAACCGCATCGCAATCGTTCCAGTAGTTTTTACGTGATGCGTGAACAAACATACAGACAAACTAACAAACAGACAAACTAACAAACAAACAAACTAACAAACAGACAAAACAACAGGCATACACGATTTAAAAAATGATATATATTCTTGTTCAGTAGCTTATTTTAAGTACCCTAGACCATTTGTTTTTAATTATCTTTGTTGTACAGACTTTTTCGTTCATATTGCTTTATTATAAGTATAGAATAGATAGAAGCGATAAGTCAGTCATTTGCGTGAAGTTCTTGAATTGCAGCGGCACCTCAAATTGGGTTGCAAAATTTCATAATTTCAAAATTTCATACGTGCGAGTTTTTTTTTATCATGACAGGCTACGAAAGAGTTTGACCACCTCACCTCGCCTGATGTTGTGGCCGAAATTAAGTGTAGTGTAATACGCTTGCCTAGCAGATAACTCTTTCTTGGTTTAAACACACATAAGATAATTAATTCCGGCAACACTGACGAGGGAAAAGCGTACCCTTGCAGTTCTTATGATGACTGAAGAAGCGAATTGCTCCGTTCTATTTCTACTATAAAAGTGTGTCGAGTTGTCTGTATTTCAAGTATTTGGTAGTAAAACCTACCTGAATGGTTTGTTCATTTAAGCAAGGAGCACAGAAATCGGAATAATAACATTCCGATTTCTGTGGCAAGGACCCTCTAAGGTAAACCTCTCAATTCAACTTCTCAATTTGGTCGCATGTCTTTGGTAAAGCAAAAATTCTAGCAATCCATCACACGTTTTTTCAATGATATATATGATACTGATTTGGAAAAATAAACGGCCAGCGCTAGTGGCACATTACTTAAAGACTCGCTCGCATTGAAGCTTCACATGAAAGGTTTTTACATTTGAATTTGTACTACTGGCTGACTACACTACATAAAACTGAGTAGATAAGCTAGGATTTTTTTTTCCAAACGTTTTACATATATTATGAAGAAAAAAACGCAATATAATGATGGTTTCTAACCTAATTCATTTTATAAAGCCTCCGTGCTAAGGGTGAAACTAATGGAAAACATCAAAGCGTCGAAAGGTTGTGTCAATTTCTATTTCGTTAAGCAAATTGACTGCGATGGTTCGAGGACGGAACATAAGAAAATAAATGTAAATACACTGGGCTTAAAAACGTAGTACGACGCTTTTAATGTTTGTCTGTTTGCGCATCACGTTCGAATGAGTGGACTGATTGCGATGCAATTTTTACTGTCTGTTTTTATGATGTTTAGGTTTTGATTTAAAAACTGGTGTACTTGGTATTTCAATCCGATGAGATACCAAGTACACCAGTCCAGTGGACTGGACCGATTGCGATGCGGCTTTCACTGTTGGATAGCTTAAGTTTTGACTTAAAAGCTGGACAGTACCTTGATATCTCAAGAAGCCCAGCAATCGTTAAAAATATTTTTGAAGGAATTTTGATCAAATGTTGGTATACTGGTTTTTTAGGTCCCGGAATAGCACAAAGAGTACTTTTAACCTAGAAAAATGACCACGCGTGTGAAGCCGCGGGCATCAGCTAGTATACTAGAATACTTAGTTTACCTAAATTTTATTGATTTGATCTTATTATAATATTTTATGAATTTCTCCTTGTTCATGAGATATTAATTATGACTTGTAAAAGTGCTATTATTTTGCCCGTTTACAATAAATCCTTTGACTTTGACTATAATATAATTGCAATATATATTTAAACAGTATTTGTTGTAGGGGAAACTGAGCCACCCTTTTCCCTGAGGGTCTCGGGGCTGGAGCTCAGTACACCGAGTAACAACTCGAGTAGAGAAAAACCTCAAAAACGTTGTAAACAGGTTGTAATCAGAGCGTAGAGTTTTAAAAATGAATACTCTCATCGAGCGGAAAACTTTGTAAGCGCGATTCAGAACTCCATACATTAAAACTGACAGTCAGTACAAAACGTTATAAAATGCATATAAACCGATTAGCGCCATCTATATTTTTTTCTTTAGAAGTGTATTTGTGTATGTTTGTTACTTCTTCACGCTGCTCAAACGACTGAACGGATTTGGATGAAGGTACCAGAAAATCTTATATCCTGGATTAACTTAGGTTACTTTCATCATCATCATCAGCCATCATCATAATCCACGCGGGTGAAACCGTGGGCCGCAGCTACTAAAGTAGTAGCTAATAAAAATGACGCGACCCGATTTTTGTTTCCTTCCTGGGTACATCCTACGTAGCCTCCTTTTCCTTAGAGCTCATGCCCCACACCTCTCGCTTACCGCAGACGTACCGCTATAGAAGTTGACAGAAATAATTTTGTGTTGTATTTATCTTCATCTAGATTTAAATCGACATTGCGTTTGGAGACTACTTCAACCCCTGTATAAGTTGACACTGAAATCTTTGTATAAACACTTTTAAGATTAGCACTTTACAAGCAATTTATCGAATCCTGTCTATCTTATCTTACGTCGGAATTGTGTCTACTTAATATATCAATAACAGAGTTGTGATACGATCCAAAAAGCAACGCGATGCAGTACATTTTATTATTCAGTGAAAAGTTTTTTACTAGCCTGTTTTTCATCCAACTGCATCGTCGGCGACTAATAATGTTTTGTTTCTGTGCCTTGCAAGATAACATTCTCGTTTATGTTTTCAGATTCTGCAACTATCCTCGAGGGTTCAGCAGCTAGGTCCCGATGGCAATCATGTGGTGTTAGCCTACAATGTAGTACCGGTAAGAATACCTTTGTCTTTCTCCGATTTAGTTATTTCACATTTTTGTGTTTCATGTTCCAGTATTAAAATTCTAACGAATTCAAGTGCCTCTCAGGTCTGCGCCTGGATTTTTGAGTGGCATTAATTAGTCTGAAGGGTAGTCTATAAAGCATAGGATCAATTGGATAAAAAAAACATGGGTTTAGTGGGTAGAGCAAAATAGACGATTGTACCTAGCTACTTACCGGCAAACTGATAACCGACACGTCCCAAAAATGTCTTCCTACGACTCTATGAAAGAATCCATTTGTGTTTCGCCACTCACACATCATATCCATTTGTACTTAGGTTTATTGTACTTTGAAAATTATGCATATTGTGACCTATTATGGTCCTTCAGAGCATAGCAAAGTCAACATCTATATCCATGTATAATATTATAAAGTCTCTCTGTCTGTTTGGTCTGTCTGTTTTTATGTAATCTTTTCACGACTAAACGGCTAAACCGATCTTGAAATTTGGTATGGAGTTAGTTTGAACCTTGCGGATACTTTTTATCGCGATAAAATATAGTCGTTGTGGGCAAAAGCTAATCTCTTAAAAATAATCTCATCGTACCCGTCGTTGAGTGTGGCTTCACTTCGAATAAGATGATCTCTATCGATCATAAAATCCATTCCCTTCATCCCCCAAGGGCTTCCGCCACATCGTATCAATGTGGAAAATCAGAGTTCGTATTATTGTGTAAAATACTAGTATTTTTCTGCGTCTCCGGGCGTCCCATAGAATGGATTCGATGTATCTGCTGTATCACCAACACCTACTTGTCAGCAAAGTAATAAATCACAATGATTTTTATGAATCAGTGAAACAAGCATCAATATGAATTAAGTAACTATCTACCTTTCTTTTTATTATTTATGTTGATGTTTGTGGGTACGAGTAGACCAAGACTACCCGCAGTTACTTCAGTTTGAATCCGTGATCATGGCGCTTGCAATATCAGGAACTCAATATAGAATGTATCCATGGTAAATATCCCATTTCTAATGTTTAGAGTTCTAGTGTATGTGACCATGTATGTTAGTTTTGAATCATAAACTGAGATATTATGTTTGGAGTGAAATTAAATGTGTACTTAACACAAACGGTGTTGGTGGTGGTGGTTGTTGTGGAGGCCACATATTTGGAGAAAATAAATACCTACCGCATGTTTGGAAATTGTACAGTATTTGTATCAAGTACTACATTTATACCCATAAATACTTCACGAGAGGAGATTATAGAGGTGGAAAGTTGCAAATCATTGCAGACTTAAAAACAACTCAAAAAAACCATTATGTTCGTATGATCCGTTGAGAAGGCAAACAAAATATTTATTTGGGTTGCAACGGATCTCGAGATTCGATGGGAAGAAAAAATAATATTACAATAAATTATAATAAATATATACAACAGATCCGTTGTAACTCAAATGAATATTATTTTTTCGAGATCCGATGGGAAGAAAAACTAACATTCATTTGAGTTGCAACGAATCTCGAGATCCGATGGGAAGAAAAACTAAAATTCATTTGATTTGCAACGTACCCCGAGATCCGGTAAGAACGCCGAGCGAGATCAGCTAAATAGATTAAATTCTGATATCACGATTCGATGGGAAGTACCCGACCGTTATCAATACTTTTTCTAGTTTTTGAAAGCTGTGTTGGCGACATGGTTCTTAGAATTCTTTGAAAGAAACCGATGCAGCCTTTCCCAAGATTTTTGTTTGTTTGTCATGAGTTAGTGTTGGCCTCTTTTTGTCAGAGTCTGTCAGGCCGCCCGTGGGTCTCTGACATGGCTTAACGACTGCTATTAATCAATAACAGCCAAGCTAATCAGCACTGATTACTTATTGTGATATGATCTCGGAGATTAATACTACCAGAAAGTTTGAGTTTCTTCTCTAAAGTTAAGTTTCGATGTAATACTTTGTACCCACTTAATTATATGACAGGCTAATGATTTAAGAAGTTTATTTACAGGATAAAAAGTCTAAAAACAAAAGGTCATTTTAAAAGAAAAATAAATTTAACTTAACTATACACACAAAACTATAAATCTAACAGCCCTTTGGTGGAAGCATAAGTGCCCAGAGTGCTGGCTGCATTGCCACGCTGTGTTGCAATACTAATTTTTTGGCCTTATAGCATTCTGCTCACATGTCACCTCCACCAAACGATTTGCCAAGTCCCTGTAAATTTCGTGGCCGCCCGTTCCCCACGGACCCAAAGTTTCAGCCCCAAACTTCATAAACATGTAACCCCTGCCGAGGTTTCCGAGGTCTTTCCGGTTTTCCGGTCTTTTCTGGGTTTTTTTTGTTGCTTGAGGTTTTCTGCTTTGGTTGCAGCACCGTTAGCCCAAATTGTTGTCCCTGGAAGATGAAACGGCGGGCGCCAAGGTATCAACTTAAGTTGACATCAGACCTCTTGCCGTCATCCCGCATCAGGCCGATTGGTTCTAAGATTGACGGAAGGCCAGCACCGACAAAGGCCCGACTAACAGACATTCAAACTGGCGTTTCGGGGAATCCGCCCTGCGCATCTGCTGCAAGATAATCCGCGATGGCCAAGCCGATCCACCATTTCACCGCACTTGCATGTGGAACATGTTAGTCTAATGATGAGTAACACAGGAAGACCTTAATCAAGGGGATATGTCACGTCAAGAAACTTAGAAATGGATTTATTAACATCACTAGACTTTTATAATTATGTTTGGTTGCAGGTTTCTACATTATCAAAGGGTTTTATTATTATCAAAGGGGCTCTTACATTTTACTATGGCATTTCTACAAGAAATAAAAAAAGCTATTCTAAAAAACAATAACGCATATTGGCAAACAGTGATTAAACCGATAGAGGATTGAATACAAACATAAAACGTTGATCAAAGATAGCCTTATATGACGAACATCAATCTAAATCTGCTATCGTTGAGCTCCAATACCACAGAAACGCGACTCTTTATGCCACAAATATTAGAAGCCCTTTAATTTGTTTACTGAACTGCTCGGACATGGTTAATATTTTCAGTTCCACATACCTACGTAAGGTCCTTTTTCTAGCACGCGCCAACGATCAATTTGCGTTATCTATTCTAAATCTGTGATGGAGGCAATATTGATTCTGTAAACGAAAGATCTGTAGCACGCTCGAATGGCCGCCCCCGTGCAAACAATCAAACAAAAGTAAACATTTAAATAGCGGTAGCAAAATGGGAATTGAAAAAGTGAGGGGACGTGCTCTTCAATAACGAGATTCAAAATGAGGTTTCAGCGATCTCTTGGAGAATAAATTACAGTATGCTGGCGTATGCTAACGTTTGCTGGCGTATGCTAACGTTTGCTGGCGTATGCTAACGTTTGCAATTTCGTTTTAAAAATCTTAATTAATAGGTTTTAAATACAGTCCTAATGTTCGCTCGAACTCGTAATTCTAGAAAAAGTGTACCGATTTTGACAGTTTTTTTACTCATTTAAAACCGTAGGTAGTATAATTTAATTTATAAGACTAAAGGCAGTTACGTAAAGCAAACAATCCGAAATAAAACGAAGCGTATAGCAGTTGATTGAACGTTTTTTCAATAAGAGCAATGGTAGCCTGTCGGTTCAATAGTGAAACTTAGAATCCAACGATACCGGGTTGGATCCTGGGCTCCGCACCAATGATTTTTCTAAGTTATGTGCGGTTTTCTATCGCTCCGTGTTTTGGAGGGCACGATAAGCTGTCGGTTCCTGCTGTTATTGATTAATAGCAGCCGTTAATTCATGTCAAAGGCCCCTGAGGCCAGCACTACCTCATACGACAAACAAACAAACAATAAGGAGACCACCTTATTATGTGACATTGAGAGTCCTTGGTGGAACAGGATAGCAGTTGAGTGCGAGGCGAGCGAGACACGTCCGCACTCGCTTTGATAAAGACCACCGAATTTGGTTGAAATTATACATGGAATAATCTAACTGCTATACGAGAGTAACTCCCGTTTTTGTCTATTAAAATGCACAAAAACCATATAAGTTTTCATAATAGTAGGTATAATCGAATTAGAATAACTTCTGGTCAAAAGAAGATCTACACGCCACCATACAACTGAAGCTGACTCAAGTCTTCAGGGACAAATTGCTCGTACCTATACATGTCAAAATTTAGTTTCATGCTTTCGTTTCAGTATTTCCACCTGGACGTCGATATACATTTCTAGGATTTATAGTTGACTTATAGAATTAGGCGCGAGGATTTTTGCTTGGCGCTCTGATGTGATGTGTTTCTTTCTCTAAATATTACCGGACGTTTGTCAAAGATGGAAATAGAATAGGCTGAAAGACCTTGCTTATGCAAGATCATTCGTTGGCTTGTTTAATGAGTTAGTTTAGTATGTTTAATAGTTTTAGAAAATAATTCTACCTATGAGAACGAACAGTAAAATTTTGTGGATACCTACTTATGACCAATAAATTGTTTTACTTACAGTTCCAGCAAGAACTCTCAATGTCACATAATATGGTGATGTCATTAAAGAAACATTCGCAATTTTATTGGCAGCGAACATAATCACAAAAACAAATCGCGAACAAAAAAATCATAATTCATATAATTATTAGTGACAAATGCCGTAATTATTCTGTTGAAAAAATAATAAACACAAAGGACAACAGAACAATATCATGGCGTCATCAGTATTAACACATATGTTTATTACCCTCGTCGATAAGGTATCTGAAGTGTGGCAACACAATTATTATAAACACATAACCCTTCGTGCAGTCGGGTAAAAATAACTGTTGAAGTTGCAAGTCCTGCCGAGCGTCGCATATTCAGGGTTCCGTCGTTCAATGCGCTTATTTTTTTAGTCGTCTTTCTTCATTAGTTCATTAGTAGTTAGTCTTAGTTCATATCGTCAACTGTATTTTTTCCTTGGCCGCTCGGGCCAACGCATGTCCATAGATAGAAAACTTAAAAAATATACCTGTATGCTCAAAGACAAATAACATACATTAGACGGATAAATTTGTTAATGGGAAGTAATTAATTAAACCAGATAATTGTCACTGTATAATAACTTTATCTTTAACATAACTTCGTCCACTTACTTACGCAAAATTATTAAAAAAACTGTACATGCAAAACTTATTTATGATTTTAGCTTAGCGAGAACATGTCCATTAAAAAGCTGAAGGAATAATTTGGATAGCGGTGTAGTGGTCACGGTGCGTGGCCGAATCGGTGAAGGCATGTGCTGCGCTGAGCCCCAAACTAGGGTACCATGTACTATGGGTACTAGACAACGGATAAATATACATTGATACGCATATTACATCCATAACTCGGAAACAAACATTTCTGCTCATCACACAAATAATTGCACCTAGCGGGATTCGAACCCGTGACCATTGGTTGACTAGTCAGGGTCACTAACCATTCGACCAACCGGTCGTCAAATAATGCTGGTTAGAGACCCGTCCGTGATACAAATTTATCCTTAAAAAATTATATGATGTTATCTGTAGATACATTTCAAAGCCCGTGACTGATTTGTTAAAGTATACTCAAAACATATTTTTTTACAGGTCTACAGATACAGCTTCGTCGCGCGCTACGCTGTACTTGACGCAGTCAGCGGTAATCATACCGACATCGTCCCGCCCTCTCTCACCGTGCCCGAAGAGGCCTACCTTCAGAACTTCCAATGGGGTCCGTCTGGGACTTCCCTGGCTTACGTGTATTATAACAATATATACTACCAGGCCAGTCTGGAGAGCGAGCCCCAGCAGATTACGATTACGGGAGAACGCGACGTGATCTACAATGGTATACCTGACTGGGTGTACGAAGGTATGTTCAAATGTTCTTTATGATAATGAAGTGGCAGTGGACTGGTCATTTTTGTCCAAGGACCGATAACCCTTACGATAGACGAAATCTTGAGTAGAGGCCGTGACTCAGTTTGAAAAGAAGAGCCGACGATCGGGCTTAGTGGGTGCTTTTGGATATGCCTTTGTCCAGCAGTAGACTGGTAACGGGCTGATAAAGATGACGAGACGAGCAGGACGATTGCTTCAAGGTGTCACGCCTGCCCAAAGCCACCCAGAATTTAAGAAGTACAATCTTGCGCACTACTACGCTCATCACCCTGAGTCACAGTGAGACGTTAACCTGAATTCTAACACGCTAATGCTAAGCATACATTGTTGAGGCACTTTTTATTTGCTTACAGTTGATACTCTATGCCACGTCAGTAGCCCTTGGACTACCTGACAAACACTCATTCGACATTATACATTCATCATTGTTTTTTTCTGATTTACAATGGGGAATTTCGTGTATATGTCGTGGCGATATCATAAAATTGATCATTTCAAGCAATGGTTGGCCACATCATGAAAAGCCGTGAAAAATCATGAAATTATCGTTGACCTCATGTAATGGTTTGGTCAGATGAATGAATGATCAGCGTTTGACGATATGAATAGCTAAACGCACGGCTACTTCATAATATGGTCAAACACTAGCCGCTTCCACCCTCGTCCCCGTATATATTACTTTACTCTTTGCGCCCTCGTATGGTAATATCGTAAAATAGCAGATGAGGCTGGAAGCCCGACTTGGCTGTGATAGGTTAAAAAGGCGAAGGCGGGAGCGAAGAGTAGTGAGCTCTTGCATTCGTCTTCGTGGTTTGTTTGTAGCCTTGAAAACTGGAAAACTGGAGCCAAACGTGGACTGAAATATCATTAAACGTTGATGTTTCAGCGACATGGACAGTTTTAGCTGGGCATTTCATGAAATAGAACCATTTCATGAAATGATAAATGCTACGATATGGCTACGACATATATTATACCATTTATTTCTCGTTCTTTAAGCTTCATCTAAATCAGTAATAAAACAAAGCTGGATGTGATTTGTATTACATGGATGTACTTGCTAAAGATAGAACTACCTATTTTATAACCCTATCATAATCATATCATCAGCCTATATTCGTCCACTGCTCGACGTAGGACTCTCCCAGTGAACGTCACTGAGCTCTTCTCTTTTAGTCCCTGGCAGCAGTTTTTCGCAAGTCGTCACTCCATCTGGCTGGCGGGCGCCCTATACTACATATCATATCGAGATTATTCATTATGTACAACGCTTGATCCGATATCACTTATTATAACTACAGAAGATTTATTTTTTATATTTCTTCTCGTTCCAGAGGAAGTTTTCGGCACAAACAACGCTCTCTGGTTCTCAAATGACGGAAGTAAAATGGCGTATGTTACATTTGACGACACTAATGTCCGGATTATGAGAGTACCGCACTATGGTGTGCCTGGTTCTGTGGTCCATCAGTACACCGAACATCATGCGATTCGGTACCCTAAGGTAAGAACATTATAACAATTCAACACTCACTCACATCTATGTGATGGCTTTGACTTTACATCTATTTTTAAGATCTAAGATAAAAACTCCATATTGCACTTCAAGACATACAAGTTAAATATAAACTGAGCAAAAAAGAAAGAACAAAGAGGATATTATCATGAATTTTGTGATCGCAACTTCACAAATTCCTGCCTCGTTACAAAAAAAATCTCTACACATTTTTATTTCTCGCTTAGGCTCGAAGTTTTTTCGGTTATCGGAAACTTGTCAAAAACATTTGGCGTTCCAACATGTTACCACAGATTGATAAGCAATGATGCATGGACTTTGAGGTTGAAAGGGATCTAATCGATAATCTAAGATTGAAATAAGCACGAATTGTTAGATCAACTTCAGTGCACAAAATTTTGATCAGAACTCGTATGCCTTAGCAGTATTACAATTTAAACTTATTGAAGGCAGTAACTCGTGCACCTACGAGGCACAAAGTAAACTTAATAAATTATGAGTTACACTGACAAAACGGTACAAGTTCTAATGAATCTAGCTCCGGTAGTTAAATTAGGTATAAAGCAGAATCTCTCGACGTAGCTAACTCAATTTCTTCGGTTAATTACAACACGCTGAGCACACTGTGGTTTTACTCGACGTTGTTAAGTTTAATTGAATATGTCAAGGTGCAAACAGAAAGGAGCACTTCGTTTATTTATATCTTTTTTAATTACGTTAATACAAATCTATAGCATTTTGTCGAAGAGTCATTCCTACAACCATAATAATGATGTTTGAACAGAAGGTTTATAAAATCAACCGCCTAACAAACAAGTGAAGCATAGCAAATGGTGGCCGCGTACATACGCGACACATACACATACTCACGCACACATGTGCGATTATAAATAAGATCACAAACGTTGAGCATATTGCTCTCTTTACGGATTTACCTACGAAACTGTACTTATAAAAGTAAAAACGCACCTATTGTGGTATCTATTCACCCAGAGTAATGCATTTTTGATGTGAAATGGCGCGGTACGGGAGGAAGGCCGACTCTTGGCGCACCGCTCGTGGCTCGTCACGTCGGCTCTTCCCGCCTTAGCTCGGCGATATTTGATGTTTCACATCTGCCAGGCATCCCGTGACGGCCCATTATTATTTTTTATTAATTAGATACCTTTTCCATACAAAAATCCATGTTTAATCCTGTCGATTTTAGAGGGCACAAAGTTTATAATATATCTAGCTTTTGCCCGCGGCTTCGCTTGCGTGGTTTTTATTTTTCTTCGTGGTTTCCTAAGTATACCATGTTTTGAACTAACTCATATTTGACAGAAGACTACTGAAAAACATAGCTTATTGACTATGCAGACGACGTTTTCCTCACGTCGTCTCCAGACCAAGAGAACGAGAGCGAGCGAAGGCTACAGAGCGAAAGCGTTGTTCGCTTTCGCTCGGTAGGTATCAATGCGGACGACTTAACGAAAGCGAGCGAGAGCCAGCGTAGGCCTTCGTTCGCATTTGGCCGTGCTCCGCCGCATGTCGGTACATCAAAGGGATTATAGCGAGCGAGCGCACGCGGTGTGTACGAACGGGCGAATGCTCATTCTGCAGCGTTGCACGGAACGGACGTCTCGCGTATACATTTTTAGGAAGGTTCATTCTTGTCGTTTAGTAAGTATGGAATGGTCGAATGAAAATCTTCTGAGGCTCATAGAGCTTTATAGGCAAAAACCTCGGCTGTGGGATTCGAAATATAATAGCAATAATAAATACTTAGCAGGGGCAGCTTTACGAAGTTTTTGTAATTTCCCCATTAAAACTCCCCTAAAAGATACTATTTCAGCAATTTTTCCCCCAATATTTTGAAACTACATATTTGGGTAATTATCATATACGTAAATAAAGTGTGACATGTAAATATATAAAAAAAAGTCGTTTTTTTTGTGTGCGCTTTTTTATCTTAATTGTATTAGGCATAAATATAACAATAATTGAAATGAAAATAAATTAAAAAGTTAAAATATTTTAAATGTCACGGTCCGTGTAATGTGACATCATCGTATCATAAACAAAAAGTAGATTTAAATAAAGAAACGAATCTAAAGATTCGCTAAAAGCTTAAGCTAAATAAAAAAAAAAGCTAAAGCTGTTCAATGTTTAAATTCAGTAAAAAAACATAGTTTTAGGCAGCCATCTTGTCTTTGCCCAGTTTTCTTACGCTAATGCAAGGATCTGTGGAGCTACATTTATTAAAAGTAATTTGTTAACAAAATCGGCAAGCATAATGTGTCACATCTGTGAATATTCTGGCAAGGGTATGTAAACCTCTAACTTAAATTCCTGATAACATGAGTTGCGTATTGTAGAACAGTTTCTTCCTAAATTATATTAATCATATGGTGTTTATTTTTAGTTCTAAAATGACGATGACAACGTCAAAATGTCACGTCCATAGTTGTCACATCCGTAATTTCACTGTGACTACGGTTGTGTCATTTTTAATACTTTTGGGTTTGGTTTGTGTAAGTAATGGTCAGATCCGTAGGCGAGATGTCCCATCTGTATTATAATGATTAGTTTTCTCTTTTTTAAGGATTTCCAGTGCATAAATAAAACAAAAAAAAGTTTTTATGTTATGTTGATAAATACATTTTTGCTAATGACCCATTTAAATATCTATTTATTAACATTTACATTGAAATAAAACACCATTACCATCCTAGCAACAACGCGCAACACTACATCATTTTAAAATGATTTTTGACAACTTAAACATTTTCACCAGTTCCTCGGACTTGGACCACATAAACTAGGTGCGATGCGAAAAAGTTACAATCGGAGTAGCGTTTATGTAGAACGTGTCAGTAGGGTTAAGTATTGTTATCTCATTCACGCTACAGTCTGCTTATGTTAATATCTGATGCACACGAAGCACGACAGTGGCGATGTAGCTGTGTTTGCCTGTAGTAGTATCTAGTCCAACTTTTGTTTATTTGGTTTTAAAACGTGCCGTAAGCCCTTTAACTAGATATATGTCATAGTGATTTTGTCTATTTGTTTCCCCAAAGATTACCCAAACATATAATATTTCCCTAAAATAGGGAAAAAAACCCCAATCAAAAACAATTGGCGAACCACGGCGAATCAGGGTGTCCAGCACCCTGATTCGCCGTTGTTCGCCGATTGTTGCCGGGTTCACACGCGTTCACTTAGTGTGGACACTACGACGAAACCGAGCGAGCGTGCGGTACTAATCGGCGAATCCGTTGAATCGTTTGCCTTCGCTCGCTCTCGTTCTCTCGGTGTGGACCCGGCATAACACGCGCTTAGACGCGCTGCAAATGCCATGCATTTGCAGCCTGTATATCTTTACACACGTGAATTGCAAAATATGGTTAAAATGAACCTTTGGCCATTCTTCAAATTAACATCCAATTGTACCTACTTCCGACGGGGAGAAACTTCGTGAAGCAAACGCCATACATCCAACATTTTATTATCTTTCATGCCCGCCGGACACAAGGACAATTTGCGAGTCAGTTCAAGTCAGTTCAGTCACTGGCCTTTCAGTGGCCTCATGTACGAATACATTTGGAGACAGTTCTATACATACAGTTCAGAACTGTCTCCAAATGTATTCGTACACGAGGCCAGTGAAAGGCCAGTGACTGAACTGACTCGCAGACTAGCTTCATCAGACATCATTTGCGTTTTTTTTGTGTTTTACTTTAGTTTGTACTATAGTCACACCAGTTTGTCCATTGTATATATTTATTGAAAAAAACATGTTGTTTAGCATGGTTAAAAATGTATGAGCTTATGTTTTATTATTTGCTAAGATATAAAACATTGTGCTGTTTGTTTGTTGTATGAGGTAGTGCTGGCCTCTGGTGTCAGAATTTGTCAGGCCGCTCGAGGTCCTCTGTCCTCTAATTCTTATTCTATCTTATTCTTATCTTTGTGCCATGACTCAATAACAGCAATGGCAGCTGGACAGCTTAACGTGCCCTCCGAAGCACGGAGCGATGGAAACCGCACATAACTTAGAAAAGTAATCGGTGCAGAGCGTAGGATAGAACCGAACCCAGTATCATTGGATTCTAAGTTGCACTTTTGAACTGACGGTTCAACCACCATCTTTCGCCTTCCTCGCCATAAACCATAATAAGACCATAATATGTCATATTCTGTGAAAATTTCAACCAGCTGCCTATTACGGGTCATTTCATTCATTTGAACTCTCTGGGTACGGAACCCTAAAATATACCCCTATTATTATTAATTTAATAAAAATATTATGTTTATTTTCATTTTAAGATTTGATCCGTGTCGCCAACACAATCGATTGGTGCAATGATAATGTTACAAACTTTAAACGCCTACCCCGCAGGAACCCTTTTTTTGGGATAAAAAGGATCTTAATTGTATCTTTGTTTTGCTATCTGATATTTCTTTTTAAGATTTCATCCGTTTCGCCAACACTACCGATTGGTGAAATAATTTTTATCCCGCAGGAACCCTTTAGTTTTTCGGGATAAAAAGTATCCTAAATATTATAAGCTATGACTTTGCCAAGTTTAATTGAAATCCGACCAGTTGTTAGGACTACGTGTAGGTGTAGGATAAGGGCTGAAAATTGTTTAAAAAATTTAAACAATTTTCAGCCCTTATCCTGCGGGATCTCTTTAGCTTTTCGGGATGAATAGTATCTTATATGTTATTCCATAACATCAGCTATAATTTCGTAAAGTTGCATTAAAATCGGTTCGTCAGTTTCAGCGTGATGCGTGTTCAAAGAGACATACAGACAGATGGAAAGACAAATAAAAATTAAAAAATAAACAAGTTTTGGCTTCCATATCGATAATGAAGTTTATCTCAATCATAATTTTCAAAAAATATTCAATGTTCAGATTTGGCACAGTTTACATTTATAGTTAGTTTTATTATAGTTTAGAACATAGATAATTAGTTTTAGGCAAATTTGGCAATGTTTGCTCTAACGCATAGATACGTCTAGCAAAATGTATCGTATATCTTTTTTATGTCAAAGACTAGGTATAATGTCAAAATATTACCATTCAAATTAAGGAGACCTTTAGACGCCATAGAAAGAAAGTCTTCGAAAACAAACAGCACCAAAACCATCACCTGTCAAAATTTATTATTGGTCCTGCGTTTCATACATTTCATTACTTTCGATCTGGACGTCTGTTTGTTTTTTTAGGATTTTTGTTGCCTCTTCTCAAGTATTCCGAGTTCTTCTCAGATACTTTCTCAGGAACATTAAAAAGTCGATAGGTACGTTATTGCTTCACGATATATTCGCTCATCTTAGTTTCAATCATTAGTTAGATTCAGTTATTTCACAGAAGCTTGTATAGGGGGAATATCAGCAAGAATTAGATAGACAGGCATTTAAAAAAGTTTTGAAATTCAGCAACTGAAAGCGCTCTCAATCAATATATTCCAAGCGAGTTGATATAAGTAGAATTACATATTAGGAATATTGAGTTCCTGTTAATCCATCAAGGTGTAAGGAAATTATTTATGTAAAAAAACATTATGTCATTACCTTAATATGAGAAGTTGTTCAAGATTGGTTCGGATATACAATTTTCTCGGATCACATAATTTCCGATACGATAAACAAGAAGAGTTTCCTTGTTCAGATTAGTTCCGCGCCTTATTATAATATTTTGCTTGCTCTTGTGTCGAAGGTAGATAAGGTTAGTAGTTTGTTCATCTATAAGATATATTATTATAGAGCAACCATGTTTGACCGTAAACACTAAGAAATAAAAAATATGTAATCAACACACACATTACAAAAAAACATAGACAAAAACTTAAATAAAATGTGCTTATGAGTATGTTGAAAGAGGCACAAATGGCCAGTGCATCACACTAGACGCTGGTTTTCATATAAACCCCGCGTGTGATGTAAAAAAGCGTGCGAAAAATGAATACAATATAATATACATAGTTATACAGTTGTAGTACATGTATATAGCTCTATAAATACAAAACGATAAATATGTATAAAAATAAACAAACAATAAATACATAATATCAATAATGGAAAACATATATAAACAACTGAAACTTTGGAAGACAATTTGACTATCAGTACTTTAAGTAGACGTCGCCTTAGATACTAGATACTACTTAGATACTACAATAATTATGATCGTGTTATTCTCATAAACCTATGGAAATTTAAATTAATATATTAAAATCAATTAAGTCAACTTGTTTCACTGAAATTTTGCGAATTCAAACAAACTAGTGAAAATAAATAAAAATTTGGTAAGCATTATTATTTTTCCATAGCTCAAAAATTCAAGTTGTTTGTTTGTCGTATGAGGTTTTGCTGGCCTCTGATGTCAGAGTTTGTCAGGCCGCCCGAGGGCCTCTGACTTGGCTTAACTACTGCTATTAATCAATAACAGCCGGGACCGACAGCTTAACGTGCCCTCCGAAGCACGGAGCGATGGAAAACCGCACATAACTTCGAAAAGTTATTGGTGCGGAGCCTAGGTTTTGAACACGGTATCGTTGGATTCTAAATTGCACTAAAGAACCGTTAGGCACCATCGCTCTTAAATCAAGTGAAAAATGGGTATTTGTTGTTTCAATAGTATTTAGTTTTATTAATGATGAGAGGATATAAAAACTACGTAATAGGCTTTCTAATCGAAGCCCTATAATGTTCCTACTCCACAATAACGAAAATTGGGAATTAGTTTGAAACAAATGCTAAACGTCATTTTCGGGATCATTACGATAATTTAATTAACGGAGCAACGGAAGAGGATACAGAGAGCTACAAGCATTGCCAAATATTATTTTAAATGTTTTCAATATATCCTCAAGAACTTAAAATTAGTTAAATAGCGAATTCCAGCACGGATCTTTTCAAGTACCTGGGCAGGTACGAGTAATATATTTTGCAATCGAAGGGAAAGTGAACAAGAACTGGTTCGGAATATTGTTCAATGCAGGGCCAATTCGTATAGGGCCTCGAAATAGGCGTTTTATTTATAATAATTAAATAAGAAAAATTTCAGTGAGATTGGAAAAGAAACGTTATAATTATTACTTACTAGCTGTACCGGCGCCTTTGCAAGTGTGGTCATTTCTCTAGGTTAAAAGTACTCTATGTACTATTCCTAGACCTAAAATTCCAATATACCAACATTTGATCAAAATTCCTTCAGCCGTCAAAAAGTTTTTATCGATAGCACAGCTTCTACTCTTCGGATTACGATACCAAGTACACCAGTTTTTAAGTCAAACCCTAAGCTATCCAGTAATGAAAACCGCATTGCAATCGGTTTAGTAGGTTTTAAGTGATTCGCGAACAAACATACAGATAAACAGACAGACAAACAAACACGAAATTTTAAAATGTTATATTCTTGTTCAGTGGCTTATTTTAGGTAACTAGACCATTATTTAAAAATTATCTTCTCTTTTTCGTTCCTATTGCTTTATTATAAGTATAGATATAGATTAACGACTTGATTCGTGGTCTCACATAGGTAGGTATTCCAAATTTTGCCCATAGGGTGACGAGTGTCAGCCAAAGTTAAAGAGTAGCATATAATTGGTCAAAGTATATTATGAATTATGTAAAATATCTGAAGTCAGCTTTACGACATTCAACAACACGAAAAATTACCGATGAGTGCCGAATCGAATTACTTATAAATCGATTTACACTTGGTACGAGAATATGATTATTGTATTGTATTTCGGCAATTCTATTGCCACACTTGACGAGGTTACACCTTCACTACTTTCAAAAATTGAATATTGTTGAGTACGTGAACTAACAGTGGAGTGGTATAATGTACCTGTAATAGAATCCGTTGTTGCTAACCTGATTTAGATTATTCGACTGTTAGGGCTTTAAGGTAAAGCTTTCATCACAGATGGGAGCGTTATGTTTTAGGTACTCAGATAATATTGAATAATAAAAAAAGTACTAACCTCTAATTATTCTTCATATTCTTTGTGTTCTACCTTATATTAATAAAGTACCAATTGGTAATCATCATCATTATCACCAGCCTATATTAGTGTACTGCTGTACGTAGGCCTCTTCTAATGCACGAAACTGAGTTCTCATGCTGAACTTCTCATCCGTTTTCTTCCAGTCGCTTTAAGCAGGTAGTCACTCAACCTGGTCAGGGTGTTCTACACTACGTTTGCCTAAACATGGCCTCCACACGAGAACACGTCTACCCAAACGGTTATCGATTCTTCGTGAAATGAAACCAGCTCCTGACACTTTAACTCGCTTATCCTTAGAGCTATGTCGGTTACCTTGTTTCTTGGTCAGATATTTTCATTACAAATCTTGTCCTTGTCTTGTCCAAGCATAGCTCTTTCCATAGCTCGCTGCCAATTGGTAAGGCTCGTGGTAAATTAAGCGTATTTATTCAAGTACAACAACTGTGGCAGTTCCTTTGCAGCCAATTCAGTAATACTATCTCAATGTATTGAGACTAGAAATTGATGATTATGGCAAAGCAATGCCAATTCGATAAAAAAACTCAAATGTCTAAAATGCATTTATTAAAAAAATCTAAATCAATTTTGTATAAATTTATACAGAAGGTTTTATTTATGGGTCAACACTGGATGTCTGCCCTTTGAAATAAGAGAAAAATCCAAATTGGTTCAGTACGGAGATATGAGAGTACAACATAATATAGGTACACAAAACAATGGACGATTGGGAAACTTGTAGGAAGTGGATATAAAAAATTGCCCACTTGGTATAGGACTCTAAACGAACATGTGCCTTACACCAGGACGATCCCCTACTCGTCACGTATAGTTTTTAAAATATTAATATTAAATTTCAAAATTTTCAGCCCGGAACCACGAACCCTACTGTTTCTATCACGCTGCGAGATTTAACCACCGGTGTCAGCTCTGTCTACAGTCCACCCATCGATCTTGATCAGTACGTACCAACTACTGCTTTAGCAGAATAGCTTTACTGCTTATTATGTTTACTACTGGAATGACTTCCTGTGGCCCACGTGGAAATCACTTAACCGGACCCAAACGGGCCGCTGTAGGAGCAACATGAGTAGGTGGGGATATATTGACCAAAACAGCTTACATTATTACTGTGGTGCCTAACCTGTACTCTTACTGACCTCTATGAGGCTACCGTCCCCGGGATGGCAGTGACAGCATACTGGACAAAAATAATTTAATGGATCATTGATACCACGAAGAAGAAGAAATGGAATCCAATGATCGATCTGGATATCCAAAATGGAAGAAACTGTAAGGATTTACATTTGACCACAAAATCCAGTCCTTAAACTTGGATTTAATCATCCAAGAGTTAAGATACACAGTTACATAGTAAGTAGGTGGACCTTACTTAAGTATTAAATGACTGAATGAAGTCAATGGCAATAATAATCCGATACCTACGGACATTTTTGCACGAAAATAAGTACCTAACTGAAGTTGGAGCATATTGTACATTAAAGTTACACTTTTCACATTTTCAGACCAATCTTGAAGACGGTGACCTTCGTGTCGAATGACTCCATCGCCTTGATGTGGACCAACCGAGTGCAGACTACCTTCAGAGTCCTGCTGTGTGTACATGGACAAGCAACTTGCTCACAGGTATATATAAAAACATTTTAGAGAGAAATAGATATCAATAACACATTTGATTTGTTAAATGAGTAGCAAAAATCTGTTCTACAATCGGTGCAGTAGTTTTTACGTGATCAAACAAACATACAGACAGAAAGACACTTTTTTTTTAAATATTGTATTCTTGTTCAGTAGCTTATTTTAAGTACCTTAGACCATTTTTATTATCATTTTTGTACAGACTTTTTCATACTAATTGCTTTATTATAAGTATAGATGAAGAAAAAAGCTACAAACAGGTGGAAGCGGGCAAAGACTTAAATGAACATTTTTTATTTACAGATCTACCAATACACCGAGAACAATGGCTGGATTGACAACATACCTCTCATTTTCAACGACCTTGGAAATTCTTTCATCACCATCTTACCTCAAGTAAGTTATGTTGCCATCCGTGGTAGGAATGCTGAAAGTTAAAGTTTCTGCTTCTTAAAAATAAAGAAGAAGCCATACAATCGATAGCAAGAGTTTTATGTTTTAATTGACGACTCTTGTTCCCCTCACACGTAATTTTACACCGACGTGGTTAGATATCTAACACAACAACTTTTTCATTAATATTACGGTAATCCAAGGTTTCTTAGTAAAGGATGGTTCTAAATAAAATTTTCAGGCAGTAAACGGAGAGCTGTACAAGCAGATTGTTCAAGTCTCAGACATCAACGCCCAGAGCTGGACCAACGAGGGCCGCACCAACACTCCTCATACCGTCTCCGAGATCTTGAGGTGGACTTCCGACGATATTGTGTAAGTATGCCTTGAAAATATCTGTAATATTTCTTGATTTCTTTCTCGTACCTGAACTAAATTTCATGACCAGTATATTTCTAATTCTTACTCTTAAGATTATTTTCAAAAGAAAATTTTCAAGATTTCAAGCCTATTAGATCAAACTGAAACTGCAGACAAATCGTTTGTACCTATAAAATATACCTACAACTACATCCTATTTTATGTACTAAAGAAAGCGCAGTGTAAGACTTGCTCCTGAATCAATAAACTATTTTAGCAGTAAGTAATCTACATAAAATTGTCAACACGATATTCCATTTTGGAGCTATCTTCAAATTGAATCATCTGAAGCGATAGCTAATATACAGTTATCATTTAACAATAACCTTGTCGATTCGATAACAGATAGATAAGTGAAAGTTATCTGACACTGACTGGACTAGGTCAAGCGTGAACATTTTATCAATAATTTTTGCACATATTTAGCTATTTGGCCCGGTTCTAGCACTTTTAGCAATTTCCGATTATATTTGAACATCTGTATCTTGTTTTATATATAACCCAGATCTATAAAATTGGTATCACATCAAAATTTAACATATTATCTCGTACTTTGTAAACACAGAAACATGATTAGTATGAATTCACTTGATAGAAAATAAAATCAAAGGTAACACTACTTTATGCTTATAACATTGATTGTAAAGAGACCCCGTCACTAAATGATATCAAACATATACCAAGAGAAAGAACTTATTATGATTGAGAACATGGCTAGACACTTTTTAATTCAAAGCTTTACTTTTCCTACAAATAAATAAAAACCTTAAATTTTACTCCCGAGATGTATCATCTTTCCCGCTCTACTTGATCACGAATGAGAGGGACATAAAATTCACCGATTTTCAGTCTTAAAGGGTCGGCGGAGGATGATTTTTCCATACAAACGTATTAAGTACGAAAATCATTTGTAATTGGAACATATTTCCACAGAGTTATGATATTATTCGTATTCGGATAGTGTTTATGTAGGTTCCCAACTGTATTATTTTTCAAAATACTTACCGAAATGTAAGCGAATATTCAATTTTGCATATAAATAAGTAAATGCAATATTTACTTATATTTCGTTATAAGTAAGCATTTTGAAAACAAAAGTTTCAAAAACGGTACAGTTAGGAACCTAGATAAACATTAGACATAATACCATACGGTTACAACTATAGTAGCGCAATTCACAAAGTAGTATTTAAAACAGTTTACGAACATTGAATTATTTTCTTATTATTAGAGCATCCGATAATGTTGGTTTTGGGGTAAATTACACATACGTTTTTGCTAGAGGGAACCCTTCCTCTAGCGAGAGAAGAGAAGGCAGAAGTGGAAGGGGAGTAAAGGGTGGATGGAAGGAAAGGGGAAGGGCAAGGGAAGAAATGGGGGAAGTGGGAAGAGGATGGTGTAACACTTAAACTCTTCTTATCCATTTTCTGCCGGCGGCTGCCCTTCGCAGGTCGTCGTCGCCTACTTTGCCTTGATCTCCAATCGAGAACGCCTCTACTTCAATGGTGATTCTTCGGGAAATGTAACCAGCCCAATGCCCAATGTCTTATTGGATGGCTCAGGAACAATGCACTAAAACTCTCCTTTAAATATGGGCCGGTAAAACATAAAATTGAAATAGACTATCTAATATTCCAGGTGGTACAAAGCTACTCACGTCGACGATTCAGCTGAGCAACACATCTACTCCGTTGACGGATCCCGGAACGTCAACTGTTTCACGTGTGGAATCCGTCGGCCGGACGGCGGGCAGTGTCTCTATAACGATGCTACTATCAGCTCGTCTGGAGAACGAATCGCCATCACCTGCGCCGGACCCGACGTGCCGCAAGTCTTTATCTATGATACAGTAAGTGACGTCTCAGATACGAAAGTGTAAAAAAGTAAGTTAAGAAACTAAAACCAGACTACTGAACAATCACTCTTTAAAAAGAATGACACAAGAAAATATTCTACTCTGAAATTGTAATAATACATATTCATAGTGATGTTTAGAGGATAGCCTTGCTCGTAGGCCACCTACCCTAACACAAACACAAATTAAACATTTATATAACGCCGACTCCCCCGCCCCCTCTATAGTTAATACACATAGTTAGTTCCCATAGTTAAGAAGCATCTCGATTACAGCAGTATAGAAACATAAAAACCGTATCAAAATCGGCCCATTCGTTTGAAAACTACGATCCCCACCCCTATTCCAATTATAGCTAAAAACCATCTCGATCACATCAGTTTTCAAATATAAAAAACCGCGGATGGGGGTGAGGATCATAGCTCCCAAACGAATGCACCGATTTTGTTGCGTTTTTTATGTTAAAAGCTATCACCCCATTATAGCTAAGAACCATCTCGTTCATATCAGCTTTCAAACATAAAAAACCGCTTTGAAATCGGTTCAATCGTAAGGGGGTTTGGCACCTACGATCCTCACTTGTGACATCACATAGCTTATAGACAGCGGACAGTCAAGACGCTTCCAACGATAGCACATTTGACAAATTATCATAAGTAGTTTAGAAGTTATGAGGGAACAGATGAACATACATACATACCCACATACAGATATATACTGGTTAAAATCATAACCCTTCTTTTTGCTTCGCCGTAGTTAGGTAAATTTAAATGATAACAATCATAGAGGATGACCAAAAAAGTGTGGATTTATTGTGGGAGAGATGGCACATGTAAGAAGGAGTGAATATTGAGATGAAAACTGATACGGAGAAAGAGAAGTAAAGTACATGTTGTACCGACCCCACATAATAGTGGGATTAGTAGGATAACGGTAGGAAGATGATGAGCTACAAGTTAGTATCTACGACACATTGGGGCACATGGATCAACATCGACGAGTGTCATGGTATGGTCCAAGCCAAAACGGCCAATACTTCATTTGCTTTTCATACTCGAAACATAGGTACTGAGTTTACGTAATTTTATTGATTTGATCTATTTATCTTAATTTATGTTTTCTCTTTGTTCATAATATGTTAAGTTTTGACATGTAAAAGTGCCAGTATTTATAATAAATACTTTGACTTTGAGTGGTGGAAATAATAGATTTTTTAGAGTATAACATAATCTCAGCACCTATTCCGGCTATAGGGAAGATTTTAGGAAAACATACCAAATCTTAAGTAAATCATTCAAAATCATGAATAAAAATAAAACAATTCCATTTTTCTTACCCTATTTTTCAGCTCGAGAATGGTACCCTCGTCAGAGTATGGGATGACAACGCTGAAACCTCGAACTTGGTCGCCAACCGAGTGCTCCCCACAACCATCCGCCTCTCAGTGCCGGTAGCGGCAGGTCTGCCTGCAGCCGACGTGCAGATACAAGTACCGGCTGACTACCTGAACAGGACCAATGTGCCACTCTTAGTTTATGTGTAAGTAACTTTTGATGCAGAGATAACCATGTAATCCGAGCTTTGCCGACGGTTATTCGCTTCTTAATAGCCTTCTAAATGTACCCGATGGGTAGGTGCATAGTTCATACAAGATCCATCCAGCCTACTTCTAGAACAGGACAATGCTGTTCTTAGTTTTAAGTGTAGGTAACAACGGATATTAGAATCTTATCGTGTCATTGGTTTGACTCTAATTAAATACGAGTAACAGCTGCTAGACAGCTCTTTGGGTTGCCTCATTCAGTTCTTCCGTCGTGCAGGCAGTGGAGCATGACAGCAGATGGTCCATAGTCTGTATTGAGTCTCCACAGAAATTGCATGCAGTTTGGGACAATATACAGATATACATAACTGTGCGCGCAAAACCATCCATCTCTTATGGTGCCTATCGCAGCGGATCTTTCTGAAGCTGATAGGCAAATAGTTCTGGATGACTACCAAAACAGGACCAATGTATCATGATAGTGCACAATCGCGAGCGGAACGGAGCCATTACGGAGTCTGCTTAACTCACAACTCTTTAATTTCATAAACGCATCTTGACTGAACAAGAGGCGAGCGGAGTGCGTAAAAGAGTGTTACGAACTCGTATGTATTGCCATTGTAAACTGTGAACGGACTCCGTTTGGTCCTCTACATCCCACCACACCTCTTCCAGCCTGTATTGCCGACGCCCACGTGCTGTGATCGGTCAATGATTTATCGGTGGCGGATGTTCAAGATATTTCGAATCATCTGAGCTTATCCTAAGACATAGCTTGAATCCTACTTAAGAATAACAACATAATACATAATTACAAGTCGACACGTATACACAACACTGACTCTTTCATACTAAGTTTGAAACCCTTTTTTCGTTGATACATGTAGCCAGTTCGTCATTTTTAACTCATTAATCGCTCCGTTCCGCTCAATTTTTCCGCTCGCGATCGAGCATCAATGTGGCCTTAGTTAATGTGTAAGTAGTAACAAATGAGTTTGGGATGATAACGCATAACGCCACTACCAATAATCAAGATACTAACATGTACCTGCTCGTAACTACAGGTTTCGTAGAAGTCTGAGAAAACATAATGGAATCGGTTGTTTTCCAAACCGCATCTGTCCAATATTTCAAATATATTTTTTAACGGCAACTCCCTTCTTTCGACTCTGTTCAACTTTTTGTGAAACCAAATTACACTAGTCCCATTCCCAACATCTCTAGTCCGGGACTTATCCACACCAATATATAAAAGTGAAACGTTGTCTGTTTGTTTGTTTGTTTGGGGAGCTTTCTCGCCATAACGGCGGATCCGATTTTGATGAAACTTTGTAAATAGGCGCTGTACAATATAGAAACAAACTTAGGATACTTTTTAATCCAGAAAATGGTAAGTTGCCACGGGAAAACTAGAAAATTTGCGTTGCTGTGGAAACAAAGTAATAACAAGTCTGTGAAAAAGCATCAAGAGCGTAGGTGCTATACTTTTGCATTAGTCTTTAATATCCGACATGAACATAAGATGTTTTCTTTCGCGATAAACTGCAGTCCGCGCGGACGATTTTGCGGGCGAAAGTTAGTGCTCTATGAAAACCAAACTGATTGATAATAAATTGTGCTGCATGTGTAGATACAATACGTGCATTTCTCAACCGATCTAGACGAAACTTGGTATACAGGTTAAACAAAATTTTTGAATTTTTTAGTCTTCGGGGATTTTTGATTGATTACTTCCCCCAAAAAAGGACAAAAAGAGGGCTCCTGAATATCTCCACCTTATTACATCCGATTGCAATGGTTATTTTTGTTATTTGAAAGGTAGTAACTTTAAGTTGATCTCATAAAAATTTGGTGAAGATCTGATGAGGATCTTCGAGTGATGAGCAGAATAGCTCCTCAAAATGGAGTAAATTTCTCACTTTTAGTTTTCTACCAGTGCATTTAGACCTTTACCTACTAGATAGGGATTGATGGAGCACCTTGGTTATTAATGTTAGTTTTACAATAAGGTAACTAGATGGCGCTACTGTGCACTGCTAGATTGTTTGCAAAAAAGTTTGTGCTCGCGAGGTCTACAGCTCACAGAGCCACTAGTTTGCTAATTAGTTTTTTATTCTTCCTGTAAAATCACAGTTTTGGACAAAAGCTGTTTTGGATACAACCGATTCAATTATAATTTACAGTGTAAAATTCTTCGTACAAAAACAAATTTAAATATTTATATAACCCCCGACTCCCTCCCTCCATATAGCTAAGAACCTTCTGGTTTAGATCAGCTTTCAAACATAAAAAAACCGCTTCAAAATCAGTTCATTCGTTTGGGAGCTACGATGTCAAAGACTGACACACACAAACACACAGTGACACACACCCAAAACTTGTAACACCCGTCTCTTTGTTCGGGTTTTAAAAAAACTTGTCGGTGGCAACGGTGAGCGAGGAAGCCAAGACGATTTCTAATGTTTCCCGTCTACTCTATCGTGCAGTGCTGTTTTCTCATCAACGATCGTGGCAATAGACGTGATTTTTAGTTGAAACACATTTCTATTTCCAGCTACGGCGGTCCCGACACAGCTCTAGTCACGAGGCAATGGAGTGTGGACTGGGGGAGTTCCCTCGTCAGTCGGTGGGGCATCGCAGTCGCGCAAATCGACGGCCGAGGATCTGGTCTTAAAGGAGTCGCCAACATGTTTGCTGTCAACAGGGCACTAGGCACTGTGGAGATTGATGACCAAGTCAATGTTACCAGGTAAGTTTCTGTACACTAAAATACATAGGGATTCCGGTTGGCCGAATGGTTAGTGACCCTGACTACGAAAACAACAAACGGTCGTAGGTTCGATCATTTGGGTGATGTAATTTTCGTATCTATGTATGTTTATTTGTTGTCTAGGACCAATAGTACAGGGTATCTTAGTTTGGACTATGTTTGTACTGTGTTTGGGAGTGAAATGTAAAAAATAAATTATAAAATACTTACATTCAGAGTGGCGTCTTAGTCACAGCCAAGGAGTATACTACTCTCTACCGAGAGGTCACAGCTGAAGCTCTATCTGTGACAATGCACATAGATATCACAGTTATTGTAACCATTGTTGGTGACCAGGTCTACTATTGCGATCGATGAAGGTTACATCTTAATTATTTAGGTTTCAATTAACCAAAAAATGATAACTAATTAGATAGGTAGTTAAGTGTATTCAATAATGAGAGATTCGAGTATCTTGTCTTATAATTTAGCAATGATTTTGTTTGTATACACATATCACAGAAATAAGAATAAGCCATAGTTTTCTCAGAGGTCTGAATATAACTCGTCTCTGTCAGAACGCCCTCTGTTTGTAATTATCTTACTCTCCGTTAGTACGTCCGGCCGGATGAAGTGAATGAATCAACCGAGTACCGCCATCTGTGACCGTTCAAGCGGACTATACTTAATTTTAGTTCAGTCTAAAATTTAGGGCAGCACATATATGATTTTTTATGACAGCTAAATAAACTAATTTGGCTGCATTTTAATATTGTTGTTTTTTTTTTGTGTCTCTTTTATACTGAAATGACTGGATAGATATGAGGAAATGTTGCACCAATATTGCCCGCAACTTTGTCCGCGCGTGCTACAGTTTATCACGATAAAAAGTATTTCATGTTCATTTGATGTCATCGTTTAAGCCCCAGGGCTTAAACGATCACCATACCAAATTTCATCAATATCGGTCCAGCCATCTCGTCATTTACAGGTAACAAACAGACAGACAGAGAGACGGAGTTACTTTCACTATTATAATGTTAGTATGGATTTTAATTCGTATTCAGTAACGATTCATTATTAGTTTTATCAACAATGTTCTTACTAGTTCGGGAGCCTATAGATTAATTACTGTTCTGTACAATAAATATGTCAAAAAAACAATTATTATTATCATTATTATTTATTTAATTAATGCACAATCCGGAAGTATTTATATTGCAAAATAACATGATTAAACTGCGGTCGAACTAATAAAATAATTTGCAACACTTTATTGCCTGACCATAACAATGTGTAAAAATATATATAAAAAAACGAGTTAAAATGACACGGACTCGTGAAGACAAATCAGATGAGCACAAACTCGATGGATTAACTATGGGTTCCGTTAGCCACTTTTCAGCTTCGTCATCGGATACCATACCATAACTACAATACCATATTATTAACATACATTTTCTAAGTTTCAAATGGATACGACTGTCTTCAGCTCTCCTCATCCATTTTTTTCCAGCCGCTTTTCGCAGGTCGTCACTCCACCTGGCCACAAAACCAACAGTCTAATCATATCCAACTCAGATATGAGGGGAGGGAGACAGGGGGATGTTATATCCCCGAAACAGTTTACTAATAAAATATATGTTTAAAACGCTGCATTATAAGGAATAGGCATTAATATCAATGGCGAGAATATCTCACACTTACGATTTGCCGATGATATCGTCCTAATGGCAGAGCCGCTGCAACACTTACAAAGTATGCTGACCAACCTAGATGATGCTTCTCGACGGATCGAAATCATGATGACCAAGATCATGTTCAACGATCTTATTGACCCGGAACATATTTCAGTCAATGGTTTGCCTCTTGAAGTTGTCCAACAATATGTGTACCTTTGGAAAATATTGCAGTTAGGTATGAACAGCTTTCAGAAGGAAGCCAACAAAAGAATTCAGCGGAGTTGGGCAGCATTCGGCAAGCTTCGTCAAGTCTTTTCGTCGTCCATACCACAGTACCTGAAGACACCTCTGGAGTTCTTGTACTATTAAGAAAAGTGCTAAATCACCCTTAAAGCACCCGAGATACGGATTTTACCCGACCTGTTCAGGAGGCTGTAATTTCTCAAGTCTTTTGCGAGATGATCTGAGATGACTCTTGAAAACAACTTATAGATGTGGTTCAAGAGAAAATAGGTCGGTGGTTCTTAAAAAGTATTTTATCCCCTTTTTAAAGAAGAGTATTACCAAAAACCTGCGTTACGCCTCTGGAGTTCTCGTACTGTTAAGAGAGATGCTAAATAACCCCTGAAGCACCCGAATACGGGTTTTCCCTCTGCTTTCAGAGCTGTAAATTATACCATACTCTCCTGGGGGCCTTTCCATTCTTAATGTGTTTAAGCGCCTTATTTAGCCTCTTCTAGGCTAACATCGGGCAGTCGTCAGCTTAGTGGCGGCTAAGTATTGCGCGGGAATCCTCTATGATGGGTTCAGGTCTAGAAGGATGTAAATCGTTCAATCGGCCATAGAAGTCATCGCTCTCAGAAAGAATCTCCGGCTTAGAGACGACGGTTGTGCCATATTGGTGTTGAGTTTTGTCAGATGGGATCTACTCAATTGCTGGGCGAAGACTTTAGTTCTTTTTACTATCTTTTTTTTTTATGAGATCAGCGTAATATGTTTACCTACCAAGGCGTGTAAAAAATCAAATAAATGATAATGGTAGGTTGTAGATGCCTACCGTTCTGACAATTATATTGAAGATGAGACCAATACTACAGAAGAAGTCGGATTCTCCGATTACACACACACACAGTTACCTTTGCTATTATAATTGAGTATCGACTATACTCAATTATAGTAGTAAAGTAACTGTGTCTCTCTGTCTGTCTGCTTATTACCTTTTCATGACTAAGCTGCAGAACCGATCTTGGTAAAATTTGGTATGGAGATATTTTGAACCCTGAGGAAAGGACATAGGATACTTTTTATCGCGATAAACTGTAGCCGCGCGGACGAAGTCGAAGGCAAAAGCTGGTATTTTTGTATATTTCTTCTCTGGTGTTTGTTATATGAGTGTATTCCATTTTCAGACACCTTCAAGAGATCCTGCCGTGGGTGGATCAGAACCGCACATGCATCTGGGGCTGGTCGTATGGTGGTTACGCCGCTTCACTAGCGCTGGCACGTGGTGGCGACGTGTTCCGCTGCGCCGCCGCAGTCGCGCCCGTCGTGGACTGGCGGTTCTACGGTACGTATCTACAGTGTTACTCTCCAGTAACCATCCTTCAAAGTCAGGCGCATCGAACGTGAAGTTGCAAGTCAGTATTCTTCTCCAAGGCCTGATGGCGCATCGATAGTGAGATTGCAAACCTGTTGGTATTCCTCTCCAAAGCCTGGCACATCGATCGTGAGGTTGCAAACCAGACAGTATTTTCCTCTAAAGCCTAGCGCATCGAACGTAAGGTTGGAAATCTGTCGGTATTGTCCTCCAAAGCCTGGTGCATCGAACGTGAAGTTGCAAACCCGTCGGTATTCTCCTCCAAAGCCTAGCGCATTGAACGAGAGGTTGCAAATCTGTTGGTATTCTCCTCCAAAGCCTGGCGCATCGAACGTGAGGATGCAAACCTGTTGGTATTTTACAGATTGCACTACGTAGATTGAGCACAAAAATGTATTACAAAAAAAGTATCAATTTAAATCTCATTTTTTCTTCTGATTTATAAAAACGATTAAACACTGGTTATTTATTAATATTAATACAACAGTTATCGAAAGACGAAAAACGATATTATTTCAATGATTTTTCGTCAATAATTCGATACGTTATTTTTAATTAAAAAAATGATGCATTTTTGAATTATTTTGAAAAAAGCTAAACTAAAACATGATAACTCAAAAATGTTTCACTTTTGCATAATGCATAATTGGGGGTTAAAATTATCGCAAATAGTCAGTCATATCACCTCCTAATACGTCGGAATACGTCGAATTACCAATAATCCTGTATAATAGATAATGTCTCAGTCAACTTGCTACTTATTGCTATAACCTGTGAGGGTCATATGTTGACACTAACACCATAATGCCTGTGATTTTAATTATTATGAACATATGTTTTGCAATAAATAATTTGAAATTGAAATTGTTCGCAGTCTGGTTTTTAGCATTTTCTATAATGTCTTTTTTTATTGATTTATTGCTATTGACTAATGTCGACCGTAACCGCTGAGGCGTCCACGAGCGGACTCTTCTGCGTGGCTGACTTTTTGGCCCTTAACAGGGCCAGGTGTGTTTTTGTGTATGTACTTCATTGTTTAACATTGTTCGATACTTTTTGTTCATAAACATTTATGATTTAATTTGCAGATACAATCTACACTGAGCGTTACATGGATGTTCCCACAAACAACCTGCAGGGTTACGACCAGTCATCGCTCCTTACTGACGAAGTGGTACGTCCCTAAACTCAAATTGAAACATTTTTTTTTTATTGCTAATAGGCATTACAACACTTTTATATAGTTAAAATCTTAAATGTCTCTTAGAGAAGGAGAAAATTCTAATAGGTCAACCGTACTTTGAAAAGGAAATACTTTCATGAGCTGACTCAGAGTTTAATCAGGCACAGGAAAAAGAACTAACCTTCTGACTCTACCAGTGCTTCAGAAATATGCTTTTTCGAGAAGTGAGCACCACGAAACGAAAAAAACTGTGATACAATGAAAATGTTTTTGACAATTTCATCGTTACAGCTTTATCTTAGTTTATTACCAAACTAATGCAGTATACGACTGAACTACTCCATAAAACACAGCCTTTACCCCGTTACAACTTAAAGGCTAGGTAGGTAACCCGTGCCTATAACCACTGCAAATTGACAAATTAAGCTTTTGACTTAGGTAGCATTTGACCAACCAAGTATTTGACAAGTCTCTGCGAAACCAGTTGGCAGCGTACCCAACAGGCGGCATTGCCCCGATGAATTGCAATGCTGATTTATTAAGAAGAGAAACTATAGCGCCCTTTCCATACAAAAAGAAAAACACTTATATACCCCTAAATATTATCCGATATCATATTTTATTGCATATCTTTGTTTCATTAATTAAATATTCCTTCATTTTCAATTTTTTTTAATAATATCAATGTTATAAGCATCATAACTGGCAGTTTTTCGCGCTGATACTAACAGAAAAATAATTTTTCTTCTAAAATAAAATGCTTTATACAAAAAAAAAAGGTAAAAGCGTAGATTATAGTATATTTAAGCGACTCAGTAATAACAAAAGATATCACCATATTTCAACATCATCATCAGCCCGAGTACAGGCTGTATGTGTGGCAGGTGTGTGTGTCAGTAGAGGCCTATGTCCACTGCTGGACATAGGCCTCTACTGACGCGCGCCACTGAGCCCGATCTTCGGCTCTTCTTATGTAATTGCTGCCAGCTACTTTACGCAGGTCGTCACTCTATCTAGCCTGAGGGCCACTACTATTGCCTACACGTGGTCTCCACTCAAGAACTCGCCTACCCCATAGTTCTTCGACATATTTTGTGACCGGCCCATTGCCACTTCAGCCTTATAATTCTTTGAGCATGTCTCCACAATTTAGGGGGAGGAAATTGAAACACCAATTCTATCATAAACTGTACTACTAAAACTCCAATCAGCAACTCTCTCTATCTCTATCGCTCGTATAGCGGATTGGGGGGAGGAACTGAGATAGAAAACAAAAAAAAAACAGAAAAAAAACCAAGTAACCTATTTAAGGAAAATTACGTCAAGCGATTATCGTCTTAATTCTCCCAGGTGGAAGCGTACCGCAACAAGAGCTACTTCCTGGTGCACGGCACGGCGGACGACAACGTGCATTACCAGCACGCCATGCTGATCTCCCGCCTGCTGCAGCGCAGGGACGTCTACTTCACGCAAATGGTGAGACTACTTTTTTTATAAGTGAGAGAGCATCAGGCAGGTCAGTGCCGGTCTGCGCAATAATTATCGCTGTTTGACTTTTAGAAGTGACGCCTGCTTAGTGTAACTATATCTTTTTATAAGACATACTCGTACACTGAGCCACAAGGAAAGCGGGTCAGTAATAAAAATGAGATAACTTTTAAAATATTTGAGCATCCTTATAAAATAAAAAATAAATTAAAATGCATTTCATTAAAACCATAAATAATAAAATAGAGACGATTTTTATAATTTAGCACTGGTTTAGAAATCTAATGAAAAGCATTCAAACCCATATTACTCGTAACAGCTGCATTAACAGCTCGTGGTGGTAATAAAAAATACTTAAATGTGTGAAAATTGCACATTAAGCATATTTTTCGAAAATTTGTGCTTTTATACTTTTATTGAAAATAAACTTCATTATCTTAAACTTTAATGACTTTTATTTAAGAACTATAAAATTGACTATATTACAGTTCACAGCTATTCCAATATTTTGGAAGTTATTGAGGTTTTTGGTTCCGACGCGCTCCGACCTACTTTCTTGGCGGCCCAGTGTAGTTTAATTACTATGTAATTAATGTTAGGATTACCTCCTGAATACTCACTCACTACTCTACATACTCATTCACTCCAATAGTAGTAACAATATCAAAGTAACCCGTCCCAAAGATTCAATTTGCTGAGAGGGTTAATGTCCTAAAGAGGCCATTTATCTAAACGGCGTGTCGGACACCACCCGTCCTGTCGTCCGAATTTATGGCGGAATCCTCCCGATTGTTGCCGCAAAATGTGACGATAACTCACTATCGTAATAATGCTAGTATTTGGAATAGTTTAGTTTTAGGAAAATGTTATTTGAACATAAGAAGTAAAGTATAAGCAAGTTTCTTATGATAGGTACATATTAAAACTTTAAATATCCCATAGCTAAGAACCATCTGAGCACATTAGCTTTGAAAAAACAGAAAAAACCGCATCAAAATCGGTCCATTCGTTTGAGAGCTGCGATGCCGCAGACAGACATCTACACACATACTCACCCTAAACCTACGTCCTGCAGTTGATAGGCTGATGATGATGATGATTTGTACCAAATTTTACACAAAATTACATATTTACTTACATGCATAATGAAATACTCAATTTACTTTACATTTTGTTACAGAGCTATACAGACGAAGACCATGGTCTGGTCGGCGTGAGACCTCATCTCTACCACGCGCTAGAGAAGTTCCTGACAGAGCATATGCTGTAAACATATTATGCGCATGCTTAGCTAGAACATAACTAATAATTTTCTAAAGGAAAAATTTGGATCACAGACGGGATTCGAACCCGCATTTTTCCGTGCCTCTGCTCGGCACATGCATTTAACCAATTCGGCTACGGTCAACAGTACATCATCATCCAAATTTTTCTTCTAGTTTCCAAATCCGTCTTACGGGGACGGAAACTCCCATCAAGGTATTGGCAGTTTACGGTACTGAAATTTTTCCACTACAAAATTATTAAATATGCTGTAGACATAACTTCAGTATAAATATATTTTTAGTCATTTCAATGAACCAAGTTACAATTATAGGGTGGATTGTGACATGATAAGCAGCTATATGATATAGCGCATAAAAAATACCAAAAACCATGCGTAAGTATTTTACATTATTTGGATTTCTCTTACAGAGCTGATTGTAAGTCGACATTTATTAAGGTTACCTGAAATAGGTCGCTGCTTAGTGATAAGACCGGCAATTGTACTATTTTTAAGGTTAATTTTGACGTGCTGTAATTAAAGTTTTTTAGAGCAATAAAGAGTTATCTATCGATATATTTGTAAGAAAAAATGTTCTTTGTTTTATCATGTCACATTTAACTGCCACAGAATAAAAATAAATTTAGATTCTACAAAGTGCATCTAATCTTTGATAATTTATTACCGAGTAAACGAAATGAACGCACGATGGCAAGTACGGTCGCAATAAACGAAGGAAAACCAATAAAAAAACTTCAGCACACAGCTGTTACCCTCGCGCGTTCATTATCATTTATCGGAAAGGCCAAAAATAAAAAAATAAAATTTCTTTTAGTAATCACAGCCAATTGAGAAGCAATTTTACGTAAGTAACTACATAATATATTCTTTCCGTTAATCTGTAGATAATGTACCCTTTAAAGTATTTTGTTGTAATTTACATAGAACTTTTAGTACTTATTAACTAACGGTAACTACCGTTACCGTTTTAGTGCAATAATATTGTAAATACATTGTTATTCTAATTCGCCTAATGTCTATCTAATAGTGATAATTCAAATTAAAATGACTTGATATTCTAAGTCAAAGGAGAGTTACTTAATGTTGCCAAATGTTATAAACAGCACCGATCAGGGTTATGATAGTGTAAATATGTTTACAAATATATCAAATTATTCGATTTACATTTTTTGTATTAAATCACTTTTTATTTATTTACACAATAGTTTTTGTAAGTGATCAAGTGTAATAAATTATATTTTTTGTAAATAATTAGGTACACAAGTACAAATGTCTAATAAATGTTTTTTCTACTCATATATCTTTTTATTAATGTTGTTCATCATCATCATCATCAGCCTATATTGGTCCACTGCTAGACGTATGTCTTTCCTTATGCACGGCACTGAGCTCGGTTTGCCTCCGTATGTCATGACGATGCACTGATTGAAGACGTTTGTCTTCAGGCACTGTGGTACGGGCGACGAGAAGACTTGGCGAAGCTTGCCGAATATTGCCCAACCCAGCTGAATTCTTCAGTAGGCTTCCTTCTAAAAGTTGTTGTCACCTAATTGCAATATTATTGTAGTTGTGCAACTCTTATTGCATAAAATAGGTCAATTTTCAAAGTTACCGTTTCTTATTATGATTAAATCTCTATTTGTTCAGAACAGAACCATTAGAGAAACGAAAATTACTTTGGCGCTAGTTATATCTATCTCTCTCTAAATTGATAGTGCTTGTAACTTTCTTGCATTTCTTTCTTTTCTTTCTTTCTTTTTTGCACATTGTGAAGACTTTTTTTTCACTTTGGAGTTAAGTTTCTGTTATAAAATAGACTGATATAAATTGGCCCCTTATTAGATAGATAGCTAACTCTTTATTGCACAAGAAATGAAACTCATGATACAATAATAAAGTTTTAACATAGAACAATCGACCTTATTGCTTGTGATCTGTTTTTATTTTTTAACCTGGCAAGTGCCTTTGTCTAACTACTACAATATATATGACTAGCATAGCTTGTAGGTTCTTTAACATTTAGACAACCTAAAAGCTATTATTGGCACACAGGTAGTCCAAATTGTCTAGCCCACTACCAGTTGGCAGCGTACCCACCAAGCTAACGGCATTGCTCCATCGAGATTCAATGCTAATTCGATGACCCTAATAGTACCAGCATTTTGGTCACGCTTAGCATCGACCTGATTGGTCTAAATAATTAGGTACGTATTACAATTTAACTCATTTCAGTTTTGTGCAAAACTATCCATACCACTACTAAAAGTGAAACGTTGTCTGTGTTTGTTTGTTTGGGGTGTTTTAACGCAATAACGGCTGGATGGATTTTGATAAAATTTTGAATGGAGATAGCTTATTCCGTGGAATAAAACATAGATAAATCTCATCCTCAAGCTACTTTTGCATTGCAGCACTTTTTACGAACGTTCTTTCACGGTCGAAGCTGTTCGTCTGTGGAACAAATTGCCAGTTTCTATACGGCGTGAGCCAGCTTTGAAAGCTTTTAAATGTCAAGTGAAGAGATTTTACTTGAAATTTTAGCTAATATTATGTTTACACGTTTGTCAAGTTGCAAAACTTTTATTTATGTCATTAATGTTTGTTCATAATTATATATATTTATGTGCTATGTCATATTATATAATATTTATATGTATATATATATATATATATATTAAATATATATTTGTATGTATATTATAATATATTATGAATCATAAAATAGTTTTTAGTATTATTACAAATTTCATTTACTGTTTCCTTCTAGTATTTTTATATCATAGTGCACTCCGTCCTTCACGCTTGTAACAATTCCTCTCCATCCAAAGGTTGCCTGGAAGAGATCGCTTATAGCGATTAGGCCGCCCATTGTAACACTTCTACTATTGTTTCTTAATTTTTGTTATTTTTGTTTGTGGTGTGTACATTATAGAATTTATCTATCTATCTATAGAATATTTTTTATCCCAGAAAATGGTAAGTTTCCACGGGAAAACTGGAAAATGTTGATTACTCGCTGTAAGGAACGGTTGCCATGGAAACGAAATAACAAGTAGTATGTCAAAAAAATCAAGAGCTGTTAATTTTCTACTTTTGCATTAGTTTTTAATATCCTAGAGGAACAATGGGTGCTTTTTTTCGCGATAAACTGTAGTCCGCGCGGACTAAGTCGAGGGCGGGAAAGTTAGTATTGAAATAAACATCATAATATACTTACCTATGTAAATAACTCTAACAAAACTTAATTAAGATACCTACTCGCACTGTTTGTTCATTTAATTTGACGACAGATCCTTAATTAGGTTGCGTCTCCAACTAAACAAATAGAATAAGCCAATCCCTTTTCAAATTAAGTAAGAATTAGCCTGTTTTCCTCAACCTGCATATTACCAGCCTGCGACCAAGGGGTTTTATTTGGAGTTATGTCAACACTGCCATGTTCATCTGTATCTTTTGCTTTTAATCGACTTCACAAAAGGAGACGGTTATTATGTTCGACTGTATGTATGTTTGTAGGTACACCGACTTATCCGTCAATTGTGGACCGATATTGTTTTTTTTGAAAAGGTAGACATTCCTGGTGGTCTCATATAAACTGTATCAAAATTGGTTCAGTAGTGTTTCTAGAATAAATAGGTTTTTTTTAGTAAATATTTTTGATTTTGTATTTATATTGCCTCAAATCTCTATGATTTCTAAACCGATTTGGATGGTTGTTATATTATTCAAAGGCGTAGACTTTCAGTGTAGTCCCATATAAACTTTATCAAAATTGATTCAGTCTTTTATTAAAAATTCTATTTGTTTTATAGTTTATTTTCTCTAATATCTTGGGATTTCTGAACCGAAATACTGAAAATGAAGAAAGAACTGAAGAAGAATCTCCAGTGGTACTGTATAAATTTTATTAAAATTACATGAGTAGTTTTTTTAGTTATAGTTAATCTATTTGAAGTCGATTTTTTGTACCATGGTATTTTTAACCCTTGAACAAAGAGACGGGTGTTATAAGTTTAGGGCGTGTATCACTGTGTGTGTGTGTGTGTGTGTGTTTGTGTCTGTCTGTGGCATCGTAGCTCCCAAACGAATGGACCGATTTGGATGCGGTTTTTTCTGTTTGAAAGCTGATGTGGTCGAGATGGTTCTTAGATATATGGGGAGGGGGGAGGAGGTGAGAAAAGGGAGTGAAAATTGTAACTTTCGAACGAGTGGACCGATTTAGTTGCGTTTTTTTATTTTTGAAAGCTGCGGTAATCGATATGGTTCTTAGTTCTTAGCTATATGGGGGAGGAGGGAGGGGGAGGGGGGAGGGTCGAGAAAAGGGAGGATGAGAATCGTATTTTCCAAAGGAATGTACCAATTTAGCTGCGGTTTTTCATGTTAATTTTTTTTTATTTGTGCTTGTATACAGCACTTGTTAATATTATAGTACATGCTTAGTTTGCATTAGTAGAGTAAACAGTTGAGAAGTTTAGGGAAGTATCAACTAGTAATCGTTATTCTTTGGTGGTCATTTTTTCATATGAATACCTACATCTACCTCGCCGCTGTAAACTATGATGTGGTCGAAGATGGAGCTCGAAAATCTAGAAGAACAGTTACGCCCAGGGTGTATCAGGAAACAAGGACAATGTCTAGAAATGCCATTCCTTAGCAGTACGTATGATAAATGTGGAACCAATACGTTCAGTGCGAAATCGTTGTATTGTATTCATTTATTTGTCGTTTGGTGCATTACACGCACATTATGTCAAACAGTAGGTACTTATACAAATTAATATTAGTACCTAAGTACAAATAGGTACAAAATGTTCAATTACTTATAATAAACGTCTTTTAGGGAGTACAGTTCCCTCTGTGTCAAAATATATTTAAGTTTACGCCTAAATGAGTAAGGGGATGCGTTATTGATTTTTTTTCTATATATTCTATATATTCAATATATATATAGTGTTGGCACTATTACAGATAAAAGGAGTGTAATGTTTTTAGGATTCATATATGTTTGTATGTGAGTTTCTTTATTCCACCATAAATTTTATACCTGAACAAATTTAGACGTTTTGGGTATCGTTAGAATCCTTTCATCTCCCCGATTAAGATAGGCTTTATTTAAAAAAAAAAATTGTTGCTTCAATATGTCTCCATTTTATAAGCCTTTTTTTTTTCATGTTTTACAATATGGGTATTAAATTGAAGGCTTCGATGAGCACATTCCAATAGTATATAATTTATTTGCATAAGTTCATTTTTGACAGGGCAGGCGTTCTTTTAGCTTTAAAGCGAGCGAGTCTACATTTAGGCATAGCAATCCTGTCCTTATTCCAGTGAAATATCGAAGACAAATGCCAACCATAGGTGTATTCGTAATACTGTTTTAGGAATATACAGTATACAACATTGTGGTAGACATATTCTGAATGTAAAGTCATTACATGGCATTTCTTAAAATTATTTCTGTAAGAAGTAAGAGCTGTCAAAAATAGAACTGATCCTATTGCTCTCTTTTGAAGTATGAAAATATTGCCTACAGTTGCAGCCCATCTCCATATTTTAATTCCATAACTAAAAATGTATGGAAAACTACCAACACCATTATAGAAATATGCAAAATACACTTGTTTTGCTGTCAGGAAACCGTATAAAGCTTGAATTTTGGAGATATCATAGTGTTCGGTTTCAACCTTGGAACCTGAGAGAAATAGCTGATGTTCCAAACGGAACACAACGAACTGAATTGCGATCGATTTCAAACGCGTTAGATAATAACGACCGCCCGTCTTGACAGGAGGCGTGTGGAGCCATATGAATAAAAGTAAGATATCACACAGGGAGACTTGACACACAATCCATTGTAAATAATAATTGAAATGGTTGGATCCACGTGTGATTTTGTTCGACGGTAGCTGGACCATCCGGCGAAGACATTGAAGTGATAACAAGCTTGTGAGCCTGGTTGGGACAGTGTAGTGTACCTTCAGGTAAGGAAACTGAACCCCTCGTTTGGAGGTCCACACCTGGACCCGAGGAGTATTAGGAGACACGTATTGGCGACGTCACCATCGGCAACCTTCTTAGGCCACCTACATACTGGTACCAGAGTAAGATAGGCCAAAGGATATTTGGAGAACGGCACACCAAGGACTTGCTGGTAGGCCAAACCACGTATATTAGAAAGTAAGAACCATCGACATAGTCACAACTGACTCCCGTCATCGGTCACAGTCCCCAATTGATTTCATTCCAGGTAGCAGAGATTGCGATGGCCTCATGGCCTGGGTCGGGGCTGAACACATAGACTGCTGTCAATTTTTTTTAAGCTAATTGATCTGTTTGTATCCCATTTAAGGTTCACTATCATCATCATCATCATGTCAGCCTTTAGAAGTCCACTGCTGAATAGGCTTCCCCCAAAGTTCCTCCGATTTAAGTTTACTGTCAAGATACACACCAAGGACAGCCTTAACAATTTCCACATTTTTGTTATTTTAATTAACAAATATCTCCAAAGCTGTGTACCAAGGGACCACAGCTTTGGTTTTCGCAACATTAAGAAGTACCCTAGTCAAACCAATTATGTATCTACGATGTATGATTGGATGATATTTCGCTGATCTACAACTCGTTGTGTTGTAGAAGGAAGGAGAAGGAATTAGGTGGTACAACTCTTGCTCATGGCTAGAAGATTCATTTACTTACTCAACTCAATCGCAAATTCAATTGGCGAGAACAGCGAGCAATTGCTCATCGTGGCGTCCGATTATATGGGGAAGGTTGAAATTCAGTGTAGTACTATTATTTATTCTGTGGTTCAGTAGTAGTATGCAGTAGTATGTTTACGGGCGGATGATTCAACGCAATCGAAGCTCTAATGAGCTTAACTACCGGCGTCACCTTTTCCAATCTTCTAGAGAAAGTGCTTTTTAACCCTAAATGAAAGATTTGTGCCAACAAGCCAGAGATAAAATGAGACTAATGACAGAATTTATTATTATTATTAATTATCGAGCAAATCCTTAAGTTTTACGAGCGCCACTTTTATTCTCAAATACTTTTTTCATAAAAGTGATATAAATCGCTCATTTTTCGCCAATGATTATTATAATAGTGAAGATTAACTATGTCATTAAAATTTCTGCAAAATTCATTGAAATATTTAACCGCCATCTTACAAGTATGCACAAAGTTATTCACAGGTAAAATTCGCCGCAAATGTAAGTTACGGTGAATATGTTACAAGTTAGGCAAGTAATAAATTTTGTATAAATAAACGCCGTCCTAGATCGTTATAAGATTTATCTCCGTGCGACAAGATCGGCCTGTATCGGGCGACATTGCAGGTAGGGCAACAACTTGACAAATTGGATAGCAGGTGCGGGCTTGACCCTTTCTTTCGCAAAATATGATTGGAGAAGGGCAGTTAGAGGACGCAGCTTCCAACAGATTTACGCGAATCTTGAGGTTGTTTACCGCCGTTCTATCTTTTTCCATCAGACAATATGACTTTCGAGGAATGAGAAAAATTCGTTATGGCATATACATAAAACATGACATATAAAATATATTGCCTTGGGCAAAGAAAATACACAATACGTGAAGTTTCTGCTCGGTATGTTTTTGGTCCCAAAAATATTGAATATTTTTCTTCCACTATGTTTTTTCACTGCTGTCGAAGTTTATCCGATAAAACTACCTAACATTTTCTCGCACAAGTTATACATTAAGAAAATATTTTAGGAATATTCAGGCAAAGCTAAAAAGCAAAAATTTGCTTCGTATTTTTAGCCGACATCATGAAAGAGGCTCTTAATTCAACTGTTTTTTTAAGACTAGGCTCTGTTTTTTCCATATATATGCTGGGTCAACCACAAATCTGATAAATGTGATTATAAACTTAATGTTATGTTTGTAGGGTAGCCTAGCTACATATATCTCTAATCTGTGGGTAGGATTAGTCTTGCAATAAATGGTTGCTCGTACGCACGTCTTTTATTTAGCACTTAACATACATGTTTTTGAGATCTTTTTATGACTAAGACAAAAACATGATTAATTAACAGTATTTCATTCGATACATTTTCTTATAAAAAAATACGTTATTTTCAGTAATATTTTCATTTTTCTACTTAAAGGCTTATCTCTAAAATAAATCTCACAGCAAGAAAATATAGTTTATCATCTAATGTTTCGACAAAACTAAATTATTAGCCTGCCAATAAAATAAATAACTTTTGAGACTTACGTCATTTACTTCCTAGCTAAATTGTATGTTCATACAGTGCTCAACCTTGTTCGGCACTTCAGTGGTTATTGCGGGTAGCGGGTGGCAGAGTGTAGGGGAGGTGGCAGGGGAGTAGGGAGTGGGAAATGTAACCTTGGAGTGTAAGCTACCGCATATCTCCAGGATTTCTGAACCAATTTGAACCAAAATAAATTTTATGGAAATTAGTTATGTTTTTCCATTTGGAAACGAATTTTTTATCAAAGCATTATTGGTTCATAAAAATATATTGTGTACTTATTTATAAGACTATTATTATTTGTACATCTAAATATTGTCGTTCTTTCTGGGAATGACGATAGGTAACATATTTTATCAGTTATTAACCTAAATAATTGTATTAAAATTAGAATGGTGCTCATAAATTATTAATATTATAATATAAATAATATGTAATAAATATAAATAAATATAATAATATTATTAATTATTTTTAATTATTATTATTATTATTTATTATTCTGTGAGCTGTAGACCTCGCGAGCACGCACTTTTTTGCAATCAATCTAATGGTGCACAGTAGCGCCACCTAGTTATCTTATTGTAAAACTAACTTTAATAACCAAGGTGCTCCATCAATCCCTACCTAGTAGGTAAAAGGCTGATTCCACTGGTAGAAACATAAAAGTGAGCAATTTACGGCTTTCCAAAGTTACATGACATACTTTTTTTTTGATAAATGGATTTTGGCAATATGGAAAGCGGAGGAGGAGGAGGCGGTTAAGGAAAATGCCCTCGCCCTCTTTCAAGGTGTTGAGGGTGGTTTGACAAGGAGTCGATCTAATGTACTGCCACTGTTTTAAAAACATATGTATGGTAATACTGTGGTACTGCCTGTGCATGTTGTAGTAAGCATATAGTAACATGTATACTATACATCAATGGTAGTATGTATCTACTTTACATAATAATATCAAAATTCTTAGATACGTTTTACCTACTTCCAGAAATTATGTTTTGTAGTAATTGAGCCTAATGTTGTATTAATAAACACCTACCTGGAAAATCATTGTTGTAGGTCCTATAATCTGTACGCTTTTTCACCGTAGTTACCAACGATGCTTCGGCCCGGAATATACGAGTATTATCGCACTAGGACAGCGGACTTGTTTGGCTTGACAAGCTTGTCAGGGAGGTGTCTTAAGCAATTGTGAAAAAAGTCATATTTATATTATTTTACTAAGGTACTTAATACTTTAGATTAGGTTCAGGGAACATACTATACCTGTGCCCATTGTACCTTTCATTTCATGAGTTTATCCTATACATTACCTTCTTCTTGGTGTGCAATAAAGTGTTGTTGTATTGTATTGTATTGTATTGTATCTACGCCAGTAAGCGTAATTCAAAATATTTGAGTTAGGTATAATTCCAAACGTCATTGTCAGAAGTATGTCCGTAATAAGCAATTACTAAAGAAACAATAGGTAGTAAGTCAAAAAATATAAGAATTTTCAAAATGATGTCAAAAAATAATGTTTAGTCGATTAGTCGTCTATCAGATCTATGGTATGGTCAGAGATGCCATTTTTTAAATCGATAAACTCTCGACATGTGATCGAATCGATAAAATTTACCGAGACTAGATCCATGCTACCGAATTTTGATGAAGTCGATAAACAAGAACTGTTTACCGATCGATAAAATGATCGATCTTTATCGATCGGTAAGATCCATGCTCGCACTGCTGAAACGCAGACGCTTCGCTCGCGCTTCGCGCACGCTCAATCACTAATGAATGAACACCAGGATTAAAAAACAATTTTAACGCGAATTCCATGTATACTTATGACAAAAAACAGTTTATTGGCGTACAAAATGTCCTTGTGGACTAACCTTGACGTTGTAATCCTTTATATTATTGTTATTAAATATATGATCATTATTATGTTTTGTTTTATGAGAAAATAAATCTATTTCTTTTTATAAACTACATTATTGCATAAAAAAAGATGGAAAGGTGTTCAATCGACCAAAATTAATCTTTAAAATGAAACGACGAAAATAATGCACCATTTCGGCAGTTAGTCCAGTAATTTTTCATAAAATTTCGGCGTTACGAACACCTGTCCTGGCTCCATGATCATCAGGCCTCTGCAGTCACGATCACCTTTATTGAGCACTGCTGCTGAATCTTAATGAGATTTCATTTTGGACTACGTAACGGTAAGTTACACGGAACAGCTGGCTGCATGTTACCTAATACTCGAGAAAGAAAAGTTTATGAAAGGTACGTCCAAGAATTTATAAAGTAGAGAAAAACAAAGGGAATTACGTAATGAGGTAGATTTGAAAAATTGGATTAAGCTTATTATAAAGTCGGTCATCATTGTTAGACTTTGCATGTAGGTGGTATGAGGTATACGTACAGGAAAGTTTGAAGTCAGTGGCTACAGAGATATGTTTTTTTGTTCGTTGTTGGCAAGGTATAGTGTTTTTTTATATACATTTAGTGTCAAGTTTTGAGTTAGGCCAATAAATAATGTATATATTGTTATAATGTGCTAAGGCCTTCAATTTGATACGCATATTGTAAAATTTAAAGGCTTTATTTTTTTTCTCTTTTCGTAAAGCAAACACAATGAATAAAAAAAAATGCTTATGTTACTCGGGATGATGTATGTATTCTAACAGTACCTCATACATCCAAAACTGTTCAGGCAGGCATTAAAAGTTATGGTGGACTAAATGAACTCACATACATACATACATACCTACATACATACATACAAAAATACATGAATCCTAAAAACATTACACTCCTTATTTGGGTAAACGTGTAAAACGGGGGCTGGAAAACCTCCTTACCACAGTGATCTGAAAACTGCAGGCAGATTGTAATAGATGTGACAGACTAAAAGAAAGCACAGATAAAAATTCGTAAAGTTTCTACAAAATCAGGTGTCCACGTTTAAATATTCCATTTACCACATCATTTTGTGTTTTGAGACCTCATCTGAAATTCAAGCAATCAACCACCCGCGTTACCTATTCAGTGTAAGGGTTTGCTATTTTTCTTCACGTAAGGTACGTTTATTATACGGGTCTCGTAAAACCGAGGAGGATGTTTACGTCATACATCTCGTAAATAAGATTACCCGCTTCAGTTTAACAAGAACTTGTTAGTAAGACTCGCTTTTACGTCTCTGGGATACGACGGAATCGGATAATACTTGTACGTATATAATTTTGGACTAGGTGTCTAACTAGGTGGTTGCCTATGTCGTACCCCCTTAGGAAATAATACCGTTAAGTTGGTGTAATTAAAATGGAACAAAATTTTCTGCGGTAACTGAATTTTATTTTTTAGTTAACAATCATAAAAATTGAAAATCTTTAAATGAAATAGGTGTTAAGGCATTTTTTTAAATAACACCTTCGGTAAGTCTAACGCACCTGGTTGCCTAACTCATACCACCTACAGCCTAAGTCGTCTGAGGATAAACTCTACAGAATAATTCTTAATAACATGAGATCATTTAATAAATATATAAGCTACAAATAACTCAGTCTAAATCAACTTACATACTAATTATTACCAAGTAAATTACACATAGTTTTTTTATAAGAACTAAATTTTCTGGGCATTTCTGGCCGAAGCCGGCTAGAAACCCACTTGTTTTTGTTGACTTCTGTGACTAAATAGTTCAGAACTAAACTATTAGATGTCACTTTTTATGATTGTTTGCGGAGATGTTACTGAGGTACGACTTGAGCAACCTTACCCTGTTTAAAAAAATGTGAAACGGTGAAGTGTGTTCAAAGTGTTACATTTTTAATTATATAGTATTATGCTACTAGCTGTGCCCGCGCCTTTGTCCGCATGGTAATTTTTCCGAGATATCAGGATCCTATGTGTTATTCCAGAACCAAATGTACCAATAGCATCAAACTTCGTTCAGACGCCTACTTGTAGTTACTTTTATCGATTGCTCGATTTCTACTACCAAGATCTCGAGATCCAATATCTCGATTCCAAGAGCTCAATTTCGAGATTCCAAGTACACCAGTTTTTAAGTCAAATCCTAAACTATCTAACAGTAAAAACTGCATCGCAATTGGTTAGTAGTTTTTACGTGATGCGCGGGTTTGGTTAGACACCATTAAAAATGATATATTCTTGTTCAGCTTATTTTAGACCATTTTTTTATTATCTCGTTTATAGAGGCTCTTTATTACTTACTGTTTTATTATATGTATAAATACTAAGTACAAGTTATAGTCACTAATTGGCTCTTTAGAGCTATTGAATATTCATTGTTTTAGCTATTCATGGTTGCAATTAGTTCTTTATATAATGATGGAAAATGTAATGTTTCTTTGCTATTTAGTAAGGAACTTTATATTCAATAGAATTAATAACACTACTTATAGAAGCATATATTTATTTGATAACTTTAACCTATAACTAAATCACAAATAATCAACTCTGTTTTCTTTGTTCGAAGAATAAAGCGCTCGTTCATGTATAATTGTACAAACATTCAGCAAACTAAAAATACGTCGCTGAAAAATCCTAGGAATTTCAACACACGCATTCTTTACTGGATTTTGATGAATCGCACCAGTCACGTCGTAAATACATAATTAAGTCCAAAGGTTGTCTGGAAGTGATCGCTCTTAGCGATAAGACCGACCATTGTGCCGTATTTTAAAAATAAGTTATTGTATTTGTTCCTTATATGGTGTAATAAAGTGTTTATTATTATTATTAAGTGAACACGAGAAAGAAACTAACGAAGTGTTTTTGTTCAAGCCCCGACAAGGATTTCATCCATCTTCATTTGCGAAATTCGCGAAAAAGGTATTCGCGGGAAAGAAAGACGCGACTAATGAAGGGGAGAATATTTAAATTATTTTAAAAGACGACTGAGATTTATTTTAGTCGTGTCTGCTTGTTTTTCTTTCCCTATTTATTTTTCTTTCTGTTTCAACTTTGCCTTAAAACTTGTGTCCATACTTATCCACATACGAAATGCGGTTTATGCATAATAATGGTACCTTTTAAGAGTAACGCAAGTCTGAATGAAAAAAACGGAACCCATCTAGGATCACACGTGTATCTGACTGTTTGAATAACTTTTGGGGGCAAATTAAATAATTGGAAAAGAAGGATTTGCAGGCTCTACCATTAAATACAGTGGTGTTATATATCAAATGAAAGGGCTTGTTATGAGAGTCTCAATATTTATTATAATTTTAAAATAAACAGATTTCATGTTATTTAAAAATTTATGTAAATTGACCATTCGTTATCTTACCATATCTTCGAAACTACTGAGCCTCAAATTTTGAAAATAAAACGGCGCATACGTAGTTCTTTACTTATAAATTACAGGAAAATCTATAAGAAGTGTAAGGTTTTAAAATAACATGGTAACTAACATGGTAAATAACATGGTAAATAACATGGTAAATCTCTGTATAAATCGTTGCGTATTTCCGAAGCACCGGTAGAGTCAGAAGGGTATGACCCTTTCCAGTGTGAGATTTACGAGTACAATAGTACTCGTAAAACGTCGTCGTCGTCTTTTCAAACTCAAAGAATACTTAGTTTATCTAAATTTTGATTGATTTGATCTTTTTATAATATTTTATGTATCTCTCCTTGTTCATGAGATGTTAATTTAGACTTGTAAAAGTGCATTTCTTATTGCCTACTTACAATTCATCGTACGGGACCCTCTCCAGTTCAATTCACAGTTTAGTTTATGAGTTTCTTTCTTTGTTAAAAAAAATTGTGTCCAAATGTATCCACATAGCGCAAAGCGGGTTTTGCATCATTTCAAATATTGTGAAACCGTCAGACATGGTTCGGTTAGTTATTTAAATTGAACATTCCTTATCTTATCTTATCTTCGAAACTACTGAGCCTAGGACATGCTACGTTTTGCAACCATTAATCGTTTTTTATTTATAAGCTTTATATGCTACTTAATTTAATTATCCACAGATATTTAATTTGTAACCTTCTATATATTATTTTTAAGTGTACAAAAGTGATTAATGGTAGCCTAACGGTTCAATATTGCAACTTAGAATCCAACGATACCGGGTTCGATCCTAGGCTCCGCACCAATGCCTTTTCTAAGTTGCGTGCGGTTTTACATTTCTCCGTGCTTCGGAGGGCACGTTAAGCTGTCGGTTTCGGCTGTTATTGATTAGTAGCAGTCGTTAAGCCATGTCAGAGGCCCTCGGGTGGCCTGACAAACTCTCTATCTCATATGACAAACAAACAACAAACACTGTGCAAAAAGGGTATAATTGTATTGTGTTGTATGAAACGACATGTAACATTTGTTACTTGTTCCTAAAATTAAATATATTTGTATTCCCATTTCGAAAGCGAAATTCGCGCGGTGCGGTTGAGCATTAACGGCGCGCGGTGTGTCTAGTGTCGTTTTTACCCCAAACGTGAAGGCAAACCAATTGCACGATCCGTTGCTACAAACCCTTCCATGTACAGTGTGAAAAAAATCTAGTAGAATGAAAAATATCGTTAAAATTCGGTGGTCTATTTTTTACCGGCAGCTGCTGCAATCTATTCTTATAATAAAGCAATAGGAACGATAAAAGGAACACTGTTCAAAGTACTGGAACTGTACAAAGAAGATAATTAAAAAATAAATGATAGATCATTTATTTTTTAATTATCTTCTTTGTACATAAAATAAGCAACTGAACAAGAATGTAACATTTTAAAATTCGTGTCTGTCTGTTTGTATGTTTGTTCGCGCATCACATAAAAACTACTGGACCGATTGCGATGCAGTTTTCACTGTTGGAAAGCTTATGTTTTTACTTAAAAACTGGGGTACTTTGTATCTCAATCCGATGAGTAGAAGCCGAACAATCGATAAAAATATTTTTGACGGCTGTAGGAATTTTGATCAAATATTGGTATATTGGTATTTTAGGTCCTGGAATAGCACAAAGAGTACCTTTAACCTACAGAAATGACCACGCGTGCAAAACCGCGGGAATCAGCTAGTCTAGAATAAAATAAAAAGAGTAGGTATGTAGAATAATGTGAGTACTTATAAGTCCGTATCAGCGTTTTTCACTCGCATAGAACATTTTGAAAAGCTTGTTTGCAAATGTACTGCTGGTTTTAATAAGCAGCTTTATTTCATTCAAAGGTGCCGTGTAGATTTTTAATATAGCTTGTTTAACAAACTGAATACACATTGGTTCCATTCCATGAATATGGAACATTAGCTCGAATGGACTTATAATGCCTGTTTTATTAACGTTGTGCCATACCGAGGGGTATATAAATGGTAGCCTAGCGGTATATTAGTGCACTTCAAGGTTTAAAAAAAGACGGAGTCTACATTGCCCAGCAAACGATTGAAGCATAGCAAATGTTGGTACCTATATGTGTGCGCGAATGGCTAATTTGTGATGTTTTGCAGTTGATACACAATTTCATCAAAAAAGAGTTCATTGTTTTTATTATCTGTGAGGTCTTAGTCGTAGTTATTTAATTTTGTCAAGTTGACACTTGACAAAATTAAATCGACTAACAAGTACATGATCATGTTGCGAAGTGGCGGCCGATCAGCTTAATATGGTGTTGTGTGTGTGTGATCTTGGGTGCTTAATTTTAGATTTTGCGGCATAGATTCTGTAGTTTTTTATACTTTCTTCTTTTTTTCTCGAATTTTCGATACTAACTCACTGGCTACTTATATCCTACTAATATTATAAACGCAAAAGTTTGTAAGTATGTATGGATGGATGTTTGTTACTCTTTCAAAAACTACTGAACGGATTTGGATGAAATTTGGTATGGAGGTAGCTTATACCCTGGATTAACACATAGGCTACTTCTTACCCCGAAAAAATGCAGGGGTCCTGAGGGACGTGGGTGAAACCGCGGGGCGCAGCTAGTACTCGTATATATTATAATTACCACCCATCATCGCAGACGATTGAAGACACGCTCGTCGCCATCGAACGACGGCATAATTTGATCTCAAATGCTTTTACTTTAATTGGATGGCCTGCCAACCATCCAAAACGAACTGATTTCCAATATTAGGTACGTAATATACCATTAATTAAAGCCCTCATTACTGGATTGCACTTTAATTCAATAGTTTCCGTTTTTTTTTTATTTTATAATTAAGTAGGTAGTATATCTATACACTGCAGACCTCTCTACTTACAAGCGGTAAGTATGATCGATTTCTGGCAGAAATTAGATAGGTGTTTATTAAATTAGGTAGGTGTTTATTTATTTGAACTGGTAGGTAGTCAAACTGGGAAGAGCCCGGGTTATGTTTTTAAAAATACTAGTTTTAATTTGAAGTATGATTATATTGTCTGCACAAGTAGGCGACTAATTACAGACTAACTTAATTAAGGCTTAAAATTAACCAGTACCATTGTGCATAGACGCAACATCATCAAATTCTTTGTCGCGCCGGGCGAAGTACAGCGCGTGGGCGCAGTAATGTTTATGCAAAAATTGCTTACGCGGTCAAAAAGATAGGATGGTTAGATGATGCTGGGGCTATAACTCCTCCCTCCGTAAGTTCGAGATTATCCGAGCGATGAGGATTATCTCGAATTTTCCTTATTTTACAAATATTTCTTATTCTACTCTTAAACGCTAAAAATGCAATACAGATTACTACAATGACGTAAAATACTATGTTTCCTATACTAACACTTTTTTCACTAAAAACGCTGTTATGGTTTTCACTTTCACTCATGAATTCACTTCCGGTATTCTGCAATAGGTAAGTAAGACGTTGAATGTCGGCAAGATCAACTCCGTTTAGATTGACCGGTTTCCTCTGGCTAACTGATGAGTTGGTTGGTATTTTAGGCAGGTTGATTAGCGGGAACTTAGTGTAGGTCACAGCTTTACCTTGACTTTGATGCCTTTTCAAGGTGAGTTCTTTTATTGTAACATAACAATCATCATCCATCGACAGCAGGTACGTTCCATAGATGGTTTCCTGCGTTATGTCGTTTTCGCAATATTTGGTGAGTAATGTTTCGCCTTTCGCGTAGACTATCCAGCGGTTAGGCTGAATCAGGTCGACCTTGACATCTTTGATGACAACTGGAACTGGGTGGCAACTTGAAATATTTGTAGAAAATCTCATGAGTTCAGTAATGCAATTATCTTCAACCAGCGGCGACACATCGTTTTCAAAGCACAGGAAACGGGCTTCGTCGATTTCACGGCATGGCTGGGAGAGCGGCTTGGTCTTTAAACCTTTCACAAGGAAGTAAGGGTATTTTGGCAAGATAAGGGAAGTAGGGCCGTTATTGCTGTTATGCACAGGTAAGGGAATCATTTTAAAATAGTTAAATATTTCATTTCTAATTAACGGGATGTGCATGATAAACTTTATCTGATTTTGCTTTATGTAGGCTTTCATTTCTATACATTGTTCGATTTTCAGAATATTTCCTATGTTTACTGGATACACTAATTTCTCGGTTTTCTCGATTTCTTGTAACAATACTATTAACTCTTCTGTGTCTAAGACTGACTGGTGTAACAATTTAATTCTGGCAAAAGCTACAGCTGTTTCAATTTCATTCAATCGGATGTAAAGTGTCTGAAAATTGTTCATGAAAATGTTACAAATATGAATAATTGTATTTCCGGTTTGAAAAACCTTTGACTCGTTTAAACTACGATTAATTTCTGTAAGACTTTCGCCTAATTGAAGGAAATTGTGACTAGTTGTGTTACTGATTTTTGTGAACGAACCCACCATTTCGGCAACGATTGTCATTTTGCGCGCTATGTTATCTTGTTTTGTCTTTAATTCGCTAATCATTTTTTCGTACATTTCAGCGTCGTCATGGTCGAGATTACCTGTAATCGTCTTAATTAAGGAACCAAGAGGATTAAGTAATCCGCGTTTAATTCTGTTAGATGTGGGAACCAATTGTTTATACTTTTCTAAGGTAATATTCATAATATATTCAGTTTGTGACTCTACTTCGGTGAAATCGGAATCAAAATTTTTGTTATTGAAAAAGTTTTGAACATGGCGTTTCAGTTCTAAATAATTATTCGTATTTAATAATAATTGGTCGTAAATTAATCTTAAATCTAAAATTTTAAAAACAGTCCATGTATCATGGCTGATGACAGCTTGACCTTCCTTTACAGGTAGCAATCCTGGGTTCTTCTCAATCGCCTGTAGTTGAAGGCCCTGGGCGTGGATCACTTGGACCGCCAGAAGGACTAACCTGTGGAGGACGTCTGATGTCTTTAATGGGAACTTTGGTATTTCTATTTCGGGTAGAAACAGGTACAACGTTCCTCTGAATGCTTCCGGTAATTTGAGCTTTTTGGTATCGCGCCTTATCTTTACTGCGTCTAGTATTGACTCCTTTTATAAAGACCGAATCACCTACGTCCAAATCAAAGTTCGTCTCTCCACCACGCTTCTCTCTTACAGTCATCTTTTTGTTAATCATCTTATCGGTTAAATGTTCATACAAGTACTTTGTTTTTCTCACATGTTCCTTAACTAATTGCTGTGTGAATTGTTTATTGAAGTCTACATGAAACGCGCTATTTGATTCGGTGTGACCGAAAACAACTTCAAACGGCGTAAGGCCGGTAGCAGAATGGATCGAATGGTTGTAGGACATTATAGCATATGTCATTACGGACGCGGCGTCCGTGACCTTGCGTTCGTACTTTGCTATCCTGTATATCTCAATGAGAGACGAATGAAACCTTTCGACTATTCCCATAGAGTTGGGATTGTGTGGGGTGCTAATGTGAAGGTCAATCTTGTAAAATGACAGCATTTCTTTGATTAATGTGTTGTTGAATTCTACGCCGGGATCGGAACTAATTCTGCTGGGAATGCCGTATAGTGAGAAATATTTCAAAAGGGCTCTAACAACTTCCGGAGTAGATTTGGTGCAAATTTCAATTGCCTGGCCTAGTTTGCTGAAGGCATCGACGATCGTGAGAAAACATTTCCCTTCAATTGAGAAGGTATCAATGAACAACTCTTGAAATGGCCTAATTTGAGTTTGTGAGAGTTGCAATTCTGGCTTTAGTGGTTTACGCTCATACTTCATTTTTTTGCAGGTATCACACGCATTTATAACACTTGCTACTACTTGTTCCATATTATTCCACTAAAAATTTCGTTTGAGATGTACAAGCGTTTCTTTGATTCCCCTGTGACTGTTCTTTCCTTCATGATATTTAAGCACAACTTCTCGCTGCTCATTCTCGTCATCTACGTGAATTACTCTCCTAGTACATTCATAAAACTTTACAGTTCCTTTCTGAAAGAGTGCTATAGTAACCTCTGAAAACAGTTTGCGGAATTTTTCGTCTTCGTAGTAAAAGAAATATTTGATTTTTGGCCTAATGTATTCTTTTAGAAACCTTTTCACAAGATCCGGATTCTCTACAGGTACATGTACTTCCAAAACTTTCTGTTTACCTTTTGATAAATCTTTAACCGTTAACTCATTTCTGTTCCAGGAAAACACTAGCACCTGGTTTGGCTTGGTGTCTACAGCCTCCTGTAGTATAGGTATGCCGTCTGTATCTAAATCGCGGGCTGAATGTACCGTGGCTAGACTACTTGGCGCTTCTGATGCGGTTGCAGTACTACTGTCTACTGATGGAATGGAATACGGGGATTGTCTACCGTCGCCTGCTACGCTTATTGTTTTCTCAGAATCTATTGAAGGTCGCGGTTGGTGACGTGAAATGGATGCGTGAGGGGGACTACTTTCGTGTTCACACGCTATCGATGCGATACTTCTTGTTTTTTCTGAATCGGATGATGAGATTGCTATTGGGGATAATAGTGGTTGACCGGAAGTGGTAGCGCGAGGGGATCTATTTTTGTTTTGACTCAGTCGTGTTATTTCTCTGGTTATTTCTTCCAATTGTCTTTGAAGTTTTTGTTCTTTTTCGTCCAAATTCACCTTCATTGAAACATCATCATCGTCGCTTAAGGCGTTAACTTTAATTCTCGATAATGCGTCTGCGTTACAATTTTGTTTTCCATTTTTGTAGACAATGTTATAGTCATATTCCTCCAAACGCAATTTCCACCTCGTCAATTTACTATTCGGCTCTTTAATAGAGTTCAACCAAGCAAGCGGCCTATGGTCTGTGTAGATCGTGAATTTTTTTCCATACAGGTACGGTCTAAAGTGCTTTGTAGCCCATACGATGGCTAAAAGTTCTTTTTCGATCGTACTATATCGGGTTTCAGCGTCGTTTAAAGTACGGCTTGCGTACGCTATAGGCCTATCACTACCCACAGGTCCCTGCGAAAGAACTGCACCCAGTGCATAGTTTGACGCATCTGTCGTAAGGACAAATGGTTTCGAAAAATCTGGAAACTGTAGGAGCGGTGCGTTTGTTAAAAACTCTTTGCATTTTTCGAATGCGTCAATGTAGTCTTGTTTGGTAGGGTCTATTTTATTCTTCTTTTTAAGGCATGATGTCAATGGTTGGGTTAGTTTAGCAAAATCTTTTATAAATTTGCGGTAATAGCCTACTAAACCAAGAAAACTTTTGATTTCAGTAGCTGTTCGCGGTAATGGGAAATTTATTACAGCTTGTTTCTTGTCGTCATTGGGCATAAGGCCATTTTTGGTGATTGTATGGCCTAAATAAAGGACTTCCTTTCTCAAAAACTCACATTTATCTAGTGTAACTTTCAGATTCGTTTTCCTAAATCTGTCAAAGATTTTGCGGAGTTTGTCAATGTGTTCCTGGAGACTTTGTGAATATATTATGACGTCATCAAGGTATACTAGACAGTGCATACCTTGAAGGCCCCTTAACACATTGTCCATCGCCCTTTGGAACGTGGCAGGTGCCGTTTTTAAACCGAACGGCATCCTTGTGAACTCAAAATGACCTGACTGTGTTGTGAACGCGGTCTTCGCTCTATCTGCGTCATTTACTTCAATTTGATGGTACCCACTAGCAAGGTCAAGCGTGCTAAAGTATTGGGATTTACCTAACTTGTCAAAAAGATCGGTGATATTGGGCAGAGGGTACTTATCATCGACTGTGATTTCATTTAGGCGTCGATAGTCGATCACCATTCTATACTTCCTTTCCCCGGATGCGTCTATTTTTTTTGGGACAAGATGTACCGGTGCACTCCAAGGTGAGTGTGAATTTTGAATAACATTATCTTCCAAAAGTTTGTCAACTTGTTTTTGTATCTCTTCATTTTGGCAAGGAGGGTGTCTATAGGGTCGAACATATATCGGGTCTTCGTTGGCGGTTCTAATGCTATGTTTCACTTGGTTTGTAAATGACAGAGGCAGTTTATCGCTGTAAAATATATCTCTATATTCATAACAAAGCTTGGATATAGCGTCGCGTTCCTCTTTGTTCATGTGGTCTGTACGTATTTTACTAAAATTTTGTTTAAGAACATCGTCAATCATACAATCGTCAATCGTAACATTCACCTCACATACTTCATTTTCATACACGGTCACTTCTAACGGTTCCTTAAATGTGATGGTCGCTTCCTCATCCGAAATATTTTGTATGACAGTGTCGGCGAAGAAATTGTCGCACCTGACGAGAGCGGTAGGCATACGTAGTACCTCATTAAATTGTACAAAATCTACTATGGCGTCACCGTGCTGTAAGTTCGTGGGAATTCGCACTCGTGTCTCAGATCGTGGTGGTATATTGATTTCATAAGGCGGGTTATAAATTATAGGAATGGCCGCGTTATGAGTTTGTAAAATTTGGTTTCTCATATCAATGTTCGCCGCTAATTTTTTTAATAGGTCAGATCCAATTAAGCCGTCATATCGAGCGTCAACATCATACACATAAAATTTATGAGGAAGTGTGCTTTTGAAAGTTTTTAGCAATGGGATAAAAATCACTTCGTTGTGCATGCTCTGAGCATGTGTACTAACGACCTTGAAGGGTTCGTAGTATTTGTAGTCACGGAAGAATTCCTCGGCTTTAGCGGGACTGATGAAAGATCGACTAGATACCGGAAGGTATCTATGAGAAACTTTGAATTTATTTCCGGGATCTTAATATGGGGCAATTTTAAAATGCTGTCACAGTAGTTTAAGTGTATTATGTCATTCGGTTTTTCGAGGCTGTTTCCTGAAAATTTTCAGTGTCATGCTCCTGAATCGCAGGTTCAACGACTTCATAGTTTTCTAAGTAGTGACAATCCTCTGCCGATAGAGGCGCTGCATACTCACTACACATTTCGTACGTATTATAATCGTTCTCATAGTTATTTTCAAAAGGGAATTCCTGATCTTGACTTGGATCTTCGATATAGTATAAGTCATTTGAAACCATGTTTTGTCTCACGGGGGCGGTGCGCATTGATACATCGGTATCCTGAAGCCCAGACACCTGACGTTGATTTGAATTACCAAATTTATGTTGATTGGGGTTCACTTGAGGTTGGTTCGGAATTCCGAACTTAAAACCTTGCTGTTGAGGTATGCCATATTTAAATCCGCCGTGTTGGAAAGGTGCGCGCGGTTGTTGGAAAGGTGCGCACTGTTGTTGGAAGGGTGCTCTACCAAAATTCTGCTGAAATTGATTTTGGGGTCTAAATTGACCTTGGTGAGCCGCGAATCTATTTGGCTGCATAAATTGTGGTCGAAATCCCTGGTCTTGAGGGATACCGAATTTAAAGTTATTATTTTGGGGAATGCCAAATCGAAAATTATTATGTGGCGGCGCTGTAAATGCTGGCTTAATAAAGCCTTGAGCCATGGGCAACGGTCTCAATGCATTTTGTGAATTTGACTGTGATGCTATGTTTTGCTTATTAAATTTATTTTTAGCGTTGTATTGAAACTGAAAGTTCACTTCTTCTGTTACGATACTTAAAGCCTGTTCAAGGTCAGAGCAACCTTTCAAACGTACGATGCGTATTAAATCTTCCGGCAAGTTATACAAAAAAATGTTCAAAGCTGTATTATTGTATATTATCATTTTGGCAGCTTTGATTCCCTCATCTGACAGTCTGTTAACCTTCGCGAATAAAGCACTTCTTATGTTTTGAATTCTTTGACAAAACTGAATGTACGTTTCCCCTTGTTTTAATTTCATAGTCTCGAGTTCAATAGCTATGCACTCTTCCGAGCGCGGGTCGCCGAAATGCTGCGTAAGTATTTCTTTTAGCTGTACCCATGTTGCTATATTTGGGTTGTCGCTAAGTAGAGTCGCAGCTCTACCAAAAAGCCTACTGGTGATGGCATGGAAAAGATACAATTGGTGTGCAGTATTTCCTTGAATACTACTACCACTTAACACATATTCGCATTTGGAAATGAATAAATTTAATAATTTTTCATCCCCGTCGTACTTAGGGATTAAACACAAAATTTCTTTAGGAATTGTCTGAATTTTATTTTGTTCTGGGGTAGTCATTTTTATACGTTTAATTAACTTATTTTAATATACAACTTAAAATACTAATACTGAAACGATTTGCCTATTTTAGTGCAAACAAAATCAGATAAAATTGCAAGAGCGCAATAAGACCAACGATGGAGTTTGGATTTAAAGTATGGAATAGATTGGGATTATGAAAATCGGGAAGTGAAAAGGTTTACTCACCAGCCGCTCGATCCCATATCCTCCTGAGTCTGATTAGCCACCACAGACACACACTCGGGTTTCCCACGGGAGACGTATTTATTTGGTTCGGTATTTCCGCGAACTCGCACTAAACGCTACTCGCGAACCGATTTTGGGGTTTACGTTAGTAGTAGCCGTCGAGAACTTTTTGCGAAAAATCCACAAGGCTGCGCCAGTCAAACTGGGCAGAGCCCGGGTTATGTTTTTAAAAATACTAGTTTTAATTTGAAGTATGATTATATTGTCTGCACAAGTAGGCGACTAATTACAGACTAACTTAATTAAGGCTTAAAATTAACCAGTACCATTGTGCATAGACGCAACATCATCAAATTCTTTGTCGCGCCGGGCGAAGTACAGCGCGTGGGCGCAGTAATGTTTATGCAAAAATTGCTTACGCGGTCAAAAAGATAGGATGGTTGGATGATGCTGGGGCTATAACTAGGTATTAGATAAAGCATGTTGTATATTTTAATTTATGAGAAGCAATAAATATTTCTCTTGTCGAATGTTTACACGTCGATAACTTATTCAATACCGTAGCTCGAAGCTTGAAGTGGGTATTAAAAAGTTCACAATTAACAGAAGTTAGGGGAAATTAAAGTATTACAGTATCGTGTCAATGATATGGCACATCAGGAACTTGGTTTCATTCGGTTATGTGTGTACATTAGTGATTTATTTGTGTACATACTATATGGTTGACGCGTATTTTCATGTATCCATACTCATCAGCTTCCAGCTTACTACAAACTTTGTTTAGAAAAATGGTTGACTTCTCGAAGTAAATATAGTCGGGACAACCCACATCAATTACCTAGTCTGAAACTAGGATACCCTGTACTATGGGTACTAGTCAACGGATAAACATACATAGATACGAATACGACATTCATGACTCGGAAACAAACATTTCTCATCTCACAAATGATTCGGGGAATCCGAACCCACGCCTGTTAGTTGATATAGCAGCCAGGGTCATTAACCATTCGGCCGACTGGTTGCTGTATTTAAAAGGGTTTTTTTAATGGATTTATCGCAAATCCATAGAGTAACCCGCAACCGCAAGACCGAAGTCATTACATCAAATTAGTTACCCGGCCATCAGACTGATGGAGTGTAGAGAAATCCTGGTTGAAAACGTATATTTTATTTTTATTTTTTAATCACTGTCTATTCTATCGTTTGACCACGATTTCACCTGATGGAAAGCGATGTGGTCGAATGTGTAGTAGAATGTGGTTGTTTGCCTAGTAGATACTTATTCACTCTTTACTTGAACACACCAGGGTTATATTTTACCGGAAACACTGACGAAGTCAGGGCATTCCACTCCTTAGAAGTACTTATAATAAATAAAGAAGCGTAACGTTTCGTTCTTGTGCGAGGTATTTCAACCATAAAAGGATGGCGCTCTGCCGATCGTCTAGTTGTACGGCAATGGAAAGGTGATGGGGAATCAGATTGTGCAGTTCTTGTGCACACTCTCCATATTGCCATCTGTAGAATACCGACAGGCTTGCGACCTCACGTCGATGCGCCAGACTTTGAAGCTTACTCTTTACCAGAGTGTCATCTCCAAGGAGCCTCATAGCACGTCTCTCAATTGAATCCAAAGCCTCGAGCTGATACTTGGCAGAACCGTTCCGGAGGTGGCAGCAAGACATACAAGATCGGACCTGTGCTTGGTAAAGATTCAAAAGTTGTCGTACCGCCTAACCTTAGACAAAATACCAAGTTTCTTTGCTACCTTGACTTTGGATTCAATATAAGACCCAAAATTCAGGTTTGATGTAAGTTCGACATCCAAAAGCTCCAGATGGTCGCTTAATGGTATTGTTACACTTCGGAAAGACGGAGATCCGTTAAGAGGACTCTTTTTGGCAGAGAACAAACACGCCTGCGTTTTAGTAGCATTAAACTTAACCAGGTTAGCATCGCCCAAATCGGACACGGTTTCTAAGGCTAAATTCAAACGGTCCACCATAGCCTCTCTCTGAAGCTGGACAGCGTAGCAGCTGGCTTGAGCATTAGAACTGTATCTCTCAAACGCAGTACTGTCATCTGCATACCCAAAGGTACCAGGCTTCAAAAGGTCATTAATGTGCAGTAAAAACAGTGTATATAGACGATTTAGGGCGAAAATTTATGTATTAAGTACTTATTTATTTGTCGAGTCTTAATATTTAAATGAAAAATCTTATTTGTTTTTGACGTGCCATAACAACAGGCGCACACTTTACTTACGAGTAACAAGTTGAAAATTGTGAGTTTCTGATTTTCATTCAATATTCACCAGCTCCCGAAACCAGGTCGACCCTTGGTTATTGATAAATTTCAAACCGCACTTCCTAATTTACAATACAATTATTTGCATAAGTTAACGATGAGTGCAATTATACAAATGATTTCGAGACCAATTACTAATCCAAACAAAGGACGATGACCATTCCTGCCCCACCTGTGATTGACATGACCAGCAAAATCTTATTTTTAGTTATACTTCGTTTATAAAACTAGGATTTATTGTGATAGTTTTGAAAACATCAAAGATGCGGATTATAATTGTAATATAAAAAATCGTAAAACTGCATTTCAGGGTCTCCATGAAATACTCGTATAAGTGTCCGCGCGACACGATATCGCTCTTTGTGAATTGTGTGATCTTTGTTTTTATTGAAATTAATTTCTTTTTGATATTTTCTTGACGACTCGAGTTTCTCTAACGGACTACGATAAGCATAAGGTTTATATTGGTGAATTACTTCATCATGTTGCGGTGCATAAACTGTAGTTTATGTGTGCAACGTATTCGGAGACATAGGTACTGTCGGGGAATTGTCGATACAAATACAAAATATCTTGACGGAATGGTTGGAATTGGCAATATCTCAAGTAAGTAACCTACCTACTTATCAAAATATTATGCTCCGTGCTATTTACTCGTTGCTATTATAGCATGCTATATAAACATTTCGCAAACAGCAAGAAAAATATTACCTACTTACATAGGTATATTGTGTATTTATGTTGTTCGTGTACCTACACAGCTATATTTGACGCAATATCTGCGGCATGCTGTTGGGGCTTTTTGGTACTGTGTTAATCACAATTGGAAAAGTCTCCTGAATCCTAACAGTTAAAATAAGTTTCATGCTATTTTTAGTTTCCGGTTGATGCTGTGATATCCACGCCTGCTTGACAGCACTAAATGATAGCATTAATGATACAAACCCAATGAGACGACTTGGCCATGCACATGTTTGTATTGGATGTGGTTGCTCTGTTTTGGAAATGAGGAATCACATTCTTGATGATACTCGTAATAACCCATTGCCGAACAGTTGGGTGTTGCTGCCACATGATGACAATGCTTTGGTATTTGTGATGGGCCAGACATCAGTATCATGTGACAGCACTGCATTTTTAGATAACATCTTAATTGAAATTGATGATTAAAATATTAAATAAAGTGCTTGTTGTCTATTAGTTCTTTTAATTCAATAAATTGTCACCTCACTAGTCTCTATTTAGTTAAAGCATACTAAAGGATTTGCCATATTTATTATATTTTGACTAGCTGTGCCCGCAGCTTTGCCCGCGTGGTAATTTCAATTAAAAGTAGCCCATACGTGTTATTCCAGGAGCAAAAGTACCTTATGACATATCATTTTTAAAATTCGTGTCTGTCTGTTTGTTTGTAAGTTTGTATGTTCGCGCATCACGATTGATTGGCTGAACAGAAGAAATCTATACTAATAATAAAGCAATAGAAATGAAAAAGTCTGTACCTACAATAAAGATATTTAATAAAAATGGTCTAGGGTACATACAATAAGTTAGTAAACAAGAATATAACATTTTTATAATTCGTGTCTGTCTGTTTGTCTTTTTGTTCAATCATCACGTAAAAACTACTTGACTGATTGCGATGCAGTTTTCATTGTTGTATAGCTTAAAATTTGACTTAAAAACTGTTGTACTTAGTATCTCAATCCAATAAGAAGAAACCGGGTAATCGATAAAAATATTTTTGACGGCTGAAGAAATTTTGATCACATGTTGGTATATTGGTATTTTAGCTTCTGGAATAGCACATAGGGTACTCTTATCCTCGAGTATAACCACCCGTGCAAAGCCGCGGGCATCAGCTAGTGTAGTATACTTTTGATCCTGGAATAACACGTATACCTACTATATACTTTTAAATGAAATGACCACGCGGGCAAAGCCGTGGGCACAAAAAGTGCATAATTCTTGGATCCTGCAACAATCAATGACTAGATAAAATGATAAGTGCCTGACAAGAATAATTTAGCAAATAACCTCCGACAATAAATTGCAGTAATAGTAGGTAAACTTTTGCTGTAAAAAAATAGAAAAATATCGACTTTTCGATTCTTTACTTAGAAAAAAAAAATAGACAAATTGAAATCTAGACCTCCTTAGACAAATGGGCTATAGGACGCTTCTGGACATTTCGTTTCCTTGGTGGGGCAAGCGCCCATACAAATTGGTCATCGTTCTTTCCTAAGCGAAAAAGGTTCTTAGATTTATTAGACGTGGTAAGGGAAAATAATAACATTTACAATTCAGATGGTTGTACGTTTGTCAGACACATTCATTATGGATGGTCTCCGAGACCGGCGGAACGTAGCGTCTGGTCTCACGGACCATTTTCTTGATGAAACGCTAATATTCGAAAGATGTACAACAGTAACAAAATTAAAAAATCTTAAAGCTTTTCTACGTATTAAACTTTTAAAATGAAGTGAAGCCTGAAAATTTAACTTTTGAGATACTTTAATTGTCAATTTAAAAGATTTTTATTCGACAGTTTTCTAGTCTAATAAAGTTTCTGTTAGGTATCTAAAGTTTTTTTTAAACTTTGTAATTGCTTGCGTCAGGTGGAGTACGACTTCCGAAAGGCGGGTGGCAACGACTAGATGAGGACAGCCGAATTTCGGGCTTCGCAGATTTCACAAAGAGACACCTACGTCCAGCAGTTCACAATACGGGCTGCTGATGATGACACTGATAATAAACATACTACTGAAGTGGAAGTTCCAAAACAACAGAGAACTAATTTTCTAAATCTCTAAGATTTCATTTCTCGACATGAAATTCTCATGAATACATTTCAAAAACTTATTTTTATTTAAGTAGGTATAAAACCAAGCTTTTGCTTGCGGCTTATTTGATAAGCAAACGTTCCGGTAGTATCTACAAAATCATTAAATAAATATTAATTTGAAAGGAATTATTAGAGATAATCTCATAAATCAGAGTAAATAGAGGAACATGGCTCAATACCCAAAAGAGCAAAATATAGTAAAAACTCGATTCTACTACTCTCGTATATCTACAAAAATAATAGCAAAATTGAGTTTTTAGTACAAACTTAGAAGAAGCAGCATCATTTATTTGGTTACTTCATTCATGAAGAATTCAATTTGATTAGCCCATTCCACCGACTTTTTAGACCGGCATTTTTGTGTTGTGTCAGCCGGCATTCTACACATTATCTAAGTATTCGAGATCACATAGACCAGTTGCCCTACCTATATAACGATTCATTCAAAAAAGGACAGATAATAACAGTAGAATTTCTAAGCTATTACGACATCTACACACTTTGAAGGTACAACCGGTAGTCAATTGCCCCCAGTTGTATTTATAAATTCGTGCCAAGTGGAATACTCTAGCCGCTGTTTGAATTTTAGACTCTATGCCGTCGTAATAAATGTTAGGAGTAGGTATTATTTACTAACCTAATAGCGTCGAACAAGTTTTACAAGGTCGTTTTAGTTTGTTTCGTGTTTTGCGTGCGCCAGTGCGTTGCGTTGCTCATCGTGTACTGTATAGGCATCGCTTTGCCGTATTTAAAACACAGTGATATACTTTGGCAGGACTTTATTAATGAGTGTAACATTGGATTAAGTTTTGGTAAAATATAATTCAAATAAAACTACGTCAAAATTGTAGTTCACACAAAACAACTAAATAGTTCACATACAAATATTTGTTTTGTTGTATACGCAGCATTGATTATTATCTTATCCATTTATATCAGTGTTTAGATCGTCGCGTTTTCTAAATGGAATAAATAACTTTGTTATATAATTCGTATCATTGCGTGAAGGAAGATGCAATCATCCAAGTTTCGTCCAGTTTTTGTGCTAGCATCAGTCAACAAAAAATTCACTAGGTAAGTTTTTATATATTCAAGTTTAACCGACGAGTATGACGAACAAAGGGAAGGGTGTATGTATGTGGGTATGTCATTGAAATAGGAAATGTCAATTTTCCTTACTCTATGGGGTATGTGGATGTTCCACAATAGCTTCGCTCCTAATGGTCCGATTTTGACAAACGAGGTATCAATCGATTCGTTTTCAGGTATAGAGTGTCATAGGCATTTTTTGTACCCGACCATAGTCGCGTTTTAGGTTTTCACATTATTCCTTGTTGCTTGATTCTTTTTGCATATGAAGCCAGTGGGTGGACGGGTCATTGCCCGAATAATTATAAACCGCGGCAGCGGCCGGCGAGTGCTCAACTTACTACTTAGATTTTTAATAAGCTAAAAACTGAAATATCTCTTATACTAAGCGTCTCCGCGGGGAGAGAGGGGTACCAGGGGGTAGTCCTTCTCCCCACCCCTAACCCCCAAACCCTGCCACTCGAATCTATATATTTCCCTAGTAAACTAATCATCCAACTGAAGTAATTGAATTGTTGAAATAAATATATCTTCAACATTTAATTGCATTTTGCAGGTCAGTTACTGCAACAGCTGAAAAAGCTGAAGTGAACGAAACCGCACCGCTGAAGTCATGGAGAGAAATACCGGGGCCAACCTCTTTGCCCGTTATTGGACCTATGCATCACTTTTTTCCAGGAGGTAAATGATTCTCAGAATCAGGATAATATAAAAATATGACTTTTTTTCCATTCTAATGTGCATCTAATTTTGAACAAAAGGCAAAAAATAATCATGTTGACCATACAGTACAGTACAGTAGGTGGCTACACTAATCACCCTTCAATATATTATTAAACTCGTGTAAGACTGTGTTAGTGGTAGTACATCTAGCTCAATTGGTGTGAGGGTGTCCCAGGAAGTATTGATAAGCGGAAGTCTCGAGGTAGAGCACCTCTAGGGGCGCCCGAATAACCGCCATTGTATGTTTGTATGTTCACTGTTTTTCATATTTTCGGAGTTATTTGTTCTTTTACAATACTCCAGATTTCAGTACAAACTTAGTTTTTAGTTTTGACCAAACTGAAACTAGATTCAGATGTTTCTTTTTGTATAGTTCAGTAGTTAGTAGTCCACTTCAGAAGACTGAAACAAAATCGTAATAAAAAATAATAGTTTAAAAAAACTAAAAAACACGCTTTATATAGAAAACCAAACTAAAAAAAAGAAAATAAATTTTAAAATCACGCTTTTTTTTAAATTCAAACACTATTCTTAATACATTTTTTTTTCTATTTTTTAGTTTGGTTTTCTATGTAAAGTGTGTTTTTTAGTTTTTTTAAACTATTATTTATTTTCTACTTTTTAGTATTTTTTTCGAATTATCGTTTTGTCATCGGTCTTTGACAGGTGTGCAAAATTTGAATGAAATCTGACCGTTTAAAGTGGGTCAAAATAGCGTCCAAAGGAGTCGGTTACAAACATACAAACATACAAGTGAAGCTAATATAAAGCGTATAAAAACAAAATCGTAATAAAAAAAACAGGAATACTAAAAATTTTGTTCAAAGCTAAATATCATGACGCCAGTGGCCGACCTAATGCCGTAGAAGACAAGATATAAGTTCACATGGCTCCAATTTTTCGGGTTTTGCAGAGTAAGTTGATCGCCTGTCTCATTATTTCATAGTTTACAAAATAATATTTAACAATTTTCGGCTATGAGAAACAATAAGAGCCTGGCATAAAATACATGGTTTAGCATTCGCAACGTGTGTGTCACTTTCGTTGATGGGCTCTGAACAATACATGGTGCTCACCATCCCTTTGCCTTAACCACAGAATAAACAATACTACCTTTCACTACGTAACCATCAATCCTTGTATAACTAGCAATAATTCCAAATCAATATGCAGGTATTCTACATAATTTATTATTTCTACAGGGTTGTTCCACACACTTAATGGCCTAGCACTGACGAATAAATTGTACAAAACTTATGGACCAATCGTGAGATTGGATGCCTTTGTCGGAAGGGATCCGATGATATTCTTATATGATGCAGAAAGCACGTCACAGGTAACGAAACGTATCTTCTGAACATTTTCATTTTTCACAGAAAATACGAGGAAGAATTTATAAACAATTATATGTCAACCTAAAACCCTTGCTAATTAGTTCTAAACCAAGTCTAAAAAGCTGCCATCAGTGGGCAACATTCCTAAATTCTGGCAACATTGCCAATAATTATGGCAGCATTGCCACTAAGTACGGCAGAGGGCAAAATAAAGGCCAGCATTTTCTTCACATGTTGCTTTCCCAGACACCCCAATATATCTCTATATATTTGATGTGTTGCTGATCTCCACAGCCCTAGTGTCTCTATCCTAAAAGGCTCAAATATATATCCACCATCGAGGGTACTACTTTTGTGGCTTTTGAGGCTCTCAGTTGATTCAGCCGCCACCCCAGCCTCATTTCGAGTTCGTTGGAGATGAGACTGTGCAATAAGTGTGTGCTGTAACTGTGCTGTGTGTCTACGGGAGTAGTGTCCCACACCAAAGACCACCCCATCCTCCATAAGAGTCACTCCGTCAGGTCTTTCACCGTCGTCACGTAGTTCTAAAATAGATGCACAGATGGAGTTGGTTAGAACTCGACGAATATATCATTAATATCTTCTGAAGGTGGTTTAAGTCTATACTAGTCTGTACTAGTTAGAGTTTTGTATTTCATAATTTCAATTGATTGTACTAAGTTTATTTTGCCTTATTAGTGAAATTAAACCTAAATCTTCTAATTTTTCCAAAGGAAAAATTTCGAATATTTGCGGTAAAATATTGTACCAACTAGTCGTCTTTGTGAGATGCACTAAATTCAAGTTCCGTTTCCTTAAACGTTTTAAATTTCGAAGGAGTTTTCTCGGTATATTTTTTCTGTTTTGTAACAGCGCGTATGCGCTGCTAGGAAACGATGAGGATAGACCAAGCCCAATGTGATTAAGAAATATTTAAACCATACTAAAGTTTAGTCTCCAACTCATTCATTTTATTTATTTCTCCAGTTCTTCGTTAATGTTTCCGGTAAAATATAAGCTAGGTGTGTTCAAGTCAAGAGTGATAAGGTATCACTAGATAAGTGAGCTACACCTTCGACCACATCATTGCTTTTCATCAGGTGAGATCGTGGTCATACGCTGGCATAGACAATTTTGTTAGGGTTATTGCTTTTCCTTACCTTTCTTTTATTGCTTAAACCTATTACAGGTCCTTCGAGGTGAAAACTGGCATCCTGTGCGACCAGGGTTTCAAACTCTGGAATACTATAGACATAATATCAAGAAAGGTGTCAAGAAAGGAAGACCAACTGGTCTGATTACTGAGTAAGTTCATAGTTAAGTGTTTCAAAAGTAACTTTTGGTTTGCGTTTGAATACTTCTCCATAATTTTTCATATAGATACATATGTAAGGGTGTATGTGGATGTGTAATGATTTGATGCACATTATTTATGTCGTGAAAAGGATGTCAAATGTCTATGTCTTTAGAATTAATCTTTTGGTACACTCGCGTAGCTTATAATGTATATGTTAATTTGTATTCATTTTTGTATATTTTATTTGTTGTGCCAATAAAAACTTTTTTCTTTTTTCTTCTTAATAATTACAGTCACTACGATTTGTGGAAGGAATTACGTTCTACGGTGAATCCTGTGCTGCTTCAGCCAAAAACTATGAAACTTTACGCCGGGGCCCTTGATGAGGTGTCTATGGATATGATAGCAAGGTATTACAGCACTTCAGTTAAGTAAGGCCCCTGTTATTTTGACCCTTATTCGAAGTGGCCTGATGTTGAGTTTTATGGAAGGGTGATGGATGACGTTTACATAATTATACTCATCACCACCAGGCACATCCTCATTCCACATATTGTAAAAGTTTTCTTAAATAAATAAAAAACTTATATCTTTCAGAATAAAATCACAGAGAGATGAAAATAGCATGTTGAAAGGCAATTTTGACCAAGAAATGAATCTATGGTCTCTTGAGTCCATAGCTATTGTTGCTTTGGGCTGCAGGCTAGGCTGCCTTGATCCCAATCTTCAGGAAGACTCTCCAGCTAAAAAACTTATCAAATGTGTTCATGAGCTGTTCGTTTTAGCTGACAAACTAGACTTCAAACCCAGTATTTGGAAGATCATATCTACTCCAAACTTCAAGAACGCTATGGAACTTTATGCACAACAAGAGTCGTAAGCATAAATTTTATATGTCTATTCTGTTTCAAACTTCCTTTCAATTTAAATTAGGTAGTAAACAAACGTATCATCCGATCTTCTATTCTTCTTTACAGAGTTCTCAAACGAAGTGTTACTAATGAAAAATGTTATTATTTGGTCAATTGGCATACAATTTATTGAAATTTCAGGGTAATGCTAGAAATTAAGTATATTTCGGGAACACCCAAAGTCATTTTTCAATACGACCCTCCTTTGACATGGATAGACTCTTCCAAAAATGTATCGCAAGCTGCACGCAGATAGATTGTGGGATTCAGTCCCATGAAGCGCTACTTTCAGCGTATCCACACTCAAACATTTACTTTTTTATTTCCTGAAATACCGCATTATTGCGTTTAACTAACGTATAGCATTGATACATTTTCGTGAATCCTTTATTTACACACACCTTATAAAACAGAAAATTAACGAAAACATAAAATAATGACTAAAAACTAAACTTAACATTACTATATAAAAAGTTAAACTAAAAGACCATTAGTAGAGGGAAAGGTCCCCAAAATGCCGGCGGCATTGCCACGTTGAACGGCAGTGCTCAATTTCTGTGCGAAATAAAAGCTAGCCACCCGACTCCTCCACCAATCGCCTGGCCAAGTCCTGATAAAGCCCCAAAGCGGCCGGCCCTCACAGACCCACGGACATGTACACATGGTCAAGGTGCGCATATTTGCGCTGCTTGAGGTTTTAAACTTAAGCGGCGGTGGCCCTAGCTGATGTTGCAGGAAGGTGAGATGGAGCCATTGTGTTTACGCATGTTGCATCCCACATCAATGGCCACCCCATCTTCAAAGGTATGAGGATCATACCGTCGGGTCTTTTGCCGTCGTCTCGCATCAGTCCATGAGTTTTCAGGACTGACGGGACGCAGGCACTGACAAAAGCCCGATAGATGACATCATTCAGGCTGGCGTGCTGCGGTATGCGCCCAGCACAAGCCGTAGTGACCGAGTCAATCAACAGTATCGCCACAGTTGCAGCGATGGGGGACCTGTCAAGCTGCGCCGATTCTTAGCAATACGGCTAAACAAAACGTATTTTTTTCTAACAAATTTCCAATATTCCTGGAAGGTAGAGCGTGCAACCAAAGCCACGACTCCCAACGAGCAACAGCCAGAAGACGAGCGTGCTCTGCGGAAGGAAGAAGAGTCTGTCGAAGAGTCTAATAGATTTTTATACTATAAAACACAGAGCGGCCCGCCCCACTGCCGCTGAGAGAGGGTGCTTTCTTGGGCAAGCGGTTTTCCAACTTTCCAAAGCGTCAGAAAGGAAACTATTTTGCAGTAATTTTTTTGCAGTGATGACTGTAAGATGTCCTGAACTAGATTTTGTGGCTGACGATACGAAAGCTGGCAAAGATATGATAAAAATTTTGCGTATGCCAAGACCTCCAAACGTTACAGGCAGGAAGGCCTGGCACCAAACACTTTCATCAAAAGGTGTATTTAAAATGGTGATGAGAGTATCCCTTTGGAAGCCCCAAAATTGTTTTTTTTAGCTGTTGTAAGCGTATGGGGTGATTCCAAAGCTGAAATGAAATGAAAAATGAATTGAAAAATGAAATGAAAAATGAAATGAAAAATGAAATGAAAAATGAAATGAAAAATGAAATGAAAAATGAAATGAAAAATGAAATGAAAAATGAAATGAAAAATGAAATGAAAAATGAAATGAAAAATGAAATGAAAAATGAAATGAAAAATGAAATGAAAAATGAAATGAAAAATGAAATGAAAAATGAAATGAAAAATGAAATGAAAAATGAAATGAAAAATGAAATGAAAAATGAAATGAAAAATGAAATGAAAAATGAAATGAAAAATGAAATGAAAAATGAAATGAAAAATGAGATGAAAAATGAAATGAAATGAGCATCTAAGGGCATACGTGAATGTAGGTACAAAAAGACAATATTTTAATATAAAATAAGCAACATGAGTATTAATTTTTCCAAACCGGTCCGAGCAAGAGCGAAAAAAAAATATTTTTCGTTCTCAAACTAAGCTAATGAATCATCAAGAATCGGAGAACCTAAGAGGCAAACAGATTTGTTGGTTAGTAATTTAATATTTAGTGTAATTCGTTTAATTTTTTTAATTAATTATCAGTTTGCGAGTTCGTCGTAGATTGCGGAATAATTAAGCGACAAACCCAAGTAATTAAATTCGGATATTATTGATTTTAAGTCTTTATAGTGCTGATCTTGCCTCCCCGGGTTCCGTCATCGAGGTACCACACATTAAATTTTGATTCCAATTTTTGTATGATTGGGTGGATCACTAAACTAAAAATAGCCCAAGCGGATCACTTTGCTGGCATCCTGCTTCATAAGAGATTAAATGTTGGCGTGCCGTAACATTGCCGAATAAAATTGTAAATGTGGGGAATTTTGTATTTCACTTCATTTAAAAAAACGGTTCTATGAACGGAGTTAAAAGCGTTTTTAACGTCTACTTTCACGAGCACCTTGATAATTCAAAAAAGTTCTTAAGGCGTTTACCGCACCTCGCAGCCACCACGAGATCTGAAACCCAACTGCAAGGGACTAAATTCCTTACATAGGGAAATTTTGGCTGTGAGGCGGCAGTACACAATACCTACGGCATGGGCCTTATGCCCCCATCTTTTTTAAGAAGCGTGCATAACTTTTCCCCGTAAATTACGGCAGTGATATTGTTGTCAACTTTGCCTGCAAGCATAAGGTTGACTAAAGCTGTGAGTTCCTTGAGCAGGGCGTCCCTGATCTCTCCACTGCCTGCGCCAGTAAGATCTTTCAGATGCTGCGGTGTGGGAGAATCGAGGCCACCCACAGAACCACTTGGAAAGGAACTAACTGCTAGACTAACGTCCTCGAAGGTTGCTACCAAAGAGTTCTCCTCGGGCACGTCTTGAACTAGAGAGATTGATGCTGGTGAAAGCGGATGTTTTTCTTTTAAAGCCAACAAGATTTCTGGAGTGTTAGGTGCCATAATAACACTGGAAAACAAAAGTCTTGAAGAACTTCTGATGTCTCCCTCGGCCATTTTATCTTCGACTAATCTTTAGGCCACAGAACATTTGCATCGTGAAGGAGGTCGTGGTGAAAATGAGAAATCACGGCAAGAATTCGAGTTATTTTGTCAATTTTGCTTAATTATGTTAGTAAGTGAATTTTGGTTTATACTGTCTTTCGGAACATGGAGAATTCTATAAGGGAATGTCAGGAAGTGCTCCTAGGCTTGAACTGAATTGGTGGGAGCGACTCTTTTTATATCCTGAAGTAGACAATTAGCGACACATTTGGGATTCTTTTCACTAAGGGCAGGTTTAATATTTAGATAGTTTCCCAAAAGCTTGAAGGATTATCAGATATATTATGACAATGTGCATTATGAGTTGAACGTTGAGCTTTGCTTGCATGCATTTTTAGGTCACGAATTCCTTTGAAAAAACATGGTTCTGAGCACTGGTCGCACTTTACTTGGTTTTCCAGTGATATATCGGCGTTTAAATTTTGAATTTGGGAAATGTGAAAAAATACGTTTTTATCATATCATGATAAAGGAGATCAAATCAATAAAAATTTAGGTAAACTAAGTAAGGATTCTTTGACTTTGAAAAGGAAATTTCCCTTTCATGTGCCAACAGACTTAAATCTCACACTGGAAAAGGAAATACCCTTGTGACTCTACCGGTGCTTCGGAAATACGCCGAAAACGAAAGCAATCTTGCTCCACGAAATTTTGCTGCGCTGTCATTAAATAGTTTAAAATTAAACGTTGCACCAGTGTGAAGTTGTTAGGTAACATTTTGAGTGACGGACCCTGTGCTTATATTATAGCAATATGTAACAAAAAGTCACATACACAAAAGTACAATGAAGGTACCTAATAAAAAAAAATGCTTTGGTGTCCTAAACTTAAAATAACCTACTGAAAAAGAAAATAACATTTTGTAAATTATGTCTGTGTGTGTGTTTGTCTGTTCGTGTATCACGTAAAAAACTACTACTAGACTGATTGTGCTACTAGACTATTCAACGTCAGAACGAAGTTTCATGAAATTTGGTTTTGGAATAACACATAGGATCTTTTGATTCGAGAAAAATTACCACGCAGGCAAAGCCGCGGCTACACCTTGTACCTAAATAAGCCTTCAAGCTGTCAACCAAGTGAGAAAGGAAAATGTCTGGAAGCTCGAAGCTACGGGCCAATATTCTTATATTAAATTTCTGTGATAACCTCGACTTTACTAAATTTGATTTAATGCAATTGCTAAAGCATTTATTAATAAAATTTCTAGTCTCTCCAAGCACTTTATCAATCAAGCCATCCAAGAACTCAAAACGAAGAACAAATCGGACGACGAGAAGGGCATCTTAGAGAAGTTGTTGGAGATAAATGAAGACTTCGCCCACGTGATGGCTACCGATATGCTATTTGCTGGTGTTGATACAGTAAGTAAAAAAAGCATACCTATGTACATGCATCTATTTCCACACAAAAATGTTTTTGTGGCGGTTTTTGCGTCTTTTTCATCACAACATGAATAACATACCTGCATTGGCATCACATTCACGACTGTCGCGGGATCAGGTTAGGATATTTCTACCTATTGCTGATTTCCTAAAATAGTTCTATCAACAATATAGCTATACAAAACCACAGACGTTTAGGGGATACGTACGAAATTTCGAATGATGATATGGCAAAGGTCTATTCCACGAAGTCTATTCATCTTCGAAGGGTCGCTTCGGAGAATGGTCAAAATTGCGAAGGTACGTTTGCTCTAATGGTCAAAATTACGGAGGGTCGTTTGCTCGAATATTCTAATATACGAGTTAATACTGTCTAAATATTTTGTTACTGTACTTTTAATAATCACAAAACAAGAAGTTTTGAACTAAAAGACAATATTCGACGACCGGATGGCCAACTGGCTAGTGACCATGACTGCAAAGTCAACGGCCGCGGGTTTATCCCGCAAGGTGCAAACATTTGTGTGACGAGCCCAAATGTTTGTTTCCGAGTCATAAATGTATAATATATTTGTATTTATGTTTGTTTATCCGTTGTCTCATACTAATTGTACAGGCTATATTAGGTTATAGTTTAGGGGTAGACAATAGGTGTGAATTGTCCTGAATATATATTTGTTCAAAATTAAAAATTCCTTCCCTGTTCATTTTACTTACCTTTTGGCAGTAAAATAGCAGGTTTGTTTACAGAGATGCAGGTGTGGGTCACGTCAGCTGCGACTCTAGTGATCAATAAAGGGAGAAATTATACTTTCAATTCATTTTCAATTTAATTCCCTGATGTACTTTTGTATTACAATTTTAGGCAGCGAACACAATAACAGCGACTCTGTATTTGCTCGCGGTTAATCCAGAAAAGCAGAACAAACTGAGGGAAGAGTTGCGGTCAAATGATGAAAAAAAGCGCTATCTAAAGGCAACCCTAAAGGAATCACTTCGGATGATGCCTATTGTCTCCGGAAACATGAGAATAACTACAAAGGAATATGATTTGTTGGGATTCAAAATACCACCCAACGTAAGTAATTTGTAATACTTTTTGATAAATATATGAAATCATTGATGTACTCTATATTAACATTTCGGTTCCAGTTGTAATTTTACGATAAAAATGTACCGTCTTACTTCGGAGGGCACGCAAAACCTGCCATCCAAATTAGGTATAAATAACAGTCGTTAAGCTGAGACAGAGGACCTTGACCGGCCACAAACTCTGACACCAGAATTCGACACTACCTAATTCAACATAAAAAAATATTACTAAAAATATTTAATGGTCCCTATATAAGAGTATAGTGATATCATATAAATAGCGCAGTGGCAGATGCAACCGTATCCATAGATGCTGAAAAAAAAGTGATCTTCGGTGTTCGGCAGAAATTTACTATTAAAAAAATTACATTATAGATGCGAGTTGCCTTTTTACACCAAGAGATGTCACTGATGGAGGAGCACTTCCCCCGTTCCAAGGAGTTCCTTCCAGAACGGTGGTTGGTAGATAAGGACGACCCACTGCACTACAAACATGCCCATCCGTTTGCGCACAGTCCATTTGGGTTCGGAGTACGCAGTTGCATCGGTAAGAAAGAGTTTTATTATCAATTCTGATAAAACGAATATGATGTACGCAGATGCAAATTATATTTGTACTTCAAAATATGTTGCTGATAACGTCTTTTCTCGCCTCAACGCCTCTCGTCACCCTTTTAATACAATATCGTGTTCCTGGTACGTCATTTTTCTTACTTTTTCTTACTGTGTCGTGACGGTCGTGCCCCCCCCCTCCCTTCCACGTCACATTCCCCGCACCACTAACTACCAACCTGTGTGGAGAAAGACTGCCCCACAGCAGCGCAGAGAACGGACGTAACATCCTCCGCTCTAGGGCCTTCCAAATCCAATGCCACCTCCCAGTACAGCCACAGCTAAACGACTGCCGCCAGCAAGCCTGTCCACCCTGCTACACCTTATACAGTGACGCAAGATTTTGGAAACTATAGAGTACGTTACACTCCGAGCACTACTGCCGATATTCAGTAATGCTGAGAGCGGACCACCTCCTCGAACCTGCGCCAAAACGCCCGCCCCTCCCCCCTCCTCAAGACAGTGCTAATCACCCGGGCCCCACCTCTTCGAGCCTGCGCCGAGCGCACTGGGCCCCACCTCCTCGAGCATGCGCCAAGACGCCTGCCCCCCCCCTTCACGAAACATCCTCCGTACCAATCTACTGACAAATCTGTCTGGGTGGAGACAGACTACCCAGCAGCGGCGCAGAGTACGGATGAATGGAGAACGTCCTCCACTCGAAATTCCATCAAGCACGTCCTGTGGCCACTTCTACAAGGGCTTGGTGGCAGCTCAGAGAAACAGCCCGTGTTCGGGCCGGCCAGCTACACCATGCCAGCGCGGCCCCTGGGTTCCTCTTAGCTTCACCGTGGGGTCACTAACCACGGTTGCTAGTGGGGGATGGTTCATATGCCACCTACCCTAACAAAACAATACATTCTATCAGTAGTAAGTGATCACAAGCTGGGCAAAGTGGCACATGACCACGGCTATTCTCTGAACATAATATTGAATAGTTTGCAACATAATAATTTCATAATAATTTCATAATAATCCATACTTTTTTGAGCGTGAGTTTCAGTTTTTGAACTTTGTATTTAAATGATTTATTATGGGCCCGGCATACAAGTAAAGCCGCGAACAACAGCTAACAATATATAAATATTTTGAAATGTGCTGATTAATTCCTTTCATTTGAAACCAAACAAGGCATAATACAAAAAAAAAGTTATTTTCTTTATGTTCTCTTCAATCTAATGTGACATCTCATACCTTATAACCAGACAATGATGACGCTTCCAACGATACCTCATTTGTAAAATTATGTTGTTATGAGGGAACAGATGAACATGCTCGTACATACATACATACATACCGGTTAAAATCATATTCCTCCTTTTTGCTTCACCGTAGTCGGGTAAAAAGGGGACACAACGTTATGACAATGCCCCAAGTCACATATGGCGGATAATGACAAAGGTATGTTTGCTACAGTTTCCATTCATGTTATAAATGTTTGATACAGGACGACGCATTGCTGAGCTGGAGATGGAAACCTTCACAGCCCGGCTGGTGGAACACTTCCAGATCGAGTGGTTCGGCCCTCCGCCTAAGATCGAGCAAACTTCGCTCAACTACGTCAAGGGACCATTTAACTTCATATTTAAGGATGCTCCAATATGAACCAGAGTTATCTTATAATAATACTGTTTATATTTTACGGATTCCATCAATAAATGTTACGTAAAATAAATCCAATTATATTCTATATATGTACCGAAGCGGTAACGGTGACGAAGTTTATCTTAAAAATGTTTAAGATATAACAAAAGAGACCTAAGCAGATATCTAGTTAATAAATTTACACTTCAAGAATTCAACCAAAAACGGAGTTGGTTCAATCCTTTAGTATGTAAGTAAAGAGACGGACTCTGCAAAGCTGATCTATTTCATTTCCCTGTTATACTGAGTTTGTTGATGTAGCTGCGATAGTCGCGGCGCCTATGGTGGATCGCCTATGGTGGAGAGACTAAATGAGACAGTCGCTCGCTTCGCTGAGTGGTTTAGTATGAACGGTCTTAAATTGAGCATGACACACTTTCTGCACTTCAACCTGTCTGGTCGAATAGTGAGGTCGCTCGCTGTTGTGGTGAGTGACTTTAAAATCGAGGGAGTAGGACTTTACTCGGTTTTGAAATTGACAGAGGCTTGACATGGGAAAATCATATCCAAAAAGTATGCGGGAGGCTAGGCAGTGCCTGCTACGCGCTCTGTAAAGTATCCCGAGTGGTGTCCGTGGAGGTGTCGTACACGTGCTACTTTGCAACTTCCTACTGCAGTACAGGGCCGAGCTCTGGGCCCGTTCTGCGGAATGGCAATGGGCAATTCTGATGCAAAACCGTGCCATTCAAGCTATGGTACGCGTGACGTGAAACACCTGTGTGAGACCATACTTTAAGGAACCTGGGATTCTTACATTTCCTTCCATCGTAATCCTACAGGTAGCGGCGTTTGTGAGAACCAACCCTGGTAAAAAACACTGAGACGTGCATGCGTACCGCACCCGAAACGCGGACAAGCTCGTGGCGGTACCACGCACACTCGCCAAGTCAAGTAAGCTGACCCACGTGATGGGGCCAGCCGTCTACAACAGACTGCCAGATAACATCACCGCCGCTCACAGCGTAGCATCCTTCAATTACAAATTGAAGCAGTGGCTTATTGAGCGGACGTTTTATAGTTTTGAGGAATTCGTAAACTATACATAAATTGTACTTTAATCATGTTCATATTATGTTTTGACAAACATTTTTGTTTGAAATGATTTATTTTTAATTGACTTTGTTACCCATTTAGACATGTTTTTTTCTTCATTATATTAATAATTTAATTTTAATTGTGATAGATAGATAGATAGATAGATAGATAACTCTTTATTGTACACCACATAGAACAAAAAATACAATAATAACTACAACATTTATACAAAATAAATGGGACAATGGGCGGTCTTATCGCTAAAAAGCGATCTCCTCCAGACAACCTTGGATGGAAAGGAATTAATATACGGCAAAGACGGTGGTGCATTATAATATAACAAATAAATAATAAAAACTGAATACAATGAATAAACATATATACACGTATATTCCAATATACCTACACATAAATATGTAAATATATAGTACATAAATATATATCCATATACATAGTATATACATTATAATAAATTACATTTACTACATATACATTTACAAAATATATACAAACATAATAAAAATAATATATAGTGAAACCTCAACAGAATAACAACAAAATAGCAAGAAGTGATATTAAATAGAGAGATAAAAGTTCTTTACTTGAAGTTTAAAAACAGGGAGTGACTGGGCTCGCCTTATAGTAACTTGCAGAGCGTTCCATAGGCGAACTGCTTGGATGGTAAATTAACTGCCATAAAAAGAGCTTTTATGTAGAGGGATCATCAAAGCTAAATTTTCTGATGACCTGAGTGACAACTTGTTAGAATCAGACAGGAAATTAAAACGTTCCATAAGATATCGCGGGGAGGAGGGATTAAACAAAACTGTATAAAGAATAGAGAGTATATGAACATTCCGGCGGAGGCGTATTGGAAGCCACTTGAGCTTAGTGCGAAATTCAGAGACATGATCATATTTGCGCAAACCAAATATAAATCGAATGCAGAAGTTTTGAAGACGCTCAAGTTTGTTTAGCTGGTCCTCAGTAAGATCTAGATAGCAGGCATCGGCATAGTCTAAGATTGGGAGCAGAAGTGACTGCGCAAGAGCAATTTTAGTGGCAGTGGGCAAAAAAATTCGGAGTCTTCTGAGGGAACCTGCAGAAGCAAATAGCTTTCGACTGACGGTTTCCATCTGAGGAATCCAAGTAAGGCTCTGGTCTATAATTAGACCTAAATTTTTGATACTCTGACTATATGGAATAGTGGACCCTCCAAACACAACTTTGGGTAGAACTGACCAATCAACTTTTGATATCATTCTGGAGCTGCCAAGAATTATTACCTGTGTTTTAGTGATAGTTAATTATTTGTATACCCAGGGTCGGACTGGGCCGTAAGGGCCCGGGTGGCTCCCCACAAGCTCGGGGCCCGGGACGGTATAATGGTAAATGGGATAGTATCGAAAAATAATGAAATATATAAACTATTAATTATCAACGATACATATTATTCAGTAAATATAGTTCCAATTACTAATAATATAAAAAAAAATAAGCTAGCCTTTTTTTAAAGCTTGTGTAGTTTCAGCTAAGCTGTCAATAACTTGATCGTAAAAGCTGCTATTCTCGTCATCATTGATTAGATCCGTTTCTGTGTTTAATATAATCGACGAATCCAACAGTTCTAGCTCCAGTAGATAGTAAAGACTGGTTTTTATGCGCTTCAGCGCTGAAAATCGTCTGTCACAAGTCAGTTTCGTGAATGAAATTGTAAGAATTACACTATATGCATCATATATGGTGGTGTATGTGCTGATGTTCATGTTATATTGTGAAAAACAATTGGCGTCCTTTGCAGTTTGATCTAAGACAGCGGTCTACAAACTTTTTAACCTAAGGGCCAGACTGATTGCTCCATAAAGCCCCCAAGCTAGCTTATGAGATTAACATATCATTACAGTTTTGAAACTTGAAATATATAAATTTAGTATTGAGTTTCGCGCAGATTTCCATTTCGGGACTAGCCGGTGAGTGAAATATTTCACTCACCGGCTTCTAAATACATATGTATTCTTTCTAAATACATATGTATTTAGCATGCCGTTGTAGTAAATTGTGGCACGGTGCTGACCCCGCACAAAATACGAAACTCACAGAAGGTCCACTAAGTACTTGCATAGAGGGCTTACAGGGCCAAAAGACATCTGGGCGCCTCGGGCGAGGAATTTTTCAGTACCCAGAGCACGCATCCAGGGCCCCAATTCTACTAAAATAATTGTAATGACAATTATCAACATATTTTAAGAGGTAAAAGCGAAAATTTTGCAAAAATTGTTGATAGTTGTTATTACAATTGTTTAGTAGAATTGGGGCCCTGAACATTTTCGTATCGGTATTGTATTATGTGGCATAAAATTACAAATTTTGAAAATTTTGATTTGCTTATCAGTACTTTTATTAGGGTAATTACAGAAAAAGAACAATATTGTGAAAAAAAAAACGTTTATGATCGATCATCTCTGAGTGAAAAAACATTACTTAATAAAAATGAAAATGCACGAGCAAAGCGAGTGCGAAATTTTTGAACTATTTCTCGTACATTATGAGAATGAGGAAACAATAGTACCTTTTAATGAAGACCCGAGTAGCTAAAACGAAAATATTGGAAAAAAAACACTGAAAATCAGTGACATTAATGGAGTTCCTCAGCGTGCGAAAATATATAGGTAATATTTCAGGCACTAGTAAAGCAAGTGCAAAAATATCGAACTATTAATGTATTATAGCCGTGTATACGAAAGAAGTAGAATAATTATTGTGGATCTCTTGAGTAGCAGTATGAAAGCAGACAATATTAACAACAAGACGCGAGGGTAGCGAGCGCGATAATTTAAAGCCACTTCTAGAAGTGTTTGTTAAAAACTTATGTAAGGAAAACAAAGGACTTTTGAGTGTTCAATAGGTCTGCCGTATTTCGTCATGCGACATAGAAATATAATAATGGCGTGAGCGCAGCGAGCGCGAAATTTTTGAGTTTTTTCCACAACACTGTAAGAAAAAAAAGGAGCCGGGCTCTAGCCTGCGCGGGCCCCCTACCGGCTTGTGGCAAGCCCCGCAAGCCAGACCCGCGCAGGCTAGGGCCCGGCTGGCAAACGCCACCTCGACTATATGGCCAGTCCGACGCTGTGTAATGGTAAACAAATAATTGTTAAATTTCTTTAATTTTTATAGGTCTCTGACATGTATTTTGATAATGAATTTATTACTTTGACTTTAACAAACGGACCAATTGAGCATAAACAGTGGTATTAACCGGTATCCCAACAGTAGCTACGTTACTTCGGTGTAGTTTTATGCGCAGGTGGTTATGAGTATTTTTTTATATTAATGGCATGATTTTAACATAATTGTAAATGCAATAAAAACATTACAGACATCAAACAAAATCTTGCCAACTAAAGAAAAACAATTACATAGAAGCTTATTACTTTCAAACAATGAATTAATGTGACGCACGAGACATTATTACAGTTCCCCAAATACTCATTAATTTTATACAAGGCTCATTTAACGTTATGTCCCTGTATAATATTGAATTAGATTTGCGTCTTTAGTAAGTTGTTTTTTTAATTTTGTTATGTAATGAGTTTGTAACTTTGTGGTTACATTTATTTCCTTCAGGCTTAAATTTGTTTTTGTTGATTTAATAGACAAATTATTCAAACGATACATACCTAATGTAAAGTCTACTACTTCAGTACTTGTACAGTACCTAAGAACATACTTTGATGCGTTAAGGTACAGTCTACAATCGACTACCGGTGGATATCACAGGAGGCACCTAGTCTAGTCTTATTCAAGTTGGGTTTGAAACGCTGGCTTATCAACCAAACTTTCTATAGTTATGCGGAATTTCGCCTAACTTAAGAGTTTTGCGAAATTTCAGAGTTAAAATAAAAATAATTTAACCCTTATTTATCTCATCTTTTAACTGACATTTGTAATTTTTTATTTTGTGTTTTGGTCAAATACCTATTAATGTGTAATAATGACTTGTATTTGCTAATACCAATAAAGTAATATGACTACGACATTTCGGTTGATGCGGTCAAGTTGTTTTTTAACGAGAGCGATGATGGAATAACGGTTCAATAGTGGAACTTTGAATCTAACAGTACAGGGTTTGGTCCTAGGCTCTGCACCAATGGACCAATTATTATAATTTATTATTGATTAATAGCAGTCATTAAGCCATATCACAAGCCACCGGGTGCCCTGACAAACTCTGACACCAAAGGCCAGCACTACCTCATACGACAAACAAAAAAAACTTGTTTGTTTTTCTAGTACTAGCGCTAAAGGTAATTACTATAAAGTAACTGAGTAAAATTGGTAAATCAGGCCAATCTCAATATTATTTTTATTCAATCTTCAAAAACCCGAGCTTGAAAACTTTTTCACACTTTACACCTTCCAAATAAAACCAGCTCGGTGAAAGAAATATAACATAAGCAACGTACTACAGACAAAGAGTGTTAAAAAAACGGTGGTGGCAAAGTTTGCACGCGAGCAAAGCCACGTGGCGCAGCTAGTAATAATTTTTATTAAAGTTAAAATACACTAATAAATAAATAAAATCTTTATTTAGTTAAAGTATACCGTCGTACAAAGAACATTCCATACATTTAGCATTTCCGATGATATCTATGACCACACTGAGGGCATTGGCAGTAGACGCGCACGAGCAAGTTTCACTGTTTGAGGGCTTTGAGGACGCACTTCGGGTAGCGAAAGAGTTTGAGGACGGAATTTTAAGAGAAAATATTAACTTCTGCTTTGCTGGGGTCATTCTACGCACTTGCCTTTTCTTCTTCATAACTTTAGAAATCTGGTTGTATTTCGGAAATTTTCCTTTTTTAACATTTTTTATCAAATCTCTAGCTCTTCTTTTAGACTTCCTGTCTAGAATCGGTCGCATAATCAGTTGAATTGCTGGAGTATTTTTGCGTGTCTTTTTGAATGCAGCCCTACTGGCTTTTCTCGTTCCAGGAGATACTTCTAGATTGTCTCCGTCTCCATTGTTCATTTGAGCTTCTGTACCTCTGTGGGGTGTAGGACCACAAGGGGGCACGCGTTCTGGTTCTCTCAGATCCTGGGTGGTATTCTGTTCCGAGTCCTGGTTTAGTATCTCTAAACCACGAGTTATTAGGTTATTAGGTGATGTTACTGTGTTAATTTCTTCGTCCATGTTGAGTTATAAATTGTAAAACTCAATTATAAAAATGTTCAATTGATTTCTACAAAAAAATACAAAATGTCGTTATTTTTATTCTCAAAAAAGTATTTACATTCTCTTTGTTCTCAAAGAGAATACACAAAGAGTATATAAATACTAAGTACCTAAGAAAATACAATAGCAAATACGCTGCAATAATATCTATATATCTATACTTATAATAAAACTGTAACGGGTCCAATTCTGTACATTGAAGTTTTTATTTTTTTCGAACGTACTCTTGATTCGATACTGAAGCCAAAACTGTATTTTTATTCATTTTTGTATGTCTGTCTGTCTGTCTGTCTGTCTGTCTGTCTGTCTGTCTGTCTATCTATCTGTCTGTCTGTCTGTCTGTCTGTATCTTGGCTAGGCATCACGCCGAAACTACTGAATGAATTTATATGAAACCTGGTATGATTTGAGTTCATACTACGAGGTAGGACATAGGCTACTTTTCATCCCAAAAAATGAAAGGATTGAGGTTTAAAGTTATTTCAAAAAACACTTACCACTCTGAAACTACTGGACGGATTTTGATGCAATTTGGCACAGTTATAGTTTATATGATGGATTAAAATTCACAATACTTTTTATCCCGGAAAAATAAAGAGTTCCAGTGGGATAATGTCCCAAATTCTGTAAATCAAAGTTATTTTTTTGGTGCCGTTCTATTTTCAATACTAAAGCCAAAACTGTATTTTTTAAGTTTTGTTCTTTTGTCTGTCTGTCCGTCTGTCTGTCTGTACATTGGAAGTGCATCACGCCGAAAATACTCAATGAATTCAAATGAAATTTGGTATGATTTGAGATACTTTTCATCCCGAAAAAATTAAGTGTTCCTGCGAGATATGGGTCCAAATTCTGTACATTAAAGATTAAGTGTTTTTTTTTGGAAGTAACTCTATTTTCGATAATGAAGCCTAAGCTGTATATTTTTTTTATTATTGTCTGTATGTCTGTCTGTCTGTATCTTAGCCGCGCATCACGCCGCCGGAACTACTGGATGAATTCAAATGAAACTTGGTATGATTTGAGTTCATACTACGAGGTAGGACATAGGATACTTTATATCTCAAAAAAAAATGGGTTCTCGCAGGATAGGGGTTGAAACTTATTTAAAAGAATACATATCACGCTGAAACTCAAGGACGGGTTTTGATGCAACTTGGCACTGTCTTAAGTTATATAATGGGTTAAAATTTAGGACACGTTTTATCCCGAATAAGTAAAGGGTTTCTGCGGGATATGGGTCCAAAGTTATGTTAATATTTAAGTAATAAAGAATATTTTTTGAATGGTTCTCTATATTCAATACTGAAGCCAAACTATTTTACTTTTTAATTTCGTCTGTCTATTTGTCCGTATCTTGACCGCGCATTGCACCCAAACTACTAAATAAATTCAAATGAAAAAAATGCTCTGGGGTGCTTAAAAAAGGCGTCCTTCTTTCTGTTTGTCTGTATGTTTGTTTGTTTACGCATCACGTAAAAACTACTGGACCAATTGCAATGCGGGTTTCATTGTTAGATAGCTTAGGGTTTTATTTAAATCTGGTGTAATTGGTATCTCAATCCGCTGAGTTAAAAGCTGAGCAATTGATAAAAGTATTTTTGACGGCTGAAGAAATTTTGTTCAAATGTTGGTATATTGGTCCTGGAATAGCACATTATGGTACTTTGAACCTAAATAAAAGACCATGCGTGCGAAGCCGCGGGTACAGCTAGTACTTATAATAAAACTGTAAAGGGTCCAATTCTGTACATTGAAGATATTTAAAAAAAAAATGTTGGGCCGTTTTCTGGATTCTTTACTGAAGCCAAAACTGTTTTTTTTTTCTTTTTTGTCTGTTTGTCTGTCTGTCTGTCTGTCTGTCTGTATCTTGGCTAGGCATCACGCCGAAACTACTGAATGAATTTAAATGAAACTTGGTATGATTTGAGTTCATACTACGAGGTTTCATCCCGAAAAATGAAAGGGTTCCCGCAGGATAGGGGTTGAAAGTTATTTAAAAAAACACTTACCACTCTGAAATCACTGAACGGATTTTGATGAAACTTGGCACAGTCATAGTTTATATGATGGGTTAAAATTGAGGATACTTTTTATCCTGAAAAAATAAAAAGTTCCTGCGGGATAATGTCCCAAATTGTGTAAATTAAAGATATTTTGTAATGTTTTTTGGGGGCCGTTCTATGTTTGATACTCAAGCCAAAACTGTATATTTTTATTTTCTATGGTGCCGTCGTTGATCCACTCAGACTCCTTCATTATGTTACGTTCCCGGCACCGCTTCACTCTGTCATATAGTGTTTTATGGATTATTAGGATTGCTCTTGAGAGCTCTTTCTAACCGTATACGATCTCCATATTTTCATTTAACTTGCTGTCGAGTATAGGCTGACATAGCATTTTTATACGCTTTATATTAGCTTCACTTGTATGTTTGTATGTTTGTATATTTGTAACCGACTCCTTTGGACGCTATTTTGACCCACTTTAAACGGTCAGATTTCATTCAAATTTTGCATACCTGTCAAAGACCGATGATAATGCAATAATACGAAAAAAATAAAAAGTAGAAAATAAATAATAGTTTAAAAAAACTAAAACACACGCTTTATATAGAAAACCAAACTAATAAATAGAAAATAAATTTTAATAGTGTATATAATAAAAAAATAAAAAAAAAAGCGTGGAGTGCTTCTCATATCTGTCAATGAAATATTTATAACTATTGACCCATGCACCCCACGATTTTTTTGATATAAAACTTTTTTTTATTATTTACACTATAAAAAAATATTTTCTATTTTTTAGTTTGGTTTTCTATATAAAGCGTGTTTTTTAGTTTTTTAAACTATTATTTATTTTTTTACTTTAACGCTATTGCTTTATTATTTACACTATAATGATTGTAACTTTTAAACTTTCGCGATTCGAACACATAGTTATATATTTAAACGGGACTTAATAACGCTGAAAACTTAATATTTATTTACCTCGACGTTTCGATCAAGTTGCATTGATCGTGGTCACGAGAAAGAAGACTGAAGTAGCGGGTGTCAGCGTCGAGAAGGGCGAGCGTTGTCTCCAACTACCCACATTTGGTTTTGTAAAAATTCAGAATTGTCACGACACACGACACTAACGACATCTGCAGATTTCTTCTGACATAAACCCCGACGCGAACACTTGCTAATCACGGATTGCAGGCCGCAGCCAACTTGAAAACTTTTTCAGCGCGATTAAGTCCCGTTTAAATATATCACTATAATGATGTATTTTACACTAATGTTTTATATATGCGATCGATAGATCTTGACGAGAGCAAACGATTGAAACGAAGGTCGTAGCTTCTTCAAGTCAAAATTTATACTAAACTGAAATTATGCAATGAAGCGAAACTACAATCATTAAATTTACACTTGAGTTAGAAAATTACATTATCTTTCAATCAATCAGTAACCTTACACTTTAATTATATGTACCGAGTGCTATAATAATAATAATAATAAATTCATTTATTTCAGAAAAAGATCCATAATGTGTTAGTAACAAAGTTATTGTACTATTTTAGTAGGTACATGTTATAATTCAGGCAAAAATATATTATTAATAATAAAAAATGGGCAGAACACTAAAGCTATAAACCCATGAATCACTTTGACACCAATTGTACCAACAACTCAACCCGCGTCAACCAGTGTCTCATGATGCATGAGTTAATGTGTTCAGCTACTACAGTCAGAAGACTGTTGGCGCTCCCACGCAAGCGGCTCATCAGGGATGCAGTTCGTTTTCGCATTATCGCGAAAAAAACATCGGTGCGCGCGTCCGCAAACATACCTGAAGCGCTACAAAAACGTGGCAGCCCCAACAGCATTCTGAAACCGTTGTTGTACTGGATACGTAAGGCGTTGGAAGCTTTTTATGTATATTTGACCCACATACTGCACGTGTAAAAGGACTGGCAATACGCCTTGAATAAGGTCACTTTTACAGGTACAGTGCAGCGTGCAAATCTACGTGTCAATATATTGCACCTCACTGCCAACACCCTACGCTCCCTCTCGATATCCATTTCATCAGACATGTCCTCTGTAACCCAGTGGCCCAGGTACTTAAACTGCTTTACCCAGTTAAGGGGAGTTTCGTCGAGCTTAACTGGCAGAGTAGAGTAAGTTTTGGTACCAGATTTGAACAGCATCAACTCACTATTTTTAGCGTTATACCTGAGCCCATGGGCCGCAGCATAGGACTCACATGCGCCCATTAAACGTCTGAGGGCATTGATCGATGGGCTCAGCAGCACCATGTTATCAGCGTAACTTATATTATTAACACTAGTACCACTGATTGAACATCCGACATTAGTGCTGTTAAGCTCAGCAATCAACCCATTCATATATATATATATATATATAGATGATTAAAAAGCTTTGGTGATTTAATACCTCCCTACCTCACCCCACACTTTAATCTGTATTCATCTGAGTACGAACCCGCCCATCTTACAACATTTTCCTGATTTGCATACCAGACTTTGAAAATATTCACCATGTCCCTCGGCAAAGTGGTATCGGTCATGAGCTTCCGCCACAAAAGTTCGTAAGAAACAAGATCAAATACCTTTGACAAGTCTCTTAGACTTGCAAGCATATACTGGAGTTTTTCTGCTAGTGTAGTATTCAACAGTATGCTTTAGACTCAAGATTGCGGATTCAGTAGAGAGGACGGGCTGAAACCCAAACTGTGCATCATTTATATTTAAATGCTTTCTTAAGTGTCCGTCAAGCAAGCTGTCCAGTACCTTAGCAATAACCGTAGCTAATGAGATAGGCCTGAAATTGGACCTGTCAGAAGCATCACCAGTTCTATTTTTGATAATGGGTACCACAACAGTTTTCATCAATTCTTGTGGCAGGTAGGAATGCCCGACACAGAAGCTAAACAACATTGCCAACACTCTAGAAAATGAGTCCCAGCATGCTGCAGGTGCTCTATGCTGAGTCCATCATGCCCGGGTGATTTACCCCTCTTCATATTATTAATAACTTCAGCAACATCTTTCACGCCAAAGTTGTGATGTTTGTAATTGGGATCGTGAACTACAGCACAAGGCACCAGCTGCTTAGAAGTAAGCAGAGGTTCCACCTGAAAACGTTCCCTAAATACATTTGCAATCTTTTGGGAGTCACACATGCCATTCATGCTCACGGGAAAACTACTTGCAGGGCTAAGATTTTTTGTGTTTCATACGTGTTTCACACATATGACGATAGAATGGCCCACTTGTGGGCTTTCCATATAACATCCATATCTTTTTTTATTACTTACTAGGCAGTCGTTTGACCACGATCTCACCTGATGGAAAGCGATGATGTGGTCGAAGGTGTAGCACGCTTGCCTGGTAGATACCTATTGACTATTGACTTGAACACACCTGGGTTATAATTTACCGGAAACACTGACAAGGGGAGGGCATTCCACTCCTTTGCAGTTCTTATAATAAATGAAGAAGTGTAGCGCTTCGTTCTTGTGCGAGGTATTTCAACCATAAAAGGGTGGCTCTTTGCTGATCATCTAGTCATATGGTGATGGAAAGGTGATGGGGGAATCAGGTTGTGCAGTTCTTGTGAACACTCTCCATAGTGCAATCTGTAGAATACCGACAGGCTTGCTACCTCATGTCCATGCGCAAGACTTTGAAGCTTACTATTTACTAGAGTGTCATCCCCAATGAGCCTGATAGCACTTCTCTCAATTGAATCCAAAGACTCGAGCTGATACTTGGCAGAACCGTTACAGAGGTGGCAGCAGTACTCCATACAAGAACAGACCTGTGCTTGATAAAGCTGTCCCAGTGCGAAGTACCACAGCGCCTAACCTGAGAAAAAATACCAAGTTTCTTTGCAGCTACCTTGGCTTTGGATTCAATATAAGACCCAAAATTTAGGTTGGATGTGAGACACCCAAAAGCTCCAGATGGTCGCCTATTGGTATTGTTACACTTTGGAAAGACGGAGATCGGTTTAGAGGACTCTTTTTAGTAGAAAACAAACACGCCTGCGTTTTAGTAGCATTAAATTTAACCAGGTTAGCATCGCCCCAATCAAACAAGGCTTCTTAGGCTAAATTTAAACGGTCTACCATAGACTCTCTGAAACTGGACAGCGTCACAGCTGGCTTGAGCATTGGAAGTGTGTCTCTCAACTCCAGTACTGTCATCAGCATACCCAAAGAAAAAAGCAAGACGGGCCTCTCTGTGAGCATACTTGACATGCCTGTTCCAGCCCATCTATAACACGATCTCGTCTCTTGAACTTTCTCTCACCATAGCTTAATAATAATGCGTGCCATAATATACCAACAACATTATTGTACATATTATCTATAATATTTGAATGATAAGAATTATTACACATTTTCCCACAGCACAACCTAAACTCCTTAGGAAAATAATTCATTACAATTTCTATAATAATTATCACTTATCAAACATATTTCCCGCTGACCCCATAGTACCTTATTACAAATTTCATTACTTTTCATTATAAAGACACAAGCGCGCTGGACAATTAAAGGGAAATGTAAAAACGACGAAACTGGTCGTAGTAGTTTCAACTGTTTTAATGAGTGAGTTTGGCCGTTTTTTATTATTTCCTATTTATTATTTTACCCACTAGCCGTGCCCGCGGCTTTGCGTGAGATATTTTTTATTGGGTCCTAAGTGTTATTCTAAAACCAGTATAACAAATTTCATAAAACTTTGTTCAGATGTCAATCAGCTTTGTATCGATTGTTTGTCATCTACACCCAAAGACACCAAGTACACCATTCTTAAGTCAAAATCTAGATAACAACAGTAAAAACGTCATCGAAATCGTATAAGTAAATTTTAGTTGTTGCGACAGACAGACAGACAAACGGAGAGACATCATTTTTTATGCGTAAATTTTCTTCATTTTGTCTAAACAATTGTGAGTGTATGTGTGTATTTCGTCTATTTGTTACTTATATATTATTATAAATAAGATAAGATGGATGGATAAAGAATAGATTCCACATTGTTATTATTCTTAGTTGTCCCTTTATTAAGTACTAGCTTACCCTTGCGCGACTTCGTCCGCGCGGACTATAGTTTATCGCGAAAAAAGTAGACTTAAACTTCTTGGTTATGGTCTCTATGGCTTGTTGTTGGTATAGCATCAACTACTTAATCTGCGGCACCAACGCTCTTGATGATTTTTGACAGACTTGTTATTTCGTTTCCATGGCAACTGTTCCTTACAGCAAGTATTCAACATGTTCCAGTTCCAGTTTTCCCGTGGAAACTTCTACGGAATTCGTGGAATTTTCTGGGATAAAAAGTATCCTACGTTTTATTCTAGGGTATAAGCTATCTCCATTCCAAATTTCATTAAAATTCGTCCAGCGGTTATCGCGTGAAAGCTCCCCAAACAAACAAACAAACAAACAGACAACGTTTCACTTTTATATATTGGTATGGACTACTCAAGGAACTTCTCCTCCAAATTTAAAATCTCTAGATTCACTGGTTTAGGCTGTATGCCAGTCAGTCAGTAAAGTAGGTAAGTTAGGTACTGTTTTATGGGTATCAGTCTGATATTAAAAGAAAACCCTACCTGAAAAAAAAACCATTATATAATAGAAAAATGGTTTGGCCGGACCCAGTGAGTAAATATCTAAAACCGGACTTACAGAGTAAGTGCTGGAGGCACGCTACCCTCCATTACGAATATTGAAACATTAGCCGCGGCGCGTGAGGGAGGCCTATGCGTCGAGCTTTTAGCGTTATTAACGTCTGAATGTTTACCTGAAAGTATCCGAAACTATCTTAAAAGTATCTTAAGTTTTGTATTGAATACGATAATTATTGACATGGAACAGTTTGTTTGTTTGTTTGTTTGTCGTATGAGGTAGTGCTGGCCTCTGATGTCAGAGTTTGTCAAGCCGCCCGAGGCTTACGACTGCTATTAATCAATAACAGCCGGGACCGACAGCTTAACGTGCCCTCCGAAGCACGGAGCGATGGAAAACCGCACATAACTTCGAAAAGTCATTGGTGCGTAGCCAAGGTTTTGAACCCGGTATCGTTGGGTTCTAAAATGCACTATAGAACCATTAGGCCACCATCGCTCGCTGGAACAGTAAATGTACTAATGTGAAAACCTGTCAAGGCCTTACAATAAGTCATAAATATTCGTCCATACCAATATATAACAGTGAAACGTTTTCTGTTTGTTTGTTTGGTTGTTTGTTTGTTTTTGGGGACACGTGATAACGGCTGGACAGATTTTGATGAAATTTGTAAGACTACATATTGATAACAAATCGTCTCGCAAGAAGACTTGACGAGTGAGGAGTGAGACAGAGGATTTCATATCTCCGAAACTGTTCATGAACGCCTTGGAAGATATGTTTAAGACACTGGACTGAAAAGAGAAAGGCTTAAATATAAACGGCGAGTACATCTCACACTTAAGATCTGCCGATGACATAAACCTTACGGCGGAATTTCTGGAGGAACTTCAGCGAATGCTGAACGGCCTGGATGATGCTTCTCGACAAATCGGTCTTGGGATGAACTTAGACAAGACCAAGATCATATTTAACGATCTTATTACCCCAAGGCCTGTAGTCATCACTGGTGGACCTCTCGAAGTTGTTAAGGAAGACCTACTATTATACATTATATAGAACGACATATTATCTACCTCGGGCAGACTTTGCAATTGGGCAGAAACAACTTCGATAGGGAAGCAAACATAAGAATTTAGTTGGGCTGGGTGGCATTCCAAAAACATCGTGAGGTCTTCTCGTCGTCCATTCCACAGCGCCTCAAGACGAAAGTCTTTAATGCGTGCGTCCTACCAGTTATGAAATACGGAGCCGAGACGTGGACACTAACAGTGGGACTTGTCCACAAATTGAATGTCGCTCAGCGAGCTATGGAGAGAGCAGTGCTCCCGAGCATTGCTCTCTGAAGATACATCTTCTCTGAAGGATAAAATTCGAAATGAGGTTATCTACCAGAGAACCAAAGTCACCGACATAGCTCAAAGGATTAGCAAGCTGAAATGGCAATGTTCTGGACACATTTCTCGAAGGACGGACATGTCCACGAGAGTTCCTCAAAAAGAGAAAAGGAACAGGTTGGCTATACAATCGAGTCGTAGGAGTTAAAGAAGAAGGAAAGAGGGAAGAGGGTGCGGGGAGGAGGGGGGGGGGGGGAGATAAAGGCTACCTCTTATTACCCCTTACCCCCAAGGTGATGCTAAGTTTATGAGATATTTAAGTATTAAGTTTAATAAAAAGTAACCTCAAATTAGAAGTGGCATAGGACTTCACTAGGGGATAAATTATGTAGTAGAATAGATGTCTTTCTAACAAGACATAAGTTTAAAAACTAATATACGCAATTTCTTGATTAGCGTTTGACGATATGAACAGCTAGACGCACGGCTACTTCATAATAATGGTCAAACAGTGATCATATCGTAAAATAGTTACATTATCCACCATTAGAGGAGCTAGGCGTAAGCCTGATTTGGCCGTGATAGGTTAGAAGACCTTTGACCTTTGTTTTTTTAGGCCTTGAAAACCTGTTTGAATACCTTTAATTTAAAATTAATTTAATTTATTTTTTAATAAACTTATAATTGAAATATCTCACAAACTAAGCATCTCCGCGGGGGGAGATGTACCAAAAAGTAGTCCTCTTTCCCCCCCGCACCTTTACCTCTCTTAACTCCTGTGACTCGATTCTATACATTTCCCAAAGGAACCTTTATAGGATCTAGGATCACTTCGTTATCCGTCTGTAGGTCAAGACTCGTTTTACAGGAACGTGAGGTATAACATAGGTAACGCAGGTAACTTGTGGCGTGATGCTATGCCAAGATACAGATAGACGGACAGACAGACCGACAGGAAACAATAAAAATAAAACAGTTTTGGCTTCAGTACCTAATATAAATTTCTTTAATTTACAGAATTTGGACCCCTATCCACAGGAACTTTTTATATTTTTGGGATTAAAGTATTCTTATGTTTCTATCATCATATAAACTATAACTGTGCCAAGTTGCATCAAAATACGTCCATTAGTTTCAGCGTGATACGTGTTATTTTAAATACGTTTCCACCCTTATCCTGCGGGAACCCTTAAATTTTTCGGGATGAAAAGTATCCAATGTCCTTCCTACCTCGAAGTATGAACTCAAATCATACCAAGTTTCATTTGAATTCATTGAGTAATTTCGGCGTGATGCTATGCCTAGATACAGACAGACGGACAGAGAGACCGACAGAAAAAAGAAAAATAAAACAGTTTTGGCTTCAGTATATAATATAAAACAGACACAAAAAAAAAACTAAATTTCTTTAATTTACAGAATTTGGACCCCTATCCCACAGGAATTCTTTATATTTTCGGGATAAAAAGTATTTTTAATTTTCTATCATCATATAAACTATAACAGTGCCAAGTTGCATCAAAATACGTCCAGTAGTTTCAGCGTGATAAGTGTTCTTATAAACATCTTTCAACCCCTTTCCTGCGGGAACCCTTTATCTTTTCGGGATGAAAAGTATCCTATGTCCTACCTCGTAGTATGAGCTCAAGTTATGCCAAGTTTCATTTGAATTCATTGAGTAGTTTCGGCGTGATGCCTAGCCAATATACAGACAGACAAAAAAAAACAGTTTTGGCTTCAGTATAAAAAAAATAGAACAGCCCCCCAAAAAATTTTACTAAATATCTTCAATGTACAGAATTGGACCTGTTACAGTTTTATTATAAGTATAGATAACCAATAGTTTTTTAAAATGCTTTTTCGTCTAGTTGTGAGCTACCCTTTCAGCCAGATAACTAATCAGGAAGTGGTCGAAATTTAAGTTGCATAATTCCACCCGGAAAGACAAACTCGAAAGTGACTTAATAAAAACGTGGTAAAATATATTTGTACATGTTCTGAAACCAATATAGCACTCGTCTTATTTTCCGTCTCAACAACCAGTTGCAGGACGCGAACTTTTTACTAATTAGTCTGAGCTTAGTTAGGTGTGACGCGGCGACAACTTTGTTGATAAGTAGGAACTTGGTATTCTAACGTAGCTCCCTTCTAATCGGAACACTACTTTGTTTGGGAAAACTTCTCCTATTTGATAGAGATAAGTAGTGTTGTTACTTTATTTGGTATATTTTGTGTACTTAGTAAAGAGAATTTGTGCGGAAACAAAGACGCAATGTATATTTTTTATAAAAAAATTGTGACACTAACTATAATAAAAAAAATACTGATGATATAATAAAATGTCTTGGAGAACAGCCAAAAACAAAAAATACATTTGTTACACTTTACGATGACATTTAATAAGTATTTTAGAGCTTTTGTAGTTTTAATTAGTGCTGGGCCATTATTCTCTATCTTCGTGGAATCGTACGGCAATTGCCGTACTGACGTCACACGTTTTCGGCAAGGAATTTCATGCGGCGTAGTGAATAAGCGCCCAGGTAATAAACTATGAGCAAACCTAATCAATGCCATCGGCGGTCTGATCGCTCTGAGCGATAAGACCGCCCATTGTGACACTTTATTATTAATTTTGTTTTTTAGTTGTAAGATTTTTATTTGTGTGTTTCAATAAAGAGTCATCTATCTATCTATCTATCTAATGCCAAGTTCAGTCATGTTCATCATTAAAATGAGCGTTCCGATTTAAAAGCTTTTTTAATTATTTCTGACAAATATATTTGTTTTTTTAATTAAACTTGTGCGGATTTTTTATTGCTCCACGTTTCGGAGAGCACGTGAAGACGTCGATCCCAGTTAATAGGTATCAGTCATTATGCCACGTCAGAGGCCCGTCTCGGCAGTAGAGTCCAATCTATCGGATTAAGTTCAGAGGAACCCAGCACTAGATGTAATTTTGATTTGACGGCTAAACAATTTTTGATGTAATGTATTAGGTACATATATCGTAGTACTTTTTGGTCCTGGAATAAGACATGGCCCAGAGAAATTACCATGCGGGCAAAGCCGCGGGCACAGCTTATATTTCATGTGGGGATTAAGCAATTACATTTTCAGGGTTCCAACTTCCGTAGTCGAGCAAGGAACCCTTCTAGTTTTATCATGTCCATCTGTCCGTCCATCTGTATGCCACAGCCACTTTATTCAGACACTATTAACAATTACAAGGTTGAAATTTTGCACAATAGATATTTTTATCTGTCGTAAAACAAATCTGTCCTAACCAGAACCTTGTACTATTATTTATTCTGTGCCCGAACAAGGGATATTTCTAGCCAGTGTAAGAAAAAATATGTTGTTTTTGTGGATCTCTAGAAAAGTGACGAAGAAAAATAATTTGTGGTGTGGTGTGTCGAGTGGTTTCGTTGGATAGGTAGGTATACTCAGACAAATCTTGAAATGAGAAGTGTGCCAGAAAGGCCCTTCAAGTGTGCCACCTGCCCCACCAGTACTTTCTCCACAATGGAAACGCTCAAGAGACATATGTCTTCACGTCATGGGTCTGGAGAGTCCCAACCGAGCTCGCCCATCCCTGAAACCCACGAAGACAACTCTGATGGTTTGGTTTTCAAGTGCCATCTTTGTGAAGCTTCGTTTGGTGACAGAGGGGGCTCGTTGAGCCATTTGGCTACTACCCATGCCGCAGAATATGAACAGCTCGTCAGCAAGGGGGCTTTGGATGCAGCCAGTGATAGGAGCGAGAGCGCTGATGATGATGAGAGGGGGAAGTTTCCTGATCATGCTAACAGAAAGGTTAGTATTGTTGACAGCAATTTTTTTTTCTTTCTTACGCCCATGTCAAACACAACCATGTTCCGCACGTCTAGCACGTGCGAAACATGGTTGTGTTGTTTAGGATTATATTATAACTCATTACAAATAAACAAACTCTCTTATCTCTTGCTTACCGTATCTTCCCAAATGGGTACACCCATTCAACCCACCGTTCTTTCCAGGTGGTCTGCGCCTTCTGCATCCGGCGTTTCTGGTCCGCGGAAGACCTCCGTCGTCACATGCGCACATACTCTGGTGAGCGGCCGTTTGCTTGCGACTTGTGTCGGCGACGGTTCACTCTGAAGCATAGTATGCTGCGTCATAGGAAGAAGCATCGGGAGGAGATCACTGATGATGAAGAGCAGTCCCCGCCGTGTACGCCTGAGGAGAAGGTTAATGGGTAGGTTTAGATAATCAAACTATTTGTTAAAGAATGCAATAAGTTTGTATCAGTCTTGCTTTTCTGGTGGTAATTTAGGTGGACTCCCAAAATAAGTAGTGAGGTAGCCAGTTGTGGTTTATGAAATGATTTAAATCCATCGAATGGGCATTGAGTGAATGTATATGTTTTAAGGTTTTTTAGATACTAACTTAGCCTTTCTTATATTATACAAAAGGTTACTACGACTCTATCTCTCTCTTCTGTTTTATTGATTTGAAACATTATCTGTGGACGAAAATAAATTATACGTGTTTGGATAGTGAATAATTACTTTTAATCTTTTACTGCAATGCAGTCTTTCTTAGCCGCTATGACTTTTCATTGACAGGTTTCTAACTGGTTTCTTTTATGAAATAGGTCAGCTTTAAACGACCATTTTGCTTGAGTTGCATCCCCCTCTCATAATGTAAAGAACAAAAAAAAAGAAGATTAACTAGAACCCTAGATTATATCCATATTAACTTACGCTAGAGCACATAATAAGAATTTAAAAACACGGTTATCTAGGGTTTACTAGCTAATGCAATATAGCTGACCAAAATAATGCATTTATTACCCTTTTCAACTCTGAACAAATTCCATACTTAGAGGAATCTACCCATAAAAACAGCTTGGTTGACGTATAACGTAAAAACTACAGCTTGGCAAGCTTACACTGAGAAAAATAATGGCTAAGAAAGTAACAATGAAAGCTTTGTAATTTTTTTTTCTAGTTGCTTTAACAAAAAAACTTTGTCTTCCATACTACCTTGTTACGGTGCATGCGCGCACTGTATGCTCGTGGTCGTGCGCTAGGTAGCTTTTTCGCGCGCGAGCAAGGTAGTAGTTAAAAAGCGAGTTTTGTTACAGTCACATCGTTTTTATTGTCGGATGTTTATTACATTACAGACAACTTTTTCTTTGCCATTGCAAACTAACAGTGCATTTTGCAGATTTAACAAAGTGTAAAATCAATCTAATAACAAAGGATTTTTTTTATAATATAACTTTGCGTCCTTCGATTTCATTTTGACAACGTACAAAATTAACTTTTTTATGGCAATAATGCGAGGGGCATGTATTAGTAGCGGGGAACTATCAGACGTTGACTGTCGTTGTCAATGTCTCAATTTTTGTTCATTTCTGTGCTGACCATCGCCTGTGCGCGTGTGTTATTGAAGGAAATAAACATCGATCGTATCCTGTACGAGTTGTAAGAGTTTATGGATTCTGCTCGACTTCCATATTTATTAAATAGCATGCTGGGTAAGTACCTTCTGTTAGTTTTTAATTAGCACTATCGTTTTGTACCGTCCAGGCCACATGGTGGCATGCATGCTTGAAGTGTGCATTTGGCTAAGTTGAAAGTTCATGGTCTAAATTGTAGCTATACGCTAGCAGCCGTCGATAATTAAAAGTGGGTATTGTGTAGTACCTACATAATATTAGGAATATATAGAAGTCGCCATATTATAACTAGACGAGATGGGGCGGGGCCCCCACTGCGCATGTTTGCAAAAAAAGTTGCACTCCCCGTCGTGTGCATTTTATGTAGATATTTAGAGATTTCTTTGTAGGCTTTTTTTGTGGTAGGTACTTAGGTGTTTAGAATATTTATTTAGATTATTTGTTTAGATTACATCTTTACATAGAAGAACTATTATTACAGTGAAAAGTAATAAACATCCAGTAGGTAGTTTAAAAATAACTGTCGAATTATTGCAATGTGGTTTTGTCTGTCTGGTCTGTCTGTTTAAACCTACACAGCTAAATAATAATAATATAATAATATATTTTGGGACAATTCACACCAATTACCTAGCCCCAAACAAGGATACCCTATAATATGGGCACTAGATAACGGATAAACTTACATAAATACGAATATCACATCCATGACTCGGAAACAAATATTTCTGCTCATCACACAAATGATTGCACCTTGCAGGATTCGAACCCGCGACCGTTTGATTTCGTTCCCAGGGTCACTAGCCACTAGACCAACCGGCCGTCAATTACTGAACCGATGGAGCTGAACATTTTACTTAGGTTTCTGGTAGGCGCGGGAAGGACAAAGGGTATGTGACGTCTCGGGCGAGGTCACGGGCAATAACCATTTATTACAAAAATATATTTAAAAACTTATTTATTGATTTCAGTGTTCTGCGCTTGACTCTGATGTCCCTGGATTGTCAACATCGAGCCCTACTGTACGGTGGACGTTAAGAACACCGAAAGTTGTGCTTATATTTTAAATCACTTGAATTATAAATAAGTCCGTTTATACATTTTATAATAGTTTGTTTTATACAATGTATACCTAATCTAGGTTCCCCTTGATCCTTTCTTTTTTTATTGCATCTATGCAACATTATTTCAAACCAAACTAGGTATGTTAGAATAGCAAAATAAAAGTTGCTTAATTGCTATTAAAACAAAGTAATTATGATAGAATAGCAAAATAGAGTTGTTAGCAAAATCAAGTAATTTAGCCGTTGTAACATAACACATTGCTGGCATAACAATGCAAAATTGACATTGTATCAACTTTAGAGCTAGATATCAGGCCAAAACATTGTTAATGGAACAAAGTTATGTTGCTAAAAATGCAACGTTTTTGAAGGTGCAACGACAATATTAGATTTCATTTGATAATTGTATATAAAAGTTTTCATAAAATATTGTTAAATTGACAATAAACTCTTGACAATAAAGTAATTGTTTCACCAACAACGTACCTATTTTATAATATTTTTTTATTTAAAAGGTTCACAAAACTGGCATTGTCACATAAACAAAGCTTACAGTACCTTATGTTAATTGTATTATGCTAGTGAACAGCCTACTAGATGCAAAGTGCATGCATGAATAACATCTTACTACAAAAATAAATAAATATATATATGATAATTTCTGAACAAATAAAAAGTTTTTTTTTAATTACTTAGGGTTGAAGAACAATATAGAACATCGCTTGACAACAATGATTGATGCACTGAAAATATCAACTTCGTCTCTTATATCTTTACAAACTGAACACATTGATAGACTGGTGAATGATGACCAAGATTAGTACGACACACCAGTAGTTCGAAGGTATTTGAAGGAGACAACAACTCATGCGAGGTGTTGAAAATTTAATTCGTTCCTATAACTTTGAGCAATCAATCAATCCATTAATGATTTTGTATAAAAATACTTTACCTTTTTTTTGTGGCTTTAATGTTTCTTTGTTACACCCAACAATTTTATTTTCTCAGTGTAGGGTCCTGGCTATGGAACCCTAAGTCTATGCATGTCCGACACAAACGACCAAGATAAACTTTACAGTTGGTTCCATACAACATCTTTGAAAATTTAAGTAAATAAGTCAGGTAGTTATACTGCTTGTACTCTTTATAATAGAAAGTCTCACCTTTTCGATTTTCCCTTTGTTTTTTAAGTACTGGTGAGATGGTTTTACTGCAGCCAAGGCGGCCAGACAAGTTTGAGTGGCCAATAGGTTTCCAAATTTCAGCATCTTAGAACTAAGTGGAATTACGTAATCTGTTTACTTACATACGAATACGTTTAAACTTTGCATTTGCATAACCAAGAATCTAGAAAAGATTAAACCTTAATCTTGGAAGTTCTGTGTGCCAGAAATGTCAGCTATGTCATCATTCCTTAGCCGAGGTTAGATTTTTAGTATGTAGGTACTTCTGTGTCTTGCTGATCATTATCAAAATCTCAAAGACACAATAATCTTATCATCTCGGGTAATTATTCTGACGAATCAAACTCGGACGACCGACCCCTTTGGGAGCAAAGTGGCAACGGACAAACATACACCTACACATTTCCCGACAAACACGCATAGAAAAACACCTATATACTCATAACACCCCTCGTTTATTCAGTCGTGGCTTAAGAAACCAAGGAGAAATCAAGGCTTATCCGACACGATCTGCTCAGCGCATCGCCTATATAACGCTCCATAAGATTATCCCTCCCGCCATTATGGGGAGGTAATGCCAATCTTTTCAACTCGACGTCGCTCCGCGTGACGCAATACGTGTCAAAAATACTACGGGACACCATATAAAAGTGTAGACACTGATATCATATAACTCAAAAATTATAAAATAGCTACCACACAAATAGCTACCACATTTTTATTGCAGGTTGTTTTCAAGCTTTGTTCATCTGAACAGGATGCACCACGATATATGATGGATGATAACCATCAGGATAATGGCGTAGTTAAATCCCAAAAGCCAGTGATGGGTAGCAGCGTCACCGGTGCAAGAAACTACGCCCTGCGGTCGCCAACCCGCAAGCCCAGCGTGAAAATATATAATGTAATGGGCAAATATCTCCGAAAAAGATTAACACAAATAACAAACGTGCCCTAGTTCCCGGCAGCCCTGCTATTCCTGGCCAAGGTGGCGGTCACGGTGATGGCAGGGTGGGAGGTGCGAAGAATCCCCGGGCTACGGTAGGCCACCACCAACAAAAACTGACTTTGGCACCTTACAACGTACGAACGCTCAGGCTTGACGACCATATGGCACAGCTCGAAACGGAACTGTCAAGGATAAGGTGGCACATTCTGGGGTTATGCGAAGTCCGAATAGAGGGCGAGGACACCTTAACTCTAGAATCAGGCTACCTTATGTACTAGCGGGAGGGTGACCAGCAATCCCAGGGTGGCGTCAGGTTCCTCGTCCATTAATTCCTCGCTGGAAACGTTGTAGACATCTCTAGTGTGTCGAGTGTGTAGCGTACCTCACAATTAGGCTGACTAAGAGGAAAAGCCTTAAGATCATGCAGGTATACGCACCGACATTGGCACACTCGGATGACGCAGTAGAAGAAATGTATGAAGACATCTCTTCAGCTCTTCACAAGACCACGAAGACGCACTACAACGTCGTCATGGGGATTTTAACGCTAAATTGGGATTACAGAACAGCAGCGAATCGAGGGTTGGTTCACACGGTTATGGAAGCAGGAACCACAGGGGGCAAATGCTTGTCAACTTTTTAGAGAAAGGGCTCTTCTTAATGAATTCGTTCTATAAGAAGCAACCCCAAAGGAAGTGGACGTGGCAGAGCCCCGATGGTGTGACGAAAAATGAGATTGACTTTATCATGACGGATACATGGCACTTGTTCAGAGATGTCTCCGTGTCAATAGGTTTAATACCGGTAGTGTCCACCGACTACTACGAGGCTCTCTGAGTATCAACTTTAAGCAGGAAAGATCCCGTCTGGTGAAGTCTACGCTCCGTCCAAACCAGCTCCAAACCGTCGTGGGATCAGAACAGTTCCAACTTCATCTGGAAAACCGATTTGCTGCTCTGAAAACCGCGAATGACGTTGACGAGGCCTGTTTATCGCGAAAAATAGCATCCTATTTTCTTGCAGGATATTAAAAATCAATGCAAAAGTAGGTATAGCACCCAATGCTCTTGATGTTTTTGACAGACTTGTTATTTTGTTTCCATAGCAACCACAGACCATTCTGTGATGGCAACCGTTCCTTACAGTGAGCAATTAATATTTCCCAGTATAAAAAGTATCCTATGTTTTATTCTAGGGTATAATCTGTGTCCATTTTAAATTTCATCAAAATCCGCCCGGCCGTTATCGCGTGAAAGCTCCCCAAACAAACAGACAACGTTTCACTTTTATATATTCGTATGGATATTTTGACCATAGCGTCGCCTCTAATGGTTCAATTTTCTGGTGTCTATCGATTCTTCTTCAGGTATTCTTATAGAGTGTCATAGGATATTTACCCGAATACGGCAAGGCAAAGTAAGTAAGGGATATGTGTTTAAACTAAAAACTCGGTCCGATTTTGACATGCGAGGTATAAATCGATTCGACTCATTCCAAGCATGTCGAAGGCTATTTTTTACTTGACCATAGTCGGGTTTTATTTTTCTGAATTTGTTTTATCTTTATACCTATAGAACAGTACCGTGACAAATTGACAGACTGGATGACAGACAATGCACAGCCTGCTGATGGACCTAGAGATTTGAAACTTGGACGAATTATTCCTTGTACACTTGGGCGCACTAAATTGGGATTTTTTGAAATTCCTTCCATAGGGTCTCCTTTTACCCGATTTTGGCAGGTTATGTGTTGGCTTGTATGTATATATATTTGTACATTTATTTGATGCATCATACATCATAAAGGACTTAACGGATTTTGATAATTAATGAGTGGATTCGTCTTAATCACGAGAGTGCTATAGGATATATGAATATTTCAAGAAAACTAATGTGGCGATTTGGCTGCCATATTATATTTTCGTCTGAACAAAAAAATTACCAAAACCTAACGAGTGAGGTATCAAAAAAGAAGGTCCTTAAAATACAATTTCAAAAATATTTATAAGAAACTAAAAATTATAATCTAATATTTCAAAATCAAAAATCCATTTGCCTCTTTTTAGTTTTGTGTGCAGTCGTTTTTTTTTAAAGTTAATTATTAACTAATTTAATCACGTGCCTTAGCTCACCCAGTTTTCCCTACATCCACTATCATTATAATAATATCTCCAACTTAGACTGTAACGTGTTAAACCTGTATGAATTTAGATCAACATGCTTGGATTAAGGCCCGTCTCGAACAATATGTATCTGTCTGGGTAAACATCAGCAATAATAGCTGAGGGTGTACAGTAAACAGAGGCGTAGTTGCTGTGGATAAAGTACTACATACGCAGATAGTGACAAATGGTCGACTATTTTACATGGTGATATTTTTGGGAATCTCCAAATTAATCATTCAATTATTTTTTTATATAAGCAACATAAATAGCATATTTACAAATGAGAAAAAATAGAAAAGAAAAAGAACATTGTTGACCTAATCGGCGGTAACTAAACCACATCATAGGGATTTATTAAAAGCTTTTATGTAACTGTTTGTTTGTCGTATGAGGTACTGCTGGCTTCTGGTGTCAGAGTTTATCAAGCCACCCCGAAGGCCTCTGGCATGGCTTAACGACTGCTATTTATCAATAACAGTCGGTATTCAACTTGCAATGTCTGTATGTATTTGTGTTTAGGTCAAATCTTGCAAGCTGAATAAGAACCACAATAAGACGCATTGCCTCAAGACAACACCGAAAGTTGGATCAAGAAAAAGCTTAGTCTGCCGCTTGACATCAAAAAAATGGGAAGCAGCATAGCACTTTCTTCAAATCATAGGTTTTGGCGCTGAGGTTTACAGCTGGTAACTTTGCGTGCCCATTGTAACACCGTTCTACTCATGCGATAAAAGTAAACACAGCCCTGAAGGATACCTGTGGTATCAATAATACCTGTCCAATAGTAACTGTTTGCCTCAGATCAACGTCTCAAAATCTATTATACTTATTGGCAGTTACAGCACCCCCAAACTACGTTGGGATTCCGCAATAAGTGCCGTCGAAGAACACAAGCATCAACATGACGACGAACATCTTCTTTGCAACCACACACTACCCGAAACTTCAACCAATGTATGTTACTTACCCTCACTAATGATGCAGAGACGTGGACGCTCACAAACAGAAAATGCACAAAATAAAGGTTACACAACGTGCCATGGAGCGTGCCATGCTTGGCATTTCATTGAGAGACCGAGTTCAAAATGTGGAGATGCGACGGCGGACACGAGTGTTTGATGTCGGAAAAAGCATCACAGAACTCAAGTAGAGGTGGGGAGGACACTTGGCTTAGCAATGCGATAATAGGAGGACAAAAGCGGTTACGGAGTGGTGGCCTAGAGAACATACTAGACCAGTTACCAGACCACTAGCACCATGGGTAGATGATATCGTCTGAATAGTAGGCAAAAATTTTGTAGGTTGGCTCAAGACTGGAATGAACAGGGCAATAAAGAACAGCCCTATTTCCAGTAGTGGATTGATACGGGCTGATGATGATGACTATCCGAAAGAAGACTAAAAGGCAGTTAGAGCTTTTTACAATCTACGAAAGAGTTGGAAAGTTGGACCAATGCAGTGCGAGGCTTATCATGTGGTTAGCTGAACACCCTATCCCTACCAGATACATTCCACCAGCACAGCAACTTACAGCTGGTTATAACTTACAATTGCCAATTTGAAAATATATGAATCTGCTCAGTACCACAGTTGGGCGTTGCAAGTATAATATGACTACATGTGGTATTACAGAAGAATATCATACTAGATGCTTGTTTGTTTGTTGTATGAGGTAGTGCTGGCCACTGATGTCAGAGTTTGTCAGGCCGCCCGAGGGCCTCTGACATGGCTTAACGACTGCTATTAACCAATAACAGCCGGGACCGACAGCTTAACGTGCCCTCCGAAGCACGGAGCGAAAACCGCACATAACTGAGAAAAGTCATTGGTGCGGGAGCCTATAGGTTTTGAACCCGGTATCGTTGGATTCTAAATTGCACTATAGAACCATTAGGCCACCATCGCTCTTATACTAGATGCTATATTCTGTGGAAACTTAAGTCAAACCATGAACCATCTGCTTTCATGCCCGTCATGCCCTACCACTAGCGGAAGATCTAAATGATGCAAACCAAAAAGCTGTAGATCTGTCAACTCACTTAGCAGCTTTCATCTTATATTAACAGGTAAACCAATGGAAGGAGATTAAGATTAATAGTCGTTAAGCTATGTCAGAGGCCCCCGGGCAGCCTGAAATACTCTGACACCAGAGGCCAGCACTACCTCATACGATAAACAATTAAACAAGATTCATACATTTATTAAGTTAGTTTCCAGAATCCTGAGTCCATCCCCTTTTATTAAAACAACATGGACGTAATTTAGCAAGTAATCATTGAGTTAGACTCAAACAATGATGATACAATCATGTCAAAACTATAAGCTTTGGGGATGTACGACTGTACGTCCAGTATCCGCGTCGGGTTCCCTGATGCGATCACTCAATCAGGGTACTTCAAGGCTTCAATCGCATTAATTGCACGGGTAGAAAGTAGAAACCCGTACGGTCAACTTCGTTCGTGATATGACTGCAATAGGTATTTATTTTAAGTCGAATAAGTTTTTTTCCCGCTAGGTGGCACTGTACCCACCTAATCATTTTCATAAAGCTCCGTGTATAAATATTGAAATAAATAGTTAAGTGCCTCTAAATAAGCAAGAAATCGCTAAGTGTGCAAGGGACAACATACACATAAAAAGGAAAGTGAAAAAGAAGATACTTACAAAACAGATCGTCATAAACATTGGAAGATACTGCATTGATCGACCAAACGATCTTAAGCTGACTGATCACTGAGCCTGGATGCAAACCTTGTTTCTAAATTTATCATTAAGTTACACAATACTGTAGAGGGCGCCACTAGTCTTAAAAGATGTCTGATTCACTAACCGAAATGTTAAATGCTCTCCGAGTTCAAATCAAGGAAGATAATGAATGTAGTTTGAAACAGATAGAGGAAAATATTACACAAAAAATTAACGAGAAAATAGAGGAAAAATTTTATAAGGTAGAAATGGACATAAATAAAATTCAAAAAACACAAAAGGAGCACGATAAAAGATTAGAAGTTTTTGATAGAAAACTAAGGCAAAGAATTTAATTTTCTTCGGAATCTCAGAAAAAGAATGCAGTTATACGGAACTCGAGGAACTGGTGCTACGCATTATAAATTATGAGATGGAAGTAGAATGCGACAAGATGGAGATAGAGTATATTGGGAGAATTGGTAAGAAGAGTACATAACCAAGGCCTAGAAGGCTTACACTCACAACATATGGAAAGAAAATAGCCCCTTTAATGCGGAAATCATCGCTAGAAGGATCCGGTTCATACATAAAAGAGGATTTTTCACAAAAGGTCCTAGAAATCAGGAAATCCTAGATTCCTCAATATATAGAGCAAAGGGAAAAAGGTATAAAGGTAAAAGAGTAAAGGAAAATTTAAGCAATAAAAGAGCGCTATCTGTGAGTCTTTCAGAAAAACCGGGCCCCAGCAAACCCACGGATAAACAGGTACAATCCTCAAAGAAAACTAAAACATTCACATCGGCAGTTTTTGCTAGTAACAAGCAGACAAAAACGACAAGACCTAATCAAGGCACAAGCCCATCAATTGCTTCTTACATAAAAAGAACATCCCAATCCGATAAACAAGGATCTCTAATTAATAAGGATAAGGAATAGCAATCAAACCTGGCACCCGAATATCAAGAAGCTACAACGCGGAAAATCCACACTGAACAAGAAAACTCACCCTACAAAAACAAAGATAAACTGCCAATACGGGTGTACTGCCAAATCGCCGCGGGAGTTCAAGACCATCAACCTCCATGCAAAAAAAATACAAATATTGAAACAGAACAACACAGAAATAGTGAAATAATTAATAAAAATGGAAACATACTTCAATCATTTCTGAAGCTATGTACATATAACATTCGCTCTCTCAGATCTTGTAGTCGGTTAACTGAATTAGAATACGCTCTAAGAAATATTAAATTTGACATTATCGGTATATCAGAAGTAAAAATAAAAGGGCAATGTATAATACGAAAAGATAAATACATACATATGTACAGAGGTGATAAAAATGGAACAAATGGCGTGGGTTTCATTCTCACTCCACATCTAAAGAATTATATATTAGATTTTAAAACATATTTTGATCGAGTAGTAAGGTTGGATATAGCAACACACTAAATATAATACAGGTTTACGCCCCAACGGAAAAAGCAAACGAAAAAGAAATTCATTTTTTTTATCACCATGTTCAAAAAGCCCTGATTGACACATACAAGGACACAATAAAAATAGGAATGCCGTTAAGCGAAGAAAGTAACATTTGTGGACCCTATGGATTTGGAGAAAGAAACGTTAGAGGCGAAATTTTTGCGAGTTTTTGCTACGAAAATAGATTTCTCATAGCCAACACATTTTTCAAAAAACATCCAAAACAAAGGTGGACATGGCAGTCACCAGATGGAAGGACACGAATTCTAGTCAAACAAAAACAGAAAGTTAACAACACTGAAGTCCTCTCTACCAAATTTTCGTCGGACCACAGAATGCTTAGAATGACAAACAATTTAAGCTTTAACAGAAAGAATCGCATCGGATTTTGTCAAAAGAATAAAAATTATACACCCGTCGAAATAGAGTCACTAAAAAATCTAATGAGGCAACAAATTCAAAACATTGAAAAGGACAACATTAACAAATCCTATAATGCAACAATTTCAGCGATTAAAGAGTGTATTACAAAACTGCCAAAAGCAAAACACAAAGAACCTGTAACCATAAACACCGAAGTAGAGACTTTAATAGAAGAAAGAGAAAAATTAAAAAGTTATACACACGAACATTATCACAAAGCAAACGACTTAAAACACTACACAAAACAATAAAAAAGAATATTAAATTAAACAGACAGAAAATTCAAATAGAGATATTAGGGAAAGAGTTAGAAACTCGAAGCTCTAATAAACAAACCAGGAAACAATACGACACGAAAAAGTGGATTAATGCCATCAACAAACCGACAGGACAAAAAACAACAGAAAGGATATTTTAAGAGTAGCAACGAAATTCTACACATCCCTATATTCAAGCCAAGAAATTATACCTATAGATACTTTTAAAGACTGCTTGGAGGCGATTCCAAATTTCCTAGCTCAGGAAATAGAACGTGGTATAATTCATTTAAAGAAAAATAAGACTGGCGAAGACGGCGTGTCGACAGATACAGTCATCGCAATGCTAGAGCCTTTGGTACCACAGTTGACAAATTTGTTCAATAAAATCCTCGAAAATGAAGAAATTCCTGAAGACTGGCACTATTCCATTATTACGCTGCTATACAAAAAAGGCGACCCGAACGTTATAGATAATTACAGACCTATAAGCTTACTACCGATCCTTTATAAGCTTTTTTCTTCTGTATTACTATTTCGTGTAACAAAGGTCTTAGACGAACAGCAGCCTCGGGAACAAGCTGGATTTAGAAAGGGGTTCTCAACAATAGACCACATATTCACTTTGACACAATGTATAGAAAGATGCAATGAATTCAACACCATTATTTATCTGGCATTTGTCGATTACACAAAAGCATTCGACTCCATCTCACATAAATACCTTTGGGAAAGTCTAAGAGAACAGGGCATACAAGGAAAATATGTAAGTATACTGAGATCTATTTACAACAACTACAATGCAAAAATAAAGACGGAAACAGTTGGTCCCCCTTTTGAAATTAAGCGTGGAGTAAAGCAAGGAGATCCTATATCACCAAAACTGTTTACAGCAATTCTAGAGTCGATTTTTCGAAACCTTGAGTGGCAGGAATACGGTCTCAACATCAATGGCAAAAAAATTAACACATCTTTGGTTTGCGGATGACATTGTTATCATTGCAGAAAAACATGAAGACATACAACACTTGCTTAGCACTTTGGATATGGAAAGTAGAAAAATAGGTCTTCACATGAACCTTACGAAAACTAAGGTAATGACCAACGGTGAAAAACGAGTTGTGAAACTGACCAATGGTAGCATAGAATATGTCGATGAATATATATACCTAGGACAGATGAAGAATGCAACCAATAAAGAAATTGACCGAAGGATAGCGACATCTTGGAGGAAATATTGTTCCCACAAAGATGTATTCAAGAGTCAGCTCGGGAGGTGATACATCTCAAGAAAAAACTGATGGAAAACACAATATTACCATCCTTGCTCTACGGCTGTCAAACGTGGGTTCTAACCAAAAGCCTAATCAACAAAATAGCTTCTTTTCAGAGAGCAACAGAGCGTTCTATGTTGGGTCTCAAACTAAAAGATAGAGTTAGAAACATCGACATCAGTCAAAGGACGAAAGTCATAGATGCAGTAAGGATGCTCTGTAGGCTCAAATGGAAATGGGAAGGGCACGTCGCCAGAACAACTGGTAGTCGATGAAGCGAGCGGATTCTTCACTGGCATCCCAGAGACGGCGCACGGGCAAGAGGACGGCCAAGGAGAAGGTGGTACGACGACGTTGTCGAGTCTGCGGGTCCAGCCTGGACTCGGCTCGCCCAGGAGCGCAGTACATGGCAACGCATGGAGGAGGCTTTTACCCGTATTTGGGTGCCCAAGTAAATTGGAATAATGTAATTTTTAATTTGTTATATGTATTTTATGGGAAATAAAGGCTATTTTATTTTATTTAAGGAGTGCTGACCTTTATAGTTATTTTGGCATTCCGCCCAAGGGCCTCTGACGTAGCTTCACGGTAGCAACCAGAATCGACATCTTAGCGTGCCTTTCGAAGCACGAACTGAGGGCAATCGCCTGTTAGTTTTCATGCCTCCTGCGCACTTCTCACCCGAAGCTTACTCCCTCAGCCACTTCCATCCTTCATCTGAATGAAGTTGACAGATGGCAATATCCTTTTTAGGCCACTTGGCATTGGTCTGAATTGACTCTTCGAAAATCTAATCACTAAAATGGTCGAAGATCAGACTTGATCTCTATCACAACACAATCTGTTGGTGAACAGCCTGAGAACTAAATTATATATATTAGACATAGGTCACATTAAAAGTGGGAAGAGTATGTACTAGCTCCTAGAGCGTTTACTGCATAAATTAAGTGCAACGCACTTAATTGGCCTTAGTCACAAAAGTAGTAGTAGCATTTGAGTAGCACGTGTCATCAGTGCCAATTATTGTTATTAAATTCCCGCTGCAGTCTGCGTATGTCTCTCAATCTTTGTTGTTGATGCATATGAAGCATGGCATTGGAAATGGAGCTGTGTGGGTGTATTTACCACTTGTAGTTGTATCTAGTCCAATTGTTGCTTAACACGATAATAGGGCGTACCGTTCCTTCTCCCCTTTAACTAGACCTTTGTTATCGAAGGAATCATTGAAATACATAACATTTTAACAATCATAAACAGAAACTAAAGTTTCGTAACTGTTTGTGAAACTTCAGTGAAGTAGAAATCAAATAAAGAAATTATAGTCAGCTTCATAATCAACAGTGAGTTTAAGGTATTATTATAGACGGTTCTTTAAATTTTTGGTCTCAATATATACCTTTGTATTACAGTCACAGTCGTCCATAGTCATGGCCGTAATAGATGGCTCTTGCACGATCCACACCTGGTACGATAAATATATTACCTGTGTAACACTGGCTGATCTTAAAGTACTGAACCATTCAGCCTTCTCAATTCTCTTTTGTTCAATGTTACAACACGCAAAGCAAATGAAAACGATACTTTAGGTTGCAGGCCCACAAATTAGTTTATATGACATTTTTCAAACTAGTAGTAGTTTCGAGATTGAAAGGCGTCCGAAACTTTGGCGTTGAAGGGAGGCCAGTACTCTGACAAGTTGTTTCAGGGAGGAGATACCTTTGCCTTGTCTAAACCACGGACCGCTATTTAAACTCTCAGGCTGGACGAATTACTTATTTACAATTGATTTTTACAGTTACATCAAGTAACTGCTAATGAACAAGACTCAATGGTTAAGATGGCAAAACCTTGCACGTTGTTTGACATACTGTGTCAAAACATAATCATCATAAAGCTAAATATAAAAAAAGCTCACTGAAAATTATTCATTGCCTCAAATTATCCACACCAATATAATATTAAAGAAAAAAACGTTGTGTTTGTTTGGGGAGTTTTAACGCCAAAATGGCTGATCCATTTTTGATTTTGGAATAAAACATAAGATACTTTTTATCCCGGAAAAATGTAAGTTTCCACGGAAAAACTGGAAAATGACTATTACTTGCTGTAATGAACGGTAGCCAAGGAAACGAAATAATCCAGTCTGTCAAAAATCATCAAGAGCGTTGTTGCTATACTTTTGCATTGGTTTTTAATATCCTAAAAGAACATCATCATCATTTCATTATTTCAGCTTTTGCTGAACATAGGCCTCCCCCAATGAGCGCCACGACGAACGGTTTTGTGCCGCCTCCATCCACCGACTTCCTGCGATGGCTACAATGTCGTCCGTCCATCGTGTGGGTGGTCTCCTTACACTTCACTTGCTTTTTCGAGGTCGCCATTCGAGAACCTTTATTCCCCAAGGTTGTCGGCTCTGCGAACTATACGGCCTGCCCATTGCCACTTGAACTTGCAAACTCTGAGAGCTATGTCGGCAACTTTCGTTCTTCTACGGATTTCCTCATTTCAGATTCTATCACGTAGTGATACACCGAGCATAGCTCTCTCAATTGCAAGCTACGTAACTCTGAGCTTGTGAATGAGACCAACAGTTAGCGACCACGTCACAGTACCGCATGTCATCACTGGCAACACGCACTGATTATAAACTTTCGTCTTGAGGCTCTGCAGTATTTGCGACGAGAAGATATGGCGTAATTTCCCGAACGCTGCTCATCGCGGCATTTGACATGATGTTCGTCTTACCCATATTCATTTTAAGACCCACTTGTTGAGAAACAATATTGAGGTCACTGATCATTGTGCTTAGGTCTTGACTGAATCTAAGGTTTACTCGTAGTCCACAAACGCTAGACTTAGTGGCCGATTATACTCTGCGGTCTTCGGCATAATCTGCCGGAGCGTATGGATGTGGTTCTACGGTGCTAAGGCCTTTTCGGAATCCAGTTTGTTCGGCAGGCTGAAAGTCGTCAAACCTACGAGCGAGACGATTTGTAACTACTCTCGAAAACAGCTTATAGACATCGTCCGGGCGTTTCGAGTGTAGGGCGTTCATCTGTATGGACCTTCAATGAATACTGTTCGGTAATTCTGAGTATAAGGTATGCCACCCTGCTCGAAACTCTTTTGATCTTCACAATGTTGTTTACGAGGGTCTTGTGGACAAGAAAACCGATACCGTGCTGGGACTGCTGGTAGCCCTCCCGGTAATAGAGTAAGTTGCCGAAATAGAGGGTCATCGTATCCTCTTCTTCTCTTTGGACTTTTGATAACACTATAATACCCCAGTGCAACTTACTACTTCTTCCAGCTCCATCAACTTCTCATCGGTCCTGAAGGTGCGTGCGTGATAAGTTGCTAGGTCCAGAGATCGTGAGGGTTGGTAGCTGGGTCTCTGCTGGGGATTCGTCCACAGTTCGTCCACAGTTTAATATGTTTTTGGCTCACAATCGACATAGGAGCAGTGCTAGCTACCACCTTCTAGAAGAAAATTGATGTGTGTGTGTATCCGGTGTTTACGCTCAAATGGCTCAACGGATTTTGATGAAATTTGGTATGTAGGTCCTGGAATAGAACATAGGATACTTTTCACCATGGGCGCAGCTAGTAAGTACATATTTTGACACTGTCTACCTGTAATTTTTTGATTTTTGTTCGGTTTGCTTTCCTTGCAGGAGGAATTTTAATATAATATAATACTTTGTTATACTATATTATTAGTCTGGGGACAATATTATAAGACAAATAAACATACGTATAATATCCAACGTTAACGTTTAGCTTCGTCAAAATAATTCTGCAATAGCATTCGCTTTCATAATACAATTATTATATACAAACTCTAATGCCTCTTACCTTCCAAAGGCATCAAGTTACGATTAACGTAAGTTGAAGCAACTTAAATGCAAATTAGCTTAAACTTGATTTTACATTATGCAAATCCGCTTAATAAATAAGAGTTTAGAAGTAATTAAAGTTCAAATCTCTCTCAGGTGTTGCAAGATCCATTAGCTAGGGTTGTCAGTCTAACAATTGTTGGTAAGGAATTATATCAATCTCTTCAACTAAAGTTGCAGATATTTTTTCAACGTTGCCAGCCATGATCAAGGGTAGGTTTAGAACAAGTCATCAAAAGTGCTAAAAAAACGACTGCGAACGAAACTAAAGGCAAAAATTTAAGAGAGTTTTTTTTTTTTTTTTGCTTACTATCTTTAAACAAAGAGAAACCTAAAGATGATTTCCAAATACCTATTTAATGATATTTGAAAATTATATACAATCAATAGGAAAAAATATGAAATATAAAAACTGCATCGCAATAATTGGTTTTGTACTTTTTATGTTTGTTATTATAACAGGCTGACAGACAGACAAACACATAGAGATACACCATTTTAAAAATATATATTCTCGTTCGCTGGCTTATTTTAAGTCCCCTAGACATTTTTTTAATTACCTTCTATGATCTTTGTTGACTGCTTTATTATAAGTATAGATCTGATATAGATGCGTTCGATGATGGAGTATATTTGCTTATAATGTACCTACCAATTTATTCTCCCGTTGAAGATTTTCTTATTACATTTATCGAGAAACAGAGGCAGGCAGATAGTTCTTCTTGGCCGTCCGTATGATGAAGATATCCAATCGCATGATGAAGATATCCAATGGGTAAAAACAATGTAAAGACACGTTTATCTTTAGGAACAAAGTACGAGCTTAAAAAGGTTACTAACCCTACCTTTAAGCTTTGGTATTCAATAAAATCTCATCTCTAATCCGGGCTTGTTATTAGCTCAACAGACATTATTCCTAAGGGAAGGACCTTTAAGATGGGCCAAATATTTCCCAGTGATTTGGCCTAAATGTCGGGCGCGTTTTATTGGACGTGGATGCTCGATATTAATAATCTAGGGTTGGAATAAGGACTGGATTGGGATAGTATATGAAAATAAACTTTTTTACTGTTATATGAATTAATTGGAGGGTTCGGGCTTCGGGAGTGTGTGTATTGAGTTTTGAATTTAGGTTAGAAAACAAGAGCAGAATGTGGGTAAGTATTGGTTATATACAATGTTGGTTTTTTTCGCATATCAAAATAGCATATTGTCTATATAGACAATATGCGACGAGGCTATATTAGCCTCGTTGATTTAGCTTATATGATTTTAATTAAAATTAAAAATTACATAAATTAAGTTTGATTATGAAAAGGAAATTTCTTTGTCATGTGCTAATAAAATACAGGGTTGAATCACGTACAGAAAAAGGAAATACCCTTCTGAGTCTTCTGACTCTTCCGGTGCTTCGGAAATATGCATGTTAGAAAAGATAAACTACTCTCCGGGGATGTAATTTATTGAGTATTGTCCAAAAAAAATGAACAAAATAAAAAATATGTAGCTTACTTCCGCCAAAACTGTAAGTCAGACAAATGATAAATGGTAAAATTAACATAAGTAAAACCCCACGCTTAATAAACCCTACCCAAATTGAACGATTGTAAAATATAAATGAAATGAAAGCTAAGGCCTGGAGGCCAGAAAAAAAGAAAAGTAAATAAATAAATAAATATATATATATATATATATATATATTGGGGGTTTACATTGTGTATTATATAAACAAACCCTACCCAAATACAAGTATCGTAACACTTATATATTTATATACATATAATATAAATACACAATAAAAAACATATACCTCAATCCAAATACCAAACGTCTGATATAAATACGACTTTGTACGTTTTTACGACGTGTTTCGGTCTTTTGAAAATTGAGAAACGTTATTAAATGTGAAGAATGCCTCCTATCTTTAATCACTGATAAATATTATGGATTTTTTGCTAAAAAAGATAAAGGAGGGCTGATTTATCCGTCAAATAGTACCATCAGAATATGCCAACGTGCTGAAAAAATATTTCGGTTGCGTTCACATGAAGGTATCAGCTTCTACAATGATAAAAACTTAATGCAGAAATTGATACTTTCATGCTTTAAGAACAGGATACGTGAAACTAATATATTTGTAAACAATCATAGTAATGGTGACCAGTCACTGATTTGAAATCATAGAATAATGCTAATGAAAGCAGTGGCCATGCATTATTTTGAAGTACGCATCCACCACAGCACTAAACAGTTTTTTTGCACCCAGTGACAGAATTCGCAACATTCATAATAAATTAGTGGTATTCAAAGGGCAATAAATTAATCATCATCAGCCCATATTCGTCCACTGTTGTTTAGGCCTCTCTTTGTGAACGCCACTGAGCCCAATCTTTGGCTCTCCTCATCCAGTTCTACCAAACCGCCTTTTGCAAGTCGTCACTCCGCCTGGCCGGCGTCGGGTGCCCTACAATACGTTTGCCTAAACGCAGTCTCCACTCTAGAACTCGTTTATCCCAACGGTTGTCGGTTCCTCGAGTTATGTGACCGCCCCATTGTCATTTCAGCTTGCTAATTCTTTGAGCTTAGTTTTATCCATGTTCATCCCGAGACCAATACGACAAGAGGCGTGGGCTAGGTTGGTCAGCATTTGATTGAGATTCTGCAGCGACTCCACCATAAGGACAGTATCATCAGCGAAATAGAGGTGCGAGATGTACCCGCAATTTATATTAATGCCTATCTTCCAGTCCAGAATCTTAAACGTATCTTCCAGGACTTCCAGTTAGTGAACAGTTTCGGGGATATCACATTAATAAATTATTATTATACCATACCGATTTGTTTAATTTCTTTCATTTCCAATATAGCTATCATACTTATTTTTAATACATGAAACGTAAACATTGTATGCATAAAAGCTTGATATTATTTATTAACTTAATTTTTTACTTACGTACCGTTGATCTGATCTTCATGAAAACATGAATTGAAGCAAAGTAATACATGCAAAAACAACTATAAAGTATGAATTTAAGCACAAATGAATCATGTTCTTGCCAATTACTAAAAGATTTAAGTACCTAAATCTCCCGTGTTTCTGGGTAAAGTCCTTCTTTATGGTAGCATTGGATTCTATCTAACTACATGATTTTTTATCTCATGTAGCCATGCCACCTGTGTCTCTATAGTTACACTTTCTCTAAGGTTAAAACAGTCTCGTAGGTCCACACTACCACAGTACATATATTAGTTTTTACAGACAGTAGTGTATCGAGGAGTAAACGGCCGATTTGATGCACGTGGTGCGGGGGCCGGGAGGCAGGGGTCTCAGCGTGGTTTTGAAAAGAACGCTATGAGCGAGTTTCGCGCATGAAGTAGGTACCTATCATTACGTAAAAATACGAGAAAGAAAGATTGTTTTCTGCGAGTAGGATGCCAGTACCACAAATAGATTGGACCAAAGAATATAGTAATATAAGTATACATCAAGATTGGACTCTTTAGTTCAATCTTTACGTTCGTAAAGATTGAACTAAAGAGTCCAATGTGTGGATCTGTGTGTCCAATGTGTGGAGTGGTTCCACTATTGGGATCCCAAAAATAAATAACTTAATTTATTACCCGATTGCGGAGGGTTATGTGTTGGGTTGTAAACGGTTAAATGGATTTTGTTAAATGAGGTATCATTGGATTCGTCTTAACCGCAAGAGTGCTATTGGAAATGTGAAGTATCAAACGGCTTACAACTGCCATATTTTATTTCCGACGGAAAGAAAAATGTTTGAATTACTCTAAAAACTCACAAAATATATCGTTTATAAATATATATATATATACCTTCATTTGACAAGCAAGGTTCATCCCGATCGATTAAATCAATTCAATTGGTTCAATCGATTATTCTTCATTTATAAAGTGTCATGCTATTTTTTTTCCACGACTGCGGCGTACCTACGGAAGGTTATGTGTTCAAACTAAAAACATGATCCAATTTTGACAAGCGAGGTCTTTATTTCCTATTTTTTACCCAACCGTAGTCGGGTTTTTTTGAACTAATATCTTGTTTGAGTGGTCTACTTATCGATTGACTGGACCACTTACGCCACCAATCAGTTCACAGATAAGTTGGTGGCACTGTAGCACAAATTCAAGGTCAAGAGCGGTATTGATTTTTTCACAGCTGATTTACAGTTAGTATGCATTATTCTGTGCTCCTACAGGGTTTGATCTACAGTGTTTTTTGAGAAATCTTTAAACGTAAAATCATGAATGAAAATCTTTGAAATCTCAAAGTTAGTAAAACTAACGTTACTGGCCATGGCGCACCACATACCCCAGCCCGGTATGTAATAGGTTATTATGTTACATGCTGTATATTATTAGAGTGTAAAAATGTTGCATGCCAGCAATGGCTAATATGTTGGACTACTATATTTAACTTTAACATCTTCATAACCATATTAGTGCAATAAAGAATTGTATCAGATAGAGGGAAAAAGCAGGCAATAACTTTTAAATTTTGAGATGATAAATTGAGGGTTCACGTGGAAAGAATGTAATATAATGTTAAGAGAAGACAAAATACGTTGGGTATCGACTAAATTAATACCAGCAACAGCAGAACCAAGATCATATATCAGTCATCACTCTGAAGCGTTTTGGAGTAGTTTTGACATGCGAGCACGGTCTCCTCACTAGCGGCATTTCCGGTCTAGGCGCATTACTATAATATGTCAGGGACCATTGCTTCGATTTTCTCCATGTGTAAATAAAAAGCATTGGCAAAACCGTTACACAACCTATGTAAAAATTATAACAAACCCAAAATAATATTTTGAATACGCAAATTAAGGTTAATACTCGTATGTAGTGAACATTATATTATTTGATGAAATGATGATAGTTTTGATCATTTATTTATCATAAATAAACTAAAATAATTTATTTATTCACAAAAAAAACATTGATTTTGGACAGAAAAGCTTTTTGCGTAGAAAACGTACGGGCTATCACAGTTAAATGCGTTTACAACATTTCGTGTCTATGCTGTTAACGGTTGAGGAGTTCCCAGGATCCAGAATCAGGAGCCACCCGGAGAGCAGCAACCATGTCATGCTAAAATATCAAACCGGCTAGCATAATATAATTCGTACACAAAATTTCGTGACTAGCACAGTCACAGTTGACCGTTGAAGAGTTCCTTTACCTGGAGTTGTTCTTGGATGTTGATTCAGATCATGCTTACAATAAAGATGCATTATCATCAGAACTGAACCAACGTGAAAAATTCAACTGCGTAGGATAAGAGGAAGTGGTTCTAATTCAGCTTGCAAGATTTGACCTAAACAAACATACAAACATTGCAAGTTAAATGAAAGCTTTAAAAATTGCCGCCATTTGTTTTTCAAAATTTTTCAATGCTCTACTTTCATCGGTTAGGTTTGTAATTTGTAGCATATGTAATTCAAATTCAAATTCAAAATTAATTTATTGTAATAAAAAACGGCATTAATTACACCAATTACACATTATTACACAAATCAAAAAAAAAAAAACATTATACTATATACAATAACTAACTAATATACAATAACTGATATATAACATTTATTTGATTGGATCTGGATGTACATAGTAAAAAATTTGTATTTGTAAACACTCTTGTTCATTTCAAAGCATCCTTGAAGATGAAGTTATATGGTCCCTTGACATAGTTGAGCGAAGTTTGCTCGATCTTTAGTGGAGGGCCGAACCACTCGATCTGGAAGTTTTCCACCAGCCTGGCTATAAAGATTTCCATTTCAAGCTCAGCAATGCGACGACCTATAAAAACATTCATAAAATTTAATAATATTAACAGTATCGTCAAAAAAAAAAAACATTTTATTGACATGTGCCATTGAAAACAGGGTTTTTTTTCGCTACAACAACATATTATGTCTTGAAGTCCGCTGCATTTGCGCTCAAATTATACTCATTTTATTGCAAAATATCAATAAACTCTTTTAAATTTACCGACACAACTGCGTACTCCGAACCCAAAAGGACTGTACGCAAACGGATGGGCACGTTTGTAGTGTAGAGGGTCGTCCTTATCCACTAACCACCGTTCTGGAAGGAACTCTTTGGAACGCGGGAAGTGCTCCTCCATCAGTGACATGTTATGGTGGGCAAAAACAATATGCGTCTGAAATGTAAACGTTGCAAATGATTAGTTAACTTCAACCAACCATAGATCAATATTTTCTCAGTATCTAGCACTCTGCAGGCTGATTCCATAAGGAGTGAGGTTGAGTGATTGCCACCGAGCACCCATTGTGGGTGCGCTTGAAGGTCGAAGGTTTTGGAATTCACTAAACAGTTAACGCGCAGTCGTCAAGCACCCGCAATCAACACTAATACCGGGAAACCGGTAACTATGCGGCAGAATTAAGCTAAACCTAGCCTACAAATACTTCTAGCAGAAAAAGGACTTTTCAAATTTTGCCGGGTTTTATGTTCTAGTGATTATCTGTGGGTGGCGCGCCAGCCAACAAATGGCGGCAATCGCCCTGTAACAATCATCGTCTGAATTTATTTTCTGATTTTTCTCTCTCGCTTTTAATCTATCTAAAATTTTGTTCCCGTGTAGATATTAAGTATAATAAAATTCAAAGTTAATTAGCATCGTAAGTTTTGTAGTGATCTAATAATAGGCCAATAACCTTTTTGTAGATTGTGCGTCTCTGAAAGAAAATCTAAACATTGATATTATTTCTCAGCAATAATGTACCTACTTACCTACTTCAAATAATTATTACGACTGCCTATTTAAAAATACCATGTTCCTATAGGTATAGTGACTATAGTGCTTCTCAGGTAAAATTAAACTTCAACTGAAAATAATCTTTGCCGTCGAGTAAAAATGCTGTGAATGAAAACATGTCATTCCTCGTACACTTTTTTGTGCAAAACAATTAAATCAATAAATAATTAAAAGGACAAAAAACGATAAAATAAATATATTTGCGATTTAGAAATGTATTTCTAGATGAAATCTATTGCTCTGTACCTATATAGAAGTGTATTGTATCTATCTAATACTTATGTATCGTTGTAGATTCATAAATCTCAAGTCTTGGAGAGAAATGGGAGCTCGACAGTTGATAATTATAGCCTAGGACTTGATAGACAAGTACCTAACTATATTAAATGTTGAATCTACTTGATTATACTATTAAAATGATACATTTGTTTCAGGTGGATGCACACAGAACTGCAGTTCATAAGAAAGTATAGATCTCCACTTTCCGAGCTCATAGGATAGTGTAAATCTCAATTTATGTAAAAATTATAACATTATTACATGATATTTAATACTTACACTTGATTTCGTTTTGCTTATATTTGCATTGACCCCTCGTTGTTAGTAGAACTACTAGATTTTAAAACCAGTACGTATTTTTCTATTTTAGGGTTAAAATCCTACTCTAGCTATGAAACAGTTAGGCAGGTTCTATGAAATACCACATACATACATGTCATTAAACCTATTTTTCACAAAAACAACACAATTTCATGGCACGATAAAACATGAAACAAAGTGTACCTAGGTAGGTGTTAGAACTATAAGTTTCATAGTAACTATGCATTATCAATGATCTTCACTAACCAAACTGTTAACGAGCGCAACAGTCACATTATCGCTAGCGACCTAGATGGCTATAAGATAGGCAAATTATGGATGTATGGAATCAGTAACATTTTAAGTTGCGCTATTTAACTTGCAGAAGAGAGGCACTTAGGTAGGAAATAAATAAAAACACACGATAATAGGCTATAGTGTTAGGAACATTATGCCATAAACCGCATAATGATAGGCTAACGTGTTAGCCAGCAAAATAATATTTAGTGAAGGCTTACAAAAGGCAAACGTAGTTCTAAAAACTACGTACCATCTCGTATGACCATTGTAACGTGCGCGATGGCTGCGTAACGTTATAGGATAGTCAAAAACAGGTAATACAGCCACAGAGGGAAACTGGAGTTCTCTGTAGTTGAGGTATAGGTTCTGTTCAGGAACTGCCCCGCTTTGTAAGGGAATTAATTTGCAACGCGGGGTGGGCCTGAACTAGATCTATAAATTCAAAGGTAAATTACTATATCAGCGGCGAGAGCGAGAACAAACTAGGAAAGCTCCTCTAAACGGTCAAGCTTGTTGACAAACAATGAGTCATACTTTGGAATGTCATGATTCTGAGTCAGACAGAGGTTAGCTATCTCAAGTATAGGTGCCGATTCTGTACGAGTGCGAAAGGTTTGAAAGATCGGAAGATCTCTCGCACTCGTAGCTCGACCATATTTATGTGCCTATTTCTTGAGCGTGGGAAAGTTCTCGTCTAGAACAAAGGCTAATATTACGTCATGGAAAAATTGTAGTTGGTTGCCCAATGGAAGGGCTTTAAACGCTTCTGACAAAAGTATAAACAACAATACTTGCTAATAAAGTGTGTGCATTATCCGATTGACGTCCAAGCAAGCCAGAAGTTCTTCTATACGTAACCAATATTAGTGAAAGCACCACCCAGTTATTGAGGGCTCCGTAGCCAACATTTGTAAAACGGTTGTAAATAAGTTAATAGTTTAATATTGTTCTGTAACAAGTGATAATAAATTAATTTGAACCGTGAATCAAGTGAATTTCCGTTTCGTCCCCACATCCTGAGCTCAAATAAAGCCTCATTTCTCTGCTACTGGGACCCCGCACCTATGCGAGAGTCTGCAACACAAACACTGCTAGATAATAAATGCAATGAACGCACCGGGTGCTCTTCAGTTGACGAAAACTGATTGCTACTGAACTCCTTGTGAATTCCGATTTTGAATTACCGGTTTTGTATTTCCTAGTAAAATATTGTTTCAGTGCGGTTGAGTTAAGGTGAATTGCGCATCGCCTTGACGACGTCATTTGACATGCACACTGAGCTTAGTGAATTCGAAACGAGTGATCGGTGGCAATGAATGGTCCAAGTGGCATATACCGAACCGCACTTTAACTTTACGGAATCAGGCCCTGAGCTCTCTGTATGAAGGGAAAAATTAAATATTTGCATCTGATTTCTATAGTTTTGTATAATCTCGAATGAGGATAAGCTGAAATATGATGTCAGAGTTTGTTAGGTTAATCAAGCGGGGCTCTGATATAGCTTTACAACTGCTATCATTTTTTACCAACCAGGACACTAGGGAACCAGTACTTCGGTACTTTCGTACTAGTAGCTCGATGTTGTTTACAGAGGTCAGTGAAGGAAGTAGTAATAGCTAGTTTTGAGCGTTGAACAATGTTTAGTGAATAAAAGCAAAATGAGATCGTGTTACATTTTTTCTTGCAATGATATCGCTTAACTTGAATAAATCACTTAAGGTTGCGGCGTACAATGAATTGCCCATTCTAACGTAATACCAAAATCATTTAAAATTGGAGCATATTTCCAGTTTCCACCAATAATAGGTACCTATAAGCTTTAGTATAATTTTTTGGTAGCTTAGCAATCGGTTGAGTTAGGAATATTAATGGGATGAATAAAACAAAAAATCACTGTCGGTTGAGAAAATAATAAAAATCGGTTGAGTAAGGACAAAAAATATTGTCAGATGAGAAGTCATCGGATGATAATGGAACAACCCCAATAATAATTATAATAAACGGATACGGATAGTATTTATAGGTAGGTTCCCAACTGAATTTTGTTTTTAAATTAATTACCTACTATGATAATTAAGCGAATTGTTTTTTGTCGTGTATTTAAGGAAAATCCAATAGTTTCTTTAATTATGTTTCGGTAAGCATTTTGAAAATGTAGATAAATGCTATCTGAATCAGAATCCACACCAATATATAAAAGTGAAACGCTGTCTGTTTATTTGTTTGTTTGGTGATCTTTCATGCGACAACGGCTGGCTGGATTTTGATAAAGATTGGAATAAAGATAGCTTATACCCCGAAATAACACATAGGATACTCTTCATAATCATCAACATCCTTCACGCTCAAACGTCTGAACGGATTTTGATTAAATAAAATTTAAATATGTCAAAACTGGCTTTATCATAATAAACAAAAAACAAATAACAAATTTCACTACACAAACAACTTGTCATATTTCGTTTGATTAGCTCGTAGCAAATTTTTACGGTAAAAGGCTGTTTTTACCTGCTTTCGATTACTACGTTCAAGAAAGAAAGAAAGTAGAAAAAACTACTAAGAAATACTATAAGTAATGAATTTGTTACAAAACTGACGCACAACTTGCCATAAACAAGGGTATGCAGAATATCATACCCGCCAGTAAGCGTAATTCAAAATCTTTGGTCATACCCAAGGAAGTTCTATGTACATATAGAACTTCCTTGGTCACATCAAACAACTGTTACCAAAACTGTCGCCAACGACATCTAGCGAGAGATCAATAATGCTAAAGTGACACTTGGAAAACCACTCATTGCCTGAGATAAAAAACACCAATGACCTCCTTCCTAGTGTATCGATTGCCAGAGAGTATCACAGTAACCGTTACGCATCATTATAACTAAATTTTATGGTGTTGATGTCAATTCCCGAAAGTACTGATAAAAACGGAATCAATTTTGAATTCCATTTTCTTACATAAAAAGAACCGAGAATCCCCGGTAATTTCGAGACCAGATTTTCCTCGTTCTGTACCCTAAGGGAGACAGATAATCAGAGTGAATCGGGACCTAAGGCGACGTATTTTATCGTGAAATTACAACTAAATATAATTATTTAATAGAAGGTGTTACTTACGTTGGGTGGTATTTTGTATCCCAACAAATTATATTCTTTATTGGTGATCCTCAGGTTTCCTGGGGCAACAGGCATCATTCTTATTGACTCCTTTAAGATAGCCTTCAGATAAACCTTTTTTTCATCATTTGATCGTAACTCTTCCCTCAGTTTGTTCTGCTTTTCTGGATTTACCGCGAGCAAATATAGAGTCGTTATTATTGTGTTCCCGATCTAAAATTGAAATACATAAGCCTATCATGAGAATCAAGATAAGAAAGAAATGGAAAAGTCAAGGATGTTTTTAATATTAACTCATAGGTCTTTAATAGGAAGTAACGATTTTTTCAAAACACTTGCTCGTAAAGTGACTCTTATGGCAACGCATTTAGGTTCATAATTCAGCTTATTACACACAGTTTTTTACTTTACATTACCGCACTATTGCTTTTTACTTTACATTTTTTTCAATCTCCTCATTGAGTTTTTTGTGAATTAATAATCTATTTTAGGTTACATTATGATAAATTAATTATCAAATTTATCAACATTTCATCAAATTATATATATTTGACTATATATTAACCTTAAGTTATTTGCGTATGCAAAACATAATTTTGTGTTATATAAGTTTTACAAAAGTTTTACTACTGTTTTTACCAGTGTCTTTATTTACTCCATTTGCATTGCTAGCGCCGCACGCGGAAAAAACGAAACAAGCGCGTCATTTTTGCTTAATATTTATTAAGGTTTTCGTTGTGTGGTTAATTATTATCAAAAATGTCGACTTCATTTAGGGCAGAAGAGCAATACGTAGATTTGACCCCGCCAAAAATACTAGTCGAGGTACGAAACGTGAGTTCGTACCAAAATCTATAGAGAAATACCAAAAATATATATCTGTTTTTAATTATTATTTTTCCTCCAAATCGCCACCTCAGGGTTGTGCCAGAATACCAGCGCTGGAGTGTCATAGACACTCAGTATTATGCTGAGGTGCGGCCTTTTTGGCACCGCACTTAATTTTTTACAATTTTTTGTTATTATTATTGTCATTTTTTTTGTAATTGTGTGTCAAATAAATGTTTTTTCTTTTTTACATTCTTTCAATAAAAACTGTTCGATAACATTTTGAGAATTGTATTTTCACTAATTGTTTCAATAATTAAAAGTTAATAAAAATACTGGTCTTTTTTTCCTCGCAAGTGTGTTGAAAAACTCGCATAAAACGCGTGAGCATTGATCATTGCAAGTCCCTTACCGCGCTCGCCGTTCAATTTGCATTGAATGTAATAGTAGATTACTGACACTCGCTCAAGTGACTTCTTGCTGCACTCGTGTTTTTACAGCTCTCGCTAAAACTCGGGCTCCAATATAACACTCGATGAAGCAATAAGTCACTTTCCGCTCGTTGCAGTAATCTACATTTCATGCAAATTGATACGGCTCGCGCAAACAATACCACCTCGAGTATAATAACCAATCCAATCATCAATTCAAAATTATCATTCACCAATTCACTTGTATCATAATGCACTACTAAAGCTTTACTACACTTCACTTACTGCGGTTGATTTTGTGGATTGGGTTATTTTATGAAATCGGCAATTTATCACACTAATATTATGAAGGCGAAACATTGTTATGTGTGTATGTTTGTTACTCCTTCACGCTTAAACGGCTGAATGGATTTGAGTGAAATTTAGAATGGAGATACCTCATAGCTTGGATTAGGACATAGGCTACTTTTCAATATCATCATCATACATTTTCATAATCATCAGCCTTCATCATTGTTCACGAAGGTAAAACAGCAAAGCGCACCTACTCGTATTAGGTATATACTTTCACTTACTGTGTCAACACCAGCAAATATCATATCGGAAGCCATAATGTGCGCAACGTTTTCATCTATGTCTAACAATTTCTCTAAGACACCCTTATCATCATCCGATTTGTTCTTCTTTTTGAATTCTTGGGTGGCTTGATTGATGAAGAGCTTGGAGAGACTAGAATTTTAATTCAACATTAGTAACATTCGACCAATAGCATGCCTGCCAACTATGTACATAAATCTAATCTCCGTAATAGCCAACGAACTCTACATCCACTGTGACAAAAAATATATAATAGCTCCAGAACAAAGGGGTTGCAGACGTCGCGCCCGAGGCTGCAAAGACCATCTCATGATCAATAAGGCCATACTAGAAGAATCTCAGTGTGGGGTGGGTTGACTATCGGAAAGCCTTTGATAGCATTTCGCATGAGTCAGAAATAGATCACGCTGAAGTTACGTAACAGACACAAAAAAAATGTCGCGTAAAACGTCTTACAGCATCTCACTTGAACGCACGAAATCTTCTTACGGCCATTAACATTTATGCGGTACCGGTCTTGCTATACACGTTCGGAATAATTATTAACAAAATTGCAGATAAATTAATAGATTTTACGACTAGGAAAGTGTTAGCGATAAACAAAGCACACTAAGGGTGCATTCCGATTCACGATAATATCGCTGTGAGCGATCACAGTGCTAATTTGCGTTCCGATTCAGATATCGCGCTCACGGCAGTTGAGTGCTGCAGTTGATTCGGAACGCTCGTGAGCGTGATTACAAGATCACAACAATATAACCTCAAAATTTGCTCAAAATACAAAGTATTACTCGTGGGCAAAGTAGTCTGTCTAAAAATTGGTCAATTGTCTGTAGTAATATTTGGAAAACTGTACGAAAATCACACACAACTGAAATCAAACAACAGTTATCTTTGTAAACAACCGTCAGTCTGTCACTTTGACATTAGCGCTCACGGTGATAATATCGAATTTATCGATATTTGCGCGTCTCGGAATGCACCCTAACAAAAAGCGGACGTAGAAAGCTTATCCCTACCAATAGATGAAGGATAAAAAGGCCTATCAAATTTAGAAACACTACATTGTCATATAACACAAATAATTAAATACATGCCATATTTAAAAACCGAAAGAGACCATACAGTTAGAGCTATAGTAAAATACGACAGAAATAAAGATAAATAAATACAAACAAACTTAATAGAAATATGTCTAGGTTAACATAAAAAATATACAGATACAAAATTAAAAATGCAGTAGTAAAAACCGAGTTGAAAAAATTAAAGCAAAACTCTTACACGGACAGTTCTATAAAGCGATAATAATAAAAGAAAATAAAGATAGGGCTCAATCTTTCTGGTGGCTGAATACAACCAGTATCACCCATTAGAATCATCCATATTTGCAATCCAGGATCAAGCAGTACTGACTAGACAACATGAGAGGGACATTTTGCAAAAAGCGGCAGACTGTAAGTTTCGGTTATGTATGGTAAAAGAAGAGACCTCACAAAGTGCAATACATACACTAGCAAAAAGCACAAATTCCCAGTATATAAGCCGTGGTGGCAAGAACATTTAACAAAGCCGCAGTTTAGAGAGAACGAGAGTGCAAAGATAATGTGGGAATTACTAGTCTAAACAGATGTTACAATAGTACACAAAAGACTAGACATTATTTTGTTTTTAGTTTATGTAACAGAAAAACCGTACCATCGGACTACAATATAGTAGCAAAACAAATAGAAAAATCAAGTAAATATCACGCGATTCACTTATTAACTTATTCAAAAACAGGCAGTAATTCATACAGTCACCATCTAAAGCAAAGTGTTAGGGAACACAGTATTTGTTGTAACAAACACAGTTTTATTCTAACCACCCTTTCCCTGAGTGTCTCGGGGCGGGAGCTCAGAACACCAAGTAATAAATCAAGTAGAGGCAAATCTCAAAAACATAATACATTACTCTTTATTAAACACATCACAATAAAATAATAATAATAATAGTAATTATAAATAAAATCCAATTTTGTGCTACAGGCGGCCTTATCGCTATTATCAATTTCACAGAGGCAAACTTCGGATGGACAGGAAATAACATATACACATTGCGGTCAGTGATGGAGTCTTTGGAACAAAAAAGTAAATAGATGTAATATAAAAACAAATATAAGTTTTTTTTATACATACTTACATAAGTTTTATCATAAATTACCTATTGTTAAACACATAAATATATAGTGTAATTACATAATATAAAATATGTATAGGCAAATTTGTAATAAAACGTATAAATATACATCAATAAATAGCATGATCACAAAGGAATATTGCATAAATTATGTATGAATAACATAGTGTATCCATCTTTATGGCAGGTAGTGCTTCTTTACCATGTCTTTAAAGACCGCTATCAAATATAGTTTGTGTATAAATAGTATAGTGTAGTGCGTAGTCAGATAAAAAAAAACGAGGTTGTTACTCTTACGTTGGCTTCAACCGTAAGAGCTAATTAGTTGAACAGTCAAAAGTCGATAGATATATCCACTGATGCTACCTTTTGCAAACTACATCTACCTACACTGTTGCTTGAGCGGGATTTAACGTTTAAAACTTATACTTAGAAATAGAAACTTATACTACACAAAAGAAAGTAAAAATTTGCATGAGTAGTGTCACGAGGCGGTCCCAGGGTTTGGGTTGCTCCCACTAGCCCAGGACCCAAACCTCAGTGACACAGAATTACAGGAACAATAATAATTAGGAGCACAGGAACAGGAGGAGATGATCACAGACTTTTATACTTTGACGATGCGGATTAAAACCACTTATGTAGGTATTGTAGGTATTCTGATATATATTTAAAAGTCTTATATATATATTTGCAATAAACTTATTTATGTATTCTATAATATTATTTCGGTTTTTCCAAAAAATCAATATACCAATCACAGGTTATTTGTATTTAGAATCAATAATGACAAATGAATGAAATGGACTATGAAAGAATTAAGAGATCTAATGAGTATTATTATGAAAGAGGTTTGGACCTCGTCACAGTAGGTATGTCACAAATTGGCTCCAACTCAGTATAATGCTGGCTGTTAACTAGCACTGATCTTACGTTCGAGCCGTTTGGTGATGTCATGGTCATACACACAGTGCAGCTGGATAAAAAAGAAAACAAAAAAAACAATAAAATAAAAACAAACTACTGCACAACAAAACTAGTCTAAGAAAAATGTTTCAGGAAATAAATCAATAACGCATTAAAAAAACAAAATTAAATAACCTGCTATTTTTTTTGTTACATAATACAACTTATACTACTTACGAATCTTGTTGCTCATAAAGTGCCATAGCTCTCCTGAAGTTTGGTGTAGATATGATCTTCCATAAGCTGGGTCTGTATTCTAGCTTGAAAGATACAAAGAACAGCTCATGTATACATTTGATGAGTTGGTTGGCCGGAGAGTCTACCTGAAGATTGGGGTCAAGGCAGCCCAGCCTGCAGCCCAAAGCTACAATACCAATGGACTCAAGAGCCCATCTATTAATTTCATGATCGAAATTGCTCTTTAACATGTTATTTTCATCTCTCTGTGATTTCATTCTGAAAGATTTAATTATAAATTAACAAAGTTTAAAAAAAGATGGAGACCAAACCGCCAAACAATCGAGTGTAGCATAGTAAATGGCAGCTGCGTATGTGTGAATAGCTTGTGGTGTTTGTGGTTGATATACAATTTCATCACAAAAGATTGCATTGTTTTTATTTTTTCGTGAGAACAGAACAGAATTAACACAAGTTAAAAGGTCGAGATCTTGCTGCGATGTGGCGGCCGATTAGCATGACATGGTTTATGTGTGTGCGTGAGGCTTGTGTGTACGAGTGGATTGGTATATTTTGGGAGCTTCACTTTCGATTTGGTGGTGTGGTCGCATATTTTTTAAAAAGTAAACTAAACTAGTAAATCCCTATTTCACACGTCTTCAAATGTCCTATAAACACAAAAATAAAATAAATTAAGACAAATGCTCGTGAGCTATGTTCACGATTTCGTGGCGCGGAGTGACATAACCCATCTACAAATACCCAAATTGCACGTTCGACGGGTTCCCTGGGTATTATAACATAATTTATTACAAATATTTAACTATCAGCGGATGATATATTACTCTACATCAGGCCATTTAGAACTTGGCTGTGTGTTGACAAATCCGAAAGATTAAGGACTTTCTTTGAAGTTGTTACCTTGATATCATTTCCATAGCCACCTCATCCAGGGCGCCTGCGTAAAGATTGATGGTTTTTGGCTGAAGCAGCACAGGATTCACCATAGAACGTAATTCCTTCCACAATTCTTTCTGACTGAAAATATAAAAAGCTTTTAATGGTGTTATAAGACTATTTGCGACTAGTGCTTGCCGTATAGAGGAGCGACTATTTAAAATGGAGCGTGTCAGCCTTGAGTTTGGGTTAAAGATTAACCGCAGCAAGACAATAACTCGCCAGAAATGATTCAAATTGCGAATTGCAAAGTCGTCTAGTCTGACATATAGCTTGGCACTTTAATTTCGAGCGGTGGTTGCATTGATGAGCTTAAACGACATTGGCAATCACTAGAACAGCAATGGATAAGCTGAAGAAAATATGGAGGAACCAAAATATAACCAAAGCCACTAAGTCCCGGATCGTCCGTATGCTTGTTTTCCCCATATTTCTGTACGCTGCAGAGACGTGGACGCTGCAAGAAATTGAAAAGAAGAAGATAGATGCTCTGGAGATGTGGTGCTGGAGAAGAATGCTTGATGTATCTTTGACCGAGTTTCGGACAAATGTCTCTATAATCCAAGAATTCGGTATCACTCAGCGTCTATCGGGATTATTATAAGCTCGCATGCTGAAGTTCTTTGGACATGTTCCGAGGCGGAACAATGACTCCATAGAGCGTCTTGTCGTTTAGGGTAAAGTGAAAGGTAAAGTGGAAGGTAAAGTGGAAGGTAAAGTGGAAGGTAAAGTGAAAGGCGTGGAAGGTAAAGTGAAAGGCGTGGAAGGTAAAGTGAAAGGAGTGGAAGGTCACCCGTGCGATGGAACAACCAGATTAAATCAGTTTTGGGCGGCCCCTTGCATGAGTGTCCCAGGATGACTATAAATCGGGAAAAGTGGCGAGACTCGTGAGGCGAGCAACATCAGCCCCAGACAATACTACTACATGACGACCACGCCCGCTCTGCCAAGTGCGAAACGATCAAGAAGAAGAAGGTTTATTTTATTTTATTTATATTATTATTATCAAATCTAAAGCTATGTCATACAATGTAGGGCGGTCAAACATTTTTGCTGTTTATTTAACTTATTTTAGAAGTTCATAGGAGAGTGGCTAGTATAGTTGGTCATTTTTATAAAGCGCCATTTATGCCTGTAACAATGGGGATTTGGATACTATGAAAAAGAAAATGATTAAATGAATAGCAAACTAGAAATTTTCTCTTTATTGTGAAAGGGGAATGTCGCAAAAGAGGTAGTTGGAGATTACTAAGAAATACTACGAAACATATACAAGTTTAATAAAACTAAGTAAGTGAGTACTGTAGGTAGTAGTAGAAAGAAAGATCAGAGCACGCGGTGGTTCACAAACCAAATAAAAAGTTACCACTTTGTATAAAATCTACTGTCCTGGGCAACGACACGTAGCGCGCAGAACATGGGCAGCGTTCTGAGTCTATTTGACTCCAGAGCGTTCGGAGTTCAGCAGACTCCAGTCTCCTCTACGTCGACGTAGGTGATAGAAGTAGTACGTAAGTAGGTAATAGAAACTCTGGAATGTCATAACAGACATGTTACAAAATTATATATTAACCTGACTGCAAAGTCCAGCGCGCCGCGATACCGCTATGCAGAGAAAATAGAAAGCAGCGATCGAAACAAAATCAACATGCAGGCTAAGCAGTAGAAAAGGAGGCAAAAGATACTATAGTAGCAAGAATAGACATTAACCACTATTCCAAAATAATGTAGTATTTATAACAAATTAGGGTAAGTGCTACATTCAAACGACTCATCATCAATTATTATGTAAACTTAGTAAGCATAATAAAATAATAATAATTAACATTTATTTATCAAAACGAAGAGAACATTACATATTTTTAAGACTTTATAAAACATTTAAAACATTAGTCGACAATTTCTAACTAATAGGTAACATGCAAATAATTTTTGGTAGGTATGCTTTAACAATAAAGTCTAAAAAAGCTTTGACCTCCACACTAGGATACCCTGTGCCGTGGAGATCAGTACAGTAAGTACATAATATAATATAAGGATAATAAGTACAGTGTTGAAACTGAAATGAACAGTAAATTGGCTTAATGGTAAGCGCAACGAAACTGTCTTTTACTTGTATGTTAAATTTCATCAGCTTTCTTTGTTTTTTTTTTTATTAAGGACTAGGCAATCGTTTGACCACGATCTCACCTGATGGAAAGCGATGATGTGGTCGAAGGTGGAGCACGCTTGCCTAGTAGATACCTATACACTCTTGACTTGAATACACCTGGGTTATAATTTACCGGAAACACTGACGAGGGCAGGGCATTCCACTCCTTTACAGTTCTTATAATAAATGAAGAAGCGTAACGCTTCGTTCTTGTGCGAGGTATTTCAACCATAAAAGGGTAGCGCTTTACTGATCGTGTAGTCGTACAGTGATGGAAAGGTGATGGGGGAAACAGGTTGTGCAGTTCTTGTGCACACTCTCCATAGTGAAATCTGTAGAATATCGACAGGCTTGCTACCTCACGTCGATGCGCCAGACTTTGAAGTTTACTCTTTACTAGAGTGTCATCCCCAATGAGCCTGATACCACGTCTCTCAATTGAATCCAAAGACTCGAGCTGATACTTGGCAGAACCGTCCCAGAAGTGGTAGTAGTACTCCATACAAGATCGGACCTGTGCTTGATAAAGATTCAAAAGCTGTCCCGGTGTGAAGTACAGCCTAACCTTAGACAAAATACCAAGTTTTTTGCAGCTACCTTGGCTTTGGATTCAAATTTCAATATAAGACGCAACATTTAGGTTTGATGTGAATTCGACACCCAAAAGCTCCAGATGGTTGCCAATTGGTATAGTTACACTTTGGAAAGACGGAAATCGGTTTAGAGGACTCTTTTTAGTAGAAAACAAACACGCCTGCGTAGCAGCATTATATTTAACCAGGTTAACATCGCCCCAATCGGACTCGGCTTCTAAGGCTAAATTTAAACGGTCCACCATAGCTTCTCTCTGAAACTGGATAGCGTCACAGCTGGCTTGAGCATTGGAAGTGTATCTCTCAACTAGAGTACTGTCATCAGCAGCTGAACCAGGCTTCAGAAGGTCAATAATGTGCAGTAAAAACAGTGTAGCTGAGAGAACCGATCCCTGAGGTACACCGGCATTAATAGCCATTTGATCAGACGAGCAGCCCTCTAGGACTACTCGAATAGATCGTTCCTTCAAGAAATCAACTATACAATTGCATAAGCCAATAGGTAAACCATATAAGGGAAGCTTGTTTAAAAGGCCATCGTGCCAGACCCGATCAAATGCCTTCTTTATGTCAAGGGAGACGGCAATCGCCTCACCGTGCATCTCGATGGCTTCGCTCAGTACGTGAGTGGCATACGCGATAAGATCCCCAGTAGACCGGTTTCGGCAAATCCGTATTGCCGGTCACTGAGGAAATCATTGTCCTCAAGGTATGCCAAGAGCCTCATATTTATGACACGCTCCATACACTTACATAGTAAGGAGGCTATCGAGATGGGACGATAATTGGCCGGATCAGCATGACTACCCTTTTTTGGTACTGGTTGTACATTGGCAAGCTGGTCCAGCGCTTCGGAACTTTACCTGAGTGAAGAGAGAGGCGGTACAAACGCGTTAAGATCGGAGACAATTCAGGCGCACAGTTTTTCAACACAATCGCTGGAATGCCATCAGGACCACTGGCCTTGTTCACATCAAGAGCTCGAAGCGTTCTGAGAACTTCTTTCTGGCGAATGCGAATTTCGGGCACAAAAACCCCGCAATGAGGAAGGCAGGAAGGTATCTTGCCGGAAGCGTCTAGATGCGAAGCTTCTGCAAAAAGAGAAGCAAATAAATTCGCTTTGTCTCCAGCAGTGTGAGCCAGTGATCCATCAGGTTTCAGCAATGGTGGCAGTGAGGGGCGGCAGAAGTTCACTTCGACCGACTTGGCCCGGGACCAAAAAGCTTTGCTACCCGCGGGGTATGAAGCCAGTTTGGCCCCAATTCGATTACGTGATCAAAATGAGCCTTTCTTAGTATCTTCTTGCAGGTCTTAGCGGCAACGTTGAATTTTCTTTTCTTAGCCCGAATATCAGAAGATTTGCGAGCATCAGCTTAGTCTAGATATGCCACACATTTAAGAGCCACAGCAAGACCACAGCTGAATCCAAACCAAGGCTGAACTTTGCTGAAAAGAGTCATGTCACTGAATGGAATGAAATGTTCCATTGCCTGACATATTACCTCTGAAACAGCAGGCGCGCAAGTTGGCGGGTCTTGGGAGGTGAAACATGTTTACCGCCAAGGGTAAAATGCAAGGAATTGCCGCATCTCGTCCCAATCCGATGAGTTGTATCTCCACACGCGCCTATTACCTTTAAGGCTAGGATCAGGTGGGGAATACACTGAGACGGACTTAACCAGGCAGTGATCAGAGCTACCAAGCTGTGGGGATACTGATACGGAGTATCGGTCTGGTTCAGTCGTCATCAACAGGTCAAGAGAGTTGGCAGTGTCACCGTCACGGTCAGGTACCCGTGTTGGCTCCTGCACCAGCTGAGAGAGATCTAACACCAGAGTAAGCTTCCGCATCTCTATAGAGACGCGGCTCGCTGGTAGCAGCGTGGTCGGTTTTTTGGTATGGGACAAGCCACTCTTTGTGGTGGGCGTTAAAATCTCCCAAAAACTCCAATTGAGCAGACGGGTAACGCTGTTGGGCCACACTTGCTGCCTCACCTAGATAGTCTACCAATAAAGTCGTCCCCGGATCTCCGCTGTGTGAGCGGTACACACAAGCATACATAATTTTATCTATGCCCGTGTCCACCAGCACTCAAATTACCAAGAAGTTAGGGTGCTTAAGATTTCAGAGACGCAGACAGCAAATGTCATCACGGGAGTATACACAAACGCCGGCGTTTGGGATAGATAGGTGCTCCAAGACATAGCCTCGGCAATCCAAGTATGCCGTATCAGCTGGACATGAAGAACAAGTGGAGCTTAGAGGTCTTCAGATGATAATTGACCAGTTCGAGATTAGAGTGAATCCCACGAATATTCGCAATATCCACTTTAGTTTGGTTAGTTTACACTAGTTTTCCCGTCCGCGACTACATCCGCGCGGACTACTGTTTATCGCAAAAAAAAGCATCCCATATTCTTCTAGGATATAACAAACGCAAAATTTGGTATACCACCACTCTTTGATGTTTTTTGATATACGAGTACTTGTTATTTCGTTTCCAACCGTTTCTTACAGCGAGTAATCATTTTTTTCCAGTTTTTTTCAGTTTTCCCTTGGAAAATTACCATTCTCCGGGATAAAAAGTATTATAGCTTTTATTCCAGGGTATAAGCTATCTCCATTCCAAGTTCACACAAAGTTTCACTTTTATATATTGGTATGGATTCGTATCGGTTTTAACTTAATTGAGTACAATTAAAAAAAAACAATAAAAGGAAAAAGCTTTTGTCATTTTTCTAATGCATTGTCTTCTTATTTTAATTTACAAAATGGAGTATCTCCTTTAATATAACCTTTTTTTAATAATATATATTAAAAATAAATTTATTAATACCATTCTTAAAAATATATATAAAAAAGGCACTATTCCGCATTAAAAACATCACAATACACCGAGGTTAACTGGAAGATAATGCGTGCAATAAAGAATTTTCTATCTATCTATCTATCTATCTATCCTTTTATATAATTACTCTTTGTCATCGATTTGTGAGCTACCCTGAAAGTTTCAGCAATATAGCTAATCGCGAAGTACTTGAAATTTGCATCTAAAGATTCCAAGACAGACATAAATACATATATACATACATACAAGTGAAATTAAATAAAAGCTTATTTTTATATAAAGTCCCAGAAAGCATGTCATTTTTATCAATCTGTCAAAAACTCAAATAAATTTAATAAAGTACTAGTTTTCGAGCCCGCGACTTCGTACATAAGCGCGAACTGTTTATCGCGAACAAAAGCATCCTATTTTTTCTAGGATATTATAAATCAATGCAAAAGCAGGTATAGCACCAATGGTCTTGATGTTGTTTGACAGACTTGTTATTTCGTTTCCATGGCAACCACAGACCATTCTGTGATGGCAACCTTACCTTACAGCGAGTAATCAACATTTTCCAGTTTCCCCGTGAAAACTAATAATTTTCCGGGATAAAAAGTATCCCATGTTTTATTCCAGGGCTTAAGCTATCTCCATTCTAAATTTCATCAAAGTCCAGCCGTTTTCGCGTGAAAGCTCCCCAAACAAACAAACAGACAATGTTTCACTTTTATAAATTGGTATGGATGTTGTAAGCCTTATTTACATTTCAACTGGTATTGCCTCCTCGGACTCTGATTAAAGCTTCGAGCCGGTTTGGCATACTGAAGACGAGGTTTCGGAGGCGATGTTGGGGAATATTCTTCCCATTCTTCCATCAGGGTAGCTATTATTTATTCTGTGATAGGAGAGAGAGGGTGATAGGAGGTGGTCTGTGGCTTCTGGCATAGGAATTAAATTCTTTTTGTAATCCATTTTATTTCGAAAACATTTCTTGTGTACTATAAAAGTTATTGCAATTTTATAAAAGCGTGGTACTGAGTTTTGAAGGCCACTTTATTGAGATGGCTTTGTTCATTTTACCTGGAGAGTAGATATCAATCGTAAGCTACTTAAGTCTAGACACAAATAAGTCTTACAACACTTACCCAGTCTGCGGTGATAGCACAAGGCACAACTTTAGTTTTATACACATTTTCACGCGCAAGTAGTTACAACTTGCGAGATTTATTATTTAAGAGTAAAAATAGGTAATTTAATTATTCGTCAATGAAAATGTTCAACGTCACAGCTACATTCGGTCAATTTTGATCACAACCGGTCCTTCCCCTTCGTGTGACACAGATAAGAATATACTAGTAACAAATTTCTCGGATCGAGGCCATACACGCACTCTGAGCAAGTTTACTTTTCAGATATATCGAAACTCTATTGAAGGGATAGCTGTACAATGTTTTATCAAATAGCTAGCTAGCTAGCTGTGCCCACGGCGTTGCCCGCGTGGTAATTTCATTTAAAAGTACCTCATACGTGTTATTTCAGAATCAAAAGTAACTATAAAGTACAACATACTACATTTCTTCAAAATTCGTTCAGCGGTCAAATAGTTTTTTATCGATTGCTCGGTATCTAAATCATCGGATTAAGATACCAAGTAACCCAGTTTTTAAGTCAAACCCTAAGATATCCAACAGTGAAAACCGCAACGCAATTGGTCATGTCGTTTTTACGTGATGCGCGAACAAACATACAGACAAACAGACAGACACGATTTAAAAACATGTTATATTCTTGTTCAGTACAGATATTTTAGTACCTACTGCTTTATTATAAGTGCTAGCTGAACCCGCGGCTTCCTTTGCACGCGTGGTCAAGTTAAAAGTACTATATGTGATATTCCAGGACCTAAAATACCAATATACAAACATTAGCTCAATTTTTTTTCAGCCGTCATATATATTTTTATCGATTGCTCGGCTTCAACTCATTGGATTGAGATACAAATTACAGCAGTTTGTAAGTCAAACCCTAAGCTCTCCAACAGTGAGTGTAAAAAAACAACTAGCTGAACTATGCAACAGTGTTAAAAAACATGTCTGTCTGTTTGTCTGTCTATTTGTCTTTAATGTTTGTTTGTTCGCGCATCACGACTATTGAACTGATTGCGATGCAGTTTTCACTGTTGCATAGCTTAGCTTTTACTTAAAAACTGGTGTACCATCTCAATCCGATGAAGAGAAGACGAACAAACGAGAACTTTTGCTGAATGGTAGTATATTGTACCTTGTATGTTACCTTTAACCACTATTATAGAAACGAACACGCGGGCAAAGCCACGGGCACAACTAGACCAGTATAAAATTTATACCAACCACAGAACACCTTAGTTTAGTTTAGCTTGAGGGCGTTTTGGGCAGTTTCAAAATGTGTGTATAAATTTATTTACAGGACGTTCCGTTTTGACTCAAATGGCAAAAATAACAGTTACAGTTAAAAATGCTAAATATCACCAACGGCTTATTAAAAACTAGCTGCGCTACGTGGTTTCACCCGCTGACACCTGTCACTTTGATATTTGCACCCGCGTGTGTGATGACGATGATGGTAATGAAAGTACCCTATATGGTTTTCCTGCGTATAAGCTATCTTCACACACAAACACACACACACACACACACACACACACACACACACAAACAAACACACACGCACACACACACACACACACACACACACACACACACACACACACACAGACCCACATACATACACACACAGTATGGCAACGAGCTCTGGGGCCGCGCAGCCGAGTGGGAATGCGTTTTTAGGATGCAAAAAAGAGCAGTGCGGGCTATGTTGCGAGTGCCACAAGAAACACCTGCATTCAGACGGACCTGTGATTTTCCAAGCAGCCCTCTATGCAAGAGGACACTTGAATGAGTACCCGAGGCTCGGTGGCGGACATAGATTCTGCACGCGGAAGGCGCGTCGTCTTAGGGCGGTCCCGCGCCGGCTTACCAAGACATCAAAGTTGGTTCATGTCATGGCACCGGCAGTTTACAACCGGCTGCCTGATGTTATTCGAAGTGCTACATCAGTGAGTTCCTACAAGAATCTAATGAAAAAATGGCTTGTCGAGCAGACATTATATTCATTTGATGAATTATTTAAATGATCTATAACTTTATTTGATCCTTTGACATTTTATATATTATTACATATAGATTTTTACAAGTTGTATGTTTTAATTGTGTAGTTGCTATTGTTGAAAATGTACCTATATATTGTGTATCTACTACATAAAAAGACCTGTAACGATATTGTTATCAATAAATGAGTGAGTATGACGTGAGTGACGTTTACACATACCTACATTTCCTACGTCAAAGCTTTTACAGTACATTAAACGTCATGCTCTAATGTTAATTAGACGTCATGGTCTAATGTTACAGTCAAAATAAATATCCAAACTAAAAAATAATAGTCAAATGCAAGGAAGATCTATACTCGTATGTACAGTAGTCGCAGCCAATGTATATGTTTGTGAAGTTAGGCTCTGTGACGATTGCGCAGGTACTGCCGTGAGGATAAAATAGCATAAAGTAAAAGCAAGATAGAATATGAGAAAAACGTAAGCGAGTGAGCGAGGCAGTTATTCAATCCTGTGTTTAACTTCAACATTGGGATTGCGCCTGAAAAATAGTAGTTTGCGCAGCCACTAGCGGATAACTTCCGAGACACATACTTTCGCTGCGCCTACTATACTTAGTACAAAGTACATAGAACTTCCTTGGACAAATGTCATGCATTATCATTTTTTGATTTGTTTATTGCCTCCCTTGAAAGTAAATTAAATTATTAAACTGTTTGGAAATGGCTCCACTTCCATGTGTTGTAGCTTTCTGCACTAAAATTACGCTTAATTTCCCTAAAGCTGAAAATGGTAATAAGTACGTAGTCACAGTACACTAGACTAGGTCTGTGATGGTAACTATATGCGCATTCGTACCGATAAAACTCTGTGACAGTCAAAGAGGATGGTGACAGTGACTGACTTGACTTGATGGCAGTTGGCTACTCACTTTTTATTTATAGACATTTCCTACGTCGATGCTTTTTATCACTTATTCTTTGCTGACGACATATTGAGTAATTTAGTAAAAAAATGTTTAATTGGCTTTCTGAGTATCCCCCTTGTATCACGTAGAAATACTTAAAAAAAAAAGTTATTTTTTCTAAGATTTTTCTACTCTAATCGATAAAATGATAAGTTTTTTTAGTGAAATTGGATTCTGCTAATTAAAACGTAAACAAAAAGATTTTTGTTCGAAAGCTATAACTTGATGAAAAGCAACGTTTTTATTTTCATACATTATTAAGGTAAGAGCTGGAATACAAAATGTTGATTTCCATGAAGTTGTAGCAATACTAACTACTTAAGAAAAATGTGTTCTGAGAACTTTTCATTTATCAATATGCACCAGATTCCATACAAGTCAAAGGCTTACTCAGTTCCCAGACTAACTGGTCTTCCTTTCTTTACTCCTTTCTTGAGATTAAGTCTATAGTAATCCTGACTTTGAAACCCTGGTCGTACAGGAAGCCAGTTTTCACCTCGGAGGATCTGTAATAGGAATAGTTATTGTTAATCCCATCAAAAAATTACGTTCACTTGGCTGGAAAAGTAAATAATGATTAGTTTTTTGTTTTTTTAATGTAGTATAAGTACTGCTATACTTCTTCACTGGAATGGGGGCCCTCGCGAAAGCGCTCCATCGCAATGCGTGACGCAGAAGGCGCACGCCAAAATTTAAATGTTGGTGACCGGCTCAATGGCATCCAGGAGGTACGAACCTCAGCTTGGGCATTCGCCTAGATTACGGAGATTGAACTAAATACGTCGGATCGCTAGTGTTCGTAGTGATTCAGGGGGCCCTGAAATAATGCCTAGGAGCCCTTTGATTAATTAAATTAATCGACTGACCGGTGATTTCCACTGATTCGGAATGCAACCTTCAAGAAGAATTCGGCAAGAAACTTGAAAACGAATAACTAATTAATTACTTAAAGCGGGAACTTCGACCTCGCCAGCGAGGTTGGTGTCTTAATCTAAGTGTGTTCCTGACAGGTTGTCTCTATTAATCTCCAAATCACTCATCAAAATCCAACCTCCTGAGGGGTTGTCGAAGTAGGTGATTGAGTTGGAGTTTAATTTACTTTAGAATCATTGAAATAGGATCTTTACAGTTCAAGGAGGAGGTTCTCAAGTCACCAATAAATATATCTTTTTCTTAAAATATTTCAATGAAGCCAAAATAATTGCAGCGTGATTGAATTACAATTGACTCTAGCGTAGTATATAAATGACGGTATAATAATTCAAAATTGGCGCAGTTAAAATCTACAGATCGATGACGGGCAGCAGCGTCATGAGTGCAAGAAACTGTGACCTGCGATCGCCAACCCATCTGCCCAGCGTGACGATTATGGGCATTACTTCCCCATGATAAGCACAATAAAAGTACGGCCCGCAGTTCCCAGCAACCCTGCTATTCCTGGCCACGGCAGCGGTCCCATGCATACAGTGACCATGGTCACGGCAGAACAGGGGGTGCTAAGAATCCCCAAGCTAAGAAAAGCCACCATAACTGACTCTGGTGACGTATAACGGACGCACGTTATATCTTGACGAATGTCTGATGCAACTGGAAGAGGAGCTGGGGCACATAAGATGGCACATTCTGGGGTTATGTAAAGTCCAAAGAGAGGGAGAAGATACCGTAACTTTAGAGTCAGGCCATTTTATGTATTTCTGGAAAGGAGACCAGCAATCCCAAGGTGGTGTCAGGTTCCTTGTCAATAAGGTTGTCTTTGACGAAATTGTAGAAATATTCAGTGTTTCGAATAGGGTTACGTACCTTGAAATGAAATCAACCAAGAGGTAAAGCGTCAAAGTTTTTCAGATGATGAAGTGGAGGATTTGTACGAAGACATATCGAAAGCCTTGCACCACACCTCCAAGGCTCACTTCAACGCTGTCATGGGAGACTTCAACGCAAAAATGAGAGTACAGATTTGCTGCTACTAGGTAGTAGGACAACTTGGACTTGGCAGCTGAAACCACAGGAGCCAAATGTTAGTCACCTTCCTGGAGAAAGAATGGCTGTTTTAAATGAAATCATACTTGAAGCCCCGATGATGTGACGAAAAATTAAATCGACTCCATCATAGCGGACAAAAAGCGCATATTCAGAGATGTTTCAGAGTGATCACTAGTTTTAAAACTGGGAGTGATCACAAACTTGGCACTTTGGATATTGATTTCAAGCTTGAACGTCTCCGTTAGATGAAGTCCACGCTCTGACCTAACCTGCTTCAAACCATTGTTGGATTCGAACCATTCTAGTTAAAACATGAAAACCGATTCACTGCCTTGGAAAGCACAATTGTCGTTGACATTGATAAGGAACTTGACCAAGTGGTGGGAATCTTGAAGGAAGAGGGAACGAAGTTCTGCGAGATGCAACGTACAGGCACAAAATCGGTGAATCGGAAAACTTTCGGTGGACCCTCTGCAGTTCATTGAGAAACGACGCGAAGACCCAGCAGTCACTTCATCAGATCCGCGGACTTTGAATAAGCAAATAACAAAGCTGGTAAGACGAAACCTCCGGCGCTCCAATACGAGTACAAGCGCTATAGAAGAAGCCATAGAGCGAAATTGGGGGTCCAAAGTCTTCATACAACAGCTTGGTCAAACCCATCTGACAAAGCGGGAAAATTGACGTTTCTAAGCCAAATTATCACGCGGAAGTTGAAAATTTATATGACCGACTGTACGTGTCACACGCATCGAAACCCGAATCCAACATCAAGGATTACATGGCTACTCTGACCTAGAACTCTCTTGCCTAGCGTTTGTGGATTAAGAGAAAGCCTTTGACTCTATCGAGATTTAAAATAAATAAATAAATAAATATATTCAGGACATTTCCACACCAATTATCTAGCCCCAAACTAGGATACCCTGTGCTATGGGCACTAGATAACGGATAAACATACATAGATAAGAATATTACATCCATGATTCGGAAACAAACATTTCTGCTCATCACACAAATGATTGCACCTTGCAGGATTCGAACCCGCGACCGTTCGATTTCGTACCTAGGATCTCTAGCCACGAGACCAACCGGTCGTCTAATTGGAGTCCCTGCAACGATGCAAATTCGACTGGTGATATAGCCAAGTGTTAAGATGTCTATATGATGCCGCAACAATGACCGTCCAAGTACAGAACCAGCAGACTAAGCATATCTCCCTGCATCGAGGTGTGAGACAAAGGTTTGTTATTTCTCCGAAATTATTCTCAAATGCTTTGGAAGATATGTTTAAGATTCTGGACTGGAATGGATGTGGCATTAACGTTAACGGTGAGTAAATCTCACACTTGTGATTCGCGGGTGACATCATCCTTGTGGCAGACAACAGATATTGGACAGCCTACCTGATTCGTCTCAACGCTTTGGTCTCCGGATGAAACCAAGGATATGTTCAACGAACATGTTTTTCCAGAACTAATTGCTGCTAACGGAACTGCTCTCAAAGTTGTTCAGGAGTATGTTTAACTTTGCAACTAGGTAAAAACAACTTTGAGAGCGAGAGAGAGAGACAAGCAGAAGAACACAGCTGGGCTGGGCAAGTTGAGTCTTGTCGTCGCCAATACCGCAAAAATTTAAGACTATATTCAACCTATGTGTTCTACTTGTTATGACATAAGAAGCCGAGTCACACTCACGGTATGACTAGTCCACCAATTTAAGGTCGCTCAGTGGACTATAATATAATAATCGTAAACGTGTTCTTGAATGGAGACTGCGACTCGGTAAACGTAGTGTAGGACGCCCTCCAGCTAGGTGGAGCGACGATATACTCAAAGTGGGTGGCAGCAGTTGGAAGAGAAGAGCCAAAAATTGGGCTCAGTGGCGTGCTTTGGGTGGGGCTTATGTCAAGCAGTGGACTGATGCGGGCTGATGATGATGATGATGATGAAAACAAGCATTTTAAAACAATTAATCATTCGGATATTACTTGTCTGACTTTGGGAGATGACTTTCACAAATGTGCCGATATAATCCTTGTTATTAATAGAAATATGAATTTATCTTTGACTTCAAAACAATATTTTATTTAGATATTATATTATCTTTGACTTTTTTCTTGTAAATAACATCAGATAGATGTACTATATATATATGTACATGTTTTATGAAGAAGCGTAATATTTCTTCTATTATTAATAAGAACTACAAAGGAACTAAATTAATGTTCTGTCCTCGTCAGTGTTTCCAGTATATTATAGCCCAGGTGTGTTCAAATCTAGAGTGAATTTCAAAGCGTGATACACGTTCAGCCACATCATCGCATTCTATTGCAGTGAATCGCATTCTATTGCAGTGAAATCATGTCAAACGATTGCCTTGTCCGTCACAACAGACAAGAAAATCTCATTTTGAATCACCACAGAAACTAAGAGTTTTTAAATAACTAGAACAAAAACAATGATCTAAGAATAGTGTCCCAATGGTGATAAGGGCACCTGTTAAGGGCATTGGAGCGTTTCACACCACGCCGCTGCAGCTGGTTCGGACCGTGGTGTGAAACGATGAACTACTGTAAAAATATCAAAATCTAGTGCTCTGAAAGTTTTTTGTACTTTGGGTAGAAAAACGGCTAGTTTAATATAACGAGTAATTTTGTATTTAAAAAGGAAACATTTGAACATCCAACCGAATAAAGCAGTATTATGAAAATCGAAATTTTACAGGAGAGCCGTACAGTAAAAATCGGTTTCCGCACAGGAACAATTTAAACCATTATGGTATTATTGAATGCGTAAAAGATAAGCTATTAGATGAAATAACCGACGTACGTAACAAACCCACATATATAAACTACTCAAAACAATATAGGGCCCACCTAACTTTTTACCTAAAAAGTTCAAATAAAAAATTATTCACACGTTTTATTTCAATTATAGTTTTTAAAAGAATGCTAAATCTATGATCAATCAAAACCAGGTCAAGGAACATAGTTATCACCAAAAAATACGCAATGCCTTAACATTATCAAAATCACTCAAGTTCATTAAAATTTGAATCGACATTTTCATAGCACACACAAAATATATATATATAAATTTAATTTTAAAATGCGGTGGTGGAGATTGAAGTAAGGTGGTGTTCAGTAAAGTGCCCTTTCTGCTCCTCCCCTTTTTCTTACGCATTCTCTGAGTCTGTTTGGCACAATCTCTATGAAGTGGATCACGTTATCGTCAGGAGTCTGTTCCCAACAGAGTTTCAGTGCATTTACCAGTTCCTGCTGTGGATAGTGGTATAATTTTATTTTAGGCTTCGTTTGAGCTGATCCCGCATGTGTTCGATCGGATTCAAGTCCGGATTCATGGCAGGCCAAGGCAAAACATTGATATTGGCTTCGGTAAGCCACCACATACTGCCCGGACGACCCAATGTGCCTTTTCCGCATTATCTTGCATTAAAATAAAGTCCGGACCAACTCGCTGTGAATAAGGGATTACATGAGGTTGGATGACATGCTGGACGTAACTGGTGGCATTCACATTACCGTCATCCAAGAATACTAGCTCAGTTTTTCCCATTAAACTGATTGCGCCCCACACCATAATACTGGGCCCACCAAAGCGGTCAGTTTTTCGAATGCAGGGATCCAAAAAACATTCCTGGTCTCCGCCACACACTCCGCCGCCCGTCTACTCGTACCATCATATTTTTTTATATTAGACTCATCAGTAAAGAGCACTGTACTGCAATTATCCATGGTCCATTTCAGATGTTGACGTGCACACCTTAAGCGCGCTGTACGATGCGCTGTGGACAATTTCAGTCGAACGGCACGCATTCTGGAACTTTGTCTATAAGGAGCCTGTTCCGAATGGTTTGATCACTCACTAGGGTGCCAGTGACTTCACGTAAGCGATTTTGTAAGGTTCGTGCAGAGACAGTGCGCTCGTGACGTATACATTCAGCTTACTGCTCAGTAAGCTGAATGTATCGATCGTTTTGGGAGATGGTAACCCAAGTTCTACCGGTGCCACGTCTTCTGGCCCTGTTACCTGTTACCTGTATACCTGTTTCTTGAAAGCGTTTCCACACATTTCGGATCGCATGTCGAGACACACTCGAGCTCAAAGCTACCGATCTCTGTAAATTGCCTTCTTGAAGCAAAACAACCGCTCTTGAAGCGGTTTATGACGTCGAATTCTTGGCATTCTTATTGTTTACAAAGTTTTAACGCCACAGCAAATGATAAACGATGGTACAGTAGTAACAGGAGTAACCTACTAGATACGGGACGCAACTGATGAGGAAAGAGCTTAATGTGCTGTTTGCATCGAAATTAAGTTTTCTTTGTCTACCCACTTGAGAACTACCCCGTCGTATAGACATTTCTTACTGTCGTTGAAATGTCTGTAAACCAGTATCAAAACAATGTGTCAATATGTCAACTTGAAGTCTACATACTTAAATTTACAAAAAAGTATGCAACAAATAATATATGGAGCGAATTTTAAAATATTTCAGGTGGGCCCTATAATATTATATTGAAATATAATATATATTATATATATATATATATATTAAAATGAACAAAATAAAAAATATGTAGCTTACGTCCGCCAAAATTGTTAGTCAGACAAATGATAAATGGTAAAAATAAACAAAAGTAAAACCCTACGCTAAGCAAATCCTACCCAAATTGAACTATTGTAAAATATAAATGAAATGAAAGCTAAGGCCTGAAAGCCACAAAAAAAAAAAAAAAAAACTATATAATATACAATATAAAACCCCACGCTAAACAAACCCTACTGAAATACAAGTATCGTAACACTTATATATTTATATACATATATTATAAATACACAACAAAAAACATATACCTCAATCCAAATACCAAACGTCTGACATCAATACGATTCGTGTTTCGCCTCTGCACGAGGCATCTTCAGGTGATGTTGACTCGTCGAGTGCTGGACTGAGAGTGCCTAAGCAATGGTCGTTTTTTTCTTTTTGTGTCCTCCAGGCCTTACCTTTCATTTTATTTATATTTTACAATAGTTCAATTTGGGTAGGGTTTGTTTAGCGTGGGGTTTTACTTTTGTTTATTTTTACCATTTATCATTTGTCTGACTAACAATTTTGGCGGAAGTAAGCTACATATTTTTTATTTTGTTCATTTTAAATATGGATTTCCGCAAAGTAACGCCTGATTCTATCAACTATAAATATATATCTATTAAATAATAAGAAAACTGTAACAGGTCCAATTCTGTTTTCATTTTTGTCTGTTTGTCTGTCTGTATATGGGCCGTGCATCACGCCGAAACTACTGAATGAATTCAAATGAAACTTGGCATGATTTGAGTTTATACTACGAGGTAGGAAACAGGATACTTTCACCCTGAAAAATTAAAGGGTTCCTGCATGATAGGTGTTGAAACTTATATAAAAGAACACGTACCACGCTGAAACTATAGAACAGATTTTGATGCAACTTGACAGAGTCATTGTTTATATGATTGGTTAAAATTGAGAATACTTTATATCCCGAAAAAATAAAAAGTTTCTGCATATTTATAATATTATTTATATATTCATACCCACATATAACTTCGTTTTAAATCGTGTTTTTCTTTTTATCTTTCGACTGTTTCTTTGTTCACGCATCACGTAAAAACTACTGCACCGATTGTTATGCAGTTCGGATGGATAGTTTAGGGTTTGACTTAAAAACTGGAGTACTTGGTATCTTAATCCAATGTGTAAAAGCCGAGAAACCGAAAAAATTTATGTTTGGCAGAAAGAATTTTGAATAAAAATTGGTATATTGGTATGTTAGGTCTTGGACATAGCACATAGAGTACTTTTTATCCCGAGAAATGACTACGTGTGCGATGCTGCGGGCAGAGCTAGTATTCATCTATCTATACTTATAATAAAACTGTAACGGGTCCAATTCTGCACATTGAAAATATTTAGAAATTTTTTTTTGGACCTTACTCTAGATTGGATACTGAAGCCAAAACTATAATTTCTTTCATTTTTGTCTGTCTGTCTGTCTGTCTGTCTGTCTTTCTGTCTGTCTGTCTGTCTGTCTGTCTGTATCTTGGCTAGGCATCACGCTGAAACTACTGAATGAATTTAAATGAAACTTGGTATGATTTGAGTTCATACTACGAGGTAGGATATAGGATACTTTTTATCCCGAAAAATTAAAGGGTTCCCGCAGGATAGGGGTGGACAATTATTTAAAAGAACACGTTGCACGCTGAAACTATTAGACGAATAATAATGCAACTTAGTACAGACATACTTCATAAGATGGGTGAAAATTATGGACATATTTATCCCGAAAAAATAATGGGTTCCTGCAGGATATTGGTCCTAAGTCTGTACATTAAATACATTGCAAAAATATTTTTTGTAGGTTACTCTTTATTCGATAATAAAGCCTAAACTGTATGTTTTTCATTTTTGTCTGTATGTCTGTCTGTCTGTATCTTGGCCGCGCATCAAGCCGCCGGAACTACTGGATGAATTCAAATTAATCTTGGTATAATTTGATTTCATACGTAGGACATAGGATACTTTATATCCCGAAATAATAATGGGTTCTCGCAGGATAGGGGTTGAAACTTATTTAAAAGAACACGTACCACGCTGAAACTAATGGACGGATTTTGATGTAACTTGGCACCGTCTTAACTTATATGACGGGTTAAAATTCAGGATACGTTTTATCCCGAAAAAGTAAAGGTTTTCTGCGGGATATAGGTCCAAAGTTATGCTAATATTGAAGTAATGAATAATATTTTTTTGGATGGTTCTCTACATTAGATAGAGTATTATTGACGGATGAAGAAATGTTGATCAAATGTTGGTATATTGGTCCTGGAAAAGCACATTATGGTACTTTGAACTAAAGATAAGACCACGCGTGCGAAGCCGCGGGTACTGCTAGTATTATATAAAATTCAATGACCACTGATTGATCATCTTTGTTCTCCTAGAAAGAGTGCCAGTAGGTCAAAATAATGTACTACAAAGTTGGAGAGGAGAACGGATGAGAAAAGTCTGACATCAGCAAAAAGTGGGATCCCAAATTTAAACCCTTCATATCTCGGAAACGACATGTCGGAGAGGGGTGGTTCTCAAGGCAAATACGATCAGAATCTTGGGCTGAATCTGAAGAAAGTTATTTTTTATTTTTTTGCCGTCTATCTAATGTACTGAAATGTCCATTGACATGTTATTTCTCACAGAAGGAGTGCCGGTAGGTCAAAATGATGTTTAGAAGAAGTTATCATCAGAATAAAGAGAGTATTTGAAAAGTCTGACATCACCAAATAGTGGGATCCAAGATAGAGCACCTCTATGGATCTGAGAAACCAAAAGAGATACAGAGTTGGTCCTCCAACTAAAATGGTTCATATCCCTGAGCCATTTCAGGATTTTGAAAAAACAAAATGACCGCCTAACAAAAAAAAATTATCAGTACAAATTTTTTGCTATAGTACCGGTCGTATAGAATTTCTTATACATGTGTTTTGTGTAATACATTCTACATTACATAACGCATCGTATTCTGTGCATTTTAGGTAATATCATATATTTTTTCTTCATAAAAATATCAAGGATAAGCACAAATAAAAATATAAAACCCCCGGTTTCCCACCCCCTTTACAGCTAGGAAGCATCTCGATTACATCAGTTTTCAAACATAAAAACCGCATCGAAATTGGTCCATTCGTTTGGGAGCTACGATTCTCACCCCATTCCCCCCCCCACCCCCCATTTAAGCTAAGAAGCATCTCGTTTACTTCAGCTATGAAACATTAAAAACCACAGCTAAATCGGTCTATTCGTTTTCTCACCCCTCTTTTCTCATTTCTCTCTCTCCCTTTCTAAACTCCCTCCCCCCCATATAGCTAAGAACCATTTCGATCACATCAGTTTTCAAATATAAAAAACCACATCAAAATTGGTCCATTCGTTTGGAAGCTACGATTCTCACCCCCACCCCCCATTATAGCTAAGAACCATCTCGTTTACCCCAGCTTTCAAACATACATATCACTCCATATCGATTTTGAAGTTTATCTAAATTAAAATTTTAAAATTTTATAGTATAGATATAGATATATGCAGAGTAATTTGATATCAACCGGACAGTAGGCAATTCAACAGAAAAGACAACTTCCAGTCGCAAGGGCTGCGTTCACTTACTACGCTCGAATCATCCGTGCGATTATCGCTCGATCATCCGGAGTTAGTGAACGACTTTGGACGTCCACATAGAACTGACAACTGTCAAGTGTCAGTTTCATACTATTCCTCCCCTCCCCTACTATTTTTCGGATGACCCAGGCGAACGCCCGACGACGCCGTGAACGATTTCAAGTGATCGCGAGGGTGATCCGTGCGTCCTCGAACGTAGCGCCCAAGGACTTGAGAGCTGGAGGTCGTGCTGAGGCAAAGTGCTAAAGCTAGTGTGAGCCGAATTCGAAAAGCTTTGTCACGAGGCGGTCCCAGGCTTTGGGTTTGTCCCACTAGCCCAGGACCCAAACCTCATTGACACAGAATTACAGGAACAAGAACAATAGGGAGCACTTTGAGAATTTCGTGGTGATACAATACGGATGAAAATAATCTCTTATTTAGGTATTATCATATATATATTTAAAAGAGTAATTAAAGTTGTTATAAACTTATTTATGAATTTTATAATATTATTTCGGTTTTTCCAAAAAATTATATTCGTATGACAGGTTATTTGTATTTAGAATGAATCAATGTTGACCAACTATCAAAAATGAAAAGAATTGGATTATGAAAGAATTAAGAGATCAAATGAGTATTATTATGAAAGAGGTTTGGACCTCGTCACATCTTACAGATTTGAATTTAGCAGTACGCTTGGTTGCAGTGAATGAAATGCTTGCGTGTTTTAAGGTCAATCAGCGCCATCTAGTTAAATTGGAGGCAGAACTTTGATTTTGTTCGTATAAGTTAGGTATATTCAGAATAGGTTGATCTGTATGTATAAATGTAGATATGTGCAGAGTAATTTGATATCGCCCGGACAGTAGGCAATTCAACAGACAACTTCCAGTCGCAAGGACTTGAGTGAGAGCTGGAGGTCGTGCTGAGGCAAAGCGCAAAAGCTAGTGTGAGCCGAATTCGAAAAGTTTACAGATTTGAATTTAGCGGTACGCTTAGTTGCAGTGAATGAAATGGTTGCGTGTTTTAAGGTCAATCAGTGCCATCTAGTTAAATTGGAGGCAGAACTTTGATTTGTTTGGTTTATGCGCTGGAGTTTTTGATGCTGGTAAATTATGTTTACAACCTTAATTATCTTCTTTATACAGTATTTTTTGTTCTTATTGCTTTATTATAAGTACAGATAGTACGCTCTCTAGTGTAGAGGTCCTACACTAAATAGACCTCAGCGAAAATCATAAAAAACCGCACTTAAATCGGACAGTTCGTTTGGAAGCTACGATTCTCACCCCTTTTTCTCATCTCCCCCCTCCCCTCTAAGCTAAGAACCATCACAATCACATTAGTTTTCTACCAAAAATATATATGAAAAAACACACACACATACAGTGATACACACCCTAAACTTATAACACCCGTCTCTTTGTTCAGGGGTTAAAAAATGTAAAAATAACGCATGTGATAATTGTGTAAATGCTTTAATTATGGAGCAAAAAAAAATTCTAGAAGCGTGTGGTTTCGATCCACGGACTTCTGGATCACAATCCCACGTATGTTACCGCTTGGTCACTTGTTAGGTGTTGTTTTGTTTATTACTTTAATTTAACATAAGCTTTGGACCCTTATCCCTTAAAAATCATTTATTTTTTCGGGAGTAAAAGTATTCTAAATTTTAACAGATCATATAAACTTTGACTATGCCCAGTTACATCAAAATCCGTCCAGTAGTTTCAGCGTGATACGTGTTCTTTTAAATACCTTAAAATAACCTTTTTGCACTCCATATCGATTTTGAAGTTTATCTCAATTAACATATTCAAAAAATATTTTATGTAAAGATTTAGCCCAGTTACAGTTTTATTATAGTATAGATAGATGAGCCTCTTAAGCTTGAGTTATTTACTGCCGGTCTTAACCCTGTTGAGCACAAAGACATCATTGAATTATATGCCTATTGGTCGTCAAAATGAAATCTATCTCGCGCTTATGAATGCCAAGGTGCAGCCACGTCTATTTCCTGGACGGGCGCTTCTTGTAAAAGGTGTTCATCGTAAAGAGTCCCTCCTACTCTATGAAGTCGGCCAATCACTGAACCCTTTGGTTCCGTTGTTTAAATCGAAACTGCCGCGTACAGTTTTGATGAATTGTCGGCGGCTGCATATCTGGCGAATTTTTACTATGCAAACTTGCAAAAGAAGTCTACCACTACAAACGGAGACGGATGTCGTTTAACTGAAGTGTTTCAAAAGTTTTCACTACCTTTAATAGAAGATATGTTACGTTACCTGTGATGCGCTTTCTGCATCGTATAAAAATATAATCGGTTCCTTTCCAATAAAGGCATCCAATCTCACGATGGGTCCATAAGTTTCATGAAACTTATTCGTCAGTGCCAGGCCATTGAGATTGTAGAACATCCCTGTAAAAATAAATAAATAAATGAAAAAAATAAGAAAAATAAAACGCACTTAAGTCGGACAAGTCCATAATCCATTTTCATTTTCTTTTTTTTGGCTTCCAAAGCGCCACCCTTTCATGGTTGAAATACCTCGCACAAGAACGAAGCGTTACGCTTCTTCATTTATTATAAGAACTGCAAAGGAGTGGAATGCCCTGCCCTCGTCAGTGTTTCCGGTAAATTATAACCCCGGTGTGTTCAAGTCAAAAGTGAATAGGTATCTACTAGGCAAGCGTGCTACACCTTCGATCACATCATCGCTTTCCATCAGGTGAGATCGTGGTCAAACGATTGCCTGTCCGTAATAAATAAAAAAAAATGATACAGAATATTGGTTTTTATTGTGGCTTTAACTTATATCTAAAACAAGGTACATCTAATAATACTCAGGTAGCCAAAATTTTTGTCCAATTCTCTTAAAAGTGCAGGTTTAGCAGGACAGGTGATGCATCTCAGGAGCCGATTTTGGTTAATATTTTCAATGTAATTTTTATTTTATTAAAAAACTTAAGATTTTCCTAAAAAAATGTTTGACAGAAGTATTTGAATGTTTATTGGGATCACTCATTTTATTTTTTGTTAAATTATCTTCGATATATAATGAATGATGTTGATTCATTCCGTCGACGGGAAACGGGTGTTTTTTATGAAACTTTACGTTATTTTTCTATCGAGCCAAATTTATTTAATCGTGTTTCGGTGAACACATTCAGATAAAGTATTTTGTTATCATTTACACATAAAAAAATTAAGTCAACTAACCATTTTAAAGGTCTAGTTTTAAATATTCGTGAGGACGAATTGCCAAATTTGGAGCTCATCTTAGGTAGCACAATCCACAGTTTTAGGTACAAGAGTAATTGATATGAAAGTTCCTATTAGGTATACCGTTGAAGTAAAATAACTACGTATCTAAAAATACGGGAAGCAATAATAATTGAATATAAACAGTTTTCACTTATATACCTATATATATTTATGTATTGTTTTATTTTTCAAATTTCACTTTGTTTCATTGCACAAAGTATGGATTCACTATTTTAGCGATATGTGGCTAAGATGCGGATAAATGCTGCTTCAAAATAGGATGCATATTGCAAATGTTTTTTTTTTATACCTGATATCGAAACTCTTTTACCTCCTGGAAAAAAGTGATGCATAGGTCCAATAATGGGCAGAGAAGAAGGCCCCGGAATTTCTCTCCATGACTTCAGCGGTGAGGTTTTGTTCACTACAACTTTTTCAGCTGTTGCACTCACTGACCTGCAAAAATGAAATATGTTACTACAGTCTACTATTGTTTATTTTAACATATTACATCGAATAGATTATTCAATTACTAAAATTCACGATCTGACAAATAAAATAAATTAAAATAGAGCGCTAGGAGAGTATTTTCTTTCAGTTTCTTCTATTAGCCGCGTAAGTCTCGGAATACCCATTGCATACATTAAAAAAAACGCGCGTTGAGTACTATTCACTTTTTAATTTGGTTTAAGCTGAACATAATATAATTATTATCTTACCTAGTGCAGTTTTTATTGACTGATGCCAACTCAAAAATTGTCCGGAACTTGGATGTTTGCATCTTTCGTCACTAAAGGATACGAATTCACTAACAAATTAATAATTATATTATTCCATCAAGAAAACAACTGTGTCAGTAAAAACAATGATAAAAATTGATAAGATAATAATCGGTTAATATCCTTTTCAAACTCAAAGCATACTTAGTTTACCTAATTTTATTGATTTAATCTATTCGTATAATTAATAATTATAAAAAAAAAATAAGAATATATATTAATAATTAATTATTAAATTTATTATTAATGATTTTTTTCTATCTATTTAAATATTCTATTTTATTTTTTTATTCTATTTTTTTTTGTAAGTTTTTCTCCTTGTACATGAGATGTTAATTTTTAATTGTAAAAGTACAATTATATTTCCTATTTACAATAAAATACTTTGACTTTGTATGCAAAATAAAAGTAGCTTCAAGCTAATAATACAGTTACATAGTTACATCGGTCGATACTTAGATAATCGGTGTGTCTTTGGAAAGTTCTAGGAAGATCGATCAAAAATGTTCCAGTAGATACGAAATGCGCGGGGGTGTAAGGGATCAAACTATCACCTAAAAGCCCCAAATCAACCTCACCTGACCACGGTGCATACTGCCAAACAACAAACGAGACTAACGACTAACTGATGGCGGTATAACCATCGATACAACAGCGTAGCCAAATTCTACAGGCCAGTGACGGGCAGCAGCGTCACTGGTGTAAGAAGCGATCGCCAACCCTCATGCCCAGCGTCGCGACTACAACGACAACTCTTCAAATAAAGATTAAAGTTCGACGCTGTAACGAGCCATACACTAAAAAACCGGTACTTAATGAACATCTACATCATCAAATGTTGCAGCAAATAAATTTTGCTTTCACGTTTCTCATCACGTTTCTCATTACCTTACCATTAATGTGGGATGGCTTCAATAGCTTGATTTAAACCGACAGAGCTCCAACGCAAATCCTCTGTTATTTAACATCAATTAACAGTTCGCCATCAAATAAATCAGTTGTTGTTGAAACCATGAAGCAGAGTCAGATATATACGCATCGCGCCCATATGGACACACGCACTGTTTCATTAATAGAAATTAATAGATATTAGATACAAAGAAAGCTGAAACTTCGTGAACTAACAGTTATCTGCTTATGTTACATTAAAATAATAGTCCTTAAATAATAATAGAGCTTTTCGCGGTGTAAAAAGTGCTCAGCCGATGCAGGGAAATATGCCACGCGCCCGTGCGCATAACGATACGCCGTAATTTTCAATCGTTAACTGAGGACTTTTCCACCGCGAAAAACTCAGCGGACTATTTGTTTCATTTAATTGATACAGGAAACTATTACATCACGAAATTTCAGCTTTCTTAATCTTACTTTTCTCAGCGTATTTTTTCGCGCATCTAAGCGAGAAGCTGACGTACATTGCCGCACCCTCAGGTCAGCCGACTATTTTTTCCCGTTCATTTAAGTCATAACAAACTAACTTTTAGCTTTCTTTATATGTGTTTTTCATTTTAGAAATAATACTTGCGTGGGTGGCTGTCGTGTTTACATCCCCCGCTAATGCGTAAGCTGGCGGTCACTTCGTTTAATAGCAGTACCACAGAATAAATAATAGTACAAGTAGCAGTACTTAATGACCTATACAACAAAACTAACTTTTCTTACTTTTGGTCATATATAATGGCAGTAAGCTCCCTGCCCGGACTATATGACATACTAGCTGATGCCCGCGGCTTCACACTCGTGGTCATTTCTCTAGGTAAAAAGTACTTTATGTGCTATTCCAAGACCTAAAATACCAATATACCAACATGTGATCAAAATTCCTTCCGCCATCAAAAATATTTTTATCGATTGCTCGGCTTTTACTCATTGAATTGAGATACCAAGTACCCCAGTTTTTAGGTCAAACTAAGCTCTCCAACAGTGAAAACCGCATCGCAATCGGTCCAGTAGTTTTATACGTGATGCGCGAACAAACATACAGAAAAAATAACGGACATCGAGAAAGACACAGTTCAGTAGCTCATTTTTAGTTCTATAAACCTTTTTAAAAAAAATTATCTTCTGTGTACAGGCTATTTCGTTCCTATTGCTTTATTATAAGTATAGATTTGTTGATATTTATTGATCTAAATAATGTCCAAAGAGATTGTTAAATAAACACATGTGGTCACCCGGCCGAACATTTTATGCACAAGTTGAGAGAAAAAATATGAATAAATTCCGTATTACCCTATCTCTAGTTACGCACTCTTACGTAGTATTGTATTCTCTTTTACGGCTGACAATCTGAGTGTAACCTATGAGCAGTTTTCCATTAGGCATTGTCAGTTTAGTTCTTTCATCGTCACTACACAGAGATGGCGCTTGCGTAACTTTTGGTATTTATTCAACTAAACGTAATAATCGAAAGCAAGTTGTTTTATAGTAAAATTTGTTATTTGTTTTTTTTTTATTGTGATATTGGCAGTTTTGACATATTCAGATTTTATTTACCCCTTTATTAAAGCAGAGAAATTAAATCTAAATAAATCGGTAAATTTTCTTTCTAAATAACCCTTGAGGTAGCAACATATTGTTGTTAATGTTGCATGACGTTTGTTTTGTACTACTATTTATTCTGTGGTTTGGGTTATCTCCGATTGGCTGGAAACGTAGAGAGAGTATCAATATAGAGAAGCTCCACGCGTATACTGAAAAAAGACAGGTATAAAGTACCAAAAATTTTAGGGTTACCCGCTTTGCATAATAAATACCCTGGCGAGCAAGAATATTTAACTAAAAATTTACATTCAGCCCAATTTATAAATTTAGTGTAGGTAAAATGATAGTCGATTTTTGAGGTTTTGATTGATAGGACTAAATAATTTTCCTGTTAAAAAAAAGGATTTTAATAAAATAAAATATATAACATATTCGGTACAATTCCGCACCAATTACGCCCCAAACTAGGATACCCTGTACTATGGGCACTAGATAACGGATAAACATAGATACGAATATTAACATCGATAACTCGGAAACAAACATTTCTGCTTATCACACAAATGATTGCATCTTGCAGGGTTCGAACCCGCAACCGTTTGATTTCGTATCTAGACACTAGTTCTCTATCCACTAGACCAAAAAGTGAATGGTGCAAAGTACACGAAAAATATAGATCACACTAATATTATAAGTGTGAAATTTTGTCTCTCTCTGTGTGTGTGTGTGTGTGTGTGTGTGTGTGTGTGTGTGTGTGTGTGTGTGTGTGTGTGAGCTGTAAGGATTTAGATGAAAGGACATGGCCAGTTTTTGCCTAGAATGTACTTTGACTGTAGGTAATTGTTATTATTCACAAAAAAAATAAAAAATTATGGCATGTGTTATGTATATCTAGAACTCCAGGCATTAAAGGGCTACTAATAAAAGTAGTTAAATTGTTCTATCTGAAAATCAACGACATTTTGAAAGTCTTACGTTCCGTTCAACGAAATGTATGTACCATGATAAGTAGACTTCTATATGACAAATGTATCAATAATTAAAGTGAATGCAATAATGTTTATTAAAAATGCATATTGTAAATTGCAACATTTTTTGACTTCATCATTTGTTTGTTATTTCATTATTACAAATAATACAATACGATTTTGCACTGAAACTGCAAAATCGTACTGCAGCAAAAATGGACTACAAGAAATGTCAGACAACTGTCACACCACAAAATGTCATGTCACTTGTGAATGCGTTATCCATAGATACGCAGTATCTCTAAATAAATATAAATATCTCTGCGTAGTCTGTGATCCATTGGCTCCGTTGCGCTTGCATTTGTTAGATTACTACTTATTGTAAATATAGAAATTTATAAAAATAATACTTGGTACATGTAAATGTTATGTATCCAGCTTTCAGAACGAAGTATTGACTACTTTAAAGAAAAGTAAAGTACCACGTGTAAACTTACGATGTATGTCATCCATCACTATGAAACATCTGTATTATTATGCCATAATTATTATAATGTATTCCAATGCAACTATCAGACATGACTAACGTAATTAATAAAGTAAATGGTAGATATTCGTTGAACTGTTTTCAAACGACTCAAATAGCTCGGACGATGTCGGTAGTCTTCGTCTCGGATGACTTCTGACAGCGTCGGATGTTCGAAAATGTTATATAAAGGCTCTCTCGACTTGGCAATGTTTGGGTCGTCTAAATTTTAACTTTGGCGTGCGCCTTCTGCGTCACGCATTGCGGCGGAGTGCTTGTAAGCGCCCGCCCCCAAGTCCGATTCAAGCTGTAGCTAAGGCCAACAGCATTAGGAACGATAATGGTTGTTTTAATATGGTAAATAACCAGTATTTAATCGTTTTAAAACTAGAACAGTGGACACAGGGACAATGAAGCAGGTCGCACTAACTGGCTTCTAACAATTTCTTCATGTATATGCTCAAAACATTTTTGAATCAAAATATTTCAGAAAAACAGAAAAGAAGACCTACCTACAATTGAGTAAGTTAATTCTATACTGTGTAGTCAGCCCTTCGTGATTAACACTAGCAGCGCCCTGCGGTTTCCCGATTTCCTAAATGAACTGGGTTTTTTTTGTTGGGATAAAATGTAGTCTATGTGTTAATCCAGGATATGAGCTACCTTCATACCAAATTTCATCCAAATTTCTCTCTCACACACTCGCCGACAAACTTTCACATTTATAATATTAGTGTGATCTATATTGTTCTTGTACGATACGAAATCAAACGGTCGCGGGTTCAAACCCTGCAAGATGCAATCATTTGTGTGATGAGCAGAAATGTTTGTTTTCGAGTTATGGATGTTAATATTCGTATCTACTCGTATTTATGTTTATCCGTTATCTAGTGCCCATAGTACAGGGTACCCTAGTTTGGGGCTAGGTCATTGGTGCGGAATTGTACCGAATATATTAAATATATTATTTTATTAACTTCCTTTTTTACCTCGAAAGTTATTTAGTCCTATCAATCAAAACCTCAAAATTCGCTTATCTTTTTATTCATGTACACTAAGTTTATAATTTGGGCTGAATATAAATTTGCAGTTTCTTCTTTGCTCACCAGGGTATTTATTTTGCAAGCGGGTAGCGCTAAAATTGTTGGTTTTTTATACCCGTATTTTTATCAGTATACGTGTGGAGCTTCTCTTTATTGATACACTCTATTTTTTGGATTGTAGTTATTTTTTCAAAAACTTTTCACGCTTGCTTTGGTTTTGTTTTACAAATTGGCGCCTTGTTTTTTTGAAGTAAATACTGAAATGTGTCCGAGCGTGATCAAAATGAACAGCGTATGTTTCAAAATTACAGAAATGAAGAATACGCCGATATTGTGTTTTGTTACGGCTTTTGCAACGGTAACAGCACAGTACATATATTAGTGTTTCCAGACAGTAGTGTATCGAAGCATTGTTTTCAAGTTTGATGTCTACTGTCAGCCGGAGACCGATGGTTGCCACCTGTGGGTCTTTACCCGGCTACAAAAAAGGAGGGTTATGATTTTATCAGAATACCTAATGTATGCATGAATGAACGTATGTATGTATGTATGTATGTATGTATGTATGTATGTATGTATGTTCGTCTGTTTGTAATTGGAGTAATGATGTAATTATTGTCTATGGGTAAAAAACACCACGATCGTCGCTATAAAAAAAATGGATTTCGCTTACTGGCGTTTTTTTTTTTGAAGTTACTTTGCGTATAAAAATTGTAAAGTAAGAATAATGCCACGGTGTGAGCTCTACCCGTGCGAAACCTGGCTAGTATGTAATATTGTAAAAAATTGGTACATATTAGTAGTATTCATGTTATGTTAGCCTATATGGGTAGGTAATAAATAGGTATCTAAACGAATGTTACTACTTTGTATCTCAATCCGATGAGTAGAGAAGCCCGTCAATCGATGAAATAATATTTGACGACTTGAACGAAATTTGGTAATTTGTACTTTTGGTTCTGGAATACATAGGCTACATTTTCCCCAGAAAAAAGTCCACGCGGGCAAAAACTGCTCTATACCTATATTATTCCAGTTTATTCTTATCTTACGTTTTTTTGCCAGACGATATATATATGTATATAACATTTTATAAACGATATATTTTGTGAGTTTTTAGAGTTATTCAAACATTTTTCTTTCCTTCGGAAATAAAATATGGCATTTGTAAGCCGCTTGATACTTCATATTTCCAATAGCACTCTCGCGGTTAAGACAAATCCAATGATACCTCATTTAACAAAATCCATTTAGCCGTTTAGTCTGTAGGACGTGCCAAAGAAACGTAAAAACAAACAAACATACATACATACAATCCAACACATAACTCTCCGCAATCGGGTAATAAAAGTCTTTTTTTTTCGGATCCCAATAGTGGTTCAAAAAGTTTGAAAAAAAAAGAAAAGAGTCCAATCTTGATATATACTTATATAACTATACTCTTTGGTCCAATCTACTTATGCTACTGGCATCCTACTTGCAGAAAACAATCTTCTCTTATTTTTACGTGAAGATACTTCATGCGCGAAACTCGTTCGTTGCGTTCTTTTCAAAACCACGCTGCGTACTCTCTGTACGCCACGCTGAGACCCCTGCCTCCCGGCCCCCGCACCGCGTGCGTCAAATCGGCCGTTCACTCCTTGATACACTACTGTCTGTAAATACTAATATATGTACTGTGGTAACAGTGAAGCTGCTCGTCAAGATTATTCACGTCAGTTTCCTAATCGCCGGTTAGCCCATGCATCACACCACACGACTCTCTGTAACACAATGGAAAGCGTGGTCTCGGTTGGGGTGTACCCTTAGGGGCTCTATGGGAAAAAGACTTAGAATAATTTTAACGAAAAAACACGATATCTTCGTTTTGGATGACAGCTGTCAAATTTAAAAGGGCTATAACTCGAAAACTATAGTTTCTAGACTAGTAGTTTCTTTACAGAAGTGATAGACCTCGACAAGACATGAACGTAAGCCATGTTACGCACTACATTGTGAGGTGGAGTCAAAGACACTTTTATGTGTGTTACAAAATGTTGTTATTTTTTATATCATTATCACAATTTAGTATGTTTTTGGGATTACGCTAATAGGCCTTACTGTTACAGAAACTTGACCCGTGGCCCAAACCTATAAAAAATACTTCTAAGGACACCTTTGATTAACATGATATGTTTGGTAGCGCGAGCATAGGAGTAGGAATACATTTAGGTTTATAGAAAACAAGAACAAACATTAAAAGGGAATTCGTACATAATGGGCAATTATGAACCACAATGAAAAAAGTTTTAACAATGTGGCATACTCAAGGGCGGATCCAGTCTTCGAGTCAGGGGGGGGGGGAGGTCACACTCAACGGGTTCCAAAATTATACAATACTAGCTATTTCTTGCAGTATCAATCGCGTAGACTATGCCACTCGGGAATAGTTTAGCTTTGAATAAATTTTCAAAATCAGGCTAGTAATAATCAATTTTTACCTTATGTTTTTAAACAAACACAATTTTTACCTTTATTTTTGGGCCACTTAGGTATATTTTTATTGTGTTATGTAGATATGTGAAGAAAAAAAACGTTTATGATCGATCTGCTATGCTTGCTAAATATGCTATATAACCAAGGAAGTGCGAGCGTAGCGTGCGCAAATATTTTGAGCTACTCATAAATTTATTAGTGTAGATATATAAAAAAACTGAACGTTTATGATCACATAGAATGTGTACAATACATATAAGATTATTAAGAAAGCGCGAGCGTAGTGAGCGCGATAATGTTGAGCTATTTCCGTTATATTATACGGATGAGGAAACAGAATATACCATTTAACAAACGCAAGTGTTTTTGTTTCTTTATATATATGAGAACGCAGCCAATAATAACAAGGTGCGAACGTAGTTAGCACGATCGTTTTAAGTTATTTCTTGAAATGTTTGTTAAAACTGAAGGAAAACAAGATGCACTTTATCCTTCATTCAACAGGCAATAACAGAACAAGGGCGTGAGTATAGAGAGCGCGAAAGTTTGGAGTTATTTCTAGTAAGTTTGTGTTTCATCAAAACATGATATTATTATAAAGGCGCGAGTGAAGCGAGCGCGGATGTAATGCAACACATGAGTAAACATGTATTATTAAACATGTATTACTGGAGAGATATCATATGTTTGCAAATTAATGCAACACATGGATATACAGGAGAGGAACTATATAAATGCAATTTATAAGTGTTCTAATAAATAAAAAACTATAAATAAACATAAATATAAAAAATATGTTAAAATAAATTAAAATAAATAAATTTAAATAATAATAATATAGATAAAAGAATGGATTCGTCATAATTCATAATAAAACATTTTCTAATGTAATAAAATAGGTACCTATTAATAACATTTATTAAGCCCTAAACTGAATGGGTGCGACTAATCTAGGGGGTAGAGCATATTATCTGTGCCTGCAAATAGGTGTACACCTACAGTGTGTCAACCTTAGTCGTCGCCTATTGCGAGACAGTCCCGGGTAGACCCTGTGGATGTCACGCAACAGTTTGCGGAATTTCGCGCCATCCGACTGTATTTTTTTTAATATATTGTGGCGGTACATGTATTCACCCATGTACCATTTTAACTTGCGCTGGCTGCGGCACGTGCGGCAGTGGCGCTTTAATTCCAACCACTGCCGTTCAATGGTGTTGGTGTGTACCTTCACACTCACATTGGATGTACCCGGGACTGGAGTGCGTAATGATGGGTCCACTGGGATGTCAACCGTGCCGTTCACAAACGATACTTGGTGATTCACGGTGGCATGGCCGCTCATGCCCAGCCGTAAATGTACCCCGAAATATGCACGATGCATGTCGGACATGATGTAAGACCCAGACTCAACGTTGTTGTATATGATAGGATCCAATGTGACCCGGGTCTTGTCGGGAATTAACTCGACGTGGATATTTCGAGTGAGGCGGCTCAGGCACCCGAAACTCCACGTTTGTCGTTGTAAAAGGCGACCTCTATTATATTTTCTTGTATACATATGTGTCTCGTCCACCTCTACAATGTCATTAGTACCGCCAATTGGTGACCGATCATGTGCCTCGATAATTTCTGCTACCTCTCTTAAAAAATGGTACATCTGCTGCAGTTTTCTTAGAGACCCCGACGTGCTTAGCGGCCTGGGACACTTTATCATTATACAAAAAATGAATGATGAGTCTCAAAGTTTTTAAAATCGACACATTGCTGCGCTCAAAAAATGTATTAGTCAATGGCGATAAAATGACGTCGCAACCTGCTCTTCTGCAACGCCATCTGAAACCTAATTTATAGGAAGGATGGTGCTCCTCATTTAAACGACTTCGGCAGCTCGGACACTTGGCACGAGTGGGTATTAAAAGCCAGGCTTTTGCCGCGGCAATAGCTTCTTCTTCACTCCTGATACTGGCTCCAAAATTCCGTAGGGAAAAAAATCTGTCAGTAAATAATTGAATTGGATTCATTATACTTACGATGATAATATATATATAGATACTATTACAAATATCAATATGAAATTATACCTATATAATATAAATAAAATAAAATAATAATATTGTATGATGATAAAATAATGATATAAATACGTAAAATAATGAATGAAGACTTACAAGAAATTATTATATTTACAGGAAATTCTCAATTCAATAGCACCCCAACAAAGTAATTCGCATAAAAGAATAGAATAAATTGACATGGCCATTGACACAATAGGGTATAGATTAAACTTAAAAATGAAAAGTTACTTCGCAAGCAGGTTACCAATTTCACGCGTATCTAATAAGGTTTTGTTCAAAATGCGTAAAGAATAAATGGTAAATGGGTAAGATATATCCACGTATTTCTCTCAAACTACAAATTTTCTCTGCAGTAATTATTTTTGTGATGGTTTCAGTTTTACAGTATACTAGAGACTGGCCCCGGCTTTGCACGGGTAGTGCCATGTGCACACACTGCGGCATTTTTCTAACTTAGCATTTTTATACCCATCATAACAAAAAAAAATACACCAGTAAGCGTAATTCAAAATCTTTGACAGGAACGATCGTGATGATTTTTGACCATCGATAACTGCATTATTACTCACGTACTTGACATACTTGTAATTATTTCGTTTCCATGGCAACGTGTAATTGTTATTTCGTTTTCATAGAAACGTCATTCTGTTCTGTATAATTGATACCTTCGATTAAATTATTGTAATTTACAAAGGGATCTCTATCTTTTTTTTAAATAAAGTAGTGCCCATGTTACTCCAGGATAATGTAGCTATCTATAGGTGAAATAATTTATAAAATCGGTTCAGTATTTTTTCACAGCTACTAGAGCCCTGACAATGCGGGAACCCACCGAGGGGTCCAAGGAAGATCATGTCTTCGCAAACGCTCTTTGTCTGGATGCGTACTACACAATGGCATACAAAAAAAAACATAAAGAAACTACTAGTCTACGGTCAATAGTTTCAGAGTTTTTGCCATTTTAAGTTTGACAGCTGTCATGTGAAATGAAGATCTCGATTAGGTCTATCACTTCTGTAAATAAACTACTAGTCTACGGTCAATAGTTTCAGAGTTGTTGCCATTTTAAGTTTGACAGCTGTCATGTGAAATGAAGATCTCGATTAGGTCTATCACTTCTGTAAATAAACTACTAGTCTACGGTCAATAGTTTCAGAGTTGTTGCCATTTTAAGTTTGACAGCTGTCATGTGAAATGAAGATCTCGATGAGGTCTATCACTTCTGTAAAGAAACTACTAGTCTACGGTCAATAGTTTCAGAGTTATAGCCATTTTAAGTTTGACAGCTGTCATGTGAAATGAAGATCTCGACGAGGTCTATCACTTCTGTAAAGAAACTACTAGTCTACGGTCAATAGTTTCAGAGTTATAGCCATTTTAAGTTTAACACCTGTCATGTGAAATGAAGATCTCGATGAGGTCTATCACTTCTGTAAAGAAACTACTAGTCTAGGATCAATAGTTTCCGAGATAGAGCTCTTTTAAGTTTGTAAGCTGTCATCCAAAACGAACATTTTGTGTTTTCGTCAAAATTATTCTAAGTGTTTTTTGTTTAAAATTATTCTAAGTCTTTTCCCATAGAGCCCCTAAGGGTATACTTGATGCCTGGATCATTATAAGCCCTTATCTCATCACTGCGTGGTCCAAGGAAGATGTTGTCTTCACAAACGCTCTTGGTCTGGATGCGTACTACACGATGGCATTAAAAAACCATACCCTAATATGGAACCACGAACCATCGAGAAAATTCTGTCTCCGCCCCTTTGGCTACACCTGATGCCTGGTTCATTATAAGCCCTTATCTCATCACTGAGGGGTACAAGGTAAATGTTGTCTTCACAAACGCTCTTGGTCTGGAAGTGTACTACACGATGGCATCAAAAAAACGATACCTTAATTTGGTACCACGACCCATCACGAAAAGTTAAAGTCCCTGCCGTTGTCCCCTTCGTAGGCCACTGACCATTAAAAGCGGATTTTGAAGAAGCGTCATTTAAAAAAAATAAAACCTATTACCCGATTTATCCAAATTCAATCAAGATGGGATTACTAACTACTACAATGAACATTATTGAAGTGAGAAATTGCACAAACATCCTAATAAAAAGAGGCCAAATAGGGTTCCAACGCCGTTTTTTGGTCAATGTGTGGATTAGATTAATTAACGATAATTTAATCGGACCATATTTTTTACTAAGCAATCTAAATGCTGCAGATTAGGATATTATTTTTTGTCAAATGGAATGTTTGAACTCCTGTATAACCAGCGGAAGATGAAGACGCTTCCAACGATACTTTATTTGTCCAATTATGATAAGTAGTTTAGAAGTTATGAGAGAACAGCTGAACATACATACATACATACCCACCCTCATACATACATACATACATACATACATACATACATACATACTGGTTAAAATCATAACCCTCCTTTTTGCTTCGCCATATTCGGGTAAAAACAGTCATGTAGCCTTCAAACTAGCCTTCATTGTTTTTTCTATATTTTTACCCGAGTACGGCGAAGCAAGGGAAGGGTAATGAACTTAACAGTATATGTATGTATGTATGTGGATGTTCCACCATAGCGTCGCCCCTATTGGTCCGATTTTGACAAACACGGTATCAATCGATTCGTCTTCAGCAAAGATTTTAAATTACATACTCTTCAGATTTTGAATTATTTTTTTATCCGACTAAGGCGAAACTAAAGAAGGGTTATGTATTCAAACTAAAAACTTGGTCCGATTTTGAAATACGAGGTATCAATCGATTCGTCTTCATTGATACAGTGTCATAGTAATAGGCTATTTTATCACCTGACTACGGCGAAGCAAAGGAATGGTTGTGTCAAAATTAAAAACTTGGTTCAATTTTGACAAGCGAGGAATGGATGCTAATCAATTTCGTCTTCACTGCAAGAGTGTCTTAGCCTCTAAGCAATTTTTACTCAACCGTAATTGGGTTTTAATTTTAAAGTGTCTTGTTTATTGATGGCTCCGCCTCTTTCACTGGTTAGGTTTGGAACTTGTAGTATTATCATTTAAATATATTTATGTAACATTTATTTCATTGGATGTGTATATACATAATATAATTAGATTTGTAAACACTCTTTTTCATTTTGGAGCATCCTTAAGGATAAAGTTAAATGGTCCCTTGACATGGTTGAGCGAAGTTTGCTGGATCCTAGGCGGAGGGCCGAACCACTCAATCTGGAAGTTTTCCACCAGCCTGGCTAAAAAGGTTTCCATCTCCAGTTCACCAATGCGACGACCTATAAAAACATTCATACTATTTCATAACATTCACAGTATCTTTAGATCATCACCATTTGGGCCCTTATTTGCTATGAACATTCATGCACGTAACGCGCCGCGTTAAGATATCTTCGTGGAATCGTTCGGCAATTGTCGTAATGACGTCACACGTTTTTGGCAAGAAATTTCGTGTGGCATAGCGAATAAGCACCCTGTGTTGATAGTGTGACAAGTCCCATTGACCCGGGCAAAGTTGTTCTCTACAGCGACATGTCTTGAAGTCCGATTGTTATCATCTGCATCTGCGCTCAAATTAAACTAATTTAATTAGAATATATCAATATCATAAAATTTACCGACACAACTGCGTACTCCAAACCCAAAAGGACTGTACGCAAACGGATGGGCATGTTTGTAGTGTAGAGGGTCATTTTTATCCACCAGCCACCGTTCTGGAAGGAACTCCTTGGAACGCGGGAAGTGCTCCTCCATCAGTGACATGTTATGGTGGGCAAAGATACATTGCATCTGAAATGTTACGGTTGCAAATTATTGGTGAACTTTAGATCAGTATTTCTCAGCATCTATCATTTTGAGCTCTCTGTATGAAGGGAAAAATTAAATATTCGTGGCTGATTTTTATGGTATTGTATAATGTCGAATGATAATGATCCGTAATCTGATGTCAGAGTTTGTCTGGTTAATCAAGTGGAGCTCTAAAATAGCTTAACAACGGCTATCATTTATTAGAAACCAGAATACTAGGGTATTCGGAGCCAGTACTCATTTTTAGGACCGGTAATTTTGGCTTTCATACTACTAGCTTGATTTTGTATACTAATAGTGCAGAATTCAGTGAACCAAGTAGTAATGGCTAGTTCTGCACGTTATAAACAAGGTTTAGTGACCAAAAGCAGAAGACATAAACCATAGTGATATATAAATTTTTTCTTGCAAAAAATATCGCCTTACTTGAAAAAAAAAAAACCATAAGGTTGCGGCGAACAATGAATTACCAATTCAATACTTATACCAAAATCATAAAAATTGGGGCATTATTCCAGTTTTCACCAATTATCATGATATTAAACGGAGTTTTGATGGTATTTATGTAGATTCCCAACTGTATTTTGTTTTCAAAATCATTACCTGAAACGAAATTTTAGCGAATTGTATCTTTGTCGTGAAAATTAGGAATTTTCAATAGTTGCTATGATTTCGTTTAGGTAAGCATTTTGAAAACAAAATACATTATAATCGGAATCCGAATAGTATAATAATTTATAGAGGAAATATACTACTATTACAATTGATTTTAGTTTTTTATTTTCCAGCCACTCAACTCTCAGTTAAATCCCTAACTTTGAAATAAATATATTTACATAACAATTGTTGTCACGTGTGTCACATTATCAAAAACTTGAAATTACATAATTTATTTTCGTAAAAAACTATAAGAAAATATACATTATTTAAACTCTAAATGACATAGAAAACGACAAAAAAATGAGTTCAAATAAATAAACGAATTTTCATTCAATTGTGATAACAAACTATAAAGAATAACATATCAAATATATTAAAAGAAAATCATAAAAAACCGAACATAAAACATAGCACTTATTGAACTGATAAAATCTTCTTTGTTTTTGTTTTTTCCACTCATGTTAAAAATATATTAAAAATATATGAACATCTAGACTTTTGTCAAACGCAACAATCGATCAATCTAATTTAGTTGAATAGCAAACAAGCAGCGGAAAATAAAAATTCTTATTCGACACTAGTTGGTGGAAATGTAAGAAGATGGTCAAATGCCTGAGATAAATAACACCCACGATCTCTTTTCTAGTCCATCGATCGCCAGATCATGTAACGCCAATGTTGTATAGATCACTATGGAAGCTTGTTGACAGACACGGCGGCACTACGGAATGGCGGCGCCGCCATGTAGGCCATATCTGTCTCTCGGCACGCCGGTTTGTTTTTTTTTTTTTTCTAGAAAGGGTATGTGCTGTTTGCCTATAACTGACCTCTATGGCGTCACCGGACACACATCACGGACGGTGGGGCGGGTGCAAAAGCGCCGCAATGCGTGACGCAGAAGGCGCACGCCAAAGTTAAGTTTTTGGCCCTTGCTCAAGGGCACCCAGGGGGTACGAACCTCGGCTTGGACAGTTGCCATTGATTACTCGGGGAGTATCAAACTAAACACCCCTGGATCTCTACTGTTAGGTGGTGATCGAGGGGCCCTGATGAAAAGGCTGGAGCCCTTTAAATGAATTGCATAACTGACCACCGATTCGGAATACACCTCGTGAAGAATCGGCAAGACACTCGAAGGCGAATAAAATCGACACTAATTACGGGACCTTCGACCTCGCATCCGGCGAGGTCGGTGTCTGTGTCTAATCGTGTTGAAAGATGGCGAAGATGACGGATTGGGCGAATCTATCGCTGCCTGCACTGCGGCAGTGATTTCATCGTCCGGATCGCTCAAGATGTCTCTAGGGCGTCTACGAAGGGGCCGTGCGTCTGTTGTTGCGTCTGTGGTGTAGTCAGAGGCTACTAGGGGGTTGGGGTGATGGGGTGCCGCGTCAAAGTAGCGGCGGGAGGTATTTTTCATATATTGAACTATCGAGTGCAGGTCAATGTTTCTCTGATACCAGGGGGCATCTAATGCACCGCGAACGAATTTATTTTGTAAAATCTGAAGTTTCTCTAGGGAAATGCGGGAGGCGTGAGCAAATACTACGGACGAGTATGTCATTGTCGGTCGGACGCAGGTTTTGTAGAGTGTCAACTTATTTCTAAGAGACATTTTACTGTGCCTGCCTAGGAGTAGCGCGAGGCGGTATAGGTAGAATGCCGCCATTTTGTGGACGGTGCTGATCTTATCATTGAAGTTGAGTCGATAGTCAAGATGACTCCTAAGTATTTAACTGACTTTTCCCACGGTATGGGTCGGTCATTAATCGTGACTTTTTTAATTGGGAAATAGTGTTTAACCCCGTGAGTGAACCGCATCGCTACGCTCTTCTCGGGATTAATCGTTATTTGCCACTTACGGAACCATCCATCGAGCGCTCGGAGCGATCGTTGGATGTCTCTTTGTAGAATAGTTGGATTCCATCTGGTGGTATAAATCGCGGTGTCGTCCGCAAAGAGAGCGATCTCTACTTTGGGAATGCGGGAGAAATCACTTGTGTAAAGCGTGAACAAAAGTGGAGATAGCATGGAGCCCTGAGGGACTCCGGCTCTGATGGTATGGGGGGATGATCGGTTGCCCTCGACACGATAGCGGAAGCTCCGGCTGGTGAGGTAGTCTTGTACTATAAGCACAAGACGATCTGGCAGCCCGAGCTGATACAGCTTGTATATCAGCCCGGCGTGGCAGACCTTGTCAAAAGCCTTCGCCACGTCTAGGAAGACGGCCATCGTGGTTTGGGGTTTTGGTTTCCTATTGAAACCCTTAAGGATGTATTCCGTGATGCAGTGCACTTGCTGAGGGCAAGAGTGTCTCGCTCTACAGCCGAACTGCTCATCCGATATGAGCTTTTTGATTTTCGCGATGGATCGGAGTCGATTCAGAAGGATTCGCTCGTAGATCTTCCCCAGAGAGCTGAGGAGACTGATGGGGGGGGGGGGGGGGGTCGGTCGGTCGTAGGTAGGGAACTCTTATGTTCTAATTTGCGGTTCTCTGCGGCGATGTGGACAGGATCAACGTGATCGTGAGCGGGAGAGCACTGGGCTGCGAGGCTCTCCGCCAAATATTCGACCTTCTCCTCGTCTTCGAATGCTGGCGGGAGATCGATTCTATTTAAAGGGGGCATTACGGTGATGGTGTCAGATTTAAGCTTTCTCGCCAACCCCCAGTAGGCCTGGTGGGTCGGTGAGGAAAGGCCTATAATAGGGATTAAACTATAGACGATTACAAAAATAAGCGGCTTAAGTATGATTCCTTGAAAAAAACTTTACCTCTTTACAGCACAGTTCTGAAAATATTGTAGGACAGATATGTAAAAATTAACCAAACAAAAATTTTTCTGGGCATTGGTAATATTTTTCTTATATGGACTCTTGACGCACATCTGCAGCTTGGCACAGAAAAACTGAGCCGTACCTAGCCGCTGTCTCGTCAAGCTCACACGATTACTCCACGGCGCGGCTAGCACACCTTACCTTTAAGAAACCGAGCCAAGTACAAGAGGCCTACGCATCATAAAAACTAAATTTTATGTTGTTGTAATCAGTTCCCGAAGGTACCGAAATAACCAAAATCTATTTTGAATTCCCTGTTCTAATTCAAAAGAACGGGTAATCCCCGGTACTTTCGAGACCGGAATTTACTGGATCTGTACCCTACGGGACACAGATAATCAGAATGAACCGCGAAGCACAGAACAACATATTTTATCGTGAAATTACGGGCAATGACCCGTCCATCTGGCTTCGTACAACTATAACAAAATATTATTCCATATCATCTCACAATATTTAATTAATAGAAAGTGTAACCATTACTTACGTTGGCTGGTATTTTGTATCCCAACAAATTATATTCTTTTGTTGTGATCCTCATATTTCCTGGAGCAACAGGCATCATTCTAATTGACTCCTTTAAGATTGCCTTGAGATAAAGCTTTTTTTCATCATTTGACCGTAACTCTTCCCGCAGTTTGTTCTGCTTTTCTGGATTTACCGCGAGCAAATACAGAGTCCCTGTTATTGTGTTCGCGGTCTTAAATTAAAATACAAAAGCACATCATGAAAATCAAAATACAAAATAAATGGAACAGTCGAGGACTTTTAATATTCTCACAATTAATAAACATAATTTATAATTCATATATTTTTTTTAGTCATAATTTATTTTAATAAAGTATTTGCTTTAATAGCTACACTTAAGTTACTGCATTTTTTTATGAGTTTGGTTTTGTGGATTCGGTTATATTAGGAAATCAGCAAAAAGTATAAATCTGCATATAGGTATATATTTTCACTTACTGTGTCAACACCAGCAAATAGCAAATCGGCAGCCATCATGATCGCAACGTCTTCATCTATCTCTAACAACTTCTCTAGGACTCCCTTTTCATCGTCCGATTTGTTCATCTTTTTGAATTCTTGGATGGCTTGATTAATAAAGATCTTGGAGAGACTAGAAATTTAATTTAACTTTAGTAATATTGATCGTTTAATTTTCTCTGAGAATATTAATGTCGCTTTCGACTACGTGATCTATTGAAATGTGCAACTCAGCATACGTCGAGGCACAATGACCCAGTTATTGCGCAAAGTCGGCACTGAAGGCGAATAATAATGTTAAGGCGAAGCTATAATTAGCTTAAATTTTATTAGAAGTTTGGAAAAAAAGTCTCCGTAGAAATGCAAAATAAACATAATAGAGAATGAACGTCTGTTGTACAGTTATATAAATGTGAAGAATGAGTCAAACGTGAAAAACTGCAAGGCCTCGTTAAGGACTTAAAAGGTTCAATATAAATTCTTCAGCAACAGCTGAATTGTCTTGCAGAGACTAATACAATGGACCCTCTGCAACAATGGAGACGTCATCTACTCGCGCTCAATATACACCGTGACATTGAAATCTATATTTTTCTTAAATGTATCTCAGTCCATGCAACAGAATGTATCTGTAGCACTTAATTTGAAAAGTGAATGAATAATACAACATAAAAATAAGCCTTATTAAATAAGTCAAAATTTAACATGTTATGCCTGCGACATTGCGGGAGCGGGGCGGCAGATATGGGTACGAGTAGGTACAAACTTGTCATTGCGCGCCTGGCGGAGTACCTACGCTACAGTATATATTTTAGACCTTACGGGCAGTAGTGTATCGAAGCATTGTTTTCGAGTTTGATGTCTACTGTCAGTCGGAGACCGAGGTTTGCTACTGGTGGGACTTTACTTGGATACAAAAAAAAGGATAGTTATGATTTTTATCAGAATATTTATTTGTCCATGAATCAATATGTATGTACTAGCAATGCCCGCGGCTTCGCAAGAGTGGTTATTTCTCTAGTTTAAAAAGGGTTATTCCCTTTCTCCCCACCAGCTTTGTGCTACTAGTGGGGAGAAAGGGAAAAACAAAAAATGTATGGCCTTTCTCCCCACTATAGAATATATTATTTGACAGCGGAGAGAAAGGTAATATTCGAAACAGTATTCTCTTTTAGTAGTATTTGTTATTCTTTTTATCATTCGTCTGTTTGTGCATGTAGAAAAATGTACAGTCAACCTTTTAAACTTGTAAGAATCTCCTATTAGTAAACACAAAGTTTTTAAGCGACTAACCCCCCATTCCTATAAAAATGATAAGAGTCGTTTGTCCAATGTCTCCTTACTTTTTGACGTTTTTTGTATGGCGTATATATCAAAAGCCTACGTACAGTTTTAAGATATAGGAATCGGCAATTAAGATACTATAAGAATTCACTCTTATTGTCTCTTATATATGTAATATTGTTAAAAATGCGTAATATGTATATATGTTCGTCTATATGGGTAGGTATCTGAACAAATTAATATATTATGTTGTATCTTGAATCTCAATTTCAATTACGAGATCCTACTTTATATCTCAACTCAATCCGATGAGTAGAAGCCAATCAATCGATGAAAAAATATTTGACGGCTGAACTAAATTTGGTAAATTAAATAATAATAATAATATATTCGGGAAAGTTCCACACCAATTACCTAGCCCCAAACTAGGATACCCTGTACTATGGGCAGTAGATAACGGATAAACATACATAAATACGAATATGACATCCATGACTCGGAAACAAACATTTCTGCTCATCACACAAATGATTGCACCTTGCAGGATTCGAACCCGCGACCGTTTGATTTCGTTTCTAGGGTCACTAGCCACTAGACCAACCGGTTGTCCAAAAATTGTACTTTATAATTATGTACTTTTGGTCCTGGAATACATATTATATAGGATAGTATTTCCTCACAAAAATATACAAACGAGCAAAGCCGCGGAGAATTATATAACTACTCTATACCTAGATTATTTGAATTTACTAGCTGAAACCGCGGCTTCGCACGCGTGGTTTTTTCTTTAGGTTCAAAGTACCTTAATGTGCTATTCCAGGACCAATATACTAACATTTGATCAAAATTTCTTCAGCTGTCAAAAATACTTTTACCAATTACTCGTCTTCTAACTCACCAGATTGAGATACCAATTACAACACTTCAACCCAATCAAACCGTAAGCTATCTAACAATGAAAACCACATCGCAACTGGTCTAGTATTTTTTACGTGATGCGTAAACAAACAAACATACAGACAAACAGACAGAAAGACACGATTCAATAAAATTATATATTCTTGTTCAATAGCTTTTTTAAGCACCCAAGAGCATTTTTTTATTTATCTTGTTTGTACAGCCTTTTTCGTACCTATTGCTTTATTATAAGTATAGATATATATGACTGTGTCAATTTGCATCAAAAATTCCGTCCCGTAGTTTCAGCGTGATACGTGTTCTTTTTAATAACTTTCAACTCCTATCTGGCCGAAAAAAAAAATTTTTTGATGATGAAAGTATCCAATGTCCAATCCAATCATACTTAGTTTCATTTAAATTCATTCAGTAGTTTCTGCGTGATGCCTAGCCAAGATACAGACAGACAGACAAAAAGACAAATTAAAAAAAAAAACAGTTTTGGCTTCAGTATCGAATATAGAGTACCCTACAAGAAAAAAACTTAATTGTACAGAATTGTACCCGTCACAGTTTTATTATAAGTATAGATTACAAAAAAACGATTGCGAACAAAATGATTGAATACGGGCTGACCGCCCGCAAAAAATATCACCTTTATAAAGACGAAAGTTTGTATGCATGTATGGGTGGGTGTCTATGTGTGTATGGTTGTTACTTCTTCACGCTTATGCGTCTGAATGGATTTGGATGAAATTTGGTGCAGAGGTAGCTTATAACTTGGATTAACACATAGGCTCTTTGTATCCCGGACAAATGTGTGGTTCCTGAGGGACGCGGGAGAAAATGCGGGGCGTAGCTTTATATAAATTTAATGTTTCTTTTTTATTATAACATTTTACTTGCAATTGCAATTGCAACATTAGACTACAGTATGTACATTAACTTGAATTATTAATTTTGTGAGCTTATAAGAAAACTGCTCCTGTTTATTATATATTTTTGAAATTGTCTTTTAACCAGTACCTTGCCGCGTGCGCACGTGGTTTATGATCGCAATGATGTGTGTTGGCAATATATCGCCACCCGATCATCGAATAGAACTGTAATTTGATACCTCGCTCTATAGGTTGTTTGAAATTTTTTGTTCCGTCGAAAATACAATATGGCTGCTGTAAGCCGCCATATTGGTTTTCTTAACATTTTATATATTCTTTAGCACTTTCGTGATCAAGACGAATCCAATGATATCTTACTTATCAAAATCCATGAAGCCGTTTAGGCTGCAGGACGCGCTTAGGAAACGTACAAATATACAAACAGATATACAACCCAAACACATAACCCTCAGTCGGGTAAAAATAGCAGTTAACACACAATAAAGAACATCTTGTACGCCCAAGGTGCCGCTAAGGGCACATCACACGTGCCTCAGTCTCTTACGACTGTGAACAGTGACAAGAAACTAGATGACATTTTAAAATTCATGACATCATTCAACGAAATACTGAAGAAAACTGAAAAAAGCACTACAACAAGTACATCCAAAACAAAAAACTGACAAAGAACTCGAATAAACCATAAAAACATCAAAATAAATTACAGGTAGAAACAATGTTAACAATGATAAAACGTTTAAGGGATACAACATTCATCATGCACTACACCCAGATACGACTGCACGAGGTGGTAGCACCATAATTGTAAAGGAAAACTTCCACTACTACGAAGAAACTAAATACGAAGAGAAGTCCAAGCTATAGCGAAATTTCTCAAAACCAAGAGATATCCTATAACAATATCAGCCATCTACTGTTCACCTCGGTATGCTATAAAATAGGAAAAGTATCTTAACTTTACAAAGCGCTTTGGTAATAGATTTGTCTTAGGAAGTGACTTCAATGCTAAGAATACGTATTGATGCTGAAGATAAACTTATAAAGGCAAATATTTATGCCGAGTCATAGAAGAGTTAACATGTGATGTTTCATCTACTGGAAAGCCCATTGACTGATTAAAAAAAACTTTATCGTTTATATGTTTGCGCAACGAAGAATTTATCATTATGTTATTTTAGCAGAGAACAAAGCTATGATATGAACAATTCAGTTCAATCTATCTATCAATCTATACAATATATATACTTTATACTGATAATAAAGCAATATGCATGAAAAACAAACACAAAGAACAATACAAAGAATTGTATACAGAGAAGATAATTAAAAAAATGGTCTAGGGTAAAGGGTGGACAAGAAAACAACATATTTTTTTTAAATAGTGTCTGTCGGGTTTTCTGTGTATCTGTATATTTGTTCGCGCATCACGTAAAATCTACTTGACCAATAGCTATGCGGTTTTCACCGTTGGATAGCTTAGGGTTTGATATAGTTGATAGATTCAGGCATTACTTTGTGGAAATACATGTTTAGCGTGGGGTTTTACTTTTTTGTTATATTTTAATTTTACCATTTATCATTTATATTACTTACAGTTTTGGCGGAAGTAAGCTACATATTTATATTTTGTTTATTTTTCTTAGGGTTTGAATTAAGAACTGGGGTACTTGTAATTGTACTTTATATGTACTTTTGGGCCTGGAATAATACGTATGAGCTACTTTTAAATGAAATGACCACGCGGGCAAAGCCGCGGGTACAGCTAGTCTGCAATATACTTAGAAATAAGTATGAACATCTTTCTATCTATACTTATAATAAACCAAGAATTACGAAAAAGTCTGTATAAAGAAGTTAATTTAAAAAAATGATCTATGGTACATTAAATAAGCTATTGAACAAGAATATAACATTTTTTTAAATCGTATTTGTCTGCTTGTTTGTTGTTTGTCTGTATGTTTGTTTGCAAATCATGTAAAAACTACTAAACTAATTGTGATGCGGTTTTCACTGTTGGATAGCTATGGGTTTGAAGGAATTTTGGTCAAATGTTGGTATGTTGGTATTTAATGTTTTAAAATAGCACATAGAGTACTTTCACTCAAAGAAATGACCATGCGTGCTATTCCGCGGGCACAGCTAGTCTTAATTATGGAAAAAACTCTGACTCCAGTTAATAAGTCTAAAGATGGCGAGAGCTTCAAGATATACCTAATTAGTTGCATATGTTTATCTCAAGATTCCACTAAAAACACTAGAAAACTTTAACAATGAAGTTGAAAAAATCGTTGAATTCAACAAATAACTTGGAATACATACACCAAACACATATAAGAAGACCAAAGGAAACACGTACCTCCTGAGGACCAAAAAATTAAAAATGAGAATAGAAAGCAAAGAAAAATATAGCATTAGTCTAGATGTCCCGAAGTTAATAACCTAACGAAAAAAGTAAACGGACTAATCCAAAGAGAATACAATACTACGTAAGAGACTGATCCAGGATTTTAACGATGACCCCACCAATATTTATATCTTTTAAAACTCACCAGTGACTGCATTACAAAGAATTTTCTATGGAAAGCTACCAATAACTTTAAGAGGCATTCACCAACAGTAAAAGAAGAAAAAAAAACTGACCAACCTGATAGTTGATGCTACTCGACGCATCGGTCTCGGAATAAACATAGATACGACAAAGATCATGATTAACAATCTTATTAGCCCGGAACCGATTGCTGTTAATGGTATATAGTTATAATACCTCTTGAAGTTGTCCAAAAATATGTTTTCTTTGGGCAAATATTGCAATTAGGTAAGAACAACTTTGAGAAAAGAGCCAACAGATGAATTCAGCTGCGTTGGGCAGCATTCGGCAAGCTTTGTCAAGTCTTCTCGTCATCCATACCACAGTGCCTGAAGACAAGTCTTCAATCAGTGCGTCCTACCAGTTATGACCTACAGAGGTGAAACGTGGACACTCACGGTCAGACTAGTCCACAAATTTTAGGTCACTCAGCGAGTTATGGAGAGAGCTATGCTCGGGGTTTCTCTGAAGGACAATATAAGTAATAGGGATATCCGAAGGAGAACCAAAGTATTCAACATAGATCTAAGGATAAGCGAACTAAAGTGGCAGTAGGCTGGTCCTATTTCCCGAAGTACCGTTTACCGTTAGGGTTGACGAGTTATCAAGTGAAATCCACGTTTAGGCAAACGTAGGACGCCCTGTGGCCAGGTGGAGTGACGATCTGTGAAAAGTGGCTGGAAGAAAATGGACGAGGATAGCTGAAAACCAAGCGCATTTGCGTGCATTAGGAGAGGCCTATATCCGGCGGTGGTCAAATAAAGGCTGATGGTGATGAAAGATGAAAATGGGAAATGGGCGAGTTAGCGATGAGAAGGCTAAACGGTTTGCAGAGTAGTTAGAAACTATCTTTCATCCAAATGAGGGTGAACTTTTAAAGACACTGTACCACACAAAAATGAAGGAAATATCAAATTAATTTACAACTAGAGACATTTTAAGAGAAATTAAGCCTAGCATAAGCCCAAGGAGAAATACTTCGTAAACTACTAAGAAAGGCTCTGGTGAAGTTAACAACCCTTATTAAGGCCACATTAAGGTAACAGACTTGTGGAATGTTGGTAAAGTAATCATAATAGCAAAGCCTGGAAAACCACCTCATGAAACCATATCATACAGATCAATCTCCTTGCTTCCCATGTCAAAGATTTAAAAAAGTTATTACTCAAAAGGTTGAAATCTCATACCAGAGCAACAGTTTGGTTTTCGAACAAAGCACTCGACTGTAAATCAATACATTTAATAATTAATGTATTGCTGTATTTGGCGCATAGTTATTTTTCATTTCTTCCAGAGCAATATACTTAGAGATATAGTGAATGCACCTCGGTACATAGAAAACAACGATTTCTATCGGGACATCAAAATAGAGTTTGTTGACAAAGTAATTTAAATGTAAGCAGATGCTCACGACCATAGACTTCATCATCATGTGAACAAAGAGGCAATCCAGCACCTCGATCACACTAAACACTGACATTAGGGGAAAACTGTTTGTATTAGTGTAGTATATATTATTGTATATGTATAGTGCGTCTAACAAGTGCTACTTAAAAACAACACACGAACAATAGAGACTATAAGAAAATTTACATATTCTTAGTATTCTCAGTCTCAAAGTTATAATTAAATTAGTTATTAGCCAATTCGTGGACAGATTTTAATAACAAGCAGAAAATGTAGATTAAAAAAATAATCTAAATACTGCGATTTTTTTATTTGCATTGTCATCGAGTTGTGAGCTACCCTGAAAGTTTTAGCTGGATTGCTTATAGGCAAGTGCTCAAAATTTGAGTTTGCAAGTTCCTCCCGGAATGACAGACAAAAAAGAAAGTGACTTAATCAAAACGTGGTAAAAATAGGGTGCGACTGCGTAAGAATAAGAATAAGAATAAAAATAATTTATTGCCAACAAACATAAACAACTTAAATAATAAAAAAAACACATGAAAAAAATAACTCGTGGTCACGCCAGTGTGACAAATCAGTGTGACCACGAGTCCGTCGCCGTCCTAAATACCCCAAGAAACATGCTCGTAGTAAATAAATATTATTTTCCTATATCAAGAAATATATACTTTATTATCTAATAGCTTGTTACTCATAGATTGGTTTCAAGCGTCCTACCATTTTCCCATCTTAGCTTGTTAGTTGAAAGCTCAAAAGTTGATAGGTATATACACGGACGCAGTCTGTGAACTATACCTACCTACTATGTTGTTATTGTATTTAAGTTTGAGATGGACTAAACTTTAAAAAACTTATACTTACGTCTCATGTTGTTCACAAAGTACCATAGCTCTCTTGAAGTTTGGAGTAGATACAATCTTCCATATGCTGGGTCTGTAGTCGAGCTTGTAAGTTAAATCGAACAGCTCATGGATACAGTTGATGAGTTGGTTGGCCGGAGAGTCTACCTGAAGATTGGGGTCGAGACAGCCCAGTCTGCAGCCCAAAGCTACAATACCAATAGACTCAAGAGCCCATCTATTCATTTCGTGATCGAAATTGCTCTTTAACATGTTATTTTCATTTCTCTGTGATTTCATTCTGAAAGATTTAAATAAAAAAAGTCAAGGTTTAAATAAATACGGAGGCCATACCGCCAAACAAACGAGTGAAGCATTGTAAATGGCAGCTATGAATGTGTGCGTTAGTGGATAATTTGTGGTGTTTTGTGGTTCATGCACAATTTCATCACAAAAAATTACATTGTTTGTGTTTTTTCGTGAGAACATAACAGAATTAACACAACTAGGTAACAAGATCGAGATCTTGCTGTGATGTGGCGGCCGATCGGCATTACATGGGTTAAGTGTGTGCGTGAAGTTTGTGCGTTAGAACGGATTGGCATATCTTGGGTGCTTCACTTTCGATTTGGCGGCGTGGTAGTCGTATTTTTCATAGCATTCCTGATAAAAGTATTGTATTTAACAGTAAACCACTAAATCCCTGTTTTACAACAAAATGTTCTATAAAAATAATAACTGCACACAAAATAATGAACACAATAAGAAATTAAGATTCATGCTCATGGAGGGATGTCCAGGATTTCTTGGAGCGGAATTGCATAACACATCTATACCCAGCTTGCACTTTCAGCGGGTGCCCTGGGTATTATAATATAAATTATTACGAAGCTTTAACAATCAGCAGACGGTGTATTACTCTGCATCAGGCCATTTAAACTTCGATGTGAGTTTGTGTTGAAAAAAGTGAAACATGAACTTCTTACCTTGCTATCATATCCATAGCCACCTCATCCAGGGGCCCGGCATAAAGATTGATGGTTTTTGGCTGAAGCAGCACAGGATTCACCATAGAACGTAACTCCTTCCACAATTCTTTATCACTGAAAAAATAAAGAGTTTTGAATGGTGCTATAAGACTATTATTAGTGCGGTTAGCAAGGTATCACAAAGGTATAAAAAAATAAAGAGTTTTGAATGGTGCTATAAGACTATTATTAGTGCGGTTAGCAAGGTATCACAAAGGTATAAAAAAATAAAGAGTTTTGAATGGTGCTATAAGACTATTATTAGTGCGGTTAGCAAGGTATCACAAAGGTATAAAAAAATAAAGAGTTTTGAATGGTGCTATAAGACTATTATAGTGCGGTTAGCAAGGTATCACAAAGGTATAAAAAAATAAAGAGTTTTGAATGGTGCTATAAGACTATTATTAGTGCGGTTAGCAAGGTATCACAAAGGTATAAAAAAATAAAGAGTTTTGAATGGTGCTATAAGACTATTATAGTGCGGTTAGCAAGGTATCACAAAGGTATAAAAAAATAAAGAGTTTTGAATGGTGCTATAAGACTATTATTAGTGCGGTTAGCAAGGTATCACAAAGGTATAAAAAAATAAAGAGTTTTGAATGGTGCTATAAGACTATTATTACTGCGGTTAGCAAGGTATCACAAAGGTATAAAAAAATAAAGAGTTTTGAATGGTGCTATAAGACTATTATTAGTGCGGTTAGCAAGGTATCACAATGGTATAAAAAAATAAAGAGTTTTGAATGGTGCTATAAGACTATTATTAGTGCGGTTAGCAAGGTATCACAAAGGTATAAAAAAATAAAGAGTTTTGAATGGTGCTATAAGACTATTATTAGTGCGGTTAGCAAGGTATCACAAAGGTATAAAAAAATAAAGAGTTTTGAATGGTGCTATAAGACTATTATTAGTGCGGTTAGCAAGGTATCACAAAGGTATAAAAAAATAAAGAGTTTTGAATGGTGCTATAAGACTATTATTAGTGCGGTTAGCAAGGTATCACAAAGGTATAAAAAAATAAAGAGTTTTGAATGGTGCTATAAGACAATTATTAGTGCGGTTAGCAAGGTATCACAAAGGTATAAAAAAATAAAGAGTTTTGAATGGTGCTATAAGACTATTATTAGTGCGGTTAGCAAGGTATCACAAACGTATAAAAAAATAAAGAGTTTTGAATGGTGCTATAAGACTATTATTAGTGCGGTTAGCAAGGTATCACAAAGGTATAAAAAAATAAAGAGTTTTGAATGGTGCTATAAGACTATTATTAGTGCGGTTAGCAAGGTATCACAAAGGTATAAAAAAATAAAGAGTTTTGAATGGTGCTATAAGACTATTATTAGTGCGGTTAGCAAGGTATCACAAAGGTATAAAAAAATAAAGAGTTTTGAATGGTGCTATAAGACTATTATTAGTGCGGTTAGCAAGGTATCACAAAGGTATAAAAAAATAAAGATTTTTGAATGGTGCTATAAGACTATTATTAGTGCGGTTAGCAAGGTATCACAAAGGTATAAAAAAAGGGTTTTATTTTTTAAACTTATATTTTGTTAACTACAATTAGGTACTGAATTGAGATCCATATTTTTGACCCGAATATTTTCCGATGGGTAATAAAATAAATTTGTGGCTCCATCATTTAAATAACTGAGAAAACCAGCCAAGAGCAAGTTGGACTCGCACACCGAGGGTTTCGTACAAATTAAACTTTGCCGTTGGAAAACTCTTGTCCGCATACATTGACACAGGCCGCGGTCAGTTTACCAACTGCAAAATAAAACCTTTATTTTGTGAATTTACTATAAATGTATGGTTTTCTGATTTTCCCTTTACTTGTGCTATAAGACCAACTAATTGCCAAATTTTATGATTCTAGGTCAACTCTTAAGCCACATCATACAATTTAGGGCGGTCAAACATTTTTGCTGTTTAATTAACTTATTGTAGAGGTACATGGGAGAGTGGCTAGTATGTCATTTTTGTATAGCGCCATTTACGAGTATGCCTGTAACAATGGGGATTTGGATACTATGAAAAGAAAAATGATTAATTGAAAAGCAAACCAGAAATTTTCTGTTTATTGTGAAAGGGAAATGTCGCAAAAGAGGTAATTTACTTATTTATTTATTTAGCTATGTACATTCAATAGAGTTTCATGTTTCCGAATTAATATTTATTAAACAATTTTCTGAATTACATGCAACTCCAATTACCGAACGTCACAACATGCGCTAACAACAAAGCATCTTAAATCAATCAATTATTAATTAGCTACGAAAAGAAAACATCAATATTCATAAGACATAAATTATAAATAAATAAACTAATAATGTACCTATGTAGGTTTCACATTGATGGGACACACACACAGGCGCACCCCAACATACATACACACATAGGTACTTTCCATCAAATTAAGAAAAAAAAATACAAAAATCGTACAATAAGGACTTTGTACGCGCGGACTACTGTTTATAGCGAAAAAAAAACATTATGTTTTCTTCTAGGATATTAAAAACCGATGCAAAAGTAGGTATGGTACTCGTACCAATGCTCTTGATGTTTTTGACAGACTTGTTATCTCGCTTCCTTGGCAACCACAGACCATTATGTGATGACAACCGTACCTTACACTGAATAATCAACATTTTTCAGTTTTCCCGTGGAAACTTACAATTTTCCGAGATAAAAAGTATCGTTTGTTTTATTTTAGGGTTTAAGCTATCTCCATTCTAAATTTCATCAAGATCTTACAGCCGTTATCGCGTCAAAGCTCACTCAAACAAACAAACAGACAACGTTTCTCTTTTATATATTGGTATGGATGTTTTAAGCCTTATTTTCATTTTAATAACTGGTATTGCCTCTTACTCGTAGGACTCTAATTACAGCTTCAAGCCGGTTTGGCATACTGAAGAAGAAGTTTCGGAGGTAATGTTGGGGAATATTCTACCATTACCATTATTTATTGTGTGATCTTACTTTTACCTGTTTAAGGGATCTGAGGGTGATAGGAGGTGGTTTGTGGCTTCTGACCAGCCTCCTGAGCTCAGAAATTAATTTCTTTTTGTAATGCTTTTTATTTCGAAAATATTTCATGTGTACTTTAAAAGTTATTGCAATTTTAAAAGCGTGGTTTTAAGTTTTGAAGGCCACTGTATTTACAATCTTACTGAAATGGTTTTGTCCATTTTACCTCGAGAGTAGATAAAATTCGTAAGCTACTTAATTTTGGACTTATTTAAGTCTTACAACACTTACCCAGTCTGCGGTTATGGCACAACTTTACTTTTACACACATTTTCATCCGTAAGTAGTTATATACTACTGCGAGATTTATTATTTAAGAGTAATAAAAAGGTAATTTAATTATTTGTCAACGAAAATGACCAACGGCACAATTCGTTCGACCAATTTCGATCACAGCCGGTTGAGCCGGTCCTTTCCCCTTCGTGAGACACATATTAGGGATCTATACTTAGAATATAACTGTAACGGGTCCAATTCTGTACATTTAAGATATTTTAAATTATATTTTGGATTGTACTATATATTCGATATTAAAGCCAAATCTGTTTATTTCTTTCATTTTTGTCTGTCTGTCTGTATCTTGGTCGCACTTCACACTTAAGCTACTGAATGAATTCAAATGAAACTTGCCATGATTTTCATACTACGAAAAACATAGCATAGCATACATAGCATACTTTTCATCCCGGAAAATTAAAGGGTTTCCACAGGATTGGGATTGATAGTTATTTAAAAGAACACGTATCACGATGAAACTACCTCACGGATTTTGATGCAACTTGGCACAGTGATAGTTTATATGATGAGTGAATATTGAGAGATCCTGTAGGATATGGGTCCAAATTCTGTACATTGAAGATATTTAGTAATTTTTTTGAAGGCTTTTCTATTATTCGTACTGAAGCCAAAACTGTTTTTTTTTTTAATTTTTGACTGATTTCTGTCTGTGTGTCTGTCTGTATGTATCTTGGACGCGCATCACGCCGAAACTACTGAACGAATTCAAATGAAACTTGGCAGATTTGAGTTCATACTACGAGGTAGGACATTGGATATTTTCATACTGGTAAATTAAAAGGTTCCCGCAGGATAGGGTTTTTTTTGGAGCTGGTTATGTTTTACGTTTTTTAGTTACTTCCATAGTTCATCTCTAGGATACTCAAGGAATATTCCTCCAAATTTCATTTACCTAAGTCTACCGGTTTAGGTTGGGCGTTGTCTGTCAGTCAGTCAGTCAGTCAGTCAGTCAGTCAGTAGGAATGTCACGGTACTGTTTTACATGCATAATTAGAATAATGTAATAAAACAAACATTTTTATTATTATACCCAAAAGTGAAGAGCATCTATACTTATATTAAAGCAGTAACTACAAAAAAACTGTAAAAGAAAAACATAAAAAAACTAGGGTACTAAAAATAAGCTACTGTAAAAGAATAAAACATTTTTAATATTCGTGTCTGTCTGTTTGCCTGTTCAAACATCACGTGAAAACTACTGGACCGATTGCAAAGCGGTTTTCACTGTTGGATAGCTTAGGGTTTGTCTTATAAAATGGTGTACTTATTATCTCAATCCGATGAGTAGAAGCCGATCAATCAATAAAACTTTTTGACGGCTGCAGGAATTTTGTTTAAATGTTGGTACGAGTATATTTGTACTTTAGGTCTTGGAATAGTAATAGACTTCTTTTAACCTAGAAAAATGGCCACGCGTGCGTAGCCGCGAGTACAGCTAGTTCTTAAATCTGTAATAGGTCCAATTCTGTACATTGAAGATATTTTGTAATTTTTTTATGGAGGCTGTTCTATATTCGATACTGAAGCCAAAACAGTTTTTTTATTTGTGTCTGTCTGTCTCTCTGTGTGTATCTTGGCTGCGCGTCACGCCGAAACAATTAAATGAATTCAAATGAAACTTGGTATGATTTGAGTTCATGCTACGCGGTAGGACATAGGATACTTTTCATCCCGAAAAATTAAAGGGTTTCTGAAAGATAGGGGTTCAAAATTATTGAACAAACACGTATCAATATGTAACTACTGGATGGATTTTGATGTAACTTGGCAAAGTCATAGTTTATATGATGGGGAAAAATTGAGAATACTTATTATCCTGAAAAAATAAAGTTTTCCTGCTGGATAGGAGTCCAAACTGTGTACACTGAAGAAATTTCGTATTTTTTTTTGAGTATGTTCTATAATTGATACTGAAGCCAAAACTTTTTTTGTCTGTCTGTCTGTGTGTATCTTGACTGCGCATCACGCTGAAACTACCAAATGAATTCAAATGAAACTTGGTATGATTTGAGATCATACATTGAGGTAGGATATTGATTACTTTTCATCTTAAAAAATTAAAGGGTTCCCGCAGGATATTGGTTGATAGTTATTAAAAGAACACGTAACGCGCTGAAACTTCAAGACCGGATTTTGATGCAACTTGATACAGTCATAGTTTGTCTGATAGATTAAAAATTAAGGATACATTTTATCCGGAAAAATGTGGGTTCCTGCTGGACAAGGGTCCAAATCTATGTCAATTTTGAAGTAATACATATATATCCTTATAATAAAGCAATGGGCACGAAAAAGTCTGTACAAAAATAAAAATATATGTGGTCTAGGGTACTTAAAATAAGCTACTGAACAAGAGTATAATATATTTTTAATACATCTATCTGTCTGTAGGTTTGTTTGTTTGCACATCACGTAAAAACAACGAAACCGATTGCGTAGCTGTTTTCACTGTTGAATAGTTTACGGTTTTTAGTTCAAAACTGGTATAATTTCTATCTCAATCCAATGACTAGAAGCCAAGCAATAGATAAAAATATTTTTGACGGCTGAAGAAATTTTGATAAAATGTTGGTATAATGGTGTTAGGTCTTGGAATAGCACATAAAGCCCTTTTTACCTGCAGAAAATGTTCAGCTGTCAAATAGTTTTTTAACCTTAGATATTCAATAGTGAAAACCACATTGCAATCGGTCTAGTGGTTTTTACCTGATGTGCGAATAAACATACAGACAAACAGACAGACACGATTTAAAAACATGGTATATTCTTGTTTAGCAGCCTATTTTAAGTAACCTAGAACCATTTCTTTTAAATTATCTTTTTTGTATAGTTTTTTGGAATTGAATATGCGTTAATATGAGTACTAGCTGTACCCGCGGCTTTGTACGCGTGGTCATTTCTCTAGGTTAAAAGTACTACATGTGCTATTCCAGGACCTAAAGTACCAATATGCAAACATTTGATCAAAATTTATTCAGCCGTCAAAAATATTTTTATCGGTTGCTCGGCTTCTACTCATCGGATTGAGGTACCAATTACAACAGCCAGCACTACCTCATATGACAAACAAACAAACCACTACCACTAGTAATGGTATTCTGGATACTAATATATAAAACGTTTAAATATATTTTTTTACTTTATGAAAAGCAATGTTTTTATTTTCATACATTATTGAGGTAAGAGCTGCCAAGGGAAAATCAAAATGTTGATTTCCATGAAGTTTTAGCAACACTAACAAATGTAGAAAAATGTGTTCTGATAACTTTTCATTCATAATTATTCACCAGATTCTATACAATTCAAAGGCTTACTCAGTTCCCAGACTAGTTGGTCTTCCTTTCTTTACTCCTTTCTTGACATTATTTCTATAGTACTTCAGACTTTGAAACCCTGGTCGAATAGGAAGCCAGTTTTCACCTCGGAGGATCTGTAATAGTAATAGTTATTGTTAATCCAATCAAAACATAGGTATCAAACCTAGGCAAGTGTGCTACATCTTCGACCACATCATCGCTTTCCATTGGGTGAGATCGTGGTCAAACGATTGCCTAGACACTAATAAAAAAATAAACTGTTCTACTGCTTCACCGGACTGAGGGGCGGCACGAAAGCGCTCCGCTAAATGGCTAGAAGCCTTTCAGTGATTTAAAAATTGACCACCAATTCGGAACATACCTTAGAAAAGAGTCAAGGGTACTTAAAATAAGCTACAGAACATATTTTTTTATCATTCTTTTCTTTGTGTTTATTTGTTTGTCTGTATGTTTGTTCAAACATCACGAAAAAACTACTGGACTGATTGCAATGCGGGCGCTGTTTGTTAGTTTAGGGTTTGACTTAAAAACTTGGGAACTTAGTATCTTAATCCGATGATTAGACGCAAAGCAATCGAAAAAATACTAAATGACTGCAGACCGAATTTTGAAAAAATGTAGTATATTGTACATTATACTCGTAGGTTCTTTTGGTCCTGGAATAACACTTATGGGCTACGTTTAATTGAAGCCTTTGACTCTATCGAGACTTGGTTTGTTTTGGAGTCCCTGCAACGATGCCAAGTCGACTGTCGGTATATCCAAGTGTTAAGATATCTATATGACGCCGCAACAATGACCTTTCGAGTACAGAACCAGCCACGCCTCTGTACAGCCGCATATTTTTTTGTTGCTATACTATGTACTCTTAAATTATTTAAATTGAAATGTTTGACATGACCAAGTGTCCCATGTGTACCTACGGTATGAATAAATGCTTATAACTTATGACTAAGCATATCTCCCTGCATCGGTGTGAGACAAACGGTCGTTATTTCTCCGAAATTAATCTCAAACGCATTGGAGGATATATATAAGACTCTGGACTGGATGTGGCATTAACATTAATGGTGAGTACATCTCACACTTGAGATACGCGGATGACATCGTCATTGTGACAGACAACAGATATTGTACAGCCAGCTGATTCGTCTCAACGCATTGGTATCCAGATGAACTTGGACAAAACCAAGGTTATGTTCAACGAACATGTTATTCAAGAACCAATTGCTGCTAATGGAACTGCTCTCGAAGTTCTTCAGGAGTATGTTTATCTGGTGTAAACTTTACACCTAGTTAAAAACAACTTCGAGAGAGAGAGAGAGAGAGAAAGAGAAAGAGAGAGACCAGCAGAAGAATACAACTGGGCTGGGCAGAATTTGTAAAACTTCGTCGAGTCTTACCAATACCGTAAAAATTTAAGACAAAAGTTTTCAACCAGTGTGTCCTAATTGTTATGACATACGGAGCCGAGTAGTGTCTCTCGGTACGATTAGTCCACCAATTTATGGTCACTCAGTGTGCTTTGATAATGGCTATGCTCCGAGTTTCTCTGAAAGATCGTACTCAAATCATACCAAGTTTCATTTGAATTCATTCGGTTTTTGAGTAGTTCCGGTGGCGTGATGCGCGGCACAGACAGACAGACATAAAGACAAAAATGAAAAAACATATAGGTTTCATGATCGAACATGGTCGAACACACACACCTCCTAAAAAAAAACACAATATCTTTAATGTACAGAATTTGGACCCATATCCCGGAGGAACCCTTTATTTTTTCGGGACAAAAATTATCCATAGTTTTCACCTATCTTACAACTATGTCTGTGCCAAGTTGTATTGAAAACCAATGCAAAAGTAGGTTAGCACCAAGCTTTTGATGTTTTTTTTTTTACATCCTTGTTATTTCGTTTCCATGGGAACCGTTTCTTACAGCGAGAGATCATATTTCTTCAAGTTTTTGTAGTTTTCCCGTGGAAACTTACAATTTCCTGGCATAAAAAGTATCCTATGTTTTATTCCAGGGTATAAGCTATCTCCATTCCAAATTTTATGAAAATTCATCCAGCCGTTATCGCGTGAAAGCTCCTCAAATAAAAATAAACAAACAAACAAACAGACAACCATTCACTTTTATGTATTGGTATGGATTATTAGATACAAGTTTATCCGCCCGCAACTTCGTATGCGCGGACCACTATTTATCGCGAAAAAAGCATAATATTTTCTTCCAAATATTAAAAACAAATGAAAAACTTGGTATATTACCAATGCTCTTAATGTTTTTTGACAGACTTGTTATTTCGTTTCCATTGTTTGTTTGTCGTATGAGGTAGTGCTGGCCTCTGATGTCAGAATTTGTCAAGCCGCCCGAGGGCCTCTGACATGGCTTAACGACTGCTATTAATCAATAACAGCCGGGACCGACAGCTTAACGTGCCCTCCGAAGCACGGAGCGATGGAAAACCGCACATAACTTAGAAAATTCATTGGTGCGGAGCCTAGGTTTTGAACCCGGTATCGTTGGTTTCTAAATTGCACTATAGAACCGTTAGGCTACCATCGCTCTTTCGTTTCCATGCCAACCATAGACCATTTTGTGATGGCAACCGTTCCTTAAAGTGATAAATCAACATTTTTCAGTTTTCCCGTTGAAACTTACAATTTTCCGGGATAAAATCTAAATTTCATCAAAATCCGTCCAGCCGTTATCGCGTAAAGGCACCCCAAACAAACAAACAAACAGACCATATTCCACTTTTATATATTGGTATGGATTTATTTAATTGTATTGGTGTGTATTCTTATAAGTTACTATCTGTACCCACGGCTTTGAACGCGCAAAAAAACTATTGGGACACTGATCGACGAGTCAACATCCCACCTCGTGAGCCAAGTCAAGGTACTTGCTAAGCTTGTCCTTCTCGACCTTCACGAGGTTCTCATCATGTGGTATGGTGATATCGACGAGCACTGCCGATGGACTGATCTACCAGCACGATATCAGGCTTATTTGGCAACAATCGTTCTGTCCGTGATGATAGAGCGGTCCCAATATAGCAATGTATGACCATTTTCAAGAACTGGCGCCCGTGCGTACTTATAGTACGGTACTTCAGACTCGACATTGAAGGGCAATTTGCTGATGAATGATCCCTAGCTACTTGGTTGTATCTGTGCAAGTACTCTCCGTTAGCAAGATGAAAACCTACAAAAAATATATGCCTGAAGGACTCCCCGGGACGGTGGTATGCCCGACCAATGTCGACCGTACCATCATTCATAATATATTTCCGGTAGTTATTCGTCTTGATAACTTCGTCCGCAATTGCACAGACAAAACCCTCACAGAGGTCACCAAAGCGTAGCCAGTTCACTGATGCGAGCAAATTCACATCAGGCCCTGTTAAGGCCTAATAGAAATGCCCGTGTTTGAGTCCACTTTACTATGCCAAAGGAGTATATGAGCAAGAGCATCACCCAACGCAACCTACCCAACGCCTTATTGCCACCTGACCAAAGACTGTTAAGTACTTTGGTCAGGCAACAGGAGAAGCGCTCCTTCATCGACTGCATAATGTCCCTGTGCATATACCCAACGATTCTGACATACCAAGGTATTTGTAGGTCTCTGCCTCAGAGAGAGATCTGACGTTCATTGTCTCAGAAAGCTGCAAATACATAGAATTTACAACTTTTCCCCTCTGCACATGCATATCCGCACATTTGTCTACACCGAACTCCATATTGATGGCCCAACTGAAACTTTCTTCCTACTAAAAAAAAAATGGCGGCTGACGCAACAAAAAAATCAAATCGCCACCATTTTTGGGCCGGGTAATAATGAAATGAGGCCAACCACTACAAAAACGGTGATGGGTGTCAAATAACTGAAGTGTTTCGAAAATTTTCACACACTTTTAGAGAAGATATGTTACGTTACCTGTGATGTGCTTTCTGCATCATATAAAAATATCATCGGGTCCTTTCCAATAAAGGCATCCAATCTCACGATGGGTCCATAAGTTTTATGAAACTTATTCGTCAGTGCCAGGCCATTGAGATTGTGGAACATCCCTGTAGAAATATATAAAGAATATTGAATAGAATATTGGTTTTAATTGTGGCTTTGACTAATACTCATTTAAGACTGAACCTTATACTATTATTTAATCTGTAACTGAACTGTGGTAGCACAATCCACCGTCTTAGGTACAAGAGTACAAGAGTCATATTATATGCAAGTTCCTATTATGTATGCAATTGAAGTAAAATAACTAAGGAAAAACAAAAAATACAGGAAGTATTTGAAAATAAAATGTTTTCACTTTTACATTTATTGTTGGATTTCTAAAAGCTCATATTATTTAACTTGTTGTATGTATGTATGTTTGTTTAGGTCAAATCTTGCTAGCTGAATTAGAATCACTTCCTCTTATCCTACGGAGTTGAATTTTTGCATGTTAGTTCAGTTCCGATGACGATGCATTTTTATGGTAAGCATGACCTGAATCGACATCTAGAAACGGCTCCAGTTAAAAAAAAACTCTTTAACGTTCAACAGCACTGTCACGAATTTTCGTGTACACATTTAATTAATCCAGTTGGTTTGAAGTTTTACCGTGATATAGCTGTATCACTCCGGGTTAGCTCCTGACTTGGGAACTCCTCAACGATTGACAGCACAGACACGAAATTTTGTGTAAGCATTATATTTAGCTAGCCGGTTTGAAGTTTCACCAGTAGCAACCATGTCAACCATGACATGGTTGCTGCTCTCCGGGTTGGCTCCTGATTAGGAAACTCTTCAACGATTAACAGCATGGAAACGAAATGTTGTAAATGCCATTACGTGGGATAGCCCGTTCTAAGTTGCATCATGACATAGGTACAGCATAAAAGCTTTTTTAAATGGATTTAAATTAACTTATTTGATTTGTTTTGTTTGTCAAATTTCACTTCGTTTCATTGTACAAAGTGTGGATCCTAATTAAGCGATATATACGGCAAAGATGTGAAAAAATGCTGCTTCAGAATTGGATGCAAATTGAAAATGTTTTTTCTTAATTCCTGATATCGATAATCTTTTACCTCCTGGAAAAAAGTGATGCATAGGTCCAATAATAGGCAGAGAAGAAGGCCCAGGGATTTCTCTCCATGACTTCAGCGGTGCGGTTTCGTTCACTACAACTTTTTCAGCTGTTGCACTAGCTGACCTGCAAATTTCAAAAAATGCTACTACAGTCTACTATTGTTTATATTAACAAATTACAACAAATAAGTTATTGTATTACTAAAATTCACGATCTAATAAATAAAAAAAACTAAATTAGAGAGCTTGGAGAGTAATTTCTTTCATTTTCTTCTATTAGCCGCGTAAGCCTGGGAATACCCATAAAAAACATTAAAAAAATATGCGAGGTCCCTTTTTTAATTTTGTTTTAGCGGGATATAATATAATTATCTTACCTAGTGCAGTGTTTATTGACTGATGCCAACTCAAAAATAGTCCGGAATTTGGATGTTTGCATCTTTCTTCACTAAAGGATACGAATTCACTAACAAATTAATTATTATGTTTTTCCATCAAGAAAACAACTGTGACAGTAAAAACACTGATAAAAATTGATAAGATAATAATCTGTTTATTTCCTTTTCAAACTCAAAGCATACTTAGTTTACCTGATTCTATTGATTTGATCTTTTCATAATATTGTATGTATTTCTCCTTGTTCATGAGATAAGTGCTTTATTTTGTCTATTTACAATAAAATACTTTGACGTTGTTTGCACAATAAAAGTAGCTTCAATCTAATACAGTTACGCCGGTCGATACTTAGATAATCGGTGGGTCTTTGGAAAGTTCTAGGAAGATCGATCAAAAATGTTCCAGTTGATACGCGATGCGCGGGGATGTAAGCGAGCAAACTATATCCTAATAGCTCCTAGTCATCCTCACCTGCCCTTAGTGCATCCTGCCGAACAACAATCGAGGCTGACGACCGACCGATGGCGGTATAACCATCAATATAACAGCGTAGCCAAATTCTACAGGCCAGTTACGGGCAACAGCGTCATTGGTGCACGTGCGAGAAGCTACGCCCTGCGGTCGCCAACCCGCATGCCCAGCGTGGCGAAATGATAGTACTAATGTGAACGCAGCAGGACTTTCAGAAAATCATAAAAGAGGAAGGCTGATGGCAAATGAACATCTACATGAGATCACGTAAGTGACGTGTAGGCTACTTTGGGCTATGAACCATATTCTAGAACAATGCTCAAGTATCATTTGATCTCCAATCACCTGATCATTACTTGAGAATTGAATCGTAGCTTAGGTATTGTTCTTATTCCAAAACTGTCTTTAAACACGTAGACGCGATTATGTTTACGTCAGATGAATCTAGATTTAAATAGATCTTCTTTTTGTTTACGGATAAGTCTGTTTTCATTTTCCTTTTTTTTTGTTTATCTATTTCGTTCTGTTTAACACATAAATATAAAATTACAAGAATTAAAGCTTACCTAAATTCAGTAATATAGTTGGGTATTCATAAGGTATTGTATATTACGTACAAATTCATACACTTTTTCATACATTAATAATTAGTTTCATGTTTTAAATAATATATTTTAAGTTTCTAAAGTTTGACGTGATCGAAGTTCAAGAAATAATAAGTACCTATTCATCATCATCATCATCATCAGCCTATGTTCGTCTACTGCTGGACGTAGGCCTCTCCTAGTGAACGCCACTGAGCCCGATCTTCGGCTCTTCTCATCCAGTTCCTGCCAGCCATCTTTCGCAAGTCGTCACTCTACCTGGCCGGCGGGCGTACGTTTTCCTAAGCGCGGTCTCCACTCTAGAACTCGTTTACCCCAACGGTTGCCGTTTCTTTTAGATATGTGACCAGCCCATTGCCACTTCAGCTTGCTAATTTTTTGGGCGATGTCGGTAATTTTGGTTCTCTGTCGGATTACTTCGTTACGAATCTTGTCCTTAAGAGAAACACCGAGCATAGCTCTTTCCATAGCTCGCTGAGCGACCTTAAACTTATGAAACAAACTCACCGTGAGTACCACGTCCGTCCGTGTCCACGTTTTGGCTCCGTAGGTCATCAATGGTAGGATGCACGCATTAAAGACTTTCGTCTTTAGGCATTGTGGTATGGACGAAGAAAAGACTTGACGAAGTTTACTAAATGCTGCCCATCCCAGCTGAATTCTCCTATCGGCTTCCCTCTCGAAATTATTCCTACCCAATTGCACAGTCTGCCTGAAGTAGACATATTCCTGCACAACATCAAGAGGTACACCGTTAATGACAGCTGGTCTCGGGTAAATGAGGTCGTTAAACATTACCTTATTTTTGTCTATATTCATGCAGAGACAGACACGTCGAGAGGCGTCAGCTAGATCGTTCAGCATTCAATCAAGTTCCTGCAGCGATTCAGCCATAAGGACGATATCATCGGCGAATCGTAGATGTGAGATGTACATTTATGTTTATGCCTGTACTTTTCCAATCCAGCGTCTTAAACATATCTTCAAGGGCGTTAGTGAACAGTTTCGGAGATATAACATCCCCCTGTCTCACTCCCCTGCGAAGCTAGATATGCTTAGTCGGCTGGCTATTTACTTGTACAGACGTCGTCGCGGCATCATACAAGCATCTCAACACCTTGATGTATCGCCAGTCCACTTGACATCGCTGCAGGGACTCGAGCACAGCCCAGGTTTTGACGGAATCAAAGACTTTCTCATAGTCCACAAAAGTAAAACACAGGGGCTGGTTATACTCTTCGGGCTTCTGTATAACCTGCCGCAGTGTGTGGATGTGGTACCATAGTCCTGTAACTCTCTCAAAACCCAGCCTGCTCAGGAGGCTGAAATTCATCAAGTCTTCTCGCTAGGCAATTCGTGACCACCCTCAAAAACAGCTTATAGACGTGGCTCAGAAACGAGATGGGCCTGTAGTTTTCAGGAGCGGTTTATCTTCTTTTTTGAAAAATAAAATTACGATGCTTCTGTGCCATGCCTTGGGAGTTCTCTCATCGTCAGAACAGAGTTGAATATCTTTTGGAGCTCACGAAGCACAGGTTTTCCTGCTGCTTTCAAGAGCTCCGAAGTGACTTTTTTTCCCTGGGGTTTTTCCATTTTTAAGCTGTTTGAGGGCTATCTCGATCTCGTCTAGGCTGACTTCCGGCAGATCATCGGTGTAGTGGCGGGTTAAAGTGGCTCGGGATACCTCATTACTGGGTTCGAGTCGTTGAGTATGCGAGTCGTACAGTCGGCCATAGAAGTCTTCTATCTCGACGAGAATCTCCAGCTTTGAGGTGACGATACTGTCAGATGATGTTCTTAGTTTCGTCAGATGGGGCTCTTCAATTGCTAGGCAAAGACTTTAGACCCCCGATTTTGCTCAATAGCCTTTTCTATGCGGCGTGTGTTAGAGCATCGGAGGTCTCGTCGCACCAGCTTGCTGATGTTCCGATTGAGGGCCCGCTTCTCTGACGATGTGGCCTGTACATCATTACGTCTCTCATCCATAAGAAGAAGAGTCTCAGTCGAAAGTTTGGACTTCGTACCAGTACGCTGCAGCTGACAAAACTTAGACCCTTCTCTCCGTAGGATTCCTACCACTTGGTCCAGGGCTTCGTTAACATCATTCGTGTTTTCCAGAGCAGAAAATCGGTTTTCCAGATGAATTTGGAACTGTTCTGATCCCACGACGGTTCGGAGCAGGTTGGGTCGCAGTGTAGAATTCATCGGTAGTCGGTGATCACTACCGGTCTTGTGCAATAAAGAGTTATATATCTATCTATCACAGAGACGCCTCTGAATATGCGCCTTTTATCCGTCATAATGAAGTCTATCTCGTGTTTTGTCACGCCGTCAGGACTTTGCCACGTCCACTTTCTTAAGTACGTACTACGGAACGTAAATGTCAATGCCTTTGTCTTCTTGTGTGATCTCAGATCAAATCATGACTTATTCTAAAACGCTACTCAGATGTCGTTGATCTGAAATCACGCAAGTGACGTTTATACTACGCTTGAGCAGAGATCTCTTGTCATTTTGGACTCTTTGTGATTTAATTTTCTTATCGCCACGGAGATGTCGTGTCGATATCGTAGAATTGATCATTTCATGAAATGATCGATAGTTTCATGAAATGGTTCTATTTATGAGTTAGGTTGGGCCGCTTTCGGGAAGTTGGATGATATTTTAAGGGCTCGACAGATATGCCTGAAAACCAAGCTTTTTAAGCAGTATGTTTTGCCCTTCATGACTTACGGACACAAAACATGGACTCACTAAGGAGACAGTGCATCGAATGCAAGTTGCACAGAGAGCCATGGAGCGTGCCATGTTAGGCATAAGCCTCAAAGTCCAACGAAAGGCCAAAGTCCCAGACGTTGAAGACCATATTACCAGACTCACGTGGCGTTGGGCAGGATACTTGGCGAGGCGTGGTGATGGCAGATGGAGTAGAGATCTCACAGAATGGTTGCCGAGAGCAAATAAAAGGAGAGTTGGCAGGCTACCTGCCAGATGGGTCAGTGACATTGAGGCGGTCAAAGGAAAGACTTGACAGTCCAGAGACGAATGACACAAGGGAGAAGAGGCTTATACCCAGCAGTGGGTGGAAGCAATCTGACAATGATGGTTCTATTACATGAAATGGCTAGCTAAAACTGACCATATCGTTGAAAAATCGACGTTTTATTATATTTCAATCGGAACCTCTGTCAAACCTATTTTTGGCCTGAACAATATCATCATCATCATCATGGAGGCCTTTCCGTTATCCAATGTTGGATGTAGGCCTCTTCCCTTTTTTCCATTACTGGCGGACTGACTGAGCGTTGTTCTAGAATTAGCCTTAGACATGCATAGGCTAAGCGTTCTGTATCCAGTACTCTAAACTACCTTACTGTGAAAATCGTATTGCAATCGGCAAAGTACTTTTTTACCTTAAAAGCCAAAAAACTTATTTTTTTACGATTTGATTATATTGTGTCTATCACTGCGGGTTTTGTTCAGAGTTATTCAGGGAATTGACATTGACGTAGTCGGTTATGGTGGCTACATTACATGTTCACAGTAGAGGGCGCCATATTCAATTAAATGTGATGTCAATCAGCCTATAACCAGCGGACGATGAAGACGCTTCCAACGATACCTAATTTGTCAAATTATGATGAGTAGTTTAGAAGTTATGAGGGAACAAATCTACATACATACATACATACATACATACCCACATACATAGCGGTTAAAATCATAACCCTTCTTTTTGCTTCACCGTTGTCGGGTAGAAAGAAAAAAGTATTACGCATCTTCATAAAACTTGTATCTACAAGAAGTAACTCATGTATAAGATAATTTTTCAATGAAATGTTGTTTTGAAGTCATTAGGTATATTATTATCTACGTATTTACGCGTATATTGATATCTAGGATTATATCGGTTCATTTTGTGAAAGTCATCCCCCAAGGTCATGCAGATAATACTTGTACCTGAATGATAAATTGTTTTGTGCTTGTTTACATATGTCATATCAATTGGATTATACTTGCTATTATCCATACCAATATATAAAAGTGAAACGTTGTCTGTTTGTTTGGGGAGCTTTCACGCGATTACAGCTGGACGGATTTTGAATGGAGACAGCTTATACCCTATGCATCCGTACAAAACTCGGCCTGTGATTGGCTGAATATATGTAGCCACTGTCAAACCGAACCAAAGTGTTATGAAATTATTATGTAAGGAGAGGGCACCGCTGAAAAATGATGAAGCCAAAAATGGGAGTAGTTTCAGAAAAAAAACGTATTTTGAAAATGAAATCAATGACGTACTATTCTTTTGTTTTACTTAAATACTAGATGAACCTACCTATCGTGTAACATTAAAACATCAACACAATTTAGTACAAAAAGTGACCAGAATATTTTTGTGAAAACCAACAAAAATTGCAAAATTTTATGGCTCGCGGAGAAACGCCGTGGTATTATTTAAAAAAAAAACCTTTTCTGGTGTTTTAACGTATAATATATGTATCCCTTTGAGGAGAGAAACACACAGATAATAAATGCGAGATTACATTTAAATCGATTTAAATCGGTCAAACGGTGAAACTTAACGTCCATGTTTTTTTTTTGGTTGCTGCAGCAACCAAGAGGGATTTAGCTTTGGGGGAATTGGTTGCTATACCGCCAAAGGGGATTTAGCGGTTATCCATACCAATCATAAAAGTGAAACGTTGTCTGTTTGTTTGTTTTGTTTGGGGATGAGAATCATAGTTTCTAACCGCAAGGACCGATTTAGCGGAGTTTTTTATGTTGGAAAATAGAGGTAAACAGGATGGTTCTTAGCTATAATTTGGTAGGGTGGGGATCGTAGCTTCCAATCGAATGGACCGATTTTGATGCGGTTTTTTATGTTTGGAAACTGATGTAATCGAGATGGTTCTTAGCTATATGGGGGGAGTAGAGAAAGGGGCGGCGAGTTAAGAGGGGGGAGGGGAGTTGAGAAGGGGGAGGCGTTGAGAAGGGGGGGGGGGAGTTAAGAAAAGGGGAGTGAGAATCGTAGCTCCCAAACGAATGGACCGACTTTGATGGGGTTTTTTTCCGGTTTTAAAGCTGATGTGATCGAGAAGCTTCTAAGCTATAATGAGAGTGAGTTAGGGGGTTATAAAATTTTCATCAACACCATCATCATCATTACCGTCCTCATCATACTTCACTCTAAAACAGCTGAACGAATTTTGATAAAATTTGGAATTGAGATAGTTTATACCCTGGAATAACACATATGATGCTTTTATCATCATCATCATCATCATCATCATACTTCACTCTCAAACGACAGAACGGATTTAGATAAAATTTGGAATGGAGATAGCTTATAGGTACCATGGAATAACACATATGATACTTTTCATCATCATCACCATCATTATCATTTTCATCATCATAATCTCTCACGTGGGTGAAGCCGCGGGGCGCAGCTAGTATCGAATAATTTTATAATACAGGTTTTTTCTCTCTTTCCTGCTGTCCATTTAGGTACACCAATACTTTATACCTGTTATATTTTTTCAGTGACCAAAAGCTTGTCAAAAGCCGGACGGCCGGACTAATCAATGTAACAAGACATATAAGTTCAAAAACTAAAACCCGACTACGGTCGGGTAAATAGCATATGACACTCCTGCGATGAAGACGGATCGATTGATACCTCGCTTGTCTGACACACAACCCTTCCTCTGCTTCGCCGTAGTCGGGTACAAAATATTGCCTATCGCAATCTATGAATAAAGACTAATCGATTGATACCTCCTCGCTTGTCAATATTAGACCAAGTTTTTAGTTTGAACACATAACCCTTACTTTTCTTTACAGTAGTCGGGAAAAAAATAGCCAACGATACTCTACCTGAAGACGAATCGATTGATACCTCGCTTGTCAAAATCAGACCAAACAGGCTTTTTTTTTGCCACTAACTTTCCTTCTCAAATCGAACGACAAACGACCTTATTCCCTACAACAATTTAAAGTGGTATTTCGAATTTCATTTTTTGTTATTGTCAATGGCTTCTTTGTATGCGAAAAGAACGGTGATTGGACGCAGTGCAATGTAATGTTTTGTTATTTTTTTGGTTTTTATTTTATGTTTTCTATGTGTTGTCACTGCGTTCGTGATGTCTGTCACAAATAGGTTCCGACAGAAAATCAGTGCCAAGGCTTTAAGGCCTTAGCGTTTGCTGAGTCGGGACCTGTTTGTGACAACACACAGCATTAATTTCGTACATTTTATTTTTGTTTGTAATTATTGTTCTTTGTTTTTCTGTATAATGTTGTGTGTTGTCATAAATAAATTTATTTATTCCTTTCTTTCTTTCTTTCTATTTACATATAGTGTGTTAAACTCATTACCCTTCCCTAGCTTTGCCGTAGTCGGGTAAAAAGCTAAACATGTTCAGCTAAAGACTCCTGGCAATCCTACTGCGGCGCTTCAACTTATTTATTCTGTGCCCAAACTACATAACTAATTTTTGCAAGGTATCATTGTATTCCTCTCGGTTGTCCAGGTTGAAAAATAATCAGAATAATCAATTTATTGGTAACAATTATTACAGGTCAATATTGTAAATTAAAAACAAACATAAAAAAGCAAAAGAAATATCAAATTATAATAATAACATATATTTTTAAATAATAATAACAATAACAACAGTGATTTATCGATATACCGGTATAAATTCCGTTACATCGTAGAACGCCTTCTCAATCAACCATGCCTTAATTTTGGTTTTAAAGGATGCGAAGCTAGGCGCATCTTTGACCTGATCCGGCAGGTGATTGTAAATAGACAGTTCTTGGACCTGAGTGATACTATTAAATTTAGTAAGCCTATGAGTGACAAACGCAAGCTTACCCGCACCACGTGTGTTGTGGCCGTGAGTTTGGATCTTTCCGCGCGTCCTAAATGTTGTGAGGTTTTGCCTTACATACATTGCACGTTGCATGATTGTTATTGAGGGCAGCGTGAGAATCCGTAATGATGATACGTTTATGTACGGCATCACCGACGTCACCCGCGACACCCTCACAATCACCCTCACAGCACGCTTCTGCATACGGAAGGTGCGCCGCCGACAGGAGACGCCACAACTCCTCTCCATACCGTAAAAGGGAGTGTACAGTCGCAAAGTAACAAGTGAGTACGATGTCAGCAGATACCACACGAGACAACCTACCCAATGCATAGCACGCGCTGCCTAATTTAGCACACAGTTTGTCGATGTGTGTAGGCGATTGTCGGGAATGCTAAATAAGCATAATTCGCGTGCGGCAACGACACCGCCCCTAGCACCGCAGTCGCCTCCCAGCCGCCACATATGGCACACTTGTAATAGTCGTTGATACTATGTGTTTCGTATAAACCTAATAAAAGGTATAAGAGCATTACCCTAAGTGTTTCCAATAAGCACCCCCACTCGCAACGCATCCCTAATACCCCCTCATAATGTGATTCATCCAAGTTAAACTTCGATTCGAACAGAAACGCGATTGACTGTACTTGCTCAATGGGTGTCACGCCGATCGATACAGAGAGGTCTCGAACCTGGCGACCTGAGATGGAAAAATGGATAAAGTGCGTTTATTTAAGATTAAAGACAAGTCCGTTCCACCCAAACCACTGCGCCACCTGCTCAGCGGCTTCACACAGCCGCTGCTCCAAATCAGTGACTGGGCACAAACGACCACGGCCACGTCATCCGTGTACATGTAAAGTTCACCTGCCGTTACGTGCTCTAGTAAGTCGTTGAGCAACAGTGTTAAGAAGATATTCGACACCAACGATCCCTGCGGTACGCCTATTACCGTGCCCAATGAGTTCGACTTCATTTCGCCCCCATCAGCAAGCACTATCTGACACCGGAGCATGAGGTCTGTCAGCAGTGAGTGGGTTTGACCGTTGATGCCGTAGTACCTAAGTTTGGTAGAGAGGACGCTGTGGTCAGTGTCATCAAATGCTTTTGATAGGTCGCAGCACAGGACCGCACCGCACTTCATCAGTGCGTTTATTTAAGATTAAGGACGAGTTCGTTCCACCCAAACCACTGCGCCACCTGCTCGGCGGCTTCACACAGCCGCTGCTCCAAATCAGTGACTGGGCATAAACGACCACGGCCACGTCATCCGTGTACATGTAAAGTTCACCTGCCGTTACGTGCTCTGGTAGGTCGTTGAGCAACAGTGTTAAGATATTCGACACCAACGATCCCTGCGGTACGCCTATTACCGTGCCCAATGAGTTCGACTTCATTTCGCCACCATCAGCAACCACTATCTGACACCGGAGCATGAGGTCTGTTAGCAGTGAGTGGGTCTGACCGTTGATGCCGTAGTACCTAAGCTTGGTAGAGAGGACGCTGTGGTCAGTGACATCAAATGCTTTTGATAGGTCGCAGCACAGGACCGCAACTTGCCGTTTCTGCTCACAAGCTCCTAGCACGCGGTGAATGACCTCACGTGTAAGCGAAGTAGTTGATCTCGCAGCAAGCTCGAATATTGGCGCTCAGAAAGCGCACCCGTCGTCGTCAGATACTCAGTGAGTCAGGTGCTTATTCCGTTTTCAAGGACTTTAGCAATAGCAGGGGTTCAGGAGGGTAGGACCTGTGTCCATGACACAGGTCGATAACCGTCTATGTACTCACGCTTATCTTTTCCCTTAAACGAAGGTGTAATCTTACTGACTTTAAGCTGTGCTTTAAGTGACTGGGTACGCGCCGGCCGCTATACAGCCGCGGTTGACAGCAGTTCCATGGAGATGTGATAGATGTCTCTAGTAGGCTTACGTGAAATCTGTGAAGTTATAATGCGATACACTTCAGACGCGGTGAATCTTATCAGCCGCAGGGAGCGGTCCGAAGCTGGGCGCGTGACTGCAAGCGCAGCCTTGACGCACGGTAGCGCAGCAGGCAGCGCGCCGCACGCCTAGGCCGCGAACATAGGTCCACGAACATAGGTTCGTAGTACTAATCTATTATTTACATACGTACGAAGACACGTTACAGAGGTACGTAGTACTATTATTTATTCTATGACATACCTAGGCTAGTTTTTCCCTCAATAAAACAATATGCCGTCTATGGACTCATGAGATTCCATCGTGATGGGTGTCAAAATAAAAATCTTCTATTTTTATGACATTTCAAAAATATATGACACATACGGCAGCAAACTGTGACGTAGAATATAATAATGATTTCATTTTATTAAAATCTTTTATATAACTTGCAATGTTTGTATCGATGTATGTATGTTAGTTTGTTTAGGTCAAATCTTCCAAGCTGAATTAAAGTTCTTCTTATCCTACAGAGCTGAACTTTATAATGTTGGTTCAGTGCCGATGACAATGCATTATTATGGTAAGAGTGACTGCAACATCTTTTTACAACCGACACAGAAGAACCAGAGAGGCAAGACAACCAATAATGGAACTTTTCAATCGGTGTCAAATTATAATGTCAATGACGATTATAAAGTTCAGTCTTATTAGTATTCTAAACAAATATAACGAATATAAGTGTTTGTATGCTTGTCCGCGTATCTTTCAAAAACTACTTAAATTGGCATTATTCTTGGAATACACCTTAAACTTAGGGATATAAATAAAAGTAACACTTTGACATTATTAGTGGATTGGAAATAATATGTTTTTTAAGCATTTTGTAACTATGTATAAAAAAGCGTTTTTTTTAAATATTTTTAAATAGATGATTATCATCCAAATTTTTGATTAATTAATCATTCTATGTTTTTTATGTTCCTTTCAATTAACCTACGCAACATAATAACCACATTTTTGAACCAATTTTTGTTTATGTTGTGTATTTGCTGACCTTATTAATTTTTTTCTGGAGTGAACTGGAACAAATGGACAGGCTTATATTTTTTAATTAATAATTATATTAAATGCTCGTGGAGTGCTTTCTAAGGTTTCGTGGAGCGGAGTGGCAGAAACCAGATTTACTGAACACCTGAACTACCCTTCGGAACACAGATAATAAGAATGAACCACGAACACAGAGCGACATATTTTATCGTGAAATTACAACTAAACCAAAATATTATTACAGTGGATCTCAATATAATTATTTAATAGAAAGTCATTACTTACTTTGGCTGGTATTTTGTATCCCATAGAAAAATATTCTTTAGATGTGATACTTGTATTTCCTGGGGCAGAAGGCATCAATCTAAATGATTCCTTTATGATTGACTTGAGATAAAGCTTTATTTCAACATTAGACCGTAACTCTTCCCTCAGTTTGTTCTGCTTTTCTTGTTTTACCGCAAGCAAATAAAGAGTCCCTGTTATTGAGTTCGCGGTCTAAAATTGAAATACAAAAGCAAATCATGAAAATCAAGATACGAAATAAATGGGACTTTCAAGGATTTTTAATATTCTCTTATAAGTCATAATTTATTTTAATAAAGTATTGCTTTTAACAGCTTTGCTACACCTAACTTACTGCATTATTTTATGAGGTTGGTTTTGTGGATTCGCTTATTTTAGGAAATCAGCACGAGATATAAATCTGCATATAGGTTTATATTTTCACTTACTGAGTCCACGCCAGCAAATAACATATCGGCAGCCATAATGTCTTCATCTATCTCTAACAACTTTTCTAAGACTCCCTTCTCATCGTCCGATTTGTTCATCTTTTTGAATTCTTGGATGGCTTGATTAATAAAGATCTTGGAGAGACTAGAAATTTACTTCAACTTTAGTAATATTGATCGTTTAATTTTCTATTAAAATATTTATGTTGCTTTCTACTACATGATCTATTAAAAAGTGCAACTCAGCATAAACACTTCGAGGCACGATGATCTAGTTAATTCGCAAAGTCGGCGCTGATGGCGAATAATATTTAAGTGCAGATAAAATTCGCTTTAATTTAATTAGGAGTTTGGAAAAAATGTCCCCGAATAAATGCAAAATAAACATAAAAACAGAGAATGAACATCTGCTGTACAGTAATATAATTATGAAGAATGAGCCGAACGTGAAAAACTGGAAAGCCTCGTTAAGGACTTAACAAGTTAAATAGAAATTCGGTAGCAATAGCTGAATGGTTTTGCGGAGACTAACACAACGGAGCCTGCAGCTGCAACAAAGGAGACTTCTTCTTCTCGCGCTCAATATACACCGTGATATTGAAATAATTATTTTTCTTAAATGTATGTACTCAGTCCATGCAACACGCATACACATGTTGCATGGACTAAGTACATACATTAAAGAAAAATTTAAATAGAAAGCATTCATTAATAAAAGCTGTTCATCATCCTAAATACGGCATAGCTACTTACGTACAAATGGCTCTTAGCAACGTTCAGCTCATCGATTCGAGCGAATTTGATCAAATTTTCACCATCACAATAACATAATGTAGTTAATATTTACAAACCTCGAAAAGTTAACTGGCCTCAAACTCTCTTACCACACTACAATCATCCATGTATCTACACCGGTGACTTCAACAGCCACCACACCAACTGGCGTTATACTGATGTGGACATTACCGGAAGCGCGCTGGTCCATTTGATGGAAGACTGTGATCTGCATTTAGTTTTTGATGGAAAAGACAAGGGATATTTCCACTCTGCAAGATAAAATAGGGATTATAATCCAGACTTAGCATTTGTCTCTATAGATTACCTGAATCAAACATGGGCCTCCACCAAAACAATCCTCTCAAATTTTCCAAATAACCAACACCGGCTGATTCTCCTAGACATCAATCTTAAAGTACCTTTAGTGAACTCGATGCCCCTGCCTCGGTGGAACTTTAACAAAGCAACTGGAAAGGCTTTAGTGAAACTTTTGATTCAGACCTGGCACCAATGAACCTAGCCCATTAGTTCAAACTATAACATATTTGTAGAACTTGTGATTAATGCGGCTAAACGAAATGTTCCTAGAGGCTACAGAAAAAAATACATTCCAGGCTGGTGCAATGAGAGCGAAGAACTTTATATAGAGTTCCAAAGAACTGCAGATCATAACATTGGCACCAAGTTCTTGTAGTCGCTAGATGAGCAAAGGAAGACAAGCAGTGAGAATCAACAGTAGGAGGAATAGACTTTAAAAAATCTAGCAGAAAAGCATGGAATGTACTGCACAAACTCACAGGGAAGCAAAATCCAGCAAAACGAACTTCAAACGTAAGTCCTGATTCCATTGCAAACCGAATGGTACCTATTGTTATGTTATTTCTGTTTTGTAATTTGTTTAACTGTGTGTCAATAAAGTGTTGTATTGTATTGTATTGTATTGTATTGTATTGTATTGTATTGTATTGTATTGTATTGTATTGTATTGTATTGTATTGTATTGTATTGTATTGTATTGTATTGTATTGTATTGTATTGTATTGTATTGTATTGTATTGTATTGTATTGTATTGTATTGTATTGTATTGTATTGTATTGTATTGTATTGTATTGTATTGTATTGTATTGTATTGTATTGTATTGTATTGTATTGTATTGTATTGTATTGTATTGTATTGTAATGGTGGATGTTACATGGACTAATAGAAATAAATTTTTCACCAAGAAGATCAAACAGGATCTTAGGACAGAACTCGCCAACGAATCAAGACCTTTCGAAACCTTTTCTTATCGGGGAAATAGTAGGAGCTATCAAACCCCTAAAAAATAATAAAACCGCTGGTTCCAGCCACTGGTACCGACAAAATCTACAACGAGTTTATCCGTAACATGGGCCCTCGTGCAATTGTTGGATTACCGCTCTTTTTAACTACATTCTAGGTAACAACAGACTACCAAGACAGTTTAAATTAGCTAAAGTAATAGCTATCCCAAAATCAGGCAAATCCGAACTGCTACCTGAAAACTATACACCTATTGCACTGTTGAGCTGCATTCAAACTGCTGGAGCTTGTTTTACTCACAAGAATAGAATCTTTTATAGAGGCCGCCACTCCCATCGAACAAGCTGGATTCCGAAGAGGAAGGAATTGCACCTACCAAGCTCTGGCTCTTACCACATGCATTGAAACCGGGTTCCAAAAGCAGATGAAAACTACGACAGTATTTATAGACCTGACATCTGCCTACAACACAGTTTGGAAACAGGGTCTCGTTTGCAAACTTTTGTCTGTAACCCCTTGCAGGGAAATTGTTAATTTATTAGATAGCATGCTGAGTGAAAGACAGTTTGAAGTCTTTCTGGGAAACACTAGGAGCCGTAAGCGTAAACTGAACAACGGGTTACCCCAGGGATCTGAAATAGCACCGTAGCTATTTAATCCTACATTCACGATATTCCAGCAACCACAGCTACCAAATTCATATACGCTGATGAATATTGCATTAGTTGCTCAGAGTAGAGAAATGAAAATCAACGAAAACATCTTGACAAACGATCTAATAAAGCTCTCAAAATACTACAAGTCCTGGCGGTTAATTCAGAGCGCAAGCAAAACTGAAGTATCATGTTTTCACCTTCATAACAGCTTTACTAACTACCACCATACGGTTAACTTTAACTTAGAAAAACTCAATTACAACCCGTTACCTCAATACCTTGGCGTAACTTTGGATAGATATCTCACCTACAAAGATCATTTGAATAAGCTGTCTCAGAAACTCTTCAACTCGCAATAACATACTGCATAGATTATGTGGCACAACTTGGCGGGCTTCCGCTGGCTGCCTGCAAACGACGGGTATCACCCTAGTCTACTTAACTGCAGATTACTGTTCTCCAGTAAATTCGTTCCTTCGGAAACACCACCGTTGAGCCAACCTGTACCAACGTACACGACCTGATCTGATCGTCAAGTTAGATTTAGGTTCAATAACATTAGGTAGTAAACCTGAAACAAACCTAACTTTTTTCTCCGTACGGGGGTGGTGTGGCCTTAGGGTGTTATTTCAATTCGAACGCACCATACACCAAGTGTGCAAAATTTCAATGTCGCTGCCTATCTGATAAGACAGTGACAACTTAATTAGAACACGCATGAGCCATTGGGAGACGCACATATGGGTTTTTTTTGCAAAAATTCAAAATGTTGTGTTGTAGAGTTTGATTTTATTCTCAATCTTGTGTTTCTTCGAGTATTGATGTAGAGTTATTAGGTGTTCGTTAACGTGCACGAGCGTAGGCAAAAGAATCAAACGCAGATATAAATGGCATTTTGTGATTTTTCCAAATCTCCTACGGAAGTTTTAGTACATGTCCACCATTTTACTGATTCGTGACTTTGACTTGACAATTAATGACTGTGACGTGACATTAATATAAAATAATAAACTTGACATTGGCGAAATTGCTAGTAGGCTGGTGCCTCTGCAGAAGCCATCTAATAAAAAAAAAAAAGAAGAAGAAGACGCACATATGTACCATGAATTTAATATATAAAGGAATGACGTCGTCATCGTCCTGTTTTCCGCGGCCTTCAAGTAGTTACAAGATATTATCTGAAGGTCTACCAATGGGTCAGAGTGAGTACTAAATCCAGCAGCCAACCATTTGCAATGGTATTATTGATAGTTGTAGAATAATGTTACTTCGTATTTCGTTTAGATGTACTAGTGTCTAACGCAATAAATTGTGTTAAATGATTCTCTTATATTATTTCGACATCCTTTAGGACATCCAAACAATAGGATTAACGGGTAACCAGCCCCCGTAATCCTATATTCTTCTATACTCATCTATACTATATAATATTATAAAGAGTTCGTGAGTTTGTGAGGTTGTAGGGGCTACCTGGATTTACTGAACTGATTTTGAAAATTCTTGTACCAATAGAAAGCCACTTATTTGTGAGTGCCATAGGTCATAATATTAAAATGACCACGCGTGCGAAGCCGCGGGCATCAGCTAGTGTTTAATATTGTCACCTAATATTTTTACACATTGTATACTAATATAACCAGATCTATTCCTATTAAATCATCATACTTTGGTCAGTCACCACCTGCAAAAATCTTCTACCACCTCTCATTAAATAGTCACTAGCTAGTCAGTCGTAAATTTGCCTATATATAAATTTATCAAACCTTTACGATTCTACTGTGCTACTGCTGATCTGCTGTACTGTAGTTAATTATACTGTGTCATACAAACCTGTGTTGCAAACGTAGTTCTCGTGTAGATGGCGGTTTACTACGTATAGATTTTGAGAATATAAAGTAGTTTTCTTAATTCTAAATAGATGGAGCTTGTGGACTTAAAACACAATTTTTTCGCATATCACGAATCGCGATTAATGCACCCGGGGAATTGGGGTGAAAATTGAAATCTCCGAGCGGCCTTTCTGGGCCTTAAAGGAACAAAGAAAAATACTTAAAGTTCAGCTTTTGTTTACGTGATATGAAAGCGTGCCGTATCTGACCAATTTTAGGAGATCTATGCTAAAAGGTTGAAATTTAGACTGTCAAAAATTTGATAGTGTTTTAAAATTTACAGTTTTTTTAATTGTTATTTATTTAGATTATTAATTATTTGTAATAATTATTTTGGTTCTGTTTACGAAATTCGGCTCTACATCACAGTTTCAAATAAACAGAAATCTATACTACTAGTGTACAATTTGAATTAACTAACAAATTTATAATTGATATCACCTCCTCACTACAGAAACCACTTTTTATGTCAGACTCAATTCATATATAAGGTTTGGGCTGTTTAGGGGTTATTTTATAACTGAAAAAAAAACTCATAACCAAGGGTTTTTCCTTATGTCCTGCTACTAGGACAGATGCAGGCTACTTGTATTTTCAGGACTCTTTTATGTTCTGTATTCAAGACAATTACAGCCAACTTGAGTATATTATTGGATAGAAAAATAAGACAAGCCCATCAAGTAATCAATGTTTTAATGAAATTTAGACATATTATGTTAAACTTATAACTTCTTTATTTATTTAGAAACAAATAATATTTTATAACATTACTTATTTACTTACTTATCAGGTATATAAAATCAGTCTCAATAGGTCAGTCATCAACAAATATAACCTATCTAGCATACAAACATATTATTAAAATTCTCGCCACAAAGTTCCATCTTAAATTCACGAATGCCTATAACGTTTTCAACGCCGTTTTTCTTCTCTCTGTGTTTGAACTGAAGATATAAGTTAGCAACGGCCAAGTCTATCATATGAGATATTACTCGTATTGTCCACTTTATTGTTCTGTTACGTGAAGGGCATACTGCTAGCATTCTGTGAACTAAATCTACACCCCCCATGTTTTCTTTATATTCCTTGATAACGTCGGGGCGTCTTACACGTTCATACACTTTGTTTTTCTTCGACCATATTTCACACTCATCTGTATGTCTATTAGTTGACAACATCACCACGGACTTGTTGTCCATCCAACGTGTCATTGCTAACTTGCCATCTGCTCGTGTTTTTATTTCGCAATAAACGCATTGTTTTTTCATGAAACTCTTATTTTCTTCCAGCACACAGTTTTTGGGTAATCGGTTTCTCATAATTGTTCCAATTGCGTGAAACCCTTTGTTCAACAATTCATCACACAGTTTTATAGTAGTAAAATAACGATCAAAAAAGATGTGGTGTGGATGTGGGACAAGTGCTTCCGTCAGGCGAAGAATAGCTACGTAAAAACGTAGAGACGAGTCATGGCTGATGTTATAATAGGCTGTTTCCATTTAGACGACCAATACATGTCTATTTGAGGATATTGTAATGAAGCCATAATCATTGCCACACCAATATAAACTTTTAATTCTTTAAGTGTAAGACCAAGTGATCTACCTATTACATGAACTGCTGTTCTGTTTGTACAATCTACAATTTGTAAGAGTATTTAATGTTCATCTATATAACGTTCAAAGAGCTGTTCAAATGACCATCCATGGTCGAAATTTAGCACATATGTTGGTTCATACAGATTTATTTCGAGAGGTTCAAAATTTCCAGTCCATAAATCCACAACATCAAGTCGAGACGGTATTTGTCTGAGGTCTGGCTGTGCCGATCTTCGAGGGCGACGAGATCTTCCTCAGGGTAAACCAGAACCAGTAGCGTAATATAGAACCACTCGATAAAGCTGGCGATGGTGCGTCAACAACAACATCGGAATCTGAATTTATAGAAGAATCACTTGAATCATACCTTTGACGCCGTGGGTTCATTATATGTAGGATCTTGGTGATCATCGTCGCTGCTAAAATCGACATCAGATTCTTCCAGTAATGCTAAGACGTTCTCGTCAGAACAGGCTAAAACAAACAGCAAATAAAATACCATTTACATAATTCCCTTACATTTACCTATACAAAGGACATAATAATATTAATTCATAAGTAGTTGGCTGCATATTTCCTAAATAAAGGACATAAAACTTTTATCTCAGCTGACAATAAAATAATGGCAAATTTCGCGTAAATATTGACAAATCAAACTAAATCTAATAATCGAAAACGTAATTTGAATAAGTTTTGATAGAAATAGCATTTTTTATAAGATTCACAGAGATTGAACTTACCATTGCCAGAGCGCGGCTCGATACGTCTGAATCTGGAAGCCATTTTGACGTAGTATTTGTATAGTCTGCCATTTTGGCAGAATTGTCCTTCAGTTGAGCTGTCATATATTTTTCTATACCAAAAATAAATCTCCAATAGATGTCGCTACGGGTTTTAATTTGACGCTACGTGGATATTTGACTGGCAAGTTTTTTTTAATTTTTATGTTCTGTGGGTAGTACAAGTTCAGTCAGGAGGTTAAATTAACTAGTTTACGAGATAAAGCTGACCCAGTTAGACCAACTCTGTAAACATTATACGTAAAAACTACGGCACCGATTGCAATTCGGTTTTCATAGTACCCTGGCTACGGAACCTTAAGTCTATGCGTGTCTAATACGCACTTGGCCGGTTTCATTATCAGTGTTTTGATTATCGTTGTTGTTTTCTTGATAGAATAAAATATTATGGCTATTTAATTCGTATCGTTTAGTGGAGTAAGATGCATACATCCAAGTTTCGGCAGATTATTGTATTGGCATCAGCCAATAAAAACTTTACTAGGTATGTATATTTCAGCTCAAAAAAAGAATAAGGTATTCATTTCACGTTGTTTAAAGTTTATATAATTGAAGACAGTTTTTTAAGTAATAATTACTAATTTGATGTAAACGGTGTGTTAAAATAAAAGATGTGAAGTAATTTTATCGTATTTTTGCAGGTCAGTGACTGCAACAGCTGAAAAAGTTGAAGTGAACAAAACCGTACCGCTAAAATCATGGAAAGAAATCCCGGGGCCGACCTCTTTGCCCATTATTGGACCTCTACATCACTTTTTCCCAGGAGGTAAAAGATTCTCAACATGAGTATAAAAATAAGACTTAATTTTCATTATACATGTAATTTTGAAGCGACAAAAAAAGCATGTAGGCTTTTTAAACAGCAAATACCCTGGTGAATCCATACTTTGTACACTTAAACAAAGAATCAGGAATTCGGAAAATAAAACGATTTGGCCAATATTTAATTCATTTTCTGAATTATTTACATACATATAAATAAAACGCAGAGGCCTACGTCCAGCAATGGACAGATATAGGCTGATGATGATGATGGTGATGATAATATAAATAAATATTATTTCGGAATGTGAATGTGTATACTCAAAGAATAACTTCTCCAAATTTGAAATCTGTGCATTGTCTCTCAGTCAGTCAGTAGATATGTCACGGTATGGTTATATAGGTATAGTTTAGCATCATCAATGCATAGTATAAAACAAAGTAGCTTTCCACGTCTGTCTATCTGTCTGTCTCTCTGTCTGTTTGGCCGTTAACTCATCCTAAACCTAAAGTCAACTGATTTTGATGCGGTTTTCATAATCAGTTAGATATTTTTCAGGGAAGGTTTATATATATAATACAAGCATACGAGACCTGAACGTAGAAGACGGAGTGAAAGTCGAGTGTGCGAGAACTTCACATTTTTCACTTGTTTTTTTTTCTAAATTACACCCGTGCGAAGCCGGATCGCTAGTTGGTTATAATACCTTCTTATTAAAATTCTTTTAGCGTATAGTAATACCTATTTTAGGTTTAAGTAATATAACCACTAACCAGCCATAATTAAACCAATATTCTGTATCATTAATTATTTATTTATTTCCACAGGGATGTTCCACAATCTCAATGCCCTGGAAATGATGAATAAGTTTTACGAAACTTATGGACCCATCGTGAGACTGGATGGCATTGTAACAAAAAGTCCGATGATATTCTTATTTGATGCAGAAAGCGTGTCACAGGTAACGTAACGTATCTTCTACAGGATAGTGAAAAGACTCGAACAGGTCAACCCTTTTTGTAGTGGTAGGGCTCTTTTGTAAGAGTCCACCTGGGTAAGAAGACATTTGCCAGATATACAGACGACAAGCATTATTATCCAAATATTACTGGTGTTCTGGCATCACAAGAGCGCACGATAGTTTCCAGCGCACAGAATGATAGTCGCAAGTTGGTCATGGTGGGAGCATTGGGGATGGCCTGTACTAACCTCAGCCTTATGTTGGTATAAAGATGATCAAGGCATGTTTTCTTTTTCTATGACGGGTTAGGCAATCGTTAGATCACGATCTCACCCGATGGCAAGCGATGATGTGCTCGAAGGTCTAGCACGCTTGCCTAGTAGATTACTACTATTCGCTCTAGACTTGAACACACATGGGTTACAATTTACCGGAAACACTGACGAGGGAGAGCATACTCTTTTGCAATACTTATAATAAAATAGAAGCACACGCTTTATTCTTGTGCGTGGTATTTCTAATATAAAAGGGTGGCCGCTCGTCTGGCTATACGGTGATGAAAACTTTATGGAAAGTGATGCGTAAATCAGGTTTTGCTGATCTTGTGCACACTCTCCATTTTGCAATTTGTAGAATATCGACAGGCTTGTGACCTCACTTCGATGCGACAGGCTTTGAAGTCTGCTTTTTAACATAATGGCATCCCAATGAGCTTCATAGCTCGTCTCTCAATTGAATCCGAAGCCTCGAGCTGATACTTGGTAGAACCACTCAAAACGTGGTGAGTGGGAAAGTTCACAATATTTGTCAAAATGTAGGCTGACGGATCAGCTTCTCGGGGTAAACTTCAGGTTTACATTAAAATCAACTAACCCCAGACAATCCCTATCAAGAAAAAATGTTTAACTAATATAATATATGTAATAAAAACAAAAATGTATATAAACGAAAAAAAAAACAGCCTTTAAGAGTAAGTTTTCAAGCCCTAAATAAAAGAAAGAAAATGTAATAAATGGTAATGTTACTCGCGGTAAGAAACGGATGCTATCACAGAATGGTATGTGGTGGCCATGGCAACGAATTAACAAGTCTGTCAAAAAACATCAATAGCATTGGAAACTATGAAACTGAAATTATTTTTTCTTTGAAAATTGGAAATATTGATTACTCGCTGAAAGGAACGGTTGCCATGGAAACGAAATAACAAAGCTGTCAAAAAACATGAACAGTGTTGGTGCTATACCTACTTCTGCATTGGTTTAAATATCCTAGAAGAAAATAGGATGCGATTCGCGATAAACAGTAGTCCGCGCGTATGAAGTTGCGAAGGAAGACTAGTTATACTTATATTAAAGCATTATGTAAAAGAAATTGTGCAGCAAAGATAATAAAAAATGGTCTTAATTAGGTACTTAAATTATAATAAGCTAATGAACAAGACTATATATATATAAAACATAAAAAAAAAGATTCTGTCTGTTCGCGCATCACATAAAACTACTGAACCGATTGAAATGCGGATTTCACTGTTGGTTTTGACTTAAAATCTGGTAAACCTTTTATCTCAATCTGTAAGGTAAAAGCCGAGCAATCTATATTAAAACTATTTGACGGTTAAACTAATTTTGGTGAACTGTAGTATTATTATACTTTATAAGGTACCTACTTTTGGTCCAGGAATAATACGTACAGTACCCGGCGATAAATAATGCACATCGGCCTTTGGAAAGATACAATTGACTGTTTAAGACGATTTCCGAACATTGACAACGGTCCATTATCACCGTATTTATTAAGTGTAATTTCATATCAAATAAATACTGCACTTTATGGACCTTATTAGTTTACGTAAAATCGATGACATGTAAACTTTAAATATCTATAGAGAGCTGTTGCAACTACTAGAAAAAATACAGTTTAGACATTGTATTAGTAGGGAGCAAAATAATATTTTTTCGAAGATGGCTCTATTTTGAATACAGGACGGAGTGAAGGATTCTTGAGTAGAATCCAAGTAGCGAGGGATTCAATATAATTTTTGAATTTAATTTCAGTTTTGAATATAATTTGAAAAAATAATTATGTATATACTTTACTTTTCGTCCCCCTCTATGAGAAAAATAAATAAAATGCACTTTTAGATACTTTACTTTTCATATAAGTTATTTAAAAGGATATTAAATAGACTAAAAATAAACAACTTAAAATAAACTAGGTAATTCACTTAACTAAAAATGTATCTTCTTTTTGTACTTCTTTGATGTATACGTCCTTCAGACAGTCTCTTCAGATATTGTGTTAATTTTTTTGTGTAAATCTCGATTTGAAAGTCATTATTGGTACTGGCTGCCAACATGTGAAGATTGCTTACATTTGGATAATTCTTGAAAAGAAGTACAGGTCTAAAAAAGTCTTAAAATTGTTACCTATAAAGCTTTCAAATATTTTTCCAGGGATTTAGTTGGTCATAGATTCTGTATCACATTTATAGCGTAGTATTTTTAGGTGTGAGTAGGTAATATAATACTTTCGCTACACCTTGCATTTCTGTGAAATTATTTAGTTTTTGCACTGTCAATATTTCTTGTCTCCTTGACGATTATATCGTAATTCGCACGTTTTTAATTATTTCCTCCTCTTCGTATTTACGAAGAGTTTAATTTTTTTATTAACTGATCTCTATGGATCTGTTGTCTATGCCATACATTCACACGATTCTTTTTTCAAATACAGACAGCGCGCCACGGGGCCCAATGAACAAAATTCCATTGTACGTAGGTAATGTCTTAGCAAAATTCACGTTCCAAATTCAAAACTCATTAATGCCCTCTCTGAAAGTCTTGAACAGAAAAGACCTACTATGCTCCCACTTTTCCAGGAACCAATCAGCTTTTTTCGAATAGATGGGATAAAAACAATTGTGTATTATTTTGTAAATGAATAGATTTAATGTTGGGGGGGTTTAAACAACTCTATATTATATATTCTCAGCTAAATGCGACCGTACTCTATTGCACCTGTATAACAACTGACAAACAAATAATATAAATGACAAACGTCACACAGGTAGGGTGTGACAACGCTCTACGAAGCCGAAATTAGCCGAGTCTCTTTCCAAAGACCGATGTGCATTATTTATCGCCGGGTACTGTAGGTAGCTTTTAACCCAGCTAAGTGACCACGGCGCGGGCGGCAAAGCTAAGTGCAACATTATTTTGATTCGGTTAACCAATATTTATTTATTTAAAACTTTAGCACAAAAAGTGTACATGGAGGACTTAATGCTAGGAAGCATTTTCTACCAGTCATCCTGGTCGTGCAAGAAAAATGGTAGGGTATGCTGCTTTATTGTGAAAGAGCTCTGGAATGGATAACATAATAAAATAAAAAACATACAATATAAACTTACCAAATAGCTACATACTTATTATGTAATTAGCTGTACCCGCGGCTTCGCACGCGTGGTCATTTCTGTAGGTTAAAAGTACTATTCAGGAACTAAAATACAAATATACCAACATTTGATCAAAATTCCTTCAGCTGTCAAAAATATTTTTATCGATTTCTCGGCTTCTACACTTCGAGTACTTTTAACCTACAGAAATGAACATGCGTGCGAAGCCGCGGGCATTAGCTAGTTATAATTATAGATAGATTGCAACACCTAAAATACCAATTTACTAACATTTGATCAAAATTCCTTCAGCTGTCAAAAAGTTTTTGTCGATTGCTCGGCTTTTACTCATCCGATTGAGATACTAAGTGTCGCAGTTTTTAAGTCTAACTCTAAGCTATCCAACAGTGAAAACTGCATCGTAATCTGTTCAGTAGTTTTTACGTGAAGCGCTAACAAAAACACAGACAGACAAACAGACAAACAGACAGACACGAAGTTTAAAATGTTATATTATTGTTCAGTAGCTTATTTTGAGTACCCTAGACCATTTATTTGTAATTATCTTCTTTGTACAGACATTTTCGTCCCTATTGCTTTGTTATAAGTATAGATATACTTACTAAAATAAACATATTATACTTAATAATAATTAAATAAATGTTATATATTTTCTACTAGCTTTTCAGCCCGCAACTTCGTCCGCGCCGACTACAGTTTATCGTGACCAAAAGCATCCTATGGTCTTCTAGGATTTTAAAAACCAATGCAAAAGTAGGTATAGCACCAACACTGTTAATGTTTTTTGACAGCTTTGTTATTTCGTTTCCATGGCAACCGTTCCTATCAGCGTTTAATCAATATTTTTCCAGTTTTCCGGTGGAAATTTTAAATTTTTCGGGATAAAAAGTATCCCATGTTTTATTCCAGCGTATAAGCTATCTCCATTCCAAACTTGATCAAAATCTGATCAGCCGTTATCGCGTAAAAGCTCCCCAAACAAAGACACAAACAGACAACGTTTCACTTTTATATCTTGGTATGGATTATATGGATAATAAAGGATGTTCCGTTCATTGCAATTGAGCTTTCTATAGCACTTAAAGCTTTTGGGTTTTGTTATCGATTGATGCAATAATTTTGGTGGCATGCGACTGGTGGTTTTTTGGTGGTCCCAGGATTTAGTCCCATTAATGGGACCACAATGGAGAGAGTATCGTTGTCGTTCCGTGACTGATCGGCCCGCTCGGAACGGGCACTTTGGATGTGCTCGCGGGGCAATGCACAAAAGTACGTATGCACTAAAGGATTCTTAGATATTGTTTTTGTTCAAGTTATATAGAAGTTCTTTGTCTCTGTGATATTTCAATAAAGAGTTTATCTACGAGTTTATCGATCTGAAGTTATTTACAAGGAGACAATGACGTAGATAAGATAATTTCTCAATAAAATATTGTTTTGAATGTTATCATTATTTTATACTAGCTATAGCCCCCCGCGCTCCGCGGCTTAGTCCGCTTGGACATTTTTCTTGTATACAAGTACTCTTTCGTACTATATTTTAGTACTATAATCACTATACGTATGTCACCTGGCAGTTTAGGTAGAAGAAGAAAGAGTCTGAGAGTTGTTTGTCTTCTCGTGACCACGATCAATGCAGCTATATCGAAACGTCGAGGTAAATAAATAACAAGTTTTCAGCGCCGTTATATATATAACTAAGAAGAAAGAGCCTACCTACCTAGATAGTGGTGGTAGGTTACAAGAAAAAGAAAGAATAAAATAGTAAACTACCAGTGCATTCAGATAAGGTCTCAGGGAGTGAGTTACAGGAGGTGATGTGAGTGTGATAGTGTCCTTCGGCTTAAGACTTAGCTTTGAGGCGCGCACGGAGAGACATTCCGCGGTGATGAGGATGCAGCAGTAGTAAAGGTGCGGTAGTGGTGAAGGAAGGTAAAGCCGAGTTAAGATGCAACCGTGGTGGCGTTTACGGGGGACAGTTGTCCGCAAATCCGCTGGTGGAGGCTTATACCTCTAGCTATCGGGAATCGAATTAGATGCCTTAGTCAAGGTTCAGTAGGTCTGCTTGCCGTAAATCACAATGTCTTCATTCCTTGCGGTCCACCATGGCAGACGAGACCTCTTTTAGTTAAGCCCCAGGGAAGTAAATGTGACAGCCAGTATGCTACAAAGATTTACATTAAAGTAAAAAGTTAAAAGAGAAGTACAAGTGTGAAAGACCAGAAGGGTCTTAAGTATACCAATACAAAAATACATCCCGTAAGAAGCATAGTTCTAACGGTATTTCACCAGTTGGGAGTAATTTATCACGAAATCAAGGGAGTACGAAAGCGGTATAAAACCGGTACATACTAAAAAGTCAAGTCATCACGAAAGCGTTTGCTGGTATGACTAAATGCAACCAACAAGCATAGTTTGACCGTATTAACCTTTGCAATTACTTCCTATTATGAATATACTACCAAAAAAGTTACAAATTAACAAAAGCAGGAAATTTTACCATTACTTCATGTAAAATAGTACCGGGCGATATTGAAATTTAGGTCTGCATTATCAAAAGCCTGGCCCGTTATAGGTACAGTAAGAACTTACACACAAGATTAGAGATAGATAATAAAATAATCTATCGCTTAGTACATCACATAAGAAACTGTCTGGTCAAAAAACCCCAATGTTGGGTAAGTTTTTCGCATATCGTGTTACTTGTAAACTGCTTCTTGTATCATATATCAATTTTGGTGGGAAAATTATATATTATATGTATGCATTCCCGAACTTCTCGTCGTCCATACAGTGCCTGTAGACAAAAGTCTTCAATCAGTGCGTCCTACAGTCATGACCTTTGGGACCGAAACGTGGATGAGGAGAGCTAATGACTGAGCTCAGTGGCGTGTATTAGGAGAAGCCTACGTCCAGCAGAAGACAGATATAGGCTGATGATGATGATAATGATGCTCAATTATTGCCAATGCTTTATCTTGTTTTTTTTTTACATAATCTTACGTTTTAATGGTGTCAAAATTCTGCTAATATGTGGGATTAACATCTATTTATATTACAGATCCATCGAGGTGAAAACTTGCATCCTGTACGACCCGGGATTGAAACATTGGAATACTATAGAAATAATCTCAAAAAAGGTGTAAAGCAAGGAAGTCCAACTGGTCTAGGAACTCAGTAAGTTCATAATTTTTTGTTTCTAAAATAACGTTTGGTTTGCGTTTGAAAAATTAATAATCATCCGAAGAATCACTTACTCAACGAAGGGTGTATAACTGATTCCCGTTGGAGCACTGATATTAGTTCAATTTTCAAAAATATTGATTCTGTTCGTGTAACATTTGGCGCACGAGGAACTGCAACAGTGGTGGCTACGCATATTGTGTGCATGCGCCTTTCTGAGGAAATGTTGTGTTAACAGGCTCCCTGGGTGGAATATTGTATTCCTTGGAGTCATAGGAGACATATTGGAGACATATTGGAGTCATATTGGTTTTTGGAGTTCACGCCGCGAGATCCCGACGCAAACGACGACGACGATCTCGCGGCGTGAACTCCTGAAGAAGAGCGTCGGATACGCTCGAAACCTAGGTTGATGTTTTCGACTATATACACGTGAGTCATAGCCGGTAATGATATTTAAAATTATGTATCAGGTTCACGAAAACTTTAACACTAAAACAAACTTAGTTCATAAAATACTTAACTTTACACAATTCAATAAAAGCCACACTTATAACCATTCCTAAGCATATGGCAATCTAGCTGATTCTAAATCTCAAGAACGATTGAGCCAAAGAATGTTGAAGATCCAACAGGTTGCCTTGCTGGCGCCATTCTACTAGGCGGAAAAATGCTTCACGCTGATTGGCTGGCGCTTCCAAGGGCGCCAACTGCCTCAACGGAAATACCACCCTTCCAAGGTATACCAACTGTCGCTTTTTGACGGAAGTACTCGTAGATGGTTGATTTGATGCTCTTCCGCTCCACTCCTCGACCACAGACTGCACCGAGGCACCATCCGCATGGAGGCTCGCAATAAGTTGTCAATTCATTTGGTTTAATGTTGACGTTTGACGATGACGTTTGACGTCTCACAAGGAGCGGAGTCATCCATCAATCTATGTTTCAGCCAATTGTAACACTGCTCAGCCGTTTTGTGGGGAGTGGTCCTTCTTTATAATCACCATTTCTACGAAGTAAATTTGTCTTCCATCTTTCTGCTTAAGCAGACGTTTAAACGTATTCTTGGTTTATCTTATACTGAAGTGATTGGTTAGCATTTTTCTGTCACGTGCCTGGGTGATTATCTGAGTACTTTATTAGGCTTTTAGTGAATAGTGCTGTACGTTTCGATTTTTTCATTCTATTATTCAAACTAATCGACTTCTAAAGTAGAGGGATGAAATTAAGGCGCTCTTCTAGTGCAGTGTTTAGGTATGAAAACTTTACCTTACTCCCCGCAATTGTTCCGAGCTTAAAAATGGCGCAAGTGGCCTACTTGCGCCATTTTTACGCTCGAAACAATTGCGAGACGCGAAAACGCGCGCATCACTCGCATGCTACAGTGTAGCATAAAGTGTCTAGGTAGGTTGGGTTTGGGTATAATCTGGTTTACCTTTTCGTTATTATTAGGCGACTACGAGAGAGAAAATAATGTTTCTTTGTAGTACTTAGTACGTATAATTATTATTACCTAGGTCTGAGTTTTGAAGTATACGAGTATATTTCGTGACAATCTTCATCAGCCCATATTCGTCCACTGCTGGACGTAGACCTCTTCTTGTGAACGCTACTGATCCCGATCTTTGGCTCTCCTCATCCAGTTGGTACCGACCGCCATTTGCAAGTTGTCACTCCACCTGACCGACGGGCGCCCTACACTAAATTTACCTAAACGGGGTCTCCACTCTAGAACTCGTTTACTCCAACGGTTGTCGGTTCTTCGAGTTATGTGACCGGCCCATTGCCAATTCAGCTTGCTAATTCTTTTATCTATGTCGGTTGTGACGATGTCAAACCTCTTTCATCATAATATTCATTCCGCCTGTGGACTCTGCGCAGTGCAGACGTGCTTGTTTGCATTCCCGCAACAATATATTTTGCATTTATAACAACACTTGGAAGACCGAAGCCGATTGATATACTGGGTGCGCATAACTTCGAGGTGGTTACAGAAGCCGACAGATCAATTATATATACTTAACATCATTGCAGAGGAAGTACCTATGACACGTGAAAAATCCAAACATAGTTTGACGTGAGTTTTTTTTCACATAAATAATTTAACGAATACTAACACTCCCGGGCGTGTATCACTTTTTAGGCCTAGTGTCCATCAGTGCATTCAGTTGTTTACTTACAATGTCGCTCCAGCGTACTCCGCCTGGTGACAGCGCCGGCAGCTCCCAGCCACGGTTAGTGCCACCGTATACTCCAGTACATTACAATTCGGACTCTGCTATACACAAAGACAGTAACTCAGATCTGGGCGATAATTATTTAAATGTCACTAAACGTCTAAAGCGTACTTTTGGAGACATAGACCATCACCCAGTTGCATCTATTTCCGAAATTAAATTCATAATTGATGACCTAAAGGAGCAACAAGATAACAAATTTGAGTTGTTGACTAAGGCTCTAAGTACCATCATGGCTCAAAACGATGGAATCCAAACATCGGTTGCCGGTGTGAAAACCCAGAATGAAGACCTCCTTCTAAAAATTAGCAATCTTGAACAAGAAAATAACGAATATAAAAAGCGGGTGTCTGTACTGGAAGCTAAGGTTGACTCACTAGAAAAAAACTCCCGCTCTTCTACCATTGAGATTCGGAACGTTCTAAAACAACCCAATGAGAATAAAAAGGAATTAATTAACATTGTTCAAAACCTTGGCTCAGCCCTCGGCCTGGACACTCCAATTCAGGAGTCTGATATTAGGGAGCTTTATCGCTCCAAGTCTGAGGCCATAGTGGTTGACTTTAGTACCACTTTTCGGAAGGAAACAATAATTTCAAAACTGAAATCTTTTAATAAGTCAAGACGAGAAAACAAGGAGCCCCAGTTAAATTCTGGGCACTTTAAAATACCGGGTCCCTCTCGTGCCGTATTTATTTCGGAGTACTTGATAAGTAAAGCAAGAAGAGTATTTTATGTAGCGCGTGAAAATGTCAAGAACAAAAAATTGGCTGCAGCCTGGACTGCCTTTGGAAAGGTTTATGTGAAAAAAGAAGAAGGAGATGCGCCGATCCGTATTGATGAAGAAACTGAAATATTTAAACTATTTTTCTGACTACTTTTTGTTGTATATACCTATTATTTCTTTAGTATTACTACGTTTTTTATATTGGCAGCTCTTCGTAGCATTTATTATGTAATAATGCATGCTGGATACTTATTGTATTTTTGGTTTTCTTTGTCCGAGAATGGTAAATTTATATACACACTATGTACACTTCACATAAAACTCATACGCTTACACTACACTTACTCAACGTTGTCCAAGCGAGTTATAATGTTTAATAATCTTGACATTTTGGCACTTTTCGCTATCTATTGCTCATCTAGCTCTGCAGCTCCTACTTTACCAGATCTGGGTTTCTATTTAACAAATGTATCAACCATGTCACGCATAAGCCGTGACTATCCCAATAATTTTATTTATTGTTAGTATGAATAATATTGAAACTATAAACTTGGATCTGGATTCCATTTCAGTAGCTAGAGAAGTGGTCTGCGATGTTGATAATTTACGAGCGAATTTAATGGATAATAATCACACTCTCAATGTCCTTTCTCAAAACATTCGTAGTATAAACTGTAATATGCCCAACTTTACTACGCTTCTTCAGAGATCCCAGATGTCATGGGATATACTGGTTCTTTCAGAGTGTTGGCTCTCATCGACTAAAAGTATACCGGACCTTGACAATTATAACTACGTAGCCACTACGTCCCACAAAACGCAGAATGAGGGAGTGGTAATATACTACAATAAGCATCTAAAAGTAATTTATGAAGAACCTCAAATTGATGATGCAAATTGTCTGTTATTAAAAATAAACAATGACACTTGCATCATAGGAATATACCGTCCGCCTAGTCAGCTCAACACCAGCAACTTTGTTAACTCTATTGACGTACTTATTTCTAAGCTAAATTGTTTTAAAAATTTAATCCTTTGTGGTGACATCAACATCGATATACTTCCTAATACTCATGACAAACGATCTTACGAGTATTTAAATATTCTTGCAAGCTATTGCATCCTACCTGCACACACTGTGCCAACTCATGGTCGGTCATCTCTAGACCATATGATGCTTAGAACTAAATTGGATGCAACCTGTGTTATATTTGAATCATCAATTACGGATCACGAAAGTGTGGCTATTAGTCTCAATCTAGTGAATCAGATAGATTATTCTAAAAAAGTTATCCATTTTGTTGACTATGACAGTTTAGATCAAACCATTCAAAATATAAATTTTCAGGATATTCTCGAAATTGATGATGTTAACCAAGCGACAGATCAATTAGTAAATTACTTAACTGAGGCAATTAAAACTAACACTAAATTAAAAACTGAGCCTTCGAGAAAACGGACATACAAGCCATGGATTACCCAGGGCTTGTTGCGTTGCATGAGGAATAGAGATAATCTCTATAAAAAACTAAAAAAAGATCCTAGTAATGACGTTCTAAAGGAAACGTACAAACGTTACAGAAATTTTTGTAACTCTCGCGTAAAGAAATCTAAACGAGACTACGAGAAAAAGCAAATTGAATGTGCTAAAGGTGATAAAAAAATGCTATGGAAGGCTATTAAAAAGATTGGTGGTTCAGATCGGTCAGTGGATCTTTCGTCCTGTCTTCTGTCGTCTGACACTCCTGAAATGAGTGTCAATAAAGTAAACTCTTTCTTTGTGGATGTTGGCACAAGGCTTGCTGAAAAAATTATCCAACGCTCTTCAAATACCTTTAATGAAACTAATTCTTCCACCCGCGACTCTTTTGTTATGTTACCTGCTGATGAAGGCGAAATTTTACACATTGTTAGTTGTCTAAAAGATGGCGGTTCGGTGGGGATCGATCTGATCTCTGGCAGAGTATTAAAGAGATATATTCACGTTCTTTTATCTCCTATCATGCATATTTGTAACTTGGCCATGTCAACGGGAGTCTTTCCGTCAGCGTTTAAAATTGCGGTTATTAAACCAATTTATAAGGGTGGTGGTAGAGACTGCGTCAATAACTTTAGGCCTATTTCTATTTTACCCACGCTTTCAAAGATTCTTGAACGTCTAATGAACCGTCGTTTAATCAATTACTTAGAATCAAACAATCTTCTTTCAGACTCTCAATATGGCTTTCGTCGTGGTAGGTCTACAGATGATGCGGTTCATGAACTGGTTAACTCTGCTTTAACCAATCTGGATGACAAGAGGAAGTGCTTGGTTGTGTTCCTTGATCTGGCTAATGCCTTTGACACGGTCTCTATCCTACACTTGTTACAGAAATTGGAAATGCTTGGTGTCAGAGGCATTCAGTTGCGGTTATTTGATGATTACCTGGCCTCAAGGAAGCAGCGAGTCAAAATTGAGAACTGGCTTAGTGATGAGCAAACTACTAAGTACGGAGTTCCGCAAGGCAGTATATTGGGTCCAACACTGTTTTTAGTTTATATAAATGGCCTCTGTGAGCTCCAGCTTGGTGGTGGCACAACACTCACATTTGCTGACGACACTGCTCTTTTCTTTAGCGGTGATAGCTGGGACGAGGTATTTGATATTGCTCAAAATGGAGTTAATAGGGTCTGTGAATGGTTACAAAATAATGTACTGACATTAAATGTCGTTAAAACTAGGTATGTCCCCTTTGCCTTGAGGTCAGATTTTCTTCCACCGTCGACCTTATCCATAACTGCCCATGTTTGTGATCCAGGATTTCTTAATTGCTCCTGTCCTGCTCTTCAAAGAACTGACAAAATGAAATACCTAGGTGTTATTATAGATCACACACTTACCTTTAAGCCACATCTTGACATTCTTGTGACCAGATTACGTAAACTCATTTATATTTTTAAGGGCTTGCGACATACTGCTGACCGTAAAATTGACAAAATGGTATATTTTGCCCTATGTCAGTCTCTAGTTGGCTACTGTATTATCTCCTGGGGTGGTGCTGCCAAAACACATCTGATTGAGGTTGAGAGAGCGCAACGTGCGATATTAAAAGTCGGAGCTTGTCTACCCTTCCGTTATCCAACTGTTGACCTTTACAAAGAATGGGAGGTCCTAACTGTCAGGCAACTCTTCATTTTTCACACTGTCCTCAAAAAACATTCTCAACTCGAATACAACCCTGAAATTATGAAAGACAAGCGCAGAAAGGGCACTGTCTGTCAGGCACCTTTACATAATTCAGCCAGGTCACATAATTTCTTCTGCTTCCAGGGTCCTTATCTATATAATAAGCTAAACAAAATTCTAAATTTATACCAGCTACACCGCCATAGTTGCAAACAAACTCTCTTTAAATATCTCAAAACTTTGGACTATGATGAAACTGAAAAACTACTGAAACCTTTAGTTTAATAATAATTATAGTTTTTCCTCTATTTGTCTAATAGTTTCTTTAGCGTGCTTCAATTTGATTTGACTTATAATGATCTCATTTTAGGATGTCAACCTCTTTACACCGCAATGGTATACCATTCTTCTAAATTTCGTAATGATCCAATAAATGACCATTATTTAACATTTTAAAGCGCCAACTTTCGGTACATAATGATGTAAATAAGCCTAAGCACCTCTAATCTACTGTTTGTAACTTAATAGTTCCATTCCTTGCCTTTTTTTCTCATCATTAGATGTACCTTAATGTCAATTTTGAGTCTGCTTGTAACAAGTATGAAATCACTTGTAACTTTACTACTGACTCTCATTTTATATCTCGACTACACAAACACGGACACGTTCACCACACGCACCACAGCTACACTCACGTACTTATCACTACACAACACTCATACAGCCTTCTTACCGCTCGGAACAAATATGTAGCTATGTTTATTATTTTTCTTCTACCCACAAAATTAAATAATTGTTTATTTAGGATGGGGATGCCAAGATAATTTTCTTCCCACGGGAGGGGATCCTGGTGACCTGTACTACAGGTTTTTTTAAACCTATTTCAGGCACCAGCTCCTCACAAAGCTGGGTTTGTTTTTTACTTCTGTCTGATCGCAATTACTGTGTAGCCATTTGTGAGGAAAAATAAATAAACTTTTGACTTGACTTTTGACTTTGAATAATACTCATTTGATGTCTTAATCTCATTTCTATCTCAGTTTGTCAATATTAATTCTAAATTCAAATAACCTGTCATTCCTCCATTTGTCAGGGATTGTCTCTTGATCTATGTCGGTTGTGACGATGTCAAACCTCTTTCATCATAATAATACTCATTTGATGTCTTAATCTCATTTCTATCTCAGTTTGTCAATATTAATTCTAAATTCAAATAACCTGTCATTCCTCCATTTGTCAGGGATTGTCTCATCTTGATGGCGACTAGAAAAAGTTGCAGGAGTTTAATTATATTTTGACTTGTTTCATCTCTACTTGTCGATTTATAAGTTTAATATACTTAGTGTATTGCAACGTGTTTGCTCCTAATACTTAAAAATATCGATGTGGATACTAGTAAAAATGTGAGTTAAAATAAACCGAACTATCTTTAAACTGTAACTTATTTCTTTACTTCTTCAAAAATAGCAAGATCTTCAAGCCACTTCAGTGGTGAGCCTATTATCTTCTTTGAGAGAGACTCTACAATCCAAAGGTAAAAGGAAGGCTCGCACCACTAAGTTTCCTCTGCACCTACTAAGTACAATTAAATTATTGTGAGCAAGGAGTCCTTTTGAGCTGGTACACACCCTCGGGGGGGCTCCGGTCACATGGTTACCTTAGTTCTCCTGCGGATCTCCTCATTTCGGATTCTGTCCTTTAGAGAAACTCCGAGCATAGCTCTCTCCATAGCTTGCTGAGCGACTTTAAATTTGTAGACCAGCCCCACCGTAAGTGTCCACGTTTCGGCTCCGTAGTTCATAACTGGCAGAACACACGCGTTGAAGACTTTCATCCTTAGGCACTGTGGTATGGATGATGAAAAGACTTGACGTGGTTTACCATATGCTGCCCATCCCAGCTAAATCCTCCTATCGGCTTCCCTTTCGAAGTTGCTCCTACCCAATTGCATAGTCTGCCCGAGGTAAACATATTTCTGAACAACTTCAAGGGGGACACCGCTAACGACGATCGGTTGGGTAATAAAGTTTAGAGGCATGAGCTAGGTTGGTCAGCATTTGCTCGAGATCCTGCAGCGACTCCGCCATAAGGGCAATATTATCAGCGAAACGGAGGTGTGAAATGTAATCGCCATTTATGTTAATGTCCTTTACATTAACATAAATGGTGATTACATTTCACACCTGTCCAGTCCAAAGTCTTAAACATTTCTTACAGGGCATTAGTGAACAGTTTCGGGGATATGATATTCCCCTGTCTCACTCCCATGCGCAGCTGGATACGTCGAGTCTGCCGGTTCTAGACATGAACGGACATAGTCGCGGCATCATACAAGTACCTCATCACCTCGATGTATTACCAATCCACTTGGCATCGTTGCAGCGATTCGAGAACAGCCCAGGTTTCAACAGAGTCAAAAGCTTTCTCATAGTCTACAAAAGCAAGACACAGGGGCTGATTACCCTTCAGTCTTCTGTATAACCTGACACATTGTTTGTATTGTCTAACAGTGTGGATGTGGTCTATGGTCCCGTAACCCCTTTGAAATCCAACCTGCTCTGGAGGCTGAAACTCATAAAGTCTTCTTGCTAGATGATTTGAGACTACCCTCGAAAACAGCTTATGGACGTGGTTCAGAAGAAGTTTTTAAGTATCGTTTTATCTCTTTTTTGAAAAACAAAACTACCATGCTTCTGTTCCACACCTGTGGAGTTTTTCCATCAAAAGCAGAGTTAAACAACTTCTGGAACTCTCGAAGTATACAGGTCTTCCTGCCACTTTCAAAAGTTACAAAGTAACTCCATCTTCCCCTGGGGCTTTTCCATGTTTAAGCTGCTTGAGGGCTACCCTGATCTCATCCAGGCTGATTTCCGGCAGGTCGTCGGTGCTTTGGCGGTTCAATGTAGCTCAGGAATCCTCATTGCTGTGTTCGGGTCGTATAACACGCGAGTCGTACAGTCGGCAATAGAAGTCCTCTATCTAGGCGTGAATCTCCGGCTGTGAGGTTACGGTATTGCCACAGGATGTTTTTAGCTTTGTCAGATGGGGCCTACTCAATTGCTGGGCAAAAACTTTGTTCCCCCGATTTTGCTCGATAGCCTTCTCTATACGGCGTGTGTTGGAGCATCGGAGGGTCCCGTCACACCAGCTTGCTGATATTTTGATTGAGGACCCGCTTCTCTGACAAAGTGGCCTGTACATCATCCCGTCTCACATCCATTAGCTGAAGAGTCTCTGCCAAGAGTTTGGACTTCGTACCTGTACGCTACATCTGACAGAACTTCGACCCTTCTTCCCTTCAGATACCTACCACTTGTGCCAGGGCCTCGTCAAAGTCATTTGCTGCTTCCAGAGCAGCAAATCGGTTTTCCAGATGAAGTTGGAACTGTTCTGATCCAGCGACGGTTTGGAGCTGGTTTGGTCTGAGCATAGACTTCATCAGACGGTATCTTTCCAGCTTAAAGCTGATACTCAGAGAGCCTCGTAATAGTTGGTGGTGACTACCAGTATTAAACTTGTTGACCACGGAGACACCTGTGAAGATGTGCTTTTATCCGTCATGATACAGTCAATCTCATTTTTCCTCACGCTGCCCGCGCCGCCGTGCTGCCTGACGCTCGGCACGGTTTCGCGTCTAATGTATATCTCTCCTTGTTTTATTTTTGTGTAGTTACGTTTCTTTAGCCTATCAAAAAAAAAAAAAAAAAGTAAGCTCAAAAATTCTCTTGACTAAAATTCATAGAAAATCGATTGGATTCTCATTCCTCTGTCGATATAAAATCAGTTTTAATTATCTAGGTATAGAAATATATTCTTTGGCGTATAACAATATCACTTTATCTACACTATTTTCATATCACTATCTAGAACCTAACTGAATTACATAATGCCTCGTGACGTCAAAGTAGGTACGAAATGTTTTACACGCTTGGTTTTCATACAGATTTTCACATTAATAAAAAGTAGGTAAATACTTACTTCAACACTCGATTGATGAACTTGAATGTTGCGAGCGCGGTAGACGTGAATGTTGCGTGCACGAGACGACTTCCCGCTTCAAACGTTAGCAGCTAACTGCCTACTGGCATATGTTTAATGTAACTACTTACTAACTGGCATGGTTATTTATTCTGTGGCGACGCGTAACGAGACGTGCCTCATCAAAATCGTTGGCAGAAAGGTCTGTGACGAGTGGCGATGTCTTGAATGGATTTGGCGGCGGGATGGTGCCTTTTAATCGGATTGACGCAGCAAATATTTCCGGCTTCTGCCACTCCGCTCCACGGCTATTGTTTACAAATGAATAAATGTACATACTCTGCTCCACTAAGCTCCACATAACTAAAATTAAAATAATATTCTTGGGCTAAATCGCTCCATGGCAATTTGAGTACAGCTAGCAAAGTAATTGGCAAATAAATAAAACGAAAAAATTACTTGAGAATCAGTGGATATCATTATTTATTATTAAAAACTACAGCATCAGATTAGCTATTATAAAGTATACTTTGTATGCAAAAATATCAAAAAGACATCTTCAGATTAGAAAATATTAGTTTTTTAGGTTTGTAGTAAGAAGACTTTCAAATCTGAAGATGTATTTTTTGATATTTTTACATACTAGGTATAATTATATTATATTATAAAATATAATTATAAAAAATGAAAATACACCAACGGGAAATTTAAAAAATCAACAATTATACCTAATGTTATGCCTAATTTATTGTTTTTCTTGTGGAGTAAAGTGAAACGAATGTACAGGGTATCTTTTTTATTTATTAATTACAATAAATGTTCGTGGAGTGGAGTGGCTGAAAACCTATTTCCTATTACTAAACTGCTCTCGTGACGTCAAATAAGGAACGAAAAAATTCACACGCTTGATTTTCATACAATTCAAAAATCATGAAATTGAAACTTAATTTCCTTCCTACAATGTTTTAACGGCCTTGTTGCCTGACCAAAGGGTGAAAAACTATTTAGAATACAATGACGCTTCCGGTTCATCGTCAAAATCGTCAACACAGAATACTTCCCACCCTTTTTTTTAAACCAAAGGAGGTTGAATTAGGGTTACTGGCGTTAAACGTTTTAATAGTAAGCGTTATTCAACCTTCTTGCGATAAACAGAAGATGCTATAGACTGTGCTATAGACAAAATGGTACGTCAATATAAAACCTATAAACAAAACATTATAGCGAAGAGAACACAATGCATCTATGGAGAAAGTGTAAAGAATTGTTGAAAGGTAATGTAAATTAATTTATTAATTAACATTACCTTAATGTTAATTAATAAATGTTAATTATGTTAATTTATTTATTTATTTAATTGTATTGCACAAAAATAGTGTACAAGGATGCACTTAATGCAAAACATCACTATCTACCAGGTCGTGAAAGAAATAATAGTACATGGGCGTGCGGCTTAAGGTATTGAACAATAAATACAAAACAAACAGATGTTTGTGTAAATAAAATTTAGTGTAAGGAATTATTGCAAAATATTTGTTCTAATATTGGACAACTGTTTCCCTGCACAGTGAAACAGCAGCAACATATCTAAACACATTGTTTTTTAATCTCGATAGGCAGTAACAGATTGAAAAAAAAAAATATTCAAAAGCCTAGTCTGTTACAATAACTAGGTAATTGATCAGGTACAATATCTTTAAACATTATATTTATCACGCATAAATACTTAATTGCCTACAAAATTATCCCGGAAAAATAATTAAAATCTGTAAGACTTGTCCACCTATTTTCGTCCCTTCTTGCCAAATGTCCTGCCCATTTCCACTTCAGCCTGGCAATTCGCATACCTACATCTTCAACTTTAGTACGTCGAATTTGGACGTTTGGTTCAAGTTAAGTTAACCTTTTTTAATAAGATTTTTCAAAAAACTAATTCCACAGAAGTATTTGAATATTTGTTGGGATTACACACACTTGGTTTTTGTAAGAATATTTTCAATATAAACTGAATGAAGTTGATTCATTCCATCGACGGGACCGTCAAAACTGGTGATTTTTAGGAAACTTTACTATTTTTTTCCATATCGAGCCAAATTAATTTAACCGTGTTTCAGTAACCACATCCAGATAATGTATTTTGTGAAAATTTATTACACATATATTTTTTTGTCAATTACCCGTTTTCAAAGACCTAGTTTTAAATATTCGTGAGGACGAATCGTCAAATTTAGATACCGTATCGCTCTAACCATTTTTGATAGGAGTGAAATAAAGAGCAAACATTTTTGACTATACTTCGTATGAAATGACTTATGATTTATACTCTTAGTCATAAAACGATATTCTGTACTTTTTTCTATTTTTCAGTAACATCGATATGTGGAAGGAACTACGTTCTATGGTGAATCCTGTGCTGCTTCAGCCAAAAACTGTCAAACTTTACACTGGGGCCATTGATGAGGTAGCGCTGGATATGATAGCCAGGTATTATATAAACTCAATTGAGATCCATAAGGTTTCGAATTTATCGTTTTAACTACTACACAAATTCACTTCTATGTTTTAAGTGACCTGATGTTAAGTAATAAATAAGGCAGAGTAGATATCAAAAAGTATAAATTTCCTCTATTATTACTTCATACCATCAGGTCATAATATTACGAGTACATCATGCGCTGATTCTAACAGTTTTAAGGTTTTTAAAGTTTTAAAGTTGACTAGCTGTACCCGCTGCTTTGCACGTGTAGTCATTTCTTTAGTTTTTTTGTATGTGCTATTCCAGGACCTAAAATACCAATATACCGATTGCTGTACCGTTTTCAGTGTAGGATATCTTAGGATTTGACATAAAAATTGATGTAATTGGTATCTCAAAAAAAAATTGACGGCTGAAGAAATTTTGATCAAATTTCTTCAGCCGTCAATTTTTTTTTATCAATTGCTCGGCTTCTAATCGCCAAAATGAGATACCAATTACATCAATTTTTATGTCAAATCCTAAGATATCCTACATTGAAAACGGTACAGCAATTGGTCCAGTAGTTTTTACATGATGCACAAAAATACAGAAAAACAGACAGCAAGACACGAATTAAAACAAAAAAATGTCCTGTGGCTTATTTTAGGGTACATTAGACCTTTTTTTTTTCTTTTTTTGACTTCTTTGTATATCTTTTTTCGTACGTATTGATTTATTATACTTTAGTATAGATATATGACTGTCAAGTTGCATCAAAATCTGTCCAGTAGTTACAGCGTGATACGTGTTCTTTCAAATAACTTTCAACCCCTATCTTGCGGAAACACTTTAATTTTTCGGGATGAAAAGTATCCAATGTCCTAACTTGTAGTATGAACTCATATCATATCAAGTTTAATTTGAATTCATTCAGTAGTTTCAACGTGATGTACGGTCAAGATACAGACAGACAGACAGACATGAAAAAAAAAACAGTTATGGCTTCACTATCGAACACGGTATCCAAAAATTTATCATTTATAACTTCAAAATTAACATAACTTTGGACCCTTATCCCGCAGGAACCCTTTATTTTTTCGGGATAAAAGGTATCCTTAATATTAACCCATCATTTATACTATAACTGTGCATCAATATCCATCAGGTGGAACTTGTTCTTATAACTTTCAACCCCTATCCTGCGAGAACCCATTATTTTTTTCGGGATGAAAAGGTTCGTATGTCCTACTTCGTAGTATGAACTCAAATAATACCAAGTTTCATTAAAATTCAATCAGTAAATTCAGCAGCGTGATGCGCGGCCATGATACAGACAGAAAAAAAGAAAAAAAAACCAGTTTGGCTTCAATATAGAATACAGAGAAACGTCAACAAAAAAAAAACAAAACGTCTTCTATGTACAGAATTTGAACCGATATCCCGAAAGAACCCATTATATTTTCGGGATAAAAAGTATTCTAAATTTTCAGTCATCGTATAAACTATGATTTTGCTAAGTTGCATCAAAATCCGTCCAGTAGTTTCAGCGTGATACGTGTTCTTATAAAACCCTTTAACTTTTTGGGATGAAAAGTATTTTATGCCCTTCCTTGTAGTATGAACTCAAATTATGCCGTTTCATTTGAATTCATTCATAGTTTCGGCGTGATGCCTAGCCAAGATACAGACAGACATAAAGACAGACAGACAGACAGACATACAGAGAGACAGACAGATAAAAATGAAAAAAAATACAGTTTTGGCTTCAGTATCAATAATAAGCATCCAAATAAAATTTACTAAATATCTTCAATGTACAGAATTGGACCTGTTACAGTTTTATTATAAGTATAGATAGATTCAGGCGTTACTTTGCTGAACTCTATATTTAAAATGAAAGAAGTAAAAATATGTAGCTAGTTTATTTGTGCCAAACTATTTGTCAGTCATATGTAAAATTAAAAACATAACTACAATATTTTAAATGGAAAACTAAAATACAATATATAAAAACCCACTCTCAAAAATTTAACTATCGTTAAATACAAATTTAAAGCCAGCAGGTGAGAAAAAAATAACAAAAATATAAGTGTATTTATACAAGATTACTGGTTGATCCCGTGGCAGGGTGCTAGAACATTCTGTCCATTATCAAATAACCCAGTAATGCTTTGAGCAAAAGCCAACCATTTTGGAGGTATTCATTTCATATTTTTTTGTAAATTGACGGAGATGCAAGCATAAAAATTAATAATAAAAAACAGTGCAAGAAATCTTTTTTTAATTGTTTTTAGGTTGAGAAAACAGTAACAAATAATTGTTTATACTAAAATAACTTTTTTTTTGAATCAGAGATCTAAAACTAAGCAAGTTTGATGATTTGTGTAAGTTACTTCGACAAAAAAGCTGTTTTTATCAAAAAAACTCATATTAATTTTACTTGCATATTATTTAAAAATATCTAATTATTATCATCTATCCAACACGGTATCACTTTTTGGTTGTTAGTGACAAAGTAACAAACTATGCGACATTAAACAAAATGACGGAGAATTTTAAAAATAGGTTAACCTGTGAGGTTAACCCTTATTTGTTTGAATTTAAGCCCCGTTTTCATTAGGCGACATTTGTACTGCGACCTTGTCGCCCGTCATCGCAGGTGACATCTTCGTGTCGCGGGAAATGTTGCGTGTCGACGCTCAGATGGCGCTGACCTTGCGTGACTTCGTGTCCCTCCACAATCGCCCGACGACATTTGGGTAGTGAGGACGCGTGTTGCTCTGTGTTCTGCAACTATCCGCGACTATGGCAGTAGTGTGCACCAACGAATCTGTATCGGGCGACATCTTGGGTATGTGGTCGACTGAAATGTCGGTCGTCATTGTCGCCAGACAGATGTCCTACGACTGCTCGTGACATGTTTTTCGACTTTGTCCCGTTGTGACGATGTCAAACCTCTTTTATAATAATACTCATTTGATCTCTTAATTCTTTCATAATCCATTTCATTCCATTTGATAGTTTGTCATTATTAATTCTAAATTCAAATAACCTGTCATTCCCATATTGTCTTTGGATTAGTAACACTACATATTTACGAAATAATATGTGATAAAATACCTAAATAAGTTTATTACAACTGGAGTCTTTTAAATATATATGATTATACCTTCGTTAGTGGTTGTTTTGATCCATATTGTTGAAGCCGTTGTTTATGAATAATTCCAAGTGCTCCTTATTGTTCGTGTACTTTTATGTTGTCCACTGAGGTTTGGTCGCTGGGCTAGTGGAACAAACCCAAACCTTGGACCGCCTCGTGACACTGGCGCCCTCTACGTGTCCTTACCCAGCCCTGCTCTACCTGACTGACCAGTCATCATGCCTACAAGTTTCTGATTCCTCCGTGTCTTCTTATCCGTTTGTTTTATTTTGTAAATCAGTGTTCAATTTTTAAGTCGTCCTACAAAATTCTAAAAGGCACTAGGCCATCTTGATTCATTTTGGAAATATTTGGCAAACTCAGAACAGTTTTTTATACTAAAATGTATTTTATAATTGCATTCCTGTCATTCATGTAAGTCATTTTTATTAATACGTACTTTGTTCCGAATTTCACTGTTGACTTGCCTAGTTTCGAATGACGCTAAACTTTGACACATTATTATGCGTGACGCATTAACGCGTAGTTGCATTAACGCTATTTTTTATATATTTTTTTAAGCATTTCTATCGCACTTAACGTAACGTTATTTACAAATTAAACACTTGATTTTATTTGCCGGACTCATATTAATAAAAATGTACCCTGCTCATCTAAATAAACCAGAATTGATATATGAATTAACATGTTGATATGCTGAGGTCCATACAACAGAAACTGTAGAAAATTTACAATCAAGGTTATCGACCTTACTTGATAGCTCGAATACTCAGGATTTTCAAAGCCCGTATACATTTGAACAGGATACATACATACATGATGTACTATGAAAGTTACATTGATTTCATATTCCCGTACCTTACCACATATTTAAATACCTACTTATGACCATTGTAGGTTACCAACTTACAAATAACCTTGTATTTAAGTTGTAAATAATGTAATTTTAATATATTTTTCGTTTACGGAGTAATGTCCACATTTTTAGCTTATTTTTCTTTTATTCACTTCATTATTTTCGGATTCATTATAAATGTTGACTTCAAGTCCCTACGCATTGCTATTCAGTGCTATTGTACTTACTACATACTTTAATTCTTTGGTACTAACAGTAATTAATACCTTACTTGTTAGCTATGTACATTTTTTTTTTTAATTTACAATCATAATGTTCAGTATAAAGCGAAACCAGTACCATATATTGTTATTTACTACACCTACACACAAAACTTCCAACACTGAAAAGAGCGGCAAATGTGATTATTCTATAAACCAAGCCTAGGTCACAAAGCCAGTATTATCTTATAGTTAATATACTATTACCTATCTACCTTACTTATATTATTTTAACGTTCTAGCACAACGTTTACTATGTACATACACGTGCTACAGGCACATCGTACCCTAAGGTACGTTTAGCCATTTTGGCAAACTAATTGTATATAAATATACACATACATACATTTACACATCACACACCACACACTCACCACACATACACATACACGCATACACTCACATAATCACCCGAATCAGCGGATAGTGACTGTATAAATAAGCCTACACTACAACTGTATTGGTTCTATGAGTAACCTTTATATTATTTAAGATTCCTCTTTCTTATGAGTTTTATTACCAAGGAGTGGAAATAAGACTATGAATGGTGATGAATGAATGTGTGATTTATGAATATGAATGCATCTGGGAATCCAATCAATTGTATATTGTCATTTTAAATAAACATGTACACCAAAAAATTAAAGGCGGTAACCCAAATTGGTCAACAACAAAAATTCAAACGAAAATTTGGCCAGAGTTTAAAAAATCCTTTTCAGCTCAGCATTTCCATTATTTTAATTAATTATTTTACTATTTTAACTTTATTACCCTTATTATATTTATATTTATAATTAACTAAGTATTTTTTTTCACCTTTTTTTTTAATAAACCTAATGTTTTGGGATACCAATAACATCAAAATTTTTACATACCAAACTAAAAAAATAACTTTTTCGTTCACTTTAAAAAAAATAAAAAAATCTCCGGGGAGGCGGGGTATTGTGACCATGTCAAACCTCTTTCATAATAATACTCATTTGATCTCTTAATTTTTTCATAATCCATTTCATTCCATTTGATATTTTGTCATTATTAATTCTAAATTCAAATAACCTGTCATTCCCATATTGCCTTTGGATTAGTAACACTACAATTTTACGAAATAATATGTGATAAAATACTTCGATAAGTTTATTACAACTGGAGTCTTTTAAATATATATGATAATACCTTCGTTAGTGGTTGTTATGATCCATATTGTTGAAGCCGTTGTTTATGAATATTTCCAAGTGCTCCTAATTGTTCCTGTACTTTTATGTTGTCCACTGAGGTTTGGTCCCTGGGCTAGTGGAACAAACCCAAACCCTGGATCGCCTCGTGACACCGTAGTGAAAACGTGGCAGCATCTAATAAAATAATAAATACAGTTGCCCAGTTGTTCATCATAGGCATTATTCACAATTGGCTAGAGATTTTAAAAATAATTTTAGTTTTGAGAGGTATTTTCGGAATAGTTTTTTTTTTGGTGGCACATAAAAAGCCTTGTCTACAGTGAAAATCTTGTGCCGAATATTGAGGATTTTTGAGTTCGCATAATAAATGCAGAGAATTAAATAAGATACTCATGGTCTAGTAGCGTACAGACAAAAAGCCACTTAAGAAAGAGACTGCAAACCTGTATCCGAAATATAAAGCTCGCATTTTGAAAACCAATTATATATCCAATCTACCTTATCGTAGAACTAACATTTATAACCAAGGTGCTCCATCAATCCTTACCTAGTAGGTAAAGGGCTGTTTCCACTGCCTCTGCTCCTCTCTGCAGTGAGCAATTCACTGCATTTTGAGGAGCTATTCTGCTCATCACGCCAAAGCTCCTCATCAGATCGTAACCAAATTTTTATGAGACCATCTTTTAACTGCCTTTCAAATAAAAAATAACAAGCGACACAGAATCTAATTAGGTGGAGATATTCAGGCCTCAAATCAAAAATAGCAAAAAAAAAAAACAAAAAATTCGTTTAACCTGTATACCAAGTTTCGCCTAGATAGGTTGAGACATGCGACCTGTAGAGGAGAACAGAGATCCCACCGGATAGACATCCGGACATACGGGGGAAGTACCCCCCCCTCCCATCAAAAATCCCGACGACTTAAAAAATCGCATAACCTGTATACCAAGTTTCGTCTAGATCAGTGGACATACGAAAGAGTTTTTTCCGAAACTGAAACGGAGGCACTTGGCTCGCGCTTTGCGCTCGCTCGGTCAATAGCATAAAATGCTATTCAGAAAAAACTCACAAAACTAAAATTGTTCGGAAAAATTCTGGCCAATTGTGAATTATGGCTATGATCAACTGCATTTACTGTTTTATTAGATAATTTATTCAAAAATTACATATTGTTTAATGTCGCATAGTTTGTGACTTTGTCACTAGCTACCAAAAAATTATACGAGTACCGTGTTGGATAGGTGATAATGTGAAGTTGTTTTTTAAATAATCTTCAGGTTAAGTTATTATGTGTTTTTTGAATGAAATCAGCTTTTTGTTGAAGAAACTTATACAAATCATCAAACTTGCTTAGTTTTAGACCCTAGATTCAAAAACGTTTGCAGATTATTTTTATTTAATTATACTCAATTCTTTGTTACAGTTTTCTCAATCTAAAAAAAAACTAGCGATGGTTTTTTAATTATTATTTTTTATGGCCTATCTGTAAATTTACAATAAATAATGAAATGTATCATATCTCGAAAATGGTTGACTTTGCCTGGAGAATTACCAGTTTATTTGATAGTGGACATCATGTCCTGAAAATCTGACACGGGATCGTGACCAATAATCCTGTTTACATTGTAGTTTCGTTTTTCATTTTGAGATTTTTGTTATAAATTGGAAAATATTGAAAAACATATTTCAAGAGGCACACCATATACAAAATGGCTCCAAATAGCTCCTAAGCGGGCCATATTTTAACTGAAATATGTGGCTGCTATGCAAATAGGGGAGTAGTTTTTTTTAATTTGTATTGCTGAGTAATGGGATACTCAAGAACAAAAACAAGAAAGAATCTCAAGAAATGGGAGCTTTAGCCGCCATTTTGAAAATTAAGGTACCAAAATTTGTTTTAGTTTAAAAACTTGGTTGGTTTTCTGACAAAAATGTCTATGAAAAGTAAAACGAAGATAAAATTGCTAACTTTTTTTACGTAAATTTATTATATAAATCTTATAGGTTAAAATAATGTTATTTAGGAATTGCGATATTTTTAGGGTCAGAATCAGTTACAAATTCGATGTTTTATAACGTCAGTATTGGAAACCCTACTTCCTGATATTCATCTATGTCGTTTCACTCTTGACAGAGCGGTTGTGGTTATCATGAAGTAATATTATATTGTCTAGGGCTGATTTAAATCACTCCACGGTGTCTCACCACCACTTTCTATAGTTGGTCATCCTGTTACACTAAAGCAAGAGCCCGCCCAAAGCTGAATTTGAGCCAGTAGATCCATCGCATGTGTGACCTTTCCCGTAGTCTGGTGCTTTCAATATTGCACAGAATAACAACACGGAATTGTTCGCAGAGTCTTTACAGAGTCATTGAACCTCCTCAACATTGGCCGAATAATGAGTGAGCAGAAATGTTTGTTTCCGAGTCATGGATGTTGATATTTGTATTTATGTATGTTTATCCGTTATCTAGTGCCCATATTACAGGGTATCTTAGTTTGGGGCTAAGTGATTAGTGTGGAATTGTCCCGAATATATTATATTATTATTATAACCATCCTTAAAACAAGCGTAGCCAAATGACAAAGGCCGGTGACTAGCAGTAGCGTCACCAATGCCCTGCGATTGTAAATCCGCCTGTCCAGCGAGGCGATTAAGTCCCGTTTAAATACATAACTATGTGGTGATTATGGGCAAACCCTCCTATATGAACAGCACAAATATAAAATGGCACCCAGTTCCCGGTCGCTCTGCTAGTCCAGACCAAGGTGGTGGTCAAGGAAATGGTAGGGAAGAGGATGTGAAGAATTCCCGGGCTACCGAAGGCCACCCTAAACAAGAACAAATGACCCTGGTTACGTACAACGGATGAACGATTAGGCTTGACGAGCACATGGCGCAACTCGAGACAGAACTTATGAACATCAGGTGGCACATTCTAGGGTTAAGTGAAGTCCGAAGTTAACACAATAACCCTGGAATCCGGCCACCCATTCTACTTCCGAGAGAGTGATCAGCAGTCTCAGGGTGGCGTGGGGTTCCTTGTCAACAAAGACCTCATCCATAATGTTATAGAAATATCTAGTGTGTTGACCATGGTAGCGTACCTGATTCTTAAACTAACCAAAAGGCCTTAAGATCGTACAGGTTTACATACCGACTTCGGCACACTCGGATTATGAGGTAGATGATATGTTTGATGACATTTATTCGTCCCTACATAGCACCACAAGGGCCCACGTTATCATAGGAGACTTTAACGCCAAAGTGGGAGAACAGACTTGCAGTGAGTCGAAAATAGGTCCACTATGTATAGAGTCATGAATCACAGGGGAAAATGCTAGTTAACTTTTGGAAAAAGAGGGCTTCTTTTTAATGAATTCATTCTTCAAAAATTAGCCCCAGAAGAAGTGGATTGGCAAAACCCCATCTCTATGACAATAATAGTAGATTGTCTTCATCATGACCGACAATATTCAGGGATGTCTCAGTGTTCGCAAGGTTCAATATCGGTAGTGATCACTGACTTGTTAGAGGCTCCTTCAATATGCTATCTGGTGAAGTCTATGCTCCGACCAAACCTGCTCCAAGCCGCTGTTGGATCAGAACAGTTCTACCTCAAGTTGGAAAATCGATTCGATGCCTTGGAAACCACAAATGTCCCAGATGAGGAACACGAAAAAAAATTGGGAATCTTAAGGAAAGAAGGTACAAAATTTTGTCAGCTGCAACGTTTGGGCACGGAGTCTAAAATCTCGGATGAGGGTCTTCAGCTTATGGGCGAGCGAAGGGAGTAAAAGCAAGCCATGCCGTCAAAAAAAGGGGATGAAATAGAAGATCAGTAAGCTGGTCCGACTTGATCTCCGGTACTGAAATACACGGCGGATAGAAAAGTCAATTGAGAAAAATCGGGGTCAAAAGTCATAAGCCCAGCAATTAAGTAGGTCCCATCTCACAGAACTTTAGACCAATAATGGCACAACCATCGTCTCTATGCCAGAGATCCTTTCTGAGATAGTAGACTTCTATGGCTGATTAAATGACTCGCATGCTTATAGTGCCGAACCCTCCCAGCACAGGAGATTCCCACACAATACATACAGGGTACAGGTACAGGTTACAGGGTATCCTAGTTTGGGGCTAGGTAATTGGTGTGAGATTGTCCTGAATATATTATTATTATTAATACTGACCCGTCACTACACTGACGAAATACCCGACGTCAGCTTAAACGAGATTAAGATGGCGCTCAAACAACTGAAGAATAGAAAGTACCCCGGTAAGGATTTTATAACTTCGGAGCTCTGGAAAGCAGGAGGGAAGGGGGAACCCGTACTTTGGGAGCTTCAGTGGCTATTTAGCACCATTCTTAACAGTGGGAGAACTCCGAAGGCATGAAGCAGGAGTGGTAGTACTCTTCTTTAAAAAATAGGATAAAACCTTTTTAAAAAACTACCAACCTATTTCACTCTTGAGCCATGTCTATAAGTTGTTTTCAATGGTCATCTCAATCATTTAAAAAATCAAAAAGAAACAATATTTATTTTGTAAAATTCCTGCGTCCTGAAACGGCCTAGTTCCGCGAAGGATTTAGCACCATAGACCACATACAGTGAGGCAGGTTATAAAGAAGTCGAAAGAGTATTACCAACCCTTTTGTCTTGCTTTTGTGGACTTATAAGAAGGCATGACACAACATGGCATGACTCCGTTGAAATCTGGATGGTTCTGGAGTCTTTGCAGCGTTGTCAAGTGGTCTGGCGGTAAATCGAAGTGCTGAGGTTTCTGTATCACGCCGCGACTATGAGTGTAAAAGTACAAAAAAAAAACATATCCAACTGCGCACGGGAGTGAGACATGTTATATCCCCGAAACTGATCACTTATGCCATGAATATGTTCATGATATGTTCAAGATGCTGGATTGGAAAGGAATAGGCATTAATATCAATAGCGAGAATATCTCACACTTACTATTAATTTGCCGATGATATAGTCCAAATAACGGACTTGCAAAACATGCTGACCAACCTAGATGATGCTTCACGACGCATCGGTCTCTGAATGAACATAGATAAGTCCAAGGTCATGTTTAACGATCTTATTGACCCGGAACCGATTGCAGTCAATTGTGTAACTCTTGAAGTCAAGCTTCATCAAGTCTACTCTTTATCCATGCCGCAGAGCCTGAAGAAAAAAGTGTTCAATCAGTGCGTCCTATCAGTCATGACCTACGGTGCCGAAACGTGGACACTCACGTTCAAACTAGTCCACAAATTTAAGGTCGCTCAGCGAGCTACGGAGAGAGCTATGCTTGGAGTTTCCCTAAAGGAAAGGATTCGTAATGAAGATATCCGACAGAGATACAAGGTAACCGACATAGCCATAGAGATAAGCAAGCTGAAGTGGCAGTGGGTTGGTCACATTTCCCGAAGAACCGATAACCGTTGAGGTAGACGAGTTCTCGAGTGGAGACCACGTTTAGGAAAACGTAGTTAAGGACACTCTGTGGCCAGGTGGAGTGATGACCTGCAAAATGCGGCTGGAAGAAAATGGATGAGGAGAGCTGAAGACCGAGCTCAATGGCGTGCATTAAAAGAGGCCTACGACCAGCAGTGGACAGATATAGGCAGATGATGATGATGATGATGATGAAGATGATTATGTTGATGATGATGATGATGAGCAAGGTTAAATTAGAGTTGACTGTGTTATGAGTTCAATAATTTTTAACCAACTTAAAAAAAAGTTTTCCAAGTTGATGTATATGTATGTAATATTTATATATGTTAATCTTTATGAGTGTATACATATTATGTACCAAATTTCATGCATGTACAAATATGTTTTATTGTCAAAAATACTTTATATATATATAATGTTAGTCTATATGAGCATATGAACAAATATAAGTAATTTCGCGAAAATATGTATCTGTGTATGTGTGTTTGTCCAAATATTTCTCGGAAACAAGAAGTACGATTACAATAATTATTTTTGTAATAGTTTCAGTATTTTCAACTTCGGGTTCAAATTTCATTACATGCGGTTTGTAGTTAAAAAGATATGGACTGTTAAGCTTTTCAAGTATGTCTTTTATCTTAGCGAACGGAATAAAAACTTCATTTTCTTAGGCCTACTCTATGGAAACTAAAAAATAAGAAATAAAAACCATTATAGAAAATAAAACCGACTTCAAATCGTATAAAACTTTACAAAACTTTTAAGTTTTATACGATTATATACGGTTATAATTTTTTTTATTAATTTTTGTAAATATATTTTTTCCGCCTTTTGTAACTTTTCACTTTAGAAATACAGAATAAATACGCATGCAAAAAATGATAGAAATGTTTTCTTTTCTATACATCATCGAGACATTGTGTGAAGTCCGAAGGGTTAAGTGAAGTCCGAAGTTAACACAATAACCCTGGAATCCGGCCACCCATTCTACTTCCGAGAGAGTGATCAGCAGTCTCAGGGTGGCGTGGGGTTCCTTGTCAACAAAGACCTCATCCATAATGTTATAGAAATATCTAGTGTGTTGACCATGGTAGCGTACCTGATTCTTAAACTAACCAAAAGGCCTTAAGATCGTACAGGTTTACATACCGACTTCGGCACACTCGGATTATGAGGTAGATGATATGTTTGATGACATTTATTCGTCCCTACATAGCACCACAAGGGCCCACGTTATCATAGGAGACTTTAACGCCAAAGTGGGAGAACAGACTTGCAGTGAGTCGAAAATAGGTCCACTATGTATAGAGTCATGAATCACAGGGGAAAATGCTAGTTAACTTTTGGAAAAAGAGGGCTTCTTTTTAATGAATTCATTCTTCAAAAATTAGCCCCAGAAGAAGTGGATTGGCAAAACCCCATCTCTATGACAATAATAGTAGATTGTCTTCATCATGACCGACAATATTCAGGGATGTCTCAGTGTTCGCAAGGTTCAATATCGGTAGTGATCACTGACTTGTTAGAGGCTCCTTCAATATGCTATCTGGTGAAGTCTATGCTCCGACCAAACCTGCTCCAAGCCGCTGTTGGATCAGAACAGTTCTACCTCAAGTTGGAAAATCGATTCGATGCCTTGGAAACCACAAATGTCCCAGATGAGGAACACGAAAAAAAATTGGGAATCTTAAGGAAAGAAGGTACAAAATTTTGTCAGCTGCAACGTTTGGGCACGGAGTCTAAAATCTCGGATGAGGGTCTTCAGCTTATGGGCGAGCGAAGGGAGTAAAAGCAAGCCATGCCGTCAAAAAAAGGGGATGAAATAGAAGATCAGTAAGCTGGTCCGACTTGATCTCCGGTACTGAAATACACGGCGGATAGAAAAGTCAATTGAGAAAAATCGGGGTCAAAAGTCATAAGCCCAGCAATTAAGTAGGTCCCATCTCACAGAACTTTAGACCAATAATGGCACAACCATCGTCTCTATGCCAGAGATCCTTTCTGAGATAGTAGACTTCTATGGCTGATTAAATGACTCGCATGCTTATAGTGCCGAACCCTCCCAGCACAGGAGATTCCCACACAATACATACAGGGTACAGGTACAGGTTACAGGGTATCCTAGTTTGGGGCTAGGTAATTGGTGTGAGATTGTCCTGAATATATTATTATTATTAATACTGACCCGTCACTACACTGACGAAATACCCGACGTCAGCTTAAACGAGATTAAGATGGCGCTCAAACAACTGAAGAATAGAAAGTACCCCGGTAAGGATTTTATAACTTCGGAGCTCTGGAAAGCAGGAGGGAAGGGGGAACCCGTACTTTGGGAGCTTCAGTGGCTATTTAGCACCATTCTTAACAGTGGGAGAACTCCGAAGGCATGAAGCAGGAGTGGTAGTACTCTTCTTTAAAAAATAGGATAAAACCTTTTTAAAAAACTACCAACCTATTTCACTCTTGAGCCATGTCTATAAGTTGTTTTCAATGGTCATCTCAATCATTTAAAAAATCAAAAAGAAACAATATTTATTTTGTAAAATTCCTGCGTCCTGAAACGGCCTAGTTCCGCGAAGGATTTAGCACCATAGACCACATACAGTGAGGCAGGTTATAAAGAAGTCGAAAGAGTATTACCAACCCTTTTGTCTTGCTTTTGTGGACTTATAAGAAGGCATGACACAACATGGCATGACTCCGTTGAAATCTGGATGGTTCTGGAGTCTTTGCAGCGTTGTCAAGTGGTCTGGCGGTAAATCGAAGTGCTGAGGTTTCTGTATCACGCCGCGACTATGAGTGTAAAAGTACAAAAAAAAAACATATCCAACTGCGCACGGGAGTGAGACATGTTATATCCCCGAAACTGATCACTTATGCCATGAATATGTTCATGATATGTTCAAGATGCTGGATTGGAAAGGAATAGGCATTAATATCAATAGCGAGAATATCTCACACTTACTATTAATTTGCCGATGATATAGTCCAAATAACGGACTTGCAAAACATGCTGACCAACCTAGATGATGCTTCACGACGCATCGGTCTCTGAATGAACATAGATAAGTCCAAGGTCATGTTTAACGATCTTATTGACCCGGAACCGATTGCAGTCAATTGTGTAACTCTTGAAGTCAAGCTTCATCAAGTCTACTCTTTATCCATGCCGCAGAGCCTGAAGAAAAAAGTGTTCAATCAGTGCGTCCTATCAGTCATGACCTACGGTGCCGAAACGTGGACACTCACGTTCAAACTAGTCCACAAATTTAAGGTCGCTCAGCGAGCTACGGAGAGAGCTATGCTTGGAGTTTCCCTAAAGGAAAGGATTCGTAATGAAGATATCCGACAGAGATACAAGGTAACCGACATAGCCATAGAGATAAGCAAGCTGAAGTGGCAGTGGGTTGGTCACATTTCCCGAAGAACCGATAACCGTTGAGGTAGACGAGTTCTCGAGTGGAGACCACGTTTAGGAAAACGTAGTTAAGGACACTCTGTGGCCAGGTGGAGTGATGACCTGCAAAATGCGGCTGGAAGAAAATGGATGAGGAGAGCTGAAGACCGAGCTCAATGGCGTGCATTAAAAGAGGCCTACGACCAGCAGTGGACAGATATAGGCAGATGATGATGATGATGATGATGAAGATGATTATGTTGATGATGATGATGATGAGCAAGGTTAAATTAGAGTTGACTGTGTTATGAGTTCAATAATTTTTAACCAACTTAAAAAAAAGTTTTCCAAGTTGATGTATATGTATGTAATATTTATATATGTTAATCTTTATGAGTGTATACATATTATGTACCAAATTTCATGCATGTACAAATATGTTTTATTGTCAAAAATACTTTATATATATATAATGTTAGTCTATATGAGCATATGAACAAATATAAGTAATTTCGCGAAAATATGTATCTGTGTATGTGTGTTTGTCCAAATATTTCTCGGAAACAAGAAGTACGATTACAATAATTATTTTTGTAATAGTTTCAGTATTTTCAACTTCGGGTTCAAATTTCATTACATGCGGTTTGTAGTTAAAAAGATATGGACTGTTAAGCTTTTCAAGTATGTCTTTTATCTTAGCGAACGGAATAAAAACTTCATTTTCTTAGGCCTACTCTATGGAAACTAAAAAATAAGAAATAAAAACCATTATAGAAAATAAAACCGACTTCAAATCGTATAAAACTTTACAAAACTTTTAAGTTTTATACGATTATATACGGTTATAATTTTTTTTATTAATTTTTGTAAATATATTTTTTCCGCCTTTTGTAACTTTTCACTTTAGAAATACAGAATAAATACGCATGCAAAAAATGATAGAAATGTTTTCTTTTCTATACATCATCGAGACATTGTGTGAAGTCCGAAGGGTTAAGTGAAGTCCGAAGTTAACACAATAACCCTGGAATCCGGCCACCCATTCTACTTCCGAGAGAGTGATCAGCAGTCTCAGGGTGGCGTGGGGTTCCTTGTCAACAAAGACCTCATCCATAATGTTATAGAAATATCTAGTGTGTTGACCATGGTAGCGTACCTGATTCTTAAACTAACCAAAAGGCCTTAAGATCGTACAGGTTTACATACCGACTTCGGCACACTCGGATTATGAGGTAGATGATATGTTTGATGACATTTATTCGTCCCTACATAGCACCACAAGGGCCCACGTTATCATAGGAGACTTTAACGCCAAAGTGGGAGAACAGACTTGCAGTGAGTCGAAAATAGGTCCACTATGTATAGAGTCATGAATCACAGGGGAAAATGCTAGTTAACTTTTGGAAAAAGAGGGCTTCTTTTTAATGAATTCATTCTTCAAAAATTAGCCCCAGAAGAAGTGGATTGGCAAAACCCCATCTCTATGACAATAATAGTAGATTGTCTTCATCATGACCGACAATATTCAGGGATGTCTCAGTGTTCGCAAGGTTCAATATCGGTAGTGATCACTGACTTGTTAGAGGCTCCTTCAATATGCTATCTGGTGAAGTCTATGCTCCGACCAAACCTGCTCCAAGCCGCTGTTGGATCAGAACAGTTCTACCTCAAGTTGGAAAATCGATTCGATGCCTTGGAAACCACAAATGTCCCAGATGAGGAACACGAAAAAAAATTGGGAATCTTAAGGAAAGAAGGTACAAAATTTTGTCAGCTGCAACGTTTGGGCACGGAGTCTAAAATCTCGGATGAGGGTCTTCAGCTTATGGGCGAGCGAAGGGAGTAAAAGCAAGCCATGCCGTCAAAAAAAGGGGATGAAATAGAAGATCAGTAAGCTGGTCCGACTTGATCTCCGGTACTGAAATACACGGCGGATAGAAAAGTCAATTGAGAAAAATCGGGGTCAAAAGTCATAAGCCCAGCAATTAAGTAGGTCCCATCTCACAGAACTTTAGACCAATAATGGCACAACCATCGTCTCTATGCCAGAGATCCTTTCTGAGATAGTAGACTTCTATGGCTGATTAAATGACTCGCATGCTTATAGTGCCGAACCCTCCCAGCACAGGAGATTCCCACACAATACATACAGGGTACAGGTACAGGTTACAGGGTATCCTAGTTTGGGGCTAGGTAATTGGTGTGAGATTGTCCTGAATATATTATTATTATTAATACTGACCCGTCACTACACTGACGAAATACCCGACGTCAGCTTAAACGAGATTAAGATGGCGCTCAAACAACTGAAGAATAGAAAGTACCCCGGTAAGGATTTTATAACTTCGGAGCTCTGGAAAGCAGGAGGGAAGGGGGAACCCGTACTTTGGGAGCTTCAGTGGCTATTTAGCACCATTCTTAACAGTGGGAGAACTCCGAAGGCATGAAGCAGGAGTGGTAGTACTCTTCTTTAAAAAATAGGATAAAACCTTTTTAAAAAACTACCAACCTATTTCACTCTTGAGCCATGTCTATAAGTTGTTTTCAATGGTCATCTCAATCATTTAAAAAATCAAAAAGAAACAATATTTATTTTGTAAAATTCCTGCGTCCTGAAACGGCCTAGTTCCGCGAAGGATTTAGCACCATAGACCACATACAGTGAGGCAGGTTATAAAGAAGTCGAAAGAGTATTACCAACCCTTTTGTCTTGCTTTTGTGGACTTATAAGAAGGCATGACACAACATGGCATGACTCCGTTGAAATCTGGATGGTTCTGGAGTCTTTGCAGCGTTGTCAAGTGGTCTGGCGGTAAATCGAAGTGCTGAGGTTTCTGTATCACGCCGCGACTATGAGTGTAAAAGTACAAAAAAAAAACATATCCAACTGCGCACGGGAGTGAGACATGTTATATCCCCGAAACTGATCACTTATGCCATGAATATGTTCATGATATGTTCAAGATGCTGGATTGGAAAGGAATAGGCATTAATATCAATAGCGAGAATATCTCACACTTACTATTAATTTGCCGATGATATAGTCCAAATAACGGACTTGCAAAACATGCTGACCAACCTAGATGATGCTTCACGACGCATCGGTCTCTGAATGAACATAGATAAGTCCAAGGTCATGTTTAACGATCTTATTGACCCGGAACCGATTGCAGTCAATTGTGTAACTCTTGAAGTCAAGCTTCATCAAGTCTACTCTTTATCCATGCCGCAGAGCCTGAAGAAAAAAGTGTTCAATCAGTGCGTCCTATCAGTCATGACCTACGGTGCCGAAACGTGGACACTCACGTTCAAACTAGTCCACAAATTTAAGGTCGCTCAGCGAGCTACGGAGAGAGCTATGCTTGGAGTTTCCCTAAAGGAAAGGATTCGTAATGAAGATATCCGACAGAGATACAAGGTAACCGACATAGCCATAGAGATAAGCAAGCTGAAGTGGCAGTGGGTTGGTCACATTTCCCGAAGAACCGATAACCGTTGAGGTAGACGAGTTCTCGAGTGGAGACCACGTTTAGGAAAACGTAGTTAAGGACACTCTGTGGCCAGGTGGAGTGATGACCTGCAAAATGCGGCTGGAAGAAAATGGATGAGGAGAGCTGAAGACCGAGCTCAATGGCGTGCATTAAAAGAGGCCTACGACCAGCAGTGGACAGATATAGGCAGATGATGATGATGATGATGATGAAGATGATTATGTTGATGATGATGATGATGAGCAAGGTTAAATTAGAGTTGACTGTGTTATGAGTTCAATAATTTTTAACCAACTTAAAAAAAAGTTTTCCAAGTTGATGTATATGTATGTAATATTTATATATGTTAATCTTTATGAGTGTATACATATTATGTACCAAATTTCATGCATGTACAAATATGTTTTATTGTCAAAAATACTTTATATATATATAATGTTAGTCTATATGAGCATATGAACAAATATAAGTAATTTCGCGAAAATATGTATCTGTGTATGTGTGTTTGTCCAAATATTTCTCGGAAACAAGAAGTACGATTACAATAATTATTTTTGTAATAGTTTCAGTATTTTCAACTTCGGGTTCAAATTTCATTACATGCGGTTTGTAGTTAAAAAGATATGGACTGTTAAGCTTTTCAAGTATGTCTTTTATCTTAGCGAACGGAATAAAAACTTCATTTTCTTAGGCCTACTCTATGGAAACTAAAAAATAAGAAATAAAAACCATTATAGAAAATAAAACCGACTTCAAATCGTATAAAACTTTACAAAACTTTTAAGTTTTATACGATTATATACGGTTATAATTTTTTTTATTAATTTTTGTAAATATATTTTTTCCGCCTTTTGTAACTTTTCACTTTAGAAATACAGAATAAATACGCATGCAAAAAATGATAGAAATGTTTTCTTTTCTATACATCATCGAGACATTGTGATCATAAAATCAAGTGTTGAGGCATTTTTAAAAGAAAAACAAACTTGTATGACGATTAACTCACTGGAACCTCGAAGTTGATAAGTTGTACTTTTCATAAAGATCTCATACCTAAGCAAAGAAAATCAAAACATTTTCTACTCAACCTTTTGTAGGGCAAAAATACCTAATGATTGGTCTATAGTGTTGCCAGCTACATTGCCAGAAATATCAGCAATACATATGATGTTACAACAATATTTTTAGTATTGCCTGGCAACATAGCTAAATATTTTCAGTATTTTTTACACCAGTTTTGCTGCTTTTCAGCCAATCACTCTGAGATAAAATAAACTGCAAAATTTATGTTATTTTCCTTAAAGGCTATTCATCTCTTTCAGACGCGTTTTGAAGTTTGCCGTAGTGATTGTAGCCCATGTAGAAGACTAGATTGCAGATACGTGGCACATTATTCATACATTTTGCCAGCTATATTCAACCACAAACTATTGGTGTGATGGCCGAGCTTTATATTGCAGTAAAATGTGACCCATTTTTAAACATCTTAACAAAAGTACTAAATGCACATAAAAAATTATGTACAAATAAGTTTGATTGATTTGTAGTAATGACGCATGCTTAGCGAGAACATATCTAATAATTACCTAAAGGAAAAAAATAATATCACGGACGGGGTTCAAACTGCATCGTTATGTGCCTCTTCGTGGCAGATGCCTTTACTAAGTGACAAATACTACAACATTCAAATTTCTCCTTTAGTCTCTCTATACCCGTCTAACGAGGGCGGTAATGCCATCTATTGGCAGTATTCTGAACTGACCAACCAAATACGGCTAATATTGCAATTAACTTCGTGTCGTAAAGAGAACGCCTTCCAAATCTTATGTTTATTTGATTTTTAGCAATTACGCCTGCTTAGGGTCAACATATCTAATCATTTTCTTGAGGAAAAAGACTCGTACGACGGGTTTAGAGAGACTAAAAGAGAAATTTGAATGGCGTTTTACCTGTCACAGTAGCCGAATTGGTAAATGCATGTGCCGCGCAGAAACGGAATGATGCGGGTTCGAAATCCGTCCGTGATTCAAAATTTTCCTTAGAATATTATAACATACAAATAAGTTAATAAAAAAACGTTTCAAAATATGGTATCCAGTAGCTATGTCATAAGTAAACTTAGAACGGGCTATGATAATTAAATGCGTATAAAACACTTTTCGTGTCTGTGCTCTTGACCGTTGAAGAGTTCTCTAGTCAGGTCCCAACCCTGAGTGCAGCAACTATGTCATGGTAAAACTCAAAACTGGTAATCATAATAAAATGCGTATACATTTTTTTTTGTCCGTGCATATGACCGTTGAAGAGTTCCTTTATCTGGAGACCATGTAATTAATGGCAAACTTTAAAACCAGCTACTCGTATCATAATAATTATGTTAAGACACGAAACGTTTTTTTTTTGTATTTTTTAATATTTTTTTTGTAAGTACGCCTTAGCAAAATTTCGTGTCCATGCTGTTAACCGTTGAAGAGTTCATTTTTCTGGAGCTAATCCTGGATGTCGCTTCTGGTTGAGTTAGGTCAACCATAAAAATGCATTGTCATCGAAACAGAACCAATATGTGAAAATTCAACTCCGTAGGATAAGAGCAAGTGGTTTTAATTTAGCTTGCAAGATTTGTCCTGCACAAACATGAAAACATACGAGTACATACATACATACATACATACATACATACATACATACAAACATACATACATAATACATACAACATAGCAATTTAAATAAAGGCTTTTAAAACTTTTAAAATAATGTGAACCTCGGTAAACGAGCTAGTATAGATAATAATAGTATAACTAATATACCTTAACTTTTTTGGTATTTATATTTTGATGTAAAATAAGGTACCCAGTATTTTTGATAGGTTTTTTAGGATTTGGAAAACAAGGTATTTTATATTGTGCAGTCAATTACAATCCTATTATCTCAAATCTTTCAGAATAAAATCACAGAGAGATGATAAAAACATGTTGAAGAGCAATTTCGATTACGAAATGAATCTATGGGCTCTAGAGTCCATTGGTGTTGTAGCTTTGGGCTGCAGGATAGGCTGCCTCAACCCCAATCTTCAGGAAGACTCTCCAGCTAAAAAACTCATCAACTGTATCCGTGGGTTGTTCGTTTTAATTGACAAGCTGGACTTCAAACCCAGCATATGGAAGTTCGTATCTACACCAAACTTCAAGAGAGTTATGGCACTTTATGCGCAACAAGAAGCGTAAGTTATAAGTTATAAACGCAGATCTCAAACTTAAGACAAACATCCTTAAGACTTAGAATTCCACAATAATACAGATGAAAATTACATGATATAAAAACCCCAATAATACCCTATTGCAATACATTTACTTAATACTTACTTTGTGAACATCGAAAAACAAAACGAAAAACAAGCTCGTTCTTGTTAAAGTTGCACTAATGCAACTAATAAAGCATGAATTTTAACGTTTCTAGTCTCTCCAAGCACTTTATCAATCAAGCCGTCCAAGAATTAAAAACGAAAAACAAATCGGACAACGAGAAGGGCATCTTGGAGAAGTTGTTGGAGATAAATGAAGATTTTGCGCACGTAATGGCTTCTGATTTGTTATTTGGTGGTGTTGATACAGTAAGTAAAAAAATGTATATAAAAAAATATGTTAAAGTGAAACCTTGTCGGTTTGTGTTTTGTTTGTTTGGAGAGCTTTCATGAAACTTCATAAATAGTTACTGTACAATATAAAAAGGAACAAAGAATACTTTTTATCGGAAAATTGTAAGTATCCACGGGTAAACTGGTAAATTACGATTACTTGCTACAAGGAATGGAATGACAATACATGTTACCCTGGAAATGAAATAATAAAAATCCTGTCAAAAAGCATCAAGAGCGTTGAGGCTATACTTTTGCAATGTTTTTTAATATCCCAGAAAACATAAGTAGGATTCTTTTTTATGCGATAAACTGTACTTCGCGCTGACGAATCACGGGCGAAAACTAGTTATATTCATAAATATTATAATTTCCTTCTATTTAATTTTTTATATTGACTTTCGTGTTGTGCTTATTTTTGTTATGATTTTAGACTGCAAATACAATAACAGCGACTCTTTATTTGCTCGCGGTAAATCAAAAAAAGCAGGAAAAACTGAGAAGAGAGTTACGGTCAAATGATGAAAGAAAGCTTTATCTAAAGGCGATAATAAAGGAGTCTTTTAGAATTCTGTCTATTTCGCCCGGAAACATGAGGATCACAAATAAAGAATATAATTTATTGGGATACAAAATACCACGCAACGTGAGTAATTGTAACACATTATATATTAAATTCACATTATTAAATTTGAAAATTTTCACCGACAGCTACTACTACTATACTAGATTACGCTGACACCAGCTATCTTGATCTCACTAAGGAGAAATTTAAACAAGCCTAAGTGACTTCAAAACTTTTGTATCAGGTTCATATTTGGCTTACGCAAGTATGACCATGTGTCTTAATTTCTTGTTAAGCTCAAGTGGTTCCCTATTCGCCTTCGTTAGAATACTCACATCCTTTCGTTTCTCTATAAGAAACTATTTAATCACTATTCTCCAAGATATCTTCAGGAATGATTTGAATTCCTGCATTGCTGTAATTCTTGTGCCTACGGTCATCAGAGAATCTTTTTTTAAAGTTTCCTATGATAAATCTTTCGCTGTACAAGCAGTGTGTCTGTGGGACTCTTTGCTGGTTTCTGTAAGAAAATCACAATCATTGCAATGTTTCAAACACGAGGTTAAGAATTTATTTACCTGACGTTCATTTAATTTTTACTTTATTCTGAAACTATCTTTAACGCATGTATATTATTTATGTACCTACCATAAAATATTTATTAGTTTATTATAATGTTTATACATTAAGTAGTATTTGTTATTTACATAATAATTAGTATTATCTTGGTATTTAAATTTTTGTCCAAATTCAATTTTGTTTTATTTGTTATTTATCTATTTTTAATATTATACTCAAACACTGCACACCTACAACTACTTTATAATATAACACACACACATTGTTCTACGGCTGGCATGAATTTACTAATCATTTGCAACCTTTACATTTCAGATTCCAGTAATCTTTGCTCACCAGCATATGTCGCTGATGGAGGAGCATTTCCTGCATTCCAAAGAGTTCCTTCCAGAACGGTGGTTGGTGGATAAAGATGACCCGCTGCACTACAAACATGCCCATCCGTTCGCGTACAGCCCATTTGGGTTTGGATTACGCAGTTGTCTCGGTAACTTTAAAAGATCAGGTTCACGAAAACTTTGAAACTTTAAAAGAGTTTGTTTTTAGATTCTGATAATGAAAGTATGAAGTGCGCAGATTCAAATTACAATCGGACTTTAACTGAAAGACTGAAGACTTTTGACTGAAAGAGAACGCGGGCTTTCCCTGACTCAATGGGGCATGTTACACCATCGTGTTTCTGTTATGACAGTTTATCTTATTGAACCGATACTGTCAAGTGTCGTAAGGATCAATATACTTATGGATCGCGTTAGTATTAAAAGTGCAACATGCCCTGATTACACTAACTACTCAAAATATCACAATAAACTTGGCTGGACCAGGGCCCAAAAACTCCCGTTTACGAGAATGGTGTTCCAGCCATTTATAAACATCAAACATGAAAATGACCTCTTCTGTGAATCAATCGCAGAACAGTTTACTCTCTTACGTTTTTATTTTGTGTTCTTGTTTTTTGCCATAAATAAAGCTATGTCTAAAAGAAAAAAAGAGGAAAAAATGTAATGGAAATGCCATTTGCAGTGCAAATTACAGGCGATGGGAGAGACAGTGTTTACTTTAATTTTGTATTTTAAAAATGTTTGATACAGGTCGTCGCATTGCTGCGCTGGAGATAGAAAGCTTCATATCCCGTCTAGTGGAAAACTTCCAAATTGAATGGTACGGCCCTCCACCTAAGATCCAAACAACTACGTTCAACTATGTCAAGGGACCATTTAACTTCATATTTAAGGATGCTCCGAAGTGAATAGTTTTATTTACTAATCCAATGTTAATAATGTTTAAATTTGTATACAGATTCAATAAAATAATATGTTACATCCAAATCTAATAATATTTTAAGTAACATCGTAATAAATACATCAAGCTCTTATTAAATTGGTGTTAAAGTTTATAAAACAGAGCCCAAATTTGACAATGGTAGTGTTTATTAAAAGTCATGAAATGTACGAATGCTCCCCGTTAGTGGGGTAGATTTGGACATAGCATGTGGTACTTTAGTTCACCATGAAAATATGTCCTTCTGAATTCAAAATATTTACGTTTTGTTTTTTAAAAGATCTTTATTTAAAATAAATTTGGTATAAATCACAATAATTATGAGACACAGTCAAGTAACTATTGAGCTTAATTTCAATGACTCGACAGGCAAATAACGCCTTTAAAAAGTCTTGTAACAAAATACATATTTATGATCATTTATGCTCGTTGAAACATATTTTTAAACAAAAAGCGTATCTTTAAAAAAAATGTAGGTGAGTTAATTATTAGGCGCCCTTTGTACAGTGCACATTTTTAGCATAACTCACTCGTTCTATCAGTAACTAAAAATAACAATAATAATTACATACCACAGAACGTAAAACATAAGGTAATTAGCATTTATTGGGATTTAACTGGAAAAGATAGGCAAATAGCATGCATTAAAGTAAATACCTACCCTCACTTTCCTTGCGAAAGTAATAAGTGAATAACAAAGCAACGGGTGAACCCGACAGTCCGTCTTTGTCTTTGAGGACGTAGTGTTGAGGTAAGCGATAAGTTTTTTAACTATTGATATATGAAATAGTTGACAATCCACTATTAGCTATAGATGAAATAAGATTATTTTTATTGGTATGCAGAAATAAACAGTTTGATTTATCATATATTGTTTTAACGTCGGAAAACAAATGTCATCATGTAATTTATAAAGTTTTGTCCGAAATTTAGTATTAAAAAGCTATTTAAATGCTTTATTTCGCAAAAATTGTAGTGTGTTGTGATTGCTCTCACAGGTACTACTCCAAACTATAGCAGCGTAAGAAATGCAGGGTCTTATTAAGGTTGAATAGATATTTAATTTCGTTTTTGGTCTTAAATTGCTTCTAATATTTATAATTGTGCTAAGTGCTCCAAATGCTTTCAAACCATTTGATTGGATATTATTGACATGCAATGAACAGTTAAATTTTGTGTCCAAATGAACCCCAAGATACTTACTTGACTAACTTGCTCCAAGAGATTTTATGACTATTTATAACTAGATTTTTATCGGATTTTTATTTGGGTATATTTTTGTCGGGTTTTAGCAGGTTCGATTACCGTGTGTGGCAAGCGAGTTTTCATAAATCTTTGAAAGCAGATTGGTTCTTTTTAAAAATAAAGGAATGATTCCTTTGAGTGAAATTTGCTATGTCCAGTATTTAGAGTACGTCCGGGTGTGATTAAAAAAATCCAGCCTGTATAAATATATATATGTATAGGTATAAACGAGGGGCATTTTCTGCAAGATTTGACTTTCTACTTTTGCTGATGTGGAAATGTATAGTGGAGATTTAGACATTATATTTATTATTAGCTGAATTTTTGAATGCCAGTTTCTACTCTAAAACTTCCTTCACAGCTGATTCTACGGCCTCAATGACCACTTCCCCACTTCTAGTCTTCTTATTTTTATAATTCTTCACCTTGGTTGTGAAAACAAAAACAAACACAGTTGATGACAATAGCCAACATAGCTGTAAGAATTCACCCCAAGTGACGATGTATGAATCTGCTCCAACAGCTTCAAGTAATAAATAAATATACCAACATTTGATCAAAATTCCTTCAGACGTCAAAATGTATTTAATCGATTGGCCGGTTTTCGGTTACTCGGAGTTCGAGATAAGAAGTAAGTACACTTGTTTTAAAGTAAAACTCTTAGCTAACCAACAGTGAAAACCGCATCGCAATTGGTCCAGTAGAAACCAATAATTTGTAATTTTGTCAAAACCAAATTCTATTTTGCCCACACTGACATGGCAATGGCGCTGGCAACGCGGCAATTGCACGGAAACCGGAGCCATAAATATTTACCAGTCACTTGGGGAACAAGACGTAAGTTGAAAAACTAAAACCCTACAACGGTCGGGTAAAAAATAGCCTAATACACTATTGCGACGAAGACGAATCAATTAATTCGCTTGTCAAAATCAGACCAACTTTTTATTTTGAACACATAACCCTTTCTATGCTTCGCCGTAGCCAGGTAAAAAAAGCCTATGACATTTTTTAAATGAAGAAAAATAGCCTATGACACTCTATACCTGAAGACTGACTCCTCGCTTGTCAAAATCGGAGTAATAGGGGTGACGGAACATCTACATACCCGCATACATAGATATAGACATACATTCTTAGACTGTTAACTCATTACCATTCCCTTGCTTCGCTGTAGTCAGGTAAAAATAAACACATCCAGCTTAAAACCTATTAGAAAATTAATCAACACTCTTTGAAATATCGGAACTTTTGCATATTCCTTCACAAAAGGTAATTATTTCTTTGTTAATAGCTTACAAAAGTTAAATAAGTAAAAATAATACTTACGCGCTGCTAAAACACGACGCACGCTGCTCAGTCATGGGTGGTGGACGAATTATTGTCAAATTTAGTTGACGCGTGGAATTAGTTACGCCTCCTAGTAGTGCATTGGATCTATTGCGCGTGATTTTACGTACGTATGTGCCTCGCCTACGAATCCTCCACACTTTACCTTATCTACAAACCGATGCGAACCAAAAAAAAAAGAAAAAAATACTTAAAATATACAGCTACATTATATTATAATAAATGTTTACAAACTTTTTTGTTCATCAAAAGGTTTTCTGTAAGAGATTGCTGAAAGCAATAAGATACCTATTGCGTTAGGTACCGCAATATCTTTATTTTATGTTATGCACCTGCACCCCGCAGCTTCGCCCGAGTGCAAACTTTTCTAATCCCATCACCCTATTGGGATAGAAATTTCAAAAAAAAAAACTCCTTATTGAACCCTAGTGAATACCCTAGGTGTGAACTAAGGTTGGCACCTGTCACTTTGACATCAAATTGGCAAAACAAAAAAGAAAACAAAAAACAAAACAAAATACAAAAAACAAAACAAAATTAACAATTTCGATGGGTTATTTTTCTTAATTATTTAAAAAAATAATATAATAAAAAAAAAACTTTTTTTTATGGGTTATTTTGATTTATTTTAGACATTTGCACGCTTGCTTGCAGGCTGTATACATATGCGTTTAGCAAGAACTGAATTATAATAGGATGTATTTTTGCAAATAAATGATTGATTTGATTTGATTTGATTTAAAGTATTCAAGCCATCACGTTGTTTTTTTTTCTTATACTTGTGTTATGAGTAATATTGGTAGAATATTAACCAAGAGGTGTTCTTTAACGTGCAATGGATGAACATTCAGAAAACGTGATAACCAATCCGTGGTAATTGGTATCTTAATCCGATGATTAGATGCCAAGCAATCGATAAAAAACTAACTTTGAAGAAATGTAGTATATTGTACTTTATAGGTACTTACGTTCCTGGAATAACACGTACAGGCTATTTTTAAATGAAATGACCATGCGGGTGAAGCTGCGGGCACAGCTAGTTTATATTAAACATCAGCCTTAGCCACAGAAAAAATAATAGTACCTACTGTGTACATAAATTGTTCGGTCGATGTCAGAAGTGCTTAATAAAGCTTAAGCCCTAAATGGTCCCAGTTCAAACAGTTTTCGGTACCTCTATGCCAGCGATAAGAAACTTACATAATGGCTGGCAGGTCACCAGGACGTACACAAAATGTACATATCTAGGCGAGCAAAGGACCTAGGTAAAACTCTAGCACTTATAAATTTCAGCTAAACCTAGATCCAACTGGACATCAACGTTATTGACAGCCTAGATACGAAATATAATAAACGTATCATAAATGACGCTATTTTATACAAACATATTAATAACATAATATTTTTATTTTCACTTGCTACACCGCCTGCTTACAAATTTTGCTATCCCCGTTCATCCCTTTAGGGAAGGAGTTTAAAAAAACCCGCAATATCCATTGTTCGAATTGTAAGTTATGGTCTTGAGTTCATACAAAAATTCAATAGAAAAAGCACCTTCTGTTTTTTCGGGTTTTCCGGGCTGCTATGTATTCCAATTTTTTTTACCAAAGAACTTGATACGTAATATAGCTAATATTAAACATAACGGTCAGAGGGAAAAATACTAGCCATATCGGTACAGTCTTATTTTTTTCTTCTCTCTCGCGGTGCACGACTTCAAAAAGAGAACTGTTTACTACTAAATTTTCACTCTTTTCTCCGTGATTTCTGAATCGATTTGGATATTATTTTTATTTGCTAAAGAACTTCCAGAAGTTCCAAATTTTATCAAAATTAGTTTAGTAATATTACAGTAAATGCATTTAATTTTAAGGCTATATACACAAAAAAAAATACGAAAAGAAAACCTCCTACCTTTGGAAGCCGCAGAAGCCATTATTAAAAGTTGATGTTGATAAATAAATGTTCCTTTAATATATCAGCCAAATCTTATATTGATCCATACATCACTCTTATATTATAAATGCGAATGTTTGTTTGTGTGTTTGTGAAATTTGGTACATAGATACTTTGGTACATAGGTCCTGGAATAACATATAGAATACTTTCATCATCATCAACATCCATCAATGTTCATCATCATTAACATCCATCAATGTTCATCATCATCAACATCCATCAATGTTCACGGGTACACTGCAGGGCGCAGCCAATAAACTACACTGGCCTTTAAAACATAGTACCACACTTTTAATATCTGTGTGTTCGCGCTCTCTCTCTCTCTCTATCTCTTTAAAACTACTGGACCAATAGCGATGCGATTTTTCACTGTTGGATAACTTAGATTTTGATTTAAAAACTGGTGTACTTGGTATCTCAATCCGATGAGTAAAAGCCAAGCAATTCAATAAAAAATATAAATCTATTCAGTTGAAAAGTGTGGTACTAAGTTTTGAATACTAACACAGAAAACTACAGGACTGATTGCGATGCGATCACCCTCACCCTCACCCGCCGTTCACCCTCAGCTATCCAACAGTGAATACTGTTGGATAGCTGAGGATGAACGGCTGGACGGATTTTGATGAAATTTAGAATGTAGATAGCTTATACCCTGGAATAAAACATAGGATACTTTTTATCCTGGAAAGTTGTAATTTTCCACGGGAAAAGTAGAAAATGTTGATTACTCACTGTAAGGAACGGTTGCCACCACAGAATGCTCTGTGGTTGCCATGTAAATGAATTAACAAGTCTGTCAAAAAACATAGATAGCATTGGTGCTATACCTACTTTTGCATTGGTTTTTAATATCCTAGAAGAAAGTAGGATGCTTTTTTTTTCGCGATAAATAGTAATCCACGCGTACGAAGTCACGGGCGGGAAAACTAAAGAGGTATAGTTTGAGAGCTTGTAAGGTTGTAGTGGGTAATCTCTGGATCTATTGAACTGAAATTCAAAATTATTTTACCAATAGAAATCCACGTTATTTGTGTACACAAATACATGTATGACAACTGTTACGTATTTTAAAACGAGAACACATGCGAAGCCGCGGGCATCAGCTAGTTAAAAATATGGTGTAGATGACTTTAAATAACCTACTGAACAAGATTAATATTTATGAAATGGTGTCTGTTTGTTTGTCTATTTGTTCGCGCATCGCGTGAAAAACTATTGGACGGATCAATCCGATGAGTAGAAACCGAGCAATCAATAAAGCAATCCGATGAGTAGAAACCGAGCAATCGATAAAGCAATCCGATGAGTAGAAACCGAGCAATCAATAAAGCAATCCGATGAGTAGAAACCGAGCAATCGATAAAGCAATCCGATGAGTAGAAACCGAGCAATCGATAAAGCAATCCGATGAGTAGAAACCGAGCAATCGATAAAGCAATCCGATGAGTAGAAACCGAGCAATCAATAAAGCAATCCGATGAGTAGAAACCGAGCAATCAATAAAGCAATCCGATGAGTAGAAACCGAGCAATCGATAAAGCAATCCGATGAGTAGAAACCGAGCAATCAATAAAGCAATCCGATGAGTAGAAACCGAGCAATCAATAAAGCAATCCGATGAGTAGAAACCGAGCAATCAATAAAGCAATCCGATGAGTAGAAACCGAGCAATCAATAAAGCAATCCGATGAGTAGAAACCGAGCAATCAATAAAGCAATCCGATGAGTAGAAACCGAGCAATCGATAAAGCAATCCGATGAGTAGAAACCGAGCAATCAATAAAGCAATCCGATGAGTAGAAACCGAGCAATCAATAAAGCAATCCGATGAGTAGAAACCGAGCAATCGATAAAGCAATCCGATGAGTAGAAACCGAGCAATCGATAAAGCAATCCGATGAGTAGAAACCGAGCAATCAATAAAGCAATCCGATGAGTAGAAACCGAGCAATCAATAAAGCAATCCGATGAGTAGAAACCGAGCAATCGATAAAGCAATCCGATGAGTAGAAACCGAGCAATCGATAAAGCAATCCGATGAGTAGAAACCGAGCAATCAATAAAGCAATCCGATGAGTAGAAACCGAGCAATCAATAAAAAAAAACTGTTTTAATGCGGAATTAAATTTGGTATTTTGTACTTTAAAGGTACTTTCGGTCCTAGAATAACACTTACACTTATGTTATATTTAAACCAGAGAAATGACCACGCGTGCAAGTCACGGGCACAGCTTGTATTACATACAAATCCAATAATATGCTTACTACATACAAAATGAGGCAATCTATCTATGTATACGTATAATAAAGCAGTAAGTACCAAAAAGTCTGTACAAAGAAACTGAACTGTAGAACTGTATAAAAAAACCCCAGACCATTTTTTTTATTCTTGTCTGGCGGTCTGTTTGTCTGTCTGTTTGTTTGTGTGCTTGATATCTCAATCCGATGGGTATTAGAAGCCGAGCAATCAATACAAAATTACTTGTTAGCCTGAGTAATGTTTGTAAATTGTAATTAGAGGAGTACCTATCTATTCTCATCCCCATACCCACTCATTTATAAGAGTGCAACGTTGTCAACTTGTTTGTTTGGGGCGTTTTTCAAAACCAAATGGCTGAACAGATTTTGATAAAAATTTGTATGTAGATACGGTATACAACAAAAACCAACATATGGTACTTTTTATCCTGGAAAAGGGAAACTTGCCATGGGAAAACGGGAAAGTGACGATTACACGCTTTCACACCAAAACAACTATGATGAAGTTTGATATGGTAGTAAGGTACTCTAGATACCTGTACAATGTAGAGATATATAATAGATACATTTATCCCGGAAAAATTGAAAAATCACACAGGAAATCCGGATCATTTTGGTAATTTGGTATTTCATATTTTCACATAAAAACGGATAAACCAATTTATATATAATTGAATATTTTATTTGTGTATTTTTAACCTGGAAAAATGAAAAATCACGCGGGATAAACGTAAGTCTAAAATGGCTCAACATATGTCGATAAAATTGGTATTACTCATCCCAACGGTTCCTTCGACACTCAGTGGCTACATTCATTCATATTACATTCGACCGCAGTACATATATTAATCTTTCCAGACAGTAGTGTATCGAAGCATTGTTTTCGAGTTTGATGTCTACTGTCAGTCAGAGAGCGATAGATGCCACCTGTGGGTCTTTACCCGGCTACAAAAAAGGAGGGTTATGTTTTTTTATCAGAATACCTATGTATGCATTAATGAATTTAGGTATGTATGTATGTATGTATGTATGTATGTATGTATGTATGTATGTATGTATGTATGTATGTATGTATGTATGTATGTATGTATGTATGTATGTATGTATGTATGTTCGTCTGTTTGTACATGACCCCACTTTACAGCCAACCTTTTAAATTTGTAGGAATCTTCTTTTAGTAAAACCAGAGTTTATAAGCGACTTACAAAATAATTACAATAGAACCAGAACATTATCACACGATTCAAAAATACAATTTAAAATAGAAAGAGTTTTAATAGTCTCTTACCACCCTTTTTTCAATTCTCACCAATTGTCTCACAATTGTCTATGGGTAAAAAACACCATGATCGTTGCTGGAAAAGATTTTGAATTACGCTTACTGGCGTATTTTTTTTAGAAGTTACAATGCGTATAAAAATTGTAAAAGTAAGAATAATGCCGTAGTGTGAGCGCTACCCGTGCGAAACCGGGTTAGTATGTAATATTGTAAAAAATTGGTACTTATTAGTAGTATTCATATTATATTAGTCTACTAGCTGTGCCCGCAGCTTTGCCCGCGTGGTCATTTCATTTAAAAGTAGCCCACACGTGTTATTCCAGGACCAAAAGCCAAACCACCACCAGACCAGTTGTAGGTTTGGTCCAGGTCCAGAGGACCACGTGCAATATTATACTACATTTCTTCAAAATTGGTTCAGCCGTCAAATAGTTTTTAAAATACGTAGGTCGTATAAGTTGCGTATATTCAGAATAGGTTGATCTATATATACATATAGATATGCGCAGAGTAATTCGATATCAACCAAGTACAAAGTACTCTGTGTAATGTGTATCAACCGGACGGTAGGCAATTCAACAGACAATTTCCAGTCGCAAGGGTTTAGAGCTGGAGGTCATGCTAGTGCTAGTGTGAGCTAAATCCGAAAAACTTAACAGGTTTGAATTTAGCGGGACCCTTTGTTGCAGTGAATGAAATTCTTGCGTGTTTTAAGGTCAATCAGCGCCATCACGTTAAATCGAATGGAGAACTTTAATGCCTTTGGTTTATTTGCTATAAGGGATTGTAAATGATAAAATAATGATAATTTATTTCTTTTTTAAACATGCTCTTCTGGTAAAACTAACAAATTTACAAATAAAAAAAAAATAAAGTACCTAAATTGACAGAATTCTTTTCTGTTTTTCAGTTTTTTTTTTCTAAATTATCTGAATCGGAATTATTGTGACCTTAAAACGAATTTGTTGAAACGATTTGACGGTTTACTTCAGGAAATGACGATGATGATCGAAGAAAATGTAAAAATAACGCATAAAATATGTAGCATGAAATGTTTTGCTCCATATTATAAAAATATGGAGCAAAACATTTCACGAAGCAAGAGATTTCTACCCTTGCACGTCTGGGTTGGCAGGCTGGCATTCTCTCGTTGTGCCAAACAACATCGTGCCAAGAAGGTCGAAATTATGATACAGTTTTAATGTTTTATTTATATTACATTTAAACTATAATAACTTTGAATACCTATCCCACAGGAACCCTATATTTTTTGGGGATAAATAGAAACCGTAATTTTAATACATAATATGAACTTTGACTGTGCCAAGTTACATCAAACTCCGTACAGTAGTTTCAGCGTAATATGTGTTCTTTTAAATAACTTACAACCACTATCCTGCAGGAAATCGTGAATTTTTCGGGATAAAAACTATTCTAAATGTTAATCCATAACATAAGCTATGATTGTGCCAAATTGCATCAAAATCCGTCCGGTAGTTTCAGCGTGATGCGTGTTCAAAGAGACAGACAGACAGACAGACAGACAAAAATTAAAAATATATCCATTTTGCACTCCATATCGATTTTGAGGTTTATCTGAAATTAAAATATAAAAAAATATATTAATGTACAGATTTAGCCCATTTACAGTTTTATTATAGTATAGATAGATATGATATGAGAAAGTATTTAAACGAATGTTACTACTTTGTATCACAATCCGATGAGTAGAGAAGCCCGTCAATCGATGAAATAATATTTGACGACTGAACGAAATTTTGTAATTTATACTTTTGGTTCTGCAAAGCCGCGGAGGATAATATAAAACTGCTCTATACCTATATTATTCCAGTTTATTCTTGTCTTACTTTTTTTTTGCTAGATGAAAGTATATATATTTACTACTTGTGAGTTATTTGCTCTTATATACTTTGTGAGTTTTTAGAGTTATTCAAACATTTTTCTTTCCAGCGAAAATAAAATATGGCAGTTGTAAGCCGCGTAACTTCATATTTCCAATAGCACTCTCGTAGTTAAGACGAATCCAATGACACCTCATTTAACAAAATCCATTTAGCCGTAGGACGTGCCAAAGAAACGTAAAAACAAACAAACATACATAAGTACAACCCAACACATAACCCTCCGCAATCAGGTACCGTAAAATGAGGCTACTTTGCCCCGTGAAGGTAAATATGCTCCAAATTTTTTATAAGATTGTTTCGATCATTACTCAAAATCTAATAGGAAATAGGCAACACTGAATATGCATTTCCGGTTTCCGCCATTTTTTTTCTTTGACAGCAGTCCTTGTGAGGTAGTTAGAATTTTATGGAAAAAAAAATGTGTGCAAAATCGACCTCCATCGAAAAACCTACTTGGATATTTAAGGTAAGGAGGGTTATATGGAATTGGGTATTTATATAACTAACAATAACAGATAATATTTATTTGATGCATAGCTTAATATGGGATTCCAACCTCTTTTACTTTCACGTTCCTACTATGCGCCATGTTTGGGGATATTTTGCTCCTGGAGCAAAGTTAGTTATTTGACCTAATATTTAAACTTTTTATAGGGAAAATGCCCCGGAAATATGTTAGAAAAAACCTACCGACATGAAAAAGTTGTAAAACACAAAATTATGTTTTGCATACGCAAATAACTTAAGGTTAATATATAGTCAAAAATATATAATTTGATGAAATGTTTATAAATTTGATAATTGATTTGTCATAATGTAACCTAAAATAGATTATTAATTCAAAAAAAAAAAAAAATTTTTACACATAAAAACTGAATGAGGAGATTGAAAAAAATGTAAAGTAAAAAGCAATAGTGCGGTAATGTAAAGTAAAAAACACTAGTGTGTAATAAGCTGAATTATGAATCTAAATGCGTTGCCATAAAAGTCACTTTACTAGCAAGTGTTTTGAAAAAATCGTTACTTCCTATTAAAGACCTATGAGTTAATATTAAAAACATCCTTGACTTTTCCATTTCTTTCTTATCTTGATTCTCATGATAGGCTTATGTATTTCAATTTTAGACCGGGAACACAATAATAACGACTCTATATTTGCTCGCGGTAAATCCAGAAAAGCAGAACAAACTGAGGGAAGAGTTACGATCAAATGATGAAAGAAAGGTTTATCTGAAGGCAATCTTAAAGGAGTCAATAAGAATGATGCCTGTTGCCCCAGGAAACCTGAGGATCACCAATAAAGAATATAATTTGTTGGGATACAAAATACCACCCAGAGTAAGTAACACCTTCTACTAAATAATTATATTTAGTTGTAATTTCACGATAAAATACGTCGCCTATGGTCCCGATTCACTCTGATTATCTGTCTCCCTTAGGGTACAGAACGAGGAAAATCTGGTCTCGAAATTACCGGGGATTCTCGGTTCTTTTTATGTAAGACAATGGAATTCAAAATTGATTCCGTTTTTATCAGTACTTTCGGGAATTGACATCAACACCATAAAATTTAGTTATAATGATGCGTAACGGTTACTGTGATACTCTCTGGCAATCGATACACTAGGAAGGAGGTCGTTGGTGTTTTTTATCTCAGGCAATGAGTGGTTTTCCAAGTGTCACTTTAGCATTATTGATCTCTCGCTAGATGTCGTTGGCGACAGTTTTTGGTAACAGTTGTTTGATGTGACCAAGGAAGTTCTATATGTACATAGAACTTGGGGAAACCTTGGGTATGACCAAAGATTTTGAATTACGCTTACTGGCGGGTATGATATTCTGCATACCCTTGTTTATGGCAAGTTGTGCGTCAGTTTTGTAACAAATTCATTACTTATAGTATTTCTTGGTAGTTTTTTCTACTTTCTTTCTTTCTTGAACGTAGTAATCGAAAGCAGGTAAAAACAGCGTTTTACCGTAAAAATTTGCTACGAGCTAATCAAACGAAATATGACAAGTTGTTTGTGCAGTGAAATTTGTTATTTTTTTATTTTTTTATTATGATATAGCCAGTTTTGACATATTTAAATTTTATTTAATCAAAATCCGTTCAGACGTTTGAGCGTGAAGGATGTTGATGATTATGAAGAGTATCCTATGTGTTATTCGAACAAGGCATACGGGAAAAGAACTGTTGAAAAGAGCAGTTTCCCAGTCTTGCTTAAAAGACTTGTTGACGATTTAGAAGAAACAAGAAAAGAAAATTTGAAATCCGGTTTCAGGAAGTGTGGGATTTATCCGATCGATGCAAATGTCTTATTGGAGAGATTACCTCAGCCTACTGATAAGAATGCGACAGAAGATTCTTTTCTGGGAACACTTCAAGCAAAGAGAGTGTGGACTGAAGGCGTCAATATGAAAAGAAGACGCACAAAACTTGACATAGTTCCGGGAAGAAGTGTCACTGATCTAGTAGACACTCCACAATACAACAAGAAAAACGATGAACCATGTTTTGATGTTGAAGCCCATGCCTCAACTTCAGAACCCAGTCATAATAGAGTACACAGTGACAGTACATACGCTGATGGTGAATTATCTCTTCATGACTCTTCAAACGACGGTGCAATGAACGACTTGCTAGAGATGATGTTAGAAAAAGAGACGAACTTAGATAAAGTTACCAAAAGCTCTAAAACGAAAAATCTAAAACCATTCATCAAGTCGGAAGGAGAATATGTAGCTTTTATGTACGAAGGGGAAGTTTTTCCTGGTGTCATAACAAAAATAAGTGATAATGGACCTTACATATCTGCAATGAAAAGATCTCTCAAATACTGGAAATGGCCAAAACCAAAAGATGAGATCAAATATGATTGGAAGGAAGTTCTGGGGTGCATATCTGCACCAAAGAAAATTGGTCGCCGAGAATTTTACACAGTTGCTGAACTGGATCAAATTTGGGGGATATAATGATAGGTGCCTCAAAAATAAATAGATTTTAAAGTTTATAAGGTTAATTTATGTTTTTTAGAAGCTATTTTTGTTTTCTACAAGTTTGTTTTCATAATTAGGCTTAAGAAAAAGATTGCGAGACTGATATAATTAGATTTTTTTAAAGTTTAGAAGGATTGTGAGACTGATATATTTTTTTTGTATTAAACAAAAAAAAAAATATATAAGTCTAGATCAGTCTTAGAAGGAATTTTCAGTATTTTTGTTTTCTACAAGTTTGTTTTCTTTATTATAGTCAAGAAAAAGATTCTGAGACTGATTCACAACTCATAGTACAAATAAAAATGTCCCTTTATTATAAATTTGAAGTAATTTTTTGTTCAAATCATAAAAATAAGACTAGAACCCCAAAATTTACTTTCTGTTGTTATTTTTTGGAGCGTATTAACAGCTGAAGCTGTTAACTTTACCCTTGTCTCCGAAACGTGACTGTTTTAATGCAAATTAATTGTAGGAGCAATCTTTGTTAATTGGTGGTAAAATTGCTCCATTTATAAATAAAAAAAAAGTATAGAATACATAAGTAAAAAATAAAACTGTCATTGAAATATTAGAGCCAGAATGTTATAATAAGCTTGGAAATTTTAACAAAAGCCATAACTAAGTAGTTTTATCATCAGTCATACTTTTAAACATGTTGGAGCAAAAACCGGAGCAAAGTAGCCTCATTTTACGGTACTAAATGAAGTTATTTATTTTTCGGATCCCAATAGTGGTTCGAAGAGATTGAACTAAAGAGTCCAATCTTGATATTAACTCATATTACTATACTCTTTGGTCCAATCTATTTGTGGTACTGGCATCTTACTAGCAGAAAACAATGTTTCTTTCTCGTATTTTTACGTGAAGATACTTCATGCACGAAACTCGCTCGTAGCGTTCTTTTCAAAACCACGCTGAGACCCCTGCCTCCCGGCCCCCGCACCGCGTGCGTCAAATCAGCCGTTTACTCCTCGATACACTACTGTCTGTAAAGACTTATATACGTACTGTAGTAGTACGTAGAATACAGAGATAAACATAAAATATATTCATCCCGGAAAGAGGTAAAATGAAGTGAGGTCCCGTGTGTCTTGTCTTGTGTGTCTTGTAGATTATACACAAACGCACAAACGTGTAATTTGGTAACAATGGGTAAATTGATATATTATATTAAATCCCTTTTAATTATTCTCTTTTCATTTGTGTGATATTATTTCTTTCAGTCTTCTGTATTTGTGGAACATATCTGTACCTGAGAGGTAACGGATAATAAGTCCGTTTTTATAAATAACTTTTTAAGCCGTTTTGGTTGTAAAAAAATATACGGTAAAAAAAAATACAGTACCCGGCGATAAATAATGCACATCGGCCTTTGAAAAGAGACAATTGACTGTTTACGACGATTTCCGAACACTGACGACGGTCCATTAATCACCGTATTTATTAAATGTCATTTCATATCCAATAAATTATTGCACTTTATGGACATTATTAGTTTACGTCAAATAGAAAACTTTTAAACTTTAAATATCTATAGAGAGCTGCTGCAACTACTAGAAAAATTATCGTATAGTAGGTTGTATCACTAGGGGGCAAAATAATATTTTGATGGCAATGGCGCTATTTAGAATCCAGAGCGGAGTGATAGAGGGATTCTTAAGTAGAATCCTGCACGTAGCGAGGGATTAAATATACTTTGCCCGAGGAAAAATAATATTACGTCCGAGTGATACACTCTACTTTTCATCCTCCTCTATGAAAAATATGAATAAAAGGCGCTTTTAGATACTTTACAACTCATATTAGTTATTTAAAAGGATATTACGACGGGATGTCGCATGTGCCGTTGAAAAATACAAACAGGAACATGACCACCGACACGTGGGTGTCGGTGGTCATGTTCCTGTTTGTATTTTTCAATCACACGTTATCACAAAGTAGATTGAAAAGCCGTAAGAGTTTCTTACATTTGACAAAAGGTTTGGAGAGGTTGGACCCACCCAACACGAGGCCTATGGGCAGCTGAGCACCCTGTTCCCACAAATTACATAATGCCAGCAGAACAACTTCCAGCTGACCATAACCTGCAATGGCCGGCATGGAAATCCTTGAATCGGCTGAGGACCAATGTCGGCCGTTGTAAGCATAATATGGCCAAATGGGGAATACTCGTAATAGGCGAGTCCCAAACTACATGTAATTTTTGTGGAGCCTCAAGACAGACTATGGACCATCTGCTTTCTTGCCTGTCTTGCCCCACTGCCTGCACTGCCTAAACCCAAAGAGCAACCCAAAGAGCTGTAAACCTGGCAACATATCTAGCAGCTTTTATTTAATATAAAGTCGAACCAGTGACACGATAAGAAGAAAAAGAAAAGGATATTAAATAGCCTAAAAATAAACAACTTAAAATAAACTAGGTAATTACTAACACTTAACTAAAAAAAAAAAAACTTTGTACTTCTTTGATTTATACGTCCTTCAGACAGTCTCTTCAGATATTGTGTTCTAAATTTTGTGTAGATCTCGATTTGAAAGTCATTAATGGTACTGGCCGCCAACATGTGAAGGTTGCTTAGATTTGGTAATTCTTGAAAATAGGTACAGGTTTCCGAAAAAGACTCAATAAAATTGTTACCCATAAGCTTTCAAATATTTTTCCAGGGATTTAGTTGGCCATAGATTCTGTATCACATTTATTGCGTAGTAGGTAGGTTGTAAGTAGGTATAATAATTTCGCAATTCTTGCATTTTCGTGAAATAATTTAGTTTTTGCACTGTCAATATTCCTTGTTTCCGTGACAATAATATAATTCTTACGCTTTTAATTTTTTCCTCTTTTCCTTTCCTGCAAGGTGCAATCATTTGTGTGATGAGCAGAAATGTTTGTTTCTGAGTCATGGATGTTAATATTCTTATCTATGTATGTTTATCCGTTATCTAGTACCCATAGCACAGGGTATCCTAGTTTGGGGCTAGATAATTCGTGTGGAAATGTCCCTTTTTTTTTTATTGTTATTATTATTATATACATGATTCTTTTTTTAAATACAGAAAGTGCGCCACGCGATCCAGTGAACAAAAAAAAATGAGCTCATTGTTCATCTGTGAATCAGCAACCCTTCATCTGATCTATAAATTTTCGGCTTAGTACCATAAGTCTGCATGGCTCGACGGAACATCGTTCGACTCCCGATCTTTAGTAGCGGAGTTCAATTCCAACTGGAATATTTACATCACATTAAAAAAATGTGATGGGTTATAACTTGAATATGGCCGAGCTGAGGCGGAAAGAACCAACAAGCCACGAGCGCTCGCGTCGTGGAACCGATCGATCGCCAACATCAAAAATTCACGTTCCAAATTCAAAACTCATTACTGCCATCTCTGAAATTCTTAAACAGAAAGACCTACTATGCTTCCTCTTTTCGAGGAAAAAAACAGCGTTTTTCGAATAGATGGGATGAAAAAACAATTATGTATTATTTTGTAAATGAATAGGTTTAATGTTGGGGGGTTTAACTCTCTATATTATATATTTTCAGCTAAATGCGACCGTACTCTGTTGTACCTGTATAATGACTGACAAACACATAATATAACTGACAAACGTCACACACGTAGGGTGTGACAAAGCTCTACGAAGCTGAAATTTGCCGAGTCTCTTTCCAAAGACCGGTGTGCATTATTTATCGCCGGGTACTGTAAGTAATATTGACAATACATATAATATAATAAAAGTGAAATAGTAATAAGTCAAAATTCGTATGTCCCAGCAGCGTCACTCAATCTGAACTTTTACCGCCTTATTTATAAAAAGTTATGCATTGATTATTAATACTGCGCACAACAATTTTGTGTGTTAAAACATGATTTATATAATAAATTGAAGTTTTTTTCTTTTAATAATTAAATAATTATAGTACAACAAAAAGGTGCGACAAAAAGGTTCTACAAAAAGGTGCTGACGTTCGTAGCGCTCGTCGCGGCTTGTCCGCATAACTCTCCCAGATGAAGGACTTCAAAATAGTCTGAAACTGGTCGGAGTATTTCCGATCTTCTTTTTCGTGAGTTTTTAGCCGTTTTATTTATATATATTATGATTATCACTCGCGTTAGTTTTCAAAATCAGAGTTTATCTATCTGTTTATCTCATAGTAATATGTTTACGTGAGATTAAATTCAGATAAAATATATTCTGATATTATATGTATTTTGATAGATTCAAAACATTTGTTAAAGAAAATCTTATAACGAAAGCATATTACACTTCACAGGATTCAATGAATGATGAAAATGCACGGCCTGATGTCTCCAAGCTCCTTCATAATAACTAGTGGTTTTGCAAAGAGTAGAACTCTCGAGCACAAACATTTTCTCAACAATCTAGCGGTGCAAAGTAGTGATTAAATTGTAAAACTAACATTGATAACCAAGGTTCCCCATCAATCCCTAACTAGTAGGTAAAGTTTTGATTACACTGGTAGAAACCTAAAAGTGAGCAATTTACTGCATATTGAGGAGCTATTTTGCTCATCAGCCCGAAGATACATATCAGAACTTCACCAAGCTTTTATGAGACCAACTTAAGCTAGTAGGTACATACCTTTTAAAAAAATAAAAAAATACATCGTTATCGGATTTTATAAGGCGGAGATATTTAGTAGCCCCCTTTTTGCCCTTTTTTGAGGAAGTACCCCTCTAATCAAAAATTCCCGTTTGTTTGTAATGGATAAACTCAAAAAATGGGCCATTACCAATAGTATTGGGCCTTTGGGAAAAGGGTGTTTTCACTGTGAAAATGTGTCACACAATAAACTATTATACGCCATGGCCAGGAAACCACGGGAAATAGCTATAGTAACTGCACGCACAACATTTATACGATTAATCCACACCAATATATAAAAGTGAAACGTTGTCTGTTTGTTTATTTGTTTGGAGAGCTTTCACGCAATAACGGCTGGACGGATTTTGATGAAATTTGTAATGGAGATAGCTTATATCCAGGAATAACACAAAAGATACTTTTTATACCGGAAAATGCTAAGGTTTTACAAGAAAACTGGAAAATAATGATAACTCCATTTTTATTCGTTCTGTGCAGTCGAATAAGAATTTAGTTATATTTTTGTTATGCTTATGTTCATTTTTTCGTCTATGCAGAAATATTGTCATTATCAAAATGATGAGATGTACGCGTGCGCTTGTTTGTAAGTACGATTATATGCTTCTCAAATGGAACATGTAGGGTAGAGCAGGGCTTAAAGGTTCAAAGGAAATGAAAAAAAACTTTTGACTGCGAACAAAACTAAAAGGAGGCAAAAAACCTTTACCTGCATCTTATATTTCAAAAGGAAACCAGTAACCAGTGCAGTCGAACGCATACTTACTTAACTTGAATAATCTTGTATTAAATCTTGAGTAATCTTGTATTATTTTTGTAGAAAGCTTGAATGAGCCTTTTAAAGTCCTTTATATTGATACCTCACTCGATAGGTTTTGGTAATTTTAGGTTTTGGTAATGGCTTTTCCAATTTTGAGCTGTTTCAGAGCCATTTCGATTTCTTCAAGGCTGACATCTGGCACCTCTTTGGTATAGTGGCGGGTCAGAGTGGCCCTGGAATTCTTGATATCAGGTTCGGGTTGTGACGCTTGTGACATTACAGTCGGCCATAGAAATGCTCAACTTTCGCCAGAATTTCCGGCTTAGAAACGACAACTTTCCCGCTTGGTGTGGTCAACTTCGTCAGATAGCTTCGACCAAGCTGTTGTTCGATGACTTTTGACCCCTGATTTCGCTCTATGGCTTCTTCTATAGCGCTTCTATTGGAGCGTTGGAGGTCTCGCCTTACCAGCTTTGATATTTGATCATTCAAAGCCCGCTGATCTGATGAAGTGACTGCTGGATCTTCGCGTCGTTTCTTAATGAGCTGCAGAGACTCCACCGAAAGTTTTGATTTCCTGACTGTACGCTGTATCTTGTAGAACTTCGTTCCCTCTTCCCTCAAGATTCTCACCACTTGGTAAAGGTCCTTGTCAATGTCAACGTCAATTGTGTTTTCAAAGGCAGCGCATCGGTTCTCCAGTTTCAACTGGAGTTTTTCGGATCCAACAACAGTTTGAGCAGGTTAGGTTGGATTTAATCAAATGGTGACATTTAAGCTTGCAATAGATATCCTGAGTGCCCCGGACAAGTCTACGATCACTCCCGGTTTTAATTGATCATAGAGACATCACTGAATATGCGCTTTTTTCTGCTATGATAAATTCGATCTCATTTTTCGTCACACATTTTTCGTCTTTGCCACGTACACTTCCAATGGGGCTGCTTTTTAAAGAATGAGTTCATTAAAAATAGCCCTTTTTTCTTCAGAAAGTTTACTAGCATATGCCCCCTGTGATTTCTGCTGCCAAATCCGTGTTGTCTTACTACCAACTCGATGCATGTTTGTACTCCCACTTTAGCGTTGAAGTCTCCCATGACAACGTTGAAGTGTGCCTTGGAGGTGTTGTGCAAGGTTTTAGATATGTCTTTGTACATATCCCGTACATCATCGTCCGAGTGTTTCGAAGTCGGTGCATATACATGTATAATCTTGAGGCTATAATACCTCTCGGTTAATTTCATTACGAGGTACGCAACCCTAGTCGAAACACTGGAGATTTCTACAATGTTATCACAGAGGACCTAACAAGGAACCCGACACTGCCTTGGGATTGCTGGTCTCCTTCCCTTAAAAACATAGTATGGCCTGACTCTAAGATTACGGTATCCTCTCCCTCTCTTCGGACTTTACATTTACCGCAGAATGTGCCATCTTATGTGCCCCAGGTCCTCTTCCAGTTGCGTCAGATGTTCGTCGAGCCGTAACGTGCGTCCGTTATACGTAACCAGAGTCAGTTTTTTTTGGTGGCCTTCCAATGCCCAGGGATTCTTAGCACTCTCTGCCCTGCCCTGACCATGACCGCCACCGTGGCCAGGAATAGCAGGGCTGCCGAGCCATACTTTAAGTGTGCTTATAATGAAGGTAATAAATATAACCACCACGCTGGGCATGCAGGATGGCGATCGCAGGGAACAGTTTCTTGCACCGATGACGCTGCTGCCCGTCACCGGTCTGCAGAATTTAGATGCGCCAATTTCAAATGGTTATACAACAAGTTGTCGGTCGTCATTGTCTCGTCCGTGGTTCGGCAGGATGTACCGCGGGCAGGAAAGGTTGACTTGGAGTACTGAGGTGCTATATGAACAACACAAATATAAAATGGCATCCAGTTCCCGGTCACTCTGCTAGTCCTGACCAAGTTGGCTGTCAAGGAAATGGCACGGTGTGAAGAATTCTCGGGTTACCGTAGGCCACCCCAAACAAAAACAAATGACCCTGGTTACGTACAACGGACGAACAATTAGGCTTGACGAGCACATGGCCCAACTCAAGACGGAACTTACGAACATCAAGTGGCATATTCTAGGGTTAAGTGAAGTCCAAAGTCAACACAATAACCCTAGAATTGGGCCACCTATTCTACTTCTGAGAGGGCGATTAGCAGTCTCAGGGTGGCATGGGGTTCCTCGTCAATAAGGACATGATTCATAATGTTGTAGAAATATCTAGTATGTTGACCATGGTAGCGTACCTGATTCTTAAGCTAACCGAAAGGCCTTAAGATCGTACAGGCTTACGCACCGACTTCAGCACACTCGGATAATGAAGTAGATGATACGTTTGATGACATTTCTTCGTCCCTACATAACACCACAAGGGCTCACTAAAACGTCATCGTGGGAGTCTTTAACGCAAAAGTGGGACAACAGACTTGCAGTGAGTCGAAAATAGGTCCACACGGTTATGGGGACACGAATCACAGGAGGAAAATGCTAGTTTACTTTTGGAAAAAGAGGGCTACTTTTTGATAAATTCATTCTTTCAAAAGCAAAAGCTCCGACACTGTGACAATAAAAATCAATTGTCTTCATCATGACGGACAACAAGCACTTATTCAGGGAAGTCTCAGTGATCGCAAGGTTCAATACCAAAAGTGATCATTGACTTGTCCGAGGCTCCTTGAATATGCCATCTGGTGAAGTTTACGCTGCGAGCAAACCTGCTCCAAGCCAATGTTGGATCAGAACAGTTCCAACTCAAGTTGGAAAATCGATTCGCTTGTATGACGCCCCGACTGTGAGTGTCCAACTAAAAAAAAAACACAAATGCAACTGCGCACGGGAGTGAGACAGAGGGATGTTATATCCCCGAAACTGATCACTGATGCCCTGAAAGATATGTTCAAGATGCTTGATTGGAAAGGAATAGGCATTAATATCAATAGCGAGAACATCTCACAGGTACTATTTGCCGATGATACAGTCCTAATGGCGGAGTCGCTACAAGACTTGAAAAACATGGTGACCAACCTAAATGATGCTTCACGACGCATCGGTCTCTGAATGAACATAGATAAGACCAAGGTCATGTTTAACGATCTTGTTGACCCGGAACCGATTGCAGTCAATTGTGTAGCCCTTGAAGTTGTATGAAAATATGTTTACCACATTTTGCAATTAGGTAGGAACAACTTTGAGAAGGAAGCCAACAGAAGAATAATTCAGCTGGGTTGGGCAGCATTAGGCAAGCTTCGTCAAGTCTTCTCATCATCCATACCACAGATATTCAACAGAGATCCAAGGTAACCGACATAGCCATAAAGTTATGCAAGCTGAAGTGGCAGTGGGCTGGTCACATTTACCGAAGAACCGATGACCGTTGGGGTTAGCGAGTTCTCGAGTAGAGACCAGGTTTAGGCAAAAGTAATTTAGGACGCTCTGTGGCCAGGTGGAGTAATGACCTGCAAAAAGAGGCTGGATGAAAATGGATGAGGAGAGCTGAAGACTGAGCTCAGTGGCGAGCATTAGGAGAGGCCTAAGACCAGCAGTGCAAAGATATAGGCTGACGATGATGAAGATGATGATGATTATGATGAGCAAGGTCAAATTAGGATTGACTCTGTTAAAAAATATATGAAAAAAATATGAAAATATATTTATTACTGCAAAAATGATACATCTAGCATTGCACACTATGCAATAGGTACAATCACAGTTTAGAAACATACTTCGGTATATATATTATGCAGACATCTTTTCTTAAATACTAAATATCTGTCGACTTCCTAACTAGGCAAAGCCTGTGTCTAGGAAGCCTGATTCCTTATAATGTTTAACATTTAGAAACTCAGCGGATAGAAAAAGTTTACCTACAAACATAATAATTATTATAATGATTATTATTATTATTATAATTTTGAATTATTATATGTTAAGACAATTAAATATAAAAAAATGGTATAAATAAATAATAATGCTCTATATATATATATATATATATATATATATATATATATAGGTATTTATATATATACTAATATAATGAAATGAATAAAATGTAAATTTAAATAGGTAGTTTTAATTTCAATGTGTATTTTCAATTTAACATATAATATTTATTAAATTTTCTGTTTGATCATATGTCAATGTAGTAAGCCATTTATGTATTATGATTTTTCCTGCTCTTACTGTTTTGTCTTTAATATCACAGTATTTTACGACTCTATTATAAACATGTACTCTAATAAAATCACCAAAACGATGCGTGAACCTAGTGTTTACAGATGGAGTGGTCAGTCGGTAAACTCTACGAAACTTCAATGATTCATAGTCACATGAGGATAAAACTGATTTATGCACTGAAATAGATGTTTTGAGAATATGTTATGAGTTCAATCATTTTAAACCAACTTAATAAAAAAAGTTTTCCAAGTTAAAGTGTATGTATGTAATAATACGTATTAATCTATATGAGACAATATGAGGGTATACACATGTACCAAATTTCATGCATGTTTTAGTGTCAAAAATGCTTTATATAAATATATGTTATTCTATATGAGCAAATAAACCAAAATAACTAATTTCGCGATTCTACGTATCTCTGTGTGTGTGTTTGTCCAAATATTTCTCGGAAACAAGAAGTACGATTGCAATAATTATTTTTGTAATAGTTTCAGTGTATTTTAACTTCAAATTTCATTAAATGCGGTCGGTAGTTAAAAATATGTAGCTAAAAGGACTGTTAACCCTTAAATCGACTTCAGAAAAGGAGACGGTTATATGTTCGGCTATCTGTTTTTTTTATATAAGCCAGTCGATATCTCCTTTAATTACTGACCGATTTTAAAAATTCTTTTTTTGCTTGAAATGGTATACTCTTCAGGTGGTCCTATATAAATTGTATCAAAATTGGTTTAGTACTGTTATTACAAAAACAATTTGTTTTATAGTTTATGTTCTATAATATCTTGGGATTTCTGAACCGAATTAGATGATTGTTTTTACTTGAGTTAAATGATCTTTAGTGTGATAAATACTGTAGTAAACTGTATAAATTTCATCAAAATTGGCTTAGCAGCTTTAAACAAGCTTTTATTTAATTCACTATGTTATAATGTTAAGGACTAGATTGCAAGTCAATTTTGAACAATTTAAGGACGTCCAAAGATGCTGAAGTTTTGCACATGGGTGTAGTTCTGATGATAATTGAAAACTACAGTACACTTTGTGTCTGTGCTGTTAACCATTGAATTGAGTTCCCTAGTCAGGTCCCAAACCTGAGTGCAGCAATCATGTCATGGTAAAACTCAAAACTGGCAATCATAATAAAATGCGTACACAAAATTTTGTAAAATTTAAAACCAGCTATCATAATAATTACTGGTATATTATAGACACGAAATTTTGTCTACGCATTAGCAAAATGTGGTGTCCATGCTGTTAAGTGATGAAGAGTTCATTTTTCTGGAGCTAATCCTGGATATCGATTCAGGTCATGCCTACCATAAAAATTCATTGTTATCGGAACAGAACCAACTTGTAAAAATTCAACTCCGTAGGATAAGAGCAAGCACCTCCATACAAATACTGAAATACTCAAATACTCAAATACTACAATACCATCAAACGATTTCCTGCGATGGCTACAATGTCTTTGGTACATCGTGGGGTCTCCCTATACTTCGCTTGCTTGTTTGTGGTTCCCATTCGAAAACCTTATTCCCCAAAAATTGACAGTTCTGCGAACTATATGGCCACTTCAACTTGCAAACTCTGAGAGCTATGTCGGTAACCTTGGTTCTTCTATGGATTTCCTCGTTACGGATTCTATCACGTAGTTAATCACCGAGCATAGCTCTCTCCATTGTACGCTGCGCGACTTACATACACACAGACATACATAGATAGAAACATTGCAATTTAAATTAAAGGATTCAAATAAGGTGAACCTCGGTACACTAGCTAGTATAGATGGTTCCTTTCACTTTTTTTGGTGTTGTATATTTCGATGTACAAATAAGTAGGTAAAAAAATAATAAAAAAAAATAACAAGGCAATTCAAAACAATAGGTCTTACTCTAAATTTTTCTAAACGTGAATTATAAATCCAATCATTTCAAAAAACGACACTATAGATATTTTTAGAAAAATTGCTCCAAATATTAAAATTTTGCAAAACAGTTCACTTCGTCTTTTAGGGGCCCCGATTCTCGATGAATCATTACCAGATTTTGTTGAAGAAAAAATTCAAAATTTTCCGCTTGACCGCTTGCATAAAATTAATACACATATGACATATTTTATAATTCGCTACTACCTTTTTGTCCCAAAATTTATGTATTTCTTAAGATGTTGTCAATTTTGGAATCATACCTTACTTATACAACAGTTTGACAGCATTTTAAGAAATACGCTCACCGCCATCCTCAATAAAAAAAAGGTACTTTCGATGATCGCTCTTGGTGTCAGGCCTCACTACCAATAAGGTGCGGTGGTCTTGGCATACGTAAAATTTCTATTGTAGCTTTCCTATCCTCAGTTTATAGTACACAAAAATTAATCGGAGCTATTTTATCTCCCTGTATTGCAAATTACGAAATAAGTTTTTTGACTGAGGCTAGGGATGCTTGGAAAATAGCCTGTCCAAATCAGTCATTGCCCAAAGCGCCTCCTTCCCAGAAGCATTGGGACGGGCCGCTCTGCGAAATTGAACGGAAAAATGTTTTTGATACATCTGTTTGTTCTGCAGAGCGTGCTCGCCTCCTCGCTGTTTCACGTTGGGAATCAGGCCTTTGGTTGCAAGCACTTCCATCAAAAAACATTGGCAATTTACTAGACAACCAGACATTCCGATTAGCCGTTTCTCTGCGTCTGGGCGTTTTTTGCCAAGTCCCACACCGTTGCCTATGCGGCGATATGGTGGATCGGCTTGGCCATCACGGATTATCTTGCTACAGAAGCGCAGGGTGGATTCCTCGACACGCCAGTTTGAATGAAGTCATCCGTCGGGCCTTTGTCAGTGCCGGCGTTCCGTCAATCTTAGAACCAAATGGCCTGATGACGACTGTAAGAGGCCTGATGGTATGACTTTAATTCCTTGGAAGATGGGACGGCCTTTAGTTTGGGATGCAACTTGTGTCGATACCTTGGCGCCGTCTCATCTTCCAGAGACAACAATTCGGGCTGGCGGCGCTGCAACCAAAGCAGAAAACCTCAAGCGGCGCAAATATGGGAACCTAGACCGGGGTTACATGTTTGTGCCGTTTGGGGTTGACACTTTGGGTCCGTGGGGGCCAGGTGGCCACGAAATTTACAGGGACTTGGCAAAACGTTTAGTGGAAGTGACACTTGCTAGAATGCTGGCTCCTATTTAGGCCAAAAAATTAGTATTGCAATACAGCGTGGCAATGCAGCCAGCATTTTGGGCACTTTCCCTTCCTCTGAAGGACTTTTAGATAGTTTTGTGTAAATAGTTACCTAAGTTTTTTTATTTAATTATATTTTAAAATGAACTTTTGTTTTTTGTATTTTTTATCTTGTAAATAAATTCCCCTTGTAGTAGGTACCTAGTGTTTTGATATATTTTTTTTAGGATTTGGGAAATAGGTATTTTATGTTGTGCATTCAATAACAATCCTATTATCTCAAATCTTTCAGAATGAAATCACAGAAAGATGATTAAAAACATGTTGAAGAGCAATTTCGATTACGAAATGAATCTATGGGCTCTAGAGTCCACTGGTATTGTAGCTTTGGGCTGCAGGATAGGTTGCCTCAACCCCAATCTTCAGGAAGCCTCACCAGCCAAAAAACTCATCAACTGTCTCCGTGAGCTGTTCGTTTTAATTGACAAGCTGGACTTCAAACCCAGCCTATGGAAGTTTGTATCTACACCAAACTTTAAGAGAGCTATGGCACTTTATGCACAACAAGATTCATAAGTTATCTATACCAATATATATGAAAGTGAAACGTTGTCTGTTTGTTTGTTCGTGTGTTTGGGGAGCTTTCACGCAAAAATAGACTAGACGGATTTAGATGAAATTTAGAATGGAGACATCTTATACCCTATATTAAAACATAGGGTACTTTTTATCCCAGAAACATGAAAGTTTCTGCGGGAAAACTGGAAAATGTTGATTACTCACTATAAGGAACGGTTGCTATCACATAATTGTCTGTGGTTGCCATGGAAACGAAATAACAAGTCTGTCAATAAACATCAAGAACTATTTAGTTTGTGTCAAGGACGTCGTTGCTATACCTACTTTTGCATTGGTTTTTAATATCCTAGAAGAAAATAGGATGCTTTTTTTCGCGATAAAGGACGATATGCGCATACGAAGTCGCGGGCGGGAAAACTAGTAAGTTATAAACGCAGATCCCAAACTTAGGACAAACATCCTTGGGACTTAGAATTCCGCAATATTAAAGATGAACATTACATGATTTAGAAACCCCAAAATACCCTACTGCAATACATTTACTTTAAAAAAAAACACATACTGCATACTTTTACAACATACATACTTTTACTGCATACTTTTTGAACATCGCGTCAAGCGACTATCTATCTATATATTATATACTTATAATAAAACTGTAACAGGTCCAATTCTGTACATTGAAGATATTTTGCAAATATTTTTTGGAGGCTGTTCTATATTTGATACTGAAGCCAAAAATGTAAAACATTTTTGTCTGTGTCTGTCTGTCTGTATCTTGGCTAGGCATCACGCCGAAACTACTGAATTAATTCAAATGAAACTTGGCATAATGTGAGTTCATACTACGAGGTAGGACATAGGATACTTTTCATCCCGAAAAGTTACAGGGTTCCCGCAGGAAAAGAGTTGAAAGATTTTTATAAGAAAACGTATCACGCTAAAGCTACTGCATGGATTTTGATGCAACTTGGCACAGTTATAGAATATATGATGATTGAAAGTTAACAGTACTTTTTATCCCGAAAATATAAAGAGTTCCTGTGGGATAGTGGTCCAAATTCTGTAAATTAAAGAAATTTAGTAAATTTTTTTGGAGTCTGTTTTACATTCGGTACTGAAGCCAAAACTGTTTTATTATTTTTTGTATTCTGTCGGTCTGTCTGTCTGTATCTTGGCATAGCATCACGCCGAAACTACTCAATTAATTCAAATTAAACTTGGTATGATTTGAGTTCATACTTCGAGGGAGGACATAGGACATTTTTCATCCCGAAAAATTTAAGGGTTCCCGCAGGATAGGTGTGGAAAGGTATTTAAAAGAACACGTATCACGCTGAAACCACTGAACGGATTTTGATGCAACTTGGCACAGTCAAAATTAATATGATGGGTGAAAATTAACGATACTTTTAATCTCAAAAATATAAAGTGTTCCTGCGGGATAGGGGTCCAAGTTCTGTACAATGAAAATATTTAGTAAAAAAAAATTGGAGTCTGTTTTATATTCGGTACTGACGCAAAAACTGGTTTTTTTTGTCTGTCTGTCTGTGTGTCCGTCTGTCTGTTTGTATTTTGGCAGCATTTCATGCCGAAACTACGAAATGAATTCAATTAAAACTTGGTATGATTTGAGTTCATACTTTGAGGTAGGACATTGGATACTTTTCATCCCGAAAAATTAAAGGATTCCCACAGGATAGGGTTTGTAAGTTATTTAAAAGAACACGTATCCCGCTGAAACTACTGCACGGATTTTGATGCAATTTGGCACAGTTATAGTTTATATGATGGGTGAAAATTTAGGATACCTACATTTAATCGCGAAAAAAAAATGAGTTTCCTTAAGGTTATGGGTTCAAATTCTGTACATAGAATTCATTTTGTTTTTTTTTTATGTTTCGCTGTATTCTATACTGAAGCAAAACTGTTTTTTTTTTGCTTTCTTTCTGTGTCTTGGCCGCGAATCACGCCGCTGATACCACTGAATGAATTTAAATGAAACTTGGTATGATTTGAGTTGATACTACGAGGTAGGACATAGAATACTTTTCATCCTGAATAAATAATAAGTTCTCGCAGATGGATTGAAAGTTATTTAAAAGAACACGTACCACGCTGAAAATACTGGACGGATTTTGATGCAAAGTCATAGTATAAATGATGGGTTAAAATTGAGGATATCTTTTATCCCGAAAAAATAATAGGTTCCTGCGGGATAGGGAACAAAGTTATGTTAATTATGAAGTAATAAATGATACATTTTTGTAGGGTACTCTATGTTCGATAGTGAAGCCATAACTGTTTTTTTTTTTCATTTTTATCTGTCTGTATGTCTGTATCTTGACCGTGCATCACGTCGAAACTCAAATGAAACTTGGTATGATATGAGTTCATACTACGAGGTAAGACATTGGATACTTTTCATCACGAAAAATTAAAGTGTTCCCGCAGGATAGGGGTTGAAAGTTATTTGAAAGAACACGTATCACGCTGTAACTACTGGACAAATTTTGATGCAATTTGGCACAATCGTCTATCTATACTTATAATAATAAAGCAATAGGTACGAAAAAGGCTGCACACAGAAGTCAAATAAAAAAATGGTCTAGGGTACCTTAAAATAAGCTACAGAACATTTTTTTTTGTTTTTGTTCGTGTCTTTCTTTCTGTTTGTCCGTATTTTTGTGCATCACGTAAAAACAACTGGACCAACTGCTATGCGGATAGCTTAGGGTTTGACTTAAAAACTGGTGTAATTAGTATCTCAATTTGGCGATTAAAAGCCAAGCAATCGATAAAAATATTTTTGACGGCTAAAGAAATTTTGATCAAATGTTGGTATATTGGTATTTTAGGTCCTGGAATAGCACTAACTGGAACTGGAATTATAATACTTTTAATCTAAAGAAATGACCACTTGTGCGAAGCCGCGGAGTTCTCTAAGGAATGATTTATTGCGAAAACGTCAATAAATCATTCCTTAGAGCAACTCCGTGCACTAAGGAAATATTGTTCTTAATTCCATCACTAAAGGGGTGAATTGGGGTAGCTAAAGTTTGCACGCGGGCAAAGCTGCAGGGCGCAGCTAGTTATAAATATATATCGGTATTATAATTTTCTTTGCTGTTCTATTTAATTTTTTATATTAACTTTCATGATGTGCTTATCTTATTATGTTTTTAGACTGCTAATACAATAACAGCGACTCTGTATTTGCTCGCGGTAAATCAAGAAAAGCAGGAAAAACTAAGAAGAGAATTACGGTCAAATGATGAAAAAAAATCTTTATCTCAAGGCGATAGTAAAGGAGTCACTTAGAATGATGCCTATTTCCGTAGGAAACATGAGGATCACAAATAAAGAATATAATTTGTTGGGATACAAAATTCCACGCAACGTAAGTAATGGTAACGCATTATATATTAAATTCACATTATTAAATTCGAAACTTTTCACCGAAAGCTACTAAGGTTGTGTTTGCACAATCTCTTCATAATACTATCCTAGACTACGCTGACGCCAGCTATCTTGATCTCACTAAAGAGCAATTTAAACAAGCTTGATGAACACTTTTGTATCTGGTTCATATTTGGCTTACGCAAGTGTCCATGTCAATGACCATGTATCTTAATTTCGTGTTAAGCTCAAGTGGTTCCCTATTCGCCATCGTTGGAATACTCATATCCTTTCTCTTCTCCAAAATAAACTGTATAATCCCTCTTCTCCTGAATATCTTCAGGAATGATTTGAATTCCTGCATTGCTCAAATCCTACAGTCATCAGAAAATTTTCTTCTAAAGTTTTCTCTGCACAAAAGCTCTAACTATGATAAGTCTTTCATTGTACAAGCAATACGTTTCTGTGAGAAAATCACAATCTTTGCAAAGTTTCAAACATCAGGTTAAGAATTTTTACCTGTCATAATTTGAATTTTTCAGTGATCTGAAACTATATATAACGCATGTATATTATTTATGTATCTACCATAAAATATTGATGAGTTTATTATAATGTTTATAGTAACATTAAGTAGTATTTGTTATTTACTAATAATTAGTATTATCTTGGTATTTATATTTTTGTTCAAATTCATTTTTGTTTTATTTGTTTATTATCTTTTTCTAGTAGTTTTATTTAGTATTAACTCAAACGTTTCACACCTAAAACTACTTTCTACTATATCATGGTGTCAGTTAGATGCTGAGATGAATTTACTAATCATTTGCAACCTTCACATTTCAGATGCAAATTATCTTTGCTCACCATAACATGTCACTGATGGAGGAGCATTTCCCTCATTCCAAAGAGTTCCTTCCAGAACGGTGGTTGGTGTATAAGGATGACCCGCTGCACTTTAAACATGCCCATCCGTTCGCGTACAGCCCATTAGGGTTCGGAATACGCAGTTGTCTCGGTAACTTTAAAAGAGTTTTTAGATTCTGATAACACGAGTATGAAGTGCGCAGATTCAAATAACAATCGGACTTTAAAATTTGTGACTGAAAGAGAACGTGGGCTTTCCCTGACTCAATGGGGCATGTTACACTATCGAGTTTCTGTTATGTCAATTTCTCTTATTGTGACGATACTGTCAAGTGTCGTATGGATCAAGATACTTGTGGATCACGTTAGTACTAATAGTGGAACATGCCTTCTTGTGGTATAGGGGTCCAAATTCTGTTAGTAAAAGAAATTTATAAAAGTTATTTGGACCCATTTTTATATTCGGTGCTGAAACCAAAACTGTTTTTTTTTTCTGTCGGTCTGTCTGTCCGTCTGTCTGTGCCTTTGCATAGCATCACGCCGAAACTACTCAATGACCTCAAATTAAACTTTGTATGATTTGAGTTCATACTACGAGGTAGGACATAGGATACTTTTAATTCCGATAAATTAAAGGGTTCCCACAGGATAGGCGTTGAAAGTACACGTATTACGCTGAAACTACTGGACGGAATTTTTTATTCAAATTGGCACAGTTATATATCTATCTGTACTTATAATAAAGCAATAGGTACGAAGGAGGTAGTACAAAGAAGATAAATTAGAATATAACATATTTTTATAATCGTATTTTTCTGTCTGGTTGTATGTTAAAATTTGTATGGTCCAGTAGGTTTTACGCATCACGTGAAAACTACTGAACCGATTGCAATGTGGTTTGTATTGTAAGATAGCTTAGGGTTTGATTTAAAAACTAATATAATTGGTATCTCAATCCGGTGAGTAAGAAGCCGATCAATTGATAAAGTATTTTTGACGGATGAAGAATTTTTTATCAAATGTTGGTATATTGGTACTGGAATAACACATTACGGTACTTTGAACCTAAAGAAAAAGCCGAGGGTACAGCTAGTAACTGCTAAAAATATTACAGTAAACTAGGCTGAACCAGGGCCCAAAAACATCCGTTTACGAGAATGGTGTTCCAGCCATCAATAAACATCAAACATGAAAATGACCCTGTTTTTATTTTGTTAACTTGTTTTTTGCCATAAATAAAGCTATGTCAATGTATATAAGCAAAAAAGAGGAAATAACGTAATGGAAATGCCCATTGCAGTGCAAATTGCAGGCGGTGGCAGATAATAACACGGGCAGTGTTTACTGCAATTTTGTAAATTAAAATGTTTGATACTTGTCGTCGCATTGCTGCGCTGGAGATAGAAAACTTCATAACTCGTCTGGTGGAAAACTTCCAAATTGAATGGTTCGGCCTTCCGCCTAAGATCCAGACAACTACGATCAACTATGTCTATGTAACTTCATATTTAAGGATGCTCCGAAATGAATAGTTCTATTTACTAATCCAATGTTAATAATGTTTAAATTTGTATACAGATTAAATAAAATAATATGTTACATCCAAATTCAATAATATGCTACCTACATAGAGGGGTCGTAGCTCATCCACCCACCGGTTTTACCCACTAGTGGGTGTACGGGTAATTCGCATATACCCCTCCACCCACTGCACTAGAGGGAAGGCGTGGAGGATTTGTACGGTTTTTGTTCAATGATCTTCACAACTGTATGTTTTTTTTTTTGTGGGTAGGTGTAGTAAAAGTAACGTCTTTAAAAAAGTGCTCTCACTTTATTTAATAAAAATAATATAATTCAGTTAATTTAAGTGTGAAATAGATGCCTATATGCAATTAAAACTCACCACACCTGCTCCTAAGTGATAATTTTCCATTAACTACAAACTTTCACTAAATTTCACTTCACCACTTTAGTTTTGCTCTCTCACTACATCAAATAATGGATGCCATTCAAGAGTCGCTAAACCAAATGATGGTCACATTTAACAAGCGGCTGGACTCCATCGAAGAACAGTTGCCGAAGTCTGCCTCTTCTACAAGCCCTGGAGATTTGGCCACTGAGTTCATGTCCTTCAAAGCTTTTGTTTTGGTGTCGATGCGGGCTCTTCAAAGCCAAATTGGATTACTGGCTAATCAAGCAGACACTCAAGAGATGCGGGGAAGGCGGAAGATTCTCCTGCTTCATGGTGTCCCTGAGACACAGAAAGAAGATATATGGTTGTCACCAAGGCAATGTTGGAGCATGTAAAGATGGAAGATTTCAAATCTGAGAATATAGAACGCGTCAAATCCTCTTCAAGCTTCGAGACGTCATGCTTCGTGACAAAATCTGGTCTTCCAAGACCAATTTGAAAGGTTCAGGTATAACGCACCTCATATACCCTACCTGGTTTCATACTCCTGCGTAATGACCGCACTGGCTGTGGAGGTGGCGGTGTTGCTATTTATCTCCGTGCAAACATTCCTTACACTATTGTGAGTATTTCAGCGCAACCCCCTCCAACCAATGCTGGTGAGCATCTTTTTATTGAAATCATAGTTTCCTATACGAAGATGCTTGTAGGTGTTTATTCTTGTCCTTCCTTACGCATAAACTTTTTTTCTAATTTTGAGAAACTCCTGCAAGATCACTCTCCTTCTTACGATCACAATATTATCAAGGGTGATTTTAATACATGCTTGCTGAAACTTGATAATAGATCGTCCACTTTTGAAACCATCATTAAGGCCAGCAACTTAACCATTCTGCCACTTAACGCTACACATCATATCCCTCATTCATTCCCTTCTCTTCTTGACCTTATTCTAGTCTCTTCCCAAAATCTCGTTGGTAAGCATGGTCAGTGTTCGGCGGACGCATTCTCTCATCATGATTTGCTTTTCCTTTCTTATAAAATCCGTCCGCCGAAAGCGAAACCCAAAGTTCTTCTGCTGCGTAATTTTGGTGGTATGGATTTGGAATGCTTGCGCAAGGATGCTCAGGAGTTGGTCTGGCCAGCTGTCTTGGATGGAGTATCAATTGATGACAAAATTGAGGTTTTCAATCGTACTTTGACAAAATTATATGATGTACATGCACCTATCCGACCTGTCAAGTTAAAACATCTCCCTGCACCTTGGCTTACAAGTGAGTTAATATCTTTAATGCACAAAAAGTTAGTGGCCAAGGCCAAGCTTAGATGTTGCCCAACCGAGTACAATAAAGAAAAATACATTGAATGCCGAAATCACTGCAACAGAGTTTGTAGGAATGCACAGCGCCGACATTTCCATGACTCAGTAGAAAATGAAGACCCCGCTAAAGTTTGGAAATTCCTTAGATCGATGGGAGTTGGAAAGTCACGACAAGATAATATTCCTTATAACTTAAATATTGATCTCTTAAATAGACACTTTTCCTCTTCTTCCAACTTTGATGGACCTACAAAACTTGTTACGCTTAACTATCTTTCTTCATTTTCACCTCCCCTTTTATTTTCATTCAATTTACCGATTGTGACGTTAAGAGAGGCATTGCTTCTATTTTATCTAACGCGGTTGGTAGTGATAGCATTAGCCGTAAGATGATCCTACCCATACTTGATGAAGTCATCCCTGTTATCCGATACATCCTCAATTTTTCTATATCCAATGGTACATTCCCATCTTTATGGAAAGAAGCCCTAATAACTCCTCTCCCCAAAAAGTCTAATCCTTCTTCTTTCTCAGAATTTCACCCTTTCTTGATTTTTTATCAAAAGTGCTCGAGCGCCTTGTTCATCAGCAAATGTCTTCCTTTCTTAACAGAAACTTTCTCCTTAATAATTTCCAATCTGGTTTCCGTCCTGGGCATAGCACTGTCTCCGCATTAGTTAAAATTACTGACGACTTCCGATATGGCATGGGTAACGGAAAACTGACTGTTTTATCACTACTTGACTTCAGTAAAGCTTTTAACAACGTTGATTTCGACATTCTTCTTGGACTTCTTCGCTCTCTTAACGTATCTCCAACGGCTATTGATTTGTTTCGTAGTTACTTGTATGGTCGCCGGCAGCGTGTTCGCATTGATGATAACTTATCATCCCGGTGTTGTACATCTACTGACGTTCTTCAGGACGGCGTATTATGTCCTTATTTTTGCTATTTTCATAAACTCAATTTCTCGCCAAATATCTTCTTCCTACCATCTCTATGCAGATGATTTGCAAATTTATACACAAGCTCCTTTAGACCAGTTGCATACAGCTATTGAAACAATCAATTATGACCTCGAACGTATTTTAGACTGGAGTAAATCATATGGCCTTAGTGTAAATCCTTTAAAGACCCAAGTTATTGTAATCGGTAGTTCAAGACTAATATCTAAGATTGACTGGTTTCATCTCCCGATGTTCTTTTCGATGGCACACATATCAAAATAAGTGAAACTGTTAAAAACTTGGGTGTGCTTATTGATAGACAACTATCTTGGGGACCTCAGTTAAGTGAGGTAAGCCGTAAAGTTTATGCGTCAGCGGGTTCACTTAGAAGACTGCGCAATTTTCTTCCCACTACCACCAAACTTGCTCTAGCACAGTTTCTTCTGCTGCCTTTACTCGACTACGCCAACGCCTGATATTTGGACTTAACCGAAGAACAGCTAAATAAGCTAGAGCGTTTACAAAACTTTTGCATTCGGTTTGATTTTGGCTTACGCAAGTATGACCATGTATCTGATTTTCGCACATAGCTCAAATGGCTACCAATCCGACGTCGCCGGGATACTCATGCCCTCTATCTTCTGTACAATATCCTATTTAATCCATCAACCCCTCCCTATCTCAAAGAGCGATTTGAGTTCCTTCATCTTTCCCATTCCCGTATTCTTCGTTCCACCAATACTGTGCAGTTGAAAGTGCCTGACCAATCCACGATTTGTTTTTTACGATTTGTTTTTTTTTAGAAGTTTTGTAATCTACGATTTGTTATCACAACTCTTTTACTAAACGGGCTGTAAGACTGTGGAATGCTTTGCCCATCAACATTAGAAAAGCTAAGTCGATAGCTGTCTTCAAAGACATGGTGAAGAAGCACTACCTGTCATAGAGCAGGATACTATGTTATTCATACATAATTTATACACTATTCCTTTGTGAACATGCTATTTATTTATGTATATTATATTATAAATTTGCCAATATATATATTATATTATTTAATTATAGTTTATGATAACACATTATGTAAGTATGTATACAAATATTAAGTTATATAGTTGTATATAGTTTATATAGTTGTTATTTATCTATTAACTTTTTTGTTCCAAAGTAAGTCTCCATCACTGACCGCAATGTTTATTTTATATTCCTGTCCATCCAAAGGTTGCCTGTAAGAAATTGCAAATAGCGATAAGGCCGCCTATTGTACAACATTAGATTTTATATATAATTACTGTTATGTTGTTTTTTTTATTGTAATGTGTTCAATAAAGAGTTATTGTATTGTATTGTATTTTAAGTCATTTGAATTTTAAGTAAAATCGTAACAAATATATTAAGGTCTTATTGGATTGGCATAAAAGATTGTAAAACACAGCCCAAATATGACAATGATAGTATAAATAAGTCACGTAATGTACAAATGCTCTTCGTCTGTGGGGTAGCTTTGGACATAGCATGGGGTACTTTGGTACACCATGGAAAAATATCCTCCTCAATTTATTATATATGGTAAGAGGTATGTTTTGAAAGGTACCTCTTACCATGAGGGACATCTTCTGCAAGATCTGACTCTCTAGTTTTGCTGACGATGCTTTGTAAAGTGGAGCCTTTGACATTATACTTATTATCAGCTGACTTTCTGAATGACAATTTCCCCTCTAAAACTTTCTTTAAGCTATCCAATAGTGAAAACCCCATCGCCTATGTCCTACCTCATAGTATGAACTCAAATCATGCCAAGTTTCAATTGAATTTATTCAATTGTTTCAGCGTGATGCGTGGCCAGGATACAGACAGACAGACAGAAAGACAAACAAAAAAGTATTGGTTTTAGTATTGAATACGTAACAGCCTCCGAAAAAAAATACAAAGTATCTTTATTAAACAGAATTTGCACCCCTATCCTGCAGGGACCCTTTATTTTTTCGGGATCATAATTATCTTCAATTTTTACTCATCATGTAAGCTATGACTGTGCCAAATTCCATCAAAATCCGTGCAGTAGTTTCAGCGTGGTAAGTGTAAAAAAAATGAAGTGTTTAAATAAATTTCAATCCCTATCCTGCGGGAACCGTTTAATTTTTCGGGATGAAAAGTATCCTATGTTCTATCTCGTAGTATGAACTCAAATCAAACCAAGTATCATTTAAATTCATTCAGTACTTTCGGCGTGATACCTAGCCAAAATAAATACAGACAGCCAAAAAAAAAAAACAGTTTTGGCTTCAGCAAGGAACGCAGAACAGCCTCCAAAAAAATATACCAAATATCTTCAATGTACAGAATTAAACCTGTTACATTTTTATCTACATCTGCACTAATATTATTAAGAGGAAACATTTGATTGTTTGTTTGTTTATTTGTTTTTTTTAATGGATAATAAAGAACGGAAATTACGTTGTCATGGAAACGAATTAATGGGGGAAGGTGAGGATCGAAGCTTCTAAACGAATGGACCGATTTTGATGCGGTTATTTTGGTTTGAAAGCTGATGTGATGTGTGCTGATGTGTCCCCCCCTTATGAAAGTTTAGAAGCTTCTCGATGTGATCGAGAAGCTTCTAAACTTTCATAAGGGGGGGAGGGGGTTGGTAGTTATATAAAAAAAACATCATCATCGTCATCATTTTACTTCACTTTCAAACATATGAACGGATTTTGAAATAAAATGGAATTGAGATAGCTTATACCCCGGAATAACACATGGGATACTGTCATCATCATCATACTTCACTCTCAAACGGCTGAACGTTTTTTTTGTAATTTGGAACAGATGTAGCTTATATCCTTGTTTAAGTTGTTATGAGTAAAATTGTTAAATAGTTGTAGTAAATAGTTCTAAGGTGAACAACTAGATGGCGCCACTGGTCATCGGCCTATTTTTTCATCGCGGTATCGTATGGTTGCAACGTTATGTATGAGGTGTAGCCGCGAGGTTTGAATTCAGGAGACATACAGAACATGGTGATGCAGTACCACTTTGGTTTTATTTATATATCCGAGCATAATCGTGTTCATTGGTCCCTAGCGACCCGAATTTAGAGCTCGTTTTAGTGCACAGTAGTCACAGGTAGTACTACTGACACGTACTCGCAGTGGATCGCTGCAAAGGCTCGAGTACGTGGTAGGAGAAAGTGGCTGGCCGCGTGTGGAACGCGCTGGCAGTATCAACGTCAAGCTGCGTCAAGCTGTACGAAGCTGTGCCGCAGTTGGCTGGCAAACTGTGGGACCGGCGTCAGCGGCCACCAGGACAGGAGGTCAATGGAGATGGGATCGGCTAGTACGTTAGAATCGTCACATCACACACTAAGGTTTTTGGTCCATGTGTGGAGTGAGAGAGTGAAGTGCAACCGTGAGTACTTTGAACACTTATTTAGTAGGAGAACTTCAACTTCAATTATTACAAAGAAGATCAACAATTTAAACTGAGAAAAGTTCATCAAGAAATTTCATTATTTCAACTTTAAAGTGAAGCAGTTCTGGACTTTAATAAACTTAACATTAACTTAGAAATTTTACTAACATTAGATTTAGGACTTAGAATTGTAAGCGAAAAATCGGAGGTACGGAGCCTCCACGCCCGATTTCAGTTAGAATTGTATGTATTGTCAAACACTTGTTTCGGATTTTATATTGAACATTATAATTTTTCTATGTCATTATTTTGGTTGGTTTACAAGATGTCAACAATGGAATTTTTACTTGGCTTCCAGGATGACTTTTTATTAAAAAGAGAGTTGTATATTGTTAATGAAGTTTATGATAAAACTGAAGAAGAGTTTATAGACTACAACTGCGAGTTAAAAATAGTTTGTCGATTTATATTATCGATTTAAACGAAAGTCATTCAAATGGTGTTAATAACGGACATTTGAATACCAAGTCGAACCTAGTCAAGTTACCAAAAATTTGTATTCCCACGTTTTCTGGTAAATACACGGAGTGGATTACTTTTCGGGATTTGTCCGTGTCTATATACACAAAAAATGATTCACTAGATAATGTTCAAGGGTTGCAATACTTAAAAGGTTACTTGACCGAGGAAGCAGAACAGCTAATTCTATAAATACCTGTGTCCGATGCTAATTATAAACAATGTTGGAATGTGTTAGAGGAACGTTACAATAATAAAATAACAATCTCCCACATTGTATTTTAAAACGTTTGCTAAGCCAAAGGAATGCGACTAACGAGTCAGCAGGTTTTCTGAAGGAAGTAATAGATACGTCGTCAGATTGTTTGAGTGCTTTAACTCACCTTGGTATTGATGTTTCTACATGGGATATAATTGTAATTCATCTGCTTTCTATTAAATAAGATCCCGAGTCTCGTAAACAGTGGGAGCTTAATGTAACGACGACCGTAACTTCAGATTCCTTGCCCACATTTGGCCAATTTAAAGATTTCATAACTGGTAGGTATCGCGCATTAGAATTTATTGAGCCTAAATATGTCAACTATCCAACAACTTCTCATGCAAGGCCTTCTACTGGTCAAACTATCGCCCGTACTAAAGTTTTACATGCAAAATAGACATCCTGTTGGGAGCAGAGGTTTACTGCCAGATATTAAAGGAGAGTGTGCTGCGAGGGCCTTTAGGTTGTCCAGTGGCACAATGCACCACGCTTGGGTGGATATTATCTGGAACTGTAAGTTCAATAACCGGTGAAAATAATATCACAGTGTCACATACACATGTAGAGGATAACGAATTAAAACGATTTTGGGAATTAGAATCAGAGCCTTTATTAAATTCAAAAATGTTAAAAACAGATGAACAGAGATGTGAAGACATTTTCACAACCACGACACGTTGACCGAAGTTGCAGTTTCGCGATGATGAACCATTCTGTAAAAAACGAAAATCACGTGATATTGCAGTAAAAGGATTAGAAAATCCGGAAAAAAGTTAGATAATCCGCTGAAGGAAAGGTACATAGATAAAAACAAAAATGTATGGTTAAAACATATAATTTTGGTGCCGGAACCTAACAAGAAAAAGGACCAGGCAATATACCAAACTAGGCTGTTTTTATAGAAGACAAGTCTACTAAAAAGGTAAGAATTTTATTTGGTGCGTCCTTCAAGAATAAAAACGGCGTATTTTTAAACGAAAACTTAATGGTTGGACCTAGTTTGAAGCCAGATTCGCGAGATTTAAATAAAGGCTGGAGAAAACATTGAGTAAGTTTATTAACTGGCATTGTAAAGATGTACCGTATAGTTAGAATGGCAGATGAGGATTGTGCTTATCAACTCATAGTGAGGAGGAATCAGCTTGAAGATCAAATACGTGACCACAAACTTCTCACAGTCACATTCAGTACAGCTTCAGCCCCCTATTTGGCTTTGAAAGCTCTTAATAAAGTTGCTATAGATCATAAGGCAAATAATCCAGTAGCAACAGAAAGGGTAACAAAGGAGTTCTACAAGGACGATTTAATGACTCACTGTCAAACAGTGGAAGAAGGGATCGAGCCAATCAAGGAAATGGATATAATTCTAAAGAAACGTGGATTTGTTTTACATAAAAGGTCAAGTAACAAGGAAAATTTACTGGAACCTTTAGATCCAAAAGTGAGACAAAAAGATGAAAAGGGGAATAAGAATTTAGAGTTTAAACTGCACAATATTGTAAAGATTTTAGGACTTACGTGGAACAGAAATCATGCCGAATTCCAGTACTTGGTGAAGCTGGCCCCGCTGTCTGCACCTGTAACAAAAAGAAAAGATATATCCGATGTTTCAAGGCTATTTGGTCAACTAGAGTGGAACGCACCGTGCGTGATAAAAGCATAGATGTTCATACAGCGATTATGGATAGCTGGGACGGAATTTGCTTAGGTACCACCAACTGAGTTATTAAAGGATTGGTATACTTACTGCAACGAGTTGACTCAACTGACCGGATTTTGTATTCCCAGGATGTTGTACGCAAAATCAGATTGTGCACTTGTCAAGCTACATGGAGCAAAAACGAGAGTGGCACCTGTGAAGCAAGTCAGCATACCGCACTTAGAACTGAGTCGGGCGGTTTTGTTTGCCAAGTTATTAGTGGAGATTTCTAAGGTTTTCAACGTCCTGAGGAACCAAGTAAGAACCTGGACGGATTCAAACGTAGTTCTTGCGTGGGTAAATAAACATGGCAACATATAAACATGAAAACTTTTGTAGCAAATAGAATCGCAGATATTCGTACGAATTTCGAATCATCGCAGTGTCTCTACAAAGGACAATCCAGCTGATTGTGTATCTCATGGTGGTTGGCCAGCTGATCTTCCTCAACAGGATTTATAGAAATTTGGTCCGAGGTTTTTATGTAACAAATGGGTTTCATACACCAAATTGAAGAACAACGACACGCACGAGGAAGAATCATTAAAGGTTCACGTAGGCACTGTGGATGGTTCTATAATAGAAAAATATTCCTCGCTTAAAAACTAGTTTGTGTTTTAGCGTATTGTAGCCGATTCATAAGAAAAAATAACGATCCACCGACAAATAAAGGGACAAAATATTTTAAAACTTAGGAATTAGACGAATCTTTAAACAGTTTTTTAGGGTTTGGTCATGCTGCAGTATTTAAATCAGAAATTAAAGAAATAATGTGACGAAACTTGTGTCTCAAAAACTCAATTTCTCGACGAAAGGAGATTGATTGAGTAGGTGGCAGGTTGTCACAGACGCAGGAACCTGAGTACGCTAAGCACCGCTATAAATGGGCTCTTATTAAATTACCTGACCTGAAGTCACGGTCAGTTTTCTGGTGAGGGAGGATGATTTACCTCCAAGTAGGTGGGTTTTTGGCAGAATCCTGGATAAATATCCTGGATCAGATGGGCTGACTAGAGTTGAATCATTTTGTGTAAAAAAAAACTGTTATAAAACGCCCAACTTCCAAACTCTGCATTTTGGTTAATAAGTGTACAATACAGATGTTATTTAGATATAAGATTTTGGCATTTCGGATGTTCATGTTATGTTTGTTTTGTTAGAAGGTTTATTTTGTTAACCGTGCTCGCCAAGGATTAGATTAACCATATCATGGTGGGCGGTTAGAAAGGACATTCTGTCCTTGGTGGACGAAATGTTTAAATTGTTATGAGTAAAATTGTAAATAATTCTAAGGTGAACGACTAGATGGCGCCACTGGTCGTCAACCTATTTCTGCATCGCGGTATCGTATGGTTGCAACGTTATGTATGAGGTGTAGCCGCGAGGTTTGAATTCTGGGGAAATACAGAACATGGTGATACAGTACCACTTTGGTTTTATTTATATATCCGAGCATAATCGTGTTACATAACATGTGATACTTATCATCTTCATCATCATACTTCATTCTCAAACGCCTGAACGGATTTTGATCAAATTAAGAATGGATATAGCTCATACCTTGGAATAACCCCTAAGATACTTTTCATCATCTTCATCATCATCAGACTTCACCATCATCATCATCATACTTCACTCTCAAACAGCTGAACAGATTTTGATAAAATTTGGAATGGAGATAGCGTATACTGTGGGATAACACATATGATACTTTTCATCATCATCATCATCATCATCATCGTCATCATCATCGTCATCATCATCGTCATCATCATCCCTAATGCCCCATTATAGCTAACAAGCTTCTCGATCACTTCAGTTTTCAAACCTAACAATAGTTGAATCTGTTTGGGAGCTACGATTGTCACCCCCATTAATACACTGCCCCCCCGCCTCTCCCCCAATATAGCTAAGAACTACTTCAGTTACTTCAGCATTGACACATGAAAAAGTGCAGCTAAATTGGTCCATTCGTTTGTAAAATACGATTCTCATCCCTCTTTACCCATTCCTCCCTCCTACCCCCGCCCCCTTACCCCCCCATATAGCTCAGAATCATCTAAATCACATCAGTTTTTAAACATATAAAAATACATCAAAATCAGTCCATTCGTTTGGGAGTACCATTCAATCAATAATTTCATACTTACCATTTACGTTCCATTACGTTTCACTTACACTGAAATACAATTTAAAAAAAAACTAAGCATCGCTACGGGAAGGGAGGGTACTAAGGGGTAGCCCTTCACTTCCCTCCCCCCACTCCTACCCCCAACTCCTGCCCCTTGTTTCTATAGCCAACCCAATTTGTTTGTTACAGCCAAACTCTGAAAATGCTGATCTGAATCTGAAAACTCTTTCATAAATATAAAGCTACACTATTATACATGAGCTAGCTACTTTTTTCATTGCAAAGTTTCAGAGAGATAATGGCAATACTACGGGCAGACACGTAGGGCATGACAACTAGTAAAATAAATAGTTCATTTTGCGGACTAGGCAATCGTTTGAGCACGATCTCACTTGATGAAAAGCGATGATGTGGTCCAAAGTGTAGCACGCTTGCCTGCCTAGTAGCTACCTATTCACTCTTGACTTGAACACGCCTGGGTTATATTTACCCACTGGGTTTTTACCGGAAACACGGACTAGGGCGGGGCATTGCACTCCTTTGCAGTTATTATAATAAATTAAGAAGCGCAACGCTTCGTTCTTGTGCGAGGTATTTAAACCATAAAAGGGTGGCGCTTTGCCCATCGTCTAGTCGTAAGGTGACGGATAGGTGACAGGGGAATCAGATTGTGCATTTCTTGTGCGCACTCTCCAAAGTGCAATCTGTATAATACCGACAGGCTTTCGACCTCACGTCGATGCGCCAGACATTGAAGCTTGCTTTTTACGAGAGTATTATCCCCAATGAGCCTCACAGCACGTCTCTCAATTCTTATTGAATCCAAAGCCTTGAGCTGATACTTGGGAGAACAGTCCCAGAGGTGGCAGCAGTACTCCATACAAGATCGGACCTGTGCTTGATAAAGATTCAAAAGCTGTCCCAGCGTGAAGTACCGCCTAACCTTAGACAAAATACCAAGTGTTATTATAGGTAGAAAAATGTCATATCCAGAATCCTTGTCTTCACATAAGCATGATGAATTTAATTAGATTGTACCACAAAGAAACAGGTCTCTTATTTTTTGCAGGGGTTACCAGTATGACGAAGAAATAAAAAATATGTGGAGGTAAAGGCGTAGGAGTGGATAGGTAGGCGGGTATAGGTATTAGGTAACCAACGTTGAAGCTTGTCCATCATTACGGAAGTACTTCCGATTGAGCCAGGTGTTGTTGGTCCGGGGACATCCGTCCGACCGTTCCTCGTTGGAAGTTCTATACATTCTAATTCGCGGCGAGAATATAACTTGCGCGATGCAGGCTTCGTGTGAACTTGATGTTTGCGCCATCTGTGAGCGGTCTGTGTAGTTCGCCCAACACTGGACTAGGTGGCACTGGTTTCAATTTGGCGGTTGAGATCGCCACACAAAAAAGTCAATTCAACAGTTTTGCAACTATTATGTTTACCCGACTTAGGACGGTTATGTGTTTGGATTGTAAAGGATGTTTTTTTTAGAGGTTTGACATGAAATTTACTGTATTCGAAAGATAATCTTCTGTCATTATAATTTAAATATGACTTCTGGCATATGACCGCCACGGCTGGCTCGGACGTAGTCCAATCTGGAGGTCCAATTTTCGATGACCTTTTCCAACATTTGTGGCCGTATATCGGCAATAACGCGGCAAATGTTGTCCTCCAAATGGTCAATCGTTTCGGGTTTATCGGCGTAGACTAGCGACTTCACATATCCCCACAGAAAATAGTTAAATCGCAGGATCTTGGTGGCCAATTCCCGGGTCCGAAACGTGAAACTACACACGACGTACGTTAACAAACGTTTCCTTCAATAAATCAATTATGGCACGGGCTGTATGACATGTTGTCCCGTCTTGTTGAAACCACAGCTCCTGCACATCATGATTGTTCAATTGACGAACGATAAAGTCAGTAATCATAGCTCTATAGCGATCACCATTGACTGTGACGTTCTGGCCAGCATCGTTTTTAAAGAAGTACGGACCAATTATTCCACCAGCCCATAAAGCACAACAAACAGACAGTTTTCAGGATGTAACGGTGTCTTAAGATAAGCTTGAGGATTATCATCACTCCAAATATGGCAGTTTTGTTTATTGACGTATCCATTTAACCATAAGTGAGCTTCATCGCTAAAAATAAATCGCTTATGAAAATCGGGATCAACGGCAATTTGGTTTTGCGCCCATTCACCGAATCTACGCCTTGCTAGGTGATTGTGTGGCTTCAATTCTTGCACGAGTTGGATTTTGTAAGCAAGCAAATCAAGATCTTTCCGCAAAATCTTCCATAAAGTAGATGGACACATGTCCAACTCCTGTGCACGATGGCGGATAGACTGATTCGGGTCTTCCTCTACGCTACGCTCTACAGCAGCAATGACTTTTTCTGTACACACTGTGCGACGTCTCTGTGGATGCGTATTATCATTTAGAGTAAACGTGGCCCGAAAACGTTCCATAGTTAATCGAATTAATTGCTCTGATGGACGATTATGTTGACCGTAAAATGGACGTAGTACGCGATACGTATTTCGAACAGAACCATGACTTTCAAAATAAATTTGCACAATTTGGAAGCGTTGTTCAGGCCTCAGTCTATTCATGTTGAAATGCCAAACCAAACTAAACATAAATCATGGCTGCCAGTTAAAAAAGTGTTGCCAACTTAAAGTAGGGATATATGTAGTATCAAGAAAACTAATATGGCGTCTGAGAGCAGTATTGTATTTCCAATGGAACAAAAACTGACCAAAACCTACCGAATGAGGTATGAAAATACATGTCTTTAAAAGACGATTTCAAAAATATGTAATTCTTATAACTAAACAGTAGCAATTTTCTGTTCAGCTATTTAAAAAAAAAAACAATATTAGATTATTCAAGTTAATGTAAATACGTTAATCTAATGTTGCAATTGGAACTATTAGAGTAAAATAACATATGTAAGTAAAAAATAAACACTAAATTTATACCAGTACCTTACCGCGTCAGCACGCGCAGTATGCGCGCAATGAGGCGTGTTGGCGATATATCTCCACCCGATCACCGACTAGATATATAATAGGTGTGCCCGCGGTTTCATACGCATCCCTTAGGAACCATGCATTTTTCCGGAATAAATATTAGCCTAAGTAAGTAGTTACTTCAGCTACCCTCCAAACCCAATTTCATCGAAATCCTTACTGCCATTTATTTTTTTACATATACGCCGTTATCCTTGCTCGATTGGGCGTTACCACAGATATCCGAACAAAGGGAGATTTGGCGTTGGCAAAATATTGTTCGGGACCGATGTTTACCTTATTCTTTCCACTTATTTCACTAACTCATAGTTATACACAATTAGTTTAACACACATAGTCATTTTCTCACGAATACTAGAAAAAAGTCTCACAACACCAATGAAGTAAACATACAACACATTCAAAAAAGTGGCGGTGTTGGGCCCTGTATCCACAGATACATAATACACACACATCGAGAAATAGAGATGAAAGTTGCTGTCGATTAAAAAAATATAAAATTTTATATCACAAGAACTGCTGTATTGAATGACTGGTGGAAAACGAAAAAAACCTATTCACACATAAATCATTTTTTAATATTACAATACAAAACAGTTTTAAAAATCTATATACATAAAATACAAAAACAAAAAATGATTGTACCTATACCCTCTATGGACTTTGAAACCATCCAACCGATGTGCCCCGAAACGAGCCGCCTCGATGCTCAGCTAAGTCCGAGGCAGCGCCAATAGTATTCTGCGCATTATAGCAAGCCAAGTTGACTGTCCATTGCAGAGACGGGCAATTCAGTTGCATTTTTTTTTTTTTTTTGATATATGATTTTAATATTATTATAATTATTTTAAATTGAATTGTTATAATACTAACAAGTAGTTTGAAGTTTTTTTTAATGTTTTTTAGTGTACTACTAACAAAATATGGATCACGATGTCCAAATTAAATAAATAAATAAAATTAGAAACGAAAGATAATCCGAAGATTTTAGATATAACATCGAAAATAGAAAATATTTTTATAATTTTTCATACATTTTGTATGGAACTGCTTTTTAGATATATTTTTTTTGAGAATAAATTGATTGTTTTAAGGCCATTGAATCAAAATTTACCAAAATTCTGATGGTTTTTGAGCTTTTGAAGCTTTTGAATATAATTTGACCAAAAATCCTAAGGATTAAATGGTTTTGAAGCTTTGAAGGAATTGACAAAATGACAGGTATCAAAGTGACAGATGTCAAACTGATACCAAATGATGATGTCAGCAAAATAACCCACTAAATTAAATTGAAGCTACCGGGTGAAATTGATTGACACAGTTATAGATGAGGAACAAGCTGTCAAATATCTAATAGAGTTTTTTAACTCTTTGGATCCATATGGAATGCTACCAAACACCATAATTTTAAAAGTTGGTTCACCGTCGATGCTCATTCGCAACGTGGATCCATTGAAATTGTGCAACGGAAGAAGACTTGCTGTTAAAAAACTATAGCCAAATTTAATCGAAGCCACAATCATCAGCAGCAAATTTAAGGGATAATATTTGCTGATACCACGAATTCAAATGATTTCAACCGGTTTGACCTTAAATTTCAAGCGATTTTATTTCTAGTTCTTCTGGCTTTCGCCATAACCATCACTCAAGACTCAAGGTCAATCACTAAGTGTTGCTGGTTTGAACTTAGAAAATTCCTGTTTTTTGCACGGCCATTTATTATTTTCACATTTCCCTTTTATTTTAGGATCCTTTGGATACCTAAAAAATAACTACTACTAGTAGTTCTGCGAACAGTTAGACCTCACGATGACAACTTTTTTGCAACAATTTGGCGGTGCGCCATCTGGTGACCTTATTGTAAAGCTAACATAAGAAACCAAGTTGTTCCATCAATCCCTACTTAGTAGTTAAAGGGCCGATTCTACTGGTAGAAATACTGCTTTACTACTAACTACTAACTATTCCGCTCATCACTCCAAATATCCTTATCAGATCTTCAACAAATTTTTAGAACACCAAATTGCAAAATAAAAAAGAACCATCTAAATCAGATCTCATACGGCGAAGATATTCAGTGGCCCCCTTTTTGGAGGAAGAATCTAATCATAAATCTCCGACGACAACAAAATTTATTAGGTCGTAAAATCTGTATACGAAGTTTCGTCCAGATCGATTGTAAAATACGACCTGTAGAGGACTACCAGCAAACTGACAGATGCAAGCAAATTGCAAAAGCACGAGACGCTTCACTCGCTTTGGTCGCTTTGCTCACTTGGTCAGTAGCAGCATGGCTTTAAAACAAGTGATAGTGTAAAAACACCCTAGAAAACGGAGTTCAGAAAAACGCGCCCGAACATTACTAAGCGTTAATAGGAAATGCGCAGTTGAAACGTTACAGTTTATATCTTAAAAACTACTAAAACAATTTTGATGAAACTTGGACTGTTCCATAAGTTAAAGTGAAAACATAATGGTCACAATCCAATTAATAGTTTCATAGCGTGGACATATATACATACAAATATACACCTATAAAATGTTGCATATTAATTGTTTGGAAGCCCTAATATATATGTGAATACGTCTGGACTCTATAAATGCAGAATACCAAACTGTAACTTATGCAACATATGTGGATATTAATATGAGCAGAAATAAATTCCATGTTTTTAAGAATATATACCGATACTTTCTGATAAATAATAATCGTATACACATTTAATGTCAAATATATATGATATTTTGATAGTATTATAACTTAAATAATTATGTTATTATTCAATAAGTGGATAAACAGTACCATTTTAAATTGCGTCGAATAGAATATCGATAATATGCTCGGCGAACCCTTGTCAGGCCATACCTCTACTACGCGGAAGCGAGCAGTGGCTGCACCACTATCATGTCGTTAATGTGACAGCATCAGTAGATACCGGCACCCATTGCGCGTTTCCATAGCTTATTCGTTGATTGATTTGTACTAAGCACGCAATGGTTTTTGTTCGTAATGAAAATAGTGACTGCAAACAGACGTGTAAAAAGACGAACGTGCAATAACACCTTACCATCTAGTATATGGGTTTGCAGCACTCACAAATCTGCACAGTATGTTTCAGCCTCTTCCATAATTGTATTTTTAGCAATGAGCATAAATGACAAAAAATCCCCGAACAACGTTGCGCTTAAATTATCTCGTATAGACAATAATGATTTAAGAGGCCATTGATGTCTCCTCTACTTACAATTTGCAAACATAACTCAGTTTTACAGCGAAATGAATAGGTTTTGCTAGTCTTTTCTAGGCTAACATAAACGGAAAAGGGGAAACCTTAGAATCTTCTTCCATTGTGTTGTTTACAAAGGAGTCGGTTAATTAGATTTTATGCATTTTTTCACATTTGTAGGTAGCAAATTATTGAATTTGTATGTAACATATTATGTGATTGAATATTCTGGTGTAATAAAGTGTTTATAATTGAACATTATTATTTTTGCATTAACAAATAGAACTATTTATTTTGAGACATCCTTAAATATGAAGTTAAATGGTCCCTTGACACAGTTGTGCGAAGTTTTCTGGATTAAGGGCGGAGGGCCGAACCACTCGATCTGGAAGTTTTCTACCAGCCGGGCTATGAAGGTTTCTATCTCCAGCTCAGCAATGCGACGACCTGTATCAAGCATTTTTAAATGAGTACAAACTGTAGCAAATATACTGCGCGTGTTATTATCTGCCACCGCCTGTACAATACAATAACTCTTAACTAACAATTTGTAATTTGCACTGGAAAGGGCATTTAATGAGAGATTAGGCTAATTGTTTGGTTGTTGGTTTTCGTATAAGCTAGTGCTGGCTTCTAGGTGTCAGAGTAAGTCCAGCCGCCCATAGGTCTCTAACAAGGCTAAACAACTACTATTAATAAATACCAGCCAGGACCGATAGCTTAACGTGCCTTCCGAAGCAAGGAGAGATGAAAACCCGCACATTACTTAGAAAAGTTATTGGGGCCGAGCCTAGAACTGAAGCCGGTATCGTTAGATTCTAAGCTGCACTATTGAAATACCAAGCTAACATCACCTTTAAAAGCAAGTGAAGTGTAGGGACCGACGCAATTGTAGCCATCGCAGGAAGTCGGTAGAGGGAGGCACAAGATCGCTCGTCATGGCGCTATTTGGGGGAGGCATTTGTTCAGCAGTGGACTTCTAGAGGCTGACATGATGATGACTATTGAACCACTAAGCTACCATCGCTTTTGAAAGCAAGCTTTATAAAGCTGTTCTGCCATTGATTCAAAGCAAAGGCAATTTTCATGTTTAATGTTTATGAAATGGCTGTGGACCACAAGTCATCCTCGTAAACGGGTACTTTTGAGGACTGGTCCGGCATAGTTTCTTGTAATATTAGCAGTTATTGTAATCGGGACATGTCACACTACTAACGCGATTTACAAGTATTTTGATCCATATCGTCACAGTTAGAGAAATTTTCTTACCAGAAATACGATAGTGTAACTTGCCCAATTGAGTCAGGGAAAGCCGTTCTCTATCAATAACAAGTTTTAAAGTCTGTTTGTAATTTTGATCTGCGCACTTTAAACTCGTGTTATCAGAATAAATACTTCTTTTTTTTAATTTACCGATACAAGTGCGTACTCCGAACCCAAACGGGCTGTAAGCGAACGGATGGGCATGTTTGTAGTGTAGCGGGTCATCCTTATCCACCAACCAACGTTCTGGAAGGAACTCCTTGGAACGGGGGAAGTGCTCCTCCATCATAGACATATTATGGTGGGCAAAGTTTACTTGGATCTGAAATGTTAAGGTTGCAAATTATTGTAAATTCATGCCAACCGTAGATCAGTGTGTTTCTCAGCATCTAGCTGTAAATGCGGATTTATCTGCCACTGCATTGTTTTGTCTGAGCTCTTTATGTACGGACAATTCAATATTTGCAGTTGTTTTTCGTATTGTATTAACGAGTAGGCATGGAATGTGGTCATACCGAACTCTGGTGTTACAATTTGTCAGGCCGGCCAAGGGAGCCTTTGACAAAGTTAAATGAAAAATTAATGAAATGATAGCTAATATTTGAGCAACCTGACTCATTACCACATAGCGACATATTTTATCACATCTATACCAAAATATTATTACAGAGCATCTCAACGGTATCAATATAATATTTTATTTACACTCATATCGTAAAATCCGCATTATGAAGTAAAAAATGATGGCATAATGACATACTTTACGTAGGGCACGTTTCTAATAAGAAAAAAACTAGCATTGTTTTTTTGAACTAAAATTAAATAATGCTATAATTTAATTACCTGACTACAGCAATTAAAAGTGATAATTAGGTATTATTTAATATATATTTTTTGCTACCATTACTTACATTGGGTGGTATTTTGTATCCCAACACATTATATTCCTTATTAGTGATCCTCAGGTTTCCTGGAGCTACAGGCATCATACGAAGTGACTCCTTTATGATTGCCTTTAGATAAAGCTTTCTTTCATCACTTGACCGTAACTCTTCCCTCAGTTTTTTCTGCTTTTCTAAATTAGCCGCGAGCAGGTACAGAGTCGCTGTTATTGTGCTCACGGTCTAAAATTGAAATACAATTAAGCACATCATGAAAGTCAAGATAACAAAATAAATAGTAGAGTGAAGGAATTTAAAATACTGATAATTAGTTATAACATAGCTTCGCCCCGCAGCTTTACGCGCGAGCAATCTTTGCCATCCCCGTTTATCACTTGAAGGATGGAATTTCAAAAAATGCATCTTTAGTGTGAATAATCCAGGTTACTTAAGCAATATTACCTCCAAAGGCATTCTAACGTTAGTGGCATAGTAAAAGTTCGCCATGTAAAAATAAATGTGATTTCCCATTTATATTTAACCTTTATAAATCGATAGAGGACGTCAATGAAAACAAAAACTGTAACCACACTAGCATCCTTGTATCGCGTTTCTGTGATATTGGAGCTCAAAAATAGCATGTTACCTAAATCAACCTAGCTCTTGTTCTCATACTATTTAAAACTTCAGATATTATTATTAAAATAGTGCAACGTAATAATTATATTAGGCACTGGCCGTGCTTGCGGTTTCGCATGTGTGGTCCTTTATCCAAATTAAAAAGACTCTCTGTGCTGTTACAAGACCTAAAATACCAATATACCAAAATTTGATAAAAATTTCTTCAGCCGTTTTTTTTTATCGATTGCTAAGTTTTTACTGATAGGATTGAGATACCTATTACACCAGTATTGAAGTTAAGCCCTATGCTTTCCAACAGTGTAAACCGTATTGCAATCGGTCTGGTAGTTTTTAAGTGATGCACTAACATTATATTTTATTGTGAAGAGGTTCATTCGTTCCGATATATATACGTCACATAAAATGATTTTTACTTAACTATACTAATCAATACTAATATTATAATGAGGTAAAGTTTGGGAGTTTGTGAGGTTGTAGGGGGTAATCTCTGGATCTACTGAACCGATTTTGAATTTTTTTCACCAATAGAAAGCCACGTTATTTGTGAGTGTCATAGGCTATATATTAAAATGACCACGCGCGCAAAGCCGCAACCATCAGCTAGTTGTAATATTATAAAGAGGTAAAGTTTATGAGATTGAGAGGTTGTAGGGGGTAATCTCGGGATCTTCTGAACCGATTTTGAAAATTCTTTTACCAATAGAAAGCCACGTTATTTGCAAGTGTCATAAACTTTATATTAAAATGACCACGCGTGCAAAGCCGCAACCATCAGCTAGTTATAATATTATAAAGAGGTAAAGTTTATGAGATTGTGAGGTTGTAGGGGGTAATCTCTGGATTTACTGAACCGATTTTGAAAATTCTTTTACCAATAGAAAGCCACGTTATTTGCAAGTGTCATAAACTTTATATTAAAATGACCACGCGTGCAAAGCCGCAACCATCAGCTAGTTATAATATTATAAAGAGGTAAAGTTTATGAGATTGTGAGGTTGTAGGGGGTAATCTCGGGATCTACTGAACCGATTTTGAAAATTATTTTACCAATAGAAATCCACGTTATTTGTAAGTGTCATAGGCTATATATTAAAATGAAGCCGCAGGCATCAACTAGTAAACTTGATTTGACTAAATAAATTATTTTTTTCCGTGTAGGTACAAATTACAAGCTTTGTTTTACTTACTGTGCCTACACCAGCAAATAGCATATCAGAAGCCATCATGTGCGCAATATCTTCATCTATCTCCAACAACTTCTCTAAGGCGCCCTTCTCGTCCACGTCGTCCGATTTGTTCTTAGTTTTGAATTCTTGGATGGCTTGATTGATAAAGTGCTTGGAGAGACTAGAAATTTTATTATTCCTGCTGTATTACTTACGTTAATGCAACTTTGATAAGGACGAGCATATATTTAACTAGCGATCCACCCTGGCTTTGTACGGGTGCAAAGTAGAAATTTTTGGACCCGTACAACCCGTTTTTCTTACATAAAAATGCATAAATTCGGCCTGTACGATATGAATCTACATTATAACTGCAGTATCCTAGGCTGGTAAAAACTTAAAGAGACAGTGTTCAGCAGCTCATCATATATTGGTCACAACGCAACGAAATACTCTTGTCTATGCCTTAGAATGTTCAAAATTAAAAGAGTACTTGTGCAAACAGGAATGTGTGTATGTGTGTAAGGTTGTGTTTCCCAGAGGGATGTAAAACTGTAAAACAGAAAGTATCTTTCAACAGTATTCTAACACGCAAGTAGGCGAAGGCTTCCCTCACTACCGCAGCTCGCTGACTCAAAAATGATTTCGAGTGGACCGACCAGGAATCTTCCCGGGACGCCGTAATGTTGACTCGCATGCCGCCGCGGATCGCCTCCTTCACTCCACTCGTTCAACTCCTCCTGCTCTCTACGAACGGTGCCTTCCACTCCTCTCGAACGGTTTCTGCGTCTCCCACAGTCGGTGTCTGGTGTCTCTCTTCATCGGTGTCTTCTACGGGACAGATGGTGCGTCGGAGACCGGCTGGTGACCCCCGGAGATCGGCACACAGCAGCTCGCAGTGGTGATGGCAGCAGCCGTCCGTCGATGCTCGACTACTTCCTGGATTTTGCACTCGTATACTTATTTTGCCGGTTACCAAGTGGTCTCGGTTTTCGCGCTTCGTTCTGGTCTGCGTATCTCGGTCGCTCCGTTTACACAAAAGACTGCGTCCGCTGCTGCCTGCGAATTTAAACCCCGAAAGACAATGTTGATTTCGCACAGAATCTACTGGAATCCCAGAAACAATTTTCTCACCTGCGCCGATCTCAATCACGTGCCAACTATGTGAAACCAACTAATTCACTGTTCGTATTGGAAATGCACACAGCAGGCCTTTCTTCTTATATTTATACAGATTCTGGCTTTACGGTGAGTAGCAGGCTCACTCCGAAATCTTACATCCGGTTTTCCAGAAACCTCTGGAAACAACACTGCAGCTTGCATCGTAATTCAGACCCTGTCGGCCTAGCTATACGTGTCACTGTCCTCCAACAAGCTCTGATACATTCCAGTCAAGTTCCGCCTAGATAAGGCTGTTTACCATCTCAAGTCCATATAAAAAACCTGGAAGTTTCCTGTGTTCTACGCAATCTGTCAAAATATTCCATGGTGTGACCATCGCAAGCAATTTGTATGTGTAAATTATTTTCGACATATGAATCGCTGCCCTCTGACTTTCTGATTTGTTCGCCAAGTCAAAGATACGACTTATTTCGGATTTTCCAAACATTTTGCCCTTTGTTTGAAGCTACACAGGGCCTGTAATAATTCCTGAAACGTTTATTATATTGGTATCATCCAAAAGTTGCTCTACTTCCCGACAGAGTTTTCCGCATAGTATACATCTTCCTTTTAGTTCATGTCTCTCGACACTAGCTGTCGCTGCGTGGATTTACCATTTCAAGCATTTTGAGTTATGAGATGAAAACGTTGCCCTTATACTTGCAGAGGCAGATTCAACCATTATCCATTTATTTTTAGAAAGGCGAAATCATCAATCAGTCTTCAATAAAGAAACGCTTTCATTGATCCTTCATCGAAGTAAGTGGCGCAGCAAACAGTCGTTCGGCGTTTCTTACCAAACTTGGGGACTGGTTTCCACTTGAGGAGAAAACGCACCTCTATCCAGTAGAAGGCGCTTCTACCAATAGGTCTTGCTAACGCCGGCATTATTTGCGATTTCGGAGAGAAGACGTCCCTCCTCGCCAGATGGCGTTGTACCCAATATATTCTATTTAATCGGGATTATAACAAAACTCCCCCGGAGTTATGATTTAACATGCTACAATCTAATGGTGGTTAGTTCGGTTTTCGAATACTCTCTTTACAACGCCCGTATATATGTGAGTTTTCATACGAACTTTAACGTTCCAAATTCAAAAAGCTCTCATTTGGCTTGATTTCTTCCGACATCTTGAACAATGATCATCATATATTTCAACAAATTAACAACAAACAATATCAAACTGTACATTCTTTGATATAATGTTTCTAGAGGAAGGCTTAAGTTTACGTAACAGAGTAGTACGTAGATACGAGAGTACTTCTTTAATAGATTAAGCGTTACAGAGGGACAGACAGCGGAAAGCGACTTAGTTTTATACTATGAATTGATATTGATGTATTGATTTCTTCCAACATCTTGAACATTTATCGTCATATTTCAACAAATTAACATGGTACAATATGAAACTATGTAAATCACATTATAATCTGTTGCGTAGTTTAAAAAATTAAGCGTTACTTACACATAGACGGCGGGATGCGACTTTGTTTTATAAATATATGTACTATTTTTTTCCGACATCATTAACATTTATAGTCAAATTACCATCAAACAATATCAAACTATACGTATAAACATTTCTCTTGAACCACAAAATAGCGTAACTACGCGTTAATGCATCACGCATAATAACGCGTCAAAGTATAGAGTAATTCGTAACAAGGCAGGTTAATAGTGAAATTCGGAACAAAGTACGTATTAATGAAAATGTCTTACATGAATGACTGGGATGCAATTATAAAATACACTTTAGTATAAACAACTGTTCTGGGTTTGCCAAATATTTTCAAAATTAAATCAAGATGGCCTAGTGCCTTTTGGAATTTTGTGGGAACTGATGAAAAATGCATTAAATTTCGTTGCGTAATTTAAAAAATTAAGCGTTACAGAGGGAAAACGGTGGGAAGAGACTTTGTTTTGTACTAGAAGTTTTAACATTAGAAACGGGATATTTACCATGGATGCTATTTGTATTGAGTTCCCAATATATCGGCACTGCTGCAAGTGCCATTATCACGGATAACTGAAGTAACTGCGGGTGGAATAGTTTTTACGGGCAGAAAAAATGTTCTAGCCGCTTTCTCACTCTTTTAGTACGTGTGACACCAGTACCATTGTTCACACTTTCGTTAGTAACTCGATCGCGACACACAACACTAACAGTATCACCTCGCGTATTAGGGACGACATGTTTTCGGTTTTCACATAGTTAGACGTACCAGTGGATTCGATGGCTGACTTATGTGTGTCATTGTTCTTGACTGCCCTAATGTGCTCATGAAACAGTCCGTTTAGTCTGGCCAATGTACCAGCTCCTACAACTGCAGTCAACTTTGTAAACTCCTGGACTCTCCAAGGGTAAAATCTATCTTTTGGTGAGCGTAAATACTCAGACAGCTTGTTGAAAGGAGTAAAATGGTTTTGACAGAGAACTTATTAAGAATGTTAGCGTGATCATGGCGCTTGCAACAGTGCTGAAATATCGGGAACTCAATACAAATAGAATCTATGGTAAATATCCGTTTCTAATGTTTATTTTTCTAGTGTCAGCCATTATTTACCATGTCAGATTTGAAAAAAAAAAAAATTTGTACCATGTTTTTATATTGATGCATCGGAATTTATAATGCTCGTCTTTACTAAAGTTGCATTCATTAGCTTTAAGCTTCTAATAATTTTTTCTTCTTATTTAATTGAACACTCGATACTCAAAAGTAGTCAATGATGCTTTTTTTGCAAACAACAGATAATAAAAACCAACACTGAACAAAACTAGCAAATCTGTTATAAGCGCAATTATATGTGAGATAGACTAGATGTTTAAAAATTATACTTACGACTCTTGTTGTGCATAAAGTGCCATAGCTTTCTTGAAGTTTGGCGTAGATACGATTTTCCATATGCTGAGTTTATTATCTAGCTTGTCAATTAACACCAACAGCTCTTGGATACATTTGAGGATTTTTTTGGCCGAAGAGTCTTCCTGAAGATTGGGATCGAGGCAGCCCAGCCTGCAGCCCAAAGCTACAATACCAATGGACTCAAGAGACCATAGACTCATTTCGTATTCGAAATCGACCTTTAACATGTTCTTTTCATCTCTCTGTGATTTAATTCTGAAAGATTTTATACAAAAGGGTTGTATTTAACTATACATCAGAAACTTACTGTTTTAACAACAAAAAGTTTTATCGAAAATACTTATTGCACAACAAAATGAGCAAATTAAAAGAAATTAAATAAGCCCCTTTTTTAATGTGCAACTAGTATTTTTGTTATGTTTTATGAACTGTAAAATATACAAAAACGTATGTTCATCAGATGATGAAATTATAAGAAGATGATGTGATTATTAATAAATTAATGAATGTTTAGTCATTTATTTCTCATCAATCACCATTCTCATTTACTCTTCAAGGCACTTTGTACCTAAAAGTGAATTGGTGTAGTGGTTAAAATGATACATTTGAAACCTTCAATGGAAATTCTATAATACCTTGCTATCATATCCATAGCCACCTCATCTAAGGGCCCCGAGTATAGTTTGATGGTTTTTGACTGAAGCAGCACAGGATTCACCGTGGAACGTAATTGCTTCCACAAATCATAGTGACTGAAAATATTTATAATATTGGATGGTGCTATTAGACTTATTTAATCTAATACAATACTAATTTAATACAAGATGTGGTAAATAGTTTTCTGATAATTTCAGTTATTTTATACGTACAAAGAGAGATAAGTAGGCTCCGAATAATAATAAATGAATAAATTCAAATCAATCTCAAAAATGTGGGTGGGGCTGTGCCCCACGGCCGTTTGTTGGTCATGAAACGTCTACACCACGTACAAATCGTGAGTAATTTAAAATTAATTATAAGAAAACTTATGGATATCAAAAAACAATGGAATGTTGGTACAAGTGAAAGGTGTCAAAGTGACAGTTGGTGGGGAAAGGGTAGGGTAAGAACAAAAGGAAAGTGGGGGAAGGTGGTTATAGTGTGGGGAACATATATATATATATATTCAATAACATAATATAACATTCCATTGTTTATACAACTACTAACGTGTATATATATATATATACGTTAGTAGTTGTAAAATAACTACTATTACTATATAGATAGTAATAGTATACTATATATACTATCATCATCAATATTTATATATATATATATATATAGCAGCTATATTGGTTTTATTGACACTTCATCTAAAGCACTTTCGTGATCAAGACGAATCCAATGATATCTCATTTATCAAAATCCATCAAGCCGTTAAGGCTGCAGGACGCACCTGAGAAACGTAAAAATATACAAACATACACTCCCCTCACAACACAACAACACATAACACATAAACCCTCAGTCGGGTAAAAACTACACCCAATGACTGAAAAATCACGGTCTAAAAAGTATGAAAGAAAAAAATATTCTCATCTGAAATTGTAATAATACATATTCATACTAAAATTGCAACATTTATGCACCAAAGATTAAGTCAAGAAGCGTTTGACGCAAGCTATGCGTCGTGAATATCAGAGCGGTAAATAGTTATGTATCTACGTATTAAAGTAACTTATATTTGTAATAATTACAACGTTTATAAAACCATTGTCTTTTCAATCCAGGAATAAGGAAAACACGAAATATATATGATATTGCGTAGTAGATAAAATACGGTTACTAAATGAGTTCCCCAACCGTGTTTACCCTGGGTCCGGCCCTTTGCAGGGGGAGTCTGTAACGGTTTTGCTACGAACTGTACTATCTTTTAAATTAACTTTATAATTTGCTGACTACAAAAATGTTAACAAATCATCTTAATAGAAACAATCATAATTACAACTACTTTCGCAAACGCACCTAGTCCAAGACTGGTTTAGCGGGGGAAGCAGCGCGGGGAAAGCAAGCGTCGGTCGCCGGGCGATAGCTTCGTGGAAATTTGACCGCCTGTTTGTGTATGTAATAAACATTGTGCACGGAATAAGTCATGTAGTTTAATCCTCAAGCCTAAGTACTACTTGTTAATAAAGTCTATATGTTTTAATATTTGTTATTAATTGTGAGTGTTGTGTTTTACCCCATTTGGGTGAGTGTTGCATAATTTTAATTAGTTGTAGTCGTCCGTAGTTACTGAAAATTGTCACGTCATTTGTGAGTACCTGAATCGAACATTTATCGTGCATGCTTAGTTGTTAAACGTTAATTGCTGGTTTAATTCCTCGTAGAACTGGCCAGGAGTTTTGTTAACTTTCACTATTCTACTTACATGTAAAGGATACTTTACTTTTGAATGTTAATTTTAAGTAACGGTCAAAATATATAACTTTGGCTGACCGTCATCTTTCTGATCGTGAATGTATAAAGCGAGCATACAACCTTTCCTAATCTTTAATTACTATCTGATTATACTTTTCTATTATGTACTTTTACCCTTTGTTAAAACCCAAAGTATGGGATCATTGAGATTAAGTGTTCAAAGTACATAATCTCAATGATAATTTTTGATCTTAGCACAGTTGCTTTTCATGTTATATATAATCAGTCTATTGTACAAAATAATCGTAATTATCCTAGCTTTCAAATTACATAATCACTATGATAATTTATGTACATAGCACAAGTGCATCTAATGTTCCTTCGATCTTCAATAATCGAACTGATAACTTTATTATCACGCACATACTTATCATTATCTTAGCTTAAATTGATTTTGTATGACTGCCTCATCACTGATTACTATATTTGCATTAATCACTCTTCATTGCTTCTCGCTATGCCGTTCGATTAGTGCACGGATGTCGCAGTCAAACTATGGAAATGGGATAGTTTTAAAATGTCTGGTTTAATCGGATTCCAGGGTCCACCGCACCGGTAAAAGAACCGCTCGGGTAACGCTTGGCCTGCATCTACGCTACCTTCTTCTTCTGCTTCTACTGCTGCCTTCTACCTTCTTCTCCGGGCCACTTGCACTACACTACTGGCCACTGCGGCTGCATCTACCGGCTCCAGTGTCCATCTGCACGCGACGCTATCCGGACGATACGCAGGACAGTGATAGTGTTAAGTAAACACGGCTACCCTCTCGGTGTGAACGTAAACCCCGACCCAGTTGCTGATACAATATAGCTATATTATAATTTGTACTACTGTTGTTTTCATTGATCTCCAGTAGATATGATATGAGCCATCCAGGAATAGGTGTTTCAAGTCTGCGACCCCTCACTGCGGCTCATATTGAAAAGGCTACGCATAGTATCAATAAGAATCCTAGGCAGTAACGCTAATAATTCAATCTATTTATAAATTAATTTGAAAAACCACCCCACACGGCCCACACCCAAACAAAAACAAAAAATAGAAAAACTTAGGTGAGGGCAGTTTCCAACAAACCATTGATCCCATACAATCGAATGGACCAACCTTTTTCCTTCTCATATTATAGTGAGTAGCCACATCCGTGAAACAAACAATTTACAAACCAATCTGTTCGCGCCACTTAATGCCCTGACCGTAAATATCCTCCCCATCCCTTTGTCGATTACTATCCCTGTCATCGCCTCTGTGGCACTGAAGGAGTAAGTGCGACAACAAATGTCTGCGCCTGCGCTCACCAGCGCGAAGTCGTCGAAGAAGCTTCGAGGGCACCTCAAGACGCCGTGGAGGAACGTCGTACACAGCATCGCCGCTCGGACCTGTTTACGATACGGCTCTCACACGCTTTTCATAATATACCGCTATTACCTCATGGAACGCCGCCGCACGTGCACTGAGCTAAGTCCTCGCCTCTGGTCCCAGGAGCACCGCCTTCGTCGTGTAAACATATAAAATATCAACCGCAAAACCCGCCTCACGTCGTGACAATCAAATCATCAAACAAACCGTTTTTCACCAATTTAGTCCACTAACATCAAGGAAGGTACTGAAGAAGCACAACCAGACGAAGACCAGGATTGCAGTGTCAAGAGACCAGGGGGGCGATTCCGCTAATTTTAAATAAAATGCCATCAAAATGTCATTCCAGCGACTGTTCATGATCATGTATGACAAAGAACAATGGCAAACTGCCAGACATATTTTTATGTCAGTAAAATTCACGGCGTCTTTAGACAAAAAATATCGCTTGTAATTAAGCATTATTTCCTGAGATTGTTTGCATAAGATTTTTTTGTAGGAGAGGCCAGGACTAATTGTTATTAGGCTTCAAAGTTTTGTTGGTTATGTTACTATTAACGACTTTAGAAACAAGTCAAAGAGATTTTAATTATTTTATATGCTTAATGAGGTAAGAAATTAAGTACTTAAGCGTGATATATATAATTTTTAAAGATATTGTACCTATTCCATTACCTACCTAGTGTCACAGACTAGGCTTTTGAATAATTATTATTTTCAATCTGTTACTGCCTAGCGAGATTACAATACAATATGTTCAGATATGTTGCTGCTATTTCACTGTGCAGGGAAACAGTTGTCCAATATTAGCACAAATATTTTGCAACAATTCCTTACACTAAATACTTTATTTACACAAACCATTGTTTCATTTGTATTTATTGTTCAATACTTTAAGCCGCACGCTCTATGTACTATTTTTTTTTCACGACCTGGATAACTGGTAGATAATGCTGTTTAGCATTAAGTCCTTCCTTGTACAATATTTTTGTGCAAAACAATTAAGTAAATAAACATAACCTAACAGCAATTCTTTAAGCCGGGTCAACTGTGACATGTTACTAACAAAATTCTGTTAGCTTACCGTGTTATATAACATGTTAGTAATCACAGACCATCCACTGCGACTTGACAGCAAAAAATTGTTTTTATTACCAAATATGATTCTCGAAAATGAGCTCCGACGAAGAAGACGTGTTAACTTAAGTTTTCTTGAGTCCAATTCAATTGATTCCGACTCAAGAAAAGCTACACAGTCTTTGTAAAATATACAATTACAAGTATTGTATGCTTCTAAGGAGATAATGATTTTCAAATATCCAGCAGAGATGTTGACGGCACGAATACTAACACAACATGAATTACAAACCCCCCGCAGGCAAACGCGGGTGATGTGAAATGAATGATGAAAAATCCACGACGGATAACGTGTTAGATTGCTATCCTGTTAGCTAACAACAAAGCCACGCCCACTTTTCGTGTTAGTAAATGTTAGTGTTTTAGTAACACGAAAACATGCCGCAGCGGACCCGGCTTTATACTTCCTCCATAAACTATAATGTATTGTATTCTCTTTACTATAATGTTTTGTTTATAGGTTATATATTGACGTACCATTTTGCCTATAGTCTATAGTCTTGTTCTGTTTATCGCAAGGAGGTTGAATTACGCTTCCTGTTAAAAGGTTGTAACGGTTTTGCTACGAACTGTACTATCTTTTAGATTAACTTTATAATTTGCTGACTAAAAAATGTTAACAAATCATCTTAATAGAAACAATAATAATTACAACTACTTTTGCAAACGCACCTAGTCCAAGACTGGTTTAGCGGGGGAAGCAGCGCGGGGAAAGCAAGCGTCAGTCGCCGGACGATAGCTTCGTGGCCATTTTACCACCTGTTTGTGTACGTAATAAACATTGCGCACGGAATAAGTCAAGTAGTTTAATCCTCAAGCCAAAGTACTCTTGTTAAGAAAGTCTATTTGTTTTAATATATGTTATTAATTGTGAGTGTTGTGTTTTACCCCAATTGGGTGAGTGTTGCATAATTTTAATTAGTTGTAGTCGTCCGTAGTTACTTAAAATTGTCTCGTCATTGTGAGTACCTGAATCGAACATTTATCGTGCATGCTTAGTTGTTAAACGTTAATTGCTGGTTTAATTCCTCGTAGAACTGGCCAGGGGTTTTGTTAATTTACATTATTCTACTTACATGTAAAGGATACTTTACTTCTGAATGTTAATTTTAAGTAACGGTCAAGAAATATAACTTTGGCTGACCGTCATCTTTCTGATTGTGAATGTATAAAGCGAGCATTATAACCTTTCCTAATCTTTAATTACTATCTGATTATACTTTACTATTATGTAATTTTACCCTTTGTTAAAACCCAAAGTATGGGATCATTGAGATTAAGTGTTCAATGTACATAATCTCAATGATAACTTTTGATCTTACCACAGTTGCTTTTCATGTTATATATAATCAGTCTATTGTACAAAATAATCGTAATTATCCATGCTTTCAAATTACATAATGACTACGATAATTTATGTACATAGCCCAAGTGCATCTTATGTTCCTTCGATCTTCAATAATCGAACTGATAACTTTATTATCACGCACATACTTATCATTATCTTAGCTTAAATTGATTTTGTATGACTGCCTCATCACTGATTACTATATTTGCATTAATCGCTCTTCATTGCTTCTTGCTATGCCGTTCGATTAGTGCACGGATGTCGCAGTCAAACTATGGAAATGGGATAGTTTTAAAATGTCTGGTTTAACCGGATTCCAGGGTCCACCGCACCTGTAAAAGAACCGCTCGCTTGTAACGCTTGGCCTGCATCTACGCTACCTTCTTCTTCTGCTTCTACTGCTGCCTTCTTCCTTCTTCTCCGGGCCACTTGCACTACACTACTGGCCACTGCGGCTGCATCTACCGGCTCCAGTGTCCATCTGCACGCGACGCTATCCGGACGGCAATACGCAGGACAGTGATAGTGTTAAGTAAACACGGCTACCCTCTCGGTGTGAACGTAAACCCCGACCCAGTTGCTGATACAATATATCAAATTATAATAAGTACTACTGTTGTTTTCATTGATCTCCAGTAAATATGATATGAGCCATCCAGGAATAGGTGTTTCAAGGTTTAACGCCAGTAATCGTAATTAAACCTCCTTTGGTTTAAAAAAAAAACGGATGGGAAGTATTCATTGTAACGTCATTGTATTATATATATATTTTTACTCGTTGAATAGGCAACAAGGCCGGTAAAATATTGTAGGAAGGAAATTAAGATTCAATTTCATGATTTTTAAAATTAATTTGTCAACCAGATTTTGCCTATCTTACATGTTTTGTTGTAAAATCGTAGAAAAATAATTACGTAAGTTCTGTACAAATGATATTCCAAGACGCTGTAAGATTTATAACATAACATTTCGCCCTTGTTCTTTGGTATTCTGCTAAAACTTTAGTGGCTTCCATGGCTGTTCACTTGCCTGTCGATTCAATGGATTGAACAAACTTCACACTACATATTTCTATCTCTCTTCCCCACAAGCAAAAAAATGAAGCAAATATATTCCACCGTGTTTGACGTTTTCTTTCGTATGTCGTTTTTATCTGTGGTCTTATTTGGAAAATCAGATTATCGATTTACGATGAATTGATGTAATAAATGGAAAGAACGTATTTTTCTGATTCTGTAAGTACCTTTGGTCATTAATTTCGTTCAGTAGTAACGAAGTTACGGACCAAAGTAATCCGACAACACCTAGATATTTTAGATCGTTTTTATGCCTCAGTATCTAGCTTCAATGTATGACCGATTTAGCTGCGGTTTTTATGTTTGTAAGCTGGGGTAAAAGAGATGGTTCTTAGATATAATGGGGAAGAGGAGGGAAAGGGGGGGGGGGGAATCATAGCATCCAAACGATAGGACCGATCTTGATATGTTTTTTTATGTTTGAAAACTGATGTGATCGTGATGGTTCTTAGCTATATGGGGGGAGGGGGGGAGGTGGTGGGGAGGCATGGGAGGGGGGGATGTGGTGGGGAGGCATGGGAGGGGGGGAGGTGGTGGGGAGGCATGGGAGGGGGGGAGGTGGTGGGGAGGCATGGGAGGGGGGAAGTTGAGACAATATAAGGTCCAAGAAATCGACATTTTTAAAATAAGAATCAATTACACATTTTAATAATCGGTTATTTTTTACAACCCTAGAACAAGGAAAATTCCGAAACGGTCCGTTTACGTCCAATTTTTGACTAGTTCTTCAAATACTTTTGAAAAATGGCAAAAAAAAAAGGAATTGACAAGTTTCAGGACGCAAGTTCCTCCCTTGATGCGATACAGGTCAAACGTTAACCTTCATAAGCAAAAGCGATGTCCTATTTTCCCGCTTACAATAAATTTATAACTGCTTTAAAGATCCGTTAACATAAATTTATAACCGCTCTAAAGATTCGTCCACAGACGATACTGAGAGGGGTTTGTTTTTATGTGGGATGATCTCGTTAGAAGCTTACGCTTAGATTTCAATGAAATTGTTAACAAATTAAATGTCTCCGAGTGGACTGTAGATTCTTCTCACACTTCTTCTATATTATCAATCAACAAGCGCCTTCGAAGATTTGTTTTGCCGTTGTAAATCCGCCCGAAAAACCAGTTGAAACGACTGGTTGTTATATTGCGCCGCAACGAAATCGATACGACTTTCCAAGCTGGACTTTAATGGCAACCCAATGATGTGGCAAATATTTTATGAATCATTTAAACGGGTTCATCTTCTCTTTGACTTCCGTAGAGAAAGGTCGCGTCGCGTGAATTTGCTAATACTAGTGCCAGGAAAGTGCTGACGCCCACAAGGCCGCGCGTCGGATTTAGAGTAAATACTGATTTTAATTAAATCTTCTACAAGAAAAAATATTATCTAAATACAATAAATCAACTGCATTATTGAATACGTGATCAACGCGCGCAAAAATTTTAATTTAAAAAATTACCATTATTTATAATAAAACTGTGACGGGTCCAATTCTGTACATTGAAGATATTTTGTAATTTTCTTTTTGGACCTAACTCTATATTCGATACTGAAGCCAAAACTGATTTTTTTTCATTTTTGTCTGTCTGTCTGTCTCTCTGTCTGTCTGTCTGTATCTTGGCTAGGCATCACACCGAAACTACTGAATGAATTTAAATGAAACTTGGTATGTTTTGATTTCATACTACGAGGTAGGACATAGGGTACTTTTTATCCCGAAAAATGAAAGGGTTGCCGCAGGATTGGGGTTGAATGTTATTTCAAAAAACACTTACCACTCTGAAACTACTTGACGGATTTTGATGCAACTTGGCACAGTCATAGTTTATATGATGGGTTAAAATTGAGGATACATTATATCCCGAAAAAATAAATAGTTCCTGCAGGATAATGTCCCAAATTCTGTAAATTAAAGATATTTGTAATTTTTTTGGGGGCCGTTCTATATTCAATACTATACTATACTTGGCAACTTGGCACAGTCATAGTTTATATGATGGGTTAAAATTGAGGATACTTTTATCCCGAAAAATAAAGTGTTTCTTCGGGATAATGCCCAAAATTCTGTAAATTGAAAATATTATGTTTTTTTTTAAGGACGTTCTATGTTCAATACTTTAGCCAACACTGTATTTTTTTTATTTTTGCCTGTGTGTCTGTCTATCCGTCTGTCTGTAATTTGGCAGCGCACCACCCCGAAAATACGTAATGAATTCAAATGAAATTTGGTATGATTTGAGTTCACACTTTGAGATAGGACATTGGATACTTTTCATCCCGAAAAAATTAAGTGTTCCTGCAGGATAGCGGTGGAAAATTATTTAAAAGAATACTTAGCACAATGAAACTATTGGACGGATGTTGATCAACTTGGCACAGACATACTTTATAAGATAGGTGAAAATTATGGATACATTTTGTCTCGAAAAAATAAAGGGTTCCTGTGGGATATGGATCCAAATTGTGTACAATAAAGATATAGTGTTTTTTTTTTGGATGTTACTCTATATTCTATTATGAAGCCTAAACTGTATGTTTTTCATTTTTGTCTGTATGTCTGTCAGTCTGTATCTTAGCCGCGCATCACGCCGCCGGAACTACTGGATGAATTCAAAAGAAACTTGGTATGATCTGAGTTCGTACTACGAGGTAGGACATAGGATACTTTACATATCGAAAAATTTATGGGTTATTATTTAGGGGTTGAAACTGATTTAAAAGAACACGTACCACGCTGAAAGTAATAGACGGGTTTTGATGCAAATTGGCACTGTCTTAAGTTGTATGATGGGTCAAAATTCAGGACACGTTTTATCCCGAATAAGTAAAGGGTTTCTGCGGGATATGGGTCCAAAGTTATGTTAATATTTAAGTTAAAAAAAGTGTTTTTTTTTATGGTTCTCCATATTCGATACTAAAGCCAAACTGTTTACTTTTTAATTTTGTCTGTCTCTTTATCCGTATCTTGACCACGCATTGCACCCAAACTAATAAATGCTTTCAAATGAAAAAAAAGCTCTTGGCTGCTTAAAAAAAGCTATTGAACAATATCTTTTTTGTTAATCATGTCTTTCTTTCTGTTTGCCTGTATGTTTGTTTGTTCACGCATTACGTAAAAATTACGCGATCGATTGCAATGTGGTTTTCATTGTTAGATAGCTTAGGGTTTGATTTAAATCTGGTGTAATTGGTATCTCAATTCGGTGAGTTAATAAAGTTCGAGCAAGTGATAAAGTATTTTTGACGGCTGAAGAAATATTGTTCAAATGTTGGTATATTGGTTCTGGAATTATGGTTATTACGGTACTTTGAACCTAAAGAAAAGAACACGCGTGTGAAGCCGCGGGTATGGCTAGTTAATAATACAAGGCAAAAGTTTGTATGTATGTACAACATACTTTCGGTTTTCGCTGTTTGTATGTATGCAGGTATGTTTGTTACTTCTTCACGCTGACTGCTGAACGGATTTTGATGAAATTCGTAGTAGAGATAGCTTATACCCTGGAATAAAAGATAGGATACTTTTTTTATCCCGGAAAAAAAGCCGGTCCCAGAGGGACGTGGGTGAAACCGCGAGCGCAGCTAGTATTTATATAAATTTAATGTCGTTTTCATTAGTTTTTTATATTTTACTTTACTTTAATAGTTGCAATTGCAACAATAAACTATAGTGTAGACATTACCTTGAATAATCTAAAATTGAAAATGTTTATGAAACTTAAAAGACAACTGCTTCTGTTTAGTTATATGAAATATATATATTTGAAATGCTCTTTTAAAGACTTCATTATGATACCTCACTCTTTAGGTTTTGTTCATGTTTTGGAAAAACAATATGGCAGCTGTGAGCCGCCATATAAGTTTTATTAACACTTTAATCGGTCTCTCGTGATCAAGACACATCAAATGATACCGCATCTATCTATATAAGCCGTCAAGGCTGCAGGACGCGCCTAAGAAACGTACAAACAAACAGACATAAATACATAAACCCAAAAACATAGCCGTCCGTGCAGTCGAATAAAATTGAATTATATTTTTGTTATGCATATGTTCATGTGTCATCTATTTAGGAATATTGGCATTATCAAGATTATAAGATGTATATAACAGGCACCCCTGTTTGAGGGATTGTACGATTACATGCTTCCCAAATGGAACATGATGTAGGGTAGAACTTAAAGGTACAAAGGTAATGAAAAAAAACTTTTGACTGCGAACAAAACTAAAAGGAGGCAAAAACCCTTTACCTGCATGTTATATTTCCTTTTGAAATATAAGATGCAGTTGAACGCATATTTACTTAACTTGAATAATCTAAAATAGAAAATGTTGTAGGAAGATTGAAAGACCATTGCTACTGTTAAGGCACAGAATAAATAATAGTACAAGTACAGAAGGCTAACTGAGTAGTCATTTAAATAAATAGCGACTCTCGCTACTAGAAGGCGCTCGCCAACCGCGTGCAGGCTAGAATGCACCGTATCACAACGCGCGAGAACTTCCATTGCTCTAACCGTTTCAGAATCGCTCTGTCCCTTTTTCGCTCGGTAGGGTTGTATTAAGATATGACTAGGTACTTGTACTACTAACTATTCTGTGATATGTTATGACTTAGATATTGTAACAGAATAAATAAGTAATAATTTATTATGTTATTACTTATTATTATAAATTAAAATAGTTCTATTACAAACAATGACATTCTTATCAGAATAGACCGACTACCTCATTTTTACTACCTACCTATCCCGTTTTCAGAACGCCGATAAGTTTAGTGCGATACCTACCTACGTGTCGTTGGTTGATTATGATTATATCCTATAGGTATTGCACTTTGATGAATAAAAGTGCCTGTCTGAATTCCATGCTTTTTAATGAGTGAAAAATAAATTGCTACCTACGTAATAAAAGGTATTAAAAGTATGTAGGCTACTTACTAAGTCAGCACAGTAATTCATTTTCCGATCAACAATACCTACTATAATCAATTATAAAATTACGTTGATCGATTTAATAAACGACTTTATTTCTGCGCGGAAAAACCTTAAATATGCGTAGGTTCGGTATGGAACACAAATGAAATAACATAAAACTATAGGAACCTACGTAATAAAAAAATATCAATATCTAACTACATAACTAGGACCTATTATAGGTATTACAATTTATTACCTTTCAATATCCTTTAGAAGCGAAAAGAATGACAATTCGTCATTTCTATCACTATTCAAACAGCCGAATGCTATGCAGTACTTTCTAGCTTTCTTCTTGGTACTCATAATTAAAACACGAATAAAGTTTGTCAATAACTTTACGTGAGTAGGTGCTCTATCGCTAAATAAAAGGGACATACAGAACTTTAGTGATGAGACTATAAATTGTAATCTAAGTCAGCTAACAAGTGATCGGACAACAAATTATTCTCCTTGGAAAACAATGAAGAACCTTAGAAAGCCAATCATGCATATCCCACCTATAAAAGAACATAATGGAAGGTGAGCAATCAATAACGAACAGAATGCTTATAGGTTTGCACAGCACCTAGAGCAAGTTTTTCAATCAAATGGAGATCTACAGATTATGAAGACTTTATAAAGGAAGATACTTCTAAAATGAGCTAAAACTAAATAATAGTTTTAAAAAACTAAAAAACACGCTTTATATAGAAAACCAAACCATTCGGCTGTTTGAATAGTGATAGAAATGACGAATTGCCATTCTTTACGCTTCTAAAGGATATTGAAAGGTAATAAATTGTAATACCTATAATAGGTCCTAGTTATGTAGTTAGATATTGATATTTTTTTATTACGTAGGTTCCTATAGTTTTATGTTATTTCATTTGTGTTCCATACCGAACCTACGCATATTTAAGGTTTTTCCGCGCAGAAATAAAGTCGTTTATTAAATCGATCAACGTAATTTTATAATTGATTATAGTAGGTATTGTTGATCGGAAAATGAATTACTGTGCTGACTTAGTAAGTAGCCTACATACTTTTAATACCTTTTATTACGTAGGTAGCAATTTATTTTTGCACTCATTAAAAAGCATGGAATTCAGACAGGCACCTTTATTCATCAAAGTGCAATACCTATAGGATATAATCATAATCAACCAACGACAAGTAGGTAGGTATCTCACTAAACTTATCGGCGTTCTGAAAACGGGATAGGTAGGTAGTAAAAATGAGGTAGTCGGTCTATTCTGATAAGAATGTCATTGTATGTAATATAACTATTTTAATTTATAATAATAAGTAATAACATAATAAATTATTACTTATTTATTCTGTTACAATATCTAAGTCATAACAAATCACAGAATAGTTAGTAGTACAAGTACCTAGTCATATCTTAATACAACCCTACCGAGCGAAAAAGGGACAGAGCGATTCTGAAACGGTTAGAGCAATGGAAGTTCTCGCGCGTTGTGATACGGTGCATTCTAGCCTGCACGCGGTTGGCGAGCGCCTTCTAGTAGCGAGAGTCGCTATTTATTTAAATGACTACTCAGTTAGCCTTCTGTACTTGTACTATTATTTATTCTGTGCCTTAACAGTAGCAATGGTCTTTCAATCTTCCTACAACATTTTCTATTTTAGATTATTCAAGTTAAGTAAATATGCGTTCAACTGCATCTTATATTTCAAAAAGAAATATAACATGCAGGTAAAGGGTTTTTGCTTCCTTTTAGTTTTGTTCGCAGTCAAAAGTTTTTTTTTCATTACCTTTGTACCTTTAAGTTCTACCCTACATCATGTTCCATTTGGGAAGCATGTAATCGTACAATCCCTCAAACAGGGGTGCCTGTTATATACATCTTATAATCTTGATAATGCCAATATTCCTAAATAGACGACACATGAACATATGCATAACAAAAATATAATTCAATTTTATTCGACTGCACGGACGGCTATGTTTTTGGGTTTATGTATTTATGTTTGTTTGTTTGTACGTTTCTTAGGCGCGTCCTGCAGCCTTGACGGCTTATATAGATAGATGCGGTATCATTTGATGTGTCTTGATCACGAGAGACCGATTAAAGTGTTAATAAAACTTATATGGCGGCTCACAGCTGCCATATTGTTTTCCAAAACATGAACAAAACCTAAAGAGTGAGGTATCATAATGAAGTCTTTAAAAGAGCATTTCAAATATATATATTTCATATAACTAAACAGAAGCAATTGTCTTTTAAGTTTCATAAACATTTTCAATTTTAGATTATTCAAGGTAATGTCAATACTATAGTTTATTGTTGCAATTGCAACTATTAAAGTAAAGTAAAATATAAAAAACTAATGAAAACGACATTAAATTTATATAAATACTAGCTGCGCTCGCGGTTTCACCCACGTCCCTCCGGGACCGGCTTTTTTTCCGGGATAAAAAAAGTATCTTATCTTTTATTCCAGGGTATAAGCTATCTCTACTACAACTTTCATCAAAATCCGTTCAGCAGTCAGCGTGAAGAAGTAACAAACATACCTGCATACATACAAACAGCGAAAACCGAAAGTATGTTGTACATACATACAAACTTTTGCCTTATATTATTAACTAGCTATACCCGCGGCTTCGCACGCGTGTTCTTTTCTTTAGGTTCAAAGTACCGTAATAACCATAATTCTAGAACCAATATACCAACATTTGAACAATATTTCTTCAGCCGTCAAAAATACTTTATCACTTGCTCGGACTTTATTAACTCACCGGATTGAGATACCAATTACACCAGATTTAAATCAAAACCTAAGCTATCTAACAATGAAAACCACATTGCAATCGATCGCGTAATTTTTACGTAATGCGTGAACAAACAAACATACAGGCAAACAGAAAGAAAGACATGATTAACAAAAAAGATATTGTTCAATAGCTTTTTTTAAGCAGCCAAGAGCTTTTTTTTCATTTGAAAGCATTTATTAGTTTGGGTGCAATGCGTGGTCAAGATACGGATAAAGAGACAGACAAAATTAAAAAGTAAACAGTTTGGCTTTAGTATCGAATATGGAGAACCATAAAAAAAAACACTTTTTTTAACTTAAATATTAACATAACTTTGGACCCATATCCCGCAGAAACCCTTTACTTATTCGGGATAAAACGTGTCCTGAATTTTGACCCATCATACAACTTAAGACAGTGCCAATTTGCATCAAAACCCGTCTATTACTTTCAGCGTGGTACGTGTTCTTTTAAATCAGTTTCAACCCCTAAATAATAACCCATAAATTTTTCGATATGTAAAGTATCCTATGTCCTACCTCGTAGTACGAACTCAAATCATACCAAGTTTCTTTTGAATTCATCCAGTAGTTCCGGCGGTGTGATGCGCGGCTAAGATACAGACTGACAGACATACAGACAAAAATGAAAAACATACAGTTTAGGCTTCATAATAGAATATAGAGTAACATCCAAAAAAAAACACTATATCTTTATTGTACACAATTTGGATCCATATCCCACAGGAACCCTTTATTTTTTCGGGACAAAATGTATCCATAATTTTCACCTATCTTATAAAGTATGTCTGTGCCAAGTTGATCAACATCCGTCCAATAGTTTCATTGTGCTAAGTATTCATTTAAATAATTTTCCACCGCTATCCTGCAGGAACACTTAATTTTTTCGGGATGAAAAGTATCCAATGTCCTATCTCAAAGTGTGAACTTAAATCATACCAAATTTCATTTGAATTCATTACGTATTTTCGGGGTGGTGCGCTGCCAAATTACAGACAGGCGGATAGACAGACACACAGGCAAAAATAAAAAAAATACAGTGTTGGCTAAAGTATTGAACATAGAACGTCCTTCAAAAAGAAATACATAATATTTTCAATTTACAGAATTTTGGGCACTATCCCGAAGAAACACTTTATTTTTCGGGATAAAAGTATCCTCAATTTTAACCCATTATATAAACTATGACTGTGCCAAGTTTCAACAAAATCGGTTAAGTAGTTTCAGCGTGGTACGTGTTCTTTTAAATAACTTTCAACGCCTATCCTTCAGGAACCCTTTAAATTTCCGGGATGAAAAGTATCCTATGTCCTACCTCAAAGTATGAACTCAAATCATACTAAATTTCATTTGAATTCATTGAGTATTTTCGGCGTGATGCACTTCCAAGTTGCAGACATCCAGATGGACAGACAGGCACAAAGACAAAAATAAAAAAATACAGTTTGGCTTTAGTATTGAATATAGAACGGCCCCCAAAAAAATACAAATATCTTTAATTTACAGAATTTGGGACATTATCTCGCAGGAACTATTTATTTTTTCGGGATATAATGTATCCTCAATTTTAACCCATCATATAAACTATGACTGTGCCAAGTTGCATCAAAATCCGCCAAGTAGTTTCAGAGTGGTAAGTGTTTTTTGAAATAACATTCAACCCCAATCCTGCGGCAACCCTTTCATTTTTCGGGATAAAAAGTACCCGTCCTACCTCGTAGTATGAAATCAAAACATACCAAGTTTCATTTAAATTCATTCAGTAGTTTCGGTGTGATGCCTAGCCAAGATACAGACAGACAGACAGACAGAGAGACAGACAGACAGACAAAAATGAAAAAAAAATACAGTTTGGCTTCAGTATTGAATATAGAGTTAGGTCCAAAAAGAAAATTTCAAAATATCTTCAATGTACAGAATTGGACCCGTCACAGTTTTATTATAAGTAATGGTAATTTTTAAAAATAAAATGTTTGCACGCCTTGAGCACGTATTCAATAATGCAGTTGATTTATTGTATTTAGATAATATTTTTTCTTGTAGAAGATTTAATTAAAATCAGTATTTACTCTAAACGGAAAACAGTTCAACGCCTTTCGTCGAGATTAGTGATTCGTCGTGACAGGATGATTATTGATCCAAACACAAACCAAACTGAATTAGATATAAGATAGATATAATATTCTAGAACACTGAATGAACTTACTCAGTTACAAGACCAGTTGGTTTTCCTTTCTTTGCATCTTTCTTGAGATTATGTCTATAGTATACTGCGGTTTGAAATCCTGGTCGAACAGGATACCAGTTTTCACCTCGAAGGATCTATAATAGAAATAGTTATTTTCAATCCTATCAAAATATAAGGTGTAACCATCCATTTAAGGCCCAATCCCTATTTTAAAAAATCCCACTTATATATATGCGATAAAAACTGCTCAGTGGTCAATGTGTGCGTCTAGACCACTCACAGCGAAGTTCCGGTCGTGTTTTAAAGGTTATCTCTGTAAGTTTGTTTGCACATCACGTAAAAACTACTAAACCGATTGCGACGCGTTTGCATAGTTTAGATTTAGATTAAAAAGCCGAGCAATTAATAAAACTCAAGGACTCAAGAATCAATGTAATAGCACCGTTTTTGCAAAAATATATTGGCGCCTAACAGCATACACAGATTGAATCAGGACTCAAGAGTCAATGCAATAGAACCATTTTGCAAAAATGTATTAGCCCCTAACAGCATACACAGATTGAATCAGGACTCAAGAGTCCATGCTATAGCACCAATTTGCGGTCTGAGGCACAACGATCTGTGGCACACGCGTCGCAACTAGGTATTATAGTAGCAAAACTGCGTTAAGTGACTGCAATTATAATAAATTTGGGCGATAAAAATTGTGAGGTTTGGTTTACAGTAGTACCTAGGTTTTTCCCGTGACTTCGTCCAAGTGGACTTAAGTTTATCGCGAAAAAAATATCCGATGTTCTTCTAAGATAATCAAAACCAATGCAAACGTATATCACCAACTCAGTACTCACTTTTATGTATTGGTGTGGACAATTACAAGAACATTGGTTAACTAAACCAGAATCTAATTGTGAGAATTAACCGTTTTAAACTAGCGTCATAGTTTTGTAGAATGCAAATACATATCTCACGGCGAGACGTGCATATTTGTAAATAAGAATTTGAATTGTATCGAAAATATAGATCTGTTAAACGATATAGTTAAAGGAAATTTTCTGTATAAAATTGACTTATTAGATTATCCGTACTCCGTACCCAATACTTAAATTATTAACCAAAGAATTTAACTATGTGTCAGCCGTTTCATACCATGTTCATTTTTGGTATGGAGATAGTTTGAACCCTGGGGAAGGATGTCAGATACTTTTTTATACTCTTACTTTTTTATCGCGCTATACTGTAGTTCAAGAGGACAAGGTGACGGATAAAAGCTAGTTATTTTTATAATAATTAAACTGACCTAACAAGATTGGCGGAAATTATTTCCTAACACACTTTGAACGGTTGCTCGTCTTAAAATATACAAAATAATAAATTGGAGAAAATTTGTGACAAATGATTTAGTCACCCATACTGGCCCCAGCGACATCTGGTATTAAGGTGATCTAGGCATGAAGCTCTCAGCTGTTATTCGAGTGGAAAAGTCTGTGGGACAAGATCAGCTAACTTCCTTTTCTCAGGGTAAACTTCAGGCATAGAATAACTTTATATACTCTTCATTTAAAAATCAATAATATAACCTAACACCAGACATTGTCTATCAAGTTAATAACATGAACTTGAATGGGATCGTTTGCGGTAACCAAATCATTTGTCACAATTTTTTATTCTTTTCCCCCAATATATTATTTTGTATATTTTAAGTGCTTATTCATGGTGTATGTATTAATTTAGTGCCTAAAAACCACAGTCCCTATAACTTTTATTTTTTTCCGTATATGGTTGTCTGAAAGAGATCGCTCCAAACGATAAGGCTTCCGATTTTGACAATTATTATGCGGTTGTTTTTTAGTTACAAGATTTTCATATGTATTGTGATGTTCATTAAAACATTTTATCTATCTATCTATAATTTTTTTCCCATTGTTTTGTTTGTCGTGTGAGATAGAGCCGGCCTCTAGTGTCAGAGTTTGTCAGGCCGCCCGACTGCCTCTTACATGGCTTAACACAGCCATTTCCGACAGCTTAACGTGCCCTTCTGAGCACTGAAATTCCCAATTTCTCAATCAAATGTGCTTTATATCAATTTTAAATGAGGCAAATTTCCTTTGCAGTGAATAACCAGAAATTGTATTATTATCGAATGAAGAGTCTACAAATACTAGTTATTTAGGAAACAAATAATCGCCGCGCCTGCCCGAACCAGTTGTAGAATCAACCAGAACTTGGGATTCAAAAAAATCTTGCGCGCTACTTCACTGCGTTGGTTCTTAAGCAATATGCACACATAAGACGACATTTCTGCATTTTAAAAATAACACTACCAACACGACGTTAGTATAGCGGTGAATTCATTCTTTTGTATAATTTGGTTGGTTCATGATGCCTTGTATTTTTGCTGGAAGCAACCAGACATGTTTGCAAATTAACGCTTGGCGACATATATTCATGTGGCAAAAGTGTAAATCCCCAGACGGATTCTACCGAAAGAGGCCGACCCCTACAAAAAAACAAGAAAAAAAGTTTTTAAGTTAAACAGTTTTATATGTACATACTTACTTAAAGTTAAAAAATAAAATAAAATCGTATGGTGAGTCAAATTTCGATGACTCATGTTACGCTACGCCCTATGTTTTTTTTATAGCGTTTTAGTACATTATCAACCCTATAATTTAAAAAAAAACTTTTTTTTTTCATGTTTTTAGTTTTTTATTCAGTTATTTCTAAAGTGTAGTGTTCTACTTTTCAAGCCCTTTCATTTGATACCCAAACTGAGGGGGGTTGAAAAAATATATTGAAAGAACGCAATTTGTGGCAGCGAACATCTTGGATTTACAATGATACTGAATATACATAATTGTATTGTCATCAGAACTAAAAGTGTGTACCAAATTACAGATCAATCGATCAACAGGAAGGGGTTAAAATTTCAATCACTAGATTTGACCCAAACAAACAAAAACCAACAACAAGAACAAACAGTGCAAGCTAAATTAAACCGTTTATAGAGGGTTCATAGATGTCAAATAAGTGTCCGTCACTACAGACGGCCATTGTACGCAGCCCAAAACTTCCCAAACTGTAGTGCTCTCAAGTGCTCTGTAGTGCTCAAATATGGCCATTAGTTCTCGATTACTTTATGAGATATTTCAATTCAAAGGGTGGCCTGCCGGGGTGACGCTGCGTTCAGCGCGTCGATGTCGACGAGCCGAATCCAGCGAACAGATTTAAATGAAACATAGCTCAGCTTATAGTTCACGAAATAATAAGTGAAACTGTCAGACAAAATTAGAATCGAAGTAGTGGTTTATGAGAAAACCATCTTATAAGGGTGGTCTGGCAGGATGACGCTTGCTTCAACGCGCTAACTCTATAACAACAAAACGAGTGAATAAATATTATTCAAATTAAGTGGAGCTGCAGTTCTTCTATTTGTGCCCTGTATGCCCAAAAATCAGTCGCGTAAATTCAGTAGTTTTTGCTCGTTCGAGGATCGAAAGGTGGGCTGCTGGTGTAACGCTGGCTCTGGCGCGCTACCCTGAAACTCGACAACGGCTGTCCCTACAGCTTTGAGATGTAAACCTACATATAGTTCCCGGTAAGATGGTCTTTGTGCCCGAGAATTGGGCATCTACTTATCGAACTTTACGAGAATAAAGCTACCATTACTTTTTATAATGGAAGCTTGGATTTCCTTTTTGGACGGATAATAAAATGTGTACAATCACATTCAAAAGTGATAACTAGTAAAATTTTATTTAAATAAAGTATTGGTATGTGTCACTTTATTTGGTATTATATTTTTATGATTTTAGGATCAACGCCTACTTAGCGAGAACATTACTTGTTACTTGTTATGTAATTATTTATATAGGAAAAATTTAGATCACGTAAGTAGTTGGTGGTTTGGTTTAATTCAATTGAGCTACCAATAGATGGCGTTGCAGTCCTCGCAAGACAAAATTCATACAAAGTATTAAAATATTAAATAAAGTTTTACTTGATATCACTTTATTTTGTATAATTTTACTATAATATTCTATGATAAAGAATGAACACCTACTTAGCCAAAATATATTAGTATTATTTGATAGATAATTTTGTAAAGGAAAAATTTGGATCACGTTAGTTGGTGGTATGGTCACGTGTTGGCTTGTTTCAGTTTAACTGAGCTGCCAAAAGTGGCGTTACAATCACCTTAAGACGAATTTAGAGAGACCCTTTATTGTACGGCCAATAATTCGCAACCAAATAATGCACAGCCAATAATTTGCGTCCAATATTCCGTTGACTGACCTTGGATATCAGGGTGTACACAGTACCATCAGTGCCGTAACTAGGGCGGTGCCAGCGGTGCCCAGGCACAGGGCGCAGAATCCATTTTATTGTCAGAACCGGTTATGATTAGAAAATATTTATAGCAGCTCGCACCGGGCGCATAAAAGACTAATTACGTCTGCGAGTACCATACGGGTCTTATTGTCCATCAACACGAGCTAATTTTGTACAGGCGTTAATTCGCAGCCAGAAAAAAAGAAGCCATTTGATGTACGTTGTTTATCAGGATGAGTATTAGTGGTTGTGAAATACGGGTTGGAGACTCTTCGCTCGGGCGATAATGTACAACAATTAATCCGTGTACATAACAGATTAAACAGAAATGTTATAGTCAAAGCCTCATTTGCACGTTCGGCGCGGTCCGAATCAGGCCATAATCGATATTATCGCGCTCAGAAGCGGTCCAATTCAGCATAAGCATGCCAACGACAGACTGACGATATCGCGTGTGATGTCATAGATGGCGTCACTATTGCCGCCATATTGAACTTACGGTGATTATGCTCCTGCGTGAAATCACGTAACAAATTTATAGACAATGGTACGCGGTACGTAAGCAAAGAACTGGGAAAGTAGGTAGGTATTAACCACGGCATGTATCACGACTCGAGAAACGAGCTAAAAGAGACCCCTGTATTGTACGGCCAATAATTAGTGACCAATATTCTATGAATTGGCCTCGGATTATCACGACGTACAATACTTGGTTGTACATTATCACCACGAGCAATGAGCTCGTGGCTGTACAAAATCATTGTAGAGGCGATAATTTGCAGCCAGGAAAAGGAAGCTACATGAATTAGCAAGGTGTGCATTATTAGAAATCTAAGGCGGGCCGGACACTTTGCACTGACGATAATGATAATCCGTGTATACCACAGACTAAATAGAAATGTCTTGGTCAAAGTTTGCACGTTCCAGTATCCTTTAACACAAATTATGAATAGCGGCTGCACCAGCGCTGCGGGATGTGCAGCCCCTCCGACCTTGCGTAACAAAGCACTCGCCTCCGCAGCTTCGGCGACAACTTTTCTACCGCTCAGGTTCCCGCTGGTACCTGCGCTGTATTACAACGAACAGGTCTGCCTGCCCTCCGTGCTTTTGGCATTATAAAAACACTAGGATAGGGCAGACAAGACCACGTGGCGTCAGGGTTGGCTGATTTGGTTCTGTGATAGTTTGTTCCTGACATTCGCCTACACCACGGAATAGAAAACACAAGTGGAAGTGGTACACTACGCCATGTACATTGGGACCGATGTCGCCAAAAACAAATAAAATAAAAGTCCTGTACTGCACTACTTGTAATGTAAGAAAGGCTTGTTCTTTCTTGTAATAGTGTGTGTATTATTGAGATGATTTAAAGTTATTAATTAAACTTGACAATAATGCGTTAACGACTGCTTCAAGGAGTAAATTTTATTTTTACCTACGAAATATTTGTATGCAAGTTATGATTCCCTGTGTATAAGTGTGTCACACGTCACCCGCACACGTTGCACTTCCACTTGTTTTTCTATTCCGTGCTTACACAAACGAGGCATCAAGGACAGATTCCATCTTTGTCTATGGTTGGGCTAGGATTACCGGTCGTACAAAACCGTCACGAGCTCATGTTTCGCATCCAATCTTCAGATGCCTGTAAATGAATTATTGGCTGTGCAATACTGGCCATGCATTATTGTTAGTAGGTACCTATATAGATAGGCACGCGGCTGTGTCCACACGTCGCTGCTGCGACCATTCAATCGGTTACACCACTATAGTACAAGCGCACGTCTTTTAATTTTCGCCCCCTGCGCCCCTAAGGAAGCAACAATTATCAACACGGACTGTTTTTGTACGGGCAATAATGTGTAGCTAGGAAAAGCCGGCCAAATATTTCAATATTTTTTATATTTTAATATTACACGAATTATCCGGCCATGCATTGAAGGAGTTGGACATGACCCCATGCAAGAGATTATACTAAATGCCCGTGTGCCCTCGACCCTGCCCTGTACTACAAGGCGCTCGATGGTCAGTTCTCCACGCCGTGACAAGTGCCCGAAGAACGTGAGCATTCAAATTTGTACTTTGCCTGATAGACGCTGCTTGATGCAGAGTTCTTGGACTACGGACTGGTTGGTACGGACTCTGTCCACGATACCCCGAGCATTCTTCTCCAGCACCACATTTCGAGAGCATCTATCCGCTTTTTCTCGCTTTCTCGAAAGGCCTCGGAGACACGTCTCCGCAGCATATAGGAAGATAGGAAAGACCAGCGCGCGGAAAAGCCGGATCTTAGTGACTATCGTTATGTTGCGGTTCTTCCATACCTTCTTTAACCTGTCCATAGCAGATCTGAAAATCGCCATACGCCGCTTAATGTTGTCAACGTATCCACCACCATTGGTTATCAACGCACCAAGGTAGACATATGATTGGACCACATTACAGTTTGCTAATTGTGTAACTTAGGGCGAGTTGCTATGGATACGATCGACAATCATCATTTTGGTTTTGGTTCGGTTAATCCTCAGTCCAAACTCAAGGCTGGTGGCCTAGTGGTGGCTCAAGTAGGTTCTCCATGTTGCTGATGCTTGTTACAAACAAGGTGGTGTCATCCGCATATCGTAAGTTCGAGATTTTGAGACCTCCTATCGTAATGCCGTCCGTCCAGTTTTCCAGCGCAATTCTCATAATGAGTTCTGGATATATGTTAAACAGCAGGGGAGAAACAATACACCCTTGACGAACACCTGCAGCTGGTCGAAAGTTGCTCGATAAGACATCATCCGCTTTCACGGAAGCAGTTCCGTCCTCGTAGAGACGCCTGAGGAGTACTAGGTGAGTTGGGGTACCCATCTCCAAAAGGGTCCTCCAAAGCTTGGGCCATTTGACTGAATCGAACGCCTTGGAAAAGTCAACAAAACATATGTAGATAGGTTTGTTGAACTCACGAGCTTTTTCGATAATCTGGCGTACGATTAGTATTTGTTCACGTGTATCTCTCACAAACCGAGCCTGTTCGGGGGCAATCTCTTTGGATAAGTATGACTTAAGTCGCTCGTTGAGGATGTGCAGTAAAATTTTGCTTGCATGTGATATAAGGGCAATAATGCGATAGTTACTGAAGTGTTACTTTCAAGTTGAAGCCTTTTTGTGAAGTGGAACGAAGACAGTGTAAGTCCATGCCTGGGGCCAAGTCCCGGTCTGCCAAATCTTGTTACACAATATCTGAAATATATTGATGCCATACTCACCCGAGGCTTTGATAGTTTCAATCGGTAGAGCGTCTCTCCCTGTGGCTTTTTCTTTCTTCAGGTGTTTGATTGCTGCTCTGACCTCGTCCCTGAGAATGTGAGGTTCAACCTCTTCGTTTCTCGGTTCCTTAGAGTCGAAGCAATGTGATTGTGTGTCTTGAAATAGTGATTGGCAGTATTCTTTCCAGGTTTCAGAGATCGTTTCTATTTTAGTCACTGTTTCGCCACGAGTGTTCTCAATAGCCCAGGTTTTCGAGGTGAGAGATTTGGTAATAGACCGTATTTTCTGATGAAGGTCCCTAGATTCATGTTTGTCAGCATGAGCTTCAACTTCCTCACAAACACTTCTAAGTTGGGCATTCAAGTCTCGCCTACAAGCTTGCTGAATCCGCGCCGTGGAAAGTCGGAAATTTAGGGTCCTCACATCTGCACCTAGAGCTTTAAGCCTTCGTCTTTCCTCCACAAGTGCCAGTGTAGTGTCGCGCATCCAGTATTGCAGTTTGCTTGTTTGTGCAGGTATTTTTGACTTACTGACCGCAGTTAACAATAAACCCTTTGCTCTTTTCCATAACTGGTCTGGGGTTTCTGAGCTGACGTCTACACTTGCCTATTGAGTCCAGTTTTTTCCAGTCAGTCAAGCAATCATAAACTTCGAGTTATCTGTCACTTCGATTCTCATCTTCTTGTCGAGTTTTCTGGCCGCTCTTAGTTTAAGCTGTATTTTAGCTATTAGTAGCTGATGATCTGACCCACAGTGAGCCCCAGGGAGTGTGTGAGCATTTCCGATTGAGGTCTTCTACCTTGACCTTATCAGTATGTAATTTTTTAATTTTTTGGTTTGGTAGTTCAGTGTTTCATTCGGTGTTGTTGTTCAGATTCGGAATACACCACCATAGAAGAACTGGCAAGAAACTACGGGGCGAATATATTCTTTCATCATCAGTTTTACAATTATAATTAACATAGGTATCATACACTAAATACCTAACATACTAACAACCTCTATGTGATACTAGGTCATAATGACACTTTATTATCGTTTTACAATCACCATAGTTACACCAGGCACAAAATAAAAGCATTTACCATGAACAAAGTGATCCTAATCATTTCTAACACAGTCACATTGGTTATAATAACCAATATGGAAAAAACCATAGAACCGACAATATCTATTTGCAAAATAAACAGTTATACACAGCAAATATGGGACAAAGAAACAGAGTAGCAGAATAACAGTGTAGGTAATATTAATTGTACTTAACTTTTGGTGTCTTGTTGATGCAACGACGACAATAAAACGAACAGAGGGCTGCTCAGCCCAGAGGCTGCTTTTTATAGAGATTCTACCCGCCAAAGTCACGTAGTCATTGCAACAGCAGGAATGAGCCTGCAGATGGCGCCGAAGTGACGGAAATGTACATATTTTATTACATTGAAACTATTTAATAATTGTTAACTCGGTATTGTTTACACGTTGTTAATCATTTAAATAATTAAGACGTTTATATACATATTTTTCAGAATGTTAACAAATATTGAAAGTCAGAACAGTATTCTTATATGATTCTCATAAATTACAATTTTTAGCGGGAGAAGTTGTATTTTTACTACAATTATAGGTTTAAATGTACAGAGCTGATTAAGTAATAATACATTAATATTAATCGGGTAAGTACTTAGTTTTAAGCATTTCTATCAATATCGTAAGTTTACATGATTTTAAATCATTCTAATTTGAACGGAAATATAAATACAGATGTTTCAGAGTTATAATACAATGACTCAGTAATTGTACTTAAAATTAAAGGATAATTGTACTAAGCATTTTAAACACCATTATATAAATCTATAATTATCAATTGTAAACTATTACTTAATAAGTTGTGGAACAGATTCCAGATCAGTTTTTCTTCATAAACATAATTTGTTATTATCACAGATTATAAACTCGCCACAGATCTATCTAAGAAATTACATAATTATTTACAAAAAGATTCAATCGGTAGTCACATTTGTCTTGAAGTGCAATATTTTATAAATACATTATAATATCGTCAGTGGTGAGGTGATTCAGTGAGAATATTCATTACATTGTTAAATACGTAAAACGTAAGTACCAAGTTGTATTATCTCATCCAGTACCGCAACAGAATATCGTCAGCTCTTACATTGTTATAAAAATGGCTGGTACTAGATAGATTACACATATCAATAAGTTATAACCTGAGAATATTCATTTCATTGTGAAATACGTAAAATGTAAGTACCAAGTTGTAATGTCTTGTCCAGTACTGCAACTGAACATCGTCAACTCTTAAATTGTTATTCTATTGTTGTAAAAATGGTTGTTACTAGACAGATTAAACATATCAATAAGTTATAACCTAACAAATGCAACCCCATTGTTGCTGCTGCTGTCATTCCCAGAGAAGTACACGGCGTGAGTCTCGGTAAGAAAATGTCCATTGCTTCTCCAGTGGGTTTCGCTGAGGCCACAGACTTTGGATCGAGAACGGGTAAACTCACTCTCCAAGGTGAAAACAACCCGCGAACATTCCAAATACCTATCTGTTGGTTATGTATCATCTTTAAGGATATACCAGTAGTACATTTTCCATGCGATGCCTGGTCCGCCACATCGGCATGGCCGGTATCCAATTTCACACCGTCTGCCCCGGACGCAGAGAGGCGCCGGTTGCTAAGCGGATCGCCAGGCAACACGACTTTCTTAGTTTTACCTTTCATGACAACTTTCTTGGGAAAATAGTGCAGTGGTTTCCCCTTGCCATCTGCACCAAACATTTAAGACGTTATTTAGACGCCAGGTCGCTGAAGCCTCTTCCAGCCGGTTGTCCAACTGGGTGTGTGGTTATACCGCCATGGCTTGGTCGCCAGATCCTCGTCGGTTTTCTAGTAGGGAGCACCACGGCAACCCGAGGGCCGCCGCCGCCGACTATTCATACGAACCATCGACGCGTGCAGGTGAGGTTGACAATAGGGTCAGATGAGATGCTTGTTCCGCTTTCCCCTTACTCCCCGTATATACCCCTTACTCCAGTATATTCAATACTGAAGCCAAAATCTTTTTATTAACTTGTGTCTTTCTATCTGTCTGTATCCTGGCCTCGCATCACGCCGAAACTACAGAATAAATTCAAATGAAACTTGGTATGATTTGAGTTCATACTACGAGGAGGACATTGGATACTTTTTATACCGGTAAAACAAAAAGGGGGACCTTTATATCGAGCAGGATAAGGGTATTTTATATCGAGTTTGTATTCATGCTTTACGGTTTATAGTTACTTCTGTAGATAACCTCTAGGATACTTTAGGAATATTCCTCCAAATTTCAAATACCTATGTCCACCGGTTTATAATGAGCGTTGTCTGTCAGTCAGTCAGTCAGTTAGTCAGTGGGTATGGTTGAAATAATGTAATAAAACATAACTAATTTTATTACTCTGCCCAAAACCGAAGGGCCTCTGCCCAAAAACATCATCAGGGCATCATTACTTATAATAAAGCAGTAAGTACCAAAAAATCTGTAAAAGGAAGATATTTAAAACAAAAAGATAAGGTACTAATAATAAGCTACTGAAAGAGAGTAAATCATTTTTTAAATTCGTGTTTTTCTGTTTGTCTGTTCACCCATCACATAAAAACTACTGGACCGATGCGATTACGATTCACTGTTGGATAGCTTAGGGTTTCCCGGTCGCACTCCGCAATAAGTACAAACATTATACCTACACTTCGAGGGCGCAATATTCGGGCATATGTGTATTTATTACACATATGATTCGGGTCAGTTCAGTTGACTGTCAAGCATGCGCTCGATGAGTCGCGCGCCATGTGCTTAGCGATAAAGTACGTAAAGTTATTGTCAAATTTTATTTGTTTTAATTATGAGTACCAAGAAGTAACCTAGAAGGTACTGCACAGCATTCGACTGTTTGAATAGTGATAGAAGTGACGATTTTTACTCATTATAAAGCAAAAAATTCAGACACCTTTATTCATCAAAGTGCAATACCTATAGGATATAATCTTAATCAACCAACGACACTTATACGTAGGTAGGTATCTCACTAAACTTATCGGCGTTCTGAAAACGGGTTAGGTAGGTAGTAAAACTGAGGTAGTAGGTCTATTCTGATAAAAATTACATTGTATGTAATAGAACTATTATAATTTATAGTAATAAGTAATAACATAATACATTATTACTTATTTATTCTGTTACAACATCTAAGTCATAAATTAGTAGTACAAGTACCTAGTCATATCTTAATACAACCCTACCGAGCGAAAAAGGGACAGAGTGATTCTGAAACGGTTAGAGCAATGGAAGTTCTCGCGCGTTGTGATACGGTGCATGCTAGCCTGCACGCGATGGGAGAGCGCCTTCTAGGTAAATATAATTGAAAACTCGCAGCGCTGTGCGAGTTAAATTGTATTTTATTGCGTTGTAGCGAGAGTCGCTATGTATTTATATGACTTCACTCAGTTATCCTTTTGTACTTGTACTATTATTTATTCTGTGACTCGACCAAGGTATTCATTTTGCCCGCCATGGTCGAACAAAATAGAAAATGACTGGGTTTTTTAAAGTGCTCTATATCAAGGAAGATTAATTACCACTTTTGATCCATATTACCAATGATCCATATCCAAAGAATATCAAAACACAGATTTGATAAATTGAATTAACATAAGGTTGTTATTAGTATTCAAAATATACATATTCCTTCTTGCCCGTCCTTTATATAAGCTAAAAAAAATATATATTTGAACTTATCCACCTTCTTAGCTACTCGTCAATCACCTCATCACCTACCTGACTCTCGGAAATGACTTTCAAAAACTAACGTATTAAATCCTAGATAAGCGTTTATTGGCGTCTTTCAGTGCAGCAGTCAGTTATCACAATAATAATACAATACTGATAAATACTAACTTCGAAACAATAGGTGTTTTATTAAGAAATTATCTTATCTATGAATAATTGTCTCATGTAAATAAAATCAGATATATCAACAGTATATTAAAACATCAAAGAAACAAAGAACTTACAGCTAAATAGAAAAACAAACAATATCTAACAATAGTGCAAAGGTATGTATTTTGAGCTTAGCCCCGCGGGCACAGCGGTGCCTCTGTGCGAGCGCTCACTCACGATGATGATAATAATAATGATAAATAGAGCGGTAATTATGTAAACGTATCATCACCTATTACTAATGTGTCATCTCATCAGTTCATCACTCGTCGTAAGCCAGCAAAATATTGCATCGATTGACCATAAAACCCAAAAGCTTGAAGTGATATTACAAAAAAAATGAACAAAATAGAAAATATGTAGCTTACTTCCGCCAAAATTGTTAGTCAGACAAATGATAAATGGTAAAAAGAAACAAAAGTAAAACCCCACGCTAAACAAACCCTACCCAAATTGAACTATTGTAAAATATAAATAAAAAGAAAGCCAAGGCCAGGAGGCCAAAAAAAAAACTTTTTAACTATATAATACACAATATAAAATCCCCACGCTAAACAAACCCTACTGAAATACAAGTATCGTAACACTTATATATTTATATACATATATTATAAATACACAACAAAAAACATATACCTCAATCCAAATACCAAACGTCTGACATCAATACGACACGTGTTTCGCCTCTGCGCGAGGTATCTTCAGGTGATGTTGACTCGACGAGTGCTGGACTGAGAGACCAGCACTCAGTCCAGGCACCGATATCCTGGGACACTAGAGCCTACGGAATAAATCTTGAAAATAAATAACATAAAGACTACTTAGAACAAGTTTATTCATTAGATTTGTCACATGGTACAATATGCATAACTTCTCATTTTTAATTTTCTAATTTACCCCCCTAGAGTGGGTCACTCTATCCATATTAAAAAATCATTTATTTACATTACACGTGCGTGTTTGTCACACAGAAATTCATATGTGTACCAAATTTTGTATTCATTGGTCTGCTGTGATTTAAATTGGCTGTGGCTGTGACAGGCAGACAGACTTGCAATTTGTCTCATCCAGCAACCTATCTTTTTAGTATATTTTGATACCAATTGCAAACGTCCAGAACCTTCCATAACGTTCCAGTGCAATCGAGTTTCTAATGGAACATCTTAGTTCGATCGATCTTCCTAGAACTTTCCAGAGTCGCCTTTTATCTAAATATCGACTGGCCTTATAGAAAGAAAAGAAAGAAAGAAAGAAAATTCATTTTTTTTCACAACAAAAACAAAACAAATTAATACACAATAAATAGATGCAAAGAAAATGGGCATGAATCGGTCTCAACTCAGCGTTATGCTGGTTGTAATCGACAGATCAACAACCAATAGTAGGTATTAACTTACGCTATATTTACTTTGCAAGCTGATTATAATCTTATCCATTATTATCGGTCTTTTCACTGTCACAGTTGCTTTCTTAATGGAATAACACAATTATTAATTTATTATTCAATTCGTATCCTTAAGTGAAGGAAGATGCATACATCCAAGCTTAGGCCAATTTATGAGTTGGCATTAGTCACCAATAACTGCACAAGGTAAGTAAGTTCATTATATGTTCAGCTTAAATCAAAATAAAAAAGGGAATAGGACTCAATTTGCGTTGTTTTTAAAATGTATGTGTAGGGTTCTCGCGGAAGTTGAAGATTTCTATGGCAGACTGTACGTATCGCACGCGTCGAAATCCGAACATGAAGTCGAGGATTCCAGGGCCACTCTGACCTGCCACTATACCAAAGAGCTGCCAGAAGTTAGCTTTTACGAAATTGAGATGGCTTTTAAACAGCTCAAAAATGGAAAAACCCCGGATGAGGACAAAATTACTACGGAGCTACTGAACGCAGGACGTATTCCCACGCTTAAAGAACTTCAGCGTCTCTTTAATTCTGTCCTCTTCTTTGGGATAACTCCAAAGGTATGGAACAGGTGTGTAGTCGTTTTTCAAAGAGGGTGACAAGACCTTTTTCAAAAAACCATAGACCACAACCACACTGTGGCAGATTATACAGAAGACAGGAGAGTAAAGTCAACCCCTGTGCTTATGTGGAATATGAGAAAACTTTTGATTCAATCAAGTTTTGCTCGGTTTTGGACTCCCTGTAAGTCAACTGGTAGTGTTGAGATTTCTGTATAACGCCGCAATAATGATCGACCAAGTACAGACACAGCAGTCTAAGGATATTCCATTACATCGAGGTGTTATTACATTACATCATTACAAGGGGATGTTATTTCCACGAAATTGTTCTCAAATGCATTGGAGGATATGTTTGCGACTCTGAACTGGAAAGGATGTGGCATTAACATTAACGGTGGGTACATTTCACACTTGAGATTAGCTGATGACATTTTTATTGTGACAGAGACGTTGCAGGACTTGCAACAGATGTTGTGATGATTCTTCACAACGCATTGATCTCCAGATGAACTTGGACAAAACCAAGGTTATGTTCAACGTACATGTTGTTCTGGAACCAATAGCAATTGCAGTTGTTAGTGGTACTGCTCTTGAAATTGTTCAGGAATATTTTTACTTGTTGCAAACTTTGCAAATCAGTAATAATAACTAGAAAAGAGAGAAGAAGTATACAGCTAGGCTGGGCAGCATTTGGGAAGCTTCATTGATTTTTTTCGCCACCAATACCGTAAAGTTTGAAAAAAATATACCTGTTATGACATACAGAGCCAAGACCTGGACACTCATGTCCACTAATTTAAAGTCGCTCAGCGGGCTATAGAAAGGGCTAAGCTCTGAGTTTATCTGAAGGACCTTATCTCAAACGAGGTAATCTGACTGAGAACCAAGTTTATCGACATAGCTCTTAGGATTAGCAAGCCGAAATGGCAGTGTACTGGTCATATTTGTGAAGGACTGATAGCCTTGGAGATAAACGTGTTCTTGAGTAAAGACCACGACTCGGCAAATGTCTCGTACGTACGTCGTGTATGGCGCCCTCTGGCTAGGTGGAGCGACGATATACGCAAAATGGATGACAGCAGTTAGAAACCGAGTTGAAAATCGGGCTCAGTGGCGTGCTTTGCTAGAGGCCTATGTCCAGCAGTGAATTGACACGGGTTAATGATGACGATGTTGTAATTGGTATTCCCAGTATACATGGCTTATTTACGTAATACTTTTAGCAACTGAAAGAAATTACTCTCCAAGCGCTCTATTTTAGTTTGTTTTGTTCTTTAGAAAGTGAATTTAAAAAAAATGAAGTAATGTGTTAAAATAAACAACATCTAGCAGTAGTCCTTGGAACTAAGTCCCGTTTTATGGGTGGGTTTTATCATAAGATTACATTGTCCCTTCACACAAAAAAATATACTATAGTTATTCTATGACACAGGATAATATGCAATATGCTCAAATATGGATATATAGAATGATTAAAAGGTTTGCCATACACAAAATCTGTATTTGAGGAAGGTAAAAGAAACAAAAAAATAAATTCCAATACGTTAATTATCGTACGTACAGGCCACAAACATTAGTAAATCCTATTAAAAAAATACATTTTTTTTTTTCAAATATAATTTGTTTTTATATAAATATTGCGTATTTTTTGTCAACTTATGAATTTGAGTTTAATTTAGGTTTTGTCCATTCGATTTTATGTTTATACTAACTGTATTTCTCTAGGTTAAAAATACTCTAAGTGCTATTCCAGGACCTAAAATACCAATATGTAACATGTGATCAAAATTCCTTCCGTACCGTCAAAAATATTTTAATAGATTGCTCCGCTTTTACTTATCAGATTGAGATACCAATTACCCCCATTTTTAAGTAAGACCTTAAACTATCCAACAAAGAAAGCCGCATTCCAATCGGTCCAGTAGTTTATACGTGATGCGCGAACAAACAAACACAGACAAACAGACAGACAGACCCATTTTTTTATAAATGTTATATTCTTGTTCAGTAGCTTATTTCATATACCCTAGACATTTTTTTAATCTTCTTTATACATACTTTTTAGTATTTATTGCTTTATTATACGTATAGCTATTTTTAACTTTCAAATTTATTTACTTTGGTCCTCTATCCCACAGGACCGCTTTAATTTTTCGGTATAAAAAGTACCCTCAATTTAACCCAAAGTTTATATGATAAACTATGACTGTGTTAAGTTGCATCAACACCCGTTTAGTAGTTTCAGCATGATACGTGTTCTTTTAAATAACTTTCATCCTCTATCTTGCGGGAACCCTTTAATTTTTCGGGATGAAAAGTATCCAATGTCCTACCTCGTGTATGAACTCAAATCATACAAAGTTTCAATTGAATTCATTCAGTAGTTTCAACGTGTTGCACGGTCAAGATACAGACAGATAGACAAACAGACAGACAAAAATAAAAATAAGTATTTTAAAAACGTTTTAAAATAATGGTTTTATGCCATAACCATGTCATGGTGAAACTTAGAACTGGCTATCTGATATATGATATATGGCTGCTGTTAACCGTTGAAGAGTTCCCCAGTCAGGACCCAAGCCTGAGTGCAGCAACCATTTCATGGTAAAACTTAAAACCGGCTATCATAAAATGATGCGTACACAAAATTTTGTGTCTATGCTGTTGTCCGTTGAAGAGTTCCTTTGTCTCGAGCTAATCCTAGATGTCGGTTCAGGTCATGCTTACCATAACGATGAATTGTCATTGGAAATGAACCAACATGTAAAAATTCAACTCCGCAGGATCAGAGGAAGTGGTTCTAATTCAGCTTGCAAAATTTGACCTCAGCTTGCAATGTTTGCATACAAACATTGCAAGTTAAATAAAAGTTTTTAAGAACAACAGTTTGGCTTCAGTATCGAATATAGAGTAGTACCCTCTAAAATATTATTTGTTACTTCAGAACTAATAACTTCGGACCCCTTTACCGCAGGAATCGTTTATTTTTTTCGGGATACAAAAATATCCTTAATTTAATCCATCATATAAACTATGACTGTATCAAGTTGCATCATAATCCAGCCAGTAGTTTCAGCATGATACGTGTTCTTTTAAATAAATTTTAAACCTATAGGTTTAAAATAAAAAAAAAGGCGTAATTAACTTCCGATGTTTGCCACTCGATGTTGGTCACAAAAAAACGACTTCATATTCATTATGTTATTTTGTAAATAAATACTAAAAATAATAAAACAATTACAATTAAACCAGAACACTATCCCATTTTGAAAATTAAAAATGTAATACCAATACAAAAATACAACATAAGATAGAAAGTGTTTTTGAAGTCGGTGCCAAATCATCCATTCTGCCAGGTACCATTAGAATCTAATATCTTTACAACAAATAATAAATACCTACAATATATAATCTACCTATCTACGTACCCTCATAAGGTACGAAACGAAGCAGAGTCTGTGAACAGACCCCAGTCAAACGAACGGATTTTGACTTTCACACTTCAACAAGCCGATTAACACGAATACAGCAAAACAGCAAATGATAAAGTAGACTGTCAAGGAGACTGGAAGCTGTTCAATGAGGTTGAGGGGGCAACACTTAGTACTGAGCTCACGTTATGGCTTTTCCCAATCATCTATGGAAAAAACTTATTCATATAAATATATGAATAATTATTTTCTTGATAAATGTTGGTTTTTGGATATTTTTTGTCATTTGATCGTTTTTTTTTTCGACAGTTGAAATTTTAAATTAACTAATAATAGGCAAAATGCAAATTAATACATTTAACTGTCACAAATATTCATGATATTCTGTTTTGTACACACATTTTTTTTGCTTTTCTCTGAATTAATCCATGAGTTTATATTAGACTGTAGTAACATTTTTCATTTTTGCAGGTCAGTGAGTGCAACAGCTGAAAAAGTTGTAGTGAACGAAACCTTACCACCGAAGTCATGGAGAGAAATCCCGGGGCCAACTTCTCTGCCTATTATTGGACCAATGCATCACTTTTTTCCAGGAGGTAAAAGATTTTCGATATCAGGAATTAAAATAAAACATTTCATTGGAAATACTTCATTGATAATGCATCCCATTATGAAGCGGTAAAAAAATTAAGCATATTGCAACATGTTTTACGCAATGAAATAAAATTATAAAAAAAATAAGACAAATATATACGTATAATAAAACTGTAACAGGTCCAATTCTGGACATTGAAGATTATTTTAAACTTGGCATGATTTGAGTTCATACTACGAGGAAGGACCATAGATAATTTTTATCCCGAAAAATAATAGGGTTCCGCAGGATAGGGGTTGAAAGTTATTTAAATGACCAATTATCACGCTGAAACTACTGAACGGATTTTGAAGCAACTTGGCACAGTCATAGTTTATATGATATGATGTGTGAAAATTAAGAATACTTATTATCCTGAAATAATAAAGGGTTCCTGTGGGATAGGGATTCTAATTGTAAATTAAAGATATTTAGTTTAAAAAAAACGAGGCTGTTCTATATTCGATACTGAAGCTAAAACTGGTTTTGTCTGTCTGTCTGTGTCTTGGCCACGCATAGCGCCGAAACTACAGAATAAATTCAAATGAAACTGGGCGTGATTTGAACTCATACTACGAAATAGGATTTTGGATACTTTTTATCCCGAAAAATTAAAGGGTTCAATGGGAAAAATGTTTAAAGTTATTTAAAAGAACACGTATTACGCCGAAACTACTAGGTGGATTTTGAAGCAAATTGGCACATTTATAGTTTATATAATAGGCAAAAATTAAGGATACTTTTTATCTTGACAAAATAAAGGGTTCCTGCGGGATATGGATCCAAATTCTGTATATTGAAGATATTACTTTTTTTAGAGGCTGTTCTTAATTCGATACTAAAGCCAAAACCGTTTTTTTTTTCATTATTGTGTGTCTTTCTGTATCTTTGCCACCACTACCGAATGAATATACGTATGGAATACAATAAATATTTGAATTTGAATTCAAATGAAACTTGGCATGATTTGAGTTCATACTACAAAGTAGGACGTTGAATACTTTTCATTCTGATAAATTAAAGGGTGCTCGCAAGGTAGGGTTTTTTATTTTGAGTTCGTACTCGTATTTTAGTTTTCCAGTTTATAGTTACTTCCAAAGTGCACCTCTAGGATACTTAAGGAATATTCCTCCAAATTTCAAATTCCTAGGTCCACCAGTTTAGACTGTGAGTTGTCTGTCAGTGAGCCAGTCAGCCAGTAGGTATGTCACGGTACTGTTTCATGGGCACGGTTGAAATTATTTATTAAAACACATATTTTTATTATTTTACCCAATAGTGAATGGCATTATTCATAAAGCCCGGGTTTTTTTTTCAATAATTTTATAAGATTTCCGTTTCACATTTGGTATTTTTCAAATTATCTGGGCATCTATTTATTTAATTTCATAAAATTAAGCAGTAAGTATTAAAAAGACTCTATAAAGAAGATTATTTAAAAAAAAATGGTCTAAAATTATACTTATAATAAAGCAGTAGGTAACTTTATATCTCAATCCAATCAGTAGAAGGCGAGCAATCGATAAAAATATTTTTGACGGCTGAAGGAATTTTGATGCATGTTGGTATGTTGGTATTTTATGACCTGGAATAGCACAAAAAGTACTTTTATCCTACAGAAATGACCACGCTTGTGAAGCCACTAGGCATCAGCTAGTGGTATTTAAAATAAGATACAAGTTTTTTGAAATCGTGTGTTTGTTCGCGCGTCGCGTAAAAACTAGGTTTTGTCTTAAAAACCGGTGTAGGTACTTAGTATCTCAATCCGATGAATAGAAGCCGATCAATCGATAAAAAGCTATTTGAAGTATGAACGATTTTTTAATGAAAAGTAGTACATATGTTGTACTTTATAGGCACTTTTACTTTATAGGAATGAGTATTATTATAAGTACCTGGTTGGTCATATGTAATACACACATTCTGTATCATTTATTATATATATTTATTTCTACAGGAATGTTCCACAATCTCAATGGCTTGGCCCTGACGAATAAGTTTTACGAAATTTATGGACCCATCGTGAGATTGGATGCCTTTATAGGAAGAGATGCGGTGATATTTTTATACGATGCAGAAAGCGCGTCACAGGTAACGTAATATATTATTATCTTCTATTAAAGGTGGTAAAATCTTTCTAAACTCTTCAGTTAAATGATCATCCTTTTTGTATAGGTAGACCACTTTTGCAAGTCTGCGTGGTACAGCTTCGCCAGATATTCAGCCGCCAACAACTCATTTATACTGTAGCCAATAAAACGTGAACCCTCAATTATGAAAATAAAATTATATAACCCCCAACTGACTCCCCACCCCCCATTATAGAAAAGAAGCATCTCGATCACATCAGTATTCAATCATATAAATCGTTCCATCAGTTTGGGAGCTACTATCGGCAAACCCCCCCCCCCCCCCCCCTATATTGCTAAGAACCATCTAGATCATATCAATTTTCAAACATAAGAAACCGCATCAAAATAGGTCAATTGGTTTGGGAGCTATGATCCTCACCCCCTTTCCCCCCTTCCCCATTTAGCTCAGACCAATCTTGTTTATCTCAGTTTTGCAACATAAAAATCCGCAGCTAAATTAGTACATTCGTTTGAAAGATACGATGCTTACCCCCTTCCATGCAGCTTAGAACGATCTTGATCACATCAGATTTCAAACCTAAAAAAAACTCATCAAAATCGGTTCATTCGTTTGGGAGCTACGATCCTCACCCTCATTCCCCCCACCCTCCCCCCTCCCCCAATTATAGTTAAGAAGCATCTCGTTTACCTTTTCTTTTTTTTCTTTCTTTTTTATTACGTAATAGGCAACCGTTTGACCACGATCTCACCTGATGGAAAGCGATGATGGAAGCGATGGTCGAAGGTGTAGCACGCTTGCCTAGTAGATACCTATTCACTCTTGACTTGAACACAACGGGGTTATAATTTACCGGAAACACTGACCGAACCTCAGCTTTCAATTGGTTTGGGAGCTATGATGCTCATCCCCCTTCCTCCCCACCATTTTAGCTAAGACCAATCTTGCTTATCTCAGCTTAAAACGTATAATTCCGCTGCTATATCGGTCCATTCGTTTGGAAGTTACGATTTTCACACACACACACAAACACACCCTGATACACACCCTAAACTTGTAACACCCGTTTCTTCGTTTGGGGGTTAGACATTTTTGATGGTTTTTCGTGTGTTTAACGTAAAGCCGGAGGGAATTGCGCTTAACCTACTTGGTAAAACTGATAAATTTATATCGCACTCCTAAGTCCTAAGACTTTTTAGTTCACTAAGACCGTGGTCGGGTTTTAGTTTTTGAACATTATATTTGTATTTAAATTATTTTCGGGTTATTATATATTTATTTTCAAAATGTGCTAAGTAAGCCCTTTTATTTGATTCCAAAAACAGCGTCCTAGAAAAACTTTATTGTAAGTTATGTCCTCTAGAGGCCACCATATTCAATTTAATGTGAAGTCACAGACGCTTCCAACGATACCTCATTTGCCAAATAATGACGAGTAGTTTAGAAGTTATCAGGGAACAGATGAATACATACATACATACATACTCGTACATACCGGTTAAAATCATAACCTTTTTTTTTGCTTCCCGTAATTACAGCAAAGACCGGACAAATCAATGGCTGGACACAACTATACCACCATGTTCAAAAACTAAGACCCGACTACGGTCCGGTAAATAGCAGTAATACTCGTGCGATGAAGACGAATCGATTGACACCTCGAATGTAAAAAAATTAACAATGTGAAAATACTCTTATGTTATGTATATCTTCCGCCAAACTGTAAGTCAGACTATTATTAATAGTAAAATTAAAATATAATATAAATAAAAACCCACGCTATTCAAACCCTACCCAAATTGAACTATAATATAAATAAAACGACAAGGACAGTCGCCCAGAAAATAAAACACACACTTATATATATATACAATAAAAAACATATACCTATATTTGAAACCTATACCTGTGGTTCTGGAGTCTATGCAGCGTTGTCACGTGGACTGGCGATACATCAAAGTGCTGAGGTTTCTGTATGACGCCGCGACTATGAGTGTCCAAGTACAAAACCAGTAGTCTAAACATATCCAACTGGGCAGGGGAGTGAAACAGGGGGATGTTATATATCCGAAACTGTTTACTAATGCCCTGGAAGATATGTTTAAGACGCTGGATTGGAAAGGAATGTACATTAATGTTAATGGGGAGAATATCTCACACATACGATTTGCCGATGACATCGTCCTAATGGCGGAGTAGCTGTAAGATTTGCAGATTGTGATGACTAACCTAGATGATGCTTCTCGACGCATCGGTCTCGGAATGAACATAGATAAGACCAAAATTATGTTTAACGATCTTATTGCCCTGAAACAGATTGCAGTTAATGGTGTATCAATTGTTGTCCAACAATATGTTTACCTTGAACAAATATAGCAATTAGGTAAAAACAACTTTGAGAAGAAAGCCAACGGAAGAATTTAGTCTTTTCGTCGTGCATACCACAGTGCCCGAATACAAAAGTCTTCAATCAGTGCGTCCTACCAGTCATGACCTACGGAGTCAAAACGTGACACTCGTGGTTAAATATGTCCACAAATTTAAGGTTGCTCAGCGAGCTATGAGAGAGCTGTGCATGGAGTTTCTCTAATGGACAAGATTCGCAATGAAGATAGACTGAGACGAACCAAGGTGACTGACATAGTTCTTAGAATAAGCAAGGGCCCATTTATTACTACTTGATGCAGTTGAGCAGTGGAGAAGAAGCGGACCAACTACATACATATTTTTTGATTTCATCCCGTGGATCTGTATAAAGTAATGATTGAACCCTATCTCGTAGTTTCCTTTTTATCACATTATCTACCACTTCTTTACTGTAATCGTTTAAAATAGCAATTAGATAAATAATATGTAGTTCTTTGTTTATAATTCTCAGAGGACAAAGGAACTGTCAATAACCGATGTACATAACTATGAAAGGCAGTTAATTTATGTTGAATGGGGTGACAAGAAGAAGAAGAAGAAGAAGAAATAGCAATGTGCGTGTGTGTTGGTTTACGGTAAATTTGAAAATCCAATTTATGAATTACCCACGTTAAAGTTAAATCTAAAAAGTTAAGAGAGGGATTTTCTTCGAGTACTTATTTAAATTTAATTTTTGGGTGGATATTGTTGATCTCTTCAACAACGATTTGTCGAAGAGTACGTACCTGTCCATCAAATAATAACATCGTAAACATATCGATAATAAAAAAAATTTTTGAATCGTTAACTACGTGTTGACATTCACAATGTCCATAAAAACCTCCGCCATCAGAGGACTCAAGGAGGAACCCATTGCTAAACGTTCTCTTTGTCTAATATATTGATTGTTAAATGTAATAGTAGATTGTTTGACTAGGGAGCAAAATAATATTTTGAACGCGAGGGCGCTATTTTGAATCCAGAGTGAAGTGAAGGATTCTGTAGAATCCTGAACGTAGAAGGGATTCAATATACTAATTAGAGGAAAAATAATTTTGCACCCAAGTGATACACTCTACTTTTCATCCCCTTTAAAAGAAAAATAAATAAAAGGCGCTTTTAGATACCTTACAACTTATGTTATTTATATAAAAAGGTATTAAATAGACTAAAAATAAACAACTTAAAATAAACTAGGTAAGTACTTATACTCACTTAACTAAAAATTTATTTTCACTTTGTACTTCTTTGATTTACGCCCTCCAGACCATCCTCAAGAAAGTCTTCAGATTTTGTGTCCAAAATTTTATGTAGATCTCGATTTGAATGTCATTATTGATACTGGCCGCCAACACGTGAAGTTTGCTTATTATGGTAATCCTTGAAAAAAGGTACAGGTTTCCAAAAAGGACTTCGCTTCTATTGCATTTTCCCACTCGATAAAATTGTTATAAGCTCTCAAATATATTTTCCGGGTTTAAGTTGGTTATAAATTCTGTATCACATTTATTGCGTAGTATTTTCAGGTATAAAAGTAGTATAATACATTCACGTGATTCTTTTTTTAAATACAGACAGCGCGCCACGGTCGGTACCCAATGAACAAAATTCCATTGAACGTAGGAAAAGTGTTAACAAAATTAACGTTCCAAATTCAGAACTCATTAATGCCCTCTCTAAAAGACCTATTTTTCTCCCACTTTGCGAGGAAACAATTAGCGTTTTTTGAATAGATGGGATGAAAAATATTTTTTTGTCCATACAAATACTAGTCAATTTAGTAAGATCATCTCTCTCACCAGGGTGTAACCGTTGTTTCTCAAAATGAGAATCCAATACTTGTAAACACTCTTTATAGTGAACATTGGTAAGCAAATTCTCTACATCCAATGATAATAATTTATCATTTGGTGGAATAATAACATCTTTAACTTTGTAATTTAAACTAAGCTATTTTTCAAACTATACTGTGGCATGAAGCTTCGCTTTGAAACATCTTAATTTTCTTATAAGGATCAAAACGAGCTTTAACTACCTCACTTGTCTAAACCAGACCTAGTTTTAGTATAAAAAAATATTGCCATATTTGCCATAGCAGGGTCATAAAAATATGCCTATCGCACTCTATGAATAAAGACTAATCGATGGATACTTCGCTTATGAAAACTGGTCCAAGTTTTAAATTTGAAACCCTTGCTTTCCTTCACAGTAGTCGGGGACAAAAATAGCCGTTGATATTTTTTACCTACCTGAATACGAATCGATTGATACCTCGCTTATCAAAATCTCAGACGAATAGGGGCAGTGCTATGGTCGAACATTCACATTATATACATACACTAGCTTTCCCGGCCGCAACTTCGTCCGCGCGGACTACTGTTTATCGCGAAAAAAAGCATCCTATGTTCTTCTAGGGTAATAAATACCAATGCAAAACTAGGTATGGCACCAATGCTCTTGAAATTTTTTGACAGACTTGTTATTTCGTTTCCATGGTAACAGTTCCTTACAGCGAGTAATCAATATTTTCCAGATAAAAGTATTCTATGTTTTATTCCAGGGTATAAGCTAACTCCACTTCAAATTTCATATATATCTGTCCTGCCGTTATCGCGTGAAAGCTCCCCAAACAAACAAACAAACAAATATACAAACAAACAAACAACGTTTCACTTTTATATATTAGTATGGATATATAGAATGTAAAACTCATTACCCTTCCCTTGTTTAGGCGTAGTTGGGTAAAAAGCTAAACATGCTCAGGTAAAGGCACCTCCTGGCAAACCTACTGCGGCGCTTTTACTTATTTATTCTGTGCCCAAACTACATAACAAATAACTTACAAGATATCATTGTATACCTCCTGGTTATCCAGGTTCTATGTAACCTGGATAACCGGACCAGGTTATATGTAACCTGGTTAACCGGACTAGGTTCTATGTAACCTGGATAACCGGACCAGGTTCAATGTAACCTGTATAACCGGAACTGGAAACTGGATTTTTGAAATGAAATGAAGTGTACTATTATTTATTCTTTGACATAGGCTAGCCATTATGTTGTATGTTAGTTTGTTGAGGTCAAATCTTCCAAGCTGAATTAGAACCACTTCCTCTTATCAGTTCTACTGGTTCAATTACGATGACAATGCTTTTTTTATAGTAAGTATGACCTGAATAGAAATCCAGGATGAGCTCCAGATAAATAAACTCTTGAACGATCCACAGCACAGACACTAAATGTTGTGTACGCATTTTTTTATAATAGCCAGTTTTTACCTTGACATGGTTCCTGCACTCAACGTTGTGTCCTCAATGATTACCAGCACAGACATGAAATGTTGTATATACGTATTAAATTGTGAAAGCCCGTTCTAAGGTTCACCATGACATGGCCACTGCATTAAATATTTTGTTAATTTATATAGAAGTGATCTCGGCCAAATGCGCGCACGTGTTTTATACTTGTTTAATTTTTATCGTAGTCGGGTTTTAGTTAAACTAGACTCGATCCTTGTTGCTTATGCAGTTTTAGTTAAACTAGACTCGATCCTTGTTGCTTACGCAGTTTTAGTTAAACTAGACTCGATCCTTGTTGCTTACGCAGTGTTAGTTAAACTAGACTCGATCCTTGTTGCTTACGCAGTTTTAGTTAAACTAGACTCGATCCTTGTTGCTTACGCAGTTTTAGTTAAACTAGACTCGATCCTTGTTGCTTACGCAGTTTTAGTTAAACTAGACTCGATCCTTGTTGCTTACGCAGTTTTGTACAGACACAAGTTCCAAACTAGAACCCGACTACAGTCGGATTAAAAATAGCCCATGACACTCTTGCGTTAAAGACGAATCGATTGATAACTCATTTGGCAAAATCTGACTTAGTCTTTAATTTGAACTCATTACCCCTCCTTTATCGGTTAAAAAAAAAATACATTCTATACGTTAAGATGAATCGATTGATATATCACTTTTCGATTTCGGACCAATAGGGGCGACGCTATGGTGGAACATCCACATATATACAAACATACATACAAACATAAACTGTTTAACTCATTACTCTTCCCTTGTTTCACCGTAGTCGGGTATAAAAGCATATCTAGTGGTAATGCACAACATTCGAGTTCCATTTATCTACTGGCTTGAATATCGAAGCAGTTTGCTCCGTGTTTTTACCCGAGTACGGCGAAAAAATGGAAGAGTTATGAGTTAAACTGTCTATGTATGTGCGTATGTGGGTATGTCGATTTTCCACCATAGCGTTGCCCTTATTGGTCCGATTTTGACAAGCCAGGTATCAATCGATTCGTTTTCATCTATACAGTGTCAAAGCCTATTTTTTTACCCAACTACGCCGAAGCAAAGGAAGGATCATATGTTCATATGTAACTAAAAACTTGATGCGATTTTGATGAGCGAGGTATAAGTTGATTCGTCTTCATCGCAAGAGTGTCATAGGCTATCGTTTACCCAATCGTTGTCGGGTTTTAGTTTTTGAACTTATAACTTGTTTCGATTTCTAATCAGAGCAGTGCGAATTCTGGAATATAAGGAAATAAAGGCATGTGTCCATGTCCAAAGGGAATAAGAAATATTTAAACCATTCTAAATTTACTTTTCCAAGCTAGTAATGCAAGAATCATGTCACTACTTTGTAAGGCTATTGCTTTTCTTTGGCCCTTCTTACAGTAATGTTTATGATGGAATTAACATTGAAGCTTCTACCTACAGATACTCCGAGGTGAAAACTGGCATCCTGTACGACCAACGTTCGAAACCCTGACATATTATAGAAAAAATCTCAAGAAAGATGTAAAGAAAGGAAGACCAACTGGTCTTACAACTGAGTAAGTTCACAATGCAGTGCTTCTAAAATAAAATTCTGTTTGAGTTTCGATACTTATTCATATAACATACTAGCTGCGCTCCGAGGTTTCACCCGCGTGAGAGATGATGATGATGATGATGAAAAGTATCCTATGTTACCGCATAGGATACTTTTCATTGTTTCATTTGAGAGTGACGTATGATGATGATGATGATGAACAGTATCCTATGTGTCATTCCAGGGTATAAGCTATCTCCATTCTAAATTTCTTCAAAATCCGTTTAGCCGTTTGAGAGTGAAGTATGATGATAATAATGATTATCGTGATGTAAAGTATCCTTTGTATTACTCCAGGGTATAAGCTATCTCCAATCCAAATTTCTTCAAAATCCGTTCAGCCGTTTGAGCCTGAAAGATTGTAATTATGTAAAGTGTCTTATGTGTTATTCCAGGGTATAAGCTATCTCCATTCCAAATTGCATCAAAATCCATTCAGCCGTTTGTGAGTGACGTATGATGATGATGATGATGAACAGTATCCTGTGTCTTATTCCAGGGTATAAGCTATCTCCATTCTAAATTTCTTCAGAATCCGTTTAGCCGTTTGAGAGTGAAGTATGATGATAATGATGAAGATGATTATTATTAAAAGAATCCTTTGTATAACACAAAATCCAGGGTATAAGCTATCTCTATTCCAAATTTTATCAAAATCCGTTCAGCCGTTTAAGAGTGGCGTATGATGATGACGATGATGATGATAATGATGAAAGATATTCTTTATTTTATTCCAGGGTATAAGCTATGTCCAATTTAAATTTCATCAAAATCCGTCCAGCCGTTATCGAGTTAAAACTCCCCATAACATACAAACAAACTACAACAAACCCCAAGATACAGGCCTCGTGCCTAATTTGGGGTTTGCCGACAATCATGTTGTATGTTTCACCGTTTGTTTTTATCCTATTTGTTTTCACTTTTATTAATCTCCTCTCGGTAATAAAAACATTAATCATTATTTATTTTTATTGTAAACAAACAAGCAAACAGACAGCGTTTCACTTTTATATGTATATTGGTATCGATGATGCGGTTAAGTTAACAATCAAATGCTATTAAGACATAGATTCAAAATTCTTAGTGCCACACACGTAAATTTACAAAACTTCAAAAGGCTATACACATTCTTATTTTTAAACTAACTGTGCACTGAGCTTTGCATACGTACAAATTTCGCTCCCTCCCTCTCTCCTTCTCCCCCTTTCCATTTCCCTCCCCTCCACCCTTCTCCATCCCCCTTTACCCAAACCGTCTCCACCCCGTTCCCTCTAGAATTCTACCAACAACCCCCAACCCTGCTCCACAAACCACACACCATTTTTTTGTAGTGTACTGTGCGAGGAACCTTCTCGAGACAGAGATGAACAAAAAAAAGCCATCAAAATCAGTCAGTCCGTTCTTGACATATCATCAAATAAGTTAATTTAACATCATTTGCACAAGAACTGCACAACCTGATTCCCCCATCACCTTTCCATCACCGTACGACTAGACGATCAGCAAAGCGCCACCCTTTCATGGTTGAAATACCTCGCACAAGAACGAAGCGTTACGCTTCTTCATTTATTATAAGAACTGCAAAGGAGTGGAATGCCCTGCCCTCGTCAGTGTTTCCGGTAAATTATAACCCCGGTGTGTTCAAGTCAAGAGTGAATAGGTATCTACTAGGCAAGCGTGCTACACCTTCGACCATAGACAGCACAAGTTGTAGATATTCTGTGGTAAATGTCCAGGTTAGGCTGTCAGATGTCAGTGTCAAAGTTGTATCTGTCAGTAATGCGTCTGATTGAGGTTCATTCGCTTAACTTCGAGAAAGCACCTGCGCCGGGTGTGCGCACTGATAAGAAAACAACATGGCTGACACGAGCCCGTGAATCCTAATCCGTAAATATCTGCGACATTTATATTATATATAACGAGCATATGAGACCCACAAATGGACCAATTTAGCTGTGGGTTTTCATGTTTAAGGCTGAGGTAAACGAAATGGTTCTTAGCTATACTGATTGGGAGGGGGAATGGGGGAGGTGATCGTAGCTCCCAATCGAATAGAAAGATTTTTATGTTTTTAAACTGATATGATCGAGATGTTTCTTAGCTATAATGGGGGTGGGGAGTTGGGGGCTATATACATTTTTAATATGTGCTTGTTTGAGGGTGTTTTTGTTTGTAATGGATAAACTCAAATAAAAAAACATACATTTAGAAAGCATAATTATCAGCAAGTAACATGGGTTGTATTTGTATCAAAGATTTGGCTATAAAAGATATTATTTTGCATGTGCTGCGAAAACTATTGAGGATACATAAAATAATTTACTACATATATATAGTACTCATAATATAATTACCCAGAAAAAAGTTCACGAGGTTATACTCGTATGTCTAACTACTACAGTTAAGTCACAACAACCGTTGTTAAACCCTGAACAAAGGGACGGGTGTTATAAGTTTAGGGTGTGTATCACTGTGTGTGTGTGTGTTCCGTGTGTGAGGGTGTGTATGTGTGTGTAGGTGTGTGTGTGTGTGTGTGTGTCTCTGTGGCATCATAGCTCCAAAATGAATGGATCGATTTTGATGCGATTTTTTCTGTTTGAAAGCTGAGGTAATCGAGAAGGTTCTTAGATTAATAGAAGATTGTGGGGGAGAGGGGGAAGGCTAAGAAGCATTTCGATCACAGTTTGAAAAATACGATTCTCGCCCCTTTTTCCCAACCCTCTCCCCTCCCCTCATATAGATAAGAACCATCACGATCAAATCAGTTTTCAAACATAAAATTCATATCAAAATCGGTCCATTCCTTTAGGAGCTACGATTCTCACCCCCTCCCCGCCCACCTTCCCTCCTTCGCCCCATTATAGCTAAGCCTATCTTGTTTACCCCTGCTTTCTAATATAAAAATCCGCAGCTAAATCAGTCCAAACGTTTGGAAGCTACAATTCTCACCCCCCTTTTTTAACCCCCTCCTCCCCCATATATCTAAAAACCATCTCAATCACATCAGTTTTTAAACATAAAAGACTGCATCAAAGTTGGTCCATTCGTTTGGGAGCTACGATCCTCACTCCCATCCCACCTTATAGCTTAGAACAATATTGTTTTGACTCAACTTTGAAATATTTAAAAACCGCAGCTGAATTGGTCCATTCGTTTGAAATATACGATTCTCACCCCCCTTTTGTTGGCACCACTCCCCCCCCCCCCCTTTTACTCGACCCCCTCCCCATATAGCTAAAAACCATCTCGATCACATCAGTTTTCAAACATAAACTACCGCATCAAAATCGTTCCATTCGTTTGGGAGCTACGATCTTTCCCCCACCCCCCATTTTAGCTAAGAACAATCTTGTTTATTCAGCTTCGAAATATAAAAATCCGCAGCTAAATTGTTCCATTATTTTGAAATATACAATTACCCCTCCCCCCCCCCCCCCCCATATATCTAAGAACCATCTCGATTACATCAGTTTTCAAACATAAAAATCTCATCAATATCGGTGCATTTGTTTGGGTGCTATCCAACATTGAAACATTGTCTAGAAGTTTTTACGTGATGTGCGAACAAACAAACATACAGACAAATAGACATTGTTATATTCTTCTTGATTTTGAAAACTAACGCGAGTGAAATTCATATTAATTATAAATAAAATGGTTAAAAACTCACGAAATAGAACATCGGAAATACTCCGACCAGTTTCGGACTATTTTGAAGTCCTTCATCTGAGAGTGTTATGCCGACAAGCCGCGACGAGCGCTACGAACGTCAGCACGCAACTGACGACGCGTGCGTGGCGCGGGCAGCCCAGTGGGCGGCGACTGCGGCACTCGACTATATTCGGCCTGCACAGTCACTTCGTTGTCTGTTGAAGAGTTGATAGGCTGTGATAGGGTTTCTGTGCTAGCGAGGGAGAAGATTTTTGTTCCTCGAAAGGTACGGGAGGTTATCAAAATAAGTCGCAATTCTAACTTTAACCGTGATCGTGGGTGGATTATTCCTTCGGCGTGGAGACCGGTTCTTGATGCTACTGACACAGGGACCATAATGTGGGGTCACGAGCCGGACACAACTAGTGCAGTGAGCCAACAATCAAAGTTAACGGAAGTGAATGACAGTGATGACTCCTCGACAGACAACGAAGTGAATATGCAGGCCGAACAGAAAGAAACTCAACAGATAGGTCCGAAACTTGTCGGAGTATTTCCGATCTTCTATTTCGTGAGTTTTTAGCCGTTTTATTTATATTTAATATTTATATTTTTTATATTCTTGTTCAGTAGCTTATTTTAAATATCCAAGACTTTTTTTTTAAATTATCTTCTCTTTTTCGTACACATTGCTTTATCTATATCTATCTATACCTATTATAAAGCAATAAGAACGAATAAGTCTGTAAAATAAGCTAC